>OX422207.1:573610331-576010331 GCA_949130495.1 Sambucus nigra
ATGCCCATTCTGACTTTAACCAATCCACATGACACACTACCGACCAGTGCTTTCGTATAAAAAATGTGGTTCAAGTCTTGATTGACTAAGGTCTCGTCGCTCCAACAAAATATTCGGAACCCAATACCACTCATAAACTACTTCCATCCCATGAAAATGACATATTTTTATATAATGACCTGGAACTCAAATCATCTGCTCGGATTGTGCCCTGTAAAGCACCTATCATACCCAGAATTTCATCCCAACCGCTTAAATTTTTCCCATAATTTTTCCTACACCCAATTTGCTTCATCAACCAAGGTCTGTCACTCCTCATAAGGGAGTGTATTGTCTTTCATACTCATTCTGAAGGGAAAGGTGTGGAGTTATTGGATATATTGAAGCAGCGCTTAGAGTTCGGGCTGAAATTTCCCACTGAGATGACTATTGATTATCACAAATTTAGAGGCTTGTTCATGAATGCTCAAAAATGGGTTCGAGAGTCTGATAATTCATTTCGATAGACATGTGAAATTTATAGAATTGGTGAGATACTCACCTCTTTGAAGCTTTAAGGGCGGTTGGTCCCTTCAGTGCTACACCTCCCCATTGAGTGGACAATTAGTATGGGGAAATCATCGAGGTTATTGAATGCATTAATTTCTCTTAACAATAGGACATCATCTCCACTGGATGGGAGACAAATTTGATAGCTCAGATGATGAAGCAAGTCAGGGAAAAGTCAGTACCATAATCAGCATGTGCAGAATGATGTTCTACGAAGATTGATTGGGGGATATCAGTAATGTAGCCAATCAGCCATAAATACATGAAGACACGGGGTTCCTATTATTCCCTACCTCAGTTAACCACATGATGAGATCTAGGAGACACTACAAGGATCCAAATCCTTAATCGTTAGGAACCTATAAGGGAAAGGGAGTTACCAAATAATTCTCCATACCAAAAATAACTATTGAGGAGAGAAAAATCCCCGACGAACTCAAGAAAACTTAGGCTAACATCATCTTATGGGGAATCTTCATGTCTACCCAATTAAAGTGAAATTATTTAATAAAGATTATTACTCGGCCTACAGGTCCTCTTTCCACCACTCTCAAAAAATTTATAAACATGGTTGGGTCCTTGGAATCACCTAGACTACTTTCATTTTCCAAAGAATAAATTTTGAAGATCAGTCCCAGTCATAACTATGTCCTCAACTTATCCATTGAACTGATGGAAAAAGCATTCTCACTCTCAGCCGTTGACAACGTATTCGCCCTCAATGTTTGTCCACTGAGAAAATTCAATTTCTTGCAGTTGAAAGTCAGTGACCTTTGTCCTGCTTTCACCTCAGTGTGTTCTTATGATAATACCCCTGAGAGGTGAAGGGATCTATAAACCTTATGATAGAGGCTGGAGCTAATGATCCAATAAATGAATTCAAAGTTATTGACATACCTCCATAATTCATTCTGCTAGTTGGTCCACTATGGATCCACAGCATTCAAGGAGTATCTTTTTACCTTCATCAGAAATAGAAATTATTCACCAAAAGGGAAAGTTATCACCATTTTAAGGGATGAAAATGGTACTGAAAATGCCAGCACTAACAATCCGATATTGGAAATATAGTATGAGGCAAATGACATGCTTATCTTTTTCTTTAGGAGATAGTTTCAAAGACCAGGTATTATGGAACACAGCTCTCATGGCGACGTTAAAGTGATACAAATATTCCAGAATATGGATTTTATGCTTCGACTGTGTCTTAGGTGACATTAGCATGGGATAACTGAGCCCATAGTCCAGGAAGAGGCCTTTGCCCCATGTGTCCTGGGTTTTCAACCTCCACCAAAAGAACTCAAAGTGCTCCACAAACCATGATTGATAGAGGTTTTAGAAGATTCAAATATTTTTTGATAGATTCAATGGATGGAAGATTTGTCAAAGAGGGCGAAAAGTTCCCTTTTTGCAGTTTCCCTAAACCATGGTATGATCACGTTAATAAGAGAATAAAATTGGGGATGGAAATCTTCTTCTATACATCTACTCTTAGGCCAAAGGCGGACATCATAAAGGGTAACCTCTCACCGAGAAAGCCATAAAAAAATTATAGAGGTCTCTAGAAAAATTTATTCCAAAGACTCATTTTACCAATAGACACTGGAAATGACTCTCTGTATGTTCCATTCATATGGTACACCATATGACCCTTTCACTCTAATCAAGGCTGCTGACAGACCTCTACTCAACTGGAATGTTGATTAGTTCAACCTATTGTGATCAACCCAACCTTACTGTTTACCTTATTTAATCATCCGTTATTTATTCTCCTTTTCTGATATAATGTAACCAAGACCTCCTAAACGAGGTTCTGAAAGATGGCTTTCTTAAAAGTGAAATAAATGAGGATTTTAAGTATCTTGTTATGCCTTACATTATTTGTCTTCTAACTAATCAAACCCTCGATGGTGATGACTTTGGTAATGAAAAATTCTTAAGTAATCATAATAATTTTTATAAGAAAAAACATAACCCTGTTCAAATTAATGAGGATGAAATTGTTGCTATCAATCTCGGTTTTATTCACTAATAATGCGATATTAGGAAAGGTTCTACCCTTAATGAGCATGAGCGCATGGACATCAAAGAACTGCTGAAGAAATTCTTGGATATCTTCGCATGGTCCTATGATGACATGCACATCATCAGTACAAAAATAGCTCAACATGAGATACCGACATTTCTAGAATGAAAGTCCGTAAAAGTAAAAAATGTCCTAGTCATGAAGTTGAGCGTATGCTTCATTCGTGCGATCAAATATCCCACATGGCTCACCAGCATCATCCGTGTGCCATTATTAGGAGTAAAAGTCCGAATGTGCATCCACTATTGGAATTTGAACAAAGAATCTATGAATGGTGGTTATCCACTACCCAATATCGATGTGATTATGGTTAACACAACCATCCACACCATTTAGTCATTCAACGAAAGATTCGTCAGATATAACCAGATTAAGATGCACCCTGACTATCAGGAGAAAATCACATTCATCACCCTCGGGCAACCTTTTTGTACACTGTCATGACAATCATGCTCAAGAACGTTGGAGCTACCTGTGAAAGGGCTACCACAACCATCTTGCATGATTTGATATAAAAACCAATCCAAGTCTACATAGAGAATATGATGATTAAGTCTAAGACTCGGGAATATCATGTTCCTATCCTTCGAAAGTTGTTCTAACGACTAGAATGATACCAAATGTGCCTGAACCCCCAAAAATGCATTTTCATCATAAAAAATGAAGCTTATGGGATTCATGGTAGACGGAATTAAAGCAAAACTCGCCAAGATCAAAGCCATACTTCAAATTCCAACACCATGGATAGAGAAGGAAGTCTAGGGATTCCCGAGTGAACTTTAGTACATTAGTCGGTTCATCAGGCAACTAACTTTTATTTGTGATCCCATCATCAAAATCTTCTGAATGGATTCTATTAGAGTCTTAATGAGGCCTGCTAAGAAGCCTTTGATATATCTAAGTAATAGCGTATCCGGCCTCTGGTTCTTATGTCTTTACGATAAAGTATTTCCATCCTTCTATACTTGACCGTGATAGATATAGTAATAAGGTCTTTACTAAACCAATACATTAAAGAATACTGGAAGGAAATATACAGTTCCTATGTCAGTAAAAAAATAGATGGGTACAAAGTCAACTACACTTCCTTAGAGAAAGCATGTGTCACCCTAGACGAGGTCACTTAAAAGATACCGCACTATATGCTTGCCTTCTGCATCAGACTTGTATACTGTATTGATTCCATCAAGTACTTGCTAAAAAATCTTGCCTTATCCACTCTAATGGACCGATGAAAAAATTCATGAAAGGGAGAGAGATCTCCGATTACCTTGTTGACTACCCTATAAAAGGAGTTGATGTTTGTGTCTCTGAATTCCTAGACAAAGTTAATTCTCCGCACCTCTCAGAAGGACTTCTAACGGCAAATGTCATTTGATGGAGCATCCAACAAGAAAGGATACGACATTAGGATACTCCTAATCACCCCCGATGACTCGCACACGCCCATTTCCAGCAAGTTAGATTTTCCATGCACTAACAATACGAAAGAATACGAGGCATGCACTTTAGGCCTCAAAGTCTCCCTCAAGAAAACAATCAAACACATAGATATCTACGGGGACTCTTCCGTCATCATCGTCCAAGTCCTTAGAAGATGCAATGTCAAAGATAAATAAAATTTACCCTTCGATGCCCACCTAGAAGAGTTGGCCTCCCAGTTCCAAGATATCCCCTTTCATGTAAAGAATAGCTTAGTCGATGCCCTTGTTACTCTACCTCCATGGTTCATATTCCCAATGGAATAATAATAGCCCCCTTCCTAATCCAAAAGTAAGTTATGACAACCCATTGCTACCATATTGAGCTCATCATGGAGGAAGATTATGATATGGCTAGGTTATGGTATTATGATATTAGGTGCCTCGTCAAACATGAGAGGTATCCCCAAGATGCTTATAAGAAAGACCGTGCCACCCTTCGTAAATAGGATGCCTATTACATCATTTATGACAAAGCACTATTAAAAAGAATCTTCGATGGAACGCATTTGACCTTTATTATGATGTAGGGGAAGATGTCGAAGAAATGATGTAGAAGATCCATAGTGGGGAATATGGACCCCACATGAACAGTCATATGTTTGCTAAAAAATTCGTTCATCAAGGCTACTATTGGACAACCATGGTTCAGGATTGTTTTGCCTATGTCCATAGATGCCTCTAATGCTAGCAATTTTCAATCCTTCAACACTTACCTCCTCAGGGATTATACAACATGAATTCTCCCTGGAGATTCTCCACATGGGGAATTAACAACAAAGGGAAGGCCTCACCCAAGTCTTTAAATGGTCATGTTTTGATCCTAGTCTTTATTAATTATTTCACTAAATGGTTTGAAGACGAGTCATACACAGTGCTGAATGCCAAGAATATGGCCAAGTTATTAGAAAGAACATAATATATCGATATGGGGGTTTCCACGAGCCAGTATCAGATAATGGGTTACACTTCGAAGCTAAGGTAACAAAACTAGTCGGCGAGTAAGAGATTTAGATAAAAAAATCTTCCCTCTACTGACCCCAAACCAATGGTTATGTCGAAGTCGTTATCAAAAACCTCAAAGCATCATTAGAAAATTAGTCAAGATTTGAAGATATTGGGATGACCGGATCTCTTATGCCCTTTGGGGATATCACACTTCAATCATAAATCTACTAGGGCTACCCCTTATTCTTTGGTATAAGGTATCGATGCATTCCTACCCATTGAGCTAGAAATACCTTCCCTCAATACATACTCGAGAGTAGAGTTATGAAGAAGACTGGGATCAAAACCGTTTTAACGAACTATCACTCTTGGATGAAAAGAAGCTAAACATTTTATACCACAAACAAGGGTACCACCATCAGATATCGCGATCATTCAATCGCATAGTCAGCGATCGTGGTGTCCAAGAAGGAGACCTGGCCCTCAAAGATGTCATGGAACCCGTTTGGGACCACAGAGGGAAATTCAAGCCGAATTAGTGCGACTGTTACGTAGTAAGAATATCTTCTTAGATGGTGTCGTTATTATCACATACCTCGTTGGAGAATAGATGACACGAATAGTCAGCTCGGACTGTCTTAAAAAGTTCTTCCCTTAATCTCAAATCTCGGTGCACTACTAATTTCCTCATCCCGTTTTATTCTGAAAAAATTCTTCATTTCTCTCTACCCAGAACTATGTGGGACCCGATCCTCTCAAAAACATTTTCATTTAAATATGAAACTAATGAAATTTTCAAAATCTCCAGAGGTATGTAAGAAGCTCATACACCTTAAGTGGGAATGGTCCACTTCTATTTCACAAAATACTATTCTTTTCTGACCTCCGACAATAAAGACATCGGACTCCATGCTCCACAAATTGATTGACTCAATTTTTTACAAATGGACTGAAACTAAAAAACTACTGAGCAAATAAATTCGGTACACCCGCCAAGGGGTACTTATGAGGAGCCGATATATGGAACATCTCAGCGATCGATACAAACAACATCATGAAAATTGGAGCCACCAACTCGCCAAGCGTCGAAACCATTCAAAGTATCAAATAATATCATCACCACTAGACTATGATGGTAAGACATCCACATTATTATCACAAATAACTGTGGATCCATCATTAAGTCCCCCTCCAATAGAAAGTTACTGGTAGTAAGGCCCAAGGCAACAAATTCGGTAAATCCAACATCACCAAAACCATTCACAATCAATCCCCATCAGTTGTTAAATATCTATGGGAGTGATAGTCACCTCCCTGAAGCTAAAACAGACAGTATGGGTAGTGTTTCTCCACTTCTCTCCTAAAGCACAAAACACCTTAGTAGAATGAGACGTCTTGTCCAAAGCAATAACTCCAGCAAAATCACATCATTACAATCCATTTAACATAACCTAACAAAGTCCATAATCTCCACTTGACATTAAGCTTTTTACCTCCTCAATCATATACCAACCAAGCCTCTAGGGCCTTCCTTCATCCAAAAATTTTTAAAGCAAATTTTTCTGAAAATAAATCTCTCCATAGGGAATATTTTCAAACCAAGCCTCCAAAGCTTTCCTTTGCTCAAAAATCCCAAAAAATACAACTTGTCCTACTCTTTGTCAAAATGAAATCTTAATAGCAAACTAAAGTCTATGTAGATTAAGACACTAAATGAAGATAATAAAACAAAAAATATGCTTCTCTTTTTACCTTGTTGGAGTCTCCTTTCAAGTGCAATGCCGCTACATCAAGCATGCAACATTGTCAACACCAAGCTCCCGCATTTCAATAATGAATCTGTAAGAAAATCCTAAAGGGAAAGAACCAGAATTAGATGTCACCTCATCCACCCCACAACCCTCTTTCCTATGTACAAGACGTACCCAAAAGCATAGGACTATAACCTCCTCATATACACATGCATAATGGTAATACCTATGGAGTCATCCCCTAGGGATAGAAGGTCACCTTAAATCCCCAACAGAGAATAAACATTTACTAAAGAAACAAAATTTCTAGAAACATGCTAGAAAAATCCAAAAAATACCGAGAAAATTCCTAAAAAACAAAGGAAAATATTAGAAACTTTCTTCATCAAGAAAACCATTTGGTTGAGAACTAAGACCTCTTAAAATCTCTTAAGATCCCCAACAGGATTAACTTTCCAGCATTTCATTAGCATCCCAATCTAGAACCATTCACTAGTGGAATATCAACCACAAACAAAACAGTCCTCCAATGGAATCTCAAGTCAATACGCCCCCAGTGGAACATCAAGATGCGCTTGTATAAAACAATCCCTCATAGCTTCCCTAGAGAATTTATACCCCTTTCAAAACTACAAGTTCTTAGGAGTGTAACTCCTCATATCAACTTTTGGTCCTTGAAATTAACCTCCATCCGCAGAATTGGTCTCCACAACTTTAGGTAGTCATAATTGACCTCAACCCGCAGAGTTAGTCATCATTACTTTAGGTCCTCAAAATTGACCTCGACTCAAAAAACTTGGTTGCCAGTGCTTTAGGTCCTCATGATTTACCTGAACCTGCAGAATTGGTTCCTATAACTTTAGGTCCTCAGTATTGATCTCAACCTGTAGAATATATCATCATCACTTTAGGCCCTCGGGGTTGACCTCGAACTGCAAAATAGGCCTTTATAACTTTATGTCCTAATAATTGACCTTGAGCAATAGAATCGGTTGTAATTGATTTAGGTCCTTAGAATTGCCCTCGGCCCACATAGTCGGTATCTATAACATTGGGCAGAAAGAATTGATCTCGACCCACAGAATCGGTCATCACAACTTTAGGTCAACATAATTGAACTTGACCTGCAGAATCGATCCTCTCAACTTTGGGTCCTTAGAATTAACCTCGACCCGCAAAATTAGTCCTCACAACTTCAGGTCATTATAATTGACCTCGAACCGTGAAATCGATCATTAGAACTTTAGGCCATCATAATTGACCTGGACTTGAAAAATCAATCCCCTCAACTTTAGGTCCTTAGAATTTACATCGACCCCCATAATTAGTCCCCTCAAATTTAGGTCCTTGGAATTGACCTAGAGCGTAGAATCGGTCCGCTCAACTTTTGTTCCTCATAATTGACCATGACCCAAATAATTGGTTCCCTAAACTTTAGATCCTGAGAATTGACCTCGACCCAAACAATTAGTCCCCTCAACTTTAGGTACTCAAAATTCACCTCAGCCCTCAGAACTGGTCATCACAACATTTGGTCCTTAAAACTTACCTCGACCCATAAATTGATCAGCTCTGGAACAACCTTAGTTCCTCAAAATTGACATGGACCCTCCGAAGCGATCACCCTTAACCCTTTGGTCTGCAAAATCAGCCTTAAGTTTTGCAACGTCAATGTGGTGTCAATTCGATGACGCTCAATTGTTCCAAGATCACTCCTCGTGGGGTTTCATAGACATACCATTCTAAGACACCCTAGGCATCTTCTTAGGTCCCTATAACTTCCACCTTCACCATAAACCCTAGTGTAAGGAATAAAATTCCAATTTAGTCCATTTGTATTTATTTGACTTATTCATGGAACAAAACTTGTTTGAGTCATAGATAGATTTTTATATTGTTAATATCTCTACATAGTCTACGATGTGTTTGATTGGAAGGAGTAGTGTCAAACCTTCACAGATTATATCGTGCCAAGTTTTATTGGTGAACATTTCACCTCTTCAGTCAATTGCATTTTGAGATACTCTCAGGTATGAATGCATTATGTTTATGGAATTTGGAAAGATTTTTAAAGGCTGGAAATTGGTTTATAAATGTTTTAAAATGTTTGAAATTATTTTAAAATAGTTTTGTCTTCATTTAATCTGAGATAATTATAGTTTATAGTCGTATGAAACCACATCTTGAGTTTTAGTGGTTCAAATGACACCTAGTGTCATTCGAAAGACATCTCATAGTCGTTAGAATGAATTGCGGGTCTCGTTAGAATGACATGCCAACTTAAATTTCTTATTTAAAGAATTTTTCTCTCAGAATTTTGAAGGGTGTGCAGAACCATTTTGTAGAAAAGGATTCATATGCTATCTGCACAAGTTTTTTTAGGTTTTCAAACTTAAAAACCACCCTTAGACTTTAAAATATCCAATATTTCATATACTATTTCAATAGAGATCTTGTTTGAACCATCTGGGTTTTCTCATCACTGTGAAAATTCTTCGTGGGGTTTTATGGTGAAGAAGCAGAGGAATTCATGTTTGGAATATTAGACGGGTTCCAAAGTTACATCGATGGACACCGAGGCTTCGTGTACACATGTGCTATGCACGAGTATCATGAAAGGATTTTTGTGTGGGCACTGTGGAGTAGCGATTAAAAAGAAAAATAGAGGCAAAGCTTATGGGGATCGAGTCATTATGTAAGGATGTATGTCTTCCTTTTATAAAAACATATCATAGTGATTGTCTGGCTTGGGTCGTCTGAGGTTTTTTCCCTTCGTGGTTTCCTCGTACATCCGGCATTTGTGAAATTTACTTCATTTCACTTCCTTTATTTACCTAGATGCAATTTTAGCATTAAAAAAAGATAAAATTTACTTAATTGAAATTGGTTCACAAACATAGTGAATGTAAAATTTGGAAAACATTTTTTGAAAGAAAAATTGTTTTTTGTCATCCTTGTAGAACTTTCAAAAGAAAAAGGGTCCTACACCTAGGTCATAATCCGAGTACTAATCTGGAGGCCACTAAGTGCTCTTGATCCCCTTTTGACAACTGGTCAACTTCCTCAACTAAATGACAACTCATTTTACCTTCTAAGGGCCCTGAATTTGCTTTCCAATAATCCACCGCATGCGCAAATTGGACTTATAGTATGAATGAATGGTAAATATCCCCCTGAAAACTAATTTGGAGGCCACTGGCACTCTTGAGCCCCGTTTGACTCCGGTGAAAGAAAACATTCGGCCCGGTGTAAGAAAACACCAACAAAACCTTTTTTTATGAAAATCTATTTATTCTCATTGTGCCCTTAATATAATATATTCGGCGTGATATAAATCAACTATAAGTCAAATAATGAAACAATACCCTAAAGCATTTTGGGACTCAATATAGTTATCCTTAATTAAGAAACAACGCATAAAAGCTACAACTACAAAAAAAAATCGAAAGAAACCTAATGGTAAAGAAAACAACCCCATACCCTTATTCCAATGTAATAAATACCAAAAATAAACACTCCCCTCAAGCCACCCCCCATCCGAGGACAAAATCAACAAGCATACCGACTCACAAAGGGATCCTCACAAACAACATCCTATCTCAGATAAATCATGATACACCAGTTTCAAACCAAGATAAAACCTCTCACCACTACACAAACAAAGGAAAAATAACTTCCCCATCTCACCCTTCACGCCAACATAACAAACAACACATTGATGAATGAATAATATTTCTTCTCATAAAAAATAAGAGTCATAAAAAAAGTAGGGAAGTTTTGTTCCCATGTGTAAATATATACTTTTGTTTTTTTATTTTAGTATAAAAAGTTGTATATATGTCCCCACCATTTTAATAAAAAAGATCCTTGACTGACTCTTTCCACATTCATATTTTTCGTTACTCTGGTAAAGAAGTTTACAATAAATAGAATCTGAATAAAACATGTATGACGAGAATCCCCTTATACGCCAAAACGTGTATGGGGGATTCCTCGCGTTCCTCCTAAAGGAACATACTAGATAATTACTCCAATTTTACACTGACCAAAACCAAGAAAAAACCACTGAGTTAGTGCAAAGATCATGTTTAGAGAGAGATAACTATATATAAGAAGGAATGCATGTGAAATATGAATAAGGTGGAGTGGAGGGTGACTCTTATTTGTTTTGGGTGTGGAAACCTTTAAATGAATGGTTAGACTCTTTGTTCCCTTTATCCAAATGGTTAAATGTTCACACTCCATTGACCGAATGATTAAAAATTCAATTTAATTAAACCATTAACGCTCTTGTTATTCCCCATAAATCCCGTTTCTCGTTTAGTTTTTTTTTATGCTTTCACACCCACTCATTCACCCCTTTTAAAATAGTAAAACCTGTTTTTCCATCCTAATTTTGACAAAGAGTTTCCGCACGTGCACCCTCTTGGTCGGCCACTTCCGTGGAAACCCTAATTTTAAACTAGGGTTTGAGTCCTTATCTAATTCTAAACACACGCTAAAATTCCCAGGGTTGAAGGTAGGAGGCCTCCATAAGTAAATGGGCGAAGAGGACATATAATATGTTTCTGGAGACAATATATATATATATATATATATATGTATACATATATATATATATATATATATATATATATATATATATATATGTATATATATATATATATATATATATATGTATATATATATATATATATATATATATATATATATATATATATATATATATATATCTTCAAAACCTTCCAAAGGAATAATAACGATTAAAAGACATTTCCTTCCTTTAACAAAACATTTCAAAATTATAGTGCAATGAATATCAAATCATTATAGTTTCACCCGGTCATACACATTCCTCCAACATCCTAATTCCCCCTATACGTGTCCTCTCGTTTAACTGAGCGGATAAAGAACCCTTTTGGCCCAATGGTGAAAGGAACTGACTTAGGCCCTATAGAAAGATCCTCCGCCAACCTTAAAAATAACACCAAAGACCAACATTGATTCATTATTCTAATATTCTTCAATCCCGAGCATCCGAGAAACTAAATGTCATTCAGAACAATCCTCAATCAAGTTCGTACATAAAAAAACCTTCTTCTTCCTAGGAATAGAGACAAACATCTACCTACACTTTGTGAAATTCGACACTTCCAAATGAAGAACTATCCACCTGAATAGGGACACCTCACAGGAGACACTCCCTCGGGAAAAAATATCTTATGGTTTAAGGGTAAATAAAATCATCAAAAATTTTAGTTCAATGTCCCTAATATATAATGTGATATAAAATATCCATATCTATTTAAATCATTTAGCCTAACCCCCGTTTAGGTGACATGATATGCACTTTATAGTGTTTATATTTTAAGGATTATTTTTTAACCTAAAACCACTGTTTGTTGAGCTAAAATGATATATTAATATGTCAATCAAATGATAAGTCTTTGTACATTATGAAAACATACTTTTCAAAACCGTTATCAAAAAAGTTCAAGTGACCTGAGTCATTATGAAACTTTTGTAAAACCAAAGTTTAAAATCGAACCACACTCACCACTTATTCAAGGAATTAAATTCCATCCCAATGGAGGCCCCCTCAAAAAAGTGTTTTATTGGAATACTTTACTAACAACTTCATTTGATTAACGTATATTTAACATATGAATTTAGCATTCCACCTTATAACGAAAGTGATATATTACAGAACAGGATCTATAAATACTTTAATGTTCTATCTTATATACCCGGTATCCCGTCACCTACACCCGTAAATATGTTCCATTTATTAGAAATATGTCGGCCTTGATCCTAAATCTTCTTGTATATGGAAGCACTATGTCATACTAAATTTATGAGTCCTACGCCTCATAATACTTCTCTCGATGTATTATTTCTTAAGGATGCCTCTATGTCTAGTCCAAACCCCTTTTCTAAAATAAAGTGATCATCTATATCACTTTGGATTAGCTGAGTCTTATGATACTTCTGGGATATTATCCATGTCAATAAGGGATAAATAGATCTCTATTGCTGATTTATGGGGTAGTCCAATCTTAAATATTTATCTCCCCTCCCTCTACACCTCCAAACTACTCGAAGGATAATACCTTCTGATTTGTGATCACTTTAAAATTATAACATGATATGTATTTATCAGTGAATTCAAGTCCATTCCCATTTTGAACCTCCATTCAAGCTACCTTGTGGTTCATAGATAGCTGATTTGCCTCTCAAGTGAAGTCACCATACATCCACACACATTATGTTTGAATATGTGTACGACCAAACTGTGCAGTCCTTCAGGTGTAATAGCGTGTCCTTCTCATGAGCACATGCCTCATTAATATATCCCATGATATTTTTTCCATAAAGATGCACATTCTCTCATATTACCATTTAACCCCTTCTCACTAATTGAACGAGCCATAAAATTATCCCAAACCATGATTCCTCGTACATACAAATGGACACACTTTTAACAGCCTCCAATTACACAAGTCGAGTCCTCTCGTACCCATATATACACATACTAATGTCCAGCCAGTATCCGAACACACATTCAGACACAAGGACTCTCGTATAACCACACTATTTTAAGTGACATTCATACACTTCTCATTAATGACATTTTTATACCTAAGCAGGTATATATGTTTGAAGGGATTCTCAAAATATCAATTCTAATGATGTTCTAAAACAAACTAAAAAGTAATGAGATGATGTAAATAGAAAACTTAATAGTATAAGTAAAGAACAATAAAGAACTAGTTGAGTGCATAATACCTTCCCCACTCATAACCAAGTTCTCGAACCCCACAACAAGAATCTTTGGATCAATCGCAGGCCAAAACCTGCCTTAAGATTAACCTGAAATACGGTGCCACGAACCTTTTATTTTTTTTTTACATAAAATAAATTTTCGACTCTAAACAACCAAAACCCTCCCGAACGGAACACTTAGGCATATGATTAAACATGGTCGTAAAACAAAATTTTGATATCATGTCGAATAATTTCCAGGGGAAAATCATCAATAATTGAACTAATAAACCCGTCCTCAGGAAAAAAAGGTCGATCGAGAGACAAGCACTCATGCGCTCCACCATAGGGATAAAAAAACTAGACAAATAAAACGCTATCTATAGTATCCTTATCTCCCCCTTTTAGGGGCGCATAACACCACAATTGGGGAATTATTTTTTTATTATAAACTGTGAATTTACCCTTTTTATATATGATTGTAATGAGTTGCATATTTTATAAAGTTGTTAGGATTTTAACTCATCTTTAATCGTGGGGACTTTCATGTGCTAGAGCTAGTCCTCCCACTTATCCTTACTCTTCATGCTAGCACTCTCCCCCCCCCCCCCCCCCCGCCCCCCCCCCCCCCCACACACACACATGGATTATAGTTGCCAAGGTGTCGGTCTTTATTTTTTAAAACATTTTTGTAATATTTAGTCGAGTGAGGTGTGTTTACACTTTCAATTTTCATGTATTACGGATTGCAGGACTTAACATGTATGACTTAAGACCTAGTATTTAGCTCATATTTTTTTTTGAGTGGGGTGTTCAATTGTAGACTTTCTCTTACTCTATTATGGTTTTGCTACATCTTGTTGATATTTTTTTTGAGGACTTTCATATCGTTTCCTTATATTTTTTTTTTTATTTCAATTGATACTTTCATGATAAGAATGGCATTTAAATTGTAAAAACCTTGTACGTTTTAAGAAATAGTCCTGCTCAAAATAATTTTTAAATAAATGTTGTTTTATTGTTGATATCTAAACATTGTCTTAGGCCTCGAGGGTTGTATGTTATCTTAGACTTCTATGTAAATTTATTTGATATGTGCCTATCTTTGTAATCTTATCTACGTTTCGTTACAAATAAGACTCTATCTTCACTTTTAGATGCTGTCGAGAATAGTTTGTCAGGACAAAACACCTATGGAACAAGATGGGCCTAATTCACCAACACCCCATGTTTCCTGTAACTGATGCTGAAGGGAACTACCCTTTTGTGGCCCAATAGTATCATATTTGATCGACCATTAAGTCTAGACGGGCTTGATAGTAGATGGGTAAGGTGTTCTTCCCATAACACCTTAGCAGGAAGAACTAGTAAGGGTCAAGGGCAGAAGTTTATATTTGAAGGTGATAGACGTAATGTGCAGGGACCGCGGGGGGAAGGTCAGTGGAGTCATTCTTAACTAGGTAGGGGTATAAGAAACACTAGCCACAAAATTAGAGACAAAAGGGGTGAACTCGTAGACCCATTTAGTGGAGTATGCCTTAGGTGTGGTGCTAGGTTACATAGGTTCCAATTTTTCCCTAGTACGGAGAGAACAAAGCATTCGCGATAGGGTTAATAAGGGTAGGTACACTAGGATAATGATAGGGATAGGACCATCGGGGCCACGAGGGCTTCAGGCCCTAGCTGTAACAATAGTAGAACACGTATCACCCTTATCTACTACCAGCATGGAGGCCATAGCCTATAAAGAAATTACTCGCTTCCCAAGTTGCGAAACAATAACCCTAAATTTAATGTGGTAGGATTTATCAAATTGCACAACCCAAATAGGAGGGCCAGGGGCTGGTTCAGATGATGGACGATACATTTTATGTTTATGGAACCTTAGCTGGGGTTATACTTGACACCGCCACACACTCCATTGTATCACGCACCTTTTTGGAGACTTTTAGTTTATGGCCTAGACCTGTCGATAGAGATTTATCGATAGCTACTCCATTAGGTGTATCTAGTCATATTTTGGAAGTTTTCAATGAGTTGGAGATTTACATTATCACTTTATTCTTCAAGGCATATCTATTTGTTTTGGATACCCATTTTTTTTATGTGATTTTGGGTATGGAATGGTTATTATTCCCATTGACTATTGGGGTCAAGCTATTCCTTTCACGATAACAGGTAAAAAAATGTATGTTATAGCTATGATAAGGCCGAAGGGTGGGGCCACAATGCATTTGTATTTAATCGATGAGGAGAACCAGGAAGAGATTACCATTTAATTGGAGTCGATATGAATTGAGCAATAAATTTATTTTGTGACTGACTTGTCTCCCGAAAATAAGCAGATTAAGTAATTGTTAAGGATTCAATCCACGTAGCACATCACTATGGGAAGCGTTAGTTATGTTTGTGAAAAAGAGATATGGTTCCATACAGTTATGTGTTTACTGTCATGAGTTGAACAAGGTGATGATGAGGAACAAGTACCCTTTGTCGAGAATTGATGATTTTTGTTTATCATTTATAGGGTGCTTCGTTCCTCTTGAAGATAGATTTTCATTTTGGGTACCATCAATTGAGGGTACGGGAGGAGGATGTTTCGAAGACTAGCTTTTTGATTTTTTATAGTTATTATGAGTTCTGGGTCATGTCATTTGGGTTAACCAATGCCCTCGTTGTGTTCGTGGATTTTATATATAGGGCATTTCATTTATACATGGATGAGTTTATCATCTCCTTTATATATGTCTTCTTCATTTATTCGCAAACCGAGAAGGAGAAAGCCAAGCATTTGAGAGTTTCACGTCAGATGTTGCGGTAGAATTAGTTGCATGAAAATTTCTAAAAGTGTGACATTTGGAGATGAGAGGTACAATTTTTAGACCATGAAGTTTCATAGTTAATATTAATACTAATCCCAAGAGATTTTCGTTCCTATTGGACTGGGGATAGACTGCCACACCTATGGGATCGTTGATCGGGTGAGTGAGAATGGGATACGATTTATTTGGACCGAGAGGTTGCAGAATGCCTTTAACACTCTCTGGGACGTGTTGCGTGTAGCTTAAAAAAAATACTTATGTTAAAAATATGATTAACAAAGTTAACAATATGTGTTTTTATAAACCAAAAGTTTATTGAAGAAACCATATTCACAAAAAATAGAATCAAATATAACATATGATGTGTATATCTTAAAGTCAAATGAAATTTTATTTTATTTTTAAAATATTTATTCAAGTTCTAAAGAATTTTTTTAATAGAATCGGAAAGAGTGTGAACTAAGGTAGGTAAGTAAATTAACTAGCATCCATAAAACAAAGATAAAACATGGTAAAACCACCCCGGAGGAAACATCGACGAGGGCCTCTAAGCCCCAAAAGAAAAAATAATTTCACTATCGGTAGAGGATATGTTGACAAATACAACAAATATAACAATTAGCCAAAAAGTTTAGCTAACTGAGCATCCTCTCTCAAACATGGGTAGAAAGCCACTGAATGTTGATGCAAACAAAACTAGTTGAATGGAAACACCCAAGCCTCAAAATATCAATAAAAATGTTGTGGAATTATTTAGTGTACTGTTTTTGCATACATTCAATTATGAAACTCACAGACACCCTAAACATGTATAAAATAGTCCTAAAAACTTACATTATTTCTCTACAAGTAGGGCGATATATACAGTGGTTCAAATACGATCTAACTATTATTGTGAAAGATTTCAGATCTCCTCAAAACTTAAAGACACAGTTTGAAAACAAAATGTTTTACACACATAAAATAATATATATGATAAAGATCTCCAATCTCTATTAGAATTAGTAATATGATTTAAAAGGAAATATATAAAAGTTTCGACCAAATTGAAAAACATTTTTGAAGAAGTTCAAAAAATATATTGATTTCAAAACAAGTGTAAACTTCAAACAAAAAACAAAAGTTAACCTAGAAGGATATGTACAAACTTGAATTTTGTTCTCATTGAGATTGAATTAAGTCCAAAAACGCAAACATTTTCTCTCTCCTATCTCTCTCTATATATATATCACTCTGTAAATATGAAACCCTAAAACAATGCAACCAAAAATGCATTGAGGTTAAATTACATAAGGGTTTAACTAGGAAAGCTAAGAAGAATTTGTAAACAAGTAAAAATTGCTTGAAATGGACGACTGAGATGGGTTATCACCATTGAGTGTAAATCCAAGGGTTATAAATGAAGTGCACCAATTAAGATAAACATGTCAAGCCCATTAAAAGTTCAAGAATATGTCAGTGATAAAAGAGATGTTCCAATCTCAAAACTCAGCCATTGATGAGTTTGATCCAATGGTGATACACACATTGTCTCAACAAAGACACAAAGAAAACACAGAACAAAAACACTTAACTCAATGAAAATTTACTTTCAAAAATAACAAAGGACTCATAAAATAATAAAAATGTTTATTTAACAAATAAAAAACTGTAAAAATTATTTTAAATTTAAGAAAAATTATGTAAATTATTTTCACACATTATTGTACCAAAACAACAATTTCCCATATTTTTAGCATTTTTAAGCAAAGATTTATTTATTTGATCAGTTCCTAAATAAATATAATTTTAATTCAATTAATGCCTTAAAATTGGAAAGGACCCTCCAAAAATTATATTAATGCATGTGTGTGAAAAGTGTGATATAGTGTTTGTTCCACTATACTCAGTTTATGTCTCTTTATCTTACCAATTGGGTTCAAGTTGTGCAGATATGGTTAACTTGAGTCTTTAATCATAAATAAAATATGAGAGAGGATCTTTACTAAAATGTTATGAAAAAACTATCTAGATTAGTTGAACAACTTGATTGTCTAAACTCAAGCAAACCTGATAGAGTATATATCAAAGGGTTCTTTAATATCCCCTTTTGGATATTTATCACAAAAAACTATCGAGTACATATATACCCCGGGAAATAGTTTTTAACTCTTAGAACAAAAAAATCCCAACTCTATAAAAGAGCTAACTAGCGCATCTAGATCCGAAAACAATAAGAACGATGTATAATACAACTCAACTAACAACATTTGATCATAATCACAAGAATAAAATTCTCTGACACAATTTGCAAGCATATACCTTCGAGCTAGTGAGTAATATAATTTAAATAAGATATTATGCAATATATGGATGTACTCTTCAACCTCATTTTGGATTAATTAGATAAGGGTGAATTGTAATTAAGTGGCAAATGCGTCTTGATAACTGCTAATCCAACATTCATAGGATATGGGAGGTGATTTTTGTCATTTATAACCTTCAATCCCCATAACTATATATATCATATCATAAAGATAGGAATTTAGGTTCATGTACAAAAGATATATCAATGAAGCATCACTATCCCCATTGTACTTCTTAAACTTTAAAAATGAATATTATTATGAGAATTAGTTAGAAAATCAACAAGCTACTTTTCAGTGTTAATATATTCAATTAAGAGGTCTTTGGACTCTACTAAATCTCTAATAAGATGATGATGTATTTTTACATATTTGGTGTGAGAGTGATGAAAAATATTTTTAATCATATCCATTGCCCTCTAATAATCGCACAATAAAGTCGTTTGAGATTATATAATGTCGTAGTCCCTTAGAATTTGTTTAATTCACATTAATTAGGAACTGTAACTATTAACTATGATATATTATACATCATGAGTAGATAAAGAAATATAATTTTATTTCTTATATCCCCAACTAACCAAGTTGTTCCCAAGATAATATCAAGCACGGGAGGTACTTTTACTATCGTCAGATCAACCCGTCGAATCGACATCGCTATACCAATTATATTACTATTTGTGTCTTTTGTGAACCATAAACCTAATTTAAAGTCCCTTTTACATATTTAATAATACGCTTAACTTCTTTACGTTGACTTTATTTGGGAGCGAATTGATAATGGGAACACATAGAAACAAAAAACATGATATCAGGTCGAGAAGCAATAATATACAGTGAACTACATATCATGCTTCTAAGTAAATGTAGGATCAATACTTTTTCCACTTTCACCTTTAGTTAGTTGCGGTGTTCTGATCATGGGTGTATGTGTTATTTTGGCATCATTACATTCAGTCTTTTTAATTATATACATGGCATATTTAGATTGATAGATAAATAATTCATCGCCAAATTACATCACTTGAAGTTTGAGGAAATATTCGAACTCCACCACAAGCGACCTTTTGGAACTCCCCACTCATAAAATTTAAAAATGTTTTAACTTCTTAAGGGGATGTTGCACAAATTATTATGCAATCTATGTAAACTTCTGCTATTAAAACATCACTTTTTATTTCTCATACAAACAATGCATGGCCACTTCCACCATGTTCAAATCCTTTATTGAGTAAAAAGGTTCAAAGGGAGTCATAATAGGACCAGGTGATTTTTTTAAGACTTATAATGCCTTTTTGAGTCTAAAGACATGATAAGGGTATTTATGGGAAATAAAACCTTATTTTTTCTCTACATAAACGATCTCTATTAAAATACCTTTTAAAGGGAAGATTTAACATGCATTTGAAAAGGTTTAAATTTTAAATGATAATAAGTAAAAATTGGAGGAACTATGTAACAATTACCCTTTTTTCCATTTCCAACTATGATGAAATTACCAGTTTTTTCATTGACTCTGCACTCATTTTTAGAAAAGTTAATTGAGTAATTGGTATCATTGAACTGATTTATACTCAACAGATTGCCTTTTAACCCTTTCACTAAGAGAACATCATCAAACTGTGGTAAACCATCCCCATAAAGAGTTCCATTGCCTATGATTTCGAATGAAACCCCATCTCCAAACATGTCTTTTCCACCAAGTTAGTTTTTGCAAGTTTTTTAACTTTTTTTTCACTTGTAATATGGCTAGAAAAACTTTATCTAATTACAATCCAGTTGAGGTGCTCTTAGTTTTGAGTGAAAAAATAACAACATTGCACCTCAATTGGGGTAATTGATTGTATTTTATCACCCTGATAGACTTAGCTTTAAAGGTCTTTTACATTTTGAGTGGTGAATGGTTGAGTGGTTCTGTAAGGTGGTTTTTTTTCTTATTAAGTGGCTTTTTTTTTCTAGGGAGAACATAACTAGGAATCTTCGCGCGAGAGTAGTAAAGGTTTCATAGACTTATGCTTAAATTATTTTCTTAAAACTATTATCTAGATTGTGTATATAGACATCAGAATATGAACAATATTTTGTTAATGTTAGTGTTAGAGCAATACACTAAAACCATGTTGCGTGTAGTAGTTTCAGTTATGGATTTATTATTAAAATAAAATTAGTTTTTCCTATTTGTAAGAGAATAATGTATGGACATGATGTTTGAATTATTTTATATATTTTAGGTGTCTTTTATTCTACTTAGTAGGTGTTCTGGTATGTAGAGTACAACTTACACATAGAGGATCAAATCACTAGTTCTTGTGGAATATAAGTTTTATCGTCCACGGTCTTAGATAGAACTGGATGCACCATCGGTAAGAATGTATCATAATATTTTAGTAGGTTTATATTGGTTACAATAAATAGTATAGTTTCACCTTCTTGTGATAGTTATTTATTTCTTTGACCTATCAGGTGAGATTCATTGTTTGATCAATAATCTGTGACACCCCGCCTAATTAAATATCGGGCGATCACTCCTTTATTAAATTAAAATCAAGGTGAACAGTTGTTTCATTCTTAGCATCACTGTCGTAAAAATACTTTTCCAATTTAAACACCCTAAATAATTAAGCTAAGTGTCAAAGACATTTAAAACCTTATTCTCATTTTATTAAATCCGGTTATAAAACCTTAAACCATTAACATCTAAAGAGTCACACATTAAGAATAAAAATAGAATTGAACATACACGAATTTAATCATCAATAATAAATCCCGAAATAAAGGTACTAAAAGTAAAAATTTCAATCTCTGACAATACCAACTAAATAATAGAAAGAGGGCAACACATGCCCCTGCTGGAGAAAACTGAACTAGGAGTAGAATCAAATGGATGAAGTCGTCTAAACAACAGGCCTGCAACTCCCACCTAAGCTGCAGCACGTTCCTTCCAAAGGATCCTAAGTAAGACGCCCCTGTGGCTGGGTACCTGTAATACATACATATATATACAAGAGAGAAAAGGAAATAGAAACGGGTCAGAGCGCGATAGTGTATATGATTTAAAAATTCGTTTAGCAAGTATTTAAATTTATACAGGCCAATGCAACAACATATTAGTGCGACACTCTCTTGAGAAATTCTCGCCTCTCTTCTAATGTGCACTCCTATCGCACTAACCTTCCCAATGGTCTATCTCGTCATATACCACACTATCATTTCCCAATGGTTTAACTTATCTTAGATTATTCGCAGGATTTACAGCTGAACAACACAAGTATTTAAAACGTAAGATTTCAATTTGTAACCAAGGTTCTCCTTTTAACTTTATTAATCAATAAAGTTTTCCAGTGTCATATTATACTTTCTCAAAATAATTACTTATAATTTGAGTCATCAACCATGTCCTACATATCAAATCATAGTAGGCAGTTCCAGATTTCAGAATTTCATATATATATATATTAACTACTCGTATAATATATATATCATAACATCACCCCACATAAAAACTATGGTGCAGGCATACTCTTCTATCCAATCCCCGTATCAATCGCACTAAAGGGAATACAAGTTCGGAATCACTCTCGAACTGTATCAATACATACACAAACAATATTGAGGTGAATCATAGATTCCAAGTCCAAGAGGTCAGTACATACCCTCACGTCTCTTAGGACCGTGACTACCGATTCGATAGCCTGTACCTAGGATTTCTATATTCTAGGGTACGAGTCAATATCCCCCATAAGGCACACGAGATAAGATCGTCCCAGCGCGGAAACCTCAGGGATAGCAAGTAGCGCGGGCATGATTTTCACAAGTATATAATATATGAATACACAATCATATAAATATACCACTTTTATTATATCAATTTAGGTTTATCCCATAACCCACATTCACAACATTTATCCTTATTTTCCCATTATTATTTATCAGGTATAATGGTTAATTTTCAACTTTAATTCAAAGGGTTTTTCCAACTTACTACGTAACCCTCATGGACTCTATTCTTCCAAATGTACAATTAAGTAGATATCCATTTATGTTCCAACATAACTCTCTCTTACGTGTCTCTCCCCTTTAATATATACTTACATTATCCCTTATGCAAAATATCCCAAAAATATAGATTTCGCCTTACATTAAAGGATTTTGAATTTTGTTTTCAAAGATGAGAATTTCAAATGGTTTTGAAATCGGAATTAAAATGGAGTTTTAATTGAATTTTTTATTTTTTAGAAAAGTCCTCAAAATATAAAACTCTCTAAGAGTCCTCAAAACATAAAACTCTCTAGTAAAAATAATATTTTTCGAAATCCGACCATTCGATCAAGCTGAATTTTTGTCAGCCGTCCTGTCTCGCCGTTCGCTACAACATACTAAAATTTCAAGCGATTCCAATGGTCCGATCATCCGGAATAAAATTTTTAGCGTTTGTATCTAATTAAAACTCTTTTCTTAATCAAACTCTTAATCCTTTACATGACAAAGGGTTTCCAGAATATCATTTAATTCATCACTACATGCAATTTCCTATCTCAAATTGGGTTTTTCTTCCATACAATTCATCCTAATCATTCCTAAACCAATATGAAAGATGCATCAATGAAATAAGAAAGATAAACACTTACCTGGGATTTTAAAAAATCTGGTTTGCTGTTGAATTTGGTGTGGTTGCGTTCCCCATCACGCGATCTACGCGTTGGCGGTGGCGGCGGTGCAAACGGATGAGTTTTGAGCCTTGGAATGCCTTGAGAGCTCTCTCCTCTCCTCTCCAATGGCCGTTCTAGTGTTTTGAGTTATCTAACCCTAGGAGATAACCTAAACATCTGATATAACCCCTTTAATTTTCGTGGGTTTAATTTCCAAAAAATACAAAATGACTAAAATGCCCTCCCGGGTACTAATTAGGCCTAAAAACACCCCGAGACCCAAATCAAACCCCCGGGTATACTTTTCTGACTATCTCGACCCTTCCGGACGCGTTGGAGCACTCAAAACGACCATATGAACAACTTATAAAATATTCACTTTTATTTAACAATATTTAGTCCCGACACGACACGGGCGCGTCCCGACTTAAATTTTCATAATTGTCATTTTATTCACACGTGACAATATTATAAAAATGATTCCCATATATTACTATACTCATCCAGTAACATTCAACAAATACCAAATTTCCAATAATTACTAACTCTCGTCACGCTAGTAAAAATTTAAAACAACATTCCGGTTTAAAATTAAATTTATTTATCTCAATTAAATTTAATAAATCCTTAAATTCAAAAGCCATGAAAATACAGGGTATTACATAATCTTGATAGATAGGGTAATGGTGATTAATGTATGATGAACGTCTTTTTTGGATGAAATCCATGTCTTGGTACAGAAACTGTGATACCCCCTGAGATGGTTATTTTTTTGTATGTGTCAAACCCTGCATGTGGATTATGTTAATTTCGAGTTAAAAATAAGTTAAGTTAGACCACTCAAAAACTTAAAGAAGTTAATCAGATAAATTAAAAGTAATTTATTTTATTAACGGGTATATATATCCTTAATGTGGGGAGAAGTATGCAATTACTAATAAAGATCTCAAAATTTAATTATGAGTTATGAAGTGGTGTTATAATTATAACAATGTATTGAAGTTAATTATAATTAACGAACTGGGATTAAAATCCTGGTTGCATTAGGTTTTATCAGGCCCGTTGGAAGGCATATGCATATCTCTCCTTAGGTTCCATATCGTAGCTTATACATATGAACCTAAGGCTCTTTTTTCCTTAGGAAATTCATTACTCTAAAGACTCAAAAAACCCAAATTCGGATTTTTAAGAAAGGTAGGAAGTGTAGAAAAAGTGTGAAGAGAGATGGTGGATACGAAGGAAGAGCCCACACTCTGCTCATGACTGTTCATATCGGGAATATGGTAGAAGCACGTTAGGTGCATTGATCATGTATTCTAAATCAATCATCATCACATACTATTCCTATTGAGACAAGATCAGACAAGATAGATCTCGAAGGAAAACCCTGATTCTGCATCTTAGGGTTTTACATATGTGAAAGTTTTTTTGTAGTTCTATTTACATGCATAAGTAACAGACCATGGGGAAGACGCTCTAACAGATGGTTTAACCCTGTTGTCCAAACCTTGAAAATGGGTTTAGAATTAGTTTGATTATAGGTTTAACTGGGAAAAAAATACTTAGATTTATTTTTAAGCTTTTACTTGGGATTACGGAGGAATCTGTCACTTGTGAAACTGAAGTAGTTTTGCTAGAACTTTTTTTGACAAAAGTGATTTCCTTCTTCTTCAAGTAGTTTATTTTTCAACTAACCAATTCCAAATTTTTAATGATTTTTTGTCATTTCACTCAACATAAGTTCTTCTTATTTTGTTGAGCATCAAAATCTTGCCACCTTTTAAATTTTCTTAAACATTTTGCTTTGGATTCTTCCAATTCAACAATAGTGGCCTTGTATTTTTATTCTAAGACATATTTTTTTCTCATAAAGTTTAGTTAGTTTTTATTTGAGTTCGTTGACCTCACTTCCATAAGTTATACATTGACTTGTGTAGTCTTTAGCATTTTGCCTAGAAGTCCTAGTTCGACTCTTAACTTGTTCAATAACTTTTTCACGAGTTTTTCAAACATAGAAGATTTATATAGAGTTTTAGTGTACAAGTCTTCAAAATTTGGCAAATCATTATCATCATCGCTTTCGTGTGTTATGTGTCTTAATGGTTCAGTTATATTAGGAAAACTCATACTTTCGTTCAATTTGTCATTATGTGTGTCACTTTGACTCACACACCCACGAGTATCAGATATATAATCATCATTAATATGAGTGATACTAGAAGAATTTTCAATAATGTCATGAGAAAATATAAAATCATCATAAAAAAAGCATGCATCACCATGATATTAAATAATTTTGGCATAAAAAGACATGTAATATTCATCTTTGCTTGATAGACCTGAATCATATTCATGATAATCACTAAAGTTATCCCATGATTTATTTAGGCGCTATTTTTGTTTTATAATAACACCTATTATCATAATGTCGTATTTTATCACATTTATGACATTAGATATGACATCGGTTTGCCTTATGTCTATTGTTATTTGAGTCCGTGGGTTTATGAAGCATTCTTTCATGTAGCGTAGAATCCTAAAGTCCATGATGACCAGATTATCCATTACAAGCAACAACCGTGTTTATAATTTTAAAATATTTTTGAATTGCATGCTCATCAAGGAAATTTGGGTTTCAATGGTTTCAAGATCTGGTTCTTTGTCTAATACCCTTTCTAAGTCATGCATATATAACTTAGTTTTTTTCATCTTAGTAGTGAAGCCCTTATTTGACTCACTCTACTTTTTTGTAGATGATGCCACTAATTTTGGTAATAAACTTCCATTCCATAGTCCTCTATGTCTAATAAGAAGTTTAACGGTCAAATTAGGTTTGTCCATTTCTTCAATGGAATAACATTTATGGTTAACATTAGGAGGGAGAGATCTCAATATTTTCATCACTATGTCCTTATTATGATAATATATATCATTAGCATCGAATTTAGTGATTATGTCAGAAAACTTAAGATAAAATTCATCAGGGGTTTTTATCTCACACATCATTGTAGAATTATCCTTTTGAATAAGAATTTGTATGTTGGAAGCTCTAACACATTCATCAACTTCATGCGTAGTGATCATAGTGTCCCAAGCATTCTTAGAGGCAGCTTAGTGTGAAATGCATTTCAGTTCATGTTCATTAACAACTTTGAAAATACAATTAGGTCCTTTGTTATTACACTGAGATATAAGTTTTTATTCTTTAGTATATTCACTCAATATTTTACTTAATCTTGTAGTACTTCCCTCAGTTGCTGGTATAGTGGGTGGGTGAAAAAAAGTTTGAATATTCAAAAAATTAGCACTCACCTTTCCTTCAATGAATCAATCATTATAACCCTCCTGTACGGAAAATTTTCACCAAGGGGTCTTGAGAGATTTCCAAGTTTCTCCCAAGCATTTTTGTCATCCATTTTTATGAAAATATTTTAGAAACTTTAGGATTTTGAAATATTTTGATATGAAAATCTAATAGCACTTGGAAAAGAACTTATGCAAAAATACGATAAACAAAGCTCACCAAACGTGCTTTTATAAACTACAAGTTTGTTAATGAAACCTTATTCACGAAAAACAAAATAAAAAATTAACACAAGCTTTGTCTCAGCTAAAGTCTAATAGATTTTATTTGTAAAATTTGTATTCATGTTTTACTAAAAACTTTTGAATTAAACAAGCAAGAGTAAAAACTAAGACATGTAAGTAAAATATCATGCATCCACAACACAAGATATAACATGGTAAAAAATCCTTGAGGAAACATTCACGAGGGCATCTACGCTCCAAAATAAAAAATAATTTCACCGTAATCAAATGATATGTTTACAAAGATAAAAAATATCAAAAATAGCCACAAAAGTTACCTTACTTAGAATTCCCTCTCAAATGTAGGTACAAATCCTCTAATTGTTGTTATAAACAACTCTAGTTGAATGGAAACATCCAAGCCCCAAATATCAACAAAAATATAGTGGAATTTATATAGTGAAGTATTTTTGCCTGCATGGAAGCATGAAACTCACACACACATAACATGTACAAAGAAATCCTAAAAACTTTATAGGATTTCTCGACATTGAGTGCGACAAATACCCTGGTTTAAATCAAATCCAAGAATTATTATCAATGATTTTAGATATGGTTAAAATTTAAAGAAATGAAGTTTCAAAACTTTGAAAAGCAAAATGTTATCACAAATAATAGAATATATAAAACGAAGATCTAAAATCTCAAATAAAATCACTAATCTTATATAAAATGAAACATACAAAAGTTTCAATAGAGGTGTAAAAAGTTTTTCAAGAAGTTCGAAAATAATATTTTGATTTCGCAACAGGTTTAAACTTCAAATGAAAACAAAAACTCTTTAAATAAATATATGTGCGAACGTGAAATTCTATTCTATGTTTAATATTCTATTTCATTGAGATTGAACTCAGTCAAAAAACACAAAATTTTTCTCTCTCTTCTCTCTCTCTCTCTCTCTCTCTCTATATATATATATATATATATATATATATATATATATATATATATATATATATCGCTCTCTCAAAAGAAGAAACCCTAAGAAATAGTACTAAAAAACTTTCAGGTTAAACGGCTTAATAGTTTAAATATGTGAGAAGAGAATGATATGTAAACATGTAATAACCACTTGAGTGAAAAGCTAAGATGGCTTCAAACCATAAAGTGTAAATGCAAAGGTTATAAATTATGCATACCAAGTAAGCTAAATTGGTTGAAACGGTACCAAGTTCAAGCCAAAGTTAGTGATCTAGCTGATGTTCCAATATTAAATCTCAACCACTGATGATAGTGATCCAATGGTGAGACACGCGTTCTCTCAACACAGACAAAGAGAAAACATACATAACATACACGCACACGCACACGCGCGCGCGCACACACACACACACACACACACTTAATTAAATGAAAATGTATATTCCAAAATAACAAAATAATTTATTAAATTACAAAAACTGCATGTAACTAATTAAAAATTCAACAAAATTATTTTTAATCTAGGAAATATCATGAAAATTATTTTCACACATTATTGTACCAAAACAACACTTTCCCACATTTTTAGTGTTATTAGGCACATGATTATTTTATCTAATTAATTCCTAAATAAATCTAATTTTAAATCAATTACTGCCTAAAAAATGTTAAATGAGGGTGTAAACATTATATGAATGCATGTGTGTGAAATGTGAGTGACGTAATGTGTGTTCCACTATACTTAATTGATGTGTCTTCATAATACCAACTAGGATTATGTTGTGGGGATGTGGTTCCTTCGAGTCTTTAATCTTTAATGAAATACGGGAAGGAATATCTACTAAATTGTTTTTCACAAACTATCAAAACTAGGTTAACACTATGATAGTCTAGATTGATTGAAACCTAAGAGGGTCTTTAACAATGGGTGCTTCATAACTCTAGTTTTGCCTCTTCACGTGAGTGGGGTTATTTATTTAGTATGCACCGATGGTTTCCTATATTATTAAGTTTGGTGTTGATATAGGAGGATCGTCTTATTCCTTATATGTTATCGAAGTTGAAATGCCATGAAGGTAACTATTCGAATCATGATTTGGATCCAGTCGCGGTAGTGATCTCACTATATATTTGGAGGCATTATTTATGGAGTGAGAGGTTAAATATCTTTAGTGATAATAAGAGTCTTTTGGTATATGTACACATAAAAGGAGTTCAATATATGACACCCATGGTGGTTTGAGTTTGTTAAAGACTACTAGTTCACAATTCAATATCACCCTGAGAAGGAAAATGTAGTGGTAGATGCTCCGAGTCGACAACCAAAGGGAAACTTATCGACTCTTCAGTTGATTAATTTTGGTTTCATTATGGTGACTGTAGAGATTTTTGATGAATTTAAGATAATTATCACCATAAATCCTATAGACACTTCATCCTAAAAAACTCCAAGCACCTCCTTAGGTCCTTAGCACTCACTCGTTCACCGCAAACCCTAGCTCATACTCTGACTACCAATCTAGAGGCTATCAGGCATTCCTAGCACCCATTTGACCCCCGCCAACTTCATTATCTGAGTGGAAGATTAATGGAACATCGTAGGTCTCTGAATACCCTTTTCAACGGTCCAACTTATGTGCAAATCGGCCTTACGATATGAATAAACGATCTATCTTGCCCCCAAATTTAATCTAAAGGCCAACCAACGCTCTTGAGCCCCTTTGGACTCCGATCAACTCTCCATCTTGAGAAAAGCTCAATGAATCTTCTGAGCACTTTGAATCCTCTTTTTAACATTCCACCCCATGCTTAATTCAACCTTACTATACGGACAAATGACCAATTTCACTCTGAAGTTGCATTGGTCACTTTAGAGCACCATTTAACCTTGGTCATATTTCTGAACTGAATGAAGATGAATGAAATCTCTAAGAGATCTAAATACACTTTCCAACGATCCGTCCCATGTGGTAATCGACATTATGGTATGGTCGAACGATCCTTTTTACCCCCAAAACTGATATGAAGACCATCAGGTGCTCCCGGGCCCTAGTTAGCTATCTAGTTCTAATGAAGCTCAGTGAATATTTTAAGGTATCTAAGTTACCTTTCCGGCCACCCTCCCCGTGAATGAATCTACATTATGATACATACGAACAACTCATTTTACTCTAAAGGTGCATTGACCACTTTCGGTCCCCGTTTGACCGTGATCGACTCTCTAAATCGAATGAAGTTGAATGAAATCTGGAAGGTATCTAAATACCTTTCCAATGTTTCATCTCGTGAATGAATCATCCTTCCAATTCAGACAAATAATCCGCTTTCTTCAAAACATTTCCTATCTAGTGACCAACGGGTGATTCTAGGTCCCATTTTTCCTCGTTAGCTACTAAACCTGGGAGTGCCTTAATGGATTCTAAAAAGGGCTCTGAATACCCTTTCCAATCGTCTACCCCATGCATGATTTTGACTTATGGATTGCATTTTATGACCATTTTCTAGAAAATTTTATCCTATATTGTCGAATGGCACCCTCAGGACAATGCCTATCAGTAGTGTGCCTATGATGCTATATTAGTAGCCAGGTCTAGAACCCTATTGATCGGCACACCCTTGTCCCTATATATAAATCACATGACCTTAGTTTGAAAAGTACCCTTGAACATCCCTCTCAGTAATTTAGAGAACATTCTCTCGAATTTAGACTTATTACCTTCCAAAAAAGACCATTTTCCACATTCCTTCCATTATTTTTATACTTCATTTAGTAAATTCTCTCCCATCTCCTCAAATAACCATCAAATCATTGCAAGATAAACAAATTTACACTAAATATTTACTTCAAGTCTTCATAAGGAGGACCAATTCTCCATTATTGTCTCTGAATTCTATAACTTTAACATTAGTTGTTTTATATTAACTTTAGCGCTTTATTTTATCACATCACATACATTAAAATCAAGCTCAAGCCTTTGTTAGTAGTATTTTCACGTACTTTATTTTCATAAAAAACCCAAAAAGAAAAAAAGAGGGTTTACCTATAAATTCCAAAAGAGCGATTCTCACAACACATTCTCACACTTAAAGCAAGTTTACCTCTACACACAGATATAAGAGAAGTCACACTTAAGGCTCCTGCATATTCATACACTACAACACATAAAGCATGGAAATATCGACAACAAATTTATTCTGTACCAGGGGTTCCCTTTATGATTGTTGATGGTCTAGCGGGCGTAGTTAGCTTAAGCAATTTGAATATCACCTCCCATTGCCATTGTACCTTTGACGTATATGAAATGGTTCAGCATGCATCGTACCACTTGACTGAACTAATGATGGGAAGTATATAGCAGGGAACAGATTCATGTACCTCAAGTATATTGAATTCTCCCTCACACCTACTATCCCGATGAGGTATATAATGAGGAAATTCACGTACACTCGGGTATAACAAATGTCTTGTCCAAACGTACTAATGAATGATTGTCCTTATAGGCAAGAGATATATCTTGGAAGTCATGACAAAAGGAGGAACCCTTCCACTAACCCAACAATTTCATAAACCTCATATAGGTGTAAAACCTAGGGCACTCATATTTAGTTTACCATTTACCATGGGAAACATTACCAAAATTTTGGGTGGGCATACCGCCTGAGTTTTTGCGGTATTTCTCCTTTTTTTCAAAATTGGACACTATCCGTGAGACTGGAAACAATTCAAACCATGTCTTTCATATTTTGAAACCCTATATTCCCTAGGCTCGGGTCATGTCTGTCATTTTTTCTTCATTTGGGGAAACCTAATACAAGTGGTAACCAAATAATAACAGTAATAAAAAAAAAAAAAAAAAAAAAAAAAAAAAAAAAATAATAATAATAATAATAATAATAATAATAATAATAATAATAATAATAATAATAATAATAATAATAATAATAATAATAATAATAATAATAATCATGATGAGATGATTTTCCTTTTCCTTTATTTTTCAAAATACAAAAAAAAAAATTATCCTCCTTCAAAAAATAACAAAAACATTTCTTCTCCTCTTTCTTTCAAATATAAATTTGAACAGTTTTGCCTCTCAGGTTGATCATATACCCGATTTTGGCGAGGCTCATTATTGGCTTCGATCTTTTGTCAAATCACCCAGAAGCTCCACCAATTCTTTTACTAATTCATCTGAGTCGGAGATCTACCTTCACGAGAACTTTATGGAGTACACTAACTAAGCACTGAATGTGAAGCCTGATCTTATGGTCGTCTTAACATAACTCAACATCAAGATTGATAACCTTCGAATCGAGGTCCATGAAATGAAATCACCTCGGGCCCAGATTCTTGTAGAACACACGGTTATCTTTCCTCTTGCCATGGGTCCCCCACTATTGAGTCTATTTGGGCCCTAGAATATTATCAGCATGCTCCGTGTGCCCCACCTGCCCATAGGCTACCGCCAGCTCAACTCTGTATTCTAAACATTTCCCAAACAGGGGCTAATGTTTTAGTACCAATGGATCCTAAAAAGGAGGAACTGATCCAATTTTTGGAAGACCTCAAACTATTGTTGAAGAATTTTGACCAAGATAAGATATCCTGGAACTAGATAGACTATACCCATATGTCTCCTTATCCCAATGATAGACTGCTAAAAATGTTAAAGATGCCAGAAATTAACAAATTTGAGGGTTGTGGACCCCCAATTTTTCCCCTTCGAAGCTATCACCGAGCCATGATCCTCATTGGTGCCACCAAAGAGATAATGGACCAGATGTTTCAGCAGGTATTGAAATAAAGTTCCATCCAATGGTTTCTATCTCTTAAAGAATCTAGGATTCGAAGTTAGGAGGACTTTGCTAGAGTAACGTGCTGAGATCTAGAGCTTCTTAAAAAGGAATCTAGGGAAACAGTTAGTAACTTCATATGAAGGTGGAGAGACCTCCAACAAGGAAATATTGAGTATTGTGAAGCAAAATTTCTTGCCACATATTTGAGCATCCATAGGAGGATATTATTACTTACACTTTTGAGCCCATCGAGAGCGTAGTGTAAAAATCGAGGAAGGTCTTACCAAAGTGTAATTTGATCCAAATAAAGTTACTAGACATTCCACTCCCCAAAAGTATAAGAAACGTTTTAATGATATTGTCTCAACCATCGATAATATTTCACAACCTGCTACCTCTTGGGAACCCAAAATTTTACCTAATCCTACCAAGAATGAATACACCATGCTCCATGATACCTTGTCCAAAGTCTACCAGTCCCTATTAAGCTAAAACCTCATCAAATCCTTGGACCCCCGTCCATTACAAAAATCCACTCCCTAAAAACTTCGAATACAATGCTAGTTGTGATCTCCACCAATCCTCTGATCATACCACCGACAAATGCTTCCATTTTATAAGTTTTATCCAAGGCCTGATTAACTGGGGAATCATTGCCCCACTGGATAATCATAAACCCATTTCCATTTATAACCCACTTCCAGCACATACAAATGCCATGTTTTAAGAAAGTGACCCATAAATTTATCCATCTACTCAAATTGTGCCAAACAAGGCACCTATCATCCCTATGGTCTCACCCAAACCGCTCAAGATTTGCCCATATTTTCTCCTACGTCATACTCTCTTCACCGATCAAGATTTTTCACTCCTTACAAGGGCCTGCATCACCAACCACACTCGATCTGGGGGGGGGGGGGAGTCATTGCATTACCAGCTATGTTGAAACAATTATTTGAGCTTGGGATAACATTTCCCGTCGATATGAACATTGATTATCGATAATTCAATGTCTTCTTTATGGAAGATCGAAAGTGGGATCGACAATCAGATGAATGGGTGGTACCTATTGAAGAAGTTAGTCAAGAGGATGTGGTATAGATCATGGATAATAAATTTAAACAGACAAATGAAATTTGTAGAAATTATAAATTGCTCACCGCTTTCAAGCTTCAGGGATGGTTGCTTTCTTCACTCCAACACCTCCCTATTGAGTGGGAAGATTTGTACGATGAAACCAGCGAGTTCGTTGAGTGTATTTATTACTCTTAAAAAGAAGACATAATCACCACCGAATGGAGGGAGGATTTTGACAGTTCCAATGACGAACCATGTCAGGAAGGAATCAATCCAATGGCCAACCTGTGTGGAATGATATCCTTCTAAGATATGTTGGGGGAAATGTAAGGACATATTTTGATAAGGCCGTTATCAATGTGTTATGTCATATACCAATACACCGTCGAAGAGAAATCTACATCAAAGACAGATTCGAATTACTCAAGTTCTTCATCATTCTAGGCTCCGTGAAGTTTACTTTGATAAGTTTACGTTTTAAATACCTTTACTTTTCACTTAGATCTTTTGGGAGATTTTTGCAAAATATTTTCTAAGTGTTGGAGCGAACTTTTTCGTCAAATATTGAGAATGAGTATTTTTTTAGTTTTGAAGTGGACCTCGATTTTAACGCCCATTTCATTCGCTCGAGATCAGCAACTCGTTCGAATGAAATTGGGAAGTCGCGCGATGTTGTTTGAATAACACGTGTCCTTCGTTCGAGCGATATCTTCTTCTGGTTCGAATGACCTCTGTTTTCGAGACGGCACAATTTTCTATAAATACTCATTATTTGGTAACGTTTTCATTAACAAGTCCATACATTTTCCGAAATAGAAACACTTCTAAAGAAGAATTCTTTAGGCTTCTTCCTTTAGGGGTTTAATCCCTTTTTGTTTTCAATTCAGAAAACTCCCATATGATTTAGTGAATTGTTTGGTGTTTAAGAACAACTTTGCTTTTGTTCAATCTCTGTGGAGAAGGCATCTCCATCTTTGATCGGTGGATACCGAGCATAGTCATTCTGCGTGTGGGCAAGCCAAAGATGACGAACCGATGCCTGGAGGGTATTTAGTTTTCTCTCTTATCTTTGAAGATTTTCCATCTTTGATCGGTGGATACCGAGCGTAGTCATTCTGCGTGTGGATGACCCGAAGACGACGAACAGATGCATGGAGGGTATTTCGCTATCTCTCGTATCTTTGAAGAATTGCTGAAGGCACCGTGCATTACACACTTGTGGGTGATTATCAGGTTGTATGTAAGTCAAAGGTCTTATGAATTCTTCAAAGTGTTATAAAAGGTTTTACCCTAAATTTTTTATTTTTCATGCATGGTTTGAATGATTTATCATATTTAGATGCATGTGTTAGGGGATGAATTTATTTGGTTTAAAAATAGACTCTAATTAAATAAGGTTTAATTCAAAACTTAGGAATTAATTTAATCAATTATCACAAAGTCGCACTTTTCAAATTGGTATAAGAGTGGGTTGCGCTATTTTATTGCAAGAGGCCACTACCACTTGCTCCGAGCAATCCTCGACCTCATTGAATAACTCCCAGTACCTCTTCGCGTAGTCTCAAAGGGTCTCTTGAGGCATTTTCTTCATTGTTAGCAAAGCATCCATCCTTTTGGGATGGGAGCTACTAGTAATGAATCGGGCCGTAAAGAGCTCGACCAGGGATTTAAAACTCCTGATGGACCGGTGGGGGAGCCTTTCGAACCACTTCTGGGCTATGTCATGCATGATCGAGGGAAAAATTCGGCACATTAGTGCGTCTAGGTGGTTCCAGAAGGTCATGGCCTGCCGGTACTGCCTGACGTGATCAATGGGATCGGTCTTACCGTTATAAATCTTAAACCTTGGAATGAAAAATTTCTTGGGGGCTTCTTCTTCTTCAATTTCCCTCGTATAAGGTGATTTCATCTAGGCTTTGAGAGCTCGCCTAGCGAGTTCTCGGGTCAATATGGTACTATGGTTGGCAGGATGTTGGTCCATCTCCCTACGGACCAGGTTTCGTATGTTCTCGTTGCTGTGAGTAGGGATCTGGTAAAGGCAAGTTTTCGTATCTGCTCGCGTAGGTCTTCGTCTGATTCATCTCCCTCAACCTTTTGGGATTCTCGCCTAGGGCTCCTTCCTCATCTACGATACTTTCTCGCCTGAGGGGTAGGAGTGCGGTATGGACGTCTCCTGGTATCATGATGAATCTCTCTCTCTAGTCTTTCTAGTCTTCTTTTCAGGCGAGCATTCTTAGCCTCGTGTCTGCGAGAATACTACCTCTGCTCGTGGAGCCTTGCCTCGTATGCATCAATCAGTCTGGATATCTTCGTGGACCTCGCTGGTCCTTGGCGTTCTTCTGAGGCTGGCCTTTCTAAGCTAGCCCTTTGATCTAAATGTTGAACTTCAGATCTAATTCTATGAGGAATAGGTGGTTCCTGAATATCCCCTGCCTGGGGAGCATTGCTGCTGTGACCAGACATTTTAAACTCCTTTTTTTGGTGTGGGATTTTCTTAAGGAAGATAAATGCTTCCCATAGACGGCGGCGCCAATTGTAGTGACAATTATTATGAAACACACATAGATGAGAGAAAAGAAATCACCAAGCAAGATTAGGGAATGTAAAACGATAATCACACAACAAAAGATGTACGTGGTTCAGCAAAGATATGCCTATGTCCACGGCGGTGCAGTCAGTATTATTCCAATGTATTTCCCAGTGTGATTACAGAGAATACAACGCATCCTTTGCCCCGAACCTAGGGTTCAATATATACATGTACATTTTAGTAAGTGGGGGTGTTGGACTCCCCCACATTTTCCATCTCTCCCTAGAACCTCCCTTAATGGGAACGTGGGAAGAGACTGGATCGTAATCAGTTGGAAGATGGGGGGTCTGGACTTTGGGCCTCCAAAATTGGGTTACTCGTCTAGGCCCATCATCCTAATTTTGGGTACCCACAATTGCCCCTAAGTTTGTTGGGCCATGATTTTGGGCTCAATAAATTTAAATGATTTACCATAATGATTGTTTCGTATATCGTGCAACTCTTCAAAAGTTGGAGAACTGATTCTGGCGACACCTGCTTCGTGGTCTGTGCACTATGATTAGCAAAACTTAAAGGTTTTGTAGAACAATCATTTTTCGTCTGTTGTTTCAATCGTCCCAGCATTCTTCCCTTTCCTTTGAGCTCTAGTGAGTCATACTTTCTTCTCTCAGTCTTCATTCTCATTGCTTCCTTGTTGTTCGGGCTCGTGATTCTTCATCGTTCGAGTTGAACTTACATCTTGTAAGTCTCATGTGCCTTTTCTTTGTACTTTCTCTTTGAATTTGTAGTTTTCTAGGGGTTTTCAATGGTGAAGATTGGGAATAGGCCGGTCTCTGAATTTAGGAAGTTTTATAACATCCCAGAGTGGGTAGATATTGAGTGTTGCGCTTCACCCTAGGAATGTTAGAGAGATAAAGGATGCCCATTGGATCCATATTTTGTTTCTTTCCCAATGGGGACTCACTTTACCTCCCAACAATTTATTTTTGCACTTCTTTGGCTATCTCAATATTTCTCCTGCACAGTGTTCGCCCAATGTGTGGAAGATAATTAATGGCGTCCATAGAATAAATCAGTTATATGGTACCAAGTTAGGGCTTACGGAGGTCTATTTTTGCTACTCTTTTTCTTGAACTAGTTCTGGTGTCCTCTACTACAAAGCCAGGAGCCCTAACAGGGTATTGGTAGTAAACCTACCTGATTCCCACAAGGACTATTGGCAAGAGGGTTTTCTTGCTAGAAACTGGCAGTTTGCTCCCCAGTCTGAAGGGTCGAGGTCTGATAGGTTCTCTATTCCCTTTTATGGGGAGGAATACATAGGTATACTTTGCTCTGTTCTTTTAATTTCTATTGATTTGTAATCATTCTGATTTTCTCTGTCTTCTGTTCAGCGAGGTCGAAGAATTTGGAACCTGCTCTCAGCGAGGTTCGTCTCTCTGAATTGCTCAAGGCTTGGAATATCAGGGAGCCTTTGGGTGATGGCGAACATCCTCGATCTGCTACTTTTCTACTTGAATACAAGAATGTTGGCTCTAATTTTATACCAAGGCCTGTGGATAATATCCCTGAGTTTGATACCTCTGAAGAGACTGCTGCGGATCCTATCCAGTTGGAGGAGGAGGAGAGCAGCTCTGAAAGCGATATCGCAGGTGGTGCTATAAGCAATTTGGGTGAAGGGAGCTCTAGTAGTAGCAGTTCCTCTGAACTTGGGGAAGTTTCTAAATCTTAATATTCATCGAACACATCTATTAGTTCGAGCGAGGAGATGGTTCCTCAAAGGAAGAATTTAATTCGGGATGATGATGATAATGATGAAGATCATGTGCTTCTCGCTCAGAGGTCAAAGAAGTAGAAATCCAGCTCTGGGGCCATGGCTACTGGTTCTCGATCTTCTGATCAGGAGCAGGAGAAGAAGAGGAAAGAAGAAGAGCAAGTAAGGGAGAGAGAGAGAGAAAAAAGGAGGAGGAGAGAAAGAAGGTGGAGGAGAAGAAGAGGATAGAGGAGAGGAGAAGAATGGAGAGGGAGAAGGAGGAAGAGAGGAGGAAGATAGAGGCAAGGACGAAGGTTGGGTAAGCCTTAGTCCCGGTGTCTGCCCTGCCTGAGGGGGCTTTAGTTGCAATTTCTCCTCAGTTGGCCCCCGCACTGCTCGAGAGAGCAGTTCCTCCTGGTGATCGCTAAAGGGCGATGGGGTCTGATCAACTGGCCCTATAGGCTAGCTAGAGGCTAGCTTTGGTAAGACTATTTCTTTTCTCCAATGTGTTAATGAATTCCATCATTTCCTTCTTCTAATGTCTTCTTCTTCTTGAAGTTTGTGACCGACTTCACCGTACTCTATCGTTCTCGTGATGAGCTGGTGAAGAAAAATGGTGAGCTAGAGAAAGAAAATACCGCCTTGAGGTTGACAGGTACAGAGATCGAGGTGGGTTTTAAAGTCGTTGATGCTGCTCGAATATCATCCAATCTGGCTCTTGCTACAGCCAACCAGGAGAAGGACGCAGCAGTTAAAGAGTTAAAAGAGCTGCGACAAGCCTACGACCTGGTTTCCTCGAGAAAGCTAGTTGTCACAGAGGAGAACAAGGTGCTGACCGAGCAGTTAAAGTAGAAGGAGTCCCAGGCAGCCACCATCAAGGAGGATTCATTCAACTTCAGGTGGACTGCTGCATATGAAGACGCTAAGGTTCAGATAGGCTACATCAGCCGTCTGAACTTCAAGAAGGGTTGGATTAAGGCCCTCTTAGCTGCTGGTGTTGATATCGATTCTCCTCTGTTCGACGAGCATGATCCATGTCCGAAGCCGACTGTGGATGAAGATGTCCCATCCCCTAGATAATTTTTGCTGACATTCCCCTTACTGTGGCGACAGAGGTTACCCCTGCTGAGGGCGGTGCTCCTGCTGATGCTGATAAGTGGAAGCATCCATCAACTTCTGGGCAACCTGGGTTGCTAGTTAGTTTTTACTTCTGGGACTACCTTTTATTTTTGCTTTTCTCTGTTGGTATATTTCCTTTTTACTGCTCGATGTACTTTTAACCCTTATTAATAGAAAGGTTTCTTTTTCTCAGTGCACTAATTTGTATTTTTGTCTTCCTTGACCTTTTATTGTTTGTAGTTGATTGATGTTGATGATTATATTCCTGGCACTTCTCAATTGGGAAGGATGCTGGGGCCCGATGTAAGCTCCGAAGTTTTCCACAACAAACACTTTATAGAGAAAACTGAGCTATTCGCCAAGCTGAAGGACAGGCTCCAAGAGATGGAAGATATTGGTGCCTCAGTCCAAGAGGAGGTTAACGCGCTGAGAGTGAATCTATTAGAGGCTTTTGAGATTAATCAAGTTTGGGAAGTTCTTCAGCAGGATAATAAGGTTTTGAGGAGAGACGTCACACGACTTAGGGAGCATGCACCGAGCACTACTCCAGAAGTATTATGAGGTTCTTCATCATCGTGAGCTAAAGATGGTCAGAGTGATGTCCCTTCTGCATTGCAGGGTTCTTCTCTTCTAGTCATTCTGCGAGCTCACAAAAATACTAGAGGTTCAGCTAGATAAATGGAAGAGCTTCGTGATGATGTCTAGCGAGCATATGTGATTGCTGCTGGGCTCCAGAGGGACATCACTCGGTTGCGGCACCTGTTTAAAGAAGTACCTCGGTCAGTGTGAGCCGACGGCTACGACCAGGGTTGGCAAGATGCTCCGACTAGGCTGATAGAGTTTGAGGAGCTCACTTTTATCAGGGGGTGGCTGAGTGCATTGAGGGATATGCAAGTTCCAAGGAACTCAATGCTTTGGTATCGCCATGAAATTTCCCCTTCCACTCGGATGCCCAATCCCTTTCGGAGAGATAATCAGTGGATACCCATTGATGCTATCCCTCGACAGTTGTTGGAGCTGGATGCTAACGAAGTTCAGGAGGGGCTAGCCCCTCATCCTGATGACGGTTGAAGAGCCTAAGTGGCTGATTACCTTTCTTAGAGGCCTTATTCTCATTATGATTTTTCTAGTAGTTACTTTGTATTTTTGGTAGTGTAAATGCTTTGGGCTAGTTCGTCGACTAAACATGTATCAGCATTGTTGTAAATATAGTGGATGAATAAAATTTATATCTTTGGGCTGATTTAGCCGACAAAACAAGTGCATTATATTCTCCATGTTCTTACTCCTTCATGATATTCTACGTTTTTATTATCACGCAAGTGTCCTCCGAGTCTAGTATAACATCGAGATACCATTGTGCACCACTTTACCTTTTAGGTCGTGTCGTCACACTCCCTTAGGCCTAAGTATGGCAATTAGCGAGGACACACCTGGTGTTGGATGTTCCATCTGATTAGGATTTTATTTAACCAAAGAAGGTTTGGTGACCAGTTTAGATTTGTCCATATTGCCTAAGGATCTCCTGTAGGGCTTCATATATTGCCAGGGGCAATGTCAAGAGGTCTTTCGTGTTTCATAACGATAACCTGAGGAGGGACAATTCCCTACTATGGCTTAATGATCAATGTGCTTGTCATTTGGAAAAGATGTGCGATAAAGCTTATATAACTGTTATTTATCAGAATGCAATCGTTAAATAATTTTCATTAATGACAAGGAAAATGAACTTTTCAGTTCTATAACAAAAGAATAAAAGAAAGATCTAAAAATTGTTACTCTTGAGATTGGCTGCGTTCCATGCTCGGGGTATTTCTCTACCTTCCATCGTTTCCAAGTGATAGGCGCTCTGCAGATTGTCTCTTATTATCTTGAAGGGTCCTTCCCAGTCTGGCCCTAGCTTTCCGTCTGATGGTTTTACTACGCTACCCAAGACTTTCCTTAGGACACAGTCCCTAACTCGGAATGTCCCTGGGTTGACCCTCTTGTTGTAATGCCTCGTGAGTTGTTGCTAATAGCTTGCTAGTTTTACTAGGGCTAGCTCTCGGCGCTCGTCGTCCAGGTCGAGCTCAGCGAGAAATGCTGCATCATTATAGCCCTGGTCGACAAGGTTGGACTTCATTATTGGCAAACCTGCTTCTAGTGGGATGACTGCTTCCATTCCAAATATCAACGAAAATGGGGTTTCTCCTATTGCTCGTCGGAGAGTGGTTCGGTAAGCCCATAGAATATGTGGTAATTAATTTACCCATGCGCCTTTGGATCGCTCTAATCGCTTTTTTAATCCGTTGATCATAGTTTTGTTGGAAGCCTCCGCTTGGCCATTGCTCTAAGGGTAGGCCACTGAATTGAAATGGTGTCTGATTCCGTATTCGTTGCAGAAATTCTGAAAAGAGACGCTTTTGAACTGCGTCCAATTATCGGTGATGGTGGTTCTGGGGATGCCAAAATGGGTAATTATATTTCTCCATACGAACCTTATCATATCTGCATCTCGGATGTTTGCTAAGGGTTCTACCTCGATCCATTTGGTGAAGTAGTCAGTTGTGACCAACAAATACTTACGACTCCCGGTGGCGGTAATAAGTGGTCCTACGATGTTCATCCCCCATTCGGCGAAGGACCATGGGATGGAAAATAACTTTAGGTCGCTAGCAGGTTGGTGGACCATAGGAGCATGAAGTTGGCATTTTAGGCACTTGTGGACATACGTTGCAGAATCCGTTTGCATATATGGCCATCAATAACCCTCCTTCATTACTCGAAAATCTAGAGATCTTCCTCCAATATAGCTTCCACAGACTCCTTCATGAAGCTCATGTAGGACTTTCTCGACATCCTTTGGGTGAACACATTGAAGGTATGGACCGAAAAATGATATCTTGTACAGCCTACCCTCAGGAGATAAGTGCAAGCGAGCAACTTTGACTCTTATCTGGTGAGCAGTCTTCTTATCATCTGGAAGCGTGCCATCCTTTAAATAATCCATTAGTGGGTCCATCTAGTTGGGTGGTAACTCAATATGGAGCACCTCCTCCATGCTTGGAAGCTCGCTGTTGCGGTAAATGCTCGGATGAGCGAGGAAATCGATGGGTATTGTTCTTTTTAAGTAGGAATCGATTGCTGAGCTTAGGGCTGCTAGGGCGTTAGCATGGTTGTTCTGTCCCCTGGGGAACTGCTGGACATTAACTTCCTCAAAGTCATCCAATAGCCTCTTTGCTAAGGAAAGGTAGGCGGCCATACTTTCATCTATTGTATTATAGTCCCCGCTGATCTGATTGGAGACTAACTGTGAGTCACCAAACACCTTTAATTGCTTTGCTCCCAAAGCGTGTGCTTTCTGGAGGCCAGGTATCAAAGCCTCGTATTCTACTTCATTATTGGAGGCTTCAAATCCAAGTCTTATTCCCTGCTCGAGGATTGCATTTTCTGGAGTGATAAGAACGATGCCCACGCCTGCCCCTTTTGAATTGGAGGCTCCATCAACAAATAATTTCCAGATTCCCTCCGTCGTGTGGCTCCCTTTTCTTTTGACTGGCTGTGGTTGGTTACAAGGCTGTTCGCCTATGACTTCGGCTATGAAATTAGCAAGGATCTACCCCTTGATCGCGTTCCTTAGTTGAAATTGTATATCAAATTGTTCGAGCTCGACTAACCATTTAGACAGTCTTCCGACCAATCGGCCTTCCTCAGGATTGCTTTAAGGGGGTGCGATGTTGGGACGATTATAGTGTGGTCTTCGAAAAAATGCTTCAGCTTTCTCGAAGACACTACTAGGGCAAAGGCGATCTTTTCCAGTGGTAGGTATCTCTGCTCGGCCTCAAGCAGGGTTTTGCTCGCTTAGTAAATGGGGTGCTGGATTCCTACAACCTCGCACATTAATGCAAAGTTGACAGTGTGGTTGGAAATGGAGAGGTACAGGTACAAAGAATCTGTTTGCTATGGTATGACGAGTAGTGGTGGAGAGCTTAAGTAAGCTTTGAGCTCAAGCAGTGCCTGTGAGCAATCTGGGTTCCACTCTACCGTTTTGTTCCCCTTTAGAAGCTGGAAGAAAGTCTTACATTTCTCGGAGGATTTAGAAATGAAGCGATTTAAGGCGGCGAGCATACCAGTGATTTTTCTTACGTCCCTGATTGTTCGAGGAGGTTGTACCCTATTAATTGCATCAATCTGGTTTGGGTTAGCCTCTATTCCCCTCTTACTGACCAAGTATCCAAGAAACTTTCCTGACTGGACATCAAAAGAACACTTGCTTGCATTAAGTTTCATTCGGTATTTCCTAAGGATTTCGAAGGTGTTTGATAGGTCTGAGAGGTGGTCTTCTTTTTTCTTGCTTTTAACGAGCATGTCATCGATGTAGACCTCCATGGTGTCTCCCATCTGTTCCTTGAGCATCTTGGTGACTAGCCGCTGGTAGGTTGCCCCTGCATTTTTTATCCCAAAAGGCATGACTTTGTAGTAGCATAACCCAACTATGGTGATGAATGCTATTTTGTCTTGGTCTGGGGCATATAGAGGGATCTGATGGTACCCTGAGTACGCATCTAGAAAACTCATTCGCTCGTGAGCTGTAGTGGCATCTTCCAGTGGGTCTATTTTTGGGAGAGGGAAACTGTCTTTAGGGCACGCTCTATTGAGGTCAGTGAAGTCGATGCAAACTCTCCACTTCCCTTGGCTTTTTGGAACTACTACTGGGTTGGATAACCACTTGGGTAATTAGACTTCCCGTATGGATCCTGCATCCAACAGTTTTTCAACTTCTTTCTCCACTGCTTTTGCCTTCTCGGGTGCAGTTCGATGTGCATTCTACGTGATTGGTTTGAAGGTGAGATCGACATGCAGCTGATGACAGACTATACCAGGATCGATCCCAGGTAGCTCGTATGGTTCCCATGCAAAAACATCTACGTTGCGTCTCAACAGAGTTGTCAATTCCTTATGTTCCTGGTCAGTGAGTGATACACCAATCAAGAAGACTCTATTACTCTCGCTATCTCCAGCCGTAACCTCTACCAGGTCTTCGACGACTCTTTCAGAGGGGGGGAGCCTGGTCTCCTCTACTCCAGGTCTTTCATACTTTAATAGTTATTTAGAAGGTGTCAAACCTTCTTGTTCTTTAACTTTCTCGTTGGGTTGATTGGCCTTCTTCGCTGGCCTTGGTCGGATGGCTACTATGAAGCACATCCTTGCCATTACTTGATCATCGTGGATATCCATTACTCCTCGCTCGGTTACATACTTGAACTTCTGATGGTAGGTCGCGAAGACTGCCTTCATCGCATGTAGCCATCCCCTGTCGAGGATGGCTTGGTATGGCGAGTCGATGTCAACCACCAAGAACTCAATCATCTTGGAGACATTTCCCGCGTGTAATGGTAATATAATTTTTCCCAGGGGCATAGTTATTTTTCCAGCGAAGCCAACTAAAGGGACAGTAGCTTCCTTTAGGTCGGCGATGCCCATCTTCAATTTCTGAATAGGTCAAGATACATTACCTCGGATCAGCTTCCTTGGTAGATGAGCAACTTATCGACGTCGAAGTTAGCTATCCTGAGGGTAATGATCAAAGCATCATGATGTGGGGTTCTTACCCCCACCAGATCTTTATCTGTGAAAACAATTTGCTTATTATAGTTGACATCATCTGCTCGTCGACGCTTTCCTGACTATGACTTTGCTGGATCGATCTGACAAGATTGCATCACCGCTGTAAGTTTCTTCATCTCCATTCGAGCTAAATTTCCTTGGATCTGTCTGGCATCAGAGGCCCCATAAATTACTGCGAACTCATGTCCAGCGTCATCGTTGAGCATGTTGTCGGGTCTCGCCTCTCTATTGACAACCACTTTCTTAGCCTTTTTCTCCACAAACTTGTTCAAATGCCCGGATTAGGCTAGCTCTTGGAGGTGGTACTTAAGAGCTTTGCAATGCTTAGTCTTATGTCCTCCCTCTTTATGAAAGGCGCATCTCAGTGCATTATTCCTCCTCGAGGGATCTCCTCCCATCTTCCTGGGCCACTTGATGAATGGCTCGTCTTTGATTTTTGTGAGAATTTTGTAAATTAGTTCTTTAAAGATGGTGTTGACCGCCTGAAATTATTTTGACGCATCATTGTTGCCTCCGTTTTTGGAGCCCTTTTTGCCCCCATTCTTCCCTACTTTCTTCTAGTTCTCATTTTTGTCACAACCCTTGGTAGTGAGTTTAGTTCGACCATTTTCCCCTGTACGGAGGCGGGTGACATCTTCCACCTTAGCATACTTCTCGATGCGAGACATTAGGTCGTCAATAGTCATAGCCTCCTTCTTCGTCAGAGACTGGTATAGAAGGGAAGAGCTGGGTAGCCCAATTTTGAAAGATGCCACTACCACTTGCTCCGAGTAATCCTCGACCTCATTGAATAACTCCCAGTACCTCTTCGTGTAGTCTCGAAGGGTATCTTGAGGCATTTTCTTCATTGTTAGCAAAGCATCCATCCTTTTGGGATGGGAGCTACTAGTAATTAATCGGGTCGTAAAGAGCTCGGCCAGGGATTTAAAACTCCTGAGGACCGGTGGGGGAGCCTTTCGAACCACTTCTGGGCTATGTCATGCATGCTCGAGGGAAAAATTCGGCACATTAGTGCGTCTCGAAGGTTCCAGAAGGTCATGGCCTGCCGGTACTGCCTGACGTGATCAATGGGATCGGTCTTACCGTTATAAATCTTAAACCTTGGAATGAAAAATTTCTTGGGGGCTTCTTCTTCTTCAATTTCCCTCGTATAAGGTGATTTCATCTAGGCTTTGAGAGCTTGCCTAGCGAGTTCTCGGGTCGATATGGTACCATGGTTGGCAGGATGTTGGTCCATCTCCCTACGGACCAGGTTTCGTATGTTCTCGTTGCTGTGAGTAGGGATCTGGTAACGGCAAGCTTTTCGTATATGCTCGCGTAGGTCTTCATCTGATTCATCTCCCTCAACCTTTTGGGATTCTCGCCTAGGGCTCCTTCCTCGACTGCGAGACTTGCTCGCCTGAGGGCTAGGAGTGTGGTATGGACGTCTCCTGGTATCATGATGAAGCTCTCTCTCCAGTCTTTCAAGTCTTCTATTCAGGCGAGCATTCTCAGCCTCGTGTCTGCGAGAAGACTCCCTCTGCTCGTGGAGCCTGGCCTCGTATCCATCAATCAGTCTAGATATCTGCGTGGACCTCGCTGGTCCTTGGCTTTCTTTTGAGGCTGGCCTTTCTAAGCGATCCCTTTGATTTGAACGTTGAACTTCAGATCTAATCCTGCGAGGAATGGGTGGTTCCTGAATATCCCCTACCTGGGGAGCATTGCTGCTGTGACCAGACATTTTAAACTCCTTTTTTGGTGTGGGCTTTTCTTAAGGAAGATAAATGCTTCCCACATACGACGCCAATTGTAGTGACAATTATTATGCAACACAAATAGATGATAGAAAATCAATCACCAAGAAAGATTAAGGAATGTAAAATGATAATCACACAACAAAAGATGTACGTGGTTTAGCAAAGATGTGCCTACGTCCACGGTGATGGAGTCAGTATTATTTCAATGTATTTCGTAGTGTGATTACAGAGAATACAACTCGCCCTTTACCCCAGACCTAGGGTTTAATATATACATGTACATTTTAGTAAGGGGGGTGTTGGACTCCTCTACATTTTCCATCTCTCCCTAGAACCTCCCTTAATGGGAATGTGGGAGGACACTGGATCGTAATCAGTTAGAAGATGGGGGGTCTGGACTTTGGGCCTTCAAAATTGGGTTACTCGTCCAGGCCCATCATCCTAATTCCGGGTACCCACAATTGTGTTTGCATGTTTGTCATACGCTAGTTGTGCTTCTCGATATATTTTTACTAGCGTTGTGACGTGTACTTTTTGTATAATTTTATTTGTTTTTTAAAAATTTTGAAAATACTAAAAGATTTTATTTTGGGTAAAATTTTTGGAAAAAAATTCAAAAAGATTTTTGTATTTTGTTTGCACCGTTTATGGATGGACACTTAGGATGACTGATTCAAAACATCATTGCATTTTTCATGTGACTATTTGATAGTGTTTTGAGACAATAGGTCAATTCATCCTTGTGCTTTATAATGTTTGAAGTCATTAAGATGTAATTAAGTGTTACTTCCTACATGTTTGACTCATGTTTCCTTTATTGCACACATGCATGGATTTGTTTGATTATTGTGCTTGTCTTATCACATGTTGGTTGGGTTTTTTCACTTCCATCCTTACCTTAAAACGAACCAAGCGCGATAAAAATTGATAAAAAGTTGTGCATATAAGAACCATTTTGTGAGTTTGTGTGATTTATGTGAAAACGTGGAAGGGATGCGAAAGGTTCATTTGGCCTTTGCGAATACTAAGCCACCGTTTAATTTGGACGTAGAAAATTGAGGAATTTTATTATCCGAGGTCCAAAGAGGTTTAAAAAGAGCCCGAAAAATTTAAAGGCAATGAAAAGAAATTCGTGCCAAATTATGGTCCACTTAGGTTTTTACGCCAATTCTCCAAAGTTTGAGAATTTAGTTCACCTCTAAAAGAAAAATATATATGAGGGAGTTTGATTAGAGATTTTATAACGGGTTTGCACGTCCTTCAAATTCTTGAAAAAATGCTAAATAGTTTTGGACGTTATTGGTTTGGAAATCATTTTGACTTTGATTTGTTGATTTGCATAAGATCATGTCATCTAAATTCAACAATCTTTTCACCTAAGGATACTTTTGATGTTCATTCGTTAGGGGTACACATATGCATCGTGCAAATATGCTTGATTGAGTTTATTTACCTATCGAATGTATTCACACCCATTCATTCTGTTTTCATGACTTTGTTTTTGGAGTTTAAATCCATGGTGTGATTGATTTTTGTATCTTATTTTTTGTATGAAAAAAATAGAAAAATCCAAAAATAGTTGGTGAAGATTTTTGAGATACTCCTTTGCATGCGCATAGTTAGATCGTTGTTTGCTCTGCATTTTATTCGTGACACTCTATGTTTTGATTTTTTCTTCGTATCTGTCTATTTGGGGACATCGTAAAAAGGGGGAGAAAGAGTTATCATTTTATGGTGGAGTTTTTTCATTATGGGGGAGATTTGATTTATTAATTCTTTACTCTTATATCATATCAAACTCGATGCGTCACGAACGTATTTTGCTTTATCTCATGTGAGTAGGTAAAAAGACTAAAGATCATTATGTTGCACACCCTGGTGAGAAAAGCTTTGAGATTTGACGAAGATGATTGAAGATCAATTTTGAGGTCTTGATAATTTATTCATGGGAGGGTAGATTTGTATAGACATTTTGGTTTTTGATAATTCGGTTTTTTTATGTATGCACCGGCATAGACATAGGGGGAGATTTGTAAGGACATATTTTTATAAGTCCGTTATCAATTTGTTATGTCATATACCGATACACCGTCGAAGAGCAATCTACATCAAAGACGGATTCGAATTACTCAAGTTCTTCGTCATTCTAGGCTCCGCGAAGTTTACTTTGATAAGGTTATGTTTTAAATACATTTACTTTTCACTTAGAGCTTTTGGGAGATTTTTACAAAATATTTTCCAAGTGTTGGAGCGGACTTTTTCGTCAAATATTGAGAATGAGTATTTTTTTAGTTTTGAAGCGGACCTCCATTTTGACGCCAAGGTCGTTCGTGCGAGATCATCATCTCGTTCGAATGAAATTGGGAAAGACATGCGTCCTTCATTCGAGCGACATCTTCTTCTCATTCAAACGAGCTCTATTTTTGAGGCGATGCATTTTTCTAATAAATACTCATTATTTGGTAACGTTTTCATTAAGAAGTCCGTACGTTTTCCAGAACAGAAACACTGCGAAAGCAGAATTCTTTAGGCTTATTCCTTTAGGGGTTTAATCCCTTTTTTTTCAATTCACAAAACTGCCATACACTTTGGTGAATTGTTTGGTGTTTAAGAACAACTTTTCTTTTGTTCAATCTCTGTGGATAAGGCATCTCCATCTTTGATTGATGGATACCGAGCATTGTAATTCTGCGTGTGGACGAGCCGAAGACGATGAACCGACGTCTGGAGGGTATTTCGCTGTCTCTCGTATCTTTAAAGATTTTGTGAAGGCACCATGCATTACAAACTTCTGGGAGATTATCAGGTTGTATGTAAGTCAAAGGTCTTGTGAATTCTTCAAAGTGTTATAAAAGGTTTTCCCGAAAGGTTTTTTTTCCTATATTGGTTGTCTTTATTTTTCATGCATGGTTTGAATGATTTATCATATTTAGATGCATGTTTAGGGGATGAATTTATTTGGTTAAAAAATAGACTCTAATTAAATAAGGTTTAATTGGAAACTTGCGAATTAATTTAATCAATTATCACACAGTCTCACTTTTTAGGAAATCAATGAGGTGCCCATTCAGCTCGAGGTAGATAAATCCATGGTATTCTTATTCTTTCCCCCTTGTCTAAGCCATATGACCATGTCAGGGAGACACTACGATGATTTAATTCCTCATGCAACTAAAACTAATTAAGGAAAGGGAGTTATTGAAGAACTTCCCATGCCATAAATGACCATTGAAGAGAGCAAAGTCATTGATCAACTAAAGAAAACCCAAGCCAATATAACCCTATAGGGTTTTTTTAAGTCCGGTCAGTTGCACCCAAATTCTATGATAAAGCTCCTAAACGAACCCACAATCCATCCTTCCACTACTCCCGAAGAAGTTGTAAATATGATTGGGTCCCTGACCTCTTCCAGACATCTCTCTTTTTCTTAAAAAGAGATACCAAACTTTGGCATTTATCACAATTATGACCAACATCTCCGTTGAAGTCTTGTAAAAGATGGCCTAATATTTACTTGTTGATAATGAAATTGTCTCAATGTCCATCTGCTCGGAACCTTCAACTGTTTGGGACTGAAAGTCACTGATCTAACTCCCACTTTTTTCGCCATGCGTTCTTATTACAATACCTACCGATAAAGAATGGGGTCCATAAAACTCACACTAGAGGTTGGCCTTATTAATCATGTCATCGATTTTTTTGCTATCGACATACCTACATGATATATCTACTCCTTGGTCGTCTATGGTTCCACAACATCTGAGGGGTATCTTCTTCACTTTATAAGAAGCTGAAGTACTTTGTCAAAGGTCAAGTTATCACCATTTTAGGGGATAAGGACAGTGCAAATAATGCCATCACTAGCAATCCAGTATTAGAAATCCAATATGGGATGAATGACAATCTCCTATATGGTTTCATAATGGATTCACTTCCCCTCCCTTATGGTAATGACAATGTGATTTAGATGTTTAATAACATGTATTTCATGCCCATAATGGGGCTAGAGTGGCACCACTAAGGGATCTAGAGACCACATTACCGAAAGCGACCTTCCCCCATGTGGCCGAGGTTACAAGTGCTCACCAGATAAACTCAAAGTGTTATATCAACCGAGATTGGAAAGAAGTTTAGAAGATAAAAAAACTATTTGAAGAGACTCTTTGAATGGATGATTTATCAAGGCAGATTAAGACTTCCCCTTCTTTGGTTTCCCTAAACTGTGGTATGGCCATATAGACACGTAGATCAAACTAGGAATGGACATCTTTTTTCAAGATAATAACTCTTGGGTGAAGATCGTAAACATAAAGTGCAACCTTTTACTGAAAAAATCCATGACAAGTCCCAAGGACTCTAAGGAACGTTATTTCAAAGACTCATTCAACTTATAGACAATATGCCTGATAACGCATCGTCAAACTCGTCCACTCAAATCAATGTTGCTGATATGATTGTCCACAACTGGAATGCCATACCAGTCCAACTTGCTTAGATTCAACCCGACCTTTCTATTTTCCCTATCCAAGTATCTTCGCATGTTGTAATTTTTCCTTTTCTCGATATTAATGTAACTGTGACCTCTTTTGACAAGGTTCTGAATGATGTTTTTCCCCAAAATTAAATAAATATGGATTTTGAGTATCTTTTTATGCCTTACATTAATTATCTTAATTCTAATCAAACCCTTGATGATGATGATTTTGCAAATGAATAATTACTGACTCATCTTAACTAGGAGAACAACAAATAACATAACCATGTTCAAATTAATGATGATGATATTACCGTTATTATTCTCGATTCTAGTAGCCTTTGGCGTGAGATTAGGATAGGGTCCACCCTTATCAAGTGTGAGCATGCGTAATTTGAAGAACTACTAAAAGAAATTGTGGATGTCTTTACATGGTTCTATGATGACATGCCTAGAATTAACATAGAATTAGCACAACATGAGATCCCGACATTCCAAAAGTGCAAGCGCGTCAAGCAAAAGCTAGAAAACTTCGTACTAAATGGTCACTCAAGGTCAAAGAGAAAGTGGTCAAGCAATTAAACATGGGTATCATTGTCATTGTCGAATACCCAATATGGCTTGCCAATATTGTCCCTGTGCCAAAATAAGGAGTAAAAGTCTGCATATGCCTTGACCACTGAGACTTGAATAAAATATCCCCAAATGAAGATTACCCATTACCCAATAACGACATAATCATCGAAAAAATGTCTAGCTACACCCTCAAGTAATTTGTAATGGATTCACCCGATATAACTATATCAATATGAACCCTACCGATAAGGAGAAAACCACCTTCATCATCCCATAGGGGACTTTCTGCTATATTATCATGTCATTCGAACTCAAGAACATCGGGGTTACCTATCGGAGGGATACCACAACAATCCTACATAACCTTATTCATAAGGTGGTCAAAGTCTGTGCAGATGGCATGATAATTAAGTCTAAGAATCAGGAAGGTCATATTCCCTCCCTCTGAAAGTTCTTCGGGCAATTGTGTCAATATCATATGCGACTGAATCAATAAAAGTTCATTTTTATCACCATGAGAGGAAAACTCGTGAGATTCATGGTCAGTGACAAGGGAATCCGAGAAGATGCTGCCAAGCAAAAAACCATACTTTAGATGCCACAACCGCAGACGAAGAAGGTAGCTCAAGGATTTCTCGATAAAGTACAGTACATTAGTTGATTCATCAGCCAACTGACTTCTATATGTGAACCAATTTTCACACTTATTTAAAATGATTAAACTAGAGTTTGGAATGAGGCTTTCCTAGAAGTATTTAATCAAATCAAGAGATACCTCACCCGACCTTCTGTTCTCATGCCTACTCATCTAGGTCTCCCCCTCATCCTAACTTGATCGCCATATGCATTGCAGCAAAGGCTTTTCTAGCCTAAGACATTCAAGAATACCATAAGGAAAGATCTATCTATAATGCCAGTCGAAAATTGGTCGGGTATGAGTTCAACTACACTACATTGAAGAAAATGTGAGTTGCCCTGGTCTGGGTCTCACTGAAGTTACGACACTACATGCTTGCCTTCCCCATATAATTAGTATCCCATGTGGATCCCATTAAATACCAACTATAAAAACCCGCCATGTCTAGCCGAATGGCCTAATGGTTTATGTTTCTAGTCGAATTCGATATTGTGTACGTCACGCGGACATATATGAAAGGGAGAGCCATCTCCGACTACCTTGTTGATTTCCCCATAGAAGGAATCGATGTTTAGGTCTCTGAATTTTGAGATGAAGATTTCTCTACACCTCTCAAGAGAACTTTATATGGAAATGTTCTTTAATGGATGTACTAATAAGAAATCATACAACATTAGGATACTCCTAATCGACCCTGATGACTCTAACATCCCCATTGCTATCAAACTAGATTTCCCTTGCACCAATAATATGACCGAGTACGAGGCATGCACAATAGGCCTCATAATTTCCCTCAAGAATGGAATGAAACACCTAGACATTTACGGAGACTATGCCCAGGTAAATCCTCAAAAAATGTAAAGTCAAGTCAAGAAGTTCCTACCCTTCCATGCCCACCTAGAAGTGCTGGCCTCCCAATTCAAACATGCCACCTTCCATTACATGTCTCATGTAAAGAAATGACTAGATAATGCACTTACAACACTAGCCTCCATGGTCAACATGCCTGAGGGAATAACAATCCCCTTTTCTGGTTCAGAAACAAGCTAAGCCCACCCACTGCTACCATATTGAGCTCATCACTGATGAAGATTCTGATATGATCGGGTTGGAATACTATAACATTTGGGGGCTCCTCTAGCATGGTAGGTATCCATAAGATGAAGATAAGAAAGATCGTGCAACCCTTCACCTATTGGTTGCCCATTATATCATCTACGATAAAGTATTTTTTAAGAGAAACTTCGGTGGAACCCATTTGCATTGCATAGCATGGGTTGATATTAAAGGAATGATGAAGAAGATCCATAGTGGGTAATGAATTACCCACATGAACGATCACATGTTTGCCAAGAAGATCATTCGTCTAGGGTACTACTCGACCCCTATGGTTAAAAATTGCACTGCTTACATCCGAAGATTCCATAATAGCTAGCAATTTCCGAATATACAACACTTACCTACTCGGGAACTATAAAACATGATGTTTCCCTATCCTTTCTCCACCCAGGGCATTAAAATCATATGGAAGGTTACTCTCAAAGCTTCAAACGGTCACAAATTCTCTGTTGATTACTTCAAAAGATGGGTTAAATCCGTGTAACATGCAGCGCTGAATGCTCAGAAAGTGGCCAAGTTATCTGAAAGAACATCATCTGCAGATACAAGATCCCCCATGAATTACTATCAGATAACGGACTCCACCTTGAATTCGATGTCACAGAACTAGTCGATGAATACGAGTTTGAGGGACACAAATCTTCTCCCTACTAACCCTAAACCAATGGTTCTGTCAAAGCCACTAATAAGAGCCTTAAAACCATCATCAGTAAAATAGGTGAGAGTTGCAAAGATTGGGTTGGTCGGATCCATTACACTCTATGGGGATACTGCACTTCAATCAAAACACCTACTAGGGATACCCCTCATTCTCTAGTGTACGACATGGAAGTAGTCCTACCCATTGAGCTAGAAATACGTTCCCTACGTATCATGATCGAAAGCAAAGGTATCGAAGAATAATGGCATCAGAGCCGGTTTGATTAATTGTCAATCTTTGATGAAAAAGAAACTGAAAGATTTGTACCATATACAGAGGTACCACTGCCGGATAGCGCAATCATTTAATCTAAAAGTCAAGGATCGTGGTGTCCAGGAAGGAGACCTTGCCCTCAAGAAGATCATAAAACCCATTTGGGGAAAGGGAAATTCAAACCGAACTGGAGTGGCCCTATATTGTAAAGAAAATTATCTTAGGAGGCTCCGCTATGCTCACTGACCTCGATAGGGAAGAGATGGCGCCTCTTGTGAACTTGGACCGGATCAATGAATCTTACCCTTAGTCCAAAATCCTGGCCCATTACAACTCTTATCACCCCCTTTTATTCTAAAACTAATTCTTCATTTTCCCCTACCCATAACTATGTGGGACCTAATCCTCTAAAAAATATTCCTTTTTCAGAATAAAAACTCATAAAAAATTTAAAATCCCCAGAGGTACATAGGCAGCCCATACACCATGCATGGTCACAATCCTCTGTGTTTTCATAAGATGCTATTATTTTCTAACCTTCAAGAACAGCGGTTCATCTTATCAATGACATGAGCAAAAAAGGTTATTGTTACTTAGCGATTGGTATAGATAATTGAAATTCAAAACTCATTAAGAGAAACAACAAAATATCATCAAATTTTTTTATATTTCTAATCAAAGAATGGATCGTTTTTATATGAAGTATCGGTGTAAAGTGTTAAATAAACCACCCCCTTCAACTGATTAAGCCATCTTTAAACAAACCTAATCTTTACCAAGATTAAAAAAAAAAGATCCAAACCCTAAAAAATCTCCAAAGCATAAAAATTACCCTATCTTAATAGAAAAAATACCCTAAGATTGACAAGACATTGCCTTCAACTTGTTAGTGACCCGTTTCATCATCATTCTCGGTCCCCAGAGGTCTCCAAGTCTCCCACTCCTGGTTAACACTCCATATGCACTCGAGGGAGTGGTACATCCTCATAAGTGTGGAAAATACCACAACACCTTCTTCCATGGTATCACGACGAGCAACCTTTAAACAGGCTCTTACTCCATTATCTTCTCCACTACCCACTTACATAACCACTTTAGGTAGTCCCCACACACTTGCAACGCATCGCCTATACAAATGGATGGAAGGTAGAAGGTTAGTGGCTCTTCCATAAGGAGCCTAGCATCATCCGTAGTAATTCAGTTAGGTCCTCCACTGGAAACAAGTTTGTTATAGGTTCACATCGGACTTAGCGCAGAAGATACCAGGGTAAATATAAGGAAGTCTGATGGAGGCCAACCAAGTACACATATCGGTACACTCTTAGCTGCAAAATATACTGCAAATCTCCCCACCATGGAATCGATAAACAAAGATACCAAGCTTCGTGCTCCACATAACAGTTTACCCAATTCTCTATCGATGTGTTAAAAATTTAGAAAGGTTGGACAAAGAAATTAGGCACACCTACCAAGGGATACTCAGGAGGTATCATTAGATGAAACCTCTCTATAGGCCACATAAACAAAATTATCGGTTCCCCCTCAGCAAGACGAAACAACCCTCCTCCCACGCATCAAGATTGTCCAAGGTCTCATCTAGAAACACCATTATAGGATTATGGTGGAAGCCATCAATGTTTTTATCACGGCCACTTGGGGATCAATCTTTAAGTCCCCTCTTACCAGGAACCAATGACGAGTCATCGAAAGAGAAATATGGAACAAATCTTCTCAAAATTCCCAGAGAGAATGATAAAAATAAGGCATAGTCGTCACCACACTAAGGCTGAACCCCAAAATTAGTGAGAATTCGCCATAGGTAGTCCAAACCTCATCAAGGAAAAAAATGGAAGACATGGTCTCGGGGTACCATAAGTGTACCACTGTTGCTAGAAAGTTCCAGTCTGTGGCTCAATTACGCCATAAAGAAACATGACGCATGTTGTAAGAACCATAGTCAACATTATAAATGCACACTCCCTCCGAACCTTCAAGATAAGAGGAGAATTCTTAATTAATGGGAAGGGATATTTGGGGAATAAGAAATTAAAAGCAAGAAAATAAATGTGGATTTTCGTGGAGAAAACACACCCTGTGCACCTCCTTTTATACTCAAAATCCTTAGTAAAAAACAAAAACTCTAGAAACCAGATTAATTCTCATCCCTACAGAAGTACAGTAATGTGAAGGAAAGTGCAATCAAAGACTAGGGGTGATTTGACTTCACACCCATGCCGATATGGAGGTCAAGGGTTATGTTGATAGGCACCCCCCTTATTTTGGAAAATTACATCTTTCCTCTTTTACGAAGATAAATTTCCGAAAAAAAATCCTTATTTTTTATCCCCGATTCATTCCTGTTAATTACTCATTTTCTTTCTTTATTTAATAAATATTTTCCTCAGGAACTTCATTCTCATAATAAATTCTTACTCAATAAAATATTTTCCCTAAATTACTTACCTTTAATCCCCTTTTCAAAAAAATAAATGTTTTTTCTTTCATTATCATTTCAAAACATATCTCTATTTTTTATAAAATAAGCAATCATAGAAGAAAATTACAAGTGCGTATATGATAAGTCACTGAATCAAGAGAAATACCATAAAGAAAATGAATATTTTCATGTATATTTTTTCTTCACATGGTTGCAATTTATAGATAGAAACTAAAAATACAAAGTAGGGCTTGGCCCAAACCCTGAACCTTCCCCCCAAACCCTCAATCTCTGTAGCAGACATGTTTTCCCCAAGGACGAGCGAAGGATCCTCGACTCCCAAAACCAAAATCCTCATCTGAGGCCGCAGGTAGCATAAAGAAAGAAGGAACCGACTTCTTGATATAATCAGACATGGAGGCCATCCAGTCCTTGATATCCCGCAGCCAGTTGGTCGGCACCCAATGATACTCCAAGCAAAAGAGAAAATAAATATACATTAGTTCGTAAAGAGAAGAGAAAAAAATGATGGAAATAGAAAAGAGAAAGATAAAGGATATAGCTCGGGAGGGAGGGACTTATCCGTAAGCCCAGTTAATCAAGACACCAAAGCATGAGGACCGTGCATCACTCTCAGTGACTCCCCGCTACTCAGCCAAAATAGTAGGAAGGGGAGTAACCTGAATCATCAAAGCCTCCTCTTTGCTACCACCATCAACCTACCACCACCCGTGCTTTGGGCCAATTCCAGTGGTGAACCAGTACCACTAGTCGAAGCCATGGTGAGTGGAGGGTTGTTCTCCATGTCATAGATACAAGAGGGAATCAATCAGCTCGTCACAAAATCCAGATAATTATAGGTCACCATTATATCTGTGTAGTGCATATAGGGCTAGCCGATCATCGCTGCCAGCATCAAATCGTCAGATATCTCCCTCACCCACCTCAGATACGTAGGGGAACCGATGGAGGGACCACAACCTCCTCCAAAATTTACCTCCCCACCCTTTCTCCAAGGGGCCATATGTACCCTAACTCGTGCGTAATCAATTACCGCATTTGTGTATTCATGTGTGTCACCCTCGTATCCCACGGAATCACCCCAAGGTTAGAAGGTCACCTGCAAAACCCAATAGAGAATCAATATATACTCAAGAGATGAAGATGCCCAAAAGAACTCACAAAAGACGAAAGATAACATGATCGATCTCCAGGGCGTTCAGGACCCGCAGGACATCCATCGAAGATAAATACTGATTTGACTTCCGGTTGGACTTTTGCCACCGAAACATTCGATAGAAGTCTCCTAAATCCTCATCCTTTAAGTCCATCAACCCCACACTATGCCCAATTACCTTAAAGAACATATCCAAAAAGACAAGAATTAGCAAAAAACAATAAAAGAAGAATGAAAGGAAATGCATAAAAATGAAAAAAAAAAATCCAAAATTACCTCCAAAAGGTATGTGGCTCCTATAAAAGTCTATCGGCACCATCAACTGAATGCATCCAAAAAAAATAAAAGGAAGCCAAAGTCAAGCTTCCACAATTATACAATTCGATGTCATAAATTGTCCTTAAATAGAGTAAGAACCAAAGATGGATGATGTCGCCATTCGTCACCACCAAGAATCCACAAAGAAAAAGTAAGAGAAAAAGACGGGCCATTTGTCTCACCTGCTGCCCATCGGTCACATCCAACCTCTTCCTTACGAGCGTCTACCTCAAAATATAAATTTGAAAAATATACTCGATATGATTATACCCACATCCCCTAAAGCTTCTTGCACCGCCTTATGTGTCAGCCCCAAAGTACAATCCACCACTATTTAGAACCCCTTGCAATCCATCACCATAGCCACTGGATGTTTATGGGAGTTAGAGTCATCTCCAGAAATCCAGGATGAAATGTGTGGTTAGTTTCCCGCCACTTCTCCCCCCAAACACATAACACCACAGTGGAACCCGACGTCTCATCCGAAGCCTACGCCAATAGGAAAAGCTCAGAAAATGAAGCCATTCAGCGCACAACTTCAGGGAGCTTATCATAAACCTCCTTCAACCTACTCATTTCCCGAGACATAATGCTCAAAGCATCCATGTTAGTGTGTAACATGATATGGTCATCAACTACATGCTCAATAAAATCAAAGGCATTCTCATTTCCCAATGCATGGGGAATCATAGACCATCACTCCAGACTGCCCCAATCCTCAGTAAACAACTACTCATTATTGTGTAACTCACTTGAAGAACCAGAAATTTGAATTATCGAAAAAAAGGATATAGGAATGATTTAGAGAGATAAATTAGAAGATTCAAACACATGAAGGCATGAGAAATGGGGAGGGATTGCCTTGTCGATCGACATACCCCATCCCATCTTGATCATAAACCCTTTTTTCATCTTCCCAAGCAAGCCCAGAAGTCCATGACATTGCCAATTGGCACCCACTCAAGGATCCTTATCCACATTTCCTTTCAAAATTTGTGCAAAAAAAGACTGAGAATTCTAAAAAAATCTTGAAATTGCACAGGAAATTCCTAAAAATCCCTAAAAATTATGGAACATTATTTTCCTAAAAAAATCCTCTTTGGAGAAATAAACCCCTAAAAAACACTCAAAATCCCCACCTAGCTTAATATTACACTCTTATCCTCAATATAAATTACGGTAGAACCAATAATCCACCCGTATCCAAGTCTACTACAATTGCCCAACTGAAATAAAAAAACTAAACATCTTCCAAGTGGAGTATTAAGATAACACAATCCCTAGCGGAACAAAAAGTGCACTTTCACCTACAAGGTAATTTAAATTTCCCCAGGAGAGTTATTCCTTGCGCTACAACTTTAGGTTCTCATAATTAACCTCGACCCTCTGAATTAGTTGTCACAACTTTCGTTCCTTAGAATTGACCTCGACCCTCTGAATTGGTCGTCATAACTTAAGGTTCTCAAAATTAAGCTCGACCCTCAAAATTGTTCATCATAACTTCATGCCCTTAGAATTGTCTTTGGGCCTCAGAATTAGTCGTTACAACTTAAGGTCCTCAGAATTGATCTCGTCCCTCAGAATTAGTTTCCCTAGCTTTAGGTCCTCATAATTAACCTCAGCCCTCAGAATTGGCCATCACAACTCTGGGTCCTCGGAATTGACCTCGACCTTGAGAATTGGTTGTCAAAATTTAAGTTCCTCAAAATTAACCTCGGCCCACAGAATTGGTCGTCATAACTGTAGATTCTCAAAATTGACCTCGGCCCTCAAAATTGGTCATCCTAACTTAAGGTGCTCATAATTGACCTTGGCCTGTAGAATCGGTCATCCTCAGCATCACTTCATGTCCTCAAAATGAACCTCCATCTGCTGAATTAGTGTCCCTAGCCCCTTATAACCAACCATAACACATCTTCGACCAGTTGAATCTGTCATCCTCATCTCCTTAGGTCCTCAGAACTAACCTCGACCCACTAAATTGGCCATCCTCGTCTCCTTAGGTCCTTGTAATTATCATCGACCCACTAAATTAGTCATCCTCTTCTCTTTAGGTCCTTAAAAATAACATCAACCCATTGAATTGGTCATCCCCATCTCGTTAGGTCCTCAAAACTGACCTCAACCCGCTAGATCAGTCATCTTCGTCTTTTGTAGTCCTCAAAATTGACCTCGACCCTTTGAATTAGGCAACCTCATCCTCTAGGTCCTGAGAATGGACCTAGAATACTCTTCCACAGCATTGATGTGGTGTCTATAATTCTATGGCCTTCACTTATTCTATGCTCCCCTATCGAGGGGCTCTATGTAGACATCCCATCCCATGACTCACCTAAGCACCTCGTTAGGTCCCTAGAACTCACTCGTTCACCATAAACCCTAGGTCACACTCCATGTACCGAGCTAGAGACTATTGGGTGCTCTTGAGCTCCGTTTGAATCTGTAGGTATCTAAATTGCCTTTCCAGCCGTCTACCCCATGTCGAATCGGCCTTGTAGTACAGGCAAACGATCTCTGTTTTACCTTGAAAACTGACTTAGCTGACATTGGGTAGTATCGAGTCCTATTTGACTCCGATCACCTCTCCAACTTGAGAAAATATTAATGAATATTCAAAGGGTTCAAAATTCCATTTCCAATGGTCCATCCCGTGTGCGAATTAGCCTTACAGTACGAACGAAGGACCCATTTTATTCCAAAGGGTCATCAAGAACTTTTTACCCCCATTTGACCTTGGTAAACTCTCTTAACTGAATGAACCTTAATGAATTTCAAAAGGGCTATGAATAGCATTTCCAACGCTCGATCCCGCACGTGAATCGTCCTTACGGTACAGATGCATAGTCTGTTTTACCCTAGAAACTACTTTGTAGGCCACCAGGCACCCTCGGGCCCTATTTCCCAGCAGTCAACTCGCTATCTCGAGATAATCTTAATGATTCTTTTAAGGGATCTCAATCTCCTTTCCAACAATCCTAATTATGCACGAATTGGACTTAAGGTAAGGACAAATGATCCATTTTACTCTAAAACGTCATTGGGCACTTTAGTGTCCTATTTGAATTTGGTTAACTCATCGAAATGAATGAAGCTAAATGATATCTCGAAGGGCTCTGATTACCCTTTCCAATGATCTATCTTGTGTGCTAATCGTCCTTACAATTTGGAAAAATGATTCGTTTTCCTTTCAAAAAATTTAGTCCACTGTCCAATGGGCGCTTCTAGGCCCTATTTAAACTTGGTCAACTCTCATTCTCAGGAATGGCTCAATGGATTCTAAAATGGATTTAAATACCCTTTCTAATGGTCAGCTCATGCCCGGGACATACATATTACATTTTACGATCATTTTTTCAAAAAAATTGTCCTAGACTACCGAATGACACCCTCAAGACCCTACCTATCGACAGGTGTTTGTGTTTCAATGCCAATATAAAGGTCCAGAAACCTATCGATCGGCACCTCCCTTGGCCCTATAAATAGAGGAACTAACTTTGAAAAGCCCCCTGAACATTCCTCTTAGAAATTCGGAAGACATTCTCTTGAATTCAGAGTTGCTCCCTTCCTAAAAACCCCATTTCCCACATTCTTACCATCCTTTTCACACTTCATTTAGTAAATTACATCTCGTTTACTCAAACCACCTTCACCTCATTACAAGATCAGTGAATTTACACTTTGGATCCACTTCAAGTCTTCATCAGAAGGTCCAACTTCCCATTCTTATCTATAAATTCTCTTATTTTAACATTAGTTGTTTTATTTCCCCTTAGCGCTTTATTTCATTGACATAGCCAAGTATGACCTCGCCCATTTTTTAGACCACTAACCACTAAACATCCGACCCTTCTACAAGTAGTTAAGCAAGATGTGGCCAAGACTCATCCAATTAAAGCGTCATGAGCATCACTCGTCCTCTTGTATAGCCAATACTAGGGGATGGCTAATCGTACAACCTCGGCCAGAGGCACTCAGCAAAGGATGTGCCTACTCATTTCCTATGTTAGGGCATCCGTTAGGTTAGCTACATCGTAATCGGCCAAGCCAATGCTCTACAATATGACACCTACTATACGAGCAACATAAGGTTCCAACATAAAAGGTCTCACATGGGGAAAACCTTTACAACAAGATCATCCCCTCATGTGAGGGAAATTGCTTCATCATTATATCCATGCATTAAAGACAAGTATCTCCTCCTGATTGGGGGCCTCTTTATGTGCATGTTGATTGCATGCTTGGGGGTACACTACACCCCCCAAGCCCTTTATATACACTCTATCTTCTCCATGAGAAGGGATTGAATATTAGAAACCTTAGAAGAACTCTGTTAAAATTATGGTAAGAGAGAGAAAATCTTGATTGATTGTATCCATGGCCATTAGTGCCTTTATTTAGTGGATTACACACACATAGTGGATGTAGGAATAATTGGCTGAACCACTTAAATTATTGTCTCACCTTCTCTTTGAATCATCCCATTATCTTTTAATTATATTTTTTTCTCCATTTCCATACCTGCTTTAGCTCATCATCACATTGACCTGGTGGTGCTATTTCGTGCATCATCAGTCTGCGTCGTCTGTGGGAACAAGGATAGACACCTCTTCCCTGCTCGAAGCTTATAATCATCAGGGTCTATGGTGGTGAACCAGTCCTCCCCATTCTGTGGAGTTATTTTAATATTGAAGGATCCCTTATTGAGAACTTAAGTTCTCCTTCTCTAGCTCATAGATGGTTCACCAATGGAAATTGATCCACCTCCTCCACCCAAGAATTAACTGACACCACCACAGGGAGGTGGTGCAGGTTCGAGTCAAGCACCACTCCAGTCAGAGAAGGCTGAGGCGGCGATGGCACTCTGCTCCCTCATTGCTAGACAACAACAAATGCAAAACCAGTTTGCCATGCTTAGCCAGAACTTTGCGTCCAGGACAGGCGGTGCAGAAGAAGAATTTGTAACTCCGCCCGCCAGGGAAGGTGAACCAGGTCAGTAAGTATGGGTACCACCCCAAGCTCTAAGAAAAGACATTCTACCATGTTAAAGATGGAGAGATGCTGCTGACCCTAAGCTTTTACGCCTGGGGAGGCAGAGTTAAGAACTATGTGGTGACCTGGTTAGGGATGACCTTGATGATGAAGAGGGAGAGTTCAAATGTTGGGAACCTCATGAGATATCCATAAGAATTATGCGCCCTATTTGGCTAAGAAGGGACCAAGGATGGAGGCCCAGCCGAGAGCGGAGGCCCAGTCGAGACTCTAGATCAAGGCAATCAGCTTTTGATAGGCTAACTCGAGGGTTAGCTGATAGTTTTCCTTTTGTGTATATGTCGTTGTAGATTAAAGTTGGTCAATCAAAAATATCTTTTGGTACCTATAAACACAGTAAAATTGTATATTGGCAAGTAAGGGGTTAATCCGCGCTGTCTAATGTGGGAAGAGCAAAATGAAGACTACGTATGATTTTTAAAACAATTATAAAGGGATATGTATACTACTAATTATGAACTAAAAATTAAAACTACGCCAATAAATAAAGAAAATGATAAAGTGAACTAAATATGAGGAGAAAATAATAATGAGATAATTCAAGGGATTAAACTTCACCACTTAAACTATTTATTTTCATCATTTAGTTTGTCTATTTGAAATACCCCAAAACATATATAAATTCCCAAATCAACGCTCGTTGCAAATGTAAAGCTACATATAGTCCTTTTAGAAGATTAATATTTAAATTTTACATACTCACAAAAATTATATTTAAACATTTTCTAATAAATCACCCGCTAGGGAAAATTCACTAAAAGTATTTTAAATCATTAAAAATACATTTTTTTAGTAGAGAAATTCAAACTATAATACCATTCAAAAATTGCCTATCTGTAGTTTAATTAGTGAATAAATATTATATGTAGTTTAATTAGTGAGGATGTAGGGTAGTGTGTGTGTGTGTGTGTGTGTGTGTGTGTGTTTTGGGAAGTTAGGGTGAGGTTGTGTGTGAGTTGTTTGGGTGTGAGTGAGTATATGGGGAAATTTGATATGTGTGTTTGTTTAATTTGTACCGTAAAGTAAAATAAGAAAATAAAAATAAACCTAATAAAATAAAAATAAGTAAAATAAAACCAAAAGTTAAACTAAACTAAAAATAAAAATAAAACTCACTAAAAAACAAAAAATAAATAAAAATAACACGACACACAATACAAACTCTAAAAACTATACATGACGCAAATAAAAATTAATAAAATAAGACAAAATAAAAATAATAATAAACTAACTAAAAACTAAAAACAAACAAAAATAAAGGAAAACAAATACTCGATGCACTAAATAAAACAAAAAAAAAAAAAAAATCCTCTAAAATAAATAAATAAAATCTAATTGATAATAAAAACAAAAACTACAAGAGAAGTAAAAATAAAACCTAAAGTCCTAAAAATATAAAATCTAGCAAAACTAAAAATAAAGACTAAAATGAAAAACTAATAAAAATAAAAAAGAAATAGAATATAAATTCTGGAAAATTCTAAATAAATAAAAAATAAATTCTAAAAAATAAGAACAACTCAAACTAAAAATTAGAAAAATAATAAAGGTACAAACTCAACACACAGAGGCTCGGGTGAAGGTTTAGGCTCAGTTAGGCTTGGGTAAGATACGGGACATGAGAATTATCTCCATAAATCGCGCATTTTCCTTGAAATAAATATTGAACTTCCGCAAACGGCAATCCAGTCTGCACAATAGACAAATACGCGTATAAGGCCTAATTTGTTGAGAATTAACAACTAAAATACGTCTATTCGGAGTATAAAATATACACTTTTGGGTGCTTATCATCAGCCTTTGATAAGCTCGACCCTTAGAGAGATTTAAGGAACCACTTGTCCAGGTCAAGGAGTGTCGCCGACTCAAGAAGAAATGAGAGGAGGGATAACTATAGACCTATAATAGACCAAGAGAAACAAAGGGAGATCAGCAACCACCTTAAGCACTTGAAAAAGGTAAACAAGGCTTGGAATGAATCGATGGAGAGGTCCCGTCCAGGTAGCAGAGGATAATCAACTCGACCAGACAATCGAGAAGGGGCCGGGGAAAATGCTATCCCTGAAAAGGATGATGTTACAGTAAATAATCCTTAGTATGAATCGATCCCGAGGTTGGAAGAACAAAATAGGGGATATCATAAAAAGTTGAGACCCCTTGCAAAGGGGATATGCTAAAGGATACCCATTCATGGCGAAGATACTAAACTATCCAACCCCGACCAAGTTCAAATCGCTGGTGGTTACACCAAAGTATGATGGGAGCACTAACCCGGTGCATCATGTGGAGATGTATCAATCGGACTCTGACATCTGTTCAACATCAGACGAAATAAGATGACGGGAATTCTCAAGCACCCTCATAGTGGTGGCTCACGTATGGTTCACCTCTCTTCCTAAGAACTCTATAGGAAACTTTAAGCAACTGGCTGACAGTTTTGTCCACAACTTTTGCTTTGGGGTAAAGCCTAGGAAATAGATAACCCACATGTTGTACATCAAATATGTGAAGGACAAGACTCTCTGAGAGTACATAGCCCATTTTAACAAAGATAAGCTAGATGTAGAAGACTATGAAGAATGTATCATGAAGACAAACCTTATGGGATTCCTACAGAAAGGAAATTTACTTTGGAAGTTGGCCGAAAACCCTCCAAAGTCCATGGCTAAACTCTTGGCCATTGACGGGAGAGTAATGAACGCATAGAAGGCAACAGCTGCGAAAGAAGATGAAGAAAAAATAGCAAACGGCGATGGAAAGGGTAAAAAGTTCAAAGGGAAGGATAGCAAGAAAAGGTCGATAGACGACAAGTTCGCAGACTATATGCCACTGACAGTTAGTTGTGAGCATATTCTAAATGAGATAAAAAAATGACCGGTCTCTTAGGTGGCCAAAAAAGTTGAAGACAACTCCTCATAAGAGGAATAGAGATCTTTGGTGTGGATTTCACCAGGATCATGGGCAACTTACATATTAATGCTTTTCCCTCAAAGATGAGATCAAAAAAATTTTGACATATGGAAAGTTGAGGAAGTATGTTGATAACAATGGCTCAAGATAAGGCCGAGACGATAGAGGCTGAGATGACCGAAGAAAGAGGATAAGTAACAAATGTAGATAGGATAATCCAGCAAGGCGGGATGGCTCCTTAAATGACAATAATGATGATCCGGATCTCCCACCTAAAGATGATGGTGTTCCAGTGAAGAGTCTCAACATGATTTCATTTGGGGTAAACATGATATGTGGTGGCCTTGCAGGTGGAGGATCTGAGGTGGCTGATCAAAAAGATCATGTGGTTGAGGCAAAGGCTATAACTAAGGCCCAGGTTGTCAACTCAACCTCCATTGATGCTAAGCCCAAGAAAAGAAAGAAAATGGATACAGAAAACCTCATAGTCGTCTTTTCAAGACTGAACTTTAAAGGTATCCTAGACCCTTATGACGACCCACTTGCTATAACGACCATAGTACATGGATGCGAAGTACCAAGAATCTTAGTTGATGGATGAAGCTCTGCAGATGTTATGTTCTGGCAGTTCATTAAAGGCCTAGGACTTAGTAAGTCCAGGCTCATCCCATATTATCATCCTCTTATAGGATTTAATGGAGAGAAGGTTCACCATTTAGGGATGTATGAAATGGATATTAGAATGGAAGATAAATGGCTAAAGAGGCTCACCAAGAAGATCAATTTTTTTATGATGGACGAGAACATCTTCTTAGCCTACAACCTCATACTGGGAGGGGTGGCCCTCAAAGAGTTTGAGCCCATGCCATCGACGGCCCACTAAATAATAAAATTCTTGACTCCCTATAGGGTAGGGGAAGTTCAAGGAGAACAAACATCAGTGTGAGAGTGCTACTTTAACTCAGCTGAGGAGTGAGAAGTGCACAAGAAGGAAATAACTATGTACAACATTAATACCCTTGATCCTAAAGACGATACGAAGCTCAAGAAAGGGGAAGCCAAGGAAGAGGTAGAATCCATCATCCTCAATAAGGACAAGCCGAAAAACACCATCCAGGTCGGCAAGGCCCTAAATCTAGAGATTAAAGATGAGCCGATTCAGATGTTAAAGAGAACTCAAAGCATCTTTGCTTGAAGTCATGCTGATATGCCTAGCATTGTCCCGGAGATAGTGTATCATAAACTCAATGTGGAAGAAGGCACTAAGAAGATAAAAAAGAGGAAGAATTTACTCCCGTGAGAAATATGAGGTTATAAGAGACGAGGTTAAAAAGTTGGAAGAGGCCGAGTTCATCAAGGAGGTCATCTACCCTGATTGGTTATCAAATGTAGTCATAGTGCCCAAGGCTAATGGAAAGTGGATAATATGTGTGGACTTCACCAATTTGAAAATGTCTTGCTCCAAGGACTCTTTTCCTCTCCCTCTTATGGATCAGATGGTAGGCGCTATGGCATGACATGAACGGATGAGATTTATGGATGCATACTCTGGCTACACACAAATTTTTATGGATCCAGCCGATGCAGAGAAAATAGCCTTCATCACCAATAAGGGGATGTACTGTTATAAGGTTATTCCCTTTGTCTTGAAAAACGTCGGGGCTACCTATCAGCGATTCATGAATAAGATGCTTAAAGATCATATTGGAAAGTCAATGGATGTTTATGTATATGACATGTTAGCATAGAGTCTAAAGGTCTACACTTAGATGGATGACTTTGAAAAAACTTTCAACACTTTGGACAAGTACAAAATGAAGCTCAACCTAGCAAAATGAGTCTTTGGCGTTGGATCTGGAAAATTCTTGGGTTTCATCATCAATTAGAGGGGTATAAAATCCAACCCAGAGAAGATATATGCCCAATTAGAGAAAAAGACGCCTAAGACCATAAAGGACGTTTCGAGGCTCACTGGATGACTAGGTGCACTGAACATGTTCGTCTCTAGACCAATTGACAAATATATTCCATTCTTTAAGATTATTAGAAAAGGTTTTGAGTGGGTCGAGGAATGTGAGAAAGACTTTTTAGAGATAAAGTCATATCTCGGATCACCACTTTTACTATCTCATCATGTCCAAGGAGAGAAGATTTACCTTTATTTGTTCGTGTTTAAGTCGGTTATCAGCACGGTGATAGTACGAGATGATGAGGGAGTACAAAGACCAGTGTATTTCAACAGCAAGGCCCTCCAAAGGGCTGAGCACGGTGATAGTACACTCTCATGCTTTCTTCATGAAAGATGAAGCCTTATTTTCACGCTCATATAATGGTTATCTTGACAGACTCTCCCCTTAGGCAAGTCATCCATAAACCTGAGAAATCAGGTTGATTGATGACCTCGGCCATTGAGCTAGGAGAGTACGACATAGTCTATCGGGTAAGAGTTGTAATCAAAGGGTTGATTTTATAGTAGAATTCACATGGGATGAGGTCGATACTGAAAAACCGGATGACAATGAGGGTTCGATCAAAAGCCATACCAAGCCAGTAAAAGCTGAGACAAGAGTGATGGGATGTCCAACGGTCAAGATTGATAAGTTCTTACTCAGAAATGGAGCCATTGAAGAAGGGTCATTTTCATAAGGGGTAGTATGGAAATTTCTCATTGATGGTTCATCCTATGAAAATAGGAGTGGATCCGGTCTGATTGTATCATCCCTAGATGGAATAGACATAGAGTATGCATTGAGGTTCATCTTTAAAAATTACAACAATGAATCAGAATACGAGGCCTTAATAGTTGGAATGTCCCTCGCCAAAGCTCTCAACGTCGGCTAGCTTTCGGTCCGTAGCGACTCTCACCTCGTGGCCAATGAAGTAATGGGAATTTTTGGATCTAAAGATGAGAGAATGGTAAATTACCTAGCAAAAGTGAAAAAGTTGATGAAGGAATTTGATGAGCTCAAAGTCAAAAGGGTACCTAGGATGGATAATAGTCGAGTCGACGCTTTGATAAGGTTAGCCTCATCAACACGAACAGAGATTAAGAGAATGGTGTCATATAAACCCTTTCATAACCAACGATAGAAGAGGATGACACATGACTAAAATTTTACTTAAACTTAAACCTAGGACCATCTTGGATAAACCCCCTTATTCAGTATATCAAAGAGGGTAACTTTATGGAGTCTAAAGCTGAGAGAAGGATGTTGAGATACAAGGCCGCTAAGTTCTCTATCATTGGGGTCGTGTTGTATAAGAAGGGGTTTCTTTTACCTCTGCTTAGATGTGTCCATCCAGTCGAGGTAAATTACATTTTAAAGGATTTTCATGAAGGATGTTGCTCAAGCCATGATAGGGGTATATCATTAGCAAAGAGAATCGTCACTCAAGGATATTGGTTGGCAACTGTGGCCAAGGATTTTATTTAATACATAAAGAAGTGAGACAAATGCGAGTGATTTTCCACCATTCCTCACCAACCCCATCAATCTCTGGCGTCTATCACCTCACCATGGCCATTTGTAGTATGGGGGATTGATTGGGTCGGTCCTCTACCGAGGGCCATGGGCAACTACAAATATATGATTATAGCGATAGACTATTTTTCAAAGTGGGTGGAGGTCAAGGCTATGATCAATATCATGGAAAAGAAGACCTTTTAGTTGATATGAAAGAACATCATTTGTAGGTACTTTTTGCCTAACACACTCATCTCGGACAATGGTACCGAGTTCAAAAACATTTCCTTTGAAAAATATTTAACAAGGATTGGCATTAAACAGTTCTTCTCATCGCCTAGCCAACCCCAGACCAACGGTCAGGCTGAGGTCATCAATAGAACAATTCTTGATGGAATAAAAAAAAGGTTGGAAGAGGCCAAAGGGAAATGGACTAAAGAGGTACATGTTGTAATATGGTCCTACATGACGACAGTTAAGATACCGACAGGGGAGACACCCTTTATGTTAGCATACGGCTCAGAGGAAGTAGTCCCAATAAGATTGGTCTGGCCATATATAAAGTTCAGACATATGACCCTAGGAGAAACCTAAAATATAGATGACTTAACCTAGATTTGATTGATGAAATAAGAGAGGATGTTGAGATCAGAGTGGTGGCCTATCAATAGATGATGACCAAGTTTTATAACAAGAGGATAAAGTCGAGGCCGATAGTAGTGGGAGACCTCATTTTGAAAAGGACTTAGCAGAAGCCAAATAAGCTTCATGCTAATTGGCATGGTCCTTGCAAGGTCACTAATGAGGTAGTCCCGAGAACCTATCAGTTGGAGAACTTAGAGGGGGACCATTCTCCAATCCTTGGAATGCCGACCACTTGAAAATGTACTACCAATAGATGATTGTATATGTGATTTTTCATTATGAATCATTGTAAAATGGATTATTATGAATGAGAAGTAAAAATGGTTTGTCCCCTCGTATTTTGTATACTTTATTTTCAATGATTCGTCTTAAGTACACTAAAAAGATATTAAACATCATTAATTTGGTGAAAAATAAATACCTTTCTCGACCAAGATGACAGTGCATGGACGAGACGATGCTCAACCATGCACTCTCAAAATGACGAGAGGGGGTATGGCATAACACCATACGTTGGTGAGTCCAAATGTAAAATCACCTGGGCGTGGTTAATTACTAAAACATCATTAATTTGGTGAAAAATAAACACTTCTCTCAGCCGAGATGACAGTGCATGGACGAGACGATGCTCAACCATGCACTCTCAAAATGATGAGAGGGGGTGTGGCATAACACAATAAGTTGGTGAGTCCAAATTAAAAATCACTTTGGTGTGGTTAATTACTAAAACATCATTAATTTGGTGAAAAATAAATACCTCTCTTGGCCGAGACGATAGTGCACGGACGAGACGATGTTGAACCATGCTTTCTCAAAACAACGAGAGGGGGTATGTCATACGACCATAAGTTGGTGAGTCCAAATTGAAAATAACTTGGGTGTGGTTAATTACTGAAACATCATTAATTTGGTGAAAAATAAATACCTCTCTTGGCTGAGACGACATTGCATGTACGAGACGATGCTCAACCATGCACTCTCAAAATGATGAGAGGGGGTATGGCATAACACCATAAGTTGGTGAGTCAAAATTGAAAACCACTTGGGTATGGTTAATTACTTGAAACATCATTAACTTAGTGAATATGAGATAAAACATCATTAGTTTTTTAATCTCAGACCTTAAACATCATTTATTTGGTGATTTTACTAAAACATCAATACCTTGGTGAACAAATCTCTCTCGACCGAGATGACAGTGCATGGACGAGACGATGCTTAACCATGCACTCTCAAAATGACGAGAGGGGGTATGGCATTACACCATAATTTGTTATGTCCGAATTGTGAAATTTGGTGTTAGCATCACTATCACAACACAACAAGAAGATATTCAAACTACTATGTATTGAAGCAAGTAAGCAATCAAGCAAGCGGGTATTTTTATTGAAAGAGGTAATAAAAAAAAAATAAGATAAAAGTGTTCACATATTACATCATCAAAAGGGAAAAAGGACACATACAACCTCTCTAGCAAGGAAAAAACTTAACAAAGCATTCACAGGTCAAGTGTACTATCAACATCTCTAATGGCCGACCCGTCAGTAGTAACAGCCTTAACCGCATAAACAACCTCGATCCTCTCATCATCGATAACCAACTCACTCATGTCATCATGATCCTTATGGGTGTCAAAGTCGACCTTGGCACCTCCACCCAACGTATACACATCGACAAGAGCATTCTTAAGGTGAGGGTCGCTGAAGTCCAGACCACAAAGTCCAGAGAGGTCAGGCTCCCAGTTTTTTCCAACCTCAAAGTAGCCCATTAGCAAACAGTTCTGATCTAACTTTCTAGGTACTCGAAGGCGTGATCATTCTTCTCCTGTGATTTATTATAGTCATTAATAGAATCTTTAACTACAGAGTCAATCTCGATCTTCTTATTATCGGAAATCTTATTCAAAGCTTTGGCATGCTCTGTCTTGAGGGTGGTTACCACATCCTGAGACACCCGGAGGGCCTTCTAGGAATCCTCAAGTTCCTTTTTTATATTCCTCTCTGATTAGGCATAAATTATAACCATTAATCCTCATAATTTAGAGGATTTTATCGCTCCTCCATGTGTAATTAGAGTGGATTTATCTCATACCATTGCTATTGACATTTTTTAATTAGTACGCCGAGTTTCGTCTATTTCCTATCAATTTTGCATGTATTCAGTGCTTAGGAAGGATCAACATCTTAATCCAAGTTCCGGACCAAAAGTTACAAATCTTCAAAGAAATGCAAGGTGGAAAATTCCTAAAATAGGTAACCGAACCTAAGAGGAGGAAAAATGAACCGATCCCATCGTGGGAAACCTCCTTTAAAGCCTGAAGAAATGAAACCGAACCGAAGAGGAGGAAAAATGAACCGATCCCATCCTTGAAGAATTTCATGTAACGGCTGCCAAAGATGGAACCAAACCGAAGAGGAGGAAAAATTAACCGATCCTATGCTTGTAGAACCTCCTGAAAAGGCTGCCAAATATGGAACCGAACCAAACCGAACCCCCTTAATAGGATCGGTTAGGGTATCGAAAATTCAAACTCATCCACTTGTAAAATAAGAGTCATGCATGGTTGAAACTCTTAGAAATCGTAGATTATAAATTGTAAACACCTCCCAAACATTGCGATGCTTCTGATTCGTTAGGAAAGCTTTTTAATTAGTTTAGATAAGACAACAACAAAGAAACCCTATTTTTTAATCCAGTTTTTGCAAGTCAAGTAATACCATTCTAATTCTTGTTTTCATTAATGCAGTACTTACTTCTCTACTAGAAATTTTCATCATTCTTCATCTTCATTCAATAGTAAAAAAATGTTTTCTTTCATTCCAAATGTGTTTTGTTCTAGTTTTAATACGTCCGGCTAAGTTTTCAAGGGTTGGGGTGCATGAACCCTACCCGATGTGATTCACAATAATGGAAATAGATGTAGGAGTTAAAAACTTAGATGAATGTAATCATAGTTGATGCGATACTACTTTAATTCAACATTTGCTTACATACTGTGCGGTCTAAGATCCCTCATATGTGTAATACTTAGGAGAAATAAAGATCGAATTTTAATCCAGCCTTTGCTTACGTACTGTGCGGGCTGCGATCCCTCATATATGTAATACTTAGGAGTATTAAAAAGTCAGATTCATTTAAAGATTTAAATATGAATCTAGTATTTTACGAAGTGAATTACTGGGGTATGGGGGATTGTAACCCGATCTATATTTCTCATTTCATAGTTAAAATTTTAGTCAAGTCATTCGTAATTATGCAGTAGAATAATTGCGTTTCATTTATTCATAATTTCATTAGTTAATAATTTTCAAAATCGCATATAGTTGTAGTTTTTTCGTAAATCAAATCACCTTTTCCTTTTTTTTTGAGTCAAAGCTAGGTTTCCTTCGTCTGTCCAACATTATTACGACTTCGTTCGTCCTATTTCCCTGAGGATCGATACCTGACTTATCAGATTATTACTTGAGCGATAGGCTTGCACTTGAGCCTAAATAGCACGCACACTAGACACATTTGTGGTCAGGTCAAGTTTTTGGCGCCGTAGGGGGGGAATTATGTAGACTTAGGTTAGATCAAGTCAATCTAAAAATTTGACCAAAAATTTCCAAAAATCCAAAAAAATAAAAAATAAAAAAATGATAAAAATATAAATAAATAAAATCTCATCATCTCTCACAGCCTTTAATGCAAAATCCTGAACACACTTAGACTCCTCACAATACTCCAGTCAGAATCCATGAGAATCCTATAGTTGAGTATCAATCTGAGAACCCCACACACCTCGTGTCCCACAATTCTGGTTTCCTATTCCTACTCCTGAGCACTCTATCAGTAGCTACACCTTGAGTCAAACTTCGAGTCACACCTCTAGGACGCCGAGTGAGTACACATAATCATTTGAAGATAGTGCGACTACGATGTCTGACACAACAAGTTTCGGTACTAGAGAGGGAGATATTCCCAATCATCCCATGAAAGACTTTATTTTTCTTGAGCGGACTGTCAACCCCGGTTGCATTTTACTTTCTTATACTACTGGTCCGTTCCACTTTCAAAATGGGATAATACAGATTATCCCTACGTTTCATGGCATGGATTTCGAGAAACCATAGCTGCATATTCATGAGTTCGAAGAGGCATGTGACACATTTGGTGATCAAACTTGCACGCAAGACATCATTCGCCTGAACATTTTTCCCTTCTCCTTGAAGGATAAAGCCAAGACCTGGATATGGTCTCTAACCCCGAACTTCATCACTTCTTGGAGAGATATGCAGTCAAATTTTGCCTTAAAATTCTATCTACATCACAAGACCAACTCTACCAAGACTCAAATCCAAGCTTTTCGACAACACGATAATGAGTCTTTTTACAGAAGTTGGGAACAATTGCAAGAGTTAGTGAGTGCATGCCCCCATCATGGTTTTGACAAACACCTAGTGATGTATTTATTCCATAATGGGTTGACAATAGCTTCCAAAAAACTTGTTCAAACGATGTGTGAAAGACCCTTTTGTGATTTAGATGCATGCGATGCTGAGGCCCACCTTAAATATGCCGCAGAGACTATTCAAGCATAGGACACATCTAATTCTAACCAAGCTCGACCTAGACAACCATCTACCAATCAAACTACATCTGGTCTATACCATTTGGATAGCAATACCTTAATAGACCGTTAATTTTATTAGTTTCAGAGAGATATGAAGGAGTACTTTGATGGTCGGTTGAGAATCATCATCGGATCTAGCCATGGTTCGAAAGAAAAAATGTGTGCTATCTGTGAGGTGGGCCACTCCAAACAGGCCTATCAAATGATCTCTACGTATAAGGCCATGAATACCGAGTATGTGGATGCTATTAGAGGATTCAAGGGTAATTTTAATTCCTTACGCGGGAATTCTTATAACCCTTCATGAAGGAACCATCCTGGTTTCAACTATGGACAACCACAAGCTGCGATGAACCCATATTCATAGGTTATTTCACCTCCACCACCTCCTCAATCCCAACAATCGCCACCACCTCCAGTCCCATATATAGACCCATAGCGGAGGAGCCTAGAGGATACAATGAACCAATTTATAAATTCTCAGGGTGCACACAATGCCGCATTGAGCACCCAAGAGAAGGGTAAGTTTCCTTCCCTAGGCCAAAGACCTCACCAAGGTCAACCTAGTGTTAGCTCCACTTCTAACGAATAGTACGAGAACTTCCAAGTGATAACCATTCTTTGTAGTGCGAGAATTTTTTATTTATCACCTCCCTCATACGACATTTCAAAAGATAAGGAGAATTCGCCCGACACATAATAGGCTAAAGATATCTCCTTGAATGAAAGTGAAAAGGTAAACACTAGTGAGCCCTAGGTAGTTGTAAAACCACCCTCCGCTGTGCCATTTCCTTAAAGGTTGGCTCCTTCCCATAAAGGAAACATAAGTGAAGAAGTGTTAGAAGTTCTTAAGAACGTAAAATTGAACTTACCTTTCCTCGACGTAATAAGGCAAATTCCATCCTACGCAAAATTCATAAAAGACTTATTCGCAGTCAATATGAAGATAAAGGTAAAGACAAACATGTTTCTAGCACAAAATGTAATCTCAGTCCTTCTTAATGATCTCCCACTTAAATATAAATATCCATGTGCCCCTACCATTTCTTCATCATTGGAGAGAACAAATTTGAAAGGGCCTTACTCGATTTAGGGGAAAGTGTCAGTATCCTACCCTATTCGATTTATAAGAAACTTGATCTGGGTGATCTTAAAACCATAAGGATCACTCTCCAGTTAGTGGATAGAACCATGAAGATACCAAGGGGTATAGTTGAGGATGTGATAGTCAAAGTGGACACTTTTTACTTCCCGATAGATTTTGTCATTTGGGAGACAGATCCCTCCCTCGCCTCGAAAATCATGTTTCCATCATACTTGGATGCCCATTTTTAGCCACGGCTAACCCAGTCATCAATACTAGAAATGGGCAGATGCAAATTTTTTTTGGAAATATGACATTAGAAACAAACATCTTCAATATAGCCCAACAGGCAGGGGAAGAAGATGATCTTCACATGGTGAGTTTAATTGAGGAGATTGTAGAAAGCACTTTGAGGAAAATTACAGTGGAGACGCCTTAGAAGCTTTCCTAGCTTATAGTTATCAGAGTGAGGGAGCCTACACCTAGTTCGAGAGGGAGATAGAGGAGTTTAGAGACTTACTCGATGAGAGAGCATCAGACGAGGACGCGAGAGATGCGAATTGGGTTTCTCGATTAAAAGAGTTACCGCCAAGAGAAGCATGCATGATGTCCTTTAGGGACACATTCCCGACTCTCGAGTTGAAGAAAGTACCCTCCAATGTTAAATATGCTTTCCTAGGTAAAAGTGAGACATTTCCTACTAATAAAGATTTTGAGGAAGCACCAAAGTGCTTTTGGTTGGTGCATAGATGATTTGAAGGGGATAAGCCCTCTAATTTGCACCCACATGATTCACCTTGAAGAGGATGTTAAGCCTTCGAGAGAAATGCAAAGACAGCTAAACCCCACAATGAAAGATATGGTGAGAGATGAAATTATAAAGTTGTTGGATGCCGGGATTATCTACCCAATCTTGGATAGAAAGTGGGTGAGCCCCATTCAAGTCATCCTGAAGAAGTTGGGCATAACTGTGATTAAAAATGCCAAGGCCGAGCTAGTTCCCTAATATACCACCACTGGATGGCGCATTAACATTGATTACCGAAAACTCAATGCGGGAACTAGGAAAGACCATTTCCCCTTACCATTTATTGATAAAATTCTTGAAAGAGTAGTGGGACAACCATATTATTTCTTCATAAATAGTTATTCCGGATATTACCAAATTGAGGTAGATGTACTTGATCAAGAGAAAACAACATTCACTTACCCTTTTGGAATGTTTTCCTACAAACGTATGCCATTTGGCTTGTGTAATGCACTGGAAACCTTTCAAAGGTGCACGTTGAGCTTATTCAGTGACATGGTTGAGAGAGGGATAGAGGTGTTTATGGACAATTTTAGTGTTTTTGGCACCTCATGTGACCTATGTTTAGCCAATCTTGAGAAAGTACTAGCCCAATGTGTGGAAAAGAACTTAGCGATGAATTGGGAAAAATGCCATTACATGGTAACCGAGGGTATAGTTGTTGGACACATTGTGTCATCCAAAGGGATCGAGATTGATCAAGAAAAAATAGATGTCATAGGTGACCTAAACCCACCTAAATCATTGTAAGACGTGCGCTCCTTTTTAGGCCACGCCGAGTTTTATCAAAGGTTCATTAAGGACTTTAGCGCCATCGTTAGACCCTTAAGCAACCTTCTTATGAAGGACACCCCATTTGAATGGACGGAAGCATCCCAAAGCGCTTTTGAAAAATTGAAAAACATGCTTGTGTCTGCTCCCATTATACAAGCTATAGATTGGTCCTTACCATCGAGCTTATGTGTGATGCTAGCGATTATGCGATCGGGGTTGTTTTAGTCCAATGAAAAGATAATAAAGCCCATGTCATATACTATGCTAGCCAGACCCTTACCGAACCATAACTCAATTACTCCACCACGAAGAAGGAGTTGCTAGCGGTAGTATTCATGCTAAACAAATTTTAGTCCTATCTTATCGGTTCCCCCATCACTTGTTTCATTGACCATGCGACTTTAAAATATCTACTTGCGAAGAAGGATGCAAATCCGTGCCTCATAAGGTGGATCATAATCCTACACGAGTTTGATCTCTCCATTAAAGAAAAAAAAAGGAGTAGAAAACATCATTTCCGATCACTTATCACGGCTTTCATCCAACGTGCCTAGTGATCCTACACCCAAAGACGAGTATTTTACAAATGATCATCTCTTTGCCACCTCTTATTTTCCCTGGTTTGCGAATATTATGAACTATCTTGTCACGGGAGCCATTCCTCCCAATTGGACACCGCAAGATAAGAAGAGGTTCATCACTTGGTCGCACATCTTTTTTTATGATGATCCATTTCTCTTTAAATATTGCGTCAATCAAATCATCCGCAATATGTATCGGATGACGAAATTCCCCAAGTCATCCAATTCTGTCATTCGGAAGCATATGGAGGCCACTTTTTCGTAAAAAAGACAATCGTTAAAATTCTTCAATCCAGTTTGTACTTGCACATAATGTTCTGGGATGTTAACAATTGTGGCAAAGCTTGTGACAAGTGTCAACGAATGGGAGAAATTACCTGACGAGCCATGATGCCATTAACCTCGATTCTCATCATCGAGATCTTCGACTGCTGGGGTATTGACTTCATGGGCCCTTTTCCCCCGTCCTTTGAATACCTATACATCCTAGTCGCGGTAGACTATGTTTCTAAATGGGTGGAAGTTATATCTACCAATACTAATGACAATAAAGTGGTGATAAAGTTCCTACACGAACACATACTTTCTCGCTTTGGTGCTCCTAAAGCGGTAATTAGTGATAACGACACACACTTTTGCAATAAGCCGTTTGAAAGACTTATGAAAAAGTATGGTGTCATTCACAAGGTTGGAACAACATATCACCCACAAACGAATGGACTGGTTGAATTGGCAAATCTTGAAATCAAGCATGTACTAGAGAAGATCGTCAATCCCAATCGAAAAGATTGGTCCCTTCGATTGAACAATTCTCTATGGGCATACCGTACCTCATACAACAACCCACTCGGAATGTCCCCATTCCACTTTTTGTATGGAAAACCTTGCCATCGTCCTATTGAGTTGGAGCACAAAGTGTATTGGTCCATTAAGAGATTAAATTATAATATGGACGAAGCCGGTGAAGCTCGCAAACTACAACTGAATGAGTTAGAGAAGATATCCAATGATGCGTATGAGAATGCCAATATTAAAAAATTTCAGCTGAAACTAGCACATGATAAAATTATGCGATGAAAAGAGTTTCAACTGGGACAAAAGATACTCCTATATAACTCCCAACTTTATCTATTTTCGAGTAAATTGCGATCCCGATGGATTGGTCCTTTCGTTGTGAAAAGCATATTCCCGCATCTAAAAGGGGGGAACGCGTTCAAAGTTAATGGAAAACACCTAAAGCTATATATTTAGGCGTGCGTAGAAGATATCGACACCATATGGTTATCAAACCTCGTTTATGGGGTAGAATGATCTTGAATTGAGAGGTCATCGCACCCCCGACGCATATGGGGTGAATTATTGTGTATAGTAGATGTGCATCGATAGATTAGTTAGAGTTCGTAGGTGGGTTACAAGAGTTTAGGGGTCAATGCACTTGTATGGCGAAGTGCATCACACGATGCAAAGCATCGGTGGACCATGGGTGGGTGGGGATTAGGGTAAGGGTGAAGAGGCATCGGTCTCGAGCCTTGTTGAGCGTAAAGGTAAGGGCAACAAGGGCCCTATAAGCATAGTGCTCTAATTGGTGAGGGAGGCAATATGGTTTGGTAAGTGGAATGGGATGTGGCTCATATAAATGACACGACCGTTCTATGAATGGGCGATGATAATGGTCGCGCCGTGACACACCAGGGAGCTGTCGATGGGAAAAGTCAACACCACAAGGGAGTGGTATGCATGGAGGAACAAGCTCGGTGTCACGGTGGAGAGTAGCACCAAAAATACTCTCGTAGATGGTGGATGGTTTGAGGTGAGGATCTAAAAATGTAGATGGAAACTGGAAATGTGCAAAATCGAGATCCAAACCAGTTGGTGGGGTGGAAGATATAATGGGTGGGTCGGGTGGGATAAACGGTGGAGGAAGATGATCCAACTCAAGCGTGGGAGACACACACTCATTGGGAGGAGCAAAGGAATACTCACAAGGGAGTGTGGTTTCTAAAGATGGAGTTGTCAACTTCTCCACAAGAGTAGCTTCGGTAAATGGGGTGGGTGGGTAAGACGAGGCACCAAGATCGGAGATAGAGGAATCGATAGAAATATCAGGCTCAGAATGAGCCATGCATGGTGGGATATCATCCAGATCCGAATAGTTAGGAACTATCACGGAATCTATCTCGGGAAAATGGTGAGCACTCGTAGCCGGAGCTAACCTAGGATAAATTGGTTCCTCGGGAACACAAGGGTGAAGCTCAATAGGTATAGAATCGGGCATTTTTTTGGATATTACGGGAGTGGAAAGGTGAATGGGAACCGCAATGATGGGTTCATAAGGACAGGGTGGGGTTGGATCAGGCTCACTAATGAAAGGTAAGTCAACACAATTGTCGACTTGGGACCCGGACCATGGAATGGTCTCAACTTCAAGATTCTCGGGGTGGTAGGGTTGGTCACACTCAAATTTTTTGTCACAAGAGGACACATCATCATCACACTTGGTTGCAATGATGGGTGGGGTCATGGGAATATCCGACTCTCGCGCACACACCAATTCATTTAACCTTTGTTCAAGCCTTTGGAGAGCTTGAGTTTGAATGGCTTGCTCTTGCTCAAGTATGAACTTTTGCAAGAGGGTTTCGAGAGTGGATGTGGATGAAGGTGTTGGTGGAATGATGCGTGGTGGTGGTGGGTGAGGTGGACACAACGCGCTATAATCAGGACTATATGGAGATTACTCAAATGAAGTGTGTGGGGTGAGGCCAAGTGCATCATACACAAAAGGATTGCTCTCGTGATGGACAGATGGTTGATACTCATGGGGTGCGTAGTGAGGAAACTGATCGTGACTGGGTGCACAAGTTTGCCATGACGACTGTTGGAACGTGTGAGGATCCACAACATCGGGTTGGGATACGTATTGCATGGAAGGTTGATCAGGACTCCATGAATAACTCGGGTACTCACACCGCTCGGGATTAGATGTATCGGGATAGTAGGCCGAGGTGGGTTCCGAAACAGTGTCATATGGATACACATGTTCCATGGTGGGTGCGTAGGGATATGAAGAGTATGGGCAGTCATGGGACATGTGATCGGCATAAGAACAGTGGGTGCACAGCAAGGGAGGAGGCACGGTGACACTTGACACCGGGGTTGATGGAATAGGTGGTGCATGCATGGATGAATCAAGAGTACCAACGGTACTCGTGAGAGAGGTGAAATCATGAAGAATATCATAAAGAGATCGCTCGGGATTACTCTCACACGTGCCACGTGTCAATAGAAAATGACCAAAGTAGTCCCGTAAAGGACGTTCTTCAGCCATGTGGATGAAAATATTTTTTGAATTTTTTTGAAATTTTTTCAAAAGGAAAGAAAATATTTTTGGATTTTCTAAAAATGAGAAAAAAGAAAATATTTTTGGATTTTTGTAAAAAGAAAGAAAGAAAAATATTTTTGGATTTTTTTTTTTTTTGGAAGAAAAGGTGGGGAAAAAAAATATGGACTCTTTGAATTGGACGGACTAACTAAAATCGACTACCAAAAAATGGAATTGGACACACACACAAGTCAAGAAAAATTCCTAACTAGCACATAGCCAATTTTTATCTTTGAATTTAGTGAGAGGGTAGTCAAATTTTAATTAAGTCCGTGGGCAATAAAAATCACGGAATTTCTATGAGTGATCGCCTTTGCAAAAATATACTCCTAGTGGGCTGCCTAGTTGATTGATTTTAAATTTAGTGATGGCTAGGGTAGCACACAATGGTAAGCGAGTGAGTCGGGTGATGAAATCCCTTCTCGTGAGTGACCGGGTGTAAGTCTTAGTCAATTAATTCATCACACCATTCGAAAATAAATGCGAGAATAAAATCAAATAAGAGCACACAAAGCACACACAATAAATGAACTCGCTTACAGGAGAGGCGCGAGGGTGTAAGAAATGTACCTCCCACGATTTTTAGGCCATGGGGTGCCGAAAAATTTTGAGTCGACCGGGGGGAGATCACGCCTATCTCAGTCGTCCCCGGGAGTCCTACCGACCCAAGGTAGAGAGGCTTCTAAATCCTCGCCAATGGACGCCCTCTCTCTACCTTGTCCAGTTTCCCTATCACGCTTGGCTTCAATTATTACAATTTTAAATGAAAAATAAATGGTGTCTCTAAGCACCGCAATACAAGCAATGATAAAAATCTTTATACAAGCCTTCTAATAAAATGAAAAAATGGTACTAAAATGAAAAAAAATACAATATAAATGAATCACAAAATGGAATCCGCTCCAAGCTTCACAATCCTAAGAATGGCAACGGCGCCATTTGATAGAAAGGCTTTTTGCGTGTGGTCGTTGTTGTTGAAAGACAAGTTAGTCAAAATCCTCACATACCTACAAATAATAATAAACTCAAGTATAGAGGTAAGTAAGGGTATCAATCCACTTTCTAGGGAGTAAAGCAAATGGAACAAATTCAAATGTAATTCACTATTTATTTTCTTTTTGTTTTTTTTCACTTTTCTAATTTTTTTTAGCTTTTTCAATATTAAAACAATAGGGTGAGGTGAGATCTAAACTAAACTAAACTAAATGAAAATAACTAACTAGAAATTTACTAAAATGAAAAATAAAGTCTAACACTAAAATAAAAGATAAAGTGAGGAAAATAATTGTGAGAACAATCAGGGAGTGGGATTACACCACAAATTTTAGTTATTCTAATTAATTAATTTAATTATTTGAATTCTCCCAAATTAATATTAAAATTACAAACCAACTCTCGTTGCAAGTGTAATTAGAATAGTAATCTTTTAGAGAGTTAAAATTAACATCCCGCAACTCTAGAAAATTAGATCTACACTCCTTTTAATTAATCACCCACTAGGATCGATCAATTAGAATTTATGGCAATCTTAGAAATTAAATTTAGAGTTGAAATTCAAATGATAATACCCCACTTAAGAGACCCCTATCTCTAGTTCGAATCTAAAATGGGTATTATCACTAGAATTTCGATTTTCTCTCGAAAATCATTTACCCTCTCTCAAGGCGTAAATCTAAGGGTGGGGGATCAAATTTAACATTCAAACGGAAATTTCAAGTAAGCAAACTAATTAAACTAATATAATATCAAATAAGGGTTTCACCCCACCCCTTGAAAGGGGATTTAGCCTAACAGGATATGAAACATGACAAATTAATAATCAAAGGCATAAACAAATAAAATAGAAGGGTAAGAGGACAAATCTTCAAACAAGTCTCCTTGATTTGCAAAATTGGACTCCAATCCTCCATTGAAATTGATCAACATCTATTCCAAATGAGCTTTCCACCATATTCAATTACATACAAATACTCATTTGAATTGCTCAACAATTAATCTCTCACAAATATCTAAAAAGATAAAAATAAAATTATTTACAAAAATATTCTACCTAATTTATTTTCTACTCTAACCTATCTCTCTCTCTAGAATTTCCTCTCTACTTGATCATTTATCCTCTCTTGGGGGGGGTCTTCTTCTTCTTCAATATATAGTAGGCATGGCACACATGAAGTTAAGGGGCATTTTTGGAAGGTTGCTTGGGTGTGCATGAGAATGGTGAGGGGAGCATGGGGTGTGAGGTCATGTGGGTGAGAAAAATCTAATTTGTGTGCACATGGGGTATTTTAGGAAAGTGGCTTAAAGTGGTTAGTTGGGGGTAAAGTGGGTAAAATGGGGGTAAAGGAATTAAAGTGGCACATGTGTTAAATGGGTTTTGTGGCTCATTTTGGCAGCACACGTTTTTGGCATTTGGCTTTAGTTTCATGGTTGAAATGGGTATTTGGGTCAAAGAGTTGGTTAATGGTGAAGTGGGTTTGGAAGGGATTGGAGATGGATTTTGGGTTTGGTTTGAGGGAAGCCGCCGGAGGCTGGAGGTCGGCGGGGTGCTGGTCGCCGGAGGCTGGACACCGACGGTGGCTCGGAAAGAGCAGGTAGGGGGTATCCGGGTCAGCAGGTGGGGAAGCCGATTTTGGGCTCCGGCGATGGAGCCTCTAGTCGGTTTAAGGGCCGGAGTAGGGACAGTCGTGGGATCGCCGACAGGAGGGGGCTGTCGCGGCGGCAGGGCTGAGGTCGTGGGTGGCCGGATATCGCCGGGAGAGAGAGTGAGAGGGGCTGCAGATGGTAGGAGTTGAGCTCGCCGGAGTTCATGAACTGAGTTAGGTGGGTTGCTATGGGGTGTGGAAGAATGGTGGTTGGTTTTGAGGAGAGAGATTGGTTTAAGTTGGTTGTTAATGGAGGTGGTTGTGTAAAGAGAGGAGAGAGAAAGAGGTGGGTTATGGTAGTTGAGGCGAGAGGAGAGAGAAAGTGAGCTTGGGGAAGAAGATGGAGTGTGGGGTTGTGTGTGGTAGGGTGTAGAGTAGGTGTGTGAGGGTGAGGGTGTATGGGGTTAGTGTAAATGGGTGTAAGAGGGTTATGTGTGTGTATTTAATTTGGCCCCTAAAAATATACCAAGACTCAATTAAAATTAATAAAATAAAAAAAATAAAAAAATAAAATCTAACTAAACATAAAACAAATAAAAAATAAAATCCTAAGTTATAAAAAAAAACTAAAATAATAAAACAAAATAAAATAAATGAAAATAAAATAAATGAAAAATCTAATAAAAACTAAAGTCCTAAAAATATAAAATCTAATAAACTAAAAATAAGCTACTAAAACTAATCCTAATAAAAATAAAAATAACAACTAAAAGCTAATAAAAATTAAAATAAAGTAAAATTATTAAAAAATAAAATAGAAAAACAGAAAATAAAATCTAAAAATTCTAAAATAAATCCTAAAAATATAAAAGACTCAAACTAAAAATCTAAAAAATAATAAAATGACACAATTAAAACACACACGGTTTTGGGGTATGTTTGGGCTAGGTTTGGGCTAGGGTTTAAGCTCGGGTTAGGGTACGGAAGAGGTATTAGCTCCATAAAATGCACAATTGCCTTGAAATACGCATTTAAACACCGCAACTTGCATTCGGCCAGCATAATAAACATTTAAGCACATAAGACCCATATTGTCGAGAATTAGCAACTAAAGTATGTCTATTTGGTGTATAAATTGCACAGTTTTGGGTGCTTATCAGTTACACTTTTCCTACTAAACCAGTCTATGAAGGTAGTACTATGAGGATTAGAAAGTTACCAAGTGATTCCACTAAAGAAGAGAAACAAATTTCACTTAATAATAATAAAGGCAAAAATGCCATATTCGTGTCTATTAATGAACATGAATTTTAGAGGATATCATTATGTTCTACCCCTAAAGAAGCATGGGACACCCTAGTAACTACACATGAGGGTGATACCAGAGTTAAAGATGCTAAAAACAAAAATGTTAATTCAACAGTACAACTCCTTGATAATGATTGACACTAGGTCATTTGATGACTTTTATATTAGATTCATAAACATTATGACCAAATTGAATGCTAATGGGATTGTTTATGATAAAAAGGAAATTGTATCTAAAATACTAAGATCATTTTAAAACAAATTGATAATAAGAGATACACAATTGAGGAGATGGATGATCAAATTATTACACCTGAACTCCTCAATATCAAATTAAGAACCGTGGAAATGGAATTAGAATTTAAGAAACAATCATCCCAGTCCCAAAAGAAATAGTCTGCCTCCAATCTTGTTTTTTCATCTAAATTAACCACACCGAAACTTAGTATACCTAATATTGACTTAAACTCTGATGAGGACCATAAGTTAGATACGTTGTATAATCAGATGCCCTTGATGTCTAAGTAGTCTAAGAAAATGGGAACTTTCAAAATAAAATAGTAAAAAGACAAGGCAAACCTACTTATCCAAATCAATATAACAACAGACCTCATGAGTGAAGACATAACAAACACCATACTGACAATCACAAGGACCTGAGAAAGACCTTAAAAACGTTGAATGATATAGTTGTAGGAAGTTAGGAAAAATGTCTAGTGACTATAGAGTTAATTAGAAATATTCACAAACACAATAGGGCTCCTATAAGCAAGACATGGGATGACTCAAGTGACTTTGAAAATAATGAACCTCGGTCATATGACACATTTTGACCTTATAGGTCAATCTTTGCTAAGATAATCTATAATGACAATGAGGAGTCTGATCATCCTATGTTAAATAATACTATGCCTACTGGTTTATCGACCTTATTGCTTGAGAATGTTGATAATGTTTCGAACGATGTGTGTGTGAGTAAAAGGGAACGCTTCATTTTTTATGCTAATGTGTGTGTGAGTCGTAAAAATGAACCGCTAGGGGACACTGCACATTGCACACTTAGTGACTCCGAAAATGATGACCTTACTAACATTCACACACTATACATAAAAACTCTCAACAAAATCACTTGGCTTGAAACGATTATCAAGGATCTTACCCAGAAGATAGAAACCCTAAGTGTGATGATCAAATAAAATGATGAAGAGTACACTACTCAATGTGTAACTCATGAGAATGAAATAAAAAATCATGAACAAAAACTGAAAGAGTTGCCTAACTCTAATGAAATTCTAGAAAAGAAATACAAAGGAACGTTGTTAGTATTGGAACAAACAAAAGAAAAGACATCCAAAGTCTTAAAAAATTTGCAAAATTTGAAAATAATTCTTAATGTTTTGAAGATTATGTTGCTGAAAGAAAAACCAATTCTGATGACAGAACTGGAACAGGATTTTTTCCCAACTCTAAGACACAAGCTAAAAACGTTGAAACTCTAAAAATTGTGTCTGGTGGAAAAAGTCCTCTTGAAACTTGTCCAAATTTTCAAGGTTTGAAAAATGAGTTTGATAAAGAACAACTGAAGTTAGATATTGGTGAATCATCCTACTCTAAGCATAAAGTTTAATATAAGTCTAAATACATTTGCACCCTTATTCGATAAATAGATTTGACATTTCATCCCGTGCCACCTAGGAACAAAACTAGACCTCAAAACCTAGACAAACCTTTGAACAAAAACTTTTCTGAGGCTATGAGTTCTACGTGCCATCTTTACTTCTCGTATTGTGATGTCTATGGGCATTCCGTTGAGGGTTACGATTCTAAACACCTATGTATTCTAGTCTATAACTCTCCTGTTTACCATAACTTCAACTATTCTAGAAGAAGTCGAAACAATTATGTCCTTCCTCGATAACCTAAAAAGAATTCTAACTAACGTAATAGAAGGAAAAGCTCTAATACTGAAAAACCATCGACAAAATGGAATCCTGGATTCTATTCTAGACCAATTACACCAACTGATCATAACAACAATAAAATTGAGCAAAAATGTTTTAAGGAAAAGTCAGAAACTTGCATGTTTTATAAAATACGACCTAATAAGTGCAAATTAAAAATTGGAGCAATTTGGGTTAGAAAATATGATTTATTACCCCAGTTAAAATGCAATATAGTTATTAGTGCTTTTAGAGCAGAATATACTACAACTGGATGGTATTTTGACTCAATTTGTTCCAAACATATGACCGGGGATGATTCCAAACTTTTAAACAAAACTCACTTTTTCAGAGGCAAAGTCTTATTTGGAGATGGTGAAGCAACCCAGATCATTAGTAAAGGAACACTCCATTAAAAAGGGATACCTATTCTTGAAATTTTTCTCTTCGAAAAAGGACTTAAAGACATTTTACTAAGTATATCACAGTTTTTTGACTCAAACCATCCTATCAATTTTTTAAAGAATAATTGAAATATTTTAAATCAAAAAGGTGATTGCATTATTATAGGACTCTGTATGCTAGATAACTGCTACACAATCCATCCAAGTACAGAGTTTTGTAAAATTGCCAGAATATATTACAATGAGATATGGCAAAATAGGTTGGGTCACATTAATTATGATAGTATTGGTAAATTTGAAAAATGCGTTACTAAAGACGTTTATTGAAAATAAACTATTTAAGTAACTCCGAGTTGTTTTTTGAAGAAACTCTTTTCTTAAATAAAAAAGGATTAACCACAAGAAGTGTTTAATAAACCAGTATTTACGAGATCTTATTCAAGATTTAGGCAACAAGTTTAAAAGATAGTTTAAACAAGTTTTAAACACAGCACAAACAAGACTGAGATAAAATGTAGAAGGCTTCTGTTCACATTTTTTTACGTGGTAAAACCTCACCAATTGAGGAAACATCCACGACTCCCTCTACGGAGTAAAAAGAAAAAATCCAATAAAAAAATATATGAGTTACAAACTATATAACTAACATGCAAACAACTCAGACCTATATAGGTTTAGGAATGTACCCTCTGGTGTCCTTATAACTTCTCTGCAGTTCTGATTTTAGATGTAGTTCTCTCAGTTTGTCAACTCCTGATTTGTTCCAACACTTTACGTCGACTTATATTCACAAGATCTTATTACCAACACTTTTGTGTTGTAGGGTGAAAGTGTTTATGGAGGTGCTTTCTAACACATGCATGCACTCACACACACTTATTAAGTACAAACAGTCCTAACGAATTACAATAACACTAAATACTGTGATCTTTTCTTTTTCTTTCCTCTTAGAAAACTTTGAACCTGATTTGACCTTTAAATCATTCCCAGAATCCACGGATACCTTGCTAGGAAGACAGACAAGGTCTTAATCAATCTCAGAATTTAAAAAAAAAACTTTTTGAGATTGAAAACCTCCAAGTGAGATTCCAAACTAGGTCAAAGGTTTAGTTTTACAAGAATAAGAAACAGATAGAATTTATTGTTGATTTCAAAGTAAGAAAACGTTTTAGAGAAAATGATCAATAATATATTTCTCAAGATGAGAAATAAAAAAGAAACTAAGTGTAATGTAACATGAATCACTCAGATCTGATATTTCTATGAAATCAGAAACTAGATCCAAGTACAAGTCTAAGTTGGAAACAAGATCTCACGAACACAAGGTTACAACAACAAAAATAACTCAACTCAAACTCTCAAGCACTCAAGAACACTCAGGGTAGTGTTTTTGGAAAAATGGTGTTTGGTTTAGGTTGAAGAGGATTTAGACGAATGAAGTTAGGGTTTCTAACTCTCTCTCTTCTCTCTCTGTTTTTCTCTCTTATCTCTCTTCTCTCTCTTCTCTCTCAATTTCTCAAAGGAAATGAAAATGGCAAAAGTCTTCGAAGTCTGAGGGAAGGGTCCTTTTTATAGTGGAAGGAGAAGGTTCGAGATATCTGATCAAAACCAAGGGATGAGATCGAGTCAATTTAAATTGACTTGAATCTAAGGGCTCACACAAGGCGGTGCTTAAACGAACGTTGATTGGCTTAAAAAGTTACACGGGGATCCATCAAGGCAACATGCAGACCATTGATAAGAAATGATCCAAGGGCTGATAATACACGCGTCTATTGTCTCAGTAAAGAAACACACTCTTAACCAATCAGAGGGCAACATGTGTTGGCCAGTTAAGGGATATAAAACGCGCGTCCAAACTAATTACAAAGCATACCCTGAAGTCTCTGGCGCTTTTCGATTCTACCCAAGGTAACATTAGGACATAATACACAATAATGAATATTGAGAGATTGACCCCAAAACTTTTTAAATCAAATTTTAAATATTAAAACATGGTTTAAAATGGTTTAAAAAAATCCCAAAAAATTATTAAAAATCAAACTTACGGATTTAAACATACTCAACACATGTACACACATTATAATGCAATATGACATGCATGAATTCAATTCTAAGTGTGTGAGTGTTGGCAATAGGTTCTTGATCACTACTAATAAGAGAGATGAATATGCAATCCAACTTCTGAGGCTCTTTGGTTTCTAGGATGGAAATAATTTTGTCACAATTTCCAAACTAGATGAGCACTTATACAATATAGACTCAAGTGAGTCAAAGGTATAAGGGCTTCAATCTCCCCCTTTGGAAATATGAGAAAAAATCTCCTTTGAGTCAACTAGGACTCGTAGGGCAACAAAAAAAAATAAGAAAAACTTATTCCTATCAAAATTCTATCTACCCAAATCCTAGAAATCAAAAAGTACTTAACTCAACTATTTACAATTCAATACCCTAATACATCAGTTGAGAATGAATCTACAAAAAAAAAAGGAATACCTGCAATGAATCACTAAGATCAAGCTGTTTAGTATATGTAAGAGATGAATAGACTCAAATTTCTCCCCCATTTTGTCTCAAATGGACAAAGGGAAAAAAACTTGGACAAACAGCAAAGGTATTACTCAGCACAAACCATACCAATAGATTTATGTAATGAAATGAATCTATTATAATCTAGAGGTTTGGTAAACATATCTGCGAGTTGTAGATCAGTAGGAAGATAATTGATTTCTAATTCCTTAGAATCAACCAATTCACGTATAAAATGATGTCTTATTTTAATAAGCTTTGTTCGCGAGTGTTGAACAGGATTTTTAAAAATATTAATCGCACTTTGATTATCACAATAGAGGTGCAATTGGTTTTCTTGAATACCATAATCACTTAGCATTTGTTTAAGCCACATTAATTGAGCACAACAGCTGCCAGCGGCTATGTATTCAGATTCAGCTGTCAAGAGTGATGTGCAGTTTTGTTTTTTACTACTCCATCCTACCAAGTTATTACCAATATAATAACATGCTCCTAAAGTGCTTTTACTATCATCAGTACATCCAGCCCAATCAGCATCAGTGTACCCAATTATAGTGCTTGGTGTGTCATTAGTGTACCCAAGTCCTAGATTCAGAGTGCCATTTACATATTTAATGATACGTTTAACAGCATTCAAGTGGCTCTCTTTAGGGTTGTTTTGATAACGAGCACATACACAGACAACATATATGATATCAGGACGCGAGGCAGTAAGATAGAGTAATGTGCCTATCATACTATGATACAGAGTAGGATCTACAGATGTTCCATTTTCATCTTTAAAAAGTTTTAGCGTAGTACTCATGGGCCTTTTAGCATTTTTAGCACTCTCAAGGCCGAATTTCTTAATGATCTCTAAAGCGTACTTAGATTGCGAAACAAATAGTCCTTCTAGATTTTGTTTGACTTGGACACCTAGGAAGAACTGCAACTCCCCCATAAGGGACATCTGAAATTCCTTACTCATAATTTCATAAAAGGATTTTACTTCTGAGGAAGAAGTTGATCCAAATATAATATCGTCTACATATACTTGTGCAATAGTAATGTGTTTGTCAAAATGTTTGACAAATAGAGTTTGGTCATTTCCACCTCTTTTAAAACCTTTATCTAAAAGAAAACTGGAAAGACGCTCATACCAAGCTCTAGGAGCTTGTTTAAGGCCATATAAAGCATTTTTCAGACGAAATACATGATTTGGATATTTAGGGTCAATGAACCCTTCAGGTTGTTCTACATAGGTTTCCTCAGCCAGTATTCCATTAAGGAACGCAGATTTGACATCCATTTGATATAATGTAAAACACATGTGACAAGCTATAGCGAAAAGCAGACGAACTGATTCTAAACGAGTAACAGGGGCAAAGGTCTCGTTACAATCAATTCCTTCGATTTGGGAGTATCCTTGAGCAACTAATATAGCTTTATTTCTAATTATTATCCCATTTTCATCAGTTTTATTTTTGAAAATCCAACGAGTACCAACAACCTTTTTGTGATCAAGGCATGGAACAAGATACCATACATCATGAATGACAAATTGTAAAAGTTCATCCTGCATAGAAGAAATCCAGTGAGAGTCATTCAATGTCTCATTTACATTCCTTGGTTCCACAAGGGAAACAAAACATGCATAATGTGCATAATTTCTAAGTTAGGATCTTGTACGCACTGGCTCACTAGGGTTGCCAACTATGTTCTTTATGGGATGATCTTTAGAAACCCAGTTAGGTACTTCAGGTGCCTCAATAGGTAATGAATTATCTATTTCAGAAGGTCATTTTTTAAAATATTTGAAGACTCTTCTTCAATAGGTAATTCATCGGTCTTGCTTTCTACAGTTGTGTCACTAATAATTACATTTATGGATTCCATAATGGTTTTAGTGTGAAGATTATACACTCGATAAGCTCTACTGTTAGGCGAGTATCCTAGAAATATGGCTTTATCTCCCCGGATCTCAAATTTAGATAAGTTATCCCTATCTTTGCATACATAACAAGTACTGCCAAAGATTCTAAGATATTTGAGATTAGGTTTTTTATTGTACCAAAGTTCATAAGGGGTTTGTTTGGAATTCTTTCTAAGATAGACCGTATTAATGATGTGACACGCAGTACGAATAGATTCTACCCAAAAATATTTAGGTAAATTCTTGGCATGTAACATGACACGTGCCATCTCTTGTAAGGTACTAATCTTTCTCTCTGCGATTCCATTTTGTTGAGGAGTCTTAGGAGCACTGAACTCGTGTTTTGTAACCATTATAGTCACAGTATTCTATAATGTCAGAGTCTTTGAATTAACCACCTCTATCACTACGGATTCTATTTACTTGAGTGTCCTTTTCATTTTCAATCCTAAGAAGAATTTTTAGGAAGGTTTGAAAAGTGTCAGACTTTTGTTTTAAAAAGGCTACCCAAGTAAATTTGGTGAAGTCATCAACCATAACAAAGATATAACTGTGTCCACAAAGGCTAACAGTTTGGGAGGGACCCATTAGGTCCATATGGATGAGTTCTAAGGGATTAGAGGTGAGAATATCTTTGACTTTCTTATGAGGGGCCTTAATAATTTTACCTTCTTGACAGGAACCACAAACTATATTATGAATGGGTTTAATTTTTGGAATTCCTCTTACTATTTCGTGAGTAGACAATTTACTAAGATTATCGTAATTTATGTGACCCATTTTGTTATGCCATATCTCATTGTCATCCATTCTGGCAACATTACAAATTTCAGAATTGTTCTTGATAGTGTAGCAGTTGTCAGGAGTTCTGAATCCAGTAATTATGCATTCAGCTTTTTCATTTAAAATATTGAAATTGTTGTTTGAAAAGGTAACAGTATGGTCCGAGTCACAAAATTGCGAAATACTAAGTAAGTTGGCCTTTAGACCTTTAACTAGAAGAACATCTTTAAGAATAGGAAGCCCATCTTCTTGGAGAGTTCCTTTGCCTATGATTTTAGATGAAACTCCATCACCAAAAACGACTTTACCACCAAGAAATCTGGTTTTGTTTAAAAGTTTAGATGCATCTGCAGTCATTTGCTTAGAACATCCAGAGTCTAAATACCAACTAGATGATGTGTGTTCGACTTTTAAAGCAGTAACAACAATATAACACTTCATCTGAGGTAATAGATCATCTTTTCTAATCCAAATTGCTCTAGTTTTCATCTTGCACTTATTAGCTCTCAACTGATAAAATTTGCGAGCATTAGATTTTTGCTGAAAAATGTTTTGCGCATGATTTTGAATTTTATGAGAGACATGAGCATTTGGTTTAGGAAAGTGCTTAGGATTCCTTCTATGAAATGTTCTTTTAGGTTTGGTCTTTCTCTTTCTATAGTTAGAGTTTTTATCTGGCTGTCTAGAAAGTATATAATTGTTTCGACTCCTCCTAGAATAGTTAAAGTTCTGGTAAGTACGAGGATTGTAGATAGGTTTGACAATTCTCCTAGCATAGCAACCATTGAAAGAGTGACCATATATGTCACAGTAAGAGCAATAAAGATTGCTCAAGATGGGGGTATCCTTAGGAAAGTCTCTAAACAAAGGTTTTATAGAGTTTTGAGGCTGAACTTTATTCCTAGGTAATACAGGTTTGAAAGTAGTTTCACTCTTTCTGATAAAAGGGAAGACGTATTTAGACTTAGGTGAACTTTCATGCTTAGAGCAACTTGATTCACCAATGTTGAAGTTTTGATGTTTTAAATCAAACTCGGTTTTTAAGGAATGAAAATCTGGGCATGTTTCAATAGGTATTTTTCCTCCTGACACAAACTTGATAGGTTCAAAATGTTTAGTTTGTGTTTTCAAATTGGGACAAATTCCTATACCAGTTCGATCATCAGAATTGGTTTTAGATTCAGCAACAAATTCATCAAAACAGTTAGAATTATTTTCAAATTTTATAAATTTTTTGAAAACAGTTGTCTTTTCTTTGGTTTGTTCCAATTCTAATAATGTCCCTTTGTACTTTTTCTCCAGAATTTCATTTGTTTCAGTAAAATTTTTCAGTTTTTCATCAAATACTTTAATTTCACTTTCATGAGTTAAACATTGGGTAGTGTACTCTTCAGAATTCAGTTTAACCATCAGGCTTAGATCTTCCAATTTCTTGGTAAGATCTTTAATAGTCTTTTCTAGTCTAGCGCTTTTCTTGAGAGTCTTAGTGTAAAGTGGGTGAATGTCTGGGAGGTCTTCATTGTCCGAGTCACTAAGTGTGGTGTGTGGAGTGACTCCTAACTATTCATTTGTTAAACTCACACACCCATTGACATCGTCATTATCACCATCCCTTTGACTCACACACCCCGAGGTAGAACATGCAACATTCTCAGTAATCAAAGCATCTAAACCAGTAATAACCACATTCAAAGTATCAGTCATAGATTTATTTGGTTCATCCTCATTAACAAACATAGGGATGTCATCATTATAAATAATCTTGGCAAAGAAAGATTTTCAAGGATCAAAAGCATCTGATGACTCAGGTTCCTCATTTTCAGAGTCACTTGAATCATCCCATGTTTTGCAGATGTTAGCTCTAGTGTGTTTGTTTTGAGTGTTCAAATTAACTCTACAGTCTTGTGCAATGTGCCCCAGTTTACCCCATCTATAGCATTCAGTCTTCTTAAGGTCTCTATTAGGTCTAGCATGAGAGTCCTTATGATTTTTGTCATTATTTTTCTCATGAGGTCTGTGACTAGAAGGAATTGGATATTTGACTTGCCTTGTTTATTTGCCACTTTGTTTCTAAACTTAATGATTTTCTTGAACTGTTTTGTCATTAAGGCAATCTTATTGTCCAAGCTCTCTATATCGCAATCCTCATCACATTCATCATTGGAAGTATTAAACTCAGGCTTAATCAATTTAGAAGAGAAGCTTAGATTGGAACTAGTCTGTTTCATATGGGATTGGGTTAATTGTTTCTTAAATTCCAGTTCCATTTCCACAGTTCTTAATTTACTACTGAGTAATTTAGGAGTGAGATTTATATCACACATTTCCTCAATAGCATATCTTTTGTTATCAAACTTCTGTGGTAATGATCTCAGAATTTTAGAAACAATTTCTTGTCTATCATAGGTTATCCCATTAGCATGCAGTTTGGTCACAATATCAGTCAGGTTCATATAGAAGTCATCAAATGATTCAATCTCAGACATGATTAAGGAGTTATATTACTGAATAAGCATTTGGGTTTTAGCAGCCTTAACTCTAGTGTCTCCTTCATGAGCAGTGACTAAGGTGTCCCAAGCTTCCTTAGAAGTGGTACAGGATGAGATTATTTTGAACTCATGTTCATTTATGGACATAAATATACCATTCTTTCTTTTATTATTATTTCGAGAAACTTGTTTCTCTTCTTGAGTGAACTCACTTAGAGATTTCTTAACTCTCTCATTACTTCCTTCGTTGGCTGGTTTAGTAGGAAAAGTATAACCATTTTCAACCATATCCCAGACATCATCTCCCAATGTTACTTGAATGAAAGAAATCATCCTTACTTTCCAGTAAGCAAAATTGGTTCCATCAAAGATTGGAGGTCTGGTCAAGTTACCAAATCTTTCATTTTTCTCGTCCATATTTGATTTTCAGAAAACAATTTCAGAAACATAGGATCTCTTTAAAATCATTTTTACCACGCTCTGATACCAATTGAAAAATGCGTTACTAAAGCCGTTTATTGAAAATAAACTATTTAAGTAACTCCGAATTGTTTTTTGAAGAAACTCTTTTCTTAAATCAAAAAGGATTAACCACAAGAAGTGTTTAATAAACCAGTATGTATGAGATCTTATTCAAGATTTAGGCAATAAGTTTAAAAGATAGTTTAAACAAGTTTTTAACACAGCACAACCAAGACTGAGATGAGAAAATGTAGAAGGCTTCGGTTCACAATTTTTTACGTGGTAAAACCTCACCAATTGAGGAAACATCCACGACTCCCACTACGGAGTAAAAAGAAAAAATCCACTAAAACAAATATATGAGTTACAAACTATATAACTAGCATGCAAACGACATAGACCTATATAAGTTTAGGAATGTACCCTCTTGTGTCCTTATAACTTCTCTGCAGTTCTGATTGTAGATGTAGTTCTCTCAGTTTGTCAACTCCTGATTTGTTCCAGCACTTTACGTCGACTTATATTCACAAGATCTTATTACCAACACTTTTGTGTTGTAGGGTGAAAGTGTTTGTGGAGGTGCTTTCTAACACATGCATGCACTCACACACACTTATTAAGTACAAACAATCCTAACGAATTACAATAACACTAAATGCGGTGATCTTTTCTTTTTCTTTCTTCTTAGAAAACTTTGAACCTGAGTTGACCTTTAAATCATTCCCAGATTCCACGGATACCTTGCTAGGAAGACAGACAAGGTCTTAATCAATCTAAGAATTTAAAACAAAAACTTTTTGAGATTGAAAACCTCCAAGTGAGATTCCAAACTAGGTCAAAGGTTTAGTTTTACAAGAACAAGAAATAGAAAGCATTTATTGTTGATTTCGAAGTAAGAAAACGTTTTAGAGAAAATGATCAACAATATATTTCTCAATATGAGAAATAAAAAAGAAACTAAGTGTAATGTAACATGAATCACTCAGATCTGAGATTTATATGAAATCGGAAACTAGATCCAAGTACAAGTCTAAGTTGGAAACAATATCTCACGAACACAAGGTTACAACAACAAAAATAACTCAACTCAAACTCTCAAACACTCAAGAACACTCAGGGTAGTGTTTTTGGAAAAATGGTGTTTGAGTTAGGTTTGAAGAGGATTTAGACGAATGAAGTTAGGGTTTCTAACTCTCTCTCTTCTCTCTCTGTTTTTCTCTCTTCTCTCTCTTCTCTCTAAATTTCTCAAAGGAAATGAAAATGCCAAAAGTCTTCGAAGTCTGAGGGAAGGTCCCTTTTTATAGTGGAACGAGAAGGTTCGAGATATCTGATCAAAACCAAGGACTGAGATCGAGTCAATTTAAATTGACTTGAATCTAAAGGCTCACACAAGGCGGTGCTTAAACGAACGTTGATTGGCTTAAAAAGTTACATGGGGATCCATCCAAGCAACATGCAGACCATTGATAAGAAATGATCCAAGGGCTGATAATACACGCGTCTATTGTCTTAGTAAAGAAACACACTCTTAACCAATCAGAGGGAAACAGGTGTTGGCCAGTTAAGGGATATAAAACGCGCGTCCAAACTAATTACAAAGCATACCCTGAAGTCTCTAGCGCTTTTGGATTCTACCCAAGATAACATTAGGCCATAATACACAACAATGAATATTAAGAGATTGACCCCAAAACTTTTTTAATGAAATTTTAAATATTAAAACTTGGTTTAAAATGGTTTTAAAAAATCCCAAAAAATTATTAAAAATCAAAATTAGGGATTTAATCACACTCAACACATGTACACACATTATAATGAAATATGACATGCATGAATTGAATTATAAGTGTGTGAGTGTTGGCAATAGGTTCTTGATCACTACAAATAAGAGAGATGAATAAGCAATCCAACTTCTGAGGCTCTTTGGTTTCTAGGATGGACATAATTTTGTCACAATTTCCAAACTAGATGAGCACTTATACAATATAGACTCAAGTGAGTCAAAGGTATAAGGGCTTCAAAATTGTGCTTCTAAGATATAGTTAGAGGTCTTCCTAAGATCAAACCAATTTCAAGCACTATTTGTGGTCCTTGTCAAGAAGGGAAAATTGTTAAGGCTCCCCATAAGAAACTCAAAAGAAGTTCTAAACCTCTAGAGCTCATCCATATGGACCTAATGGGTCATTCTCGTATTGTTAGTCTTTGTTGCAATAGTTACATCCTTGTTTTCTTTACCCTTTGTCCATTTGAGAAAAAATGGGGGAGAACTTTGAGTCTTCTTGGACATTTTTTTTGTATTCTCGACTAAAAAGCTTATTCTTAGTTATCTTATTTTTAGGAATCGGTACCTTCATCAGCAACAGAATTTTTTTAGGGTATTGGTCTATATCTAGTTGAGTTATGTAATTTTCTCTTTTTCTAGGATATTGGGTAGATATAATTTTTTTACAGGAATAGGATTTTTGTATTTCTTTTGTATCTCTACGAGTCATAGATGATTAAAAGGAGATTTTGTCTCGTATTTTCAAAGGGGGGGGATTGAATCACCATATATCTTTGATTCACTTGAGTCTATATTATATAGGTGCTCATCTAGTTTAGAAATAGTGACAAAATTGAGTCACACCCTTTCAAACCAAAGAACCTTCAGACTCTTGACTTTGAGTTTCTCTAATTGTCCAAAAGGACGTACACCAATACTTCACCTAGGATGCATCCATATGTTGCATATGTGCTTGCCTTATTAATTATTTGTTTATGTGAGAGATAAATCCCTATAAAATAATTTTCTACAATTTTTAGGATATTTTAAATAATTTCTATAATTTTATAAACATTTTTCAAAAATTAAAATTTGTTGTTAAAAAAGGTTGTGGGACGATTTATAATTTCCACAAGCTGTTAAATTTTGGCTTGGGTAGAAACCGAAAGCACTTGAAAATTATGTGGGTGCAATTTGTATTTTTAGAAGTTCAACAACACGCATTTAAAGTTTAATCTTAGCCTTAAACTTATTTTTTTCACAATGGCTAGATTTGTGTTTCAACATTCTCACATACCTTTGCTTAACTATGAACCCTTGGATCCTTTTAATCAATGTCCCGCATGTTATCTGAGATGATCCTTGTGTCGTCTGGATCAACTAACGAGGGTTAGCTTTCAAGCGGTGCAACATTAACCCTTGGATTTGCTTCGATCTTTTAAACTCAGTCCCGAGCGTTGATTTGCCTCGAGTTTCCAGAGACTTCCATCTCTTAATATAAATACAAGTCATGTGTTATATTTTTACAATCTTTGGCCAGCCTTACTTCTGAGAGAAAATAGAGAGAAGAGAGATAAAAGAGTGAGAGATAGAGAGAGAGAAATCAAACCCTAAACTAAACTCCGGCCAAATCCTTCCAGAAAACCTTTTCTATGTGAGAGTTATTTTGAGATTCGAGTATATTAATCCTATTATGTCCTTTATCTCTTTCCCAACATAATCACTTTGGTTAAATCTCATTTTCTTTCATATAACTTTGAGATTTGATATCTGTGATACATTTCACTTAGATATTGTGTAGTTCTTATTTCTTCTTTCAATAAATCTTATATTTTTGGTTTTTTTCTGACTGATATGTTATTTTAAAATCCTAAACCAACATAACTTTTTCTTATTTCAGTTTCTTTGAATATTCGAACTTAAATCTAGTTGAGATCTTAATTGGAGATTTGTAAATATTTTGAAATAAAAAGTGCATAGGATCTTGACTCGTGTATATAGCAAGGTTCCCTCTTGATCTGCAGATATTTTAAAGATCCAAACTCTGATATTTTGATTAAACTGATTTTGGAAATTCATTTGCGTTTTTGTGATTTTTTTTTTGCATATTGTCTGTAATTAAGTGTGTGTGTGTGTGTGTGTGTGTGTGTGTGTGTGTGTTGCATGCGTGTGATTTAGAGCACATCACCACTTACACTATAACATTACTACACTGAAAGGTGTTGGTATTGAGATATTGGACATTTTGAGTCAACGTAAAGCTAAAAGGAGTAGAGTTAGAAAGCTGAGAGAACATCTAAAACATCAGAGCCTTGGGAGAAGTAAGAAAATCAAGAGGAGTTGGTATATTTCTGAACATAGAATTAGGTCTGATTTGGTGTCTTGATTATTATATAGTTTGTATATTGTGACTGTATTTTAGTGGCTTTTTTACTTTTTAGCTGTAGAGACCTCCGTGGATGTTTCCTCAATTGGGTGGGGTTTTACCATGTCAAAATTCCTTATTTATACTTCCCCTTCCTCTCATCCCTTTCTGAAGGTTGGGTTGGTTTAATTTTCTTAAGTTTTGTTTTTCAAAAATCGTAAACATATACCATAAATAACTCATTCATACTTTTTTACATATCTTATGTTTAAAGTTTGCTTTAAGAAAAGGGTTTCTTCAACAAACTGTTTAGAGCCATTTAGATAGTTTAATCTTGACTTAAAAGACTTAAGTGGTACTTTTTTCAACATAAAAGAGAAATACCCCATTTGGATTTATGGTTGGGTTAAATCCCACCCTATGTTATCTTCGAACTACTTGGACTTTGATGCCTCTTGGGGTACGTAGGAGTCTTGGGTAAATCATGACATTTTAGTCCTCCCTTATGCGCATTTTTTATATTATTTTTATCATATCAATATTCTTAATGAATTTCGTAATCATTCATGTGTGTGTATTATTTGATGTATACCTTCGTTCTTCTATAACGACTTGAAAATTCAACAAACACTCACATTATATTTTGAACTATTAATTTAGGAACACTTATAAGGATGAACTCATTTCGTCCTTTTCCGTGATGTGAGGTAATTGATTCCATTCTCCATTTATATTATGCACATAAGAACACACTTTCAGGAATCTAACAGGAGATATTAACACATGCCATATAGAGACCAACGACATCATTACTGTCCCATTCCATAGTTTATTCCCCGAACTATTGAACTACTTGATTTCTCAAGCAATAGTATTGTCCTTCATGTCATTATCTCGAGGCCTCAACATTTCTTTTGGTTTTTTTGTGGAAAATAGGTTGGCTTTACATATTACCCCACATTAATGATGATTGAGCACCTTGAGAAAGTGCGTAATCCAGTGCACACGCTAGAGAGACAAGGGGATGAGAAAGCCCCCTAACTGCCCTCGGGATGGCCATAACTCCCGATATTTTTATGTGAGAATAGGCTAATGATGCGATATGTAAATAGAAAGTTCTTGAGATTTATCCACTCGTGTACAACTTTACACAGTTGGTTCGGATGGTGGATTACGATATAAAGGGAAGTTGTTAGTACCATTAGGCGACGAGTTTTGTTGGACCATCATATAAGAGGTACATGAATCATAGTTTTTATTGAAGCCAAGTGTGGATAAGATATACCAAGACATAAGGTGACAATATTGGCGGTCCGGGATAAAACGAGACATTTCTACATTTATGTCCCAGTGTAGCACATGTCAGATTAAGAAGGTAAAGAACCAGTGACCATCGGGGAAACTACATCCCTTATCTATTCTTGAGTGAAAGTGAGAGAGCATTTTTATGCACTTCATCATCAGATTGCCTTTGACGACTAGGTATAGCCACACTATTTGGGTTATAGTAGACAGTTTGAAAAAGGTTTCATATTTTTTGCAATTTGACGAGACTTTATGGTAGAGTAGTACATTCATTTGTATGTGGTAGATTGTTCAGTTGCATTGAATACCTTTGTCCATTGTTTCTAATAGAGATTTTAGTTTTGTATCACATTTTTAGGGAAGGTTACAATAGGTTATGGGTACTAGTTTGCACTTAAGTGTGTCATACCATCCCTATATAAATAGACATATGGAGTGGGTAAATTATATTTTTAGGGGATATGGTTTATCCATGCGTGGTAGTTGGGTGATGAACTTACATTTGGTTGCATTTTCCTATAACAGCTATCACAAATTGACCAGTATAACACCATATGAGGCGTTGTACATGAGACTATATAGGTCACAGACGTGTTAGTTGGACCTGGGGGAGAGTATCTTGTTGGGAGTCGAAGATGTTCGGGATTTGCAGATAAGATTAAGAGGATTTAGGGATGAATCAATACAACCTAGAGTAGGCAAAAAACTTATGCTAACTTAGAGAGGAGGGATGTTGAGTTTTAGGCAAGTGATTTGTAACACCCCGCCCACTCGGGGAGAGCGAACGGAGCACTAATGCGATAAAATAAATCGAAATCCACAAGTGACAAGGTATAGAGCATCTAAATAAACCCACAATAATATAAATCCATTAATCTCAATCTCTTCAATTACAACAAGTCTCTCGAATTAAAATTATAACTATCTAACTCGAATAAAAATACAAATCTCCAAAGATCTAAACATCAAAATAATACAAATATTTCCCAAACAATCCTCGCTAAAATCAATCTCTATAACGCCCCAAAATCCACGTTAACCTTCCACTAAAAGAAAATATGGGGAAGTACACAATACAATAGGAAATATGCTCAACAAATATATATTAGTGATGAATAAAACGTAACAACACGAGTACGAATATTCAAATCGAAATGCAAATCTCAAAGCACTTATCAATATAATTTCTCAACAACACTTTAACCGGGTCACCAGGACTCACCACATCCGTATATGCTTTATCAAGCCATAGCCCGGGAAACAGGAATTTTGGCGGGTGCCCAACATCCGTGCCATATTAAAATCTCATGACAACGTGCTCATCAACAATATAATGATACCACATGAATCAAAATAATTTCAACAATTATTTTCCATGATATGCCCCAAGTGTAACCTCGGCCGAGATATTATCAACCCTAGATAAGCCATGGGCTCACGGTATCATCCCTCGGCCGGACCAGGGTCGGCCTAGGCCGACACTACCATCTACACTTCAATGGACACTACGCGCATCGCAGGAATCAACAGCATCGTCATGCACCGGGGTATAGCAACCTCTGCCGAGAGTAGGTCGAGGTGACAAGGAGCCTTGGTAACCTTCAACATGGAACTAGTCCTACCTCGGCTTGGGCCGAGGTGACAAGAAGCATTAGTGATCATCAGCATGCTTTATGTACAACCTCGGCTGGGGCCGACCCCAGCCTATGTCTCGGCTGAGATCAGGCCGAGACTCCCTATGACACATCTAGGATTGAACGGACATCAAGCCTTTACAGCTCGGCCTCTCCAAGGCCGAGGTCATTCACCAATATGACTGTCGAGCATCCATTGACATTTGGATAAGGACACCTGGGCACAAATCAGTTGTAACAAGATTATTCTCCACATGTGGGAGAATATTTCATCATCATTACTTACATGAGACAGTGACAGATGGCACTCCCACATTGGTGAGGCTACCACACACATGCTCATTACATGCATGGGGGGTACATTACACCCCCTAGGCACTATATATATGGATCATCCCCTACCCTGCAAAGGGATCTAGTTATTCAACCCTAGCTAAAACTCTGTCTAAATATAAAGTTGAGAGAGAGAGCTTGAGAGATTGTATCCATGGCCATTAGTGCCTTCATTCAGTGATATTACTCACACACTCATAGTGGACGTAGGCCAAGATTGGCTGAACCACTTATATACCGGTGTATTCTCCTCTTCTCCTTACCTCATTCTCTTGTCTCTCTATATAGCTGTGCTGCCATTGTTATTCTTATATTGAGCTTGGAAACACCTTATCTGGTGGTGCTGATCCCAGCATCATCATTTTGGTGCCGTCTGTGGGAACGAGAAGCTATCTCTTCCTCTTTTTTTGCTTAACCTCATCGGAGACTCTGGTGGTGAACCAGGAACCACCCCTTGCATGGATCTGTTTCACCATTGAAAGAGGTACTTTAAGGTATTAAGCTCACTTGCTACTCAAGCTCTATAGTGCTAACATATGGCACCAAACTTACCGCCGCCTCTTCCGTCGCCTGGGGGTGGAGGGGCTAGTTCCAGTCAGGCTCCTCCTCAGTCCGAAATGGCAGAGGTAGCCGAAACCTTGAAGTCTTTAGCTGCAACACAACAATCTAAGAAGGAGCAATTTGCCTAGCTCAGTCAAACCATGATGATGAAGCCACCTGGAGTCTCACCGGACATGATCACTCCGGCGGTAGTTCAGCCTCATCCCGACGCCAGGGGACCACCCCAGGCGCCGATGAAGGACCAGCCTGCACCCCAGCGGAGGAGGGATATTGCTGACCCTAGGCGCTTGCGCCTGGGGAAGCAAGGAAACCCTTGCCCAGAGGACAAGTATGATGACCTAGAAGCTGAAGAAGCCCCAGAAGACTACTGGGAGCCGTATGAGGTGTCAAATGACACTATACGACCTCTTAGGAAGAGTCAAGGATGTGTCGGCCAAGATGGATGTGTCGGCCGAAGAAGAGAAGAGGCCCAACAAAGAGGGTCGGCCTTTGATAGGTTGAGTAGAGGGTCGGCCTTCGAGAGGCTGGGCCCGGTGAATGATCTAAGACACAGGCTATCAAGGTTGAGGAGCGCAGCAGGCTCTCAAAGAGGGGGTAGGCAAGGTCAGCCAGACCAAGGCCGACCCTGTGGAGGAAGACCCAGGGAGTAGGAAGAGGTCAACAGTCAACGTGTTGTGGCTGGGGAACCCTCTGTCCATCGCAGGGAGGTGGCAGGGGATAACCTCGGCCAAGTTGATGACAGAAGACCCTGGAATGATTCTATCCAATGCCTTGAGGAGAAGATAGGAGACCTCATTAAAAGAAGGGACCCATTGCAGAGGGGTTACTCAGAGGGCTCCCCATTTGTGGCCAGGATAGTGGGGTTCCCAACCCCAGCCAAGTTCAAGCCTCCTACAGTAACTCCTAAGTATGATGGCAGCACTAACCCTGTGCACCATATCGAGATGTATCAGTTGGCAGCGGACATCTACTCGATACTTGATGAGATTAAGTGTAGGGCCTTCTCAGGGATGTTGACAGGGGCAGTACACAGCTGGTTCACCTCTCTTCCGAAGAACTCGATCGAGAACTTCAAAGGTTTGGCTGAGCAGTTCATCCACAACTTCGGCTTTGGGGTAAGACCTCAAAAGAAGACTACCCACTTGCTGTACGTCAAACAGGCCAAGGGTGAGAGTCTAAGAGACTACATAGGAAGATTCAACAAAGACAATTCAGAGGTGGAAGACAATGAAGAGAGCATAGCCATGACCGCCCTGATAGGAGGCCTCCAAAAGGGGAAGCTATTGTGGAAGCTGGCGGAAGACCCCCCTAGGTCCATGGCGGAGCTGCTGGAAACCGCAGGGAAGGTGATGAATGCGGAAGAGGCAATGGCAGCCAAATATGAGGAGGAGAACCGCGGTGGCACTGGGAGGTCCCAAAGCAAGAAAGAGGGGAAGAAGAGGTCAGGTGATGACAAGTTTGCTCATTACACTCCTCTGACTGTGAGCTGTGACCACATCCTTAATGAGATTAAGACTGATCGGACTCTGAGGTGGCCGGAGAAAATGAAGGCCCCGCCACATAAGAGGAACAAAAACCTATGGTGTGAGTTCCATCAGGATCACGGCCATGTCACAGATAGATGCTTCGCTTTAAAGGATGAGATTTAGAAGATGATGAAATCTGGAAAGCTGAGGAAGTATGTGGATGGCAAGGCTCCGAAGGGTGGAAGAGAAGACCCTAAGAAGAAGAGAAGAAATGACAGATGTCGCGGCGATGTCCCGGCCTGAAGGGACGATGATTCAGAGGGTGATGATGAAGATGACCCGGATCTTCCGCCAAAGGATTACAACACCCCGGTGAAGAGGGTGGGCATGATCTCCTTTGGTGTTAGCACCATATGTGGGGGATTTGCAGGAGGTGGCTCTGAGGTAGCCGATAGGAAGGCACATGTAGCAGAGGCCAGGTCAGTGGTCAAGGCCGAGGTTGTGAATCTAACGTCTCCCGATGTCGTGAAGAAGAGGAAGAAGGTAGACATGGACACCCTCGTAGTGGGGTTCTCCAGACTCGACTTCAAGGGTATCTTAGCCCCCCATGATGACCCTTTGGTCATAACAACAAAGGGTGCATGGGTGCGAGGTAGGGAGGATCCTAATAGATGGGGGAAGTTCAGCAGACGTGATGTTCTGGCCTTATTTCAAAAGCCTGGGTCTTAGCAGGGCAAGGCTGGTGACCTACCATGACCCATTGATAGGCTTCAGTGGTGAAAAGGTGCACCCCTTGGGAATGTATGAAATGGATGTACGGATGGGGGATGAGTGGCCTAAGAGGCTGACCAAGAAGATAAACTTTTTCGTCATGGACGAAAATGTTTTCTCGGCCTACAACCTCATCGTAGGAAGGGTGGACCTCAAAGAGTTTGAAGCCGTGCCGTCGACGGTCCATCAGATGCTAGAATTCTCGACTCCTTATGGGGTAGGGGAAGTGCAAGTGGACCAGACCACGGCGCAGGAGTGTTACTTCAACTCGGCTGAAGAGAGAGAGGCCCATAAGAGAGCAACCACCACTTACAGCATTGACACTCTTGACCCAAGAGACGAAACAAAATTGAAGAAGGGCGAGGCCGCGGAAGAGGTAGAATTCATCGTCCTCAATGAGGACGAGTCGGAAAAAACCGTCCAGGTCGGTAAGGCCCTAGAACCAGGGATCAAGGAAGAGCTGGTAAAATTCCTCAGAAGGAGACATAGTGTCTTCGCATGGAGTCATGCAGACATGCCTGGTATCGAACCTGAGGTCATGAGCCACAAGCTCAACGTAGACAGAGATGCCAGGCCGATCAAGCAAAGACGAAGAGTATACTCCAGGGAGAAGTATGAATTCATCCGGGAAGAGGTAAAAAAGTTGGAAGAGGCTGAGTTCATAAGAGAGGTCAACTACCCGGAGTGGCTCTCAAATGCAGTCATCGTGCCTAAGGCCAATGGGAAGTGACGAATGTGTGTAGATTTCACTGAATTGAACAGGTCTTGCCTGAAAGATAGGTATCCCTTACCTAGGATAGACTAGATGGTGGATACGATGGCAGGGCACGAGCTCATGAGCTTCATGGACGCTTATTCAGTCTACAACCAAATCTTCATGGATGCTGAAGACTCTGAGAAGACAACCTTCATTACTGACAAAGGGACGTACTGCTACAAGGTGATGCCCTTCGGTCTGAAAAATGCGGGGGCAACGTATCAACGTCTTGTCAATAAGATGTTCGAGGAGCAAATAGGTAAGACCATGGAGGTGTATATGGATGATATGCTAACGAAGATCCTGAAAGTCTGCACTCACGTTGCGGACCTTGAGAAGACCTTTGATGTCATGGACTCGTATAGAATGAAGCTCAACCTAGAGAAGTGTGTCTTCGGGGTAGGAGCTGGGAAGTTCCTGGGGTTTATCATTAATCAGAGGGGGATTGAAGCAAACCCTGAGAAGATCAAGGCCTTGCTCGACATGAAGACTCCTAGGAGTATCAAGGATGTCCAGAGACTCACCGGAAGAGTGGCTGCCCTTAACAGGTTTGTTTATAGGGCAACGGGGAAGTGTCTTCCATTCTTTAAAGTTCTAAGAAAGGCCTTCCAGTGGGACGAAGAGTGTGAAAAAGCCTTCAACGAACTCAAGTCCTACTTAGGGTCTCCCTTATTGCTGTCTCGGCTCACCACGGGGGAAAGGTTATTTGTGTATCTTGCAGTCTCTGAATCAGCCATCAGCGCGGCCATCATACGGGAAGAGGATGGGATCGAGAGGCCTGTGTACTTCAACAGTAAGGCTCTTCAAGGGTCTGAACAGAACTATCCCCGAATGGAGAAGTTGGCTTATGCCCTGATACATGCCTCAAGGAAGATGAAGCCTTACTTCCAAGCTCACTCCATGGTAGTCCTCACTGACTCCCCACTAAGGTAGGTTCTGCACAAACCTGAGAAGTCTGGAAGATTGATGACCTGGGCCATCGAGCTAGGAGAATATGATCTTACCTACCAGCCTAGGACAGCCATCAAGGGGCAGGCCCTCGCAGACTTTGTCGCAGAGTTCACCTGGGTAGAGGCCGATAGAGGTTTGGAAGAGGCCGAGACAGAGAAAGTCTTAGATAACGGCGAAGAGACGAACCAAAGTGTCTTCCGAGATTCGGAAGAGACTGCACCAAACGTCTTCCGAGGACGAGAAGAGGTAGTCCCAGGCAAAGCCCAGAGCAGAGCGGAAGAGAACGAAGATGATCAATACCTCTTCAAGAAGGGGGTTATGAGAGAAGGGGTCTTCTCATCAGATGCAGACGTATGGAGCCTCTTCGTTGATGGATCTTTCTGTGATTGTGGAAGCGGCGCGGGGCTAATACTCTCAGCTCCAGATGGCGCCAACATTGAATACGCCTTGAGATTCAACTTCCAGGCTTCCAACAATGAGTCCGAGTATGAGTCCATGATAGCAGGTCTCTTATTGGCAACAACTCTTCGAGTAAAGCGACTCCTACTCCATAGCGACTCAAGGTTGGTTGTCAATCAAGTGTTGGGGGTATACGAGGCCAAAGACGAAAGGATGGCCAAGTACTTAAAGAAGGTAAGAGGATTGCTTGAGTATTTTAAAGAAGAAAAGATGAAGAGAGTGCCTCGACTGAGCAACAACCACGCTGATGCATTGGCAAGGCTGGCCTCGGTAATGAAGACAGATCTGGGAAGGACCATTCCCATCGAGGTCTTGGGAAATGCAAGCATCGAGGAGGACGAGGTATGTATCCCTTGTCACAATGTGAACCTGGGAGAATCATGGATCGACTCGCTCGTCATATACCTAAGAGACGGAGAGCTAACTGAGTCCAAGATGGAAAGGAGAAAGTTGAGGTACAGGGCTGCCAAGTTCTCAATGGTAGGAGACGTCTTGTACAAAAAGGGTTTTCTATTGCCTCTCCTTAGATGCGTGCATCCCATCGAAGTACCCCAGGTCTTACAAGAGGTTCATAAGGGTTCTTGCTCTAGCCATATAGGGTGAAGGCCCTTAGCCAAGAGGACCATCACTCAGGGATACTGGTGGCCTACCTTGTCTAAGGATGCTGTAGACTATGTGAAGAGGTGCGACAAATGTCAAAGGTTCGCCACTATCCCTCATCAACCCCATCAGCCTATGACGTCAATCTCTTCGCTATGGCCATTTGCGGTATGGGGAATTGACTTGGTAGGACCTTTTCCAAGAGCTGTCAATAACTATAGATTCTTGATAGTTTCCATTGACTACTTTTCAAAGTGGGTGGAGGCAGAACCGATGATAACAATTACAGAGCAGAAGACCTTCCAGTTCATTTGGAAGAACATCATATGCAGATATGTCCTCCCAAACACTCTCATCTCAGATAATGGGACCCAGTTCAAGAACTCCTCCTAGGAAAAGTATTTCCTAAGAGTGGGGATTAAGAAATTCTTCTCATCTCCTGGTCGACCTCAGGCAAACGGCCAGACTGAGGTCACAAACAGAACAATCTTGGACGAAATCAAGAAGAGGTTAGAAGATGCAAAGGGGAGATGGACGGAAGAGGTTCACGCAGTGTTATGGGCCTACAGAACCACGGCAAGGACACCAACTGGAGAAACCCCATTCATGCTGGCACATGGATCAGAGGTCGTCATACCAACGGAAGTAGGACTACCAACTCATCGGATTCAGACCTACGACCCTGACAGAAATGGGGAGAAGAGGAGGCTAGACCTAGATCTTATCGAAGAAAGAAGGGAAGACGCAGAGGTCAGTAAAGCACCTACCAGTAGAGGGCTGCGAAATTCTACAATCAGAGGGTGAAGTCAAGACCCATTGCAGTGGGAGACCTACTGCTAAAGAAGACCCTATAGAAGGCAAACAAGCTACACCCAAACTAGCATGGCCCCTACAAAGTAACGGAAGAGGTTGTGTCTGGCACTTACAGGCTAGAAAACCTAGAAGGAGAACCTTTCACTAACCCATGGAATGCTGACCATCTCAAGAAATATTACATATGATGTTGCCTAGAATTTTATGTAAATGTACCATCTTATTGAGAAGAGGTTATTAATAAAGATCAGTTTCCATGGCAGTTCTTGCTTCATTCTTAGATCAGAAATTTATTATGGGGATAACCTCTTAGGTGATGACCTCAGACCCTCATAACATCACTCGGTGGTGACGAGGTCTGAGCTCAGACACCTTGACAGAGGACCTTAGACCCTTAACATCATTAATTTGGTGAAGTTTATTATGGAGATAACCTCTTAGGTGATGACCTCAGACCCTCATAACATCACTCGGTGGTGATGAGGTCTGAGCTCAGACACCTTGGCAGAGGACCTCAGACCCTTAACATCATTAATTTGGTGATATTTATTATGGGGATAACCTCTTAGGTGATGACCTCAGACCCTCATAACATCACTCGATGGTGATGAGGTCTGAGCTCAGACACCTTGGCAGAGGACCTCAGACCCTTAACATCATTAATTTGGTGAAATTTATTATGGGGATAACCTCTTAGGTGATGACCACAGACCCTCATAACATCACTCACTGGTGATGAGGTCTGAGCTCAGACACCTTGGTAGAGGACCTCAGACCCTTAACATCATTAATTTGGTGAAATTTATTATGGGGATAACCTCTTAGGTGATGACCTCAGACCCTCATAACATCACTCGATGGTAATGAGGTCTGAGCTCAGACACCTTGACAGAGGACCTCAGACCCTTAACATCATTAATTTGGAGAACGTTATTATGGGGATAACCTCTTAGGTGGTGACCTCAGACCCTCATAACATCACTCGGTGGTGTCTAGTTCTGAGCTCAGACACCTTAGCAGATGACCTCAGACCCTTAACATCATTAATTTGGTGAAGTTGGTTATGAGAACAACATATTATGTAATGACTTCAGAGCCTAATAGCAATTCAGTGGTGAGATCATAATTATTGACTGAATATAAACAAGAACACTACAACAAAATAAGAGAAGAGATTGGCATTCAGAAAAAGGAAGAAATCGTATAGCATTCAGAGGTGTTACAAATTAAAAATTACAAGTTCAGTTACAAGTTACAAAATACAAAAATTTTGTTACAAGTTAAAGGTCTGTAGGGGGAACATTAACAGTCTCGGATGGGTTGACTTGATCAGCGTTGGTCACCTTGGCCACATCATCAACAGGGTCAGTCCCTCCGAGCTCAGTCCCTCCCAGAGTTGCAGTCTCGGCTGGATCAGCAGCCTCGTCTTCTACCTCTTGAAGGGCCTGTGCGAATTGAGGGTCGGCAAAGTCGAGACCCATAAAGTCAGAGACCTTTAGAGTGACAACCTCCTTCTCTCGAACTTCAGCCCATTTGGTAGTAGCCTTGACACCTCTTTCGAGGTATTGAAAGCCAAAACCCATAAAATCATCTGAGCCTTTGTATTCAGAAATTATTTTGGGAGTGGCATCTTCAAGGGCAACTCTGACAGTCGCGCTGACCTTCTGCTGCAGAGCATCATCTTTTGCCTTCAGGACTTTGGCATAGTCCTTGACAAGAACAGAGATGTCTTTTTCTAGCCCCTTAGCCTTACTCTCAGAGGTCTGTAACTTTGACTTTAGACGGTCTACCTCGGCATTCAGGGCACTCTCAACCTTCTCGGTCTCTTGCCCCTTCTGGATAAGGGGCAATTTCCTCAGGGCCCAGTTCGAAAGCTGATATATGGCCGTCACTCCCTGCACATTTAATGAAGAGGTTAAGCAGGAGAAAAGTCAGACGTTGCACTTGTAAAAATTTGACAAAGGAACAAATCATACCTGGACGGCTCTGTGAAGGCCGAACTCAACCATCAGGGAGGTGTCCATGGCTCTGTAGAAATTCTTATCGGCCTCCGTCATTACAGAGGTGAGTGCGTCCTTGGCCTGCCTGCTATGGCCGACCACACTATCCGTTAGCTTCAGCTTCTCCAGACGAGCCATCAGGATGTCGGCCGAAGATATTGGAAGTGAAGCATCTGAGGCCTTCTTTTGCCTCACTGTCGGCCTCTGATCCTTAGAGGGATGGGCTTCAGGGGACCTCTTCTTTGAGGCCTGAGATTTGGATGTTGTGGGAGCCGGGGGAGGAGCATTCAGACCAGCCTTTTTGGCAAGCCTTGCCAAGCTCAAAGCAGCCATCTCCCACAGTTCGGCCGAGATGTCTTGTGGTCGCTCTGTAAAAGTTAATAGATATGGGTTAGAAATCAGATACGAATGAGTTCAGAGGTTAGACTTAATAAAATTTCTTACCAAAATCAACAAGGGGACTTCCACCAAGGCTCGTCCCCGAGAGATATTGGGGGGTCAGCAAATGTTCAAACTTGGCAAACAGACCATGTGCCCCCTAGTCTTGTAGGGCCTTCACCTTCTTCATATTTTAAAGACTTAGACCAGGATCGGTCCTGGAAGATATAGAGACCTTACCCCATTTGAGGGGTATCTTCGTCTCAAGAGTGGAAGACGGAACACATGGGCCAAATTCCCATGGCCCTGAGGCAAAAAAATAACGAGGCTTCCAGTTATGATTTGAGTTCTGAGTCACCTGGAGCATCTTCTTCTCAGGCCTCCGAGCCACAAAATGATAGTAGCTCGGATGGTTTTTGGCCGAGGTTGGGACATATCAACCAGTAAAGACCTAAACTGGGAGGTCAGAGTGGTGGACTCCCCTCTATAAAATAGTAGAGGCGATGATAACTCTCCAGGCATTGGGAGATAGCTGTGAGGGAGCCAGTTTGATGTAAGAGAGAATGGATCTAATGATGGGATGGATGTGTAGGCGAAACCCTAACTTAAACATCTGTTTGTACAGGAAGATTTCCCCATCTCAGCCATGATAGGCCCTCTTTTCCCTCAGAGGTCTCCTTAATTTGATGGAAGGACTGATGGAGTACAAATATCTGAAGCACAGAAGATTAACCTCAGTGACTGTGCTCTCGAACTCGGCCGCCTCAGAGATATCAACATCACTTTCAGCATCATCATCATCAAGTTCAACGTCGGCCGGAGCAGATGTAGATGGGTTACTAGGGAATCTCTGAGCGAACTCTTCCCCCGTGACGGCCGACAGAGGGATTGCATCGAGAATGGGTGGCACAGCCACACTGGGCTCAAGCACTTCAACCTCTGAAGAAGAGGCTGAGGTGCTTGTGCCATTATGGGATGAAGCTCGGCTGGAGACCTCGGCCTGATCAGGGGCCTGACCAGGCCGAGGTGTGAAATCCATAGCCTCCCGGAAAGAGTCCACTGACATGGGGTCAGAGGTAGAAGCTTCAGACTCAGACATAGGTGTCGGAGCAGCAGGCACCCCGGTATAATAGAAGTTCTCCGGGGGTCAGGATATATAACCCTCAGAGGTGGTGGAATCAAGGGTCTAATGGGAAACTCTTGTGACCTACGAGCTTCCTCTTGAGCTCTCTCTATTTGCCTAATCTTTTCTAGGGTCTTCTCTCTCAGAGAGGGGAAATCCTCAAGAAGCTGGTATAAAGGTCTGAGCATCAGAGGACGACCCTAAACTTAGGAATAGCTCCTAAAACTACAAACAAGATTGGCTTATAAGGTAAAGAAATTTAAAGATCAAACTTGGAAGTTTAAAGCAAACCTAGTTCGCCTGGGATAATGGAGCTCGCCGAAAAACTTAAAAGCTCACCGAAAAACTCAAAAACACGCCGGAAAATGCAAACCAAATATGAGAAACAGAGGAAATGAAAGGGAGAAGATACCAGGAAATGGAACGATGAGGGAAAGTGAGGAAAACTCGCAAGAAAACTCTACAGAGGAGCGCGGATTGAAGGAGCTTTGGAGAGAGAGAGAAATCGCAAGAAAATTTGGTTCGCAGGAGTGAAATGGAGAAGAAGGAAGAAAAAAGAAGGGTTTAAACCCTTAAGTACTTGGGCACGTCTCCCAAGGCCCATCATTTCCTTGGGAACCCCAAAGGACAGCACACGCCAGCCAGGTACACTCTAGTGTGGACAGGTGTCATGTCGGTACTGGCTTGGGACGGATAGGCCTCGGAGGTTTAGTAATCCCCTAGCCACTTACTCTCGCATATGACTAAGGACTGTGGGGTGATTGATTTGCCCTAAGAGTAACCTCGTCCTTTAGACACCAACCTCGGCCTTAAGACACCAACCTCGGCTTGGGTCGAGATATTATCGACCCTAGATAAGCCATGGGCTCACGGTATCATCCCTCGGCCGGACCAGGGTCGGCCTAGGCCGACACTACCATCTACACTTCAATGGACACTACGCGCATCACAGGCATCAATAGCATCCTCATGTACCTGGGTATAGTAACCTCGCCGGAGAGTAGGCCGAGGTGACAAGGAGCCTTGGTAACCTTCAAAATGGAACCAGTTCTACCTCGGCTTGGGCCGAGGTGACAAGAAGCATTAGTAATCATCAGCATGCTTTATGTCCAACCTCGGATGGGGCCAACCCCAGCATCTGTCTCGGCTGAGATCAGGCCGAGACTCCCTATGACATATCTCGGATTGAACGGACATCAAGCCTTTATAGCTTGGCCTCTCCCATGCCGAGGTCATTCACCAATATGACTACCGAGCATCCGTTGACATTTGGATAAGGACACCTGGGCACAAATCAGTTGTAACAAGATTATTCTCCACATGTGGGACAATATTTCATCATCATTACTTACATGTGACAGTGACAGATGGCACTCCCACATTGGTGAGGCTACCACACACATGCTCATTACATGCATGGGGGGTACATTACACCCCCTAGGCACTATATAAAGTGATCATCCCCTACCATGCAAAGGGATTCAGTTATTCAACCCTATCTAAAACTCTGTCTAAATATACAGTTGAGAGAGAGAGCTTGAGAGATTGTATCCATGGCCATTAGTGCCTTCATTCAGTGATATTACTCACACACTCACAGTGGACGTACGCTAAGATTGGCTGAACCACTTATATACTAGTGTATTCTCCTCTTCTCCTTACCTCATTCTCTTGTCTCTCTATATAGCTGTGCTGCCATTGTTATTCTTATATTGAGCTTGGAAAAACCTTATCTGGTGGTGCTGATCCCAGCATCATCATTCCATATTTCAATGAATTTAACAATTCAAATATGAGTTCAATTAACAAGAATTCAAAGAGGATGACACTCGCGAGATTTAAGGAGCATATTCTGTAAAACCCCATACCTCAAACCATGATGAGAAACCAATGATCACATCCTCAAGATCAACTCAAAATATCTACAAAAGATTCTCCAAGAACCTCTAACAAAATATCCCCAAGAACACCTATAATCTAAGGTTGGAACTCAAAAATCTCAAGGGCCAATGTGTATATAAAAAGAAGAGGAATATAAAATACTTTTGTTGCCAAAATTTGTGCCAAAAGTAGGTTAAAAGGGTTGCCCACGACTTCCTTTTATAATGCAAAGAAATGAAGAGTTGGAATCCAAAAGACTCGTTTAAATAAGGCAAAGAAATGAAGAGTTGGAAGTCAAAACAACTCCAAGAGTTAAAAACATTTAAAAATCATTTTAAAATCCGTTCTAACTCCGATTTCAAAACCGTTTGAAATTCTCGCCTTTAAAAATAATAACCAAAATATTTGAGCAATAAAAATAATTTTATCAAAAACGTTATTTTCCTCCATTTTCCAAAAATTAATTGAAATAGCCCAAAATTACGCGGGTTGTTACAATCGAGTGTGTTCTAACTTTGTTACCCATTGAGGGGTGATGTGATTTAGAAATAATTATCTGTTGGCCTCGAGATATGTTGGGTTTTTTTGTGATCATGGATATTGTGGGGTCACTTGCGTATTGTTTAGCACTACACGACCATGTTGATCGGGTACATAATGTGTTTCACATATTGAATCTTCAATAATTCTAACGGGGTAAGGTCGTATACTATCATATTGACTTAGAAGACATTCAGTTAGATGTCTATGTTTCATATAGAGAGGATCCAACCCATATTTTAGACCACAACGTCCCGATTTTATGGAATAAGGAGATACCATCAATTAATATTCACTGGGGAGTATGATCACTTGTTTTTAGGGAGGTATGTGTTTTTTTAGTGAATTCCAAAGATATAATTTTTTTTATTACAAGGGAAGAATGTAATACCTCGTGATTTTTAGGGTTGTTTAATTAATAATTATAAGATAAGCATGATTAATTACAAATTAAAATTGTGAAATTTGAAATTTATTTATTTAAAAATAAGTTTAATTAACTTTATTAAGAGTTTAAGAGTGAAATTGATAAATTGAAAAAGATATGGGTCAAAGTTTGATTTTATAAAAGTCTAGTCTAAATTTTATAATTATGAGAACCTAAAAGTAGTTTTAGACACTTGGGTAATTTGTAAAATGCTTAGGGGCATTTGTGTACTAGTTCACGACTTGGGAAGAAAATAGGGTTTTAGGTTTTTATATTATTATGGGTTTGATAGGTTTGAGCAACTAATGCAATCGGGCTTAACTATCTCAAGCACGAAGTCTATAGCCACATTCGAGGTCACTTTGCAACTAGGTCCTAGGGTGTGCTGACCTAACTCGTGAGCTTTGACTTCTTTTACTAATTTAAACCTATTTTCATGTTGACACTTCATTTTTAAGTTTCTTTTTCATGAAGAAACACATAAACATCCATATTTATCTCTAAAAAAAATTATTTACCTTACATCTAATCCAAAGGGATTTTAAGGAGAAATTAGATTAATCACTTCAAGGATTTGAAATCGAAGTTCTCAAGGGAGATTTCCAAGCGGATTCAAAGCAAAATTTTTAAGAAATTTACACACAATTCAATACAACATAATTATTCTTATGAGTAGGATTATTTCTACTCGTCTCCTTTTCAACGTTCTTATGATAAATTTCATCGAAACCTACTGTGTAGGACAAAAATGACTAGAAACCGATAAGAGTTTTTGGGGTTTTACCGTATGACAATAATTAGGTGAAATTGATTATCCTCTCAAGTTGTATGTTAGAATTTTGCCCTTATTATTCTTAGAAATTATATATGGAATCCTTGTTGATAAAGATGACGTGTTATGATTTTGAAATTATTCTTGAGTTATGACATTTGATTATATTTGTTGAGAAATTAGAATGTGTTTACTGCATAATTGAAAATTAAAAGTTCATGCTAGGTAGAGTTGTACCATTAGATCCTTGAGTAGTACCTTTGATATTAAACACTTGGTTTATGAAATTTTAAGTATAGAAATGTTTAGTGTTGAATTTCATGCCTATTATCCACAAGAAGAATCTATGTTTGTTTACCCCATGTTATACCCTCAAAATGTTAATTGACACTTGTTATTACATATGTTCTTAGAATTTGATGCACTAATTGTCTAATCATTATCTTGAGAACTTTATTTCCCGATAAAGGAATATATTAGAGTAGATCATTTAGAAGGAGAAAGGGGTAATTATGTCTTTGATTATTAGGTTGATGGTTGTTGTGCTTGCATTGTCTATATGATGGTTTGTGATTGAGTTTTGATGTTTAATTACCCACACCCATTATCTACTTCTTCATAATAAACTTTTAATTAATTAATCGTCTTAATAATTACCTTATAAAAATAGAAGTATATTGGGGGGGTCCTTATTTGGATTTCACTTCGATTAGATGTCCCAGACATGGGGTTTAGTGATGGGTAGGAGTGATTATGTATGAACCTTTAGTAAAATCAATACACATTTACTTTCATTCTTTGATTTATAAGTAGTTCCATGTAGACTTATTATTACTTTAGCTCAGAGTGTAATAGCTTAAACCTTTTGAAAATGCATTATTTGAAAATTACCCAAAGTGTGGGGTAACTATATAACAACAATATAACGATGAGTGATTAGATATGATTGTAACGCAGAATGTCATTGCTTAACAAACATATGTTATGTTGGTAATTGGGTGAGGGTGTTGATATACTTGATGAGTACGATTTTATGTGGACTATTGTTACGTCAAATTTTGTTGTCGAGTTTAAACACTATATAACATGGTGGCTATGGGTTGTGTAATGATTTTATTTGGGCACACATCATGTTCTTGAGATGGTCGGGGACAAGGGAAGCATGTCCGTTATTAATTTATTAAATAAATAGAATAATTAATTTATTTAATGAACTGAATTATTTTTAATGCAATGCGAAGTTTCTTGGATTTTGACCTATCTTTAATCATGTTGCCTTTCGGTGCAAGATATCTCCCCCTAACATTCCTCCTTCCATTCAGCACACATTCTCCATCTCTCTCTCTCTCTCTCTCTCTCTCTCTCTCTCTCTCTCTCTCTCTCTCCACTCTTTCTTAGGTATTTGAATTGGAGAGACTTATGTAGGTCTTTATTTCGCTAAGATATTATTTTTTCAATCGAGTTAATAGGACTTGGCATGTATTATTGGAGACTTAATGTTATTCTTGTATTTTTTTTATTGGTGTGTTGAGTTTTAGACTTTTCTCTTTTACTCTCTTATGGTTTCTCAACATCATTTTTAGATTTATTTAGGAGAACTTTCATATCACATCCTTATATTTGTCTCATGATTTCATTTTCTCCTTTCATGGATATAATGATATTCAAATTATTAACAACTTCTATGATTTAATAATTATACTTGATCGATATGATTATTAAATATAGGGGTTGTCACAGTTTGTATAAGACATTGGCCTTAGGAGTCAAGGGTTATAGGTTCTCTTAGAAATATGTCTATAGTTCTTTGACACGTGCCTATCTTTCTATTCTTATTTATGTTTCATTATTGATGGGATTCTATCTTGAATTTGAGATATCGCTGAGGAGGAGAGTTTGTCCTGCAAGAGAAATCGTACAGGGGGTTGATCTCATAGCACCCCTAACTCAGCCTTTAGTTATTTCCAGTATTCATGCACTTGATGCCTAGACTACTTCAACAAATGAGTAGAGGATGAATCGTTAACTCATATTATGAAGACAAATTCCATACTATTGATGTGGATGAATGTAATCACCATATTTGGTCTTACTGAAGCTTTGATAATGGATATTGAAACCTAATTTGATAATGGCATCTTTAACGACTTTTACGCATAATATGGGATCTAAATACACCATGCCCGAATGGTCTTCCCATTGTGCAGTGGGAAAACAAATATCACCTAGAAGACTTTCCTATCTTTGAACAAATATCGACTGCATAATGAAAAATTAAGATGGTGGATGAACTTCCATCCGTATTCTAGGACTATTTAATAACTCCCAGGCAACTAACATGAAAACCCCCATACTCATAACAATATGGAATGGAAGATATCATCCCTTTGGAAGTTTGAATACCAATTCTAAGGAATGATAAGTTTAAGGCTGACCATAATGATGACTATCAAAATCATGATTTTTACTTATAAAAAAAATGAAGAGAGAGGCCTCATATTCAACTTACGACATATCAAGAAGAGCTTGCCAAAAATCACGATAGGAAGGTCAAAGTCAGAGAGTTCCAAGTCAGTGGTCTAGTGCTCATAAAGATACTTCCAGGTGCTAAGAAACCCTTTGATGGTATATTTGCACAAAATTGGCAAGGTTCATATAAAGCATTCTCGAAGGGAGTTTGCGTACCATACCACTTGGAGAAGTTGGATACCAGAACAATATCTAGGTCATAGAATGACATGAACAAAAGAAAGATTTATCACTAAGTGGGATATATTAATTTTTGCAATCTCTTAGTTTAATGAAGACTATTCATGTTCGTAAATGAATTTATTTGATGTAATTATACATCCAAGATTGAACTCCTTCAAAACATCAACATGAAGATAGTGGTATCCAACTTTGGTTTGTCACCATAGAATAGGCATAATCAATTCTAAGAATGGGTGGTATAACTTACAAAATGTTGATTGCCTATTATTTGACATAAAATCCACTTAAAAGAGTGGTACAAGTCAACTTAGGGGTGTCATAATAGAATAGGCATAAACCCACATATGAATGGCTGGTACAACTCAGAAAAAGTTAATTGTTTGTGATTTGTCATAAAATCCACTTGAAAATAATGGTAAAAACCAACTTCGGTTGTTTAGCGTAAAATATGCATAAACCACCTAAAATGGGTGGTATGACTTATAACAACTCATTCGCCTAAGATTTGGAACAATATCCAATGAAAAATAGTGGTACAACCTTCAAGTTAAGTTAAATAATAATTTCAACTTACAAGTATTCGGGAACTAGTTGGTTAGTAAAATGGCATATCGATTAAATTTATAAGTCGATGAAGTTAGTCACAAATCCCAATCTCATAGACAACTAGTTAAGATAAATATTAATGTTAACTTAAAACTATTAGTCAATTGGTTGGTTGGTGAACTGGTCTATTAATTAAATTCATAAGTAAGTAATAAATCCCAGTACAAGTATTCGGGAACTAGTTGGTTAGTAAAATGGCATATCGATTAAATTTATAAGTTGATGAAGTTAGTCACAAATCCCAATCTCATAGACAACTAGTTAAGTTAAATACTAATGTTAACTTAAAACTATTAGTCAATTGGTTGGTTGGTGAACTGGTCTATTGATTAAATTCATAAGTAAGTAATAAATCCCAGTCTTACCAACTACTAGTCAGGAGAAATAAGAATGTTAACTTACAAGTTGTGGTTAATAGTTAGGCAGACTAATTATGACATTGAACTAAGAAATTAATTGTATCACTCAATGGAGTCATACAACACTCCACCTATAACATTGCTAATAAAGTCCTTACACTTATTCCCAAACCAAGAATAACGAGATTCATATAACAAAAAGTATATTTTCAATAACTTAAATAAAAATGGAAAAATGCCTATAAAATTTAGGTTAATGGCTTATGATAAAAGAAAAAAAAAGGAAAAAATTAAGGAAACTAACGGTACCTCCCCTTATCTAGCAAAAACATCATTGTTTAAAGCGGTTACCTCAACAAGAGCATCAAGTTTTTAGGCCGACTGCTCAAATTCATGGATAGAAGTTAGGTAGGCTTAACATTCACTAGTAATGGATTCTCCTAGGGCCTTCTAAAAAAATCTGGGTCTTCTTTAAGACATTTTTCCATTAAAGACCAAAGAGCCATCCGAGGTTGAAGGTACTAAACTCATGGTATTTGAGTTGCACAAAAACCTCTTATACCCCAACTTTGAATCCTTCATCAAAATTCTTCTCTTGGATGGCCTCTTGTCTAGTATAATGAGAGATTATTTTTCCTTTGAAGATTTAACTTCTCTAGTTTCCTCCAAGGAAAGGATTTATTCAGCTTCAGCATCTCAGTGCCAACCTTGTTGAACTCCATCATGAGGAAGTCGACCTCTTCTATCACTTTCTCTTTATCAAAAGTATTTTCACTAATCTTTCCCTCTAGGTAAGTTATTTTAATGTCTTTGTCAGTTACATCTTTTCAAGGCATTGGCTTGTTCATAAACAATGCCATTACTCTTCAACAAGTGGTCTGTTGTTTAGTGTTTGCCTCATACATTATTTGACATTCCTATAAAGCAAGGTAAATAAGAAAATTCAACATTAAAACAAAATCAAATACTTGCACAAGTATAATTAAAAGTTGAGTTACCAAAATGCATTTAAAAATCCCTTGCTTCTGAAGGCTGTAATACCCCGTAATTTTATTGATATTTATTTAAGAGATTAATTAAATTAAATGAGAATTAATTGGAAATTAATCCGGGTATAAATACTAACGAGATGTGAGTTGGTATTTGATTATGATGTTAAAATTTATTATTTTCGAGTACGTATGGTAATACATGAGTATTGATGATATTTAAATTGTCACGAGGTAGCTATACGACAATTTGGAAAAATTTAATTGGGATGCGCGTGTCAGTCGCGTCAGGAAGGTAATTAATTGAATTAAAAAGTGAATTTTATTTTTATCAACCGAATGGTCATTTTGAGGGCCCCAACTTGTCCGGAAGGGTCGAAATAATCAGAAAACACTAGTCAGGGGTTTAGTTTGGGTCCGGGGGCATTTTTAGGCCAAATCGGCAACTTAAAAGGGTATTTTGGTAATTTTGAAAATAAGGGAATTAAAACCCACGAAAATTAGAGTTAATATTTATTATTTTAAAGGGTCCACTAAGGCCATTACCAGCAAAAAGCTTTAGAAGTGGGCTACGGGAGTTTGAGAGGAGTTACCATAGGGTTTCAAACCAAAAACACTCACCACAATCAAATTGGAGAGGATTTGTGACTGATTAAAGGAGAGAATCAAGCTCGAATCATCGACAACACATCGGGAAAACGAATCTAAGGAAAGTGATTTAATATTTTTAAGTGCATTGAATATTTCTTCCATGTTTAGTGTAGAAATTATCTTCGTCTTGAAAGTTTCGAGGAAAACTAATAGAAATCGTTGGAGAAACTCTTAATTTGGGATATGATTTGCATGTAGAATGTTTATGGACGAATTTAGTGTCCAAAAACCTAAGTATGATGATTTAAAAACGGACTTATGATGAATAATTGAACACAAAAATTCTGGAATTCATGTTCATAGGGTTTGGAGACAAGAATTGAGGATTTAAGATTTTGGCATGTTAATTTGTAAGATTTGAGCCCCAAAATATGTCAAGGAATGACCTAGGGTGATTAGAAATGGTTTATAAACGTTAGAACATAAATTGGATGATCTTAGGGTGGATTTAGAGAAGAGAAGAATTGAGAAAAATGGACTTGGGAATTTCTGGGCTTAGACTGCCATCTCGTTAGAAGACCTCCCCAGGTCGTTCGAACGACATCGTTCGAACGAACTTCTAACGAGATGACAATATCCCTTATAACTAGTTGGTAGTTCGTTCGAAGCCTTTCGTTCGAACGACTCTCGTTCGAACGACCTCGTTCGAACGAGATTTCTAACGAGTTGACAGAATGGCCTTTTAGGCCTGATTTTTTTTCTGGTGTCCCGTAGACTTACTTATATGGTGAGATTACCTTCCCTTATTCACTAGTGGGTATCGTTGTGAGATTGGGGTACATTGAGGAGTAAAACTTAGGATCTTGGAGTAAACCGGATGACATTCGTGTATTGGGAAGCGAGTACCTAATTACGACGTTAGAATAGTTGATAACTCAAATACATATAAACCGGGGACTTGTGAGTTGTATAACACTAAATGTTGGTATAAGAAGGAGAAGTATACCACTAATAAAATATTGTGATATCTAAGATATGTGAATGCTTAGTATATGTATTTATTTGTGTATAACATACCTACCATACTTATTATCGTGGGAGGTCGGCGTTCGATCAGGGTCATCTAATCTTTGTGTGCCTACGGGGGGGGGGGGGGATTTAGATTGGTACCTCGAGGACATAGGTTAGAGAAGGACTTATTGAGAAGTTAATAAGTCTGCTGATCATGGGAGCATAGGTATGTGCGTGACCCATGTCATGTGAACTACGTTCGCCTCCATTGTTTGTGATTGTTGTTTAATGAAACGATTCCTGAGAGATTCGGAATATGTGGTCCTTATGTACGTTATGTACCGGGATTGGATAGCAGAGTATGTGTTCACCGCAGCTTAGTCTCGGGGTGCTAGTATTGTATAGTTATGATGAGAATTAATATAATGTTAATTGAAATGAATTGTCAAGAATAAATGTGAGTATAAATGACAGCAACGGTTTGTAAAGTGAAAATGAAAGATCTCTAGTAATTTGTTGTACTAATATGGGAAACTGAGTAGCAAGGCATAACACTCTGTTAAATAGAAGATGTTGGGAATTTAATTGGATATCGTATAGTAATGTTAGATTTTGTATCGGACTACTTAGATTTGGGAATAACTAGAATGGGTACGGGTACGATAGGAGTGCACAATTAGTTTAGAGGTGAGAAACTCATGTGAGTGCACACACTAGCATGTACTTTATATTCACTTTTTAATGATATTAAATACTTGCAAATTTTTAAACTATTTTCACAATTGGGCTCTGACCCGTTTGCTTTCAAATCTCTTTTTGTAAAACCTTTTAGGTGCCCGGCCACAAGAACACCTTGCATAGTAGTTATATTCAGGTGACGTGTTGTAGCTGCTGTGGAAGTTACAGGACCTTGACAGTAGATGCCTCCATTTTCGATCTTGACTCCATTATCAGTTTTTCTCTTTTGTTGGGCATGTCGACCCATCCCTTTTAGAGACATCTTACTTTTTCCGTTATTTCAGACTTTGGGTTGTAATTAATTTAGTGATGCAGACTTAGTATTTATTTATTTCAGTATTCGGAGTGTTGTGAGGAGTATACTTCCAGACTCATTACTACTTTATGCTTATTCCATTATTATTATGTTGTGGTGGTTATGTCAGCATTTCATAATTTAATTATTGTATGTTAATCGGATTTAATTAACATTGACAACTCACTTTTTAAATATTAGGTGGCTAGTAAATGTTAAAACATTTTCGACAGTGATGCTATGAACTAAACCAACTTGGCATTTTGTGTTGATTTAATAAAGGAGTAGCCACCCGGTATTTAATTAGTCGGGGTGTCACAGGTGGTATCAGAGCATCAGGTTCTAGTGCCCTTAGGATCTTTACGGCTTGTTATGTTTCCGCTGAGATTTCTTTTATGTAGAGCCCTATATTTTAGGACTTTTGTATTCTTTTGTGTATGTTCCGCTCTTCAGCTACTTTGAGATAATAACTGTGAACTTATAAGACTTTACTCTCACTTCAGATGCCTCCACGACGTGTGCAGCGATTCCTAGGGATGCACAGCCAGAGCCACAGCCTGCACCAGTTCAGGGAACCATGAACGCCACAGAGGTTGCAACTATTGTAGACCAAGTGGTGAATGTCGCCCTAGCAGTTGTACAGTAGGCACCACCCCAGGCGCCGGTAGTTTCGTCAGTTCAGGCTCATGCATTCCCATCTACTTGGGAACGCGTTCGTGATGCTTTTCAGAAAGCACACCATCCAGAGTTTGCAGGTTGCTCCGACGTTGTGATATCCAGTCAGTGGAGGAAGTACATTCAGAGGCACTTACGGATGTACGAGTGCACAGATGTTCAGAAGAATATACTGGCCACTTTCAAGCTAGTAGGATCTGCATTGCAGTGGTAGGAGTCCATTACCACCGCGGAGCAGAGGGACGCCCTTTCTATTCAGGAGTTTTGGGTACGGTTTGACTGCAAATATTTTTCGTCAGTTGTTCACACCGAAATGAGGAGGAAGTTAATGAACCTCAAGAAGGAGGGCAAGACAGTGGCCGAGTATGAGGTCGAATTCACTAATCTCTTCAACATTGTTCCCGATGAGATTCCGACTGGGGAGAAAAAGATTCAGAAGTTTATGGACGGATTGACTTGGAGGATCCGATAGCATCTATTGGTAAACCTCTCGTTGGCCACTTATTCTGATGTGGTCAACGTGGCACTACTTAACTTCCAAGATCACCGCTTTCACATAACTGAGAGTAAGAGATCAAGAGAGTCCATCCATCAGGGCAGGACTGGGGGAAATGGTGCCAGCGGGGCACAATCTACTCAGGTTCAACATAGGCAGGGAGATCAGGGTTCCGAGCAGGGGAATCCTAAGAGGTTCAGATCTGGGAGTTTCAAAAATGGACAGGGAGGTTTTCATAATGGTCATCAGGGCCAGCAGGGCTAGAATAGTTAACAACAACAGTTTCAGCAGGGCCAGCATGGTTAGGGTAGGAATGGTAATGGCCAGCAGGGCCGTGGGCTGCAGGGACAGCTAGGGAGAAACTTCTCGAGGAAGTGTTTCATTTGTCGCAAGATTGGCCACAAATGTCAGGATTGTCCGGATAGGGGTAGGGCCCCACAGCAGCAGCAGTAGGGTGCTCGACACGAACCACAGAGGCCTATGTTTCCCGCCGCCCTCCAGCACCACCACATATGGCAGCATTACCACCCATCCCAGCAGTCCCAGTCCAGCAGGGACAACTTCAGTATGGGAGAGTATACCAGCTCTGGCATGCTGCAGCTCCACAGGATCCACCTGCTATTGAGGGTATGTTCTCTATTCAAGGGACTTTGGGGAGTATTTTATTTGATACGGGGGCCACACATTACTTCGTTTCCATGAGATTTGCACGCACTATTGGGTTGTTAGACACCGCAGAGAGCACGGTTACTTGTGTAGATTCACCATTGAGTAGGGGTTCCATGATTTCACTTATTTATAGAGGTATGGGTATAGATATCGGGAGGTTTACATTACCTGCTGATATGTTAGTGTTAGAGATGACTGAGTATGATGCGATTATTGGTATGGATTGGCTAGTTGCGTACCGAGCCATGATTGACTATTTAAGTAGGAGTATTATCTTTGCCATTCCCAAGCAGAAGATGTTTTTAGTGGCGATGCCTCGCCCTGAGGGAGGATCGTCCACTCATTTGTACTATATAGAGGAGGAGACCTCTAACGAAGTGGTGATGCCACTCGATTCGATTCCAGTCGTGAGGGAGTTTACTGATGTATTTCAGGATATACCAGGATTACCGCCAAGTAGAGAGATAGATTTTGTTATTGATTTGACGTCGGGCACTCGGCCTATTGCCCGCACACCTTACTGTATAGCACTAGCAGAGATGAGAGAGCTACGAGATCAGATTGAGCAATTATTGGGTTAGGGGTTTATTCGAAGGAGTACATTGTCGTGGGGTGCCCCTGTGTTGTTAGTAAATAAGAGGGATGGATCATTGAGGTTATGTGTAGATTATCGAGAGTTAAATAAAGTCACGATACGGAATAAGTATCCATTGCACCGAATCGATGACTTATTTGACAAGTTGAGAGGAGCTTGCTTCTTCTCAAAGATTGATTTGCGATCGGGATACCATAAGCTCCGTATCAGGGAACAATACGTCTCGAAGACTGCTTTCTTGACGAGGTATGGTTCCTACGAATTTCAGGTTTTGCCTTTTGTCTTATCCAATGCTCCAGCCCTGTTTATGGACTTGATGAATAGGGTGTTCAGAGAGTTCCTAGACCAGTTCATCATTGTCTTTATTGATGACATCTTGGTTTACTCCCAGACAGAAGAGGTGCACGCTGAGTATTTGAGGGGAGGTTTTGCAGATGCTACGTTAGAACAAGCTTTATGCAAAATATGAGAAGTGCGGGTTTTGGCTGAAGGAGGTTCAGTTTTGGGGGCATATCATTTTAGATCGGGGGATATCTGTTGATCCGGGGAAGATATCTGGGGTGAGGGAGTGGGGACAGCCCACGACACCGACTGAGATCCATAGTTTCTTGGGCCTAGCAGGATACTACAGGAGGTTTATTAGGGGATTCTCAAAGATAGCGGGTCCTTTGACACATCTGACTCGCAAGGGTGTGCCATTCATCTTAAGCGATGCTTGTCAGTTGCATTTGATGAGATGAAGGAAAAGTTGACCTCAGCACCCGTGTAAGCATTTCCCAGACCAGGAGTTTAGTATTTAGTTTACACCGATGCGTCCTTACAAGGACTTGGAGGTGTGTTACAACGGGAGAGTCGGGCCATAGCTTATGCTTCCCGTAAGCTTAAGCATCACGAGAAGAATTGCCCCACCCATGAATTGGAGTTAGAGGCAGTTGTATTTGACCTTCGAATTTGGAGACATTATCTCCTGGGGGAGAAGTTTCAGTTTTTCACTGACCATAAGTCTCTACATTACCTCTTCACGTAGAAGGAGTTGAATATGCGTCAACGACGGTGGTTTGAGTTTGTGAAGGATTATCAGTTCAATATCCAATATCACCTTGGGAAACGCCTTGAGCCGTAGTCCATTAGATGAGGTGGCCGAGGTGTGGAAAGCTAAGTGTAAGGAGTTGGGGCACTAGGATGCGATGGCCCGATCGTTCATGTCTGTGATGACTATTACACCTCAGATTGTTACAAGAGTGGTAATGGCCCAGGAAAATGACTTGTTCTGTCAGGAGCAGATAGTTCGATTACTACCAGAGGGAGTCGAGTCCTATACTATTAGTTCAGACGGGGGATTACACTTCAATGGAAGACTGGTTGTTCTGAAAGGGGAAGTCCTGCGACACGAGGTAATAACAGAGTCGCACGGCTCATGATTCGCGGTACACCCTGGTGGGGATAAGATGTACCAAGACATGAGACGACATTATTGGTGGAGTGGGCTGAAAAGAGATATCGTTGTGTTTGTTTCAAAATGCGCCACTTGTCAGCTAGTAAAGGTGGATTATCATAAACCGGCAGGACTTCTACATTCATTAGAGGTTCCGACGTGGATATGGGAGAGCATATCCATGGATTTTATCATGGGATTACCTACGTCACAGAGGGGTCACGAATCCATATGGCTAATTGTGGATAGGTTGACCAAGGTTGCTCATTTTCTACCCGTAAGGACATATTACACTACGGGACAGTATGCCCAGATTTTCATTATGGAAATAGTGAGACTTCACGATGTTCCTCTAAATATCGTGTCTGACCGAGACAAGATATTTATTTCACGATTTTGGGAGAGTTTCCAGGAGGCCATGGGCACAGAATTGCAGTTGAGTATGGCTAATCACCCGCAGATAGATGGGTAGACCGAGCGAACAAATCAGATGTTGGAGGACATGTTGCGTATGTGCATCCTAGACTTTGGGGGTGGATGGGAGCAGTACCTTCCACTGGTGGAGTTTGCTTATAATAACTCCTATCAGTTTACCATTGGTATGGCTCCATTTGAGGCGTTGTATGGTACACCTTGTCTTTCCCCAGCATGTTGGTTAGAAGTGGGGGACAACAAACTCCTTGGGCCGGAAGTGATTCAGGATACTTCGACAAGGATAGAGATGATACGGAGTCGCATTCGAGTAGCTCAGGACCGGCAGAAGAGCTATGCCGATGCCAAGAGGTTCTTTAGAGAATTCAAAGTGGGGGACCAGGTTTTACTCAGAGTATCTCCTATGAAGGGGGTTACGTGTTTTGGGAAGAGAGGGAAACTGGCACCGAGATATGTGGAGCCATTTCCTATCATCGAGCGGATTGGGCCAGTTGCGTATAAACTTGGGTTATCGAAGCACTTGCATAGGATTCATGATGTGTTCCATATTTCCTCGCTAAGAAAATATCTTAGGGATGATTTGTCCCATACTCACATTGCTTTGGAGGACATCGATCTTCAGCTCGATAGTCCCTACGAGGAGGGACCGATTGCTATTCTGGACCACAGCGAGCGAAAACTGAGGTCGAAGATGGTACCGTTAGTATGTGTTCAGTGGCGGCATCATAATGCCGAGGAGTCCACATGGGAGCACGATGATGAGATTCGTGAGCGTTATCCATAGTTGTTCTTATCAGGTACTCTTTGGTTCCGAATTTCGGGACGAAATCCTATTATTAGGGGGGGGGGGGGGGTATGTAATACCCCGTAATTTTATTGATATTTAATTAAGGGATTAATTAAATGAAATGAGAATTAATTTGAAATTAATCCGGGTATAAATACTAACGAGATGTGAGTTGGTATTTGATTATGATGTTAAAATTTATTATTTTCGAGTATGTATGGTAATACAAGAGTATTGATGATATTTAAATTGTCACGAGGTAGCTATACGACAATTTGGAAAAATTTAATTGGGACGCGTCGCGTCAGGAACGTAATTAATTGTATTCAGAAATGAATTTTATTTTTATCAACCGAATAGTCATTTGGAGGGCACCAACATGTCCGGAAGGGTCGAAATAGTCAGAAAACACTAGTCGGGGGTTTAGTTTGGGTCCCGGAGCATTTTTAGGCAAAACCGGTAACTTAAAAGGGTATTTTGGTAGTTTTAAAAATAAGGGAATTAAAACCCACGAAAATTAGAGTTAATATTTATTATTTTAAAGTGGCCACTAAGGCCATTACCAGCAAAAAGTTTCAGAAGTGGGCTACGGGAGTTAGAGAGGAGTTACCGTAGGGTTCCAAACCTAAAACACTCACCACCATCAAATTGGAGAGGATTTGTGACTGATTAAAGGAGAGAATCAACCTCGAATCATCGACAACACATCTGGAAAACGAATCTAAGGCAAGTGATTTAGTATTTTTATGTGCATTGAATATTTCTTCCATGTTTAGTGTAGAAATTATCTTCGTCTTGAAAGTTTTGAGGAAAACTAATAGAAATCGTTGGAGAAACTCTAAATTTGGGATATAATTTGCATGTAGAATGTTTATGGACGAGTTTAGTGTCCAAAAACTTAAGTATGATGATTTAATAAAGGACTTATGATGAATAATTGAACACAAAAATTCTAGAATTCATGTTCATAGGGTTTGGAGACAAGGATTGAGGATTTATGATTTTGGCATGTTAATTTGTAAGACTTGATCCCCAAAATATGTTAAGGAATGACCTAGGGTGATTAGAAATGGTTTATAAATGTCAGAACATAAATTGGATGGTCTTAGGGCGGATTTAGAGAAGAGAAGAATTGAGAAAAACAGACTTGGGAATTTCTGGGCTTAAACTGCCATCTCGTTAGAAGACCTTCCCAGGTCGTTCGAACGACCTCATTCGAACGAACTTCTAACGACATGACAATATCCCTTCTAACTAGTTGGTAGTTCGTTCGAAGCCTTTCGTTCGAATGACACTCGTTCGAACGACCTCGTTCAAACGAGATTTCTAACGAGTTGACAGAATGGCCTTTTAGGCCTGCTTTTATTTCTAGTGTCCCGTAGACTTACTTATACGGTGAGACAACCTTCGCTTATTCACGAGTGGGTATAGTTGTGAGATTGGGGTATGTTGAGGAGTAAAACTTAGGATCTTGGATTAAACCGAATGACATTCTTGTATTGGGAAACGAGTACCTAATAACGACGTGAGAAGAGTTGATAACTCAAATACATATAAACCGGGGACTTGTGAGTTGTATAACACTAAATATTGGTATAAGTACGAGAAGTATTCCACTAATAAAATATTGTGATATCTAAGATGTGTGAATTCTTAGTTTATGTAGTCATCTGTGTATAACATACCTACCATACTTGCTATCGTGGGAGGTTGGTTTTCGATCAGGGCCATCTAATCTATTTGTGCCTACGGGGGGGGGGGGGGGGGGGAGGGGATTTAGATTGGTACCTCGAGGACATAGGTCAGAGAAGGACTTATTGAGAAGTTAATAAGTCTGCTGATCATGGGAGCATAGGTATGTGTGTGACCCATGTGATGTGAACTATGTTCGCCTCCATTGTTTGTGATTGTTGTTTAATGAAACGATTCCTGAGAGATTCGGAATACGTGGTCCTTATGTACATGATGTACCGGGATTGGATAGCAGAGTATGTGTGCACTACATCTTAGTCTCGGGGTCCTAGTATTGTATAGTTATGATGAGAATTAATATACTGTTAATTGAAATGAATTGTCAAGAATAAATGTGAGTATAAATGACAACAACGGTTTGTAAAGTGAAAATGAAAGATCTCTAGTAATTAGTAGTACTAATATGGGAAACTGAGTAGCAAGGTATAACACTCTGTTAAATAGAAGATGTTGGGAATTTAATTGGATATCGTATAGTAATATTAGATTTTGTATCGGACTACTTAGATATGGGAATAACTAGAATGGGTAAGGGTACGATTGGAGTGCACAATTAGTTGAGAGGTGAGAAACTCATGTGAGTGCACACACTAGCATGTACTTTATATTCACTATTTAATGATATTAAACACTTGCAAATTTTTAAACTATTTTCAGAATTGGGCTTTGACCCGTTTGCTTTCAAATCTCTTTTTGTAAAACCTTTTAGGTGCCCGGCCACAAGGACACCTTGCGTAGGAGTTATATTCAGGTGACGTGTCGTAGCTGCTGTGGAAGTTACAGGACCTTGACAATAGATGCCTCCATTTTCTATCTTAACTCCATTATCATATTTTCTCATTTGTTGGGCATGTCGACGCATCCCTTTTAGAGACATCTTACTTTTTCAGTTATTTCAGACTTTGGGTTGTAATTAATTTAGTGATGCAGACTTAGTATTTATTTATTTCAGTAATCGGATTGTTGTGAGTAGTATTCCTCCAAACTGGTTACTACTTTATGGTTATTCCATTCTCATTATGTTGTGGTGATTATGCTAGAATTTCATAATTTAATTATTGTATGTTAATCGGATTTTATTAAAATTGAGAACTCACTTTTTAAATATTAGGTGGCTAGTAATTGTTAAAACGTTTTCGATAGTGATGCTATGAACTGAACCAACTTGACATTTTGTATTGATTTAATAAAGGAGTAGCAACCCGTTATTTAATTAGTCGGGGTGTCACAGGTGGTATCAGAGCATCAGGTTGTCGTGTCCTTAGGATCTGTACGGCTTGTTATGTTTCCGCTGAGCTTTCTTTGATGTAGAGCCCTATATTTTAGGACTGTTGTATTCTTTTGTGTATGTTCCTCTCTTTAGCTATTTTGAGATAATAATTGCGAACTTATAAGACTTTAATCTCATTTCAGATGCCTCCATGACGTGCGGAGAGACTTCCTAGGGATGCACAACCAGAGCCACTGCCTGCACCAGTTCAGGGCACTATGAACGCCGCAGAGGTTGCAGCTATTGTAGCCCAAGCGGTGAATGCCGTCCTAGAACTTGTACAGCAGGAACCACCCCAGGCGTCAGTAGTTGCTCCAGTTCAGGCTCATGCATTCCCGTCTTCTTGGGAACGCGTTCGTGATGCTTTTCCGAAAGCACACCCTCCGGAGTTTGCAGGTAGCTCCGACATTATGGTATCCAGTCAGTGGAGGAAGGACATTCAGAGGAACTTCAGGATGTACGAGTGCACAGATGATCAGAAGAAGATACTGGATACTTTCAAGCTAGTAGGATCTACATTACAATGGTGGGAGTCCATTACCACCGCGGAGGAGAGGGACGCCCTTTCTATTCAGGAGTTCTGGGTGCAGTTCGATCACAAATATTTTTCATTAGTTGTTCACACTGAAATGAGGAGGAAGTTAATGAACCTCAAGCAGGAGGGGAAGACCATGGCCGAGTATGAGGCCGAATTCATTAATCTCTTGAACATTGTTCCCGATGAGATTTCGACTGAGGAGAAGAAGATTCAGAAGTTTATGGACGGATTGACTTGGAGGATTCGACAGCATCTATTGGGAAACCTCTCATTGGCCACTTATTCTGATGTGGTCAACGCGACACTACTTCACTGCCAGGATCACCTCTTTCAAATGACTGAAAGTAAGAGATCAGGAGAGTCCCGTCATCAGGGCAGGATAGGGGGGAATGGTGCCAGCGGGGCACAATCTACTCAGGTTCTGCATAGGCAGGGAGATCAGGGTTCCCAGTAGGGAGATCCTAAGAGGTTCAGATCTTGGAGTTTCAGAAATGGATAGGGAGGTTTTCGTAATGGTCATCAGGGCCAGCAGGGCTAGAATAGTCAACAGCAGCAGTTTCAGCAGGGCCAGCATGGTCAGGGTAGGAATGTTAATGGCCAGCAGGGTCGTGGGTAGCAGGGACAGCTAGGGGGAAACTTCTCAGGGAAGTGTTTCATTTGTGGCAAAATTGGCCACAAACGCCAGGATTGTATGGATAGGGGCAGGGCCCCACAGCAGCAGCAGCAGGGTGCTCGACACGAGCTACAGAGACCTATGTTTCCCACCGCCCTCCCAGCACCACCACAGATGGCAGCATTACCACCCATCCCAGTGGTCCTAGTCCAGTAGGGATAGCTTCAGTATGGGCGAGTATACCAGCTCCAGTATGCCGCATCCCCACAGGATCCACCTACTATTGAGGGTATGTTCACCATTCAGGGGACTTTGGGGCGTAATTTATTTGATACGGGGGCCACACATTGTTTCATTTCGATGGGATTTGCACGGACTATTGGGTTGTTAGACACCGCAGAGAGCACGGTTACTTGTGTAGATTCACTGTTGAGTAGGGGTTCCATGATTTCACTTATTTATAGAGGTGTGGTAATAGAGATCGGGAGGTTTACATTACCCGCTGATATGTTAGTGTTAGAGATTACTGAGTATGATGCGATTATTGGTATGGATTGGCTAGTTGCGTACTGAGCCATGATTGATAGTTTCAGTAGGAGTATTATCTTTGCCATTCCCGATCAGGAGATATTTTTAGTGGCGATGGCTCGCCCTGAGGGAGGATCGTCCACTCATTTGTACTATATAGAGGAGGAGACCTCTAACGAAGTGGTGATGCCACTCGATTCGATTCCAGTCGTGAGGGAGTTTGTTGATGTATTTCAGGATATACCTAGATTATCGCCTAGTAGAGAGATATATTTTTTTATTAATTTGACGCTGGGCATTCGGCCTATTGCCCGCGTACCTTACCGTATGGCTCCAGTAGAGATGAGAGAGCTATAGGATCAGATTTAGAAGTTATTGGGTTAGGGGTTATTCGAAGGAGTACTTTGTCGTGGGGTGCCCCTGTGTTGTTCTTAAATAAGAAGGATGGATCATTGAGGTTATGTGTAGATTATCGAGAGTTAAATAAAGTCACGATACGGAATAAGTATCCATTGCACCGAATCGATGACTTATTTGACCAGTTGAGAGGAGCTTGCTTCTTCTCAAAGATTGATTTGCGATTGGGATACCATCAACTGCGTATTAGGGAACAGGACGTCTCGAAGACTGCTTTCTTAACGAGGTATGGTTCCTATGAATTTCGGGTTATGCATTTTGGCTTGAATAATGCTCCAGCCGTGTTTATGGACTTGATGAATAGGGTGTTCAGAGAGTTCCTAGACCAGTTCGTCATTGTCTTTATTGATGACATCCTGGTTTACTCCGAGACAAAAGAGGAGCACGCCGAGCATTTGAGGAAGGTTTTGTAGACGCTACGTAAGAACGAGTTTTATACAAAATATGAGAAGTGCGGGTTTTAGCTGAGGGAGGTTCAGTTTTTGGGGCATATCATTTCAGATCGGGGGATATCAGTGGATCCGGGGAAGGTATCTGGGGTGAGGGAGTGGGGACAACCCATGACACCAACTGAGATCCGTAGTTTCTTGGGCCTAGCAGGATAATACAGGAGGTTTATTCGGGGATTCTCAAAGATAGGGGGTGACACATCTTACTCGCTAGGGTGCGCCATTCATCTTAAGCGATGCCTGTCAGTTGGCATTTGATGAGCTGAAGGACAAGTTGACCTCAGCACCTGTGTTAGCATTTCCCAGACCGGGAATTGAGTATTTAGTTTACACCGATGCGTCCTTACGAGGACTTGGAGGTGTGTTACAACAGGAGAGTCAGGCCATAGCTTATGCTTCCCGTAAGCTTAAGCCTCACGAGAAGAATTACCCCATCCATGACTTGGAGTTAGCGGCAGTTGTATTTGCCCTTCGTATTTGGAGACATTATCTCCTAGGGGAGAAGTTCCGGTTGTTCACTGACCACGAGTCTTTATAGTACCTCTTCACGCAGAAGGAGTTGAATATGCGTCAACAACGGTGGCATGAGTTTGTGAAGGATTATAAGTTCAATATCCAATATCACCTTGGGAAGGATAACATGGTAGCAGAAGCGTTGAGCCGTAGGCCAGTAGATGAGGTGGCCGGGGTGTGGAAACCTAAGTGGAAGGAGTTGGGGCACTAGGATGCGGTGGCCCGATCGTTCATGTCTGTGATGACTATTACACCTCAAATTGTTACGATAGTGGTAAAGGCCCAGGCAAATGACTTGTTCTGTCAGGAGCAGATAGTTCGATTACTACCAGAGGGAGCTGAGTCCTATACCGTTAGTTCAGACGGGGGATTACACTTCAATGGAAGACTATTTGTTCAGGAAGGGGAAGTCCTGCGACACGAGGTAATAACGGAGTCGCACGGCTCATGATTCGCGGTACACCCTGGTGGGGATAAGATGTACCAAGACATGAGATGATAGTATTGGTGGAGCGAGATGAAAAGAGATATCGCTATGTTTGTTTCAAAATGCGCCACTTGTCATCTAGTAAAGGTGGATCATCAGAAACCAGCTGGACTTCTATAGCCATTAGAGGTTCCGACGTGGATATAGGAGAGCATATCCATGGATTTTATCATGGGATTACCTACGTCATAGAGGGGTCACGACTCCATATGGGTAATTGTGGATAGGTTGACCAAGGTTGTTCATTTTCGACCCGTAAGGACAGATTACACTACCGGACAGTATGCCCAGATTTTCATTGTGGAAATAGTGAGACTTCACGATGTTCCTCTAAATATCGTGTATGACCGAGACAAGATATTTATTTCACAGTTTTGGGAGAGTTTCCAGGAGGCCATGGGCACTGAATTGTGGTTGAGTACGACTTATCACCCGCTGACTGATGGGTAGACCGAACGAACAAATCAGATGTTGGAGGACATGTTGCGTATGTGCATCTTAGACTTTGGGGGTCGATGGGAGCAGTACCTTCCACTGGTGGAGTTTGCTTATAATAACTCCTATCAGTTCACCATTGGTATGGCTCCATTTGAGGCGTTTTATGGTAGACCTTGTCGTTCCCGAGCATGTTGGTTAGAAGTGGGGGACAACAAACTCCTTGGGCCGGAAGTGATTCAGGATACTTCGACAAGGATAGAGATGATACGGAGTCGCATTCGGGTAGCTCAGGACCGACAGAAGAGCTATGCCGATGCCAAGAGGTTCTTTAGAGATTGAAAGTGAGGGACCAGGTTTTACTCAGAGTATCTCCTATGAAGGGGATTATGTATTTTGGGAAGAAGGTGAAACTTGCACCGAGATATGTGGGGCCATTTCCTATCATCGAGCGGATTGGTCCAATTGCGTATAAACTTGGGTTATCGGAGCACTTGCATAGGATTCATGATGTGTTCCATATTTCCTCGCTAAGGAAATATCTTAGGGATGATTTGGCCCATACTCACATTGCTTTGGAGGACATCGATCTTCAGCCCGATAGTTCCTACGAGGAGGGGTCAATTGTTATTCTGGACCACAGCAAGCAAAAACTGAGGTCGAAGATAGTACCGTTAGTACGTATTCAGTGGTGCCATCATAATGCCGAGGAGTCCACATTGGAGCATGAGGATGAGATTTGAGAGCGTTATCCAGAGTTGTTCTTATCAGGTACTCTTTGGTTCCAAATTTCAGGACGAAATTCTGTTATTAGGGGGGGAGTATGTAATACCCCGTAATTTTATTGATATTTATTTAAGGGATTAATTAAATTAAATGATAATTAATTAGAAATTAATTCGGGTATAAATACTAACGAGATGTGAGTTGGTATTTGATTATGATGTTAAAATTTATTATTTTCGAGTATGCATGGTAATACATGAGTATTGATGATATTTAAATTGTCACGAGGTAGCTATACGGAAATTTGGAAAAATTTAATTGGGCCCCGCGTGTTAGTCGCATCAGGAATGTAACTAATTGAATTAAAAAGTGAATTTTATTTTTATCAATCGAATGGTCATTTTGAGGGCCCCAACATGTCCAGAAGGGTCGAAATAGTCAGAAAACATTAGTCGGGGGTTTAGTTTGGTTCCCGGGGCATTTTTAGGCCAAACCGGCAACTTAAAAGTGTATTTTGGTAATTTTAAAAATAAGGGAATTAAAACCCACGAAAATTAGAGTTAATATTTATTATTTTAAAGTGGCCACTAAGGCCATTACCAGCAAAAAGCTTTAGAAGTGGGCTACAGGAGTTAGAGAGGAGTTACCAAAGGGTTCCAAACCTAAAACACTCACCAGCATCAAATTGGAGAGGATTTGTGACTGATTAAAGGAGAGAATCAACCTCGAATCATCGACAACACATCTGGAAAACGAATCTAAGGCAAGTGATTTAATATTTTTAAGTGCATTGAATATTTCTTCCATGTTTAGTGTAGAAATTATCCTCGTCTTAAAAGTTTTGAGGAAAACTAATAGAAATCGTTGGAGAAACTCTAAATTTGGGATAGGATTTGCATGTAGAATGTTTATGGACGAATTTAGTGTCCAAAAACTTAAGTATGATGATTTAAAAACGGACTTATGATGAATAATTGAACACAAAAATTCTAGAATTCCTGTTCATAGGGTTTGGAGACAAGAATTGAAGATTTATGATTTTGGCATGTTAATTTATAAGATTTGACCCCCAAAATATGTTAAGGAATGACCTAGGGTGATTAGAAATGGTTTGTAAACGTTAGAACATAAATTGGATGGTCTTAGGGTGGATTTCTAGAAGAGAAGAATTGAGAAAAACGGACTTGGGAATTTCTGGGCTTAAACTGCCATCTCGTTAGAAGACCTGCCCAGGTCATTCGAACGACCAAGTTCGAACGAACTTCTAACGAGATGACAGTACCCCTTCTAACTAGTTGGTAGTTCGTTCGAACGAGATTTCTAACGAGTTGACCGAATGGCCTTTTAGGCCTGAATTTTTTTTCTAGTGTCCCGTAGACTTACTTATACGGTGAGATTACCTTCCCTTATTCACTAGTGGGTATCGTTGTGAGATTGGGGTTCATTGAGGAGTAAAACTTAGGATCTTGGCGTAAATCGGATGACATTCGTGTATTGGGAAGCGAGTACCTAATTACGACGTGAGAAGAGTTGATAACTCAAATACATATAAACCAGGGACTTGTGAGTTGTATAACACTAAATGTTGGTATAAGAACGAGAAGTATATCACTAACAAAATATTGTGATATCTAAGATGTGTGAATGCTTAGCATATGTAGTCATATGTTTATAACATACCTACCATACATGCTATCATGGGAGGTAGGCGTTCGATCAGGGCCATCTAATCTATGTGTGCCTACGGGGGGGGGGGGGGGATTTAGATTGGTACCTCGAGGACATAGGTTAGAGAAGGACTTATTGAGAAGTTAATAAGTCTGCTGATCATGGGAGCGTAGGTATGTGCGTGACCCATGTGGTGTGAACTATGTTCGCCTCCATTGTTTGTGATTGTTGTTTAATGAAACGATTCCTGAGAGATTCGAAATACGTGGTCCTTATATACATGATGTACCGGGATTGGATAGCAGAGTATATGTGCACTACAGCTTAGTCTCGGGGTGCTAGTATTGTATAGTTATGATGAGAATTAATATAGTGTTAATTGAAATAAATTGTCAAGAATAAGTGTGAGTATAAATGATAGCAACGGTTTGTAAAGTGAAAATGAAAGATCTCTAGTAATTAGTAGTACTAATATGGGAAACTGAGTAGCAAGGCATAACACTATGTTAAATAGAAGATGTTGGGAATTTAATTGGATATCGTATAGTAATGTTAGATTTTGTATCAGACTAGTCAGATATGGGAATAACTAGAATGGGTACGGTACAATAGGAGTGCACAATTAGTTGAGAGGTGAGAAACTCATGGGAGTGCACACACTAGCATGTACTTTATATTCACTGTTTAATGATATTAAACACTTGCAAATTTTTAAACTATTTTCACAATCGGGCTCTGACCCGTTTGCTTTCAAATCTCTTTTTGTAAAACCTTTTAGGTGGCCAGACACAAGGACACCATGCATAGGAGTTATATTTAGGTGACGTGCTATAGTTGTTGTGGAAGTTACAGGACCTTGACTGTAGACGCCTCCATTTTCGATCTTGACTCCATTTTCAGATTTTCTCATTTGTTGGGCATGTCGCCCCATCCCTTTTAGAGACATCTTACTTTTTCAGTTATTTCAGGCTTTGGGTTGTATTTAATTTAGTGATGGAGACTTAGTATTTATTTATTTCAGTATTCGGATTGTTGTGAGGAGTATTCCTCCAGACTCATTACTACTTTAGGGTTATTCCATTCTCATTATGTTGTGGTGGTTATGTTAGCATTTCATAATTTAATTGTTTTATGTTAATTGGATTTAATTAAAATTGACAAGTCACTTTTTAAATATTAGGTGGCTTGTAATTGTTAAAAAAAATTCTACAGTGATGCTACGAACTGAACCAACTTGGCATTTTGTATTGATTTAATAAAGGAGTAGCTACCCGATATTTAATTAGTCGGGGTGTCACAAAGGCTCTCTAAAGAAAAGTTCTTCAAAGACTCCATGTTCTAAGGTAACATGGTGGATTCAATAATTGAATACAACCTTGATGTTTTGGTACCCCAAGACATTACTAATGACAAAAATACGTCCCCTTCATGAATTTAATCACCCTATGATTGACCCTGGACATTGATTGTTGTGGGGCACTCAACTACAATGGGAGAATGACCAATAAATGGTTAAATCCCCCAAAAGTAATGGACTAATGAGTCTACTTGGTCGTACTTTTTTTGTCCTATTCGGCTTATATTTCTTATTATCTCAAATATATTTCTCCTTAAATGGGATTATTCTCTTTTTCGTTCCATCTATATCATAGGAATTCTATTCATCATGACCGCCCAATATTTTTCGATTTGCTCATGCAATAGTAAGATTAACAAATCATCTTGGTTAGTCGATCATATCATAATGATCATCAATAATGGGTTGGATATAAAATCACCCTTCTTATCTTCTATTTTCATCATCTATCTCTTCCTAAAGTCGACCTTCTGTGTAGATTTCATTATAAGATAAAAGTGGGTGAGTGAAGACACTTAAGCAACATACATCCCTATTACCAATACATTAAGGACAAGGGTAGCTATTGGAATTAAAAATTCATCGAAGACTATGTAATTAAGGGAAATATCCTTTAAAACAACTATGAAATTCGTGGCTAATGCAGTAGTCATTTCATAGACAGGAAGTATGTGAGCTTCCCTCCAATGAGGACTGACATCGATTGGAGTTTGTCATGCCTAAAACTGTAAAGATCCACTAACTCAATGTCTTGGTTTATTAATTTATCTTACACAATGGATTTTCACATAAAGAATAAGATTGATTAATAACCAATAAAACCAAGCACAAAAAGAAAGTTTAACAAACGTTAGAGAGATTACCAAGTGTCCTTTCTTGCACAGGTATAAGAAGACTTTGATAACCTTAACCATAACTAATCCCCGAGAAAACTAATAAATCTCTATCGCTGTCTTTGCAGCCAAGTCTCTAAATTATGGGACTTATCTCTATCTTGAAATTGGTATGCACTATACCTGAGATGTCTCTTGGGTATAGCAATACCTGATCTAATTCAAGCCCAAATTAGTCCTACGAATATCATTCATGGTTACTATACCCATTAAAACTAGGAAGAAAATTCTCTTTGAGTGGATTTGATATATTTAATGAAAATAGAGTACGTCCAAGAGTAACGGGTGAATGAGGAAATTAACTCCCCTCTATTATATCCATTGTCATAAGAGAGACCTTGTCGTAGACATACTTATCTTTTGGTAATGTTCGTATTTTGACAATTCTAGGTATAAGATACTTATAAAGAAATCCTCAAAATTATTTTTTGAGGTCAATTCTTACTTCTCTAAGGTCCTATATTTGTCCAAGAGGAAGGGAAATCAAAGAACAAAGACAAAAATATGAGGAATGATAAGATATTTGCAACTTTGAGGGATAAGTGAAAATGGAGGGTTTCAAACCTTTATAGTTCAAATAAACGAGTATAGCAGGTCATTTGAAACCCCTTATACCCTTTATCGCCAAAACTCAGATAAAGTTCTAACTCTATTGGAAAAGAGAATCATTCTCACTTCTCAAGTCACGTGCTTCACGTCTTATGGTTACCTGTTAAAGTAAATATATAGTGTATACAACCTTAAACATAGGTATTATGTGCATCATCATAATGGTTACACTACTACTAAGAATAAGTGAGATGTTTGGCAGTTAATAAATAACTAAAAATAAAACCCACACCACATATGGGAAATTCAACAGGGCAGTATTGGGCCGACCTGGCCTAAATACCAAACACCCCATTTCTACTGACAATTAAACGGACTATAAGTTGAGAAAGCCGCGTGGCTTAGCACATGACACCAGAAGAACTCTGACTATTTGATTATCTATAGATACGAATTTGAAAGGGAGGAATCAAATGATATGAAAATTGGATATGGACGAATATATATATTTATTGTTATTCTACAAATTCAAATATTGGACCAAGGATAAAGATCGATCACTACGAAAAAGACCTAGAACCTTAGGACTCATATGTGTGTGTGTGTGTGTGTGTGTGTAAATGAATGACCCTAATGAACTAAGGAAGAGATTGATGTACTCTTTTATCCATGGCTTGAATCTCAGCAAGCAACAACATCACTCCTAGTCATCATCTTCTTCCACAATTAATAAAGCTCTTATCTCCCTTCTGTATGGACGTAAAGAAGTGGGCCTATTGAATCACATAAAATTGTGTGTCAATTTTTATATTATGCTTATATATGCGGCCAAATTGGTATCTAACACTATTTTATAATCGATATCCCCAACACGAACCTTATAATAACCCTCTTACTGGCTAAGATATAGTTATGTGTGTTCCTTACAATTTCTAAGTTGAACCACTTAAGAAATATAACTTGTGGACCCCAAAACTCCATCACCTAAAATAATACAATCCCGATGATTATCCCTACCCAATTCATCGAATCTTTCAGTATCACACGCGATGATGTACCGACCCCTAACACAATCGATTCGGTTTAGTACAACAGATGCAGTGTCACAATCTAATAATATTCTTTTTTAAGTTCACTGAACTCGAACCCAATTCGTCCAAATATCCTATATATGATTTAACAACTATTTACGATCAAATTCCTCATCAAATTAACATCTAAACGCTATCTTACATGGATATCTACTTGATTTTCCACATTCATAAGAAAACACTACATATTACCTTAAACTCTATTTTCATGAATTCACATCAACACTTTTTAATAACCTACATAGACATAATAGATGATAATTCTAATATACTTAAATCTAAATTTTCATAATTAAATACACCAATTACCGTATAGAATCTACCAAATTCCATATTATGCATACGAACCATAATTTTATCAATAAAGGCTTTATTACATTATCCAAATGAGTTCTTCAAATAAGTTTTGCACTAACAATAAAACAATGATCTTACAAATTATAAATACATAATAATTGAACCCAATTTAGTTTCACTAAATTACATAATGTATGGTAGAACCCTAGTTCCAACATTGACTCCAATTACAATTCCTAACGATTTAGCATATATAAATTTAAGTCAATATTTCATAATTATTACCCCAAGGTTATCTCTTTAATTTACATAATTCAATCTACATGAATTATAATATGAACCATTCATACCAAAAGGGAGATGTAGAAAGAATTATTGCCTTGTTGTTTTAGATATAAAGCCTATAATTTAATGAATATAATGACCAATTCATTTTTCTTTCGTTTAGTTTCCTTAATATCCCAATCCTCCTCTCCATGTTTCCTCACAAATGTTTCCTCCGACGATTCCTCTCTCTAAGTCTTAGTCAGGTATAGGATTTCGTTTAAGGAATGATGAGTTGAAGTTAACTCAACCTAACTTATATATTTATAATGATATTTATGTCAATTTAATTAACCTGAATTATCTTTTGCTTATAGGCCCGAAAACCAATCGATATTGAGTTGGGAATAAACATTTTACACCCCTTCTACATTAACTCATATCTCACATTGATGACCAGAGATTATATGTTAGTTAATGCAGCGGGTAGTCATTTACCTTTGGGGCACATAGACTCAGACTTTATTCAGCTAAGGATTTGATGAAATTTACCTTGAGATATGTGTTTAACCTATAAGGTGGATACCTAAATTGGACGAGTATAAAAATCTCGTATTATTCATTCTACCATAGTAAAGAAATACGTTTCCACTTCAGAGGAAGAAAGTGAGGCTATTTTAATCTGGAGCTTCCTAAGTGAACTACGAGTTGCACCTTTTATGCAATCGACTATTATACTTTAGTTTAATAATAGTGGAGAAATTACTAGCTCGAAAAAACACGGGACCTATAAGATAAATATGCACATTCATAGGAAGTATCACCTCATGCGGGGTGCAAAGAATCGACATCATTATCGTAATGATTGCATCTTATGATACCCTGAAAGCTTATTTTTTGAAGATTTTTCCAACTAAGTCTATCAAAAATCATGGAAAGGGAATGGGTGTCAGATGCTAAGGTACATGGATTTATAATTCAGTCGAGTATTGTTGGGGTTCTTATATTTATATCATATTTTATGACATTCACTATTTATTAACAAAGGATTGTAACAAATCATTTTAAAATATGAATCATGATTTTGGTAATAACTTATATTTTTTATAACATATTTTACATAGTCGTCTGTTATACTTTGTTAGAATTTTAATAATTTGGGCTCGAATCGATCATATAAGATCAGAATCATTATTTATTGTGATTTAATAGTTATCAGCCTATGTAGGAAGTTGGCATCCTAATAGTAAACCTGCGCGTACAATCTTATCAATTCATCTTAAGTACGTGAATTAGATTAATGGGGCAAGAACTTGTTTCACTGTTCATATAATAGTGTACTAATAAATCAAGAGTTTGTTGAACATGACCAAGAGTGACATTCGAGTCTAGGTGCTCAATAAATTAGACGTTCATTATCATGCAGTTTGAAAACGATACATGTAATCATAATTTATCGGGATATGAGGATATATATATATATATATTAAAATAATTATTACTTTGATTTCTTATGCGTGACATTCAATTTATTGGGTCAATAGATTAGACAATAATTTTGTGAAATGCCAAATATCATATTCCATATGTATCCCGAGTTCAGGAGGTATTTTGGGATTGTGATACTCCATTGATAAACTTATAAGTTTTTATTATACCATTAAAAGTTTATGGTGGATTTTTAATTCAATAGATTATCAATTAAGTTATGTTTTGCAAAAATAATAAACAAGACATTGGTGAAAATTGATTCACATAAAATTAATTTCACCCAATGTGTATTAAATGTTAAACATAGGGAGTCATATTTTGCAATATCTAACTTTGCAAATAAGGCCTATATATTTGGATAATTTTGAGATAACTAAATTGGAGTGAAATTATATTTCTCTAGTGAATTTGATTAAAATTAAAAAGAAAGGGAAATAAATTAGTGAAAGTAATTTGTAATTTTCATATTTGTACGTAGGAACGCGTTTAATTATTATCATTGGGTTCACGATATATTTCATATCCTAAGTGTAAAGCTTGTAGCTATATGTAAACCCTTATTGGTCCAATCCGATTCATATTTGTTATCATTATAGAATTTTATTTAATGAATTAGAGAATTTATTTGGTGATTTTATAAAGTTTTGGGCTTAATTGTAAATAATAAAGTATAAATTTATTTGAATTTGTAGAAATTAAATGAGGAATTAAACATAAAAGGATTTGTGTTATAATGTTAAAGGAAAAAATTTATTTAAAAGGTTACTTAGGAAGAGGTTTATTATAAATTGTATGTTAGGAAACATGAAGAATTGAAATTAATTAGAATTTCATTTAATTATGATTTCCATTAAGTAAGGGATTAAAAATATTTAAAAAGGAGATCATGTTTAAAAAAATAAAGCAACACATTCATTCGTAAAAGACAGACTGCATGCGCCATTCTCTTCATTTCCCAATTTCATAATAAAAGAACCCTACTTCCTTTTTCATTTCCATTACACAACTCAAACAAAAACAAAACCCAAATCCCATATAAATTATATCATTACAATCTATATTTTATCCTTCATTTCAGTACAATAATTCTAATTTTGTAGAGAACTTTTTGGACCAACATTTAAAGTGGTTTTTGGATCAATTGGAGGGTATTTTTTACCATTTTTCAACGGTGATTAGTTCGACAATCCTTCCTCCACAATTCTTATACTATTTTATTATTTCTCGCATTGAGTTAGGTTAGCATTATACTGCTCCCATTTTATGCATTTAAACATTTATTTCTATCTCAACCTAATTTTATAATAAAAATAAATTAGAGTTAATTAGTTTTTAAATTTTCTTCATGAAATTTTATTATTAAATAATAGGATTGTGTTTAATTCTTTAATTATTAAACTTTCGAGATTTTAGTTAGAATTTGGTAAATTGTGATATTTATGAGTTGAACTAATTCAAATATAAATTTTGAATTTATAAATCATTTGTCAATATTAAATTGTGCATGTGTCGTTCTTAACTTCTTATGTACTTGTTCGGACAAGGTCAGTCCCAAGCCACAATAAATGAGGAGGATCACATTTGGTAGCTGACAACCAGCATAAAACTTTTTCAGATCCTTGTGAACATGAATACGAGAAATATATGTGGTTAAACCAAATATATGTGGTTGAAGACGTAGCGGCCAAGATAATAAAGCATCATCAAATGTCATGTGTATTGTGCCTCGTTTCAACGTCATCAACATGGTTCTATTGCTTCTAAGGTATGAATGCATGTTAAAATATATATAGGAGCTTGGAACAATATTTATATGGGTGTATTTTCTTTTTAAACTGTTGTTTATTTTCAAAAGGTTTCATTAAAACCTTAAAACAAAGTTTCTGGGCTAAAAAATTGAAATTAAGCTTTTTGGAAATTCGTTCGATATTGTCGTTCGAACAAGTTTTTCGTTTGAACGATAATGTCGTTCAAACGAGGTTTTGCCAACGAGTTCCCTATTTGGCCACTAGAACATCGTTCGAATTATCGTTCTAATGAGAATGATGTTCGAACGAGAATTCCAACGAGTTTACTAACGACTTAAAAATTTAATACTAGGAACATCGTTAGAAGAGTCGTTCGAACGAGATTTGGCGAAAACAGTTTATTTGATAGTTTTGAGCAGTTTTTCCATGTTTCTCACTTCTTTACCCCACTATCTTTTTGCCATAATTATGAAGTGCGGGAACCAAATTTTTCTATCTAACTTTTTTATATTATTCCATCTGCTAGAGAGAGTTTTATGAGTTCAAATTTCCAAGAAAAAGTTCATGTTTTGAGTGTCTAATTTTTTTAATAAAAATTCATTAAACACTCTTATTTCCACCCATATCGTTTATTCCAAGTTTCAATATATATATCATTGCTTGGAGTGTTTGGCACCGAATTTTAGTTTACCATTTGAAGAGTTTGTTTGGGTTTCTTGATAAATCCCTGGAAGAAGAAGAAGTTTGTTTTGCTGCAATATTATCACATGGTGAAAGGCGCCATGTGTGGTTGACGGTGTTTCTATAGTCTCATTGGTGAATTCCAAGGTTCCGGTGGAGTTCGGGGGTTGTCGACTAGGTGGAGGTGTTTACAAGAAGATGCGTCAAGGATTGAAAGGAGTCGAGTCGAGGAAGTAAGTCATCTGTCTTGTAATTGTAAAACCATACTTAGTGGACTAAAGGCTAGAGCCATCCGAGGTTTTTTTCCCATTGTGGGGTTTTTCTCGTACATCGCGGTGTATTGATTTATTTGTTTATTTTATCTTTTGCATAATTCACCTAGAACGCATGTTTAGGTAAAAAGATAAAATTTGGTTTAAATCACTACTTACTTAATTTGGTGCAAAATTAATTTGGGTAATGTTTAATTAATTAAGTCCAAGTCATTTACTTAATTTGCTCAAATTGGTTTGTCTTAACTTGATAATATTGAAAATATAATTTAGGAAAATTTCTAGGACTTGGGTTGAATTAATTTTGTTTGAGTGAAATTAACATAAGAGTGTGTTTAACTTAAATTCAAGTTGTTTAATTTTAATTTGAGATAAATTAAAATTTATTATTTTTGTTTATTTGAACCATCTCACGCTTCCGCATCTATAAAAGGAAATTGAAATTGACTTTTTGTCTTAAGATTTTAAAATTTAGGGGCCTATCCCGTTTGAAAATAGGTATCAGAGCCAAAACGATAAATTAGTTCGTTAAAGATCCTTTAAATATTTTTTTCCATAATAGAATTTTCCCCATTTTCAAAATATCCTATTTTCGATGGTTCTAACTACGTGTATTGGAATCGCGAATGAAATCGGCACAAAAATCTATTGACGAGAGAGTTTGGTTGTCTGTCGTTAATGGGTAGTCACCACCTACACATTTAGTAGATAATGAGCGTGTTCCCAAACCCGCCGATAGATGGAGTGATAATGAATTTAAACTTATTAATTTTAATTCTCGAGGTTTAAATGCCTTGTTTAGCGCGGTCACACCGGATGAATTCTGACGCATTATGACGTGTGAAACCTCTAAAGAAGCTTGGGATATTTTACAACTCACTCATGAAGGTACTAGTGTCGTAAAATCTTCGAAACTCCAAAACCATCCCACTCAATTTGAAACCATCAAAATGAACAAAAAAGAAACTTTTGATGAATTTTATGCTAGACTTTCCGATATAGATAATTCATTTTTTAATTTGGGAGAGAATATATCTGACAACCGAGTAGTAAAGAAAATTTTAAGGTCCCTACCCGATATATTTATTACAAAAGTGACCATTTTAAATTCTTTACCAACTTTAGCCTCTATGAAGTTAGAAGAGCTCGTAGGTGATTTACAAACCTATGAACTGGACATGTTTCCCTCTAAAACTAAAAGAAGATAAAAAAGGGCGTTGTTTTAAAAACCCGAAAAGAGGAAAAACAAGTAGTAGATTGTGAAAGTGATAATGATTCCTAAGATACGACCTTGTTTGCTCAAAATTTTCAAAAATTTCTTAAATTTAACAAAGATAACTTTAAAAATGATTTTAAGAAATTTGAAAAATTTAAGCATGACAAAGCTGAGAGGATCCCTCAAACTTCTAATGGAAATGTAAATAGGGACGATTCAGATAAGTGTTTTGGTTGTGAAGGGTATGGACATAGGTCTTTTGATTGCTTCACTAAACTAAGGAGAGAGGGTAAGAAACCAATTTCCTATAATGCCACTCTTAGTGATAGTGATAAGGAAGAGGGACCCGATTTCCCCAATTGAGCGCAACTTTATCGCGTTCATTGCTAGTTATGTAAGTGATAGTGAGGAATCATCCAATGATGACATCTTAATATATAACACTTCTGAGGCCTTTGTTTGTGAAGCTATAAAATATGATGGTATAGTGAGAGTGGAGAAGAAAGAGAGAGTGAAAATGAGAAGAGGTTGATATGAGTGAACTTAAAAATGCTTTTCAAAAACTTTATGAAGAATCTATTAAATTAAAAAGAGCCAATTTTAAGTTAGAAGCTTATTTAAGAGAGAGTGTCAAGGTCGTTGATGAGAGTGCGTTAGTGGAAGACCTTATGACATGAGAGAGAACTCTTTGAGATAAGCTTGAATGTGTAGAAGGTGAGAAAGATAGCATTAGCGGTTTAATGGAATCTTTGAAAAAGGAGATTCATTTGAAGAGAGAAATGTTTTATTAGTCTAACATTTTAGAATTAAAAAATAAATTAAAAGACTCTAGTAAAGTCAAATTTGATTTGAAGTGTCGTTCAGAAAAATTAGATAAAATATTAGGAACGGTCCAAATTAGAAATGACACTTATGGTTTAGGCTTCGATACTTGTAATGAATCAACTCATAAAGACAAGACCCATGTTTTAGGAGAATAATCTAGGAAAACCTTTAAAGATCAATCCTTAGGTACCAAACTTCGACGTGTTTTTACTTGTTCAAATTGTGATCGAAAAGGTCATCTTAAAAAATTTTGTTTTGATCTTAAATGAGGTCCGAGAAAATCCCTAAGTAGGGAAACCGAGGTAGCCAAGATTACTACACCCCGAGATCGTAATTCTTCATTAGTTTGGTTTAGAAGATCTTACTTGGTAGCTTTACAAGATAGGATTTTTTCTTCTCATTTACTTTCACATGCTTCCTCCCTTGCAAAATCTAAAGGTTAAATGTGTTAGTTTTGTTTACATACTTTAGCTTTTGTACTTCATGCTATATTATCATGCTAAATGTATGATTGTTTAATCATTGTCTAGTCTATGCTCCATGCTTAACCACATGCTAGAATAATGATTTTTGTGTATCTTTTGTATTATACTTCCTTCATTTTAGTTTGCATTAAATGAAAAAATACAAAAAGAATTTTGTTTATCATTTGTGTCTTATTTTTTTGTAATTTTAGATTAATGAAAAACACAAATGATTTTTGGTTTGTCTTTTCAGTACATAATTTTATATTTGGTTTAAAATTTTCAAATACTCAAAAATATTTTTTTGTGTATTTTAGTTTGAGACACTCTATGTGGCATATACTTGTGATTGAATCCCATATTTTTCCCTCCCATATGGCTAGAACTTTTGGTTTAGATTGTCGATCCTTATTATGTTCTTTACCATGCTTACAAGGAGTCGTTGGATTTTGTGTTGATTAAATGGATTCTATTTTTACATGCATGTATTCACACATGCACGAGCTCTTTTAAAATTTAACTTCATATGTATATTTGAGCTTTGTGAGGTGTTCTCCTACCAATCTAGTCATCTACATATTTATGACCTAGGAGGACTAGTGCATGTCAAAATTCGTTGCATGTGTGATTTGTGAAATATAAAAATGTTATATAAAATGTGCACGGGCAAGGGCTCCGAAAGGAATTATTATCCTTTGCGAATAGTAAGCCACCATTTAGAATGGACGTAAAAGAAATACGTGATCCAAATGCCTAAAAATAGAATAATGGCATTAAAAGAAAAATTCAATTGCCAAGGCCTATGTTTGATTGATATGTTCATTCAACAATATATGATTATTGAGGGAGATTGGATAGTATATCAACGATTTTCACAATGTCCGTTTATCCTAGTTGTACTTTCAATGTCATGACTCTATTGGTTTGTAGAATCATCAACATGATAGGCTTGTATGCATTGTGTATGTTTGTTCATTGAGTTCAATTTATATGGTAACATGAGGTTATATTCAAATGTGATGAAGTTTTCAATTAATTAAGAACTCCGTGAACATGTTTTAAGTGATTAGGTCTAAATTTAATTGTTACTAGTTCTCACCCCAACCCTTCTGTTTCCATATGACAGATTTTTGCCATACGGGTGTGAAAAGCTTATTTTATTTTGTGTCATGTGTGGTATTTATACCTAGTATATGTGCGTGTACATTGGTGATATTCATTATGTCTACATATATATGGTATATTTATCTGCCTTGGTTTCTAGTCCATCTATACATCTACTTCATGATTGGTATCTATCTTGTTGCATTCTTTGTTGATATCACATGCTTAATACTTTATGTTTCATCTCGGTATGATTTTATTTCATCTTAGTTGGTATCATTTATTATTTGTTTGGATTAGTTATGCTTTTGTTGCCTAGATGCTTTCATGATCTTATGGCCTTATGCATCATTTTGTTAATTAGTTTTATCCTTTGTTTATTACTGAACAAAAAGGGGGAGAATGATAGGGGAGAAATGGTATCTAATCCTATTATAATCGTATCTTAGTTTGGGATATTTAACATAGGGGGAGTCGTTATCTTCTTAGGTTGATCATAGTTTGATAAAGGGGAGAATTAATTTAGGGGGAGTATTTGTTTTAATTTCATTTAATATATTGATATTCCCTATGCGTTTGATAGTTTGCTTAAGTGTGCAGGAATTCTTCTAAGTGGCAACCTTCAAAGGCAAAGCTATTGATCCTTGGGTATTGATTCAACTATTGAGTGGGATGTTTTATGTCTAGTAGAGCTTCATGGACCTTTACGATTTTTTGTTGGTTTTTGTCCCGAAATAGCCAAAAGGGGAGATTTGTAAGGTCTTAATGTAGTTTTGGATCAATTCAAAACAAAAACGTTTATGTCATAGGATAGTTTTAAATTGTATCCATTCAAGCATATGACGTGTTTGTTGAAGACGTAGCGGCCAAGATATTAAAGCTTCATCAAATGCCATATGTATTATGCCTTATTTCTACGTCATCAACATGGTTCCATTTCTCCTAAGGTATGAATGCATGTTAAATATATATAGGAGCTCGGAACATTATTTATACGAGTGTATTTTGTTTTTAAATTTTTTTTTAATTTCAGAAATTTTCATTAAAACATTAAAAAAAAGTTTTTGGGCTAAAAAATAGAAATTTAAGCTTTCTGGAAGTTCGTTCGATATTATTGTTCGAACGAGTTTTTCGTTCGAACGATAATGTTGATCGAATGAGGTTTTGCCAATGAGTTCCCTATTTGGCCACTGGAACATCGTTCAAATTGTCGTTCAAACGAGAGTGATGTTAGAATGAGAATTCCAACAAGTTTACTAACGACTTCATATTTTAATGCACTGGAACATCGTTAGAAGAGTCCTTCGAATGAGACTTCGTTCTAAAGAAAATCTCGTTCGAACGAGATTTGACGGGAACAGTTTATTTGGTAGTTTTGAGCAGTTTTTCCACGTTTTCCACTTCTTTACCCCACTATCTTTGTGCTAGAATTATTAAGTGTGGGAACCAACTTTTTCTATCTAACTTTTTCATATTATTCCATCTCCTAGAGAGAGTTTCATGAGTTCAATTTTCCAAGAAAAAGTTCATGTTTTGAGTGTCTATTTTTTTCAAGAAAAATTCATTAAACACTCTTGTTTTCACCCATATTGTTTATTCCAAGTTTCAATATATATATCATTGCTTGGAGTGTTTGGCACTAGATTTTACTCTACCGTTTGAAGAGTTCGTTTGGATTTCCTTCTAAATACCTCAAAGAAGAAGAATTTTGTTTTGTTATGGGATTATCACATGGTGAAAGGCACCATGTGTGGTTAACGGTGTTCCTATAGTCTCATTGGTGAAGTCCAAGGTTCTGGTGGAGTTCCGGGGTTGTCGACTAGACAGATGTGTTTACAAGAATGTGCATCAAGGCTCGAAAGGATTTGAGCCGAGGAAGTAAGTCATATGTGTTGTAATTGTAAAACCATAATTAGTGGACTTAAGGCTAGGGCCGTCCGAGGTTTGTTTCCGTTGTGGGTTTTTTCTCGTACATTGCGGCGTAGTGGTTTATTTGTTTATTTTATCTTTTGCATAATTCACCTAGAACGCATGCTTAGGTAAAAAGATAAATTTTGGTTTAAATCACTACTTACTTAATTTGGTGCAAAATTAGTTTGGGTAATGTTTACTTAATTTATTAAAATTTGTTCGGCCTAACTTGGTAATATTGAAAATATGATTTAGGCAAATTGTAGGACTTCGGTTGAATTAATTTTGTTTGAGTGAAATTAACATAAGTGTGTGTTTAACTTAATTTCACGTTGTTTAATTTTAATTTGAGATAAATTAAAATTTGTTGTTTTTGTTTATTTTAACCATCTCACATTTTCGCATCTATAAAAGGAAATTGAAAATTGACTTTTCGTATTAAGATTTTAAAATTTGGGGGCTATCGCGTTGCATGTACTTTGTCCATTTGTAATATACTATAATGTCAGTCAGTAATTTAAATTGTTACTTGAGTATGAATATTCTTCTCCACAAGTATGTTGATAGATATGGTGTAAATAAATTCTTATGTTAGTTTGAAATTTGTATCACACCCTTATGATCAGAAAATTTGACTTTAATAGTGAAAATAAAAGTTAGGATTTAATCGAGGAGATTCCCATAATGATGATTGTTGAGATGAATTGTAAATTTCGAGATAGGTTGATATACTATAATTCCCATTTAGAATGAGAAATTTCCCCTTTAGGTTATAGTGTATGGAACTAATGTCTCACACTGTTACCTTTTGAAAGAATAAATATTTTGATGAGAATTAATGTGATAACGAATTGAAAAGTAAAAGATTTTAGATTGATTAGCAACGATAAAAGTGAAATAGTTACGACGAGATGATGGGATATATATATATATATATATATATATATATACACTAGAGGATGCCCGTGTCCGAGGGCACGACGATAAATTTACCCCCGTGATAAAACTCAATCCATAATAATTCATCTTTTTAAAAATAAAAATAAAAACTTAAAAAAAATAAAAAACCTAAAAAAATATTTAAGAAAAATATATATTTTTTAAATATTTAAAAAAAAATATTTTTTAATAAAGAAAATAATAAGATAATAATGTACGTATGCATGCATGCAACACATAAGATGTCATACATGTTTATCATGCATGACAAACCCCACTAAGACACTATGCATGACAAACCCCAATAATGTGTGTGTGTGTGTGTGTGTGCGCCTGTGTGTGTGTGTGTGTGTGTGTGTGTGTGTGTGTGTGACCCTACATGGGGGTCCATGGTTGTTTATTTTGTTGGAGATGTTTAGGGTGTATACGGAGGAGGTTGGATTCCATATCATAGGGATTGGTGACCCAAAAGGTGATTTGCACAATTACAATGATTTATGGTGACATTTTCGGGTGTATATTTTGGGGTGTATATGGAGAAGGTAGAATTTTATATAAGAAGGGGACTTATTTTAATGTTATTTATTTCCTTACATATTATGTGGTGAGATTATAGTAGCCTCCAAGGGGGTGGGGTGCTAGGTATGTTCACGGTCTTGAATTACAATTTATTTAATGTAAAAAAATTAATGTGATAAATTGTGAGACACATTATACGATGTGAAATATATATACTATAAATTTATTATTTACTTTCATAAGTGTCATTCGGAGGCATATCTATATTAGCTTATGGTGGCCTAACCATTGCGGTTGAACCTCCCTTTTAGGTGCTCGTGATCATCCAGCTTAGTCTTTCGTTCGTTGCAGTACAGAGTCCTATCTCAGTCTCATCACCATCATTTTAAGTATGTTAGTTATAGTTTATTTTATTTATTCTTGTATTTTGATAAGTGAGATGATTTATATTTCTAGTTTAGAATGTACTCTCTATAATTATTGGGTCATACTTATTTTGTTGGCATGTGAAATTTTATTTATGACGTGGGTTTTGGGATTTTATGTAGTGGTGACTATGATTTATTTATTATTGGACTTGGTAGTGATGTTCTTCCTAGTGATTTTATATAATGGGATTTATTGTATTATACTCCTATTCCATTATCTATATCGTTTGTTTTTCACTCAAACTAAGGATGATATTAATTGAATTGAAAACCTATAATATTTAGTAAATATACTTGATGAACCTAATTATTAAAAATTCTAGAGTATCATAATTAGTATCAAAGCATGGTTCAGGGATACATAGGTTCAATATGTCCATTCTAAGTTTTTGTGTAGCGTTCTTTCATGCGTAATTTCCTTTGTATTATTTTCCTAGGATTCTTAATATTGATAAGAGTCTCATTTCATATTTTAGATAGCATCGAAGAGGAAGACCCATTCCACCGCCCAAGTTGCACAGCTCGAGCCTATAGCATCAGTGCCACCTGCACCACTCAAGACACATGTTCATTCCATTTGAGTCATCCCACCTCTTCATGCACATGGAAAATACCACTTCAAAGCTCAACAACTTTTATAGTTCATCTCACATGTCGTTCAGGTAGGTCTAGCCATAAGGAGATAAGAGAGGCCAATTGAGGTCCTACATCCAATCGCACTACCTCCAAAAACCGAATTAAAAAAGGTCAGAGGGGAGTTCATGAATAATATCTCGTAGACCTTTTTAATATTATGAATCCATTTGTAGAATTTCAGTGGCATACAGACATCGAGCAATACCTGAGGCTTCGGTCCTACACTGACGTGCAAAAACATATTCCTTCTATGTTCCGTCTGATATGAGACGCTCTTTAGTGGTTAAAGAATCTGACCATAGACGATCAGTGGGTCAGATGGTGTATAATGAGTTTAATATGAGGTTCAATGACAAGTACTTCCCCGAGCCCATCCAGGCTCAGATTAAGTCAGAGTTTCTTTTCCACCAGTATAGGACTCGTACTGTCATCGAGTATGAGAAAGATTTTACAAGTTTGCCCTTGTTTGATACTAAGGATGTGAATCTGAGAAAAAGAGGATTGCATGTTTCTGGAATGGTCTCATTCACCCTATTCTCCGGATTCTACTAGCGAACCTAGCATAAGTTAACTATAGATAAATAGTGGATGAAAAACTTCTATCTTTTCTAAGATCGTACCGAGCATAAGAAGAAATATGAAAAAGTTACAAAGCAAGTAGGACTAATTATGATGAAGGACTTAGCGGACATAGGAGAGGAGGATTAGGCCAGTCGGGACGAAAGTCGTGGAAGAGATTCTATTCCAATCAACATAGATACCAGGAATAGAAAGGACCCCCTCAGGTAGGTGAGGGACATCAACAATAACATTCTTAATAGACAAGGACTGGTTTGAATGCCTGCATTTATTTTCGCTTCAGGTGTGGAGGTACAGGACATAATGGGATGGAATGCACTAATGATAAGACGGTACGATTGTCCCAAGGCCATAGGCATGGCCATTTTGGACATGGCCAATATGACCATTTTTATTAGGGCCAGTAGGGATACTTCGATTAGGGATATCAAGGCTAGCAAGGCTAGTGGCCACTAGGTTTTGGGCCCAACTGCCAGACATAGTAGAGACAACAATAGATCTTTGTACTTTGAGCCCTAGGGGGTCTAGATATACTTCCACCACCAACACACTTCGCAATGCCTTATTCTTAACTACAGTATGGTTGGGTCTATCAGGTGGGATCTAATGAATACCCAATTCCTATTTTGTTTTTTTATCATAAATTTTCTATCTATGGATCATTAGCCAGAGTTTTATTTCATACGAGGGATACTCACTCTTTTATTAAACGACCCTTCGTGGGTATATCGAGGATCATTCTGACTTCTTTTGATAAGATTTTATCTATAGTTACTATTTTAAGAGTATACACTCTTATTACCGGGACTTGTGATGGGCAAGTCATTGATATTGGTAGGCAATAATATATAACGTATTTACTGGTTTTAGATACCCACACATATGATGTGATTTTGGTCATGGATTTTTTATGCACATATTGATCTCAAATAGACAGTGTTGGTTGATATATTGTGTTAGCTATATCGATTCATGATTGTATTTGGATTCTATGCCTATGCATAACGGTGGGGCTACTACTCACATATATTTTATTAATGAGGAGACCCAAGAGGAGACCACAATTCCTTATATATGATTCTAGTAGTTTATTAGTTCATCGATGTCTTCGATAAGATTTTGAGTTTAACCCTAATACGGAGATTAACTTTATGATAGATTTGGTAATAGGAACTAATCCCATAGCTAGAAAACTGGTTCGTATGACCCTTACGGAGATGAAGGAGCTTAATGTTAAGATTAAGAAACTATTGGAGAAGGGTTTTATTCATCAGAGCACTTCACCTTGGGGTGTACTAGTGTTGTTCATAAAGAATAAGGATGGGTCACTGAGGTTATGCATAGATTACAGCGAGTTGAATAATGTTACAAAGAAGAATAAGTTTCCACTACTGAGGATTGATGACATTTTTTATCAGTTGGAGGGAAATTAATTATTTTCAAAGATTAATCTGTGATTTGGTTATGAACAACTGGGGTATGAGAGGAATATGTGCCCAAGATATATTTCTTGACAGGTTATGGGTCTTATGAGTTTCGAGTGATGCCACTTACGTTGAGAATTCCCTAATAATATTAATGGACTTGATGAATCGGGTATTCTGACCGTACATGGACCAGTTCATTATAGTTTTAACTAATGATACCTTGATCTACCCATGAATAGAGGAGGAACACGATCGACATTTAAGTATTGCATTACAGACTTTAAAGGATCATAAGCTTTAGGAGAAGTTATCCAAGTGAAAGTTTTTGAAGGAGGAAATGATATCTTTGGGGCACGTGGTGACATAGAAGGTATTATCAGTGGATTACAATAAGGTGTCCACCATGTTCGATTTAGGACAACCCATGACACCTTCCAATGTCCGCAGCTTTTTGGGTTTGGCAAGTTACTATAGGATATTCATCCTTGGTTTCTCAAAGATAGTTGGGTCGCTGACTGAGTTGACGGAGAAGTGTGCGTCGTTCTTTTGAACTTAGAAGTGTCAGCATGCATTTTACACTCTTAAGAAGAAATTGATTTGTGAACTGATTCTTACCCTTCCTTGTATTAGAGTTGAGTTCTTGTTCTACACTGATGCTTATCTATATGGATTTAGCAATGTATTAATTCAATAAGGGTAGCCTATTTCTTATCCATCTTCTATGTTAAAGTCGCATGAGGTTCATTACTTGACTCATGATTTGTAATAACGACTGAGAAGGCCCTTAAGTGTGAGCTTTAGGTAAAAACAACTATTTCAATTTGTAATAAAATCCTAATTTTAACTTCTTGAAAACTAAAAATGCATCTAAGTAATTTAACCCATTAAACAATTAAAGCATGCGCTAAAAGAAATAATTTCAGGAAAAAACCCCTTTCGGGTAAAACCTTTTTATTTCACTAGGAACATTAAATCTCAACTTACAACATATCAAAATCTGCAACAAATCTATCGTAGCAAATCCATATAGATTTGTAGTCTAAATCAGCAAAGGACTCCAGCAAGAACCCTCAAGAACCGCAGCTCTCATCTTCAGTAAGGCATACCCACAAGCATGCCCAATGACCTCAGTTGAGCAATTTGATCTTGAACAAACTCCGGATGATAAAGAACAATATGGGAATTTTTAAAGCTGTTAAGTTTTGTCTAGAAAAACGTCTAAGCAGTAGGGTATTTATTTCTGAGAAAACAAGAGTCCATTAAAAGCAAAACACAAAGGTCACAGCTCGTTCAAGCGACAATCCATGTCAATCGAGCGACATGAACATCTCGTTAGAACGATATACTATGTCGTTCAAGTGAGAGCTAAACCGCATTTTCTTTTTAAATAAATTCCTCGAATTTTCAATAATTATTTTAACTCAGAAATATTTAAAATACATTTTCGCAAATATTTAATTTCCAATATTTAAACATTTAACTCATCCATCATTTAATCAAAATTTGGAATAACATCAATTCTTTTAAGTATTCATACATGTATGATCAAGAACAAACTTAGTATGAATAATGCAACATGACTTTATTTCTTCTTCAAATCTATCAATTGCAAATTCTTCAATCTTGAACTATCGTAGACTTCAATTAATCTCAAATTAAAGACTAGCCTACACTCAAATTATTTTGTCCTAAATTAAGTTAATTACAAACCAATTGACTTGATTAGAATTTTGCTCCTATAAATATGCCCCTTTGTCTATTCCAGGACAAAATCAATAAAAAAATGCTCTAAGCTGTAAAACATACGTCCTATCCCATAAGCCCAGAATGATAAAAATACAGGATATGAACAAAAACTGTAGAACCGACATTTGTCTCTGAATGTGATGAAGCAAAAATCTGAATCTTTGAAAAAATATACGTACACACACGAGACATAAGCATACACCCAAGTGATGTATGGAGGAATAAAAATATATATCAATAAATCATAAATAAATACACAATAAACTCCCCATACATCACATATCTCTCCCCCTTTTTTTCCTAGAATAGAAAAATCGTAAGATAGACAAACCAAATCTAACAAGAATAAATGGATATTAACTGTAAGACTAGATAAAAAAATCTATATATCATCATGACAATGGATAGTAAAAGATACCAGTAAATGGATAAAAGTCAGAATGAAGAAGACTGCATCATCAATAAGATTGTACATCCATGTCCTAAATACTAAAAAATGTAGACATAAAATGTCCATCAATAAAAGAGTACATCATATTAGAGAAAAAATAAATACATCATACATATCAATAGTCTCAAATACAATGTCTCAATAAATATACAGCTAAACATCTATATTATCACCATCATCATCATCATCATCATAATAATATGTAGTTGTAATTTTTTCTAAGCCAGAAGAACCAGCTCCACTGCTCTGTTCTCTATACTGCATCTCATCAAAAAAAGTTATCATCCGTGAATCACTACGGGCATAAGCCCTGACCTCGGCATCAGATCTATCCATCATAACGTGACACATCTTGGACTGAGAAGCTACATGTGCCTATAAAGTATAAAACTCCTCCTCAAAAGGGCATCTTAATGCGGATGTGGAAGGGCATGGCTGAGAGGCATCAGGAAAGGGATCAGTGGGACCCGCTGGCTATGAAGAACATACAACTCCTGAAGAAGCTCCCCTTGGGGGTGGAGGTCTCGTCCACACCTCAGCACTCTGAACGAGTAAGCGTGTTGTGATCAATGAAAGCAGTCTCAGAGAGACCCAAGTCATCCCCTAAAATAGGAACTCCACTAGATGTTCAAATGTCATATATGAGGATCCAATAGGGAAGGGTAGTGCAGACATGGGTGTTACCAATGATGGTAACAATTGACATCACTCTGAACATGATAGTGGGAAAATCGATGTCCCACCCCTGGGATAAAGCGTATATGAATGAAAAATATCAAAACCAATCTAAGTGTGATTGATCCAAGGATAGATCGATGATGACACAAAACTATTAAGAATGCGGAAGGTAGTGTAAAGTTGACGATGATACATAGGAGAACCGACCGAAGGGATATCCCAAAAATAGTGGTAGAAAATCTCTTCGGATGATGGAATATCATTCTCCTCAGATGATGGAATATCTTCGGATGATGGAAAATCTCTTCGGATGATGGAAAATCTCTTCGGATAGAAAATCTCTTCGGATAACAGCGTCAGGGACGTGCAGAATCTGTAGCGTCTCTACTATCAGATCAGTTGTGATGAGAATAGGAATGCAACGAATAGTAGACAAAATCCCAGCAGGAATGTGGATTGCATGGTAGAAGAACTCTCTCACAATGTCAAGATAGACCAAACCATAAGCCTCAAATAAGGTATCCCAACCCCTACGTACAATCCAATGAGGAATGGATAACTCGATGAACGTAGAGACCACAAAAACTTTCTCCTTTACAATCGCATGAATATGAAGTCCGAGCATACAATAGTGCTTGCACTCGATTGTTGTTGCCCATCTCACAGCCGAGCAGGGAGGGAAGTGAGTCCGAGCTAATTGGGCGCAACGGTACATAGGCAATGCATCTAGATGACCATACGGGGCACCTCGACGTCTAGGAAGCATAGCTACCAAAAAATATCACGTAGTGTAAGGAAACATGGGTGTCATAGATGCCTAAACCCAGATGAAGATGAACATATCTCCATACACAAATCCAACTAAACCATCGCGTATACCAACCACAAAACAATCAGATAAAAATATATATATATTCACCTAATATAATCCGCAAAAGACACAAATGTGGGTATCCTAAAAAAATCCAAAGTGATAGAGAACCCAAAAAATGATTTATTGGATTAATTTGAGATACACACATAGGAAAAAATAAATGGCGCATAAAATCTACTGGCAGTCCAAAAATTTGAAATTTTTGAGGTTAAAACAACATAAATACCCTACACGCTGATTTGATTTTATAAAAAAATACCAAAAACAGTGTAGGAGAGCTATGTATTTTACTCCTAAAATTTCAAACAAACCTTAGCTAAAATGATATTTTATATCCCAAACTAGAAATAAGAACGAAAAACACAGTATTCAGTAGCAAAATGGTGTAAAATGTGTATATTCACTTCATTCACAACTTGGAATCAGACAACCATCTAACAGAAATCAACCATAGCAAAGAAACATAAAAAATACCTTGAACAGAGAAACTCAATCTCTATGATGAAATGGTGATGAAAAGGCTGACAGTGTAAGAAATCCTAACTCTAACTCAAAAGAAAATACATGTGAACTCAGAACCCCAAATATTGTTTTTTCAAACTCCAAACACGCTCAGGTATAGTGCAAAATAGTGACAACATGAACAAGAGCAAATCGTTTCTGTAATTAGGGTTTGAAAGAGGAGACCAAAGGTTGGAATGTAGAAAAATGGAGTTTTTTTTTAAGAATCTCACAAAGGATCGCTTGAAATGAGAGAGAGAATGGTCAATAAAAATAGAAGTCGTCGACATAACGGTATAAACAAAACCCTAATGTCGCTCGAATTGTAAAGATCTCGCTCGAACTAAAAATATCATTGTTTGAATGATAATATTGCGCAACAATAAATCTCACTTGAATGATATATGTGTTTTGCATGAGTGGCAAGAAGAAACTTTCATAAGAAACTCAAAACATGATAATGTTTTGACCAGTGAATTTTGTTTCATAAAAAGCTTTCTGGAAAGGCCAAACAGTAGAAAATAGACACAAAAAAGGAAAAAAAGAAACGATGTGAGTTACGTTCTAACATAGAACCAATGTGCTTAAACATGGTTATGGAGTGTATGGGTGTGAAATACAACAAATGAGTCACAATATTGATTCGTTAAAATGTTCAAGAAGCTCTAATTGATAGATAAATATCATCAAATTTTATTTTGGCCATATGTGACAAATAAAGTGTGAGTTAAATGAACTAAACAATCAAACAACCACATGAATATTGAGTTTCTATGATTTTACAAACAATAACATCATGATATGATTTTTCAATGTTAGGATTCGTGGTGCAAACCCGTTTAATTATCAATCTGAACATCCTCAAATATAACATATTTTTCTTTTGGAATGAACATAAGCTAATTGGCCTATTTTTGTCATATGATTCTTTTTATTGACTTGTAATTTTTTTGGGATCTTTTAAACCGTGGCTTTCATGACGAGTCAATTTTTCACTATAGTAGCCCTTTCCCATGAATACATATCATTTTTTAAAATAACAATCCTCACGAAAAATGGTTCTTACATGAACACCTCATCCTTATGTCTACTTACGCATAGATGATAAAATTGAGATAAGAACGACTCACCAAACTCAAACATCCAAAATAAGTCAAACATTCATATAAACTCGTGCATGTGTGCAACAATGGCATATCTATAAAGTCGAATCAAAATGCATATCAATTTCGAAACTAACCCATTAAAGCAATGGTTAAGATCATTTTGAGCATCAATAATTACGATCAAATGTCCTAGCCACATGGATAATGAAAGGAAGGGGGTCCAAGCACAATAATTTGCCACATCAAACACATAAACTCACGAAATAAAAAATCGAAAATCTTTTCGAGTTTTTCAAAACATATTTTTGACACAAAAATTAAATATTTGTATATATATATATATATATATATATATATATATATATTTAAAAAGACTAGAGAAAAAAAAACGAGATACAAGTCATAACACTAGCAAACAATAAATCACGATGCATATACTAGAGAATGACAAACCGACAAACATGCTCAAACAAAAGATGAAACATGTGGAGAACCACGGGCAATGACAATCGTGTCACCAAATCTAATACCTAACGCCTCTAAATCCGATTTCCTTACCCAAGTAGGCGTGAAACGACGAGTGGGGGTTTTAGGAACCGGAACGAACTTATTCTTAGACTTTCTAAGAGCATTTTTAAGATCATAGGAAAACCTTCTAATATGAACCCTCCTATCGCAGTGAATGCAAGTGTAGATACAGCAGGGAGTGTTTGCTATGGGACGATTTTTTCTAGTGTTCCTAGGTGGCTCTCATGATTGCATGGTTTTGGCTTTGGAAACTTGTGCAACATTTTTATCGAAGCCAATACCACACTCATTATCTTGGATTTGGACAGTTCCTAAGATTTTATCTAACTTTTCTAACGTAGCTTCCAAATCAAATTTAATCTTACTCGAATCTCTCGATTTCTCATCATGCTCACCTATACTCGACTAAAGTAAATGTCGAGAATACTCAAACTCAAGTAATTCCTTTGTCATAGCCTCCATCAACCCTTGAAGATCAACTCTCTCACCCTCAACGTATTGTAGCTTATCTCGAATTTTCTTCTCACGTGCCCAATTAAAGCATTGGAATTATTATTTTCTATGGCACGTTCTTTCAATTTAGCTTTTAACTTCAAGTTTGACTTTTTTTACATTCAAGGTTTCTTCGTATAACTCATAAAAGGAAATTTTGAAGTCTCTCTTATCCTCATTCACATCACCCTCACTCTCTAGGATATCACAACATGTGACTGCGAAAGTATCATGTAAAAGTATGTCATCACCACTCACATCATTAGCCACAAGGGTGGAAAGGTCTCGCTTACTAGCACAAATTTTTTTTCTTCCTAATCACTCTCACTAAAGGTAAAAACATGATTTATCAGTTTATTAAAATTCTCATTAAATTTAGTGGATCACTAATATAACTTATGACCAAACCCCTCGCAACAAAGACACTTCTCACAATGATCCTTTTTAACAAAAAATTTAACAAGATTTCTAATTACAAGTTTCAAACACGTTAGTTCTAAAATCATCAAAATTACCAAAAGGCATACCTAAAGTCAAGGGATCAGAAACACAATAAAATAGTGCAACAAGGTCCGATACCAATTTGAAAAGGCCCTTTAGTGTGTGCTTTAGGTAAAAATAACTATTTCAATTTTTAGTTAAATCTAATTTTAACTTCTTAAACCCTAAACATGCATCTAAGTGATTTAATCCATTAAATAATTAAAGCATACGGCAAAAGAAATAATTTCAAAAAAAACCTTTCGGGTAAAACCTTTTTATTTCACTATGAACGGTAAATCTCAACTTACAGCATAGCAAAATCTGCAATGAATCTATCGCATCAAATCCATATAGACACGCAGTCTAAATCAGCAATGGACTCCTGGAAGAACCCTCAAGAACCGATGTTCTCGTCTTCATCAAGGCATACCTGGAAGCATCCCCAATGACCTCAGTTAGTGTAATCAATGAATGAACTTTCTTTCAGAAAGCGTATTTAAGATCACAAACTATAGAGCTGAGTAATTTGATCTTGAATAAACTTCGGATGATAAAGAACAATATGGGAATTTTAAAAATTGTTCCGTTCTGTCTAGAAAAATATCTAAGTAGTAGGGTATTTATTTCTAAGAAAACAAGAGTCCAACTAAAGCAAAAAACGAAGGCGGCATCTGTTTCGAGCGACATGCCATGTCGTTAGAACGATTCTCTCTGTCATTCGAGCGACGGTTAAACCGCATTTTCTTTTTAAATAAATTCCTCAAATTTTCAATTATTATTTTAACTTAGAAATATTTAAAATACATTTTCATAAATATTTAATTCGCAATATTTAAACATTTAACTCATCCATTATTTAATCAAAATTCGAAATCACATCAATTCATTTAAGTATTCATACCTGTGTGATCAAAAACAAACTTACTATGAATAATTCAACTTGACTTGATTTCTTCTTCAAAGCTTTCAATTGCAAATTCTTCAATCTGGAAATGTTGTAGGCTTAAATTAAACCCAAATTAAAAACTAGCCTATGCTCAAATTATTTTTTCCCGAATTAATCCAATTGCAAAAAAATTTACTCGATTAGAAATTTGTTCCTACAATGACCATTGTATTTGTATTTCATACGTGAAAGCATTATATTTAGGTGGAGAAGTTCAGGTTCTTTATGGATCACAAGATCTTACAGTATCTATTTACACATAAATATTTGATTATGAGATGACACAATTGGTTTGAATTCACTAAGGATTACCAGTTCACCATCCATTACCACATAGGGAAGGCTAACGTGGTGGTATATGTGTTGATCTGATGAACCAATGGTATCCTAACAAAATCTTTAGATGATTGACTGGGAGCAGTTTAGGTGATTGGTGAGTTGATCTGGGCCTTATAGGTATGGTTAGAGCGACTCGAGAGATTGTAATTTGGGTGATCAGGGGACAGTCACCGGATATGGTGTACAAAGAGAAGGTGACAGAGCTTCTTGCTACCGGTGTACAATTCTATTTAGTGGGGTTCAATGGATGGTTTCCTTGCAAGGGTTAATTAGTGGTATCCTAAAAGGAGGATTAGAGACGAGTCGTTATGGAGGAGATAGATGGTTCACTTGGTACATCCGGGTGGGGATAAAATGTGTAAGGAAATGAACATGAAACATTGGTGGTATCCTATGAAGAAAGATGTGTAAGAATTTTCATCTAGATGCATCACCTATTAGATGGTGAAGGTAGACCATCAAAACCCATATGATATGCTACAACTACTACCCATTCCCGAGTGGATGTGGGATAGCATCTCGATGGATTTCATTATGGGGCTACCTTTTACGGCTCACCATCATTATTCCTTTTTTATAATAATTAACTACCTCACAAAGGTGACACTTTTTATCAATCCATGACGATTATTTGACTTAGTGGCTTTAATATTTGTATGTTGTTGAGATTGTCCATTTACATGGGGGTTCATTTCTCATAGTTTCAAATAGGTGTCTCATATTTGTGGCACATTTTTGGGAAAGTTTACAATAAGATATTGGTACTTACCATTAATAGACGAATGCACAGATGGAGAGGGTCAATTATGCATTGAAGGACATGTTACGTCCATATGCGATGAATTTGAAAGGCAGTTGGGAGACGCATTTTCCTTTAGTGGAGTTTTCATATAATAATAGTTACCAAAAGTCCATTTCCATGTAAACGTATGAAGCACTTTTAGGGATATCATACTGTCAACAGTGTGTTGGTCAGACCCAAGTGAGGTTAGACATTTGGGGCTGAAGTTCTTCCAAGAGACGATGATAAGATCAAGTTTATCAGAGAGCAGATTTAAGTCGATCAGGATATACATAAATATTATGCATACAAGGATACGAAGGATATTGAGTTTGACGGATGAGAGAATGTTCTACTTCAAGTATCCCTTATGAAAGGGTTGGTGAGATTCTTGAAGAATGATAAGTTAGGGCCACGTTACATTGGAGTTTATGATTATAAATAAGGTGGATAAAGTAGCATACCATTTAGCACTCCCGGATCATCTAGATTGGGTGCATAACGTGTTTCACATATTTATACTTTGTATATTCTTACCTCCTAAAGATGCCTATCTTCATATCAATTTAGGCGAGATTGAGTTAAACCCTAATTATTCGTATAATGAGCAACCAAAAGGCATTTTGAATAGGCAGATTCTAAAATTGTGTTCCAAGGAAATACCGTTTAGTACATGTGAAGTGGAAGGACTACAATGATGAGGAGTTCACTTGGGAGAGCGAGGATTTGATGAGACAACATACCCACATATATTTTGAGTTAGGTATAAATTTAAACTTGTGATTCCGAGAACATAATTATTTTTGGTAGGGAAAAGATTGCAATACTCCATAATTTAGTTGTATTTATTAAAATAATTAAATAATAAATATGGGAAAATTTTAATTGATCATTTAAGTAGAAATTGAATTTTATATGATATGAATGTAATGAAAATAAAGTTTCAAGTGATTAATTCAGAACGAAATATATTTAAATTACAGTTATGAAATTTTCTTGAAATTATGTAATTTTATTTAATAAATTATAGAATTTATTTTGTGATTTAATAAAGTGTTGGGATTAATTGTAAATAATTTAAAGTAGAAATATGTTTGTATTTATAGAAATAAAATAAGTAATTAAAGGAATTTTGTTATAATGTCAAGGGTAAAACTGTATGCAGATTGTTACTTAGGAAGAGGTTTAGGTTAAAGGGTAAGTTATGAAAAAAAGGAAAAATAAATCAATTAGTATTTCATTTAATTAGCCTTTCAATTAAGGATGGAATTAAAAAAATTAAAAATAAATAGGTGATGATGTTGTAAAAAATATAGGTGGCATTTTCATATTTCAAAAAGGAGAGCACGCTGCATTTTTCATTTCCATTGCACAACTTAACAAAAAATAAAACCCAATTCTCACATAAATCATATCATTACAAATTAAAAAAAAAACTATCTTTTAATTAAGAAAAAAAAATTATAATCTTATAGAGCACTTTTTGGACCAATATTTACATCGGTTTTGAGAGCAATTGGAAAGTATTTTTAATAACTTTTCATGGTGTATTTCTTCTAAAATTCTTCCTCTACAATTCTCATATTATTTTATGAATTCCTAGATCCGGGCAAGTTAACATGTTAATCATTCCCTTTATGCATTTAAGTATTAATTTTTACCTTGACTTAAATTTTATAATTAAAATCAATTAAAGATAATTGGGGTTCATAATTTCTTACATTATATTTAATAATTAAATAATATGATTTCTTTAATTGTTAATTTAAAAAAATGGGATTTTAATTAAAATTTGATAACTCGTGATATTTAGGAGTTGAAATAATTCATATGTATATTTGTATTTTATAATTCATAAGCTAATCTTAAGTCTGTAAAACCCTAAATTCTAACCACTAGTTTAATTCATGGAAACTAACTTAATTTAGAATTTATCTTAGACAACCTTAAACACGAAATTTATAAAATTATGTAGAATTGGTAAATTCATTTACTTTGGCCATTTGTATGATACTAGAAAGTTTATTAGTTCTTTAACTTGTTACCGAAGTATATATATTCCTTTCCACATGTATGCTAATATATATGTATTAATAAATTATTGTGTTAAATTAAAATTTATATCTCACCGCTATGATTTGGAAATTTGACTCTAGTAGTGAAAATAAAATTTATGATTTAATTCATGAGGTATCCATAATAATGATTGTTAAGATGAATTTTAAACTAAAGATATGTTGAAATATTACAATTTCCATTTGGAATAAGAATTTCCCCTTATATATTTTAGTGTATGGAATTCATGCCTCACCCAATTCACTTTCAAAACATTTTGATGAGAGTTAATGCGATAACGAATTAAAATATAAAAGACGTTAAATTAATTAGTAACTCTAGAACCTAAGTAGTTATGATGAGACAAGGGGGAAGATAAATATGTATGGATGGATGTATGGATGGATGTATGGATGTATGCATGATCTTACGTGTATACGGAGAAGGTTGGATTTCATATTTTAGGGCATGGTGACCCCATGCTTACAATAATTTATAGAGATGTTTTGGGGTGTATACAAAGGAGGTTTGATTTTATTTTATATGATGATATTTTTGGGTGTATATGGAGGAGGTTGGACTTTATTTTATGTGATGATACTTTGGTGTGTATACGGAGGAGAATGAATTTTTTTATGATGGAAAATTATTTTAGTGTTATAAACTTTATTGCATATCGTATGACGGGACCCTAGTTATCTTCAAGGGGCATGGGGGGCTAGGTACATTCATGATCTTGAATCATATTTTATTTAATGATGATAAATTAAAGTGGTAAATTATGAGGCACGTTATACGATGTGAGATAAAATTTATAAAATGTTGATTGATTATTTACTTGCACACTATTATTGCGTGGTGTAGTCATGTCAGCTTGCGATGGCCTGATCATTGCGGTTGAACCCCCTTTTAGGTGCTCGTGATCTTCCAGCTTAGTCTTTCGTTCCTTGCGGTGTTATGTCAATTCTCAATCTCGTCACAAACATTTTTGGGATGCAGGGTTTATTTTACTTTATTTAATCTCGGACTTTGAGAGGTGCGAGGATTTGTATTTCCAATTTAGCATATAATCTCTTTAACTACTGGGTCAGATTTACTTTATTAGCATGTGGAGGTTTACCTATGATGTTGGTTTTGGGATTTTATGTTGTAATGGATTATGATCTATTTATTATTATATTTGGCGGGATTGTCTTTCTTATTCAGTTTATATTATTAAATTTATGTTATTGTACTCTAGTTGCATTATCTATATCATTTGTTTTCACTCATGCTAACGATGATAAGTAAATTGAATTGAAAAATTGTAATTTGTAATAAATAAACATGATCAACCCAATTATTAAAAATTATGGGGGTGTCACATTTCAGATTAATTAGACACTTCTAAGGGTTAGGGAGGCTGGTATGTAAAATTATTCATGTTTTATATGGGAGTGGGGGTGAGGAGAGAGTAAATAGTGGTCTCATATTTCACTACTTTTTTAAATGCAAGAGTGCCCACACATGTAGCATTCTTTTGGCGGTTCCTGTATTAGATGAGTAAGGTGTTTTGTTTCTATAGAAAAGTATTTATAATGCTGAATCATGAGAATTATCATCTAGATGATTTAAATCTTAGATATAGATATATAGGTCTAGTTTAAGTTTTTTTAATTTGAAAACCATGATGACTTAAAGGTCCTTGGGCTTAAATTTTATAATATCAATACCAACAGTTTATAGGATTGCAAAATATTTTATCTTTTGTATTTACATCCCTCACATTACATCTAAAAAACATTACACAACTATATTTTCATTAAAGAGTCGTGTCAAACATTTTAGGAACTTCTTATATATTTAACACTCCAAACACAATGGTACAAAATTTTCAGGCATCTTATCTAGATGAGATCATGCATCACTGAATGGGAATGTTACTTGAATAAGCTTACGGGCAACCTTCTTTCAGAATATAAAATCATGCAATCCTTTTGTTAACTGTGTTTTGACCAAGTAACTTTTATAAATAACATTAATCTAGTTTCTAAACTATTAGCTACATATATTTTTATTTTATTTTTAATTGAACAAAGGAAATATTTCCAATAGTTATACGCACATGCCAACTCCTCCCCCCCCCCCCCCCCCCCCCAACAAACAATCTTTTCACTAACAAAAAAAAATGTCCTTGACATAGAAATATTTCTTGAGGGTGGACCCTATGTATTAAATTCATTAGTTAGTACTCTCGCCTAATTAATTTATTTTCCTTTATTTCATCATCCATCCATTCTTTCAAAAAGGTTGGATAGAGTAAAGTGGTTAAAATGGTCAAAATGAACTGACATTTTATTTTAACTAGGGCAAAAGGACAATACTTAAGGCATCAGACTCCAACTAATTTCTTATAAAGCCTATATTAGTTCTTCGACGAGAACAATGAGAAGTTATATGAAGGAGATATAAATTTTCTTGCCTCTAAAAGTAGATGGTGTGGCAAGAAATCTCCCAAATTACCCTTAACTCTATTCGACCACCGGTTTAACCTTTTATTTTGACCGCCCAACCACACCTAACATAATTGATGGGAAGTAAGTCAAATTAATTCTCAACAATCTAGAAATATTATAGGCGATAACAATCGCATTAGATAAATTCTTACTAGAATTCAACTCTAGCAGTAAAGATTAACACCCACAGGGACAAATCATCATGGAGTTTGTAACATAAAAAATATCTAGATTGTAGGGGATTTTGAATTATTCAAAAACCCATTCACAACATCCTTTTCCTAGTTTATGTTTCTTCATATACATTAATACTTAACACATAGAAACTTAAGTTTAATAAATCACATTTTAGGACCCTCCTAAGCATCACCTTATGCCCCTAGAACTTACTCCTTTTCCATAAACCCTAGGTCACACTCTGATTACCGATCTAGAGGCCACCAGGTGCTCCCGGGCCCTATTTGACTCCGGCCAACATTCGTTTTCGAGAAATAGCTCATAAAAATCTCCTTCATATATATATATATATATATATATATATATATATATATATATATATATATATATATATATATATATATATATATATATATATATTTATTTATTTATTTATTTATTTATTTGCCATTGCATTACATATTTGTAGTAAGAAGAAAAAATACAAAAGCTAAAATAATGGGACTTAGTCCGAACCCACAATCTCTCTATTTCTTAAACCCTTAACACTACCGTGGAACACACTTCCCCTAGTGACGAGCGATAGAACATCCACTATAAGAGCCTAATTCCTCATTTGAGGTGGTTGATGGAACCAAGAAATATGGAACGGAGTCCTTCATGTATGCATTCGCGTACGACACCCAAGCATAAAAACAAAACATCAGTCAGTTAGTAAAAGTCAACGAAACAATAAAAAAGGAACATAACAAGAATAGAGAAAAATTTACCCCAGGATAAAAGACGTCATTTGTAATCCCCATCAATCTTTGCACCGCTACATTGGGGCGGTACGGCATGCTCAGTGTTCCCCCGTTAGTCAACTGGAAATTATAAGAAGGGGGATGTAATACCCCGTAATTTTAATGACTTTTAAAATGGTTATATTAATGGATTAATTGGATATTGTTTATAAATTAATTCATTTGGGTTTTATCCGAATTGTGGATATTATAATGAATGATTCTGAATATTACTTAAAGATATTTAAGTAATATATGAATGTGATGCTATTGATATGGCTGTGTGATACTAATTCAGAAATTTGAATTTTTAGTCCGACGCGGTATGGGACGTGTCGGGACAAATTACGAGATTAAATAAGAAACTTATTTTTATATCAACCTTATAGTCGTTTTGACTGCGTCGTTACATCCGAAAGGGTTGAAATAGTCAAAAAAGTCTATTTGGATGTTGGTTTTGGGTCTCGGGTCATTCGGAAATGAAAAGGCAACCCAAAAGGGCATTTTGGTTATTTTTACAAAGGGGATGAATAGTGATTTCGGATTTTGTCTTATTATAAGTATTTGGAGATTAGTTGTATGTGGGTTCATCCATCTCTTCTACAAAAAAAAATTGAGAGGTCATCTTTTGAGAGAAAGTGAAAGCTTGCTTGCGAAGAGAGAAGCTTGCTTGGAAAGGAGGAGAACTAAGACCAAAGGTCACCACCACCAACCACCACCGAAAGTTGGCCGAAAAAGGGATAACCACCTGTGATATACTACACCAAAGGATCAAATCTTCATTATAGGCAAGTGTTTGATAATTGCAATATAAGTTTGTATATTGTCCATGTTAGAATAGTTATAAAAAGGTGAGATATTTCATGTTTGGAAGATGAAAAGATAAAGTTGTTAATGGATTTCTAGATAATGGGGATATATATGAATAAAAAATATATTGTAAGTAGATAGTAATCCATGAAATAATCACAAATCTATTGAGGAAATTATGAGAATCATTGGTGTGTTCTTGAAGATATTATGTTGATAATTTTCTGGAAAGAGAGGATATAAACTTGCTTTTAATTCAATCTCTTGATGATTCTAGGATGTTTAGAGCATTAGAAATCATTTATATATGTTGATATATCATGTAGTAAGGTTTATAAGAAATTTGGGTTGTTAATATGAAGGTTTGATTGATAAAAAATGTTTAAACCCGTAGTAGAAGAAATGTAGAAAAACTGGGTTGTTACATGGGCGATCGATCGATTGACCCCCTGCCTTCGATCGATCGACCTCCTCTGAATTGAAGAAGTTGTTTCTTTTTAATGTTGATTCTTATCCCGAAGCTTTTGTAAGTCTTTGTTGATTATTAATTGGATATTATGGGACTTAGGGAAGATCAGTAAGCCCTAGTTAAGATTCGAATTATTTTATTGGGATTTAATTGATTAGAATTATGATAATTAAATTGGAAGAAATTTCGATTGCTAAATTCATGTGTTGGATTATAATTGGTATGCATGAGGATTGAGGATAGGTCCAGTAGGTGAGATTTAATACAACACCTGGGTAGCCTTAGAGTTACAATTTGAAAATCAAGGTGTGAGTTTAAGCTCATTATTGATTCCGCATGGACTAAGTGTGTAATATAAGCGCTTAATGGTATGGCTCCTGGTTAGAGATGGGAGTTCAGACCACATTTTGTTGAAAGAGGGGATGAGGTTATCCCGGTTGCGTATTTGTAGTTGATGTACCTCCACAACTGACAAACTTAATTAGTAGTGTATTAGAGGGGTTCCTTGTTTGGATTTCACTTTGCGAGACGCTCCGCGCATGAACCTTAACGACGTCGGGAGTGGAGAGATGTTAAAGGATGCGAGGATGTAGGTTTTGTTGTTAAGTCATATAGTGTGAATGAAACACTATAGACTATGAGACATGTGTGGATGGTATTCACTCCTAGTTGATAGAAGATGTTTTTATAAGAGATTAGAAACAATCGGTTATAACCCTAATTAAAGGATAGTTTAATTCATGATAATTCGGGAGATAAGATGAGATGGACCAGTAGGATATTACTGATTTCTTACTGAATGAAAGTTGAGGAAAAACCCATTTGAACCCGAAGTAATGAGTGAGGCTCAGGGATGATTAAATTTAAAGAGATATAATACTACGTATGGGAATTATCTTAGGGTAATGTGATTACCTTGTTGATATTTTATTATAGGTAGATGATAATGCCTATTTTATTGATTTATGATTTATGTGTATGACATACCTAGATTACTTGCTATCGGTGGGGAGGGTTGTGTGTGAGGGTAGTCATATCCTAATGAGTCCATGGGATTTTTGATTTGTCTCTCGAGAACATAGGTTTATGAATGACTTATCGGGGAGTTGATAAGTCCGCTGACTATGGGAACGTAGGTATTTGCGTGGCTCGTGGGTATGAGAACTATGTTCGCCTCCAATGTTTGTGTTGTTATTTATGGTTCGAGGAATCCTTACCGAACATTTAGTCCCCTATTCGGCGACCAGCGATATTGGGACATAATAGCAGAGTAATGCATTGCACCGTAGCTGTGACTCGGGGTGTTGTATTATATATGCATATATATATATATATATATATATATATATATATATATATATATATATATATATATAATTAATTAAATAAATTTATATAGTGGTTAGTTCATTCTACTGTGTGATAATTGTAGAAGACGGTGAATAAAGAAAAAGAAGTGAATTAAGATAATGAATGTTTATTCTTATAGATTTGAAAAGATAAATTCATGTTAATGATAAAAGTATAAGAATTATTGTACTACATATGGTATGGGACATACGGGGTTATGATATGGGATGGAATCATATTATGGAAACTAGGTATGAGGAACCATTAACTAGGAGGTTAATAGGAAACGTTAAGCGTGCACTCTAGATGAGAAGTGTGAATAGGAAGTTAGAATTGGATACTAACATTTACATAATAAATTCTTTATTGCACTTGTTAAATACTTGTTGTGTTCAAAATTATTTTTCACACCGGGCTCTGACTCGTTTCCTTGCATATTTTCTTTTTTATTGTACCTTCTATATCAGGTGTCCAGCATCAGGGTCACCAACCTTAGAGGATTATGATGAGTTATGGAGCTATAGAGTATTGCTTCGACACCTATCTTTATTTGATTCATGTCCCTTAAAAGGAATTGAGTTATCTTATTTTCTATCGGAGTCAAATAGTCTTGTACTCGTGTCATTTTAATACTTTTATTATTGTTTGGAGTACTGTATTGGATTATTATGTGGGAATGTTTATTCCAATTGCATTTAAATTATTTTGTATTATCTGTTCGGTTATTAGTGTTATAGAATAATATGTGTTGTGTTATTGGTAAAAGAAAAATGGATTTTGTTGAAATTAAAATTTGAAAAGTTTTTAACACCAGCTTAATTGGGTACTGGGTGAATAGTAAATGTTTTCGACAGTGATGCTAAGAATGAGCTAATTGTATATTCTGTTTTAATTTGGTATGGAACTGGCCACCCGGTATTTAATTAGGCGGGGTGTTACAGGTGGTATCAGAGCAGCAGGTTTTAGTGTCCTTTAGGGTCTATACGGCTTACTGTGTTTTCAGCTTAGCGTTCTTTGATGTAGAGCCCTATGTTTAGGATTGTTTATTTCTTTGGTAAGATTCTGTATATATTATGGAATCTTATTTGCGTTCGGACGAGTTCGTATAAGAAGTATGACAGATGAGGGACATTGGATGGATAGCGAAGATCGTACCTAGGAGGTTATGAAGTATGTTCGAGTATAATGACCGTAGTCGAGGTCACCCCTATTATGGAAAATTGAGGAAAGTCATCAGTAGAAGTTCTAGAAATGCGAGAATTGGGTGTGTTTCCCAACGAAGGTAATATATTAAAAGTCTTGGGCATATAGTGGAGTGTGGTTAACTAGAACTGAAAATTTGGGGTAAAGTTTTTCTTGACTTATCGGAGCAAAGTTATAACAGTGGGAGTCAACAACCACCACCCGCGAATGAGGGTATGTTTTCTATCTAAGGAATTATGTGGCGTATATTGATTTTTGTAGCGATTAATATTGTATGGGCAAAAGGGTTACTAAACTTAGCCAATAGCACTGTTATTTACGTAGACTCACTGAGGGGTTGGACACCTATATTTTTTCATGTCATCACGTGGGTTTGATTTTTATCACGGAATTACTTACTTTGGGCATGTCCGAACATGATGTGACTAGCGACGTGCATTGACTTGGGGTATATGAGAGTGTATAGCCAGCATCTTGTCTTTAATAAGAGAGTAGATGAGTAGACTTTTATTTGAAATCGATAAAACTTGTAGAGAGGTTATAAACTATTGACTAAGGACCTAAGGAGTTTCGATGACCGACTACTTTAGGTAGTAGTGTATCGGGGGGGTTCCTTGTTTGGATTTCGCTTGCGAGACACCCCACACATGAAACTAATAAATATTGGGAGTCAAAATAAGTTAGGTCTTTAGGATATGAGTTTATAACCTTTGCAATAAATTAGAGTATTATGTGGATAATCATATCCATATTATAATGAATGTTGTACGATAGGGTGTATAGGCTCCCTAGATGGTTGGATTGTAGTATTTTCATAATTGTGAAAGAATAAGTAGTTGTGACTTGAGGATTTACTTGTTTAATAAGTGAGGATCATTTTTTTCCAAACTTTGTCACGAGGATGGTATAGGGAAGATTGCGTAAAGTTTGTATTCGATTCAGTTGAAACTATATGGTGAGGCTTGGCGTATAACATCAATGGGGTTTTTTGATAATGTACTGTATGGGCAATACAACATAGATTACTTATGATGTGATATTTATACTCAGAGTTCACCTTACTAGTATGATTTATCTTTTCGAAATTCGGGATGAAATTTTGTTATAAGGGGGGAAGTAAGTAATACCCCGGTAATTTTAATGACTTTTAAAATGGTTATATTAATGGATTAATTGGATATTTTTTATAAATTAATTTATTTGGGTTTTATCCGAATTGTGGATATTATAATGAATGATTCTGAATATTACTTAAAGATATTTAGGTAATATATGAATGTGATGCTATTGATATGGCTCTGTGATACTAATTCAGTAATTTGAATTTTTAGTCTCACGAGGTATGGGACGTGTCGGGACAAATTGTGAGATTAAATAAGAAACTTATTTTTATATTAACCTTATAGTCGTTACAACTGCGTCGTTGCATCCAGAAGGGTTCAAATAGTTAGAAAAGTCTATTTGGATGTTTGTTTTGTGTCTCGGGTCATTTGGAAATGAAAAGGCAACCCAAAAGGGCATTTTGGTTATTTTTACAAGGGGTGAATAGTGATTTCAGATTTTGTCTTATTATAAGTATTTGGAGATTAGTTGTACGTGGGTTCATTCATCTCTTTTACACAAAAAAATTGAGAGGTCATCTTTTGAGAGAAAGTGAAAGGTTGCTTGGGAAGAGAGAAGCTTGCTTGGAAAGGAGGAGAACTAAGACCAAAGGTCACCACCACCAACCACCACTGAAATTCGCCGAAAAAGGGAGAACCACCTGTGATATACTACACCAAAGGATCAAATCTTAAATAGAGGCACGTGTTCAATGATTGCAATCTAAGTTTGTATATTGTCCATGTTAGAATAGTTATAAAAAGATGAGATTTTTCAGGTTTGGAAGATGAAAAGATAAAGTTGCTAATGGATTTCTGGATAATGGAGACATATAGGAATCAAACTCATGATGTAGGTAGATAGTAATCCATGAAATAATCATAAATCTGTTCAGTAAATTATGAGAATCATTGGTGTGTTCTTGAAGATATTATGTTGATAATTTTCTGGAAAGAGAGGATATAAACATGCTTTTAATTCAATCTCTTGATGATTCTAGGATGTTTAGAGCATTAGAAATCATTTATATATGTTGATATATCATGTAGTAAGGTTTATAAGTCATTGGGGTTGTTAATATGAAGGTTTGATTGATCAAAAATGGTTAAACCCGTAGTAGAAGAAATGCAGAAAAACTGGGTTGCTACCTGGGCAATCGATCGATCGCCCCTGCCTTCGATGGATCGACCTCCCCAGAATTGATGAAGTTGTTTCTTTTTAATGTTGATTCTTATCCCTAACCTTTTGTAATTCTTTGGTGAATATTAATTGGATATTATGGGACTTAGGGAAGATCAGTAAGCCCTAGTTAAGTTTCGAATTATTTGATTGGGATTTAATTGATTAGAATTACGATAATTAAATTGGAAGAAATTTCGATTGCTAGATTCATGTGTTGGATTATAATTGGTATGCATGAGGATTAAGGATAGGTCTAGTAGGTGAGATTTAATATTACACCTGGGTAGTCTTAGAGTTACAATGTGACACCCCGCCTAATTAATCCCGGGTGATCAGTCCTAAATCAAGTTAGAACAGGTTTCTCATTTGGTCCATTCTTAGCATCACTGTCTTTTTATTAAATTACTAACCACCTAAGTGAGAAAAATAGACTGGTGCCAATTTTTATCTTTCATTAATTAAACAAAAACCCATGCTGAAAATAACACTATATAACAATCATAGATAACTGAATTAATCATTCACAAGTAAAAATAATTGACCGAATAAACCAACGGTCCAAATAATAAATCCCATAAAGATAAGAATAAACCCTCAACAAGTCTTAATACAAATAAATGGAAAGTGAGCAACATGCTCGAATACTAATTAAGAACTTCTACATTTAAGAATGAAGAATGAGGCGTCTATCCAAATCCCGCAACATCCACATATGCTGCAGCAACGGATCTCTGGAATATAGTCAAGGCTGGCGTCCCTGTGGCTGGACACCTAAAAGGTTTTTAAAAAGTTTTTATAGCAAGGGTTAGTACCCAAAACATTTGAAAACATTTAAAAAATGATTAACTTGCAGTAATAATAAATATGCATGCTCTTCATATTTTAGTTAGTGTCCCACTCTCTTGAGAACTTCCTTACCCCTCCTCTAATGTGCACCACTAACGCTTTAATTATCACCTAGTTATCTATCTCATGACTAGATAATTATTAAAGTCTCCTTGTACCCCCCTACTCTAATCTGAGTATAATGTGATTATGATTTTTAAGTTATTAGTAACATCAACTTAATTAATCATTTCCCTTTTTGATTCATATAACTTCTCCACTCGTTATACATATACAACAACTCATGCTTGTATTTATTTAGTCCGTATATAATAATCACCTAATTATATACTTAGAAATATTGCAGCATTCACACACATACTGAAATATATAAAACACTAACATCCACCCGAGTAAAAGTACTCACCGGACATAATTTCTCTAAAGTGCTAGTACACTAGGTATATTCACATACCCTAGTTATCCAAGTTAGAATCGCTCACTAACTTGGTTTAGTGTACGATTGGAGGCGGTCATATTCCTTCCCGGAAAGTGAGATGCCCCTCACCCCCTGTAACGGACGCTATTACCTGGGAATCTACTCGCCCTACTCCTCAAGCTAGGGGATTCATCCACTGCGCATAACCTCCCCCTATAGCACTAGAGTATAATAATATCTAACCACTGATATTAAGGCATACACTATATTTATATACTATCACACACCGTATATATATATATATATATATATATACATATATAAAAATGTACCAGCTACACCGTGTACTAAACTCGTGACACAAGCCTATTCCATTTTTATTATGAGTTTGTTACCCAACTCGAATTATTTATTAATTTGCACATTAATAAAATCAGTTACTTTTGATGTTGCCCTCACCATTTAAGTGGACTCAATCTCATAGCCCGAATTAACCTCACCCGAGTCTAAATCCCGACTCTAAATTTCTTAGTTCATTACTAAGTAAAATAATTTACCTCGATGTCGCTCAACCAATTTTGACGTGTCACCCAAATTTCTACTCCCATCTCCTAATTAATTCACTCACATTTAATCAGGTTTAACTCATGCATTAATTTCTCCACAATAATTAATTACATAACAACTTTTATATAAATCTCTTTCTATATAAACAAAACTGGGCGAATTGTCAGTTTCTGCCGACCATCGATCGATCGACTTCATGGCGTCGATCGATCGATCGATCAGGTACTCGTCTTCTCCGCGAAGACAGACAGCCATGGATGAGTTTTCAAGTCCCAATTCCTTCTACACTAAAACTAAATCCCTTTTAGCATTTGTATATAGTAGGAAACTCATTAGGGATCTCCAGAACATTCATCAACATTGTTTAAATTCGTCCATTAACTCCAATTTCTAAGTTTGGGGAAAGTTCCATCATTAACCCTAAGCCCATTTATACCCCAAATCTCATCATCAAATTCGTTTCCAAATATTCAGATATCATTCTACCAGATATGCATTAACTTACAATCATCAGATTGTTACAAGAATCACCACCCAATTTCGTAAATCAGAATTGTTGTTTTCAAAATCTCATGTTCATACCATTAACACCCAAAAATGAATTTCTACTTAATCACTACACATGAATATGAATTGAAAACAGATTTAATGCTATTTCAAGTTATCCACTTGCCTTAAGGTTCGTAGAGTCTGAATTGGAGCTAAATCCCAAGGTTGAAGATGACCTTTGTTAGCTCTCTTTTGATCCCCAATTTGGCTTTGGCTGCTGTTAGGGTTTCCTAACCCTTAATTTGCTTTTTCTAATTAAGGTCAGCCACCCCCTTATTTATTTTTATTAGATTAATTAACTTAATTCCGTTTTTTGACTAATGGGCCAAGCCCAAGTGACCCAAATGCCCCCGAGTGGGCCCGACTATGTCTAAAAACGTCCCGTGACCCGTTTACTACCCCCAGGTACACTTTTCCGACTATCTCTGCCCATCCGGACTCAACTGTACACTCAAAATTTGCATCTGAATTAATTTATAGAAATACTTATCCCCCACCCAATATAGTCTATACCGACTATCGGATGTGATAAGTACATATCTCGTTATTAATACTAGAAACGACGAAATTACATTATTACTATACGATCAGTAAATAATTTTCCCTAAATATTAACCATTCAATCCCAGATTAATATTTATATATTATTCTATCATAATTAATTCACTAAATTACAACACACTAGTAATTTAGAATTTCCGAATTAATTAAATTTTAAATGTACCAAAAATACGGGGTGTTACATACTCCCCCCCTTATAAAGGAATTTCGTCCCCGAAATTAGATTGTACCTGCGTTGAAAAGCTCTGGATATTGTTCCCGCATATCCTCCTCTCGCTCCCAGGTAGACTCGTCAACATTGTGATGACCCCACTGTACTCTAACCAATGGAACAACCTTGGATCGTAATTTCCGCTCACTATGATCCAAAATAGCTACCGGCCTTTCCTCATACGAGATGTCTGGCTGTAAGTCGATCTCCTCGAGTGGAATGTGCCAAAAGGCTCTCTCGCTCCTTCGATATTTCTTCAGCGATGCCACATGGAATACATCGTGTATCCGCTGAAGATGTTCTGGTAACCCAAGCTTATACGCCACCGGTCCCACCCTCTCAATAATAGGGAAAGGTCCTACGTATCACGGTGATAACTTACCCTTCTTGCCGAACCTCGTCACCCCCTTCATTGGGGATACCCGGACTAAAACCTGGTCCCCAACTTCTAGCTCCACATGTCGTCGAGAAGCGTCCGCATAACTCTTTTGCATGTCCTGAGCTATCCGAATTCTTCCTCGAATCAGCTCTATCTTGGAAGATGTCTCTTGAACAATATCCGGCCCCAAGAGTTTGTTGTCCCCCACCTCTAACCAACAAACGGGTGAACGACAAGGTCTCCCGTACAGTGCCTCAAACGGTGCCATGCCAATCGTGAATTGGTAAGAATTGTTATACGCAAACTCTACCAAAGGAAGATATTTCTCCCATCCTCCCCCGAAGTCCAAAATGCACATTCTGAGCATGTCTTCCAGCATCTGGTTAACTCTCTCAGTCTGTCCGTCCGTCTGTGGGTGATACGCTGTACTCAAGCGCAACTCCGTGCCCATTGCCTCCTGAAAGCTCTGCCAAAAGTGGGCGACAAAGATTTTGTCTCGGTCGGATACAATATTTATCGGCACTCCATGCAGCTTAACAATCTCTGCTATGAATAGCTGTGCATAACGCATCGTCTCGAAGTCTGTGCGTACAGGAAAAAAGTGGGCCACCTTAGTCAACCGATCCACAATAACCCATATGGAGTCATGACCCCTCTACGATACAGGTAACCCTGTAATGAAGTCCATGGAGATGCTCTCCCACTTCCACATGGGAATTTCTAATGGCTGTAGTATCCCTGATGGTCTCTGGTGGTCAACTTTCACAAGCTGACACATGGCACACTTCGAAACAAACTCCGCTATGTCCCGTTTCATCCCTGCCCACAAATACTGCCTCCTCATATCTTGGTACATTTTATCCCCACCGGGGTGTACCGCAAATTTCGAGCCATGGGATTCTGTCATAACGGCGTGCTTCAAATCCTCATCCTCTGGCACCATTAACCTCCCATTAAAGCGTAGGCCTCCTTCTGAGCTAATTGAGTAACCCTCTGCTCCCTCAGCTAACAACTGGCCCACCCTATCCCGGCAAACCTGATCCTCAGCCTGAGCCTTCACAATTCGCATAATGATCTCGGGTGTGATGGATAAAGCTGACATGCAAGCCCTGGCTACGTCATCCTCATATCGAAGCTCTCTCCACTTCGCTTTCCATACCTCTGCTATCTCCCCAGTCGGCCTTCGGCTCAATGCGTCTGCTACCACATTGGCCTTACTAGGATGATACTGAATATCAAATTGGTAGTCCTTCACGAATTCTAGCCACCGCCTCTGCCACATATTCACATCCTTCTGTGTGAAGATATACTGAAGTGACTTGTGATCCGTGAATAGAGTAAACAGCTCTACTAGAAGATAATGCCTCCATATCCTCAAAGAAAAACCGACCGCTGCCAACTCTAGGTCATGAGTGGGGTAATTCCTCTCGTGGGGCTTTAGCTTCATGGAAGCATAAGCTATAGCCCTTTCCTCCTGCTGGAGCACACCCCCAAGACCCCGTAAGGATGCGTCTGTGTAAACCCGATACTCTAGCCCTCCCTTTGGCAATGCCAGCACGGGTGCAGATGTCAATTTGTCCTTTAGCTCGTCGAACGCTAATTGACAACTATCATCCCACTTGAAAGGTACCCCTTTCCGAGTCAGATTCGTCAAAGGTCCGGCAATTTTGGAGAATCCCTGAATGAATCGCCTGTAGTAACCGGCCAAACCCAGAAAACTGCGCACCTCGGTCGGTGTCGTGGGCTGTCCCCACTCCCTCACCGCTGACACCTTATCTGGATCCACTGCAATACCCTGATCTGACACGACGTGACCAAGGAACTGTACCTCCCGTAGCCAGAATCCACACTTACCAAATTTGCCATAGAGCTGATGATCCCTCAATGTTTGTAAAACCATGCGCAGATGCTCTGTGTGCTCCTCCTCGGTACGCGAGTAGATTAGGATGTCATCAATGAACACGATGACAAACTGATCTAGGTACTCCCTGAAAACCCTGTTCATGAGGTCCATGAACACTGCTGGTGCATTGGTGAGCCCGAAGGGCATCACCCTGAACTCATACGATCCATACCGCGACAAGAAAGCGGTCTTAGGAACATCCTCCTCTCGGATACGCAGTTGATGATACCCTGACCTCAAGTCGACTTTGGAGAAGTAAGGCGCCCCTCTCAATTGGTCAAATAAATCATCAATCCGAGGCAACGGATACTTATTCCGTATCGTCACCTTATTCAGCTCCCTATAATCCACGCACAAGCGGAGTGAACCATCTCGCTTCTTCACAAACAACACCGGCGCATCCCACGGCGATGTACTCCGCCGAATAAAACCCTGACCCAGTAGTTGCTGAATCTGCTCCCTCAATTTCCGCATTTCTGAAGGGGCCATTCGGTAAGGTGCCTGAGCAATCGGCCTCGTCCCCGATGCCAAATCGATAACAAATTCGATTTCTATGCTGGGTGGTAATCCTGGTATCTCCTGGAATACATCCTCAAAGTCCCTCACCATAGGAATAGAGTCTAAAGGAGCTACCACTTCCTGTGAGGTTTCCTCCTCAATGTAATAAAGATGAGTGGTCCAGCCTCCCTCTGGGAGAGGCATTGCCACCACAAACATCTCTTGCCCCGGAATGGCAAAAATAATGCTCCCACCGAAGCAGTCAATCATGGCTCTATAGTCAGCGAGCCAATCCATACCGATGATCACATCGTGAACATGCATATCTAATACCAACATGTCCGCGGGTAATACTAAACCACCAATCTCTACTCCTACTCCTCGACATATAAAGAATATAAGCGACCCACTCCCCAATGGTGAGTCAACACACATAACAGTGCTCTCAGCGGTGGCTAACAACCCTAAAGCCTTCGCGAAATGTGTAGCTATAAAGCAATGAGTGGCCCCCGTATCAAATAATACCCGACCCATAGTGCCATGGATAGGAAACGTACCCTCAATCGCGGGCGGCGCATGCTGTGCTGGAGGATTGGGAACGTCCCGAACGTTATACACACGTTCGTAGTGCATCTGCCCCTGTTGCTATGGGGCGTGTGGGGCTGCTGCTGCTGTTGCTGGCGGCATCTGACCCTGTTGCCCCTGCTGGGCACCCTGCTGTTGGCCTCTGCCCCTCTGTGGGCACTCCCTCTTGAAGTGTCCTGGCTGGCCACAGGATAAACAACGTTTCTGGTCGTCACCCTGTCGTTGGCCCTGCTAGCCCTGACCTTGCTGCCCCTGGTGGCCTCCCCCATTGTTCCCTTGGCCCTGACGGCCCTGAGGTACCTGCTGTTGCTGATTAGGGCCTGGTTGCCCCTGCCTGAACCCCTGTCCTCCCGGTCGGAACCCACCAGGCTTAAACTTCTTATCCTGATTCCCTTGCTAAATGATAACCTTCTGATGTGTGCCACTTGCCTCACTACTAGTAACCGCCTTGCCCTGCTGGCTCGGCTCACCTGCCTTCTTGTTCCCCTTAGCATGGAAACGATGATCCTGGCAATGTACAAGTGTGGCATTAACGACATCTGTATAAGTCACTAATGCAGGGTTTCCAATCAAGTGCTGCCTAATTCTCCAAGCTAGACCATCCATGAACTTGGACTTCTTCCGCTCCTCATCGCTCACCTCATTTGGCACAAAGTTTGCCAAACGGGTGAACTCCTCCTCATATTCTGCTACTGACCTGTCACCCTGTACCAACTCGCTGAATTTCTTTATCATCTCAGACTCTACTGCTGGAGGGAAGTACTTACGGTCAAACCGCACCCAGAATTCAGAAATCGGCATCAAATCCCGCTCCTCAGCGGTGGTTACGGACTCCCACCACTGTAAGGCTGCCCCCGACAAACGAAAGGTAGCCAGCATCTGTTTCTGCACCTCTGTACCCTCTAACATGCGCAGATGGCGCTGAATGTTCTTCTTCCAGTCACAAGCCTTGACCACATTGGTGCTACCTCGAAACTCAGGTGGGTGACCCTTCTGAAAGGTCTCCCTCACTCGCTGCCAAGATGGTGGCCCTACTGGAGCCTGAACTGCTGGAGCCAATGGAGGCGGTGCCTGAGGCTGTGGAAAATGAGCTGCCATAGCTCGCATCGCTTTCTCGTCCGCTTGGGCCACTATCACTGCCACCTGAGTGGTAGAAATTAACTCGGGTGGTGGTGGTGGTGGTGGTGGCGGTACCTGTGGCTCCTGGCGAGCCTCCCTCACCTCATCTCTAGCCTCAGCCCTTTCCGCTCTCTGTCTCTTTGGCGGCATCTGAAATAGATTGAATTGTATAAGTACACAATTTATACAAAAACTAATAGGAGGAATATGATATCTCACAAGCGGAAAATATAATCAACAGTCCTAATAATAGGGCTCTATAACAACCGAACGCTACGCTGAAACGTAGAAAGCCGCACAGATCCTAAGGACTCTAGAACCTGATGCTCTGATACCATCTCTGACACCCCGCCTAATTAATCCCGGGTGATCAGTCCTGAATCAAGTTAGAACAGGTTTCTCATTTGGTCCATTCTTAGCATCACTGTCGTTTTATTAAATTACTAACCACCTAAGTGAGAAAAATAGACTGGTGCCAATTTTTATCTTTCATTAATTAAACAAAAACCCATGCTGAAAATAAAACTATATAACAATCACAGATAACTGAATTAATCATTCACAAGTAAAAATAATTGACTGAATAAACCAACGGTCCAAATAATAAATCCCATAAAGATAAGAATAAACCCTCAACAAGTCTTAATACAAATAAATGGAAAGTGAGCAACATGCTCGAATACTAATTATGAACTTCTACATTTAAGAATGAAGAATGAGGCGTCTATCAAAATCACGCAACATCCACATATGCTGCAGCAACGGATCTCTGGAATATAGTCAAGGCTGGCGTCCCTGTGGCTGGACACCTAAAAGGTTTTTAAAAAGTTTTTATAGCAAGGGTTAGTACCCAAAACATTTGAAAACATTTAAGAAATGATTAACTTGCAGTAATAATAAATATGCATGCTCTTCATATTTTAGTTAGTGTCGCACTCTCTTGAGAACTTCCTTACCCCTCCTCTAATGTGCACCACTAACACTTTAATTATCACCTAGTTATCTATCTCATGACTAAATAATTATTAAAGTCTCCTTGTACCCCCCCTACTCTAATTTGAGTATAATGTGATTATGATTTTTAAGTTATTAGTAACATCAACTTAATTAATCATTTCCCTTTTTGATTCATATAACTTCTCCACTCGTTATACATATACAACAACTCATGCTTGTATTTATTTAGCCCGTATATAATAATCACCTAATTATATACTTAGAAATATTGCAGCATTCACACACATACTGAAATACATAAAACACTAACATCCACCCGAGTAAAAGTACTCACCGGACATAATTTCTCTAAAGTGCTAGTACACTAGGTATATTCACATACCCTAGTTATCCAAGTTAGAATCGCTCACTAACTTGGTTTAGTGTACGATTGGAGGCGGTCATATTCCTTCCCGGAAAGTGAGATGCCCCTCACCCCCTGCAACGGACGCTATGACCTGGGAATCTACTCGCCCTACACCTCAAGCTAGGGGATTCATCCACTGCGCGTAACCTCCCCCTATAGCACTAGAGTATAATAATATCTAACCACTGATATTAAGGCATACACTATATATATATATACTATCACACACCGTATATATATATATATATATATATATATATATATATATATATATAAATGTACCAGCTACACCATGTACTAAACCCGTGACACAAGCCTATTCCATTTTTATTATGAGTTTGTTACCCAACTCGAATTATTTATTAATTTGCACATTAATAAATTCAGTTACTTTTGATGTTGCCCTCACCATTTAAGTGGACTCAATCTCATAGCCCGAATTAACCTCACCCGAGTCTAAATCCCGACTCTAAATTTCTTAGTTCATTACTAAGTAAAATAATTTACCTCGATGTCGCTCAACCAATTTTGACGTGTCACCCAAATTTCTACTCCCATCTCCTAATTAATTCACTCACATTTAACCAGGTTTAACTCATACATTAATTTCTCCACAATAATTAATTACATAACAACTTTTATATAAATCTCTTTCTATATAAACAAAACTGGGCGAATTGTCAGTTTCTGCCGACCATCGATCGATCGACTTCATGGCGTCGATCGATCGATCGATCAGGTACTCGTCTTCTTCGCGAAGACAGACAGCCATGGACGAGTTTTAAAGTCCCAATTCCTTCTACACTAAAACTAAATCCCTTTTAGCATTTGTATATATTAGGAAACTCATTAGGGATCTCCATAACATTCATCAACATTGTTTTAATTCGTCCATTAACTCCAATTTCTATGTTTGGGGAAAGTTTCATCATTAACCCTAAACCCATTTATACCCCAAATCTCATCATCAAATTCGTTTCCAAATATTCAGATATCATTCTACCAGATATGCATTAACTTACAATCATCAGATTTTTACAAGAATCACCACCCAATTTCATAAATCAGAATTGTTGTTTTCAAAATCTCATGTTCATACCATTAACACCCAAAAACGAATTTCTACTTAATCACTACACATGAATATGAATTAAAAACAGATTTAATGCTATTGCAAGTTATCCACTTGCCTTAAGGATCGTAGAGTCTGAATTGGAGCTAAATCCCAAGGTTGAAGATGACCTTTGTTGGCTCTCTTTTGATCCCCAATTTGACTTTGGCTGCTGTTAGGGTTTCCTAACCCTTAATTTGCTTTTTCTAATTAAGTTCAGCCACCCCCTTATTTCTTTTTATTAGATTAATTAACTTAATCCCATTTTTTGACTAATGGGCCAAGCCCAAGTGACCCAAATGCCCCCGAGTGGGCCCGGCTATGTCTAAAAACGTCCCGTGACCCGTTTACTACCCCCAGGTACACTTTTCCGACTATGTCGGCCCATCCGGACTCAACTGTACACTCAGAATTTGCATCTGAATTAATTTATAGAAATACTTATCCCCCACCCAATATATTCTATACCGACTTCCGGATGTGATAAGTACATATCTCGTTATTAATACTCGAAACAACGAAATTACATTATTACTATACGCTCAGTAAATAATTTTCCCTAAATATTAACCATTCAATCCGAGATTAATATTTATATATTATTCTATCATAATTAATTCACTAAATTACAACACACTAGTAATTTAGAATTTCCGAATTAATTAAATTTTAAATGTACCAAAAATACGGGGTGTTACATACAATTTGAACATCAAGGTATGAGTTTAAGCTCATTATTGATTGCGTAAGGACTGAGTGTAATACAAGCGCTTAGTGGTATGGCTCCTGGTTAAAGATGAGAGTTCAGACCACATTTGGTTGAAAGACGAGATGAGGTTATCCCGGTTGCATATTTGAAGTTGACGGACCTCCACGACCGACAAAGTTAAGTAGTAGTGTATTGGAGGGGTTCCTTGTTTGGATTTCGCTTTGCGAGACGCCCTACGCATGAATTTACGACGTAGGGAGTGGAGAGATGTTAAAGGATGCGAGGATGTTGGTTTTGTTGTTATGTCATATAGTGTGAATGAAACACTATAGACTATGAGCCATGTGAGGATGGTATTCAATCCTAGTTGATAGAAGATGTGTTTATAAGATATTAGAAACAATAGGTTATAACCCTAATTAAAGGAGTGTTTGATTCGTGGTAAATCGGGAGATAAGATGAGATGGACTAGTAGGATATTATTGATTTCTTACTGAATGAATGTTGAGGAAAAACCTATTTGAACCTAGAGTAATGAGTGAGGCTCAGGGATGGTTAAATTTAAAGAGATATAATGCTGCGTATGGGAATTATCTTAGGGTAATGTGAGTACCTTGTTGATATTTTATTATAGGTAGATGATAATTCCTATTTGATTGATTGATGATTTATGTGTATGACATACCTAGCTTACTTGCTATCGGTGGGGAGGTTTGCGCATGAGGGTAGTCGTATCCTGATGAGTCCATGGGATTTTTGATTTGTCGCTCGAGAACATAGGTCTATGAAAGACTTATCGGGGAGTTGAAAAGTCCGCTGACTATGGGAACGTAGGTATGTGCGTCGCTCGTGGGTATGAGAACTATGTTCAAATCCAATGTTTGTGTTGTTATATGTGGTTCGAGGAATCCTTACTGAAACTTTAGTCCCCTATTCGGCAACTAGCGATATTGGGACATGATACAGAGTAATGAATTGCACCATAGTTGTGACTCGAGGTGCCGTATTTTATATATATATATATATATATATATATATATATATAATGAATTAAATGAATGTATATAGTGGTTAGTTCATTCTACTGTGTGATAATTGTAGATGACGGTGAATAAAGAAAAAGAAGTGAATTAAGATAATGAATGTTTATTCTTATAGATTGGAATTTAGAAATTCATGTTAATGATAAACGTATAAGAATGATTGTACTACGTATGGTATGGGACATACGGCGTTATGATATGGGATGGAATCATATTATGGAAACTAGTTATGAGTAACCATTAACTTGGAGGTTAATAGGAAACGTTAAGCCTCCACTCTAGATGAGAGGTGAGAATAGAAAGTGAGAGTTGGATACTAACATGTACATAATAAATGATTTATTGGACTTGTTAAATACTTCCTGTTTTCAAAATCATTTTTCACATTGGGCTCTGACCCGTTTCCTTACATATTTTCTTTTCTATTGTACCTTCTATATCAGGTGTCCAGCATTAGGGATGCCAAACTTAGAGGATTATGACGAGCTATGGAGCTATGGAGTATTTCTTAGACGCCTATCTTCATTTGATTCATGTCACCCAAAAGGAATTAAGTTATCTTCTTTTCTATCAGAGTCAAACAGTCTTGTACTCGTGTCATTTTAATACTTTTATTATTGTCAGGAGTACTGTATTGTATTATTATGTGGGAATGTTTATTCCAATTGCATTTAAATTATTTTGTATTATCTATTCGGTTATTAGTGTTATAGAATAATATGTGTTGTGTTATTGGTAAAAGAAAAATGGATTTTGTTGATATTAAAATTTGGAAAGTTTTTAACACCAGCTTAATTGGGTATTGGGTGAATAGTAAATATTTTCGACAGTGATGCTAAGAATGTGCCAACTGTATATTCTGTTTTAATTTGGTATGGGACTGGCCACCCAGTATTTAATTAGGCGGGGTGTTACACCTGAATAAGTGGATCCTCCTCTACCACCACCGCATATGACGTACCACCCGTGGTATGGGAAGATCCAATCGGCCTGGTATACTCCTAGCCAATGCCATAGGAGGTGGGGGCATGTTCACCGCGTCATAAATGCAAGAGGGCATCATCCATCTCTTGATGAAGTCCAAGTAGTTATAACTCACTGTCGTGTCCGTGTAGAGAGTATAAGCCTCTCTAATCATTGTCTCCACCCTAGCCTCGGGAAATATCTCCCTCACCCTCCTCATATACACTGGGCCACCGACGATGAGACCGCCACCTCATACTCCACGGTCTGTCGCACCACCTTCTCTCTTAAGTATCAGGTGTACCCGAACTTTTGTTCCATTAACCTCCGCATAGGCACATGCATGCCCATCACCCCTGTATGCTGAGGAGCAGTCCTCCACGGGTAAAAGGTCACCTACATTCCCTGACAAAAAGATCAGTATTCATGCAAAAAAAAAGTAAACGCTAAAATAGGATTCAAAAGATAAACAAAATGACATGATCTCTCATCAACATGTTCAGGGTCCTGCCACACCGCTGCCACAGACATAAACTGGTTCCACAACCGATTCGACATCCACCCCTGCTACATCCAACAGAAGTCCCCCGAATCCTCATTCTTCAGGGTTATGAACCTCACATTTATCTTAATCACCTCGGAGAACCATGTTTACAATAATACATGAATTAGCATAAAAGAACTAAAATAAATGCAAGTAAATGCATAAAAAAGAAAAACAAATGCGATAATTACCTCCAAATGGTACGTGGCCCCCGTAAAAATTTATCGCAAACACCGGCTTAATGCATCCAGATAAGAATAATGAGTAGCCAAAGTTAGGATCCCCTAATCATAGAGTGCGACGTCTAAAAATGTCCTTAAAAATGGCAAAACCCAGATATGAACGCCCCCGCCACTCATTGTCACAAAAAAACCACCCAACAAAACCAAAATAAATAATCGATCCATTTGTCTCACCTGCCAACCGTTAGTCTCATCAATCCTCCTACTCAGGAGCACCTCCTGAAGAAAAGAAACATAGATAGAATCCCTAAAAAAAATCCTACCCACATCCCCCAACACAGCCTGAACCGTCTTCGGTGTCACCCTAATGGTCCACCTCTGTCTGCATGCCCTCGTAATATATCTCTAACGTTTGATGTACACTAATGGGAGTGATAGTAATCTCCCCAAAGCCCAAGTTGAATGTGTGGGTAGTGCCCCACCACCTCTCTCACGAAGCATACAACCTCGTCGTAGAATGCGGTGTCTCGTTTAAGACCTACACCAGATGGACAAAGCCATCAGAAGTAACCATCCAGTGCACCACTGATAGAAAGGCTTTTGCGTGTATTTCTTGTCGTTGCTTGAAAAGCCCTTCTAATCAAAATCCTTATGTACCTACAAATAATAACGATCTAAAGTATAGAGGTAAGTAAGGGTATCAATCCACTTTCTAGGGAGTAAAGCACATGGAACAAATTCAAATGTAATTCACTATTTATTTTCTTTTTGTGCTTTTTCACTTTTCTAATTTTTTTTAGCTTTTTCAATATTAAAACAAAAGGGTGAGGTGAGATCTAAACTAAAATAAACTAAATGTAAAATGATAATAACCAACTAGAAAGTAACTAAAATGAAAATAAAGTCTAACACTAAAATAAAAGATAAAGTGAGGTAAATAAAGGTGAGAACAATCAAGGAGTGGGATTACACCACAAATTTTAGTTATTCTAATTAATTAATTTAATTATTTGAATTCTCCCAAATTAATATCAAAATTACAAATCAACTCTCGTTGCAAGTGTAATTAGAATAGTAATCTTTTAGAAAGTTAAAATTAACACCTCACAACTCTAGAAAATTAGATCTACACTCCTTTTAATTAATCACCCGCTAGGATCGATCAATTAGAATTTATGTCAATCTTAGAAATTAAATTTAGAGTTGAAATTCAAATGATAATACCCCACTTAAGAAACCCCTATCTCTAGTTCGAATCTAAAATGGGTATTATCACTAGAATTTCGATTTTCTCTCGAAAATCATTTACCCTCTCTCGAGGCGTAAATCTAAGGGTGAGGGATAAAAATTAACATTCAAAGGGATAATTCAAGTAAAAAAACTAATTAAACTAAAATAATATCAAATAAGGGTTTCACCCCACCCCTTGAAAGGGTTTTAGCCTAACATGGTATAAAATATGACAAATTAATATTCAAAGGCATAAAATAATAAAAGAAGGGAAGAGAACAATCAAACCAAATCTCTTTGATTATGTTGAACTCCAATCCTTGAAATTGAAGCATACACCCTCTAATTGAGCATCCAAGTATTGTGAAATTAAAATATTCACTCAATTAACTCTCTTACAATATTTACACTCACAATAATCTAAAAATAAAAAAATGAAAAACTATTTACAAGGGTGTTTTTCTCTACAATTCTCTCTAGAATTCCTATCTAAAGCTCTCTAATCTAGAATTGCCTCCAAATGGGTCTTCTTCTTCATTTTATATGCAATGGAGCAAAGGGGCATAATGGTAAAAAGGTAGGGAGTGCATGTGGAAATAGTGTGAGGTAATGTAAAGTGAGGTGAGGGAATAAAATCAGATTGGGTGAGGGGGTAATTTTGGAAATTGGTTTTGAGTGGTTAGTTGGAGGGTATAATAGGAAAAGGGGTTATAAGGTGGTTATTGGCACATGGGGAATTAAGTCTTTGGTTTGGTTTTAATTTGGCAGGTGATGAAAATCGTGACTTGGTTGCCTTTGGAAAAGGTTAATGGGTTTTGGTTTTTAAAGTGGGTAAAGGATTAGAGAGGGTCATGGGTTTGGGTTGCTGGCTTGGGCATGGGTCGAGAGGTTGGGGATCGGGTCCGGCGGGAGCTGGGCAGGGGAGAAGATGGGATTTCGGGACGGTTTAAGTGGAGGTCGCCGGCAGATCGGGGGTTGGAGTTGGGTAGCAGGCGGGAGAGGTTTAGCAGCCGGCGGCGCTGGGACGAGAGAGAGAGACGCCGGAGGTAGGGGCTTGGATCGCCGCCGGGCAGGGACGGTGGCAGCGGGTTCGGGTGAGGTTCGACGCTGGTGGCTGCTAGAGGTTAATGGCCGGAGTGGAGGGAGAGGGTTGCCGGCGGGGGGGTGCCACGGCGACGGGTCCGGTAGGTGAGAGAGAGGGGTCGGAGTGTTGCTGCGACCGAGAGTGGAGGTCGGGTCCGGCCTGCAGGTGGTCGGGTTAGGGAGGTCGGGCATCGGGTTTCGAAGTGGGTAAGGGCTGGTGTAGGATGGCGGTGGTAGGATAGAGATATTTGGTTTGGCGAGTTGGCTGGTGGCGGAGCTCGGCGACGCCGGAGGGTGTCGGAGCTGAGCCGGCGGTGAGAGAAGGGGGGTAAGGCTTAGTTGGGAAATGGGGTTTCGAGATGGAGTTTAGAGGTTTAAGGTGGGAGGTAAGGAGAGTGGAGAGATTGGAAGTGGTGTTAGGTTAGCTATGGAGGATAGAGAGAGAAAAGTGGGTTTATATGAGAGAGAAAGAGATGGTTGTTGGGAGGTTGAAGAAAGGTAGGGATAGGTTAAAGTGTAGGTGAGGTGTATGGTAAGGGGTGAGGGTGAGGGGCTTAGTTAGGTATTAGGATAAGTGTGTGATAATGGTGATGTGTGTGTTTAATTTGGACCTTAAAATAACACTAACTAAAATAAAATTAATAAAAATAAACTAGAAACCTAAAAATAAAATTATATTCTAAAAATAAAATAAAGAATCAAATAAAAATAAAACAAAAATCCTAAAATATAAAATCTAATAAACTAAACTCCTAAAATTAATCCTAATAAAATAGAATAAAAATCAATAAAAATCAAAATAAAATAAAACTAATCCTAATAAAATAAAATAAAACTAAAAATAATCAAAATCAAAATAAAATAAAATTATATTAATAAAAATAAAATAGAAAAATAGAAAATAAAATCTAAAAATTCTAAAATAAATCCTAAAAATAGAAAAGACTCAAACTAAAAATCTAAAAATAATAAAAAGGACACAAACAAAACACACAGAGGGTTTGGGACAGCTTAGGATAGGATTAGGGCTCGGGTGAGGTTCTTGGGGTACAGGATAAGGGTATTTAGCTCCAATCAATGCACAATTGCCTTGAAATACGCATTTGAACACCGCAACGTGCATTAAGCCTGCATATTAAACATTTAAGCACATAAGACCCATATTACCGAGAAATAGCAACTAAAGTACATCTATTCGGGGTATAAATTGTACAGTTTTGGGTTCTTATCAACCACCGCTGGAAGATACTCACATACATCCCTCAACCTAGTCGTCCCCCTAGCATGCATACTCAAGGGAGCTTTGTCAGTCTTTTAAAAGTAAAACAAAATAAAAACCTTTCATCGGCACAAGAAAAATGGAAAAGAATAGTTAAGGTCATCATACTTACATAGCCACTAGGGTTCCTCACCCTAGATTAACGATGATGTGCATGCTCACGTAGAAGAGTGCGCTCAACAGCAACGGGATCAAGCATATCAAACACATTATCATTACCCAAGGCAAGAGGCACCCTAACATGCCACTACAGACAATCCCAATCATCAACACTCAACCACTCCAAGTTGTATTCATCACTCGAAAAGCCCACCATTGGAAGTCTTGAAGAAGAAAGGAATGAAGAACGATTTATAGAGAGAGGAAGCAAAAGATTTGGACTATGAAAGATGTGAAAAATGAGAAGGGATTGCCCCTCTTATAGGGAAGTGACTGGCATGCCGATCGATAGGCCCCTTGCACATAATCGATAGGAACCTTCTTGTTCCTCTAACCAAAGAAGCTCCAGAGGCCGTGCCATATCCAAACATCAACCCCAATAACCTGTAGGTAGCAACCCCTTGAAAATTTTGTACAAAATTGACAGAAAAATTAAAAAATTACTCAAAATAATTCCTATAAATTAAAAAAATTATGAAATCCCAAGAAGAATTAATATTATTCTCTTACCCTAAGCATAAACCACAAATAGAATCAACAATGCTCCTGCCTCTGAAGTACAATTACAATTCCCCAGTGGAACCTCAACTTTCAAGTCTACCCAGCAGAACACAAACCTCAAATCAAATGCCTCCCCCAGTAGGATTAAAAAATAATATCTTCCAAATGCTTAGAGGAATTTCCAATCTATGATTTCTCCTAATCTATCTGCCATCAGAATTTTAGGATGCACCTATAGTTAGAACCCCTCACCGCTTCCCTAATGAATTTTTCACAGCAAAAAAATCCCCAAGATAAGATGAAAATTCCGAAGGGGAACAACTCCATGCATAAAAAATTTAGTTCGCAGAATTTACCTCGACCTGGGGAATTGCTCATCACCACTTTAGGTCCTCAGAATTGAGCTCGGCCCGCAAAATTGGTCGTCATAACTTTAGGTCCTCATAATTGACCTCGGTCCCCAAAATCAGTCATCGTAACTTTAGGTCCTCATAATTAACCTCGGCCCTCAGAATTGGTCGTCATAACTATAAATCCTTTAAATTGATCTCGGCCTTCAAAATTGATCATCATAACTTTATATCCTCAGAATTTACCTCGATTTGCATAATAGATCGTCGCAGCCTTAGGTCCAGTCATAATCGACCTTGACCCTCAGAACTGGTCATCATAACCTTAGGTCCTTAGAATTTACCTCGGCCTGCAGAATTGGTTGTCATAACTTTAGGTCCTTAGAATTGAGCTTGGCTCACAGAATTGGTCGTCAGAACTTTTGGTCCTTAGAATTGTCATCAGCCCTCTGAATCGGTCGTCACAATTTTAGGTCCTCATAATTGACCTGGGCCCTAAAAATTGGTCATCATAACTTCAGGTCCTCAGAATTGACCTCGGCCCTAAAAAATGGTCGTCATAACTTTAGGTCCTCAAAATTAACCTCGGCCTTCAGAATTGGTCCTCACAACTTTAGGTCCCTATAATTGACCTTAGCCCTCAAACTCGGTCGTCATCACTTTAGGTCCTTGAAATTGACCTCGACCCTTAGAATCGATCATCACAATTTTGACCCACATAATCTTTCATCCCTAAAATTACCTCAAGTCCTCAGAATTGACCTTGACCATATGAACAGATCATCCTCGTCCCTTTGTTATGAAGATTTGACCTATTTCCCAAAACGTCGGTGTGGTGTCTATTCAACGGCCTTTACTTGTTCCAAGATAACTAGTCGAGGGGCTCTATAGACACCACATTCTAGGACCCTCCTAAGCATGTCCTTAATTCCTAAAAAATCCTAGGTCATACTTCAAGTACCAATCTAGAGGCCAACGGGAGCTACTGGGCCCCGTTTGACTCCGATTAACTTTCTCATCTGAGCAAAAGATTAATAAATCTTTGAAAGGATCTGAATCCCCTTTTCAATGGTCCACCCATGCACAATTGTCCTTACTGTTTGAATGAACAGTATGTTTTACTTTTAAAAATCAAAAGAGAGGCCACCAAGAGCTCTTGGGCCCCTTTTTACGCTAATAAACTTCCTATCTTGAGAGGAATGTTATTGAATCTTTAAAGGTATCTGAACTCTATTTCCAACAGTCCTTCCCATGCATAAATAAGCCTTACGGTTCGGACAAATGATCCATTTTTCTCCAAAATTTCATATGAATGCCACGAGTGCTCCCGGGCTGCATTTGACTCCTGTTAACTCTTTAGCACGAACAAGACTAAAGGAATCTTCGAAGGGATCTAAATCCCCTTTCTAATGGTCTACCCCGTGTATTAATCAACCATATGGTATGAATGAACGATCGGCCCCATTTTACTCCGAAGGGTCATGGGGCGCTTTCGAGCCTCGTTTGAGCAAGGTCAACTCTCTGAGCCGAATGAGACTGAATGAATCTTTTAAGGGCTCCACATACCCTTTTCAATGTTCCATCGCGTGCATGAATCGTCCCTATGGTTCAGACGAATGATTGATTTTCCTCTAGGAATCTCTTGTCCAAAAGACTATCAGGCACTCTCGAGATAGTCAACTCTCGAAATACAAAGCGACCCTAGTTTCTTAAAGGGCTCTATATACCCTTTCCAAGTGTACGTTTTGTGCATGACTCAAACTTATGGGTTGCATTTTATGACCATTTTTTTGGAAAATCTGCCTGAGACTGCCAAACAGCAAACCCATTTTCCTGCCTATCGACAGTATGTCTGGGGTTTCCTGTCAATAGGAAGGTCAAGGAAAATTTTGACCAGTAACACCCTTGAGCCTATATGAAGGGATCATGAGCTCACTTCAAAAGGCACCTCATAAACATCCTTCTTAATGATATCAACAACATTCTCTCGAAATCAGCATGATTTTCATATTGAAACATCTTCCTCACATTCCATTTTCATGCATTTCATACTCAATTAAGCAAATTCCATTCCCTCTCCTCCTACCACCTCCATCCACTTTCAATTAAAGCCCTTTAATAATCAAGATCAATCTTAAAGCTTTCGAAGAAGGTCCAACTCTTTCACTCTCTCTTTAAATTTCCTTATTTTCGCATTAGCTATTCAATTCTTACTTTAGAATTTCATCTTTGTTAGTTCACCCATATTAACATCCCATTTTGTATTAGTAGTATTGCACATACTATATTTTCTATAAAATAAAAATAAGAAAAAATGTGTTTGCTTATAAATCCTAAATTTTGATTTCTCACTACGTTTTCTAACACTGAAACATCCTTTTTTTACACACACACACACACACACACACACATACGCATTTATATAATAAAGTCCCCGATTGGATTTACGGGACAAAACCCACCCCAATGTTGCATGCGAACTACATGGACTTTGATACCTTTTTAGGATATATAGGCATCTCAGGTAAAACTCAAGACTCGAGTCTTATATTATTTCAACATATTATATTTGTGATTTAGGCTTGCGTTTAGTCCAATTTATACAATCATCTTGCCATAAACGATCGGTGACCCAACAAACGCAAACATTAAATTTTTAATTATTATTTTGGTAACACTCATGCGGATGACCTCACTCCTCCTTTGTCCATGACGCGAGTCGAGTAAATCCATCCTCAATTTATATATACACGCACACACACTTCATGAAGTTATTAAGGAGAATAATAATACATGCCCATGATGGACCGAAAGGGTGGGATGGGTGCCTAACACCTTCCTATTCCGTAACTTAGCCCTCGAATCCTTGAACTAATAGATTTTGTAAGCATCAGTATGTCTTTGATGTCGTTCAGTCGAGGCGACAACATTTCTTTTGCCTATTTTTTGAAAAATAGGCTTGTAAGGACATTATTTTCATTATCCATTATCAATTTAGTATGTCATATACCGCTATACTTTCGAAGAGCATTCAAGAACATTCAAGCATCAAAGACGGATCCGAATATCAAGTTCTTTAAAATTCAAGACTCCGCGGGGTTAATTTTGGTAAGGTTGAGTTTTAATTCCTTAGCATTTCACTTAAAGTGTTGGGATAATTTTATCAAATATTTTCTAAAGATTTTGTTCTCGGACACGTTTTCGTAGAAAAATCATAACTAATTCATAAAAAATAAAAAAAAATACGAAACTGGAGGCCACGCATTCGTATCGAAATTATCTACAAGCACGCGTGAAATCTCATTTGATAGGTCGTTCTAATGACCAAACTATGTCGTTCAAACGACATAGCTATCTCGCGAGAAGTTGTCACGCGATGTCGTTCAAACGAGAATGCCTTTTGTTCAAGCGACCCACCACCTTAAGTTTTTTATAAATAGGAATCTCCAACTCCGTTTTTCATAAGAAGATCTGAATATTTTCAATAGACAAAACTGCTACAGCAGAAACGATTTTTGTCTTCTACTTTTAGGTTTTAAACCTTTTGTTTTCAATTCACAAAGCATCCCAATCTTTTAGTGAAATGTTTTGGAACCCTAGATTCAAGTTTCTTGAAACTTTACCTTCGTGGGGAGAAATCGACAATTGTGGAGATGCGTGCTATTATGGAGTCAGTCTCTATGAAGTTACTCTTGTGGGGAGGATAACCTACATCATGAAGACTACGTGTCCTTGTGGTATAGCTATGTGTGAACCACTACTAATTTTTATGTGTTACTTTGCAAGTTTGACGAAGGCATCGTGCGTTACTCTTGTAGGCGATCAATTTGTATGTAAGTCAATGGTCTTGTAAACTTTTCAAAGTTCTAGAAATAAAAGGTTTTGCCCTTCGGGGATTTTTCTTGAATTTGGTGTTCCTAATATTTGATCTTGTGATTGTTCGATTTTCATATTTAATTCAATCACTTAGATGCATGTTTTAGGGTTTGACTAAAATTGGATTTTTTTTTTAGAATCCGCATTATTTCGCTATAGCAATTCTACAAATTGGTATCAGATCCTGTTTCACTAAGTTATTGTGTTTGGATCCTATTTTTCGCAAAAATGTCTTTTGGTGGTTTTGATGATTTTCAATGTAAACTTTCTGAAAAGGCTATTTGGAAAGTTCTCACGAATTCTTGCTTTATATCCTCTGTTAAAAATGACTCTGAGAGGTATCCTTTTTGTGAGGGTGTTTGTCACACATTAGATGAGTGCACCACAAATTTAAAGAAGAAATTGAATAAATTGGTTTCCCATATTTCTATCCTTAGTGATAGTGATTCGGAAGAAGAAGTATTTTATAATTCTAGGCAAGAGCTTACCATCCGTGTGATTAGTGATGAGAGTGAGGGTGAAAAGAGTGAGGAGGAGGAAGAATAATTGAGTGAGTTTCAAGTTGCCTACAATAATTTGTATTTTGAATCTTTAAAGACAAAAATGGCAAACTTTAAACTTGAAACTTAATTGAAGAAACGTGTTTTAGATAATGATAATACTAATGCGTTGATTAAGGACATTAGGGCATGTGAGGAGATGCTTAAAGAGAAATTAGGATATGTTGAGGGTGAGAGAGATAGTCTTCGAGGTGTGATGGAGGCTATGAAAAAGGAGATTTTAGAATTTGAAGATTTAAGACGTTTACTCGAGTCTAGGATAGGTGAGCTTGAGAAGAATTTGAGAGAATCAAGTAAAGTGAAATTTGATTTGGAGGCTAGGTCAGAAAAGCTAGATAAGATCTTAGGCACGGTCCAAATTAAGGAGGATAAGGGTGGTATAGGCTTCGATGAGAGGGTTACACAAATTCCCAAAGCTAACCTCACGCTACCTAGGGTTGTTAAGAGAGAGACTAAGAAGGTTTTTAGGATACATCCACGTAGGCACATCATGAGATATCCACCTAGGATCATTAGAAGAGATCCACCTAGTCAAATTCGGAGAGAGAGCAATTGGGAAATTTGAGGACAGGTCCACCTTTAGGTAACACACACCGTCCGATTTGCACTTGCACACATTGCGGTAGGCAAGGTCATCTTAGGTGATTTTGTTACAATATTTTAAAAGAACCTATGCAGGTTAATAGAAGAATAAATTTGATTCCCCACACCCCCACTTGTCGTTACAAATCCATTTGGGTTAGAAAATATGATTTAGAGGCTTATGGTCTATTTGTTCATGATTTTTATTTGATAGCACGTGATTCATCCCATGTGAGTAATTTGGATGATTGTGTTGGATGTTTTGTCATACACTAGACATGCATCATGTTATATTCTTTCCAGTGTTATGTATCACTTTGACGCAGCGCACATTGATTTATTTGTTGCATTTGTGTGTTTCGCTACTGTTTTAGCACTGTTTTGGATCTGTTTTCCCCTTACAGGTACTCTTTTCACAAAATTTTGGCACTGGAAAAACTGGATGATTTTCTGGCCATTCTGGGAAGTTTTGGTTTTCTCGTTCAAGCGAGATCTATAGGTCATTTGAGCGATAGCTCTGTCTCGCGCGAAGTCGCTTCTCGCTACATGACCTTGTCGTTCGAGCGACAGAGCTGAGTCGTTTGAGTGATATGTCTGGAATTTTTTCTTACCTTATGTTTTTAGTACCTAGTGTTCATATGATTATGTTTTGGTACTACTGGGTTTCTTCTGGACAGTTTATATGTAGATATTAATCATATCCATGATTAATTGATAGCACTGCATTGTTCATTTGATCACACATGCTTTGACTAATGATTCATTTGTGTGATTACCATTTGCTAGCATATGATGATTCTCATGCTGACATTATATGCCTATTGCTGGATGTATCATTTTTTAGTTATTTTTCTTTTTGAAAAAATTTGAAAAATGCAAAATGATTTTCAATTTTTTTGAGTGACCATTCTTATTTTGTTTTGGTCAAATTTGAAAATCCAAAAAGATTTTTGTATTTTGTTTACACCTTTTATGGATAAACACTTAGGATGACCGAGTCACAATTTCATTCTAGGTATCCATGTGACTATTTGATAGTGTTTTGAGACAATACATCATGTCATCTTTGAGTTTTATAATGTTTGGAGTCATTAAGATGTAATTAAGTGAAACTTGCTACATGTTTGACTCATGATCTCCTTTATTGCACACATGCACAAATTTGTTTGATTATTGTGCTTGTCGAATCACATGTTGATCGTGTCCTTAAAACGAACCAAGTGCAATAATACGAGAGTAATAAAAGTAGTTCATGTTCACGGACACTGTGGCCATCCCCGATCCTCACGGCAGGAGGGGATCCTGGTCTTGCGCGTCCCTCTCGAGAGCGCTTCGGCTGGCGTCATTGATGAGGTGAAAAATGCAGAGAGATGGAGTCGCCACTCTATTTTACCCAAAATGGACAAATGAAAAGGGAGCCATCCCGAAGGATGGCATCCAAAGACATACTAATACATACGAAACCAAAATTATTCGAAAAGGGTCCGGAGGCTAAGTTATGAAATGGGAAGGTGTTAGGCAGCCATTCCGCCCTTACGGTCTCTCATGGGTTGTTGCTATTTTCCTTTATTTCCCCCCTGATATATGTGCATGTGAATATGTAGTGGAGATAGGAATCATCAACTTTTATCATAGGAGAGATAAAGCAAGTCATCCATAGGAATGTTCTTATAAATAATATCAGAAAAATAGGATTTACGAGATTATCCTAATGTTGATCGTTATAACGGAACGATAACACATATGGAGTAATAAGACACTAATCATAAATACACGTATATGTGAATATATAGAATCAAAGGGAGTTAAGTTTAAAGAACAAAGAAAAAATAGAAAAGTAAGTAGGAAAAGGACTCGAGTCTCGGATTTTACCTCGAGACGCCTACGTAGCCTACAGAGGCATCAAAGTCCATGTAGTTTGTTTGCAAATAAGGTGTGGGATTTATCCTATAAATCCAATTGGGGACTTCTCTTATATGTGTGTGTGTAAAAAAGTGTTTTAGTTGTGAGAAAAGTGTGAGAATTCTCGTTTGGAATTTATGAGCAAATCCTCTTTTTCTTATTTTTTGGGTTTTATTTATATGAAATTAAGATATGCGCAATAATACTAGATAAAAAGTATATTAGGATATGTGAGATGAGAGAATAAAAGTACTAAGTAACAAAACAAATTAATGCAAATTTAGGAGAATTTAAGGAGAGAGCGAAGAAAGTTGGAACTTCTTGAAGATCTTGAGCTTGATCTTGGATGTTAGAGAGCATCCCTTGCACTTGGGTGGTGATGGAGGGTGCTTAATTCACCAAGTTTGATGAAAAAGGTGATGAAAGGTGAAGGTTGGAAATGGATTTGGATGTGGAAATCACGCTGACTTCGAGAGGGGTTTTTTAAGCTTGCTGAGAGTAATGGACATTTGATCTTCCTCCCCTTTGAAATGAGGTTAGGCCCTCCTTTTTATAGTCCCATGGAATTATCGATCGGCTTAGCCCTAGTCCTACCAATTGGGAGGTGTGTTTAGGCACACTGCCGATAGGCAAGCTCTGGAACCTGCCGTTTGGTAGTCTCTTTCAGGTTCCATCAGAAAATTGGTCGTAGAGCATAAACCATTGATATGAATTGTGCACAGGGCAAACCATTAGAAAGGTACTTCAGATACCTTTGAAAGTCTTTTAGACTGCTCCCGGATCCAGGAGTTGACTTTGGGTCAAATGTGGCTCGTAAGCGTTCATCGGTCCTTTGGACGAGGAATTATTGGATGCAAATGTATCGTTCGGCCGCATGGTAAGTCAGAATCACACACGGGGTGAACCGTTGGAAATTTTAAGAGATGTACTTCAACATTCCAAATAGTTTTACCCGATTTGGGGAGTTAACTTTGGTCAATCGGGGCCTATAAGCATTCAGTGACCTTTTCGGAGTAAAATGGATCGTTCATCCTCACCGTAAGTCAGAATTGAGCATAGGATGTACCGTTTGAAAGGGGATTTAGTGCCCTTAGAAGATTCATTTAGTCTCGTTCGAGCTGAAGAGTTTGACTTTTGATCAAACGGAGCTTAGGAGTTCCCGATGGCCTTTAGGTCATTACCCGGGGTATGACTTAGGTTTGCAATAATGAAGGGAGGTGATAGGGGCCTAAAGAGAGGTCAGGGGGTATTATAAGGGGGTGTATATAAATCCCCTTGACGGGTGAGTTTGGAACAAATGATAGCCGTCGAATAGACACAACATGATCCCTTTGAAGGAGGATGACCAGAGGGTCGAGGCCGATTCTGAGGACCTAAGGATGAGGATGACCGATTCTACGAGTAGAAGCCAATTCTGAGGGCTTAAAGATGGGAGTGACCAATTATGTGGGTCGAAGTCAATTCTAAGGGATTAAGGATGAGTGTGATAGATTCTATGGGTCGAAGCTAATTCTGCGGGCTTGAAAATAACGGTGATCGATTCTGCGGGTCGAAGCCAATTTTGAGGGCTTGAAGATGAGGGTGACTGATTCTGTGGGTTGAAGCCAATTATGCGGGCTTAAGGAGAATGTTGGGGATCGTCTTAAAGGAAGTGATGACCAAAGCAATGATGGGGGTGACCAATTCTGCGAGTCGAAGCCAATTCTGAGGGCTTAGGTTGTGATGACCAATTCTACAAGTCGAAGCCAATTCTGTGGGCTTAAGGTGAGACGACTAATTCTATGGGTCGAAGCCAATTCTACGGGTCGAATCCAATTCTACAGGCTTAAGTTGAGATGACCAATTCTATGGGTCGAAGCCAATTCTGCGGGCTTAAGGTAAAGATGACCAATTTTGTGGGTCAAAGCCAATTCTGCGGGCTTAGGTTGTGATGACTAATTATGCAGGTCGAAACCAATTCTGCGGGCTTTAGTTGAGGTGACCAATTCTGCAGGTCAAAACCAATTATGTGGGCTTATTTTGAGATGACCTCGGGGAACTCTGTTGGGGAAATTACCTTGTGGTTTTGATTTGAGCTGGGGAGATGATTCCTGGGGAAATGATTAGGTGGTCTAGGGTTTGTATGTATTTCTCGAGGAAAATTGAGACCATTGGGGAATAGGAGATGATCCTAAAGTTATGGATATTTTGGAGGTCCTCTGGGGACGTTGCCAAGGAGAGATTCACTTGGTTTTTGAGAGTCCCGCTGGGGAAATAGGGGTTTTGCTTGAGGAAGTGCAAAATTTTCTCGGTGATCTAAATCTTTTTCAGGATTTATAGGAATTTTCTAAGGATTTTTCAGGGTTTTGGGTTTTTTTTGGCAATTTCTGTATGAAAATTTAAGGGGGGTGCCAATTAGCATGCTATGGAGGGTGCCATTCGGCAGTGGCACAGACTTTTGGGATGCCTCTAGAAGGTAAAGGGTCAGTACCAATCGGTATGTAGGGGTTCCGTGTTGATCGGCATGACCCTTGGCATCCTATATATAGGGGGCGAATTCCCCTGATTTTTCACAGCTTCTTGCCTTATCTCTTTCTGTAATTTTCTTTTATCAATTGTTCTAGCATTTTATAATCTAAAAAATGGCATCTTTTGTGAGCACTGCAGTACACCGATAATGGTTGGCTGTTGATGACTGGGTAAATATGGAGTGGAGGGCCAGGGCGCCTCTTGCTTTGGGAAACGAGAACTCTTTTGATGCATTCGAGACAGTTGTGGATGATCAGACTTTGCTGTGGGAGACGTTGCGTCATCGCTCTTCAAGGGTGTATGTAAGTAAAATGACCTTTGGCATTCTCTTTTTTGATGTTTTCCATTTTTCTTCGATTTTGACAAGGTTTTTTGTCTTTTAGCATTTTGATGTTTCTTTGTCGAATATGCGTGCCCGTGGGATGACAGGGCCTAAGGATGTCTGGGAGCATCTTCCACCTGTGGTGCGTTGGGTGGCATCCTCAGCAGGCTTTGGTAGGTTGGCATCTGTAATGGATGAGACGCCTCGTTCGAAGGTGTTCTTATGTGCCCTAAGGGAGAGGTGGTGGGACACTACCCACACCTTTCATTTTGGCTTTGGGAAGATGACTGTGACTGCCATAGATGTATAGCAGCTGCTGGGGATGGATTACGATGAGGAGCAGAAAGAGGTGGATCTCTCCTTGCGGGTGAGGCTGGAGGCGGTGGGCGAGATGCTTGGTGATGTAGGGAGGATAGTGTCTTGGGACTCCATCCATCTGTCGCTGCTAAAAGATGTTTTATTGGGTAGGGTGATTGATGTGGAGGATGGGCTGCAGGTGAGGCGGATAGCCTGATTGTTCTTTTTACTGGTGTTGGGGGGATTTCGGGTGGCGTCGAGCGGCGACGTTGTTCACTAATGGTTTTTACCATATCTGAGGATGTTTTTGAACATCCCTCTATATGATTGGGGGAGCCTGACTTTGGCGACCCTCTATTTTTCCTTGGATGCATTCAGCCAGTGCTACCGACACTCTTTCACTCGAGCCATGTATCTTCTTGAGGTATTCTTTAATTTGTGCATTTTACTTTCATGCATTCACATTTTCCTTATGAACTTATTTTGATTGAGAATTATTCTCTTTGGCAGACGTGGTTCTATGAGGTGATTGGGAGTAATACACATCTGATCTCTTTGAAGGACGATATCGTTAGGAACTTTTGTCAGTTGCATCGATGGCGCAAGGCCAATCGGCAGTTAAGGAGGTCTCTATCTCTAGAAGCGGTGCATCAGGTCTTGAATGGCCTGACCAGTGTAGGCTAAGACTTTTTCTTCTTCAGTCTAAGACTTTCGTGTGTTATAATTCCATGTTTCCTTATATTTTTCTAGGAATTTTTTAGGTGACCTTTTACCCTTGGGGGATGACCGTTCAGGACATGGGGTTGGCTAGGGTGAACGCGCAGATGAGGCATTTGTTGGCGCATGAGTTTGTCCACTCTTGGTATCTCGGGGAGAGGGTGGCTCGACAGATTGTCTAGTGGGAGGTAGTGGTGCCACCTGTGAGGCCTCCTATGTCTATGAGGTAGGAGCGGATGCTGCCAGAGGATGCGAGGATCGCGGTGATGTTTGGCGAGTCCTACCTACTATAAACCGATACGTTTGTGCCGTATGATTAAATGGACTTTTTGACGAGCTGGTTGATGGTACCCAACATATCTAATTCATTTCCCTTCCCTCCTGCGAGTTAGAGTCAGCCAGTGGGGACCTCTCGCAGTGGTGGTGGTGGTCCGTCCACATCTGCGGAGGCGGCGACCTCAAAGGTCTCCTTTGGGCGGCTGCATACCCCTTCATACAATATTCGACGAGCTGATGGAGGGATGGTGCCTATGTTGCATCGTCCTCATGTGATGGAACTGTAGGAGTTGGGCTTGATAGAGGAGGTTTTTCCTCCTGAGGTATATCTTTTTAGTTCTTCTCCTTTGGTTTCTTTTGATCTTTTCTGCTTGATACTGATCTGCCTTTTCTTGCAGTACGCTCGTGTATCCACCACTTGGTTGAGGGATATTAGGGACTAGATATCTCTGGTGACTGCCCATATTCGGGACGTGGTTCCTGTTCCTTCTTATGGTGTCGTCTGCCTCATCCAGGGAGGAGTCTGGTTCAGGTAGCGGTGGTGCATCATCTCACCGCAGGGGAAAGAGAGCGTGTTGCAGGGGTGGAAGCTCTTAGGAAAAAGATGGGAAAGGGCAAGTGATAGAGAGAGAATGAATGTGGGTTTGGGCTCAGTCCCGTTTGTTTTTTGCTTTTCTTTATTTTCTTGTAAAATTGATGTAACACAGAAAACTATGTATGCAATACAATGGAATTTTTTATTATCTTCTGTTAATGATGAATGAATGAATGCATGCACATGAGCTTTTTACTTTATTGCTAGATCGTAAAAAGATATATTTTTGGGATTTTGAAGGAAAGTTTTGTTTAAAATGAGAATTTATATAAAGCTAAAAAGGGGAATTTTGAAATTCTATTGCGAATATCAATTCATTTCGAGTTTTCTGAATTTTGACAAAAGGGGAAAAAGGAAAATTTCCAAAAGTAGGGGTTTTCCAATTGGCAAGCCCATTGTCCTGCCTATTTGAAGGTCAGTCCAGTCCCATCAATTCAAAGCTTTGATTAATACCCTCTTCAGCCTTTGGTACCTTGTGAGGCAGGATTTCTTCCAATTTCTACAGAGGTTATGTCCTTAGTGGGAGTTTTCAAGTATAAAAGAGGGGTAAGGGTGGAGTGCTATCCTCACACCTTTACATTCCAACTTTCTGGTTCTGTGAGATGGCTCACCCTGGTAGTGTTGAGTTTTCCAACTACCTCGAGACTTTGGAGGTGATGTGATCCTATAACATTGACTATGATGCCTACAACATGCGTCGATTTTCTTTATGGCGTAATCGGCCTATAGAGTGGAATATGTTGATGGCGGCAGTACAATTCTGGTACCCCGAATACCATGTATTTCTCTTTGGCTTGGAAGAAGTTTGTCCGACTTATGAGGAATTTTTGGACATATTGGGAGTAAATCATATTTTGGCTGCTGTAATGCCTGAGTTTTCCCGATCTCCTCGGGAGCTGTTGGTTGCGCTTCTTCGTGTTTCATCCTTGGCGGCCAGATCACTAGTGACTGGAGGTATGATTTCTCTTTCGACGGTGTTTCGGTATATGCATTTATAGGAGGTTGATGATGCTAGATATGCCGGAGTTGTCATTCTAGGTTTGATTTCAAAATTACTACTGGTGACCGGGGAATTGCTAGATGATCCACAACTTACAGCTATTACTTCATGGATGTCCTACCATCGCAATCCTGCGACGGTGATACTGGAGGATACTTTGAATGTCTTAGATGCCTGGCGAGAAGGTCGTTCTGACTTTCTGTGGGGTCGCCCTATGATGCATTTCATGTGGTTGTCTGAAAGATTTCACCAGTTACTCCTCTGAAATACCCTTTGTTAGTTATACCCAACTTCTTTTTGTGCCATTTCATCAGTGTTGGCCTGGATATTGAGAGCTAGGAGAACTGTTTTGTGGAGCATGGGGATCTAAATCTGCGTTGGTCAGTGCCTTGGTGGGGACAGCTGCTGCCTATTCTGGAACAAAGAGAATACCCGTATGTCCGGCTAGTTGGTCTCAGAGATACCTCTTTTTATTTCCCTTGGAGGCTTCTACACCAATTTTACTGGGAGAAGATCGTGCCACCTCGGACACTAGACTTCTTTCCTGTAGAAGATTTGACAGAGTTTTTGTGCATGCGGCTTGACTCTTTATGAGAGAGTCGACGTTGGTGACCCGTCCCTCTCAGTCTGCTAGGAGAGTTTGGCACATCCCTGGGGATTATATGAAGTGGTTGTGGAGGAGAGTGGTCAGCAAGATGTTGGAAGTTTAGACTGAAAAAAGGTGGCTTTCCTTATCTGATACCATAGAAGGAGGTATGGTAGTTTTTCCGAGGCAGTTTTGAGCTTATCGATCCTTGGAACATCTGTGACACTCCATTCAGGCAGGGGAAGCTTGCGTACCCCAAGATGTAAATGACGATGATGGAGCGGTCTCCTCTGGCAGCTGTGGGTAGGCCTCTTGGAGGGAGTTTATTTTGTAGTGGGAAATAAATTTGGGAATTTATTTGGCTTTTTAGGAAGCTATGTGGAAGGGATTTATTTGGTCCTTTATGTAATTGCACTATAATTTCTTATTAATAAAATAAACAAATTTTTGATCATCTAGATGTACCTTTTGATGACTTTTGTATTTTGAATTATCTATATCGATCGCTAAGGCATGCATAATCCTTTTGTTCAAATATATGTTAGAATGGACTATCATTCTTGGAGATAAGAAAAGAATAGTTTTTTTGTGAAAAAGAAATGGTCATGCTCATGTAAGATGTATGAGCTGCCTACGTAACTCTGGGGGGTTTTGAAAATTTTCAATTTTTTTGAGAATGATTTTTGCAGAGGATTAGACCCATGTAGTTCTGGGTATAGGGAAATAAAGAGATTTTTTTTAAGAATAGAAGGGAGATGAGAATAGTCGTAGCACGTCGAGATTTCAGACTAGGGGTAAACTTTCTTGAGATGGTCCAGGTGTACGAGCCATCTTTTCTCCATCTAATTTGGTGATCATGGCGACACTGCCGGACAAGATCTTCTTGACAATGTATGGGCCACTCTAATTGGGATTGAACTTCCCTCTGGGGTCCGTGATGGGCTCTACTATTTCTTTGAGGGATAAATCCCCCTCTCAAACATTGCAGTCCTTGAATCGCTTATTAAATGATCATGCTATTCATAGATGGTACCTTGTATGTGATAAAACGCCCTCAGTCTCTTTTCGTCCAAGAGTGATAGCTCGTCGAGACGGCTTTGATGCCAGTCCTCCTCACTGAACTTATGTTCCAGCATGACGCATAATGAGGGTATTTCTAGCTCCGCAGGTAGGACTGTTTCCATGCCATAGACTAGAGAGTAAGGGGTAGCCCCAGTAGAGGTTCTAATTGAGGTTCGGTAGCCCCAGCGAGCGTATGGGATTCGGTCGGCCCAATCTTGATAGATTTCGATCATCTTACTGATGATGGATTTGAGATTCTTATTGGCAGCTTCGACTGCACCATTGGTCTGAGGTCGGTAGGGAGAAGATATGTGTCTCTAAATCCCATACTCGTTGACCACTTCTTTGACTTCTGCCTCAAAATGCAACCCGTTATCTGACATTAGCTCGCGCAGGATGCCATATCAGTAGATGATGGTTTTCTTCATGAATTGGGTCACTTTCTTGGCATTCAGGACTACGTATGACTCATCCTCGACCCATTTGGTGAATTAATCAATGGAAACTAAGATGAACTCATGCCCGTTAGAGGTCTTGGGTGTAACATTCCCTATGACATCGATGCCCTAGGTGGAGAACCCCCAGGAGAAGTCATGTTATATAATTCTCACGAAGGCAAGTGTTGAAGGTTAGGTAACTGTTGGCATTTGAGGTATCTCTAGACATAGGTCGTGCAATCCTGGATCATGGTGGTCCAGTAGTAGCCTTATCGGATGGTATTCTTGGCAAGCATATGACCGTTCATATAGGGTCCACATTCCTCGCTGTGGATTCTCTGCATTACCTCTTTAATGTCATCCCCAATGATGCAATATAGATGGGTTCCATCGAAGTTTGTCTTGAACAATGCCTTATGACAGATGATGTACTGGGTGGCTAATCTTCGGAGGGTTTCTCAGTCTTTCTTATTGGAAACCTCGGGATACTTACCATGATTGAAGAGGTATCAGATATTATAATACCAACAATTGACTAGCTCGGGATCTTCTTTGGTGATGAGCTCAATATGGTGGCAGTGGGTTAGTTTGTCTTACCTTTGGACTAGGAAGGGGGTCATTGTTATTCCTCCGAGAATGTCGACCATAATGTAGCAAGTGAATTATCTAGGTTATTCTTTTCTCAAGGTAGGTAGTGGAAGGTGATGTCTTGGAATTGGGAGGCTAGTTCTTCTAAGTGGGCATGGAAGGGTTGAAGTTTCTCATCCTTGACTTTCCATTTTTTGAGCACTTGACCAATTTTGAGGGCAGAGTCCCTGTAGACATTTAGGCATTGGATACCTTTATTGAGAGCAACTTTGAGGCCTACCGTACACCCCTCGTATTAAGTAATGTTGTTGGTGCAGGGGAAATCCAATTTGATGGCGATGGGAGTGTGGGAGTCAGTTGGGGCGATCAAAAGTATCCCAATGCCATATCCTTTTTTATTCGTCGAGCTATCAAAGAAAATTTGCCATAGAAGGTCATCTTGAGCAGCGTAGAGGATGTTTTCATCTGGGAATTCAGATATCCAAACATCAGTTTCTTCCTTGGGGTAGTCAGTGAGGTAGTCAGAGATAGATCTTCCCTTCCTAGATTTCTGTATGACGTACATGATATTAAACTCGGCTAAGAGCATCAACCATCGAGTCATTCGACTGGATAAGGCAGGTTTCTTAAGCAGTTACTTGATGGGGTCCATTGGGGATACAATCTTCATGAGGAAGGTGAGCATGTAGTGTCACAACTTTTGGGTGACCCAAACAAACGCAATGCATGATTTTTCCAAAGCAGTGTAGTTGACTTCGTACTCGACCAATTTATGACTGGCATAATAGATGTATATTTCTTTACGAGAATCCACAAGGTATTGGGCTAGCAAATCCCCAGCTTCAGTGTCGATTGTGGTTAGGAATAGGATCAAGGGGAGACCAGGCTATGATGGCATGAGTACGGGAGGTTGAGTCAGGTATTGTTTGATTCGGTCAAAGTCTTTTTGGAATGCCTCATTCCAAACTTTGGTTGAATCCTTTCGAAGGATTTTGAAAATCGTTTCACAAATGGAGGTGAGTTGGCTGATGAATCGGATGATGTATTGTAATTTCCCAAGGAAACCTCGAACCTCTTTCTCCATTCAGGGAGGTGGCATCTCAAGTATGGCTTTTAGCTTGGAAGGATCTGCTTCTATCCCTTTTTCACTGACCATGAATCCCAAGAGTTTTCCCTTTGTAACGCCAAAGACACATTTATGTGGATTGAGTCTAACCTGATACCGTCGCAATCATTCGAAGAACTTTCGGAGAGTGGTAACATGACCTTCTCTAGGTTTGGACTTGATAATCATATCATCCACATAGACCTCGACTTCTTTGTGAATTAGATCGTGCAGGATGGTTGTGGCAGCCCTATGGTAGGTAGCCCCAACATTATTGAGACCAAATGGCATAACAGTATAGCAAAAGGTTCCCCATGGGGTGATGAAGGTGATTTTTTCTTGATGATCTTGGTGCATTTTGATTTAGTTGTATTCGATAAACCCGTCGACGAATGACTTGAGAGCATGACTGGATGTGTTGTCCAAAATCATGTCGATATTGGGTAATGGATAATCATCCTTTAGAGATGCTTTGTTCAAATCCTGGTAGTCTACACACATTTGAACTTTCCCTCCTGATTTCAGCACAGGCACTATGTTAGCTAACCATATGGGATATTTGATCACACGAATGAAACTCACATTCAGCTGTTTGACCACCTCTTCTTTGACTTTGAGCGACCATTCGGTGCAGAGTTTTCTCACCTTTTGTTTAATCGGCTTGTAATCTGGAAGAGTGGGGATCTCATGATGAGCTATTTCAGGATCAATGTCGGGCATATCATCGTAGGACCATACGAAGACATTTACGAATTCCTTCAGTAATTCTTTGAGTTGTGCGCGCTCATGCTTGTCAAGGGTAGCTCCTATTCTAATCTCGCGCAGTTGGCTATTAGAACTGAGGTTAATAATAACAGTCTCTTCTTCATTAACTTGAATGCAGTTATGTTGTTTGTTATTAACCTTATTTAGATCAGTTAAGAATTGTTCATTTGCAAAATCATCATCATCAAAAGTTTGATTAGAATCTAATTAATTAATGTAAGGCACAATAAGATACTCAAAATCTTCGTTTATTTCATTGATAGGAAAAATAGAATTGAGAACCTCGTCAAAGGAGGTCTCGATTACATTTGACCAAGGATATACAACAAAAGAAGAAATGGTGTAAACATTGGGGTTAGGTGGGATTTCAATAGGTAGAACTAGCGCAACATGACAGTTGAGGAGAGGTGTATCAACAGCTTTAATCAAGTGGGATGGATCGAGTGATGTAGTGCTTGAATGAACCATGCAGATTGCCAGTCCTAGCATTTGCAAGTTGAATGAACCCTCAGAGTCACTTTCCTCAGAATCTTCGGTATCTTTGATGAGCGGTTGTACATGGTGTTGGGAACTTTCGACCCATGGGTAGCTTTCTTGGAAAAAGATCTCCATTTCAGGCTTCATATTCTTGTTTGTATGGTCATACTATGGTTCCAAAAAGCCGAAAAAGGGGAATTCCTCACCCTTTTTGATGAATCGTCCATTCAAGGAGTCACCTGAGATGGTCTGGATGCAGTCTAGTCTTCTCTTCGATCGAGACTGGTGGATTATTCTGAGATCTTATTCACTTGGTTGATACCACAAACCACAAGGAGGGAAATCTTTCTTCAGTTCAATGGGCTCAAGTATCCCTTGTTGTCTTTGCCCTATCCCCAGCCCGAGCATAAAGTGCATGCTTTTGAACATCTGAATCACATTGACGTTCCCATGAGCGTCATATTCTAGACAAACCCTTTCTTTGAAACCATCCCCTGCCGGGAGTAGAAGTGGTTCAACTCGTAATCATGATAGGAGCATATCATTTGACCCATGTTATATCTCAAGGATTAGATTACTGGTACTTGCACCTTTGGCATTATTGTCATTGCCCAAGACGACGATGACTCGTCCGTCGGTGAAGAACTTCAATTTTTGATGGAGTGAGTAAGACACACCCTTGATATTTTGGAGCCAAGTTCATCCGAGTAACAGGTCGAAACAAGTTGGGATGTTAATAACTTGGAATTTAACGACAGGGTTTATAGGGACAACCCCTATTACAAGTTTTATGGATCCCATCACCTCCCGATGGGTATTATCGTCGGCACGTACATCAGTGGAGGTTAGAGAGAGATCACTTTCCTTTAGTCCTAGCATTTGAAGGTTCTTAATGGGAAGACATTCAGGGCGGATCCATTATCGACAAGAGATAGTGGTACGACCTTCCCCATAACTTCAACGGAGATATTAAGTGCATGATTGTGGTTTGTACCATTTCTGGGGATTTCTTCTTTGGAAAAGGATAGCATTTGGGTAGAGGTCAAGGATACGACTAAATTTATCGCTTCTTCTAGTGTGGAAGAAGTAGAAACTGTGGGTCCAGTGAGCAACTCGAACAAAGAAATTATGTGCAACTGGGAAGACATGAAAAGCCCCTACAGAGTGATGTTAACTTGAATTTTCTTCAGTTGATCGAGGATCTTTCTTTCCTCGACGGTCATTTTTATCATAGGAAGGTTTTTAACGTCCTTCCCTTTGTCATTGGCTGGTAGTGAGCTTGGGATCTAGTAATGCCTCCCTGGTCTGGTTATGTGATTTACTGAAGAAGAGAAGAACATGAACCATGTTTCTTTGTCAATCTCGGGTTCTTCTGCCACTTTGTTTATTTCTTCGAGGAGCTACTCAAATGATATCATCCCACACATGTTGTCTACTGGGCCCGTTTTCTCGAAAGCTTGTTCTTCATTCGAATCTTCGAATTCTTCCCCCGCCCGGTGGCAACAATTCTATCTTTCCATGTAAAGTCAATGCATTCCACAACTTTAATGGATTCTTCATACAGGTCTTCCTATTATGTGGGGATATGTAAGGGTGATGGTACTAGGTTCCCTTGCAATTTCAGAGTATCAAGTAACTCGATCATAGTGCAGATGTCGTTGGTTTGTCTAAATAATTCTACCATGATCTGGACGACATCATCCAGGCTGACTTCATCAGTTGGTACCACCCAACTGTCAGACTCTCAGGCCCATTTTTGTGTTTCCAAGAACAGCGTGCTAAACCTTTGGTAATAAATGATCATCTGTGAGGGCAATTTCATCCCTAACTCTAGGAGTTGGTTTAACACTTCTAGTAATTCCATACCTTTATTTTTAAAATGGGTACGAACATCGATGCATGCTCTTGTAAGGAGTGACAATGCCTGATCAACGAGGCTACTAGGGTGTAGGAGGAAATATGGGCATGTTTGGAGAGGTTTGGGAGAGTGTATGGGTGTGATTTGAGTTGAGGGATCAAATTATGGGTTCATTTCTAGGAAGATAACATTGGTATGATTTGGGAGTGGGTTATGAGTAGTGTTCGACTTAGGATTGGCTGGTGGGGCAATGGTACCCTGGTCAATTAGACCTTGGATGACGTTTCGAAGGTGAAAGAATTAGTCGGTGGTATGACCAGTGGTTTGGTGAAAGTTGCAATGGGAATTTGCCTTGAAGTTTCTTAGAAGTGGATCGGGCAATGGATGGGGATCCAAGGGTTTGATGAGGTTTTGGCTTAACAGGGCATGATAAAATTTAGAGAGGGGTGCATGGAGCTCGGTGTATTCCTTTCGGACTGGGACATGAAGGATTTTAGTGCACACTAAGTGGTTGGTTGCGAGATGTTGTTGATGGTTGAGACTACAGCACTAGCAGGCTTATCAAATTTTTTGGGGGTGAACTGTTCAGACACTTTCTTTGGTTCAAACTCAGTTTTAGCAAGACCTTCCTATATTTCTAATCATTTTTCTCCGAGAGTTCGGAAGTGGGGATAGTATTTTCCTCCCATGGTCGCTCGAACATGGGGAAAAAAGGTCTTCTTGCCTATATTGACTTGTTATTCCTCGAATGGTCGATTGGTCATAGTGGCTGCCTTTTCCCTCTATCGGGCTATGAAGTTATGGACTGATTCCCCAGAGTTCTATTTGAACAACTTTAAATCACGTAGGGTGACATCAAGCTCTTCGTTATACCTGTACTGCATCATGAATTCACGGCTACATCTTCCCAGTTACGGATTTTGGACTCCTCGAGAGATAAAAACCATCAGAGAGTGTTATCCTTCAGAGTTTGCTGAAATAATTGGGTCAGCACTTCTTATGAATCCCCTAGGAGAGTTATAGCACAGTGATAACTGCGAATATGGACAATCGGGAGTCCACTTCCTTCGAATTTCTTAATATTTGACATCTCAAACTTCTCGCGTAACCTCGCCTTAGGATAATGAGACATGTGGGTGTAGTCCATGTAATTCCCAGAGATTCTGACTTGGTTGAACTTCTTAGTTAGAATCTTTAGATCTTCTTTGACCTTGTTCAACTCTTCATCTTTTGGATCAATGATTACAGGTAAGTTATCTCCATGTTGGGCAAGGTTTGGCATAGGAATCTAGGCAGGTGGCAACCCATTAACAAGAGGGGCACGTGGAACGTGTTGATACTCTTTCAGAACCCAGATAGGCTCGGGTGGACCATAGCATGAGGAAATGTCACCTAGGGCTCTTGAGAAACATGAACCTGGTTTCATTGCATCTCTCGGACCTCAGTCTGAATGTTGTCAGCTAAAATTGCCGTCAGATCTGGCTGCGCAACTAGCACTTGATCTTTATTCTCCATGGAAAGCGGATGGATACCGGACTCGAAATAAGTAGCAGGGGAACGGACGGATCTCCGGGGTGATTTGACTGAAGATCGAAGACAATAAGGAGTCAGGCTAAGGGCGTGCGATCGACCTGAGAAGGTGTAAAATGGGATTTATTTTTAATAGAAAAGGATGAAAATATATTATTTTTTAAGAGAAAATATTTTTCGATTTTTGATAAAGAAAGGGGAAATATTTTTGGATTTTTTTGATGAAGAAGGTAGAAATATTTTTTGGATTTCTGACAGAGAAAAGAGAAATATTTTTGGATTTTTGATAAAGAAGGGAGGAAAGTTTTGGGAGACGGGTCTCAGCATGATGATGATGATGATTATTATTATTATTATTATTATTATTATTATTATTATTATTATTATTATTATTATTATGTTCTCACTTGTATTAAATTCTCCTAAATGCAAAAGGAAATGCCGGACAGGACCCGAGCCTGGAAAAGTTGGGTTTGTAACATATGCAAAGCTATGGCTGGACTTGTAACTAGGCTCACGGGCAGGGTCCTATTTGAAAAATGGGCAGAAATTTAGGCGACAGGTCGACCCAAAATTTTGGTAGAGTTTCGGGTTGAAACCGACAATCTAACATGTGTGTCCTAGGCTTGGCACCTATATGCGGGTATGCATCTTGGTTGGGTGAGTTGGAAAGGGTTCCCCCATTTGGCGTGGCTTCCATGATATACGCCTTGATTTTGAAGGAAATCGGTACGTGTGGACAAGCCATTTAATATACATGAGTGTACGTGAATTGCCTCACAATATACCTCGTGGGGACGGTACGTGTGAGAGTGAACTCAATACACTCGGCGTACGTGAACAAGTTCCTTGTGATATACCTCCCGTTATGACTTCAGTAAAGAGGTACGATGCGGGGGAACCGTTTGATATACATCGAAGGTACTTTGTCAATGGAAGGTGAGAGTCATATCTCTTAGGATAACTGTGCCCTGCCGGACCAGTGCCCATCACGAAGTGACCCTCCAGTTACTGGACAAAATTTGGTCAATCATAATGTTCTTTGGTGATATCGTGTGAATCATGCATGATTCTCTTATTAGTATCTTATGAGAGTATATTTCTTGATCATGTAGGGAGCAAAGTATGAGTACCAATTGTATACTAAGTATGGGTGATGCGTGCAATATGGGGATACATGTGATCCTAGGTGCACATGGTGTGAAGTGTACATGGAGAATTTTCTACAAGTGTGCGAATAGAAGCATAAGCATGAGGTACACATGAATATTAAAAGGGGAACATGCAAATAGGCGGATATATAAGGAAATAAAACACCCATGTAAATATAGTCTAGAAATCAAAATGAAGTAGTCCCCAGCGGAGTCGCCACTGTGGCCATCCTCGATCCTCGCGACGGGAGAGGATCCTGGTCCCGTGTGTCCCTCTCGGGAGAGCTTCGAATCGCATCATTCATGAGGTGAAAAATGTAGAGAGATGGATTTTCCTGTCTATTTTACTCAAAATAGACAAAAGAAAAGGGAGCCATCCCGAAGGATAGCATCCAAAGACATCGTGATACATACGAAACCAAAATGATTCGAAAAGGGTCTGGAGGCTATGTTACGAAATGGGAAGGTGTTAGGCACCCATTCTGCCCTTACGGCCTCTCATGGGTTGTTGCTATTTTCATTTATTTCCCTGTGATATGTGTGCATGTGTATACATAGTGGAGATAGGAATCATCGACTTATCTCATGGGAGAGAGAAATCAAGTCATCCATAGGAATGTTCTTATAAGTAATATTATAAAAATAGGATTTACGCGATTATCCTAATGTTGATCGTTATAACAGAATGGTAACACATATGGAATAATACGTCACTAAGTATATATATACATATATGTAAATATATAGAATCTAGGGGAGTTAAGTTCAAAAAACATAAAAAAAAGACAAAAAAGTAGGAAAAGGACTCGAGTCTCGAGTTTTATCCCGAGACGCCTACATAGCCTATAGAGGCATCAAAGTCCACGTAGTTCGTATGCAAATGAGGGGTGGGATCTATCTCATCAATCCAACCGGGGACTTCTCTTATATGTGTGTATGTGTGTGTGTGTAAAAAAATGTTTTAGTTGTGAGAATTCCCGTTTGGAATTTATAAGCAAATCCTCTTTTTCTTATTTTTTGGGTTTTATTTAAATGAAAATAAGAGATTTTCAATAATGCTAGATAAAAAGTATATTAGGATATGTGATATGAGAGAATAAAAGTACTAAGTAACACTACAAGAAAAAATGTCATTTATGTCAATTTAAAAATTTACGTTATGTCAAACAAATCTAAATTGACATAAATAATATGTATTTATGTCAATTTGACTTTGAAGGTAAATTTTTATTTCAATTTAAATAAAATTGAGATAAAAAATAAACTATTCGTCTCATATTTATATATAGATGACATAAATATACCCTTTGTAATTTTAGACTTTAACTAAAAACTGGCATAAATAAATAAATAAAAAAAGAAGCGGGGCTTGGTTTTTTCACTCCCGCCCCAAATTTCTTTGGTCAAAATCTTTCCCCCCTCACATCTATATCTCTCTCAAACGCTGGTTCTTGTACTCCCTCTCTCGCTTGATCGTAGATTTCTCTCTCTCTCTCTCTCTCTCTCTCTCTCTCTCTCTCTTCGCTCTAGAGAGATCACGTAGATTTCTAGGGTACCGGCAAGGCTTCACTACGGCGTAGGTACAAAAATTTTGCATTTTGTCTTAAATTTCTAGGGTTCCCAGATTGTGTTTTAATCTATGTTTGATTAGTTCTTGATTTTGCTATTATTTTTGGATTTGAATCGTAGATATACAGATTGGTCAAATTTGTGTATATATATGGATTTGCAAGAATTTTTTTGTATAGGTTGCGATTTGTTGATTTGATTTGTGTATGTGTGTTTGTGTTGGAACAGCTATTATTGCTACGGCTCATGCCTTATGGATAATGATGAAACTCCGACCCCAAGTGATCCTCTACAATGGCCCTGGAACTTGTATACCTCTATGTGTAATTCCATTCCTTCTCAATGTATGCACATACTCTGCTTAGAAATCACATTAAAGTTATTAATGTTTGGTTTTACTTATTTTCCTCATGTTTAATTTCAAATTCATTCCATTATGTTTTATTTCTAAATGTAATATAGGCATTAGTATTCATGTATATATTTATTGAGACAACATATCTCTATAATAGGTAATGAGATACTATTTGGCGAGGAAGTTCTGCACCCACATATTTGGTGTTTGAATTTTACTATGTAACCTAACTAAGCAATTGTTATTTTCTATATTTTCACATCATAATTTGGCTTTTCTCATGATCAATATTTAACATACATTTTGTATACAAAACACATAAATAATTGTTATTTGATTTTATTTGTGGATGTTTATATGGGATTATAAGCTTGAAATTTTACACTAAATTATATTATTTACTAAAGCTTCAATTAGTTAATAACAATGCTCATTTTCCTATTGATGTTCTTATTTTTTTTGTTCGTCGTTTAGTTCTAGGAGTAACATGAAGAATGATAGTATGCGCATCTTGCTGCAAAGGTTTTCTAAGTAAGTTTGATATTATTAATGGACTCGCGCATGTTTGATACATGTTATTTGTTGATGAACTATTTTTATAGTTATGATGAGGTAATATCTTGGAGGTTTCATGTTTCCTTAATTTTTATTCTTTACCGAGCTACTTTTTCTACAATTATTTCTTGGCATGATGAGTAATCGCAGGGTCTATATGATCTGTTGCTTCAAGTTTTTATTCGATTCGATTTATTCTTCAATTTAGTGGACTTACATTATTTTATATAACATTACAGAACCGTAATGTCATATGACATTACAGACATGACATGGGAGAGAGTGTCGGTAATGACTGACATGTTACGCAATGATCTTGCCTTTACGATTTTTATCCCCTCGGTAAAATCTTTTGAGGCAGAGAAGATCATTGATACATATGCAATACTTACTCAGGTATTGTGTTTCTCGATTGTGGTTAATTTCTTATGTTACAATACCTTATGGTAAGGATATTACTTATGATTTCTTATCAGCATTCTTTTTATAGAGAATAGTAATAGTACTCTGTATATAGATTTCATCTTGCTGCAAAAGCAAGGTCCCATCCCCTAAAGGATATGCAACTCATTCACATTCGTTCACCCTTTTTGAAAGGCAGAAAATAAGTTTGAATTACACGGCTAAAAATAAGACCATCGTAATAATAGTTTGTTTTAAACCCATAGAAAGTGAATAGAATTCTTTGTTAAAAGGAAACATATTAATCTTTAGGGCCAACATCCTTGATGGAATTAATCTGCTCGTCTCCCATTGCCTACATCACACTGACCACAAAATCCTTCCCATCGACGAACCCATTTTTAATCTGGGTGAGCAGATTGTCATCGGTGAGAAGCCTGAAATCATCTTTGGTGTTTACATTATTAGTCAGAAGACTAACAAAACCATCTTTAGATATATCGATTAGCTGATGATAATCAGTACGATTGATATAAGGGACATCACGATTGTGAGATGGAGGAACAATATCTTCTAGCTTCTTGCCATTGAATATCTCAATCGCCTTATAATTGTTTGGGGTCATCTATATATAGTGATAGTGATACATTTCATTTACACCTTGGAGTCCTAGTGATTATCCTAGTAGTCAGGATATGATTCCACTTCTAATAGGACTGTAGCTTGTAGGTAAAGTCCAATCCATTATGATTTCCAGAGTCCCAGTTGTAGTTAAACTGGGACTGTCCACTCATAGTTATCAATGTTTGGAGGCTGGGCTAGCTTCCGACCTACACCATGTCTGGTGAAGGTCGTGTGCTGGTTACAATGGCACTAGGTTGGCCTTCATCATAAAATGTGTCCGACCTAGAGTATATCTGGTGTAGAGTCTGAGCTCGTCCCAATTATAAGGGAGAGGCAAACTATTATAGGGACATGTGGCACATCTTTGGTGTCTATTATTTTATCATCCTTTAAATACCAACAATTCAAGTGTGATAGTGTATTAAACAGGGGTATATCACCGGGATAGATAAAAGAGGTAAGGATATCACATTAATATGAAAGCGTATGCCAAATAATGTACCGTGAAATGATGATTATTGATCCTTGTGCTACTGATAATAAATACAACCTCCCAAGGAACAGTTTGAAGAGGATAATATAGTAGATAGCATATCTTGCATAGCATTCATCTACTATTCCCTCCGGTGTGGGCACTGGACAAATTTGTCCCTGAGGGTTGAGGTCCTCACAACTCAGGGGCGTGTTAACCTACCTGTTAGTGCGCCAAGGACCTTCCACCTCAATATTTAACGATGCTGATAGAAAATACTAGAGCTCGATTTCTATGAAAAACAAATACTAAAGTTGGCTCAGTATGTGTAATCATAGCAAACAAAGCTCCAACAGATAAGGCATTGCAACCAGCGTTATAAAAATTCCCACCTAGGCGTTCACTAGTGCTCTGTCCCCACCCACCCACCCACCTACCTTAGACTTTATGCTTAGTTGTTAAATAGTTGATTAATAAAAATTAAAATCGTCGAAATAACTGCGTACTCTCCAAGGCGCTACCTACCTGCCTACCTTCGACTTTACGCTTAGTTGTTAAATAGTTGATTAATAACAATTAATATCGCCGAAACAATTGCGTACCCTCTAAGGCGCAAGCATATCTCCCTCATTCCCCCTCTAAAAGATTGATTATTGGTACAATTATATGGTGATATGTTTTAATAATTTTGTTTAAATGAGTTTCCATAGCTTAGAAGCTTTGAGAGAGCATTGGTGAAAACCGTAACCTGGAAGAGAGGAGATGGAAACTATGAGAGAATATACTCTTCATTGCGATATCTTTCAAGCAGGTTCAAATATTTTGAGATCTCCGTAGTTCTCATAAATGGAATTCGAGCATTCAAGATGATCAAGAGAAGCAACGGGTTTATGCATTCTTGTTCATTGCCATTTTTGGTTAATCTTTGTTGACCAACTATGGTGCAGCTGGGGTGAGTTGTTTCGTAAACTTAGATGAAGAAACATGGATTTAGTGGTGGAACTAACCAGTTGGATAACTTTCTTCAAGTCCATATTATGGAGGATTCAAGCTCTGCAGTATTCTGGATCCCAAAGATTGTAATGGGTGGTGGTTGGGTTTTTGTGGCCATTGTGTTTCGCACTTTGGAACCAACCTTCAAGTTCTTGCATACGTCAAACCGTAAGATGGACCACCACAGGGTCACTGAAGTTTCGTCTAAAGAGGCAGGCTCCTGTTGGTATTATCGTTATGAACTATTAGTTTTGTTGTTGGAGTATTTTATATTTTTTAAATAGTGTGGATAGTCCTATAAAGAGAGGAAACTCGGCCCAAAATTATTATAGTTTTTACACTTGTTTGTGTTGTATAAAAAATATTTTAGACTTGTACTCTTTATTATTTGTTCACTAGTAATGTTTTGTGTTGACTAGTGCCCAATGCAAGGAAATGGTACTCTTTATTGCGGATATTTTGTGTTGAAGTTCATGAAGTACTTCATGGAGGATCCTTCCATACCTTTTGAAATAAAGGTATGTTACCAATGTTCTCTTTTTGTCCTATTATATAAAATATTGTTTAGTTATTAACTATTATATACCGTAATAATAAATTTAATTCTATCTTCAATATTTTAGATGAGAAGATTGTCCAGTAAAGTGACCTACACGTTGAATGAGCTAAATGAAGTTCAAATGGAGTTCATTGAGTTCATTACATATTATATATATTAGGTATTTCCGAGTAATTGTATTTTGTTACGTTGTAATGACAATGTGTTGAGATGACTGTGTTTTGATGAAAAACTATGTTGATTATATTTGATTGCAGGGTTACTCATTCTGGGTTGGATAGCGTCGAGAACAAATTTGATCGAGTATTACATTCGACAACATCCTATTTTGGATTGTGATTCTTATGATGTAATTCGAAATGCTAGTTTTTGGATATTGTGATGTATCATCACTATTTTTAGGATATTATCACATAGATAAGTAGACGTTAGTTAGTTTTTGGATAGGTAGTTTTTGGATATGATGTAGCTTAACATCAATTTGATTCTAAATATCTTGATGTATATAAGTTAGTGATATTTATGACCTTGGTTATTATCTATTTGCAATGGTTGATTTAACATCAAATAATAGTTGTCTATTGATGGATTAATGATTTTTTTTAAAAATTTTTATATTAACATTTATGTCAGTTTTGAAAAAACTCTCATAAAATTTTTAAAACTGACATAATTGTGATTTTATTTATGTCAATTTTTTATGAAAAAGTGATTAAAAACATGTTGAATGTCGTAGTTTTTATGTGTGTTCTTAAAAATTGAGATAAATGTGAACTTATTTATGTCAGTTTTATGAACATTTATGTTAGGGCTTTATATGTCAGTTTTGAAAATTTTTAAAACTGACATAAATGGTCATTTATGTCAGTTTTTGACTGACATAAATGACCATTTTTCTTGTATTGTAACAAAACAAATTAATGCGAATTTAGGAGAATTTAAGGAGAGAGTGGAGAAAGTTGGACCTTCTTGAACATCTTGAGCTTGATCTTGGATGTTAGAGAGCATCCCTTGCACTTGGGTGGTGATAGAGGGTGCTTAATTCACCAAGTTTGATGAAAAAGGTGATGAAAGGTGAAGGTTGGAAATGGATTTGGATGTGGAAATCACACTGACTTCGAGAGTGGTTTTCTGAGATTGCTGAGAGTAATGGATCACCGATCTTCCTCCCCTTTGAAATGAGGTTAGGCCCTCCTTTTTATAGGTCCATAGAATTGCCTACCTTCATATCCCTAGTCATTTCAATCGGCAATTGTGTTTAGGCACGCTGTCGATAGGCAGGGTCTGGAATCCGTTTGATAGTCTCTTTTAGGTTCCTTCGGAAAATCGCTCGTAGAGCGCGAATCGTTGATCTGAATCGCGCACAGGGTGAACCATTGGAAAGGTACTTTAGAGACCTTCGAAAGTCTTCCTCTCGGGTTTGGGAGTTGACTTTGGGTCAAATGTAGCTCAGGAGCGTTCGTTAGTCCTTTGGACGGGGAGTTGTCGAACGTAAACGGTTCGTTCGTCCGCATAGTAAGTTAGAATCGCACACGGGTCGGACCGTTGGAAAGGTTAGGAGACGTACTTAGACATTCCAAAGAGTTTGACCCAGTTCAGGGAGTTGACTTTGGTCAACGGGGGCCTAGAAGAATTCAGTGACCTTTCAGAGTAAAATAAATCATTCGTCTGCACCGTAATTCAGAATTGTACATGGGACAGACCGTTGGAAAGGGGACTCATTGACCTTCGAAGATTCATTCAGCCTCGTTCGAGATGAAGAGTTTGACTTTTGATCAAATGAAGCCTAAGAGTGCCTAATGGCCTTTAGGTCAGTACTCGGGGTATTACTTGGGTTTACAATGATGAAGGGAGGTACTAGTGACCTAAGGAGAGGTTAGGGGTGTTAGAATGAGGTGTCTATAGACACATTTTCATAGAAAAATCATAACTAATTCATAAAAAATCAAAAAAGTACAAAATTGGCAGCCACGCATTCGTATCGAAATTATCTACAAGAACGGATGGAATCTCGTTTGATAGGTCATTTTAACGACCTGTCTATGTCGTTCAAGCGATATAGCTATCTCATGAGAAGTTGTCGCGCGATGTCGTTCAAACGACAATGCCTTTTCGTTCGAGCGACTTCAACCTCGTTCGAGGGACTCGCGGCCTTAAGTTTTTTATAAATAAGAGTCTCCAACTCTGTTTTTCATAAGACGACTTGCTTATTTTTAATAGACAAAACTGCTACTGCAAAAACGATTTTTGACTTCTTCTTTTAGGTTTTAACCTTTTTGTTTTCATTTCACAAAACATCCCAATCTTTTAGTGAATTATTTTGGAGTGAATTCAATTTTATTGAAACTTTACCTTTGTGGGGTGAACTCTACAACACAAGAGATGCGTGCTATTATGGAGGGAGTCTCTATGAAGTTACTCTTATGGGGAGGATAACCTACACCGTGAAGACTGCGTGTCTAGGACTATGTGTCCTTATTGTATAGCTGCGTGTGAACTACTGCTAATTTCTAGCTGTTACTTTGAACGTTTGACGAAGGGACCGTGAGTTACTCTTGTAGGCAATCAAGTTTTATGTAAGTTAATGGTCCTGTAAACTTTTCAAAGTTCTAAAAATAAAAGGTTTTGCCCTTCGGGGATTTTTCCTGAATTTTGTGTTCCTAATATTTAATCTTGTGATTATTTGATTTTCATATTTAATTAAATCACTTACATGCATGTTTTAGGGTTTGACTAAAATTGGATTTTTTTTTAGAATTCTCATTATTCCGCTGTAGCAATTCTACAAGGTTGGCGACTCTATTTCTATGCATCACCCCATATTTTGATGACGGTCGAAGCTCCATGAGGAAAGGGCCAAACCCCACCACCAATTGTGCTCCTGTACGCATGTTGAGTCTGGAAGATCGAGATGGCCACACAAGTTATCTCATATTATTCAATGGGCTCTTTCGGATTGAGGAACACCTTATTGTGGGACAAATCCACAAAAATTTCCATCTCAAAATTTCACATGGGTGTGGTGGAAACTCGCCAATTAGATGAATCGTCTATAACACCCATTTTCAACTTCAAACCATAAGTAGCAAAATAATTTTTGTACATTATGACTTAAGTTGGGAGCATGATAAGATAAATAACTCGGTTCTTTTTTATTAAACAATCTCTTACAAAGACTACAAAGCAAGTAAATTAAGTATTTTGATCTAATAACAAATTAATAATATCAAAAAATGAAGAAACCTTATATATTTTTCTCTTGCCGATGTCACCCCTTCCCCCCCCCCCCTCTCTCTCTCTCTCTCTTTATATATATATATATATATATATATATATATATCCCTGTTTATCTCTCTCGCATTTTCTCTCTATCATAATTGATCTTTTTGTTAAACCATCTTGATTATCAATTCAGGTTGCTACCCTATTTCACTATGGCCAAACCATCACGTTCATCTCAATGGGGTCTCTTACATAGTCTCTTACATTTCAAGAATCGTAATAGGTTATATTAATCAAGAACATCTTTTGTGTACCTCTACAAAAACTCACCTTGACCTTACTCTCTACCTATCAAAACATATATAAATGTAAACCTATTTTGGTATCCAAGTCGTGGTTTCACATAAAAGTAATCTATTTATCATATATAGGTTTAACACTGTTGAATGTCTAATTCCTCAATTATGAATTTTTGGGGGAAAGCATATTTTTATTTATCTTTAAACAATCCATGAAATATTATTAATCCATACCAGGAAAATTTGTATTTCAATTTAAATGACAAAAATCATTTTATTACAATATAAAAAATTATATTAACCAATTTCTTGGCTAATCCTGGCAGTGGTCAAAATCAATCATTGTTGTCTTATCAGACTGATCCTCTCCCTAATCAGTTTAAGGGATTTTTAAGGATGGATAAAATTTGAATGCCTTCATTTAGACATGTGTAGCTTTGGGTTACATTTCTTATTTATTTTTTGTAAGGGCTCTTTTTACAAAGAGCGTCATTTAATTTTTCTTCATTTTTGATTGTAAGCCTCTTGGTGAGGGCTTTTCTCACCTCTCTATATAAATAAATCTAGTATTCTTAAAAGTAAAATTAACCAATTTCTTATGCTGTTAGATTATAGTCCCAAGCCAAGGAATTTTCACTAATTATAAGATAATTCACCAATCAAATTGTAGTTCTCCAACTAGCATAGAATACATAAAGTTATTCACCATTCAAGAATGATAATTTTTTTTAATTTAATAATGGGTCGATCACCCAATTTTAGAATAGGTGGAGTGTCACATAAAAACTATCTCCCATCATATCCTCGAAGGATTGCACCAGCAACTGCAGAATGGCTTTTGATTCATTCAATACCTTTCGAAACTATAGAATGAAATTAAAATTATTTTTGAAGTGGAAGATGAACTTTGTTGAGAGGACACCAAATGATTGGATTACCATTTTCTAGGATATGAATTTTCCTAAAGTTTTTCAAATGCTGCAAAATGATTTGTCTTACTCAAACCTCACAGTGTATATTGATATATTCACATATGTCTCTCAAGAGTAAGAAACCAGTATTCTTGTTCAATAAAAAAGGTAGAAGTTTTAGGATTTGATAGGAATTATGATTAAAGTTTGAAATCAATCACCTCAAAAGCACAAAGAGAAATTGAGAGAAGAAAAACTATAGTTTTAATCTTTACAGTATTTAAACTCCAAAATAAATATCTTAAAATTTTCCTCTTTCATCAGGAATCTTTTCTCTTTGAAAATTTCTCTAAATTTTTCCATTAGATTTTTGACAAAAATAGGCATTATGATAGCAATCTTTGTTTTTAAAGGGAAATTGATGAAAGCCCAACTCATAATTAGAGAAATTCACGAGAATATTAAGACCATTTTCAAAGCTAAACCGTATAAGGGTCCAATGTCTAGATTTATTAGTTCTTTCATAGATGATTTTTCTATAGCTCGTTCTTAATATGTTAGCCTCCGACGAAGGGATTTTCTTCTTTTCAATCAATAAATCATATTTTAGTTTAAAAAAAGATACCAATCTCTGCACACACACACACACACACACACACACACACATATATATATATATATATAAAGTTTTTTAAAGTGCGACAAACAAGACTAACACGAGTGGAGATGGTAACATAATAAATGAGATCAAAACACTTGAGTTTAAAGATGATTTTGTTGTAAAAAAGGTATTCTCAGTTTCCCATGAGGTATTTGTAAAATATCTACTTTAGCAGATCAACTCGCGACCAACAAACCAGGACTTCACTTCAGTGACTACCTACTTCGCCGAGTCGAGTTATCACTGAGGGAAGTCGTGAGTACAAAAATCATATCGAGAGAAAGAATGATACTTGACCAGGCAACCACCAAACTCAATCCTTCTCTTATGTGAAGTTTTGCTTTGCTGAATTGAGTGATCCACGAAAGTCTTGGTTATGGCAATAAACTGCCATTAAAGTTTGAATCTTACTGAAATATTCATATGATATGCTTTTTCAAGAAACTTTTAAAGTATATTTTATATATGACTAGTATACTTGCATATGAATATACCCTAAAACCAAAAATCAAACCAACACATGCACGCACACACAAATAAATTTTTCTTTTTAAAAAAAGGTTAATTTGAATATCTCAAAGTGAGAAAATATTTTAAATACCTTAACCAAGTAGTAATTTCAATATGTGATCATGATGACGTTGCGTTGAGAAGTCGAAGCTTATCTGGAGCAAATACACGCTATGCCTTATAACCTCAAGGAATTAAAGAGAAAAATTTTGCAAAAGAAATACGACAAACAAATTATGTGGGGGCACACAAATATACTAATACTCTTACATGCCAAAGTCCAACGCGCATGTATACATATATTTTCCAAACAAAGTATGAGAAGCTAATTATGTGTGGGGTAAACGAGTATACACACTCTTACATGCCAAAGTCCACACACACGCACCGCATTCTTCATCATCTTACTAACCCTGCATGTGCCCGTATCCAAATCTGAGCTTTGGGTCTTAGGCTTTGGCTTACTGTAATATAAATTTTTGGGCAAAAATTATTATTTTTTTTATTTGGGGAACACTCTAAACTAATTTTCGAAAATATTTTCAATCAAGGAGTGACTCCTTTTGTCCCACTTGCCCACTAATTTTGAATTCAAGTCTCACTAAAAATGTTTTCCAAGGTTGAGGGAATGTTTAATTAAATACAAATATGTTTTAAACGTTTTTACTGCAAATAAAAATTCCCTCACGAGAAATAAACATTCCCAAACAAAATTTGTAATCATTCCGAGCAATACTAATTCAAACGGGTGATTAGCATTCCGATTTATCAATTTTTCTACAATATTATGAGCAGAGAAAATCTAAGTTATTTTATACTTAGGTGATAGGGCAATTGCAGACTACAGCCAGACCAGTCAATAGGTCGTGTCGATTTATGTTCATGTCGTTTTTTATTATGTTCGGATCTTAACAGGTTCGTGTCTAAATGAGTTATTGTATGAAAAAACTACCATTTACCTTAATGTATCATGTTGAGTTCACCTGATATTACCCATTAAGATAATGAATTAATTTTACCGTATATTAGTTAACACTTTAGCACGTTATTAAATACAATTAGACGTATTAATTCAATGACTTAATTAAAACTTTCATTTAGTAAAATTCTTTATAAAATTAACATTACGCTACATAAACTCTTTATAAGTATAAATAATATTTCTATTCTACTTAAATTAATGAGTCTTAACATTTATTAATGGGTGAATGTGATCAACACTAACCCGAATTCATAACTACGTCGTCTTATCCGGTTGCCACTAATATGACTTTAAACAATTAAGGTTCCACCGATTAATTTATAAGTGCATATTTCTTCGTATCGTATTATCGGGTGGTGTGTCATTTTACTAAACCTTCTTAAAGATAGCGTAACATAATCCCGTATTCACCCTTACTTACATTCTGAAGTCAGATATTTTCATAATTTAATAATATTGTTCACTTTTATACTGCAACATGTGAGAATGACCGACTAATATGTGATAGATTGAGACAATTCTATAAATTCTTGTTTCTATAATTACTTCCATTGGAGTTCGAATAAAAGGAGTCCGACCAATTGAGACACATTAAACTCACGACTTTGCTGTGATGTGAGCCTTTTGTGTATTTGTCCTCGTTAAAGCTTTTAAAACATGATTTATTTATTTTTATTTAAAAGTTTTAATTTATTTTTATCTTGACTAAGAAGACTCAAAAGCAATTCATCCATTTGGAGACATATCTGCTTTAATATTTTATAATAGAACATTTTTCTTATTGCGACTATTTTTAGATTTAGCGATTTCAATTGATGTTCTCCTTTAAAGAAAGGGCTTTGTGGGCAAACTACATTGTTAATTGCTTCATAAGATTGACATTAATTTTCTACCAGATTATATTCTTTTTTTTCGAATAATCAATGATATGCCCAAAGTGTACCTGTCAGTTCAGAGACATCAACCTCGGCCTATATGAAGACTGAGGTAACAAGAGATCGAGATTATCCATCAGCGATGTCGTCCTTCATTAGGTCGACCACAACCGACGTTGCAAGTACCACCATGATTGGGCATCAGTCGAGGTCTACATGACTCATGGGGATAATTATCCATCAGGTCGGTCACATCTGATGTTACAAGTATCACCTCGGTGAGGGAATCATCCGATGTAAGTATGGACATATGTTATCCATCAGCGTTAACGTCGGCCATAGCCGACGTTACAAGTTTCACCTAAGAGTAGCAAGGCCTTGCAGGTTCAGCATCAAGTGACAAGACAACATCGGCCCTGGTCGACGTTTCAGATATCTAACCTCGGTTGGCATCCCAGTTAAGGTCATCATATACTCCCCAGCCAAGGCAGGGGTCGTACTTCACCAACCACCTACTTATCCAGGCCGAGGTTGGTACCAAGCAAAGATAGCCAATCATCTACTCACACATGTATGGCTTGGAACACGTGGACAAATCTGTTATAACTTAATCATTCTCTCCACGTGAGGGAATGTTGAGGTCATCATTATTTAGTTGAGATCATCCAGGTGTCATCCTAACACTGGTTGGACCTTCATTCACATTCACATTGCATGCTTGGGGGGTTCATTACATCCCCAAGCACTATATATTGAGGTCATCATCAATATTGTAAGGGATCCAAAATTACAACCCTAATTGAAACTCTATCATTTTACACAGTAGAGAGAGAAATCTTGAGAGATTGTATCCATCGCCATTAGAGCCTTATTTCAGTGATATTACTCACACACTCACATTGGACATAGGCTAAATTGGCTGAACCACTTATATTCAAGTGTTCATCTGATACGACGCAAATATTGCATATTTCACCCGTTAACCTATGCCTTATTAGCCCCACTGGGTATCTTAATCCCTATACTTATGCTCGTTAACCAGACAACCTCGGATTTCTATGTTAACATGTTTTGCAGGGGTTAATTGAGCTTTTGTAGGTATTTGGATGCTTAGTATGAAGTTCAGACGATTTTCAGAAATGTTTCGTCGACTTTTGCAGCTTCGGGGGCATTTTAGTAATTCCATCATTCGGGTTTGAATCCCGATCTCTTCACGAAAGTTGAAGTACTTTGATTTATTTTCGCGTGGCCGCCGACAGTGCATGATTCCGAGTTGTATCGATGGAGTTATGGCATTTTTAGGATGGTTTTTACTGTAAAAGTACACTCAAGGTCACATTCAAGGGCATTTTAGTCATTTCATATTTTGGTTTTTTATCCTAATGTCTTCTTGAATGTTGTATTCCTCTGAGTTATCTTCGCGTAGCCTCCGACCGTGCCTCATTCCGAGCTATAACGAAGAAATGGCGGTATTTTCCGTAAAGCAGGGCAAAGCTGCAGAATTGCAGACCTGTAGGGGCGAATCGATTCGGCCCAAAGCCAAATCGATTCGTCCCTACAGAAAGTCCGCAATTCTCTATTTTTAAGTGGGTTTTTGGTGGGGTATTTATATGTAAAAATTCTATTAAGTTGGGAGATCAATTTTAGACTAGGGATAATTCATTTTAGGTTAGTTTTTGGGGATTTTTGTAGAGCTTCCCTCTCCTCTCTCTTTGGGGTAAAACCCATTTATGTAAGTTACTATTCATTATCACTTTCCTCAGTTTATTGCTTTGTTCTTGATTTTGTTGCTTTGTAGTTAATTTTCATGCTTAGTTAATTTGTTGTTGGTTGTTTATTTGTTGTTTTCTTCACTTAATTAGTTGTTTTGTTTGATTAATCATGCCTAGTGAGTAGATAACGGGTTGGGATTACGTTTCCTCCATTAATGGGCGTCGAGCTCCGAAAGTTAGGTTTTGGGTAAAATTGCATTTAATTGAAACCGCGTGTATTAAAGTCGGATTACTATGCGTTTAACTTTCTTTGTCACGCAACGTTAGTGTTTATAGCGATAATCCGAATTTAATCCGCGTGTGACCATTTTTGATTAAATGTTTAATCTCGCAACTTTGGGTTAAATTCCTTATTGTGTGATGTTTATGATTAATTAAAAATGCTCGATTAAATGTTTTCGAACCGAAATTCTAATTATTAGTTGTTTAGCCCATGGTGGGGACGCTATCCCGACTCTCGTTTTAATTAATTGTAGTATAGTGTTAACTTCTTCCTTTTTCTCTTTTTCCACCATAACCAACCATCACCTTTTCTTATTTCTTTTACACCATTTTTATTCTTGAAGTTTTAAAACAATTAAAATCTAAAATTTAATCACTCCCTGTGGATTTCTTACGATACCCGACTTACCGTTGTGCTTGCTTGTCAAGTGTAGTAGTAGCTTAGGGTTTTTTTTTGTATCGCGGCGGCGAAACACACAATGATTGTGTCCTCACACGAACACACTTTTTCCGCCCGGTCACAAAATGGCGCCGTTGCCGGGGAGTGTGTTTTAGATAGTAATTGTTTTATTATTTCGTAGTATTTTCCTTTTGTATTTGTATTCTTTATTTTAAACTTTTTTGCAGGATTTGCATACTTTGAGCGCTAAGAAACTTTAATTCGCGGTTGCTCAGTTTATTTCTCGGATTCTCCATCTGCAAACAACGAGGTAATCATGTCCTACTATTATAGTTATTACGGTTATTCTAATGATTCATACTTTGGGGATAGTTTTCAAGTTTTCCATTTTCAAGATTTTCTTGAAAATAAAAGACTTGAAAACATTTATCACAATGAAAATCGTTATTGGAAGCTTGAGTTGGATTCATTATTCGAATCCAATGACGATTTTCATTTCATTACTTTCGAAGACGAGTTTCAACCAAATGAGGAGTCCGAGGCTCTTGAGCCGAGGAAGCCTACTTTGGAAGAAACTTTGCTTCTTTACTCCCAAGGTTTGGAAAGCCTAAATGATGCTGGAATGAGACTTGGTGCACTTTGCGATGAGATGAATTCTTATGCACAAAACAACGAGGAGGTGGAAACTTGTGTTTCACCTAAATTTTTCGAAGAATTTCTCATCGAGTGTGCATCGTTCTCCCCCGAAATTCAATCTCCTTCCGACGATGAGTCGATTGAGATTGAATTTGTTTCATCACCATATTCATTTTCCGTGATCGAACCATTAGAATTACCGGTTGATTCTTATGAGTCGGTAGAAATTAAAACTTCTACACTTTTTGCCGATGAGGACTCCTTGCCGGACTTGTTTTCGATGGATGTTATCCTCATGTGTGCACCATCTCCCATTCCATTTGAAAAACCTTTGGGAGATGAATCGATTTTTCTTGGTCCTCTAGTGTTCCTTTCCCCCTTGTTATCCAAATCCCCCATCGTCCGCCCAAAATTTCAAATTGGCGATGGTTCACTTTTTTCACCACCCACATGCCTTCCGTTGTTCAAAGGGAATTCATATATTTCGGAAGGCATGCTTGTATGTGAGGGTACACCGGTTATCCTCCAAAGTCAAATTGTTCTTATGGTGGACCCTCAACTATTTAGACTTCTAGTGTATAGTTAGTGTGAAGTCTAAATAGTAGGTTGTAAATAGTTAGCTTTTTAATTTTCTTTATTTCCTACTTTTCTTTCCTTTTAATTTAGTCTAGTGTAATTAGTTAACTTTTTGTTATTTGTTTTTGCTATGCTCGGTACTAACTTGTTTTGTAGATTCCTTTGGACTCGCGCTTATGGAGATCGCTCCAATTTTGGGTAATATCGTTCTTTTCCTCTCTTTGTGTTGTGTTCTTAATGCGCATTGAGGACAATGCAACATTTAAGTTAGGGGGTGTAGGATATTCTATCAATTTCATGTGTAGTCCATTGATTTGCTCACATTTAGTTACTTAGTATGCCTTTTTGTGAAAAATTTGAAAATTTTTAAAAATATTTTCTTTCTTTTTTCTCCTTTGTTGGGCATTTTGCCTTGTTTCGAGTGATAAATTTCAATAATTGCCCGATCCAATAGACAACTCAATGATGCATGTTCTCGATTTTAGAAGTTATTGGACTTTAGTCCTCAAATCATTGATATTGTGAATAACTTCATGAATTAAACTTTATCCCATGAGCATATGCACTTTCCTTCTCATATTGATTTGGTTTAAGATTTTTATAACTCGGTAATCTTTTGTTGCATTGTATATACTTACACTGAGTAAGCTTCGCACCTTTCGTCGTTTGTGAGTGTTATACACTATTCTTTCCTCTTTGAAAATGTTGAATTCGTTGGTAATCTCTCTAATCTTTCATTTGACCGTTCATTAATTGAGTTCATGCTTGAAATGTGTTACTTGATCATGATTTTCATATATTGTTTTGACTTGAGAATTGCGTAAACTTTGTGAAATGATCATAGGCAATCTTTGTTATATCACCCATATTAGCCTTGACCTCACCTTATATGTTTACCCTCGTTAACCCCTTTGAGCCTAAATACTAGCCTTTCGTTTCATTACCCAAAATCCCATAACCAACTCCAAATTGGAGTTTTAAGCCATACATACACCTTACATACCTTTGTTTGGAATGTTACTTGGGATTCAATGTTGTTGTTGTATTGCGGTTGCAATTTTAGGCATATGAGAGTTTGATAAGCAAAGAAAAGAAAGTAGTGAAAAAAGAAAAGAAAAAGAGAAAGCAAAAAGCAAAAAGAAAACAAAAGAAAACATGAGAAAAAGAAGAAAAGAAAAGAAAAATAAAAGAGAAAGTTGTATATGTTGTGTATAGTTCAATAAGCTTTGATTACTCTCCAGTTGTTATATCTAATGTTTGTTTGGAAGTTACTTTTCATTTTTGATATTGCCCGCATCCTTCCCATTATTCCAAGTTTTCATCTCCGAACACTTTGAATCCGTACATATACCTTTCATTTCGTACCTTAACCCCAAACCTACATTACAACCCTATAAAGTCCTATGTGATCTTAGGGTGCATTTGATTTAAAAGTCATAATAGTTTTGATAATCTGTGAAAATGCATTTCGCCTCTTTTAGTGTGCGGTATCCTTTCATTGAGATTACAGTTTTTCATTTTATATATAGCGTTCTTCATTTGTGACATGTGTGCGGCCTAGTTTCCATTTATATTTACTCTTTAGCCCGCATGTCCCGTGTGTTACCTCCCTGTTTTGAGTGAATTCGCTTGATGAGCGTAATGCCCGTGAGGATTGAATATATGCATGCCTTTATGTTTATCCGGTTTATTTAAGTTTTTACCAAATCATATTGTGCATTTTCTCTCCCCCTCCCACTTTTAAAGTTTCAATTCTATGAGGTGCATTCAACCTGTTAATAACAACGGACTTTTGTTTGAATTCGTTCAATATGCTAATAACATGTTGGAAATCTTTTTCATTGTTGTTGAGTTTGTCGCATGTTGGGTTGGGAATATTTTGAGGAAACCATATGATATTTGTGGGTTTCATCCCTGAAAACCCTCACGAGATGACACTCGTCCACTAGGGTAACCTAGGGGTTTAACGGCTTATTGCATATGCTAAATGCAATCGTTCGCCCGCGAAAGTGGCCTTATCTTTTTATTTCTTTTTCATCCCATTTTGTACTTGTATCCTACTTTTGGTCTGCTTGTAGTTCTTGTAGTTTCTTATTTCTTTGCTAAGGACTAGCAATGTGTAAGTTAGGGGGTGTGATACGACGCAAATATTGCGTATTTCACCCGTTAACCTACGCCTTATTAGCCCCTTGGGTATCTTAATCCCTATACTTATGCTCGTTAAGCAGACAACCTCGGATGTCTATGTTAACATGTTTTGCAGGGGTTAATTGAGATTTTGTAGGTATTTGGATGCTTAGTATGAAGTTCGGACGCTTTTCGAAAATGTTTCGTCGACTTTTGCAACTTCGGGGGCATTTTAGTAATTCCATCATTCGGGTTTGAATCCCGATCTCTTCACGAAAGTTGAAGTCCTTTGATTTCTCTTCGCGTGGCCGCCGACGGTGCATGATTCCGAGTTGTATCGATAGAGTTATGGCATTTTTAGGATGGTTTTTACTGTAAAAGTACACTCAAGGTCACATTCAAGGGCATTTTAGTCATTTCATATTTTGGTTTTTTAGCCTAATGTCTTCTTGGATGTTGTATTCCTCTGAGTTATCTTCGCGTAGCCTCCGACCGTGCCTCATTCCGAGCTATAACGAAGAAATGGCGGTATTTTTCGTAAAACAGGGCAAAGTTGCAGAATTGCAGACCTGTAGGGGCGAATCGATTCGGCCCAAAGCCAAATCGATTCGTCTCTACAGAAAGTCCGCAATTCTCTATTTTTAAGTGGGTTTTTGGTGGGGTATTTATATGTAAAAATTCTATTAAGTTGGGAGATCAATTTTAGACTAGGGATAATTCATTTTAGGTTAGTTTTGGGAGATTTTTGTAGAGCTTCCCTCTCCTCTCTCTTTGGGGTAAAACCCATTTATGTAAGTTACTATTCATTATCACTTTCCTTAGTTTATTGCTTTGTTCTTGATTTTGTTGCTTTGTAGTTAATTTTCATGCTTAGTTAATTTGTTGTTGGTTGTTTATTTGTTGTTTTCTTCACTTAATTAGTTGTTTTGTTTGATTAATCATGCCTAGTGAGTAGATAACGGGTTGGGATTACGTTTCCTCCATTAATGGGCGTCGAGCTCCGAAAGTTAGGTTTTGGGTAAAATTGCATTTAATTGAAACCGCGTATATTAAAGTCGGATTACTATGCGTTTAACTTTCTTTATCACGCAACGTTAGTGTTTATAGCGATAATCCGAATTTAATCCGCGTGTGACCATTTTTGATTAAATGTTTAATCTCGCAACTTTGGGTTAAATTCCTTATTGTGTGATGTTTATGATTAATTAAAAATGCTCGATTAAATGTTTTCGAACCGAAATTCTAATTATTAGTTGTTTAGCCCATGGTGGGGACGCGATCCCGACTCTCGTTTTAATTAATTGTAGTATAGTGTTAACTTCTTCCTTTTTCTCTTTTTCCACCATAACCAACCATCACCTTTTCTTATTTCTTTTACACCATTTTTATTCTTGAAGTTTTAAAACAATTAAAATCTAAAATTTAATCACTCCCTGTGGATTTCTTACGATACCCGACTTACCGTTGTGCTTGCTTGTCAAGTGTAGTGGTAGCTTAGGGTTTTTTTTTGTATCGCGACGACGAAACACACAACGATTGTGTCCTCACACGAACACACTTTTTCCTCCCGGTCATCATCCTCTTCTCTTCTCCTCACCTTAATCTCTTATATTTGATATACTCTTGTGTGGCCATTGTTATAACTTGCTTGATCTTGTCGACACCTTACATGGTGGTGCTATTTCCAGCATCATCAATTAACATTGTTCTTTTTTGTTTTTCGAGTATTCCACTGCATTATTTCTCACTATTACTGTTTTGTGCCTGTATGTGAGATTTTATGATGCTACATTACATATCACATTAAATTCTTTTATGTTTTTGAGTTTCTGTCATTTCCACAAATATAGAATGGTAAAGTCACATATAAATTCACACATTTTACGTTAAGCAATTAAAAACAAAATGTTATATCCTTTTTTTCCAATCCCAAAATTGGCACGTGCATTTATGAGTTTAAATTGGGTTGTTTGAAATTTAGGGTACAATGGATCATTTTATTCACTTTAACGCGTAATGTTTTCAGATATGAAGCATGGATACTTCGTTAGGATTATCATAACAGTATTTAATATGTATGAAATACACCGATATGTGTCAGTGGTGTGTGAGGCCGGTATCCTAATTTATTATTTATATTTCAGATACGTCTTACATACATCCGATGGTGTGTGAGACTGAAACTTTGCAATATTTTATAAGGTGCCTTTATTTATTTTTAGAAAAAACTTGTCTAATACAAAATGTTTTTCCATAAACTAAACCGAAATTAGTCATTTCTCCCATTATTGAAACGGTTGTCATCAATTGAAACAAATTGTCTGTTTCCCCCAACGGCATTCCCACTTTACATATACTAAACAACATTTGAACATTTATGATGACTATCAATTGTTATATTTAGTTTTTGTAGAGTTGTCATTGATTGAAATATTTTCTTGATCATAGTCCATTAGTAAATCTTATGCATATAAAATATATTATATTAGAAATTTATCATTGTATCCATGCCATTATCCTCTTGTAGTTTTTGGGTTTTGTCATATCCTCGTGTCACATATTTTTATTTGTGTCTATTTAATTTTTTATCCAAAAAAATATTACAAATATTGAGAATAAGTCTCAAAGTTTAAACAGTGAAAACTTTCTAAAGTTCATTACCAAATACTATTGGGCCCTAGTGTATAAACCAGTTGTTCAAAATTACGAAAAAAACTAGTAACTCAAACCGAATAAGCACTCAACACCATTTTGTGCACCTAACATATTTTCTTTTTCATAATTTTACGAGTTGACAAAACATGATTTTATGGGTAAAAAATGCTAAATTTTGTAAGCATATTTTTTAGGCGTTGAAATTCAATAATTTAGGACGCAGTTATTGAGTTTTTTAGATTATGAAGTATCTCCAAAAATGCCTATAATTCAAGGGTTGATGTATTTAACTTAGAGCTACATATATGCATAAGCCGCTTGTAAACTGTGCCCACCAGTACGTCCAGGGTAGAGTTGGTAAGCGTGCTTTCCGGTACAAACACATGCTTTGAGGAAATACAGGGCTTAATTAAATACATCAAATCTTGAGTAGTTTGGTGTTATCTTAGATGATGAGTTGTAATTAAAAGGACGTCCCATTTCTGCTTCTAAAAGAGAGAGAAATAGAGAGGCAAAACCTAAGGATAGGTTAGGGTTTTGTGTTCCCACCACCATTGACAAGATTGTATTATATATTTGCTAATTAATTTGTTGGATTCCGTCCAAGTCGGGATCGAATTAGAATTAAAATGCTGGTCAACGTTGAAGACTATACAGACGTGGTAGTTGGTTATGTCTCAACCAAGTCACTTATATACATTGTATTCATATCAAACTTGATATTATACATCGCATCATATCATATAAGTCGCGTCACACCCGGGTTGTTACGCGACTCTTCTCCGCACATGACGTGTTTGAATTCTTTTTATTAATTGAGAGTTTGTATTTTTCTTATCATATCATATTTGACTTAAATAGTGTTGTAATTATGTGTTCGTTATATATATCGTATTTGTGTCACGTATGACTGAATATACGTCATTAAATTGTCTTAACATGTCAAGTGAGCCGATATGTTGGGCTCATTATTCTACCTTCTCATTTTAACCATTGAGTTTGTGTAAATTTTATAAAACTGTCGAGTCTAACTAAGACTTTGATTAACTATGACCAATTATCTCCAACAAATTCAGGTGTTTTTCATTCATATGCAGCTGATTAAATTCAAAATTTAAAATTAGTCGAGTGATATAAAATGTTTTCTTTTAAAATAAAATTTGATTTTATTCTTCGATGTTTATATTCAATTCTTTAATTTGAGAAGATGTTGTTCATAAGCATCGGTCATATATTGTACTTGCATTATACAGGATACTCTAACGTGGGATCGAATTTAATAGGCTTTTCATATCAGTATTTTCCGAAATGATGTTTTTTTTTCCAGATAATACTTAAGTCATTTCATAATATTCTAAGTGGGTTAAGACCTTGAGAAATTCTCCCGAAAATAAACACACAGGCTCACAATCAGATTTAAGTATAAACGCTGGCCAAGTTGCATTCTCTTAATGAGTTAATCAGTAATCGAATCTCTTAAAAAATAATTTTAATGATGCATTCAACGTATGCCAGTTGGGTTTTGGATTTTCCTTCTTATTTTTAGTTCTGAACACTTAAAAAATAATGCCAGTGCCGTATAGTAATAGCCATGGAAGGAATGAGTTAGACAAATATTACAGTACTAAATAAGTATTATGGTATCCGTAATATTCCATTGAAAGGAGTAATAATGCCTTGATAAACTAAAGAATGTGTTATTGAGAAGTGAGTTACTGATAAAAAAATAAGGTAAGTTGTAATAAGATAATTAGTCCTCATGTTAAGCTCGTGTTAGAACACTGCGAGAGATATTACGTACAAAAAAATGAGGTTGAAGAGAGTAGTAGTACCCCTCACATGAAATGTACTTTATAAAAAAGAAATGCGAGGAATAGGTGCATTTAAATTCTCTACAAATTATGTGATAATAATTATGATTGATTAGGTGGTCAGTGGTAAGTGGACTTAATAGTCTATTTATATGTAAACAATTAGAACACATTTTTTTACACTTCCGTGTGCATATTTTTAGTGCCAAACATTATTCTTTCTAGCAGATGCACCCGTTATTAGAGACAAATATATAACATTTATTTTATATTAAAATGAAAATTTTCTAGACGCCTTTAGTGTTATTATTGTTGGATGGTATTATGCTGGATTTTTTATTTTCAAAAATAAAAAGTTTCTAAGTGAATTTTGTGTTATCAACGTTCAAAAGCTTTAGAATATTTGATTTTCCTTTTTTTAAAATGAAAAAAACTATTAGCCATTATTTTATTTTATTTCTAACACACTCCCACATTTATTCTTTATTGTTTTGTTTATTTCTTTGCATACAAAAATAGTCCTAAATCATTAAGAGTACAACATTGTATAATCCTACTTAATTCTTAATGACCCGCAAGGTTGGATATTATATTTGTTGTTGTAGTTGAGTTGTATAAGGATAGGGGTCTTTGTTGTGCTCATACCTAGATATTCGCTTGGATCCTGGGGATTTGATGTAATTTGGATAAGGTTGGTGATGGTTCGCCTACAACGATTATATGTCGGACACCGACCTATCCAGAGGCTAGTCTTGGACACTCGTTGTTGATACCAAAAATTATCCTGCTAAGTGGATCATTTATGTATGAACGCGTGTTACCCATCTGGGCATTAATCCAAGTCAGCGAAGGCGAGTTACCGACCAATTGAAGGAATGCCGATCAGCAGGTTAAAGAAGCCTGATCAACACTAGGAAGACCGACCAACAAGGACAGTGAATCGCCAATAGTTGTATACATTATCAACATTGTACATACATAAATGCCTAGGTTATAAAGGCATTACATCATTTAATATTCCGACTCCTGTACACCCTCAAAGGGCTATAAATACATTGTAAATTCTATATCTAAGGGAGAGGAAAAACGAGACAAGAGGCAATTGGACAAGCCCAAGGCAATACACAACAGTGGAAGTAGGTTTTTCTTTTAGTCGAACCAGTTTAAAAATTATTTATCTCTTTTACTTATCTTTATCTGTGATCAATTAATTAGGCCATTCTAGTTTTTTGCATCAACAGATTGACGTCGTCTATGGGAACATATTTCTAATCATTCTCATTCATTCAAACACATAAATGGCCGATATTCCTGAATCAAGTCTCACGAACGATGACATTCCGCTTGTCCCTTCTACCCCACCAACAACGAATGAATTAACTGGAATTCTAGCGAGTCTTGCAAGAGGCCAAGAGGCTATACAAGACACTATCAGGCAACTCGCGAAAACTCTTCAAGCAGAAGCACCTGCTCTATCTACCCGTGGAAATATGCCACCACTACCGCCACCACTAAGGGGTGGCAGGCAAAGTTAGTCAAGAACTACAGGGGATACATCCTATCGTCCAGGGTAAAATTCACTATCCAAGGCATCAGAATCATTCAATACACAGTCCTACTCTCCAGAAAGGCTAAGCGCCTTAGAAAGGCTAAGCCGTGCTTGTCCCTTTGATCATTTGGAACCTAGGGGGAACAAAAATATTCCTAGAGCAATGTTAGGAAACACTCGATGACCATTTGATCAAAGGGAATGCTCTGTCCAGTCTAGATCAGATGCCCGACGTTCTGCTCGGGCCGGGCAACAATTCCAAGAGGAGAGTTCAGCGAACAACAAAATAGCAATGCATAGGTCTGATGCTAGTAACAACACTTGAAAAGGTTCTATCCAGAGATTTAAGGACAGGCTAGGAGAGATGGCAAAGGCCAAAAACCCACTACAAAGAAGCTTTGTAAAAGGATCTCCCTTTGTAGAAGCAATTGCGGATTTTCCTACTCCAATAAATTTCAAAGCTCCAGTAGTTACACCGAAATACAATGGGAAAATGGATCCAGTCCTTCATATGGAGCAATGCCAAACAGCCACTGATATTTATGCAGTTCTTGACGAAATGAGGTGTAGAGCATTCTCTAGAACAATTACTGGATCTGCCCAAATCTGGTTCGATAGCCTTCCTCAGGGACAAATTTCCAGCTTCAACGAGTCGATCGAGCTATTTATTAGCAACTTTTATTTTGGGGCCATGCCTGTAAAAAGGGTGGTGCATTTACTTAGTGTACGACGGAGGGAAGGAGAGAGCACGAGGGATTACATTACTCGTTTCGATAATGAGAAGCTGGAGGTCGTAGATTATGAAGAGAAAACTGCTATAAACGCCATTATGAGTGGATTTCTCCCTGAAAAGCTCTATTATACACTTACTAAAGATCAACAAAAGACTATGGTAGAATTGATGGCCATATAAGCCAAAATCATGAATGCCGAGGAAGCAATGGTAGCCAAGAGGAGTTCGAGAGTAAAAGTTGAGGGAAAAAATGACAAGAAGGATCACAAAGATTACAAGGAGCATAAGGAGTCAAAACAGAAAGGAATTATAGAAAATCTTAAGAAGTATCATGGTTACACTCCACTAAACATTGGTATTCATTATATCTTGGAGGAGATAAAATATAAAAAAGATGTGCGTTGGCCTGATAAGTTGAGGAGTTCAACTACCAAAAGGGACAAAACTAAGTACTGTGACTTCCATAGACACCATGGTCACACGATAGATCATTGCATTGCCTTTCAAAATGCGATTGAAACTCTCATTCTAAGAGAAAAATTAAATCAATTTGTTGATCGACAAAAAAATGAAGGAGCTTGGCACATATCAAAATCCTCTTTCCGACCTAGAGAGGAGAAAAAGAAGGCTCATTAAGATGACCAGGATGATAATCCCGACTTATCCAAGCCCCGACAACCAGAACGCGAGGTAGTCACACTCAGTTTTGGTTCTTTCGATTGCCAAATGATTATAGGTGGAGACACAGGAGGAGGAGATCGTACATCAAAGCGAAAAGCTTACCTTAATGAGGCTTAAGCTTGCTCGTACATACAGAGGATTAATCTTGTTGAGTAAGAGAAAAAAAAAGGAAGGTTAATAAAGACAAGGTGGTAATGGGATTTTCTAAAAATGATCTATCAGAAGTAGTGTACCCCCATGACGATCCTCTGGTAATTAAAATCAGAAAGGAAAATATCATTGTCTCTAGAGTGTTAGTAGATAATGGAAACTCGGTAGATATCATGTTTTATCCTTGTTTCAGTAGCTTAAGCATTAAGCTCAATGAGTTAGAGCCCTATCATTGACCACTAATATGTTTTGCAGGTGAAATTTTTTTCCCTTTGGTAACCATCAAAATGGAAGTGATGATTAGTACATGGCCAACCAACCGAACAAAGAAAATTTGTTTATTTGTAATGGATAAAAACATCCATTCAGGTTACAATATAATTACGGGAAGAGTTGGGCTAAAGTAGTTTGAGGAAATGCTCTCTACTATTCATCAATGATTGAAATTCCCAACCAACTTTGGCGTAGAAATTATGAAGGGTGATCAGAAAGTAGCTCAGGAATGCTACTACTCATTTGTCGATCAGGAAGACCTGGAAGAAATAAAGAGGAAAACCACCACTTACCAAGTGGATACCTCTGAACGTGATAAAGTATCTGAGGTTGAAACCTTAGATTCAAGGGAGGAGACAGAGATGGTAAAGGGTCAAATTATAGATACGATAAAAAACATTATGTTAGATAATGATAAGCCAGAGCGCACTATGCAAGTTGAAGCAATGTTGGATCCTGTTCTTAAACAGGAACTGGTGAGCTTACTTAGACAGAGAAAACACGTATTAGCCTAGAGTCATAAAGATATGCGAGGAATTGATCCTAAGTTCCTTTTCCATGAGCTCAATGTTAATAAAGAAATCAAGCTAGTAAAGAAAAGGCGAAGAGTGTTCATCCCTGAGAAGAATCAAGCCACACAAGAGGAAGTTAAAAAGCTTCAGAAAGCATCCTTCATTGACGAGGTGAAATATCCAGATTGGTTGGCTAATGTAGTTATGGTCAAGAAGAAAACTAACAAGTGAAGGATGTGCATAGACTTCACTGATCTTAACAAAGCATGCCTAAAGGATCACTTTCCTTTACCCCGAATAGATCGGCTTGTGGATGCTATCTCAAGACATGAGTTACTTAGTTTTATGGATGCTTATTCTGATTATAATCAGATCAAAATGAAGCCTGAAGACAGGGATAATACTTCTTTCATGACTCTCCGAGGAACCTACTATTATAATGTCATGTATTTTAGTCTGAAAAATGCAGTTGCAATGTATCAAAGACTGGTGATCAAGGTCTTTGAGGAGAAAATAAGCAAAAATATGGAAGTATACGTGGATGAATGCTTACAAAGAATAAAAAAGCATCTAACCATATTGCCAACCTTAGCTAAACGTTTGATTAAGTTAAGAAGAACCAGATGAGATTAAACTCGACCAATGCGTCTTTGGAGTACTGGAAGGAATGTTCCTCGAGTATATAGTAAATGAGTACGAAATTGAAGCAAACTAGATAAGATTAAGTCATTACTTGAGATGCAGTCCCCGACTTGCAAGAAGGAAGTGCAAAGGCTAACTGGGCGAGTAGTAGCTCTGAAAGAGTTTGTGTCTCGAGCTACACAAAAGTGCCAAATATTTTTTTAAATACGCAAAAAGAGTTTTGAATGGAACGAAGAATGTGAGAAAGATTTTTTGGAGTTGAAGAAGTATTTGGGGTCACCTCCACTACTATTCTAACCAATTATGGGGGGGAAATTATACCTATACTTAGATGACTTTGAATCAGCAGTGAGCTCTGCTATGATAAGAGAGGATAATTAAATTCGAAAGCCCGTTTACTACACCCATAAAGCTTTCTAAGGAGCAGAAGTCAGGTACACTAACTTAGAAAAGTTGGCACTAGCATTGATTGACGCGTCTAGACACATGAAGCCTTATTTTCAATCCCATAGGATAGTTGTATACACCAATATGACACTAAGGCAGGCTTTGTACAAGCGAGAGAAGTTTGGTAAATTAATGTATTAGGAAGTGGAATTAGGGGAGTATGTTATTATCTATGAACCAATGTCTTCTCTACAATCCAAGCAAGAGAAGATTTCATAGTTGAATTCAGTTACCCCGAGATTCCTGAGCAACAAAATCAGCAGGTCGAGCAAGGATCAGGAGAAAATAAAGTAAAATAAGTTATTAACAATTAAGCTCTCGGGGAACCTTTATCCAAAGAAAGCGTTACAGACTTACCAAATTCCTCATCTCGAATAAGGAATAGGTCTAAAAAGTATGATGAAGCAAGGAGAAAAACATGCCACTATGAGATTTTGATAGACCAAGCCTTTAACGACGATCTCCTAATATGGAACTTGTACGTTGATGGGTTCTCTTGTGCAATAGGAAGTGGAGAAGGTATAATACTTAACACTCTTGATAATATGATATTGAATATGCTCTGCGATTTGAATTCCGAGTCTCAAATAACGAAGCAGAATATGAAGCTCTCATTGTGGCCTTAAGTCTAGCCCAATCACTGAATGTCGAGCAAGTTGTGGCACATAGTGATTCCCATTTGGTAAAAATTAAATTTTGAGTTTGTATGGAGCTAAAGGCGAATTGATAGAGATATACCTGTTCAAAGAAATGGACGTGACAACAAAATTACTAGTTGTTAGGATGAACATAATTCCAAGAGTAAAACATGCCCAAGAAGATGCTTTTGCTCGACTAGTGTCAGCTACTAGAGTTGAACTCCGGCATATTATTCCTATTGATATTTTAGCCAATAGGAGTATAAATGAGGATTTGATGATCAATTTTATCGCTGTAGACATGGGGCCATCTTGGATAGATCCCATTAGAGCATATATTGAAGAAGGAACTTTGCCAACATATATAGTTAAAGATAAAAAGTTAAAGTATGAAGATGCCAAATATATACTAGATAAAGGAGTTTTGTACAGAAGAGTATGGAGAGTCAATTTGTAGCATTGCGTTCATCCATCGGAGGTTTCAGACCTAATTCAAGAAGTACATGAAGGATTTTATTGAGCTCACATAGTAGGAAGAACACTTTTGCAATGAATAAGTGCGCAAGGATACTACTGGCCAACTATGCGAGCATATTGTACAGTTTTTAATAAAAAGTGTGACATATGCCAAATTTATTCTAGAATTTGCAAGACTCCATAGGCTTGTCTCACCCCAATCACTTCACCTTGGCCATTTTTCATATGGGGTATAGATTTGGTCGGGCCATTGCCAACCACCTGAGGAAGATTCAAGTACTTGGTTATTGCAGTGGACTACTTTACAAAGTGGGTTAAGGCAGAGCCATTGATAGGCATGATTTATGAGAAGGTCTACCAATTCATTTGACAGAACATCATTTGCAGATATAGGATGCCTTCTGCCTTCATCATCTACCATGAAACATAGTTTGACAGTGAGGAATTCGCAGCTTATTATGCTCAGTCCAACATCCAAAAAATTACATTCTGGTCCAGGTCACCCTCAGAGTAATGGGAAAACTGAAGTTACAAATAAAACTATTCTAAATGGGTTGAAGAAAAGGCTTAATGATGCAAAGGGAAACTGGATCAACGAGCTACACTCTATTTTATGGGCGTACTGAACAACTAGAGGACTGGAACTGAAAAATATGCATACATACTAGAATTTGGGACTGAAGCAGTCATACCCACTGAGTTGGGTCTTCCATCCCATAGACTTTTAAATTTTAACTCTCTTGTGAGTGGTCTAATGCGAAGGTTAGATTTGGATATGCTAGAAAAGGTGCGAGAACATGCTGCTCTAAGCAATTCAGCTTACCAGTAGTGGATATCTTGGTTATATAATAAAAGGGTGAAGCCGACCAACTTAAAGGAAGGATATTATGTTCTAAAGAAGATGCTCCAAAAAATTAATAAATTTGAAGCTAATTACCATGGACCCTCTTGTATTTCCACAATCATCTGGCTTGAAACTTACCAGATTGAGACTTTGGACAGGGAAGAATTTAAGAATCCGTGGCACGCTGGAAATCTTAGAAAATATTAACAGGGATGTAATTAATTGTACTTAGTTCAATATAAATTTTTAGTATCAATAAAATGATCTTTCCTCCAATTTCTGTTTTTCCAATTTTTTTTTTGGAGTACTAGAGCTATGTACTACTTACCTATATACTTGATCTTGAATAAGCTTAAAAGTTGCCAAAAAAAGTTCAAAATGTAGCTCGGCACAAGTGTCTTCTCTAAAAAATAAGTCTAAGGTTGCTCGGCATAAGCAAAACTTGATCGGAAGCATACTAAACAAGTTATTACGACCTCAAGATGGTCAAAAAGTATAAGGATAAAACAAGATCTTTATCCTACTGCGCAAAGTACAGGAAGAACGTTTAGAAGATTCGTCAAGAGGAATGTATGCACATATTCCACATATGCCTGGTCACACCACTGGTAAGTAATACAAAAAACCTAAGCACTTAGTTGTGTTAGTAAAACCTTTGGAGAAACATGGATAACTAGCTCCAAATTTATATTCTAATCTAAGTGTGCTAGTGGAACCTATGTATTCATTGGTAATTGATACTAAATTTAGATTTTAATCTAAGAATGTCAATAGAACAAATGATAAAGAAGAAATCATTCACATCAAGAAAATGGTCACATTCAGAGATAGAAAAGATAAGTTAACCAAATGTTTTTCATTCATTTGAATAATGATTATATAACTGTGTTTATAAAAGAAATACATGACATTATTCCAAAGGGCATTTCCCCTTAGCTTTGGAAACTGGATCCATACCAGTTGGAGGGTCATCTAAAGTATAAGTAGAATTAATGAAATTAAAGTCTTGAAGCATTCTCCTATTACTACTGCTTGACCGATCTTGTAGATGAGGAGTTCAGACGATTTCTAGCTCGTCTTGCAGCTCGTAGTCTCCTAGGTATTTAAAACTCGGGAATTGGGGAATTTAGTTGACAGGAATCCAACTAACATCCAATCTGAAAGGAGGGTTTTCAAGGTCGAGCAACCCAGGATCATACCACTTCCTTAATTTGTTATCTTGGTCCACCATTAATACTGTTTGGCATATGGTCCAACCCTATTTATAGCCTTTATTCAGGGCCTGTTTAAACCCAGCATCAAAATTCCCCAAAGCTTCATTATAACCTTCCATTTAGATCTCTCTAGGTTGCTTGCGAAACTAGAAGGTCAACCTATCAACTTGATAATGCAATTTCTTTAGCATTATATCCTTAGCTTGCGGCTGAGAAGACTGAGTGGCAAGTTTCTCGGATTGAGTTTGAAGCTTTTGGGAAATCTTAGTAAGGCTTTGGTTTTTGGCCTTTAGCTGGGCAACTTGGTTAGCAAGGATTTGTTGAGTCCTAGCCTCATCTGCAGTACCTTGGTCAGGTCTAACTCTTTCTCGAGAAAAATATGCATATTTGGTCTTTTTCAGTGCTTCCAATTCTTCCCCTAACTTGGAATTTTTAGCCTCCAAGAAAGAATGACCTTCGTCGGTAGTAGCAATAGCATTAGAAGAAGACTTTAAGGCATTTAGCTCATCTATTAAATTATTGTTCTTCACCTCTAATAACCTGGTAATGGCTCTGGATTCCTCCACTTCACAATTGAGCAAAAATTCCTATCTTCGAAAGTGAGAAGAAATTTTTTCCAACTTCTGTTCAAAGACCCAAACTTCACGCAAGGCCTTGTACTTCTTTACACAGTCAGCACGTAAAAGAACCTTGGCCTTCTTATGGTCCTCCTGTATCTCTTCAATCATTTCGTAGTAGGCTATATTATTGCCCACTACCCGATCAAATAGGCATTCCATATGAAGGTAGGATTCCTTGGCTTACTTAGACACACATTCCCCAATCAACTTTAGTAGATCTTCCTCGGTCAGAGATAAATGACCAACTTTAAAAAGTTTGTTTAATCGCTTGAGTAGCTCGAAGTCACTAGAGGAGAAGTATTCTAGTTTATCCATGAATAATTAAAATCAAGAAGAATATCCAATCAATAACAGAGTATCAAGTATGGAGATAATATATGCAAAAGAAAAAGAAGATTTATTTTTATTGATAAATTGTTAAGTACATACACATCATTAAAAATAAAAGAAAAATTACAAGTGCAGAAGAAAAGAAAAAACAAAGGATTCTCAGACAGATCTACACCTTCTTCACGTCTGGGGTAGGTTTAGTAGAAGTAGAAGAAGGAGAAGGCAGAGGTATATGGCTGTCAGATGGACGAGTAGAGGTGTCATCAGGTTGGTGTTGGTCAGTAGAATCCAACACCATAAGGGATTTACTTGAACCCCCACTATCTTCAATCTCCTCATCTATGTTGGGAAGAGATCTTGGATCATATATGATGAAGAGTTCAGAATCTTGAGGGGTGCCGACCTCCACTAAGGATGCCGACCAACCATCCTTAAAGAATTTCTTCTTCATAAATTCAATTTGCAAAGAATCATCCCCAATGGCTTAGCTCTTTTAGCCCTCTCAGCAACGAATAGAGCTTTCTCTGCGTCCAAATCCTTCTACAACTTGGTGATCTTAGTTTTTTTAGCATCCAAGTCTTTTTACAGATCAGTAACTTGGTCCCGAGCAGCCACTTCATCTTCTTTTGTAACTTTTATTTTTTCCTCCCATTTTTCTACTCATCGATCAGTGGATGTTGGGAGTCAAGCACTGACTTCTTAAGCTAATTAAAAGCTTCTTCAAACTCATGAGAAGAAGAACACTAGGCATCCTCCTTCTCTAACACGTTGTTGAAGTCAACACGAAACTACCAAAAAGAAAAGAAGGCGAGTTAATATAAAAAATATCAAATAAAGAAATAAAGAAGTCAAATAAAACTAGGCTTTGATCATCCATTTAAGAACTTTTTGATCGGGGAAGTGCAGCTGTAGCACCCCTATGGTCTGCCAATGTCCACACTTTATTAATTGTCTGGCTAAACTAGGGCCAAAAGCCACTAGTGAGCCAAAAAAAGTTAAATCAACCAACTCTTATTGGTCTGTGCTGGCTGAAGACCCTTTTGTCGACTTAGAAGGGAGTCCTCTTTTCATCCTCTTGAGGTGGATTTTATCAGCTTTCCCAACTAGGTACTTCTTCCCAATATTCCCTTTATTTTACCGGGGCTTCTTCCTAAGATCCTCCTTATTAGATGGGGGCTTCTTCCCAGGATCCTCTTTATTTTTGGCTCCATCAGCATCTTATTTGGAGGAGCTAGTAGCAGCCATGTCACCCAAAATATTGGGAAACTTCCTCTTTCCCATGATAGCAGCAAGAGGTAAGTTTAAATTTAAGGAAGAAAAAATAGGAGTAGGTTCACCACTGCCAGATGGAGTGGTAGAGGATATGAAGATGGGGTCTTGGTCAAGGTTGTTTAAAGGAGAGGGTGCAACTATGATTGGGCGATCAACAAAGGAGGTGATGGAATTCCTATACTATAACAAGTGTGAGGATGATCTAGTATGATCTTCCCCAAATTTATGATGAATGCCCTAGATGAACTTCAACTGTTTAAGATAGACATCACCCTCCTTAGAACACTTTCTCTTTTAATAAACTACAATCAAATTAACAAAGTATAAATTAGTATTTGCATTTAGCAGAGTATGCAAAGAAAGAAAAATAAACAAATGAAACCTATCCCATTGCCACTTGGTGGGAACCTAGGCCCTTGGTACTCAACATTCCCAGTCAAAGGATCATGTTGCTAATTTTTAACAATTATTCCATGCTCGAAGTAATCTCTATTGGAATGAGGAAGGTTAACTACTCACGCTTCGTTCACAACACTAGTTTTCAAATAGAAAGAAGTATCACTAATTACCCATTTATAGAAAAATATTATTTCTGGGATCCCTAGATGAGTTCCATGGTTTTGATTTAATCTATAAACTACATTAACTATTCTCCAGATATTGGGGGCTAACCTAGCCAGTAAAATATCAAAATATTGGCAAAACTCAAGACAAAATGGGTTTGGGGGAAAAGTAAACCCACATTCAATAATAAAAATGGAGGGAAACCAATAACCCTCAGCTAATGAAAAAAGATCAGCGGGTAAACTAGGATGTTCTAGTTCTACCTGTGAAGGGATATTCCATTCATTTCTAAATTCATTAAGAGAAGCAACGGGATAAACCATGATTGATGAAGAAGAAAAAGATAAAGGAAAAGATTCTTAAAGAATTTAAAGATTCAGTAAGAACTGAAGAACAGAGAACAATCGCAGAAGAGAGAGGGGGGGGAGAGAGAGAGCTTGAAGACACAACGACAGAAAAAACTTAGAAAGTTTGAGGTAAGAGACTATCATGGCTTTTTTCACCATTTTAGGTTTCCTCATAAATTGGAAAGGTAATGATTAAAAGGAAGCATCGATTGAACTATTGGCGGCTAAAGACATAAAAGACATAATTGCCCAAAAATGATTTGCGAAAGTTGTGGATAATTATAAAAATACCATCCTCATTATGTGCCGATAGTTAAAGTCATTAAATTTACAATTATGGAAAGTCGATAACTGATCAAGCCTCAAAATTATTGTTCGGGCAACTTTAAGAGCTAAATGTTCCATAATCTTATAAAAATCTCAAACATGAAACATTTGGGGCTTTTGTTGATACAAAAAATTATCCTTCTATATGGACCATTTATGTATGACTACGTGTTACCAATCTGGGCATTAATCCAAATCATCGAAGGCGAGTCACTTAACAGTTGAAGGAATGCCGATATGCAGGTTAAAGAAGCCCGACCAATACCAGGAAGACTGAGCAACAATGAAAGTGAATCGCCAATAGTTGTATACATTATCAACATTGCATAGATTTAAATGCCTAGGTTATAAATTCATTCCATACTTTAATATTCTGATTATTTTACACCCTTAAAGGGCTATAAATACATTGTAAATCCTATATCTAAGGGAGAGGAAAAATGAGACAAGAGGCAATTGGACAAGCCCAAGGCAATACACAATGGTGGATGTAGACTTTTCTTTCAGCCGAACCACTTTAAAAATTCTTTGTCTATTTTAATTATCTTTATATGTGATCAATTAATTAGGTCATTCTAGTTTTTTCCATCAACACTCCTAGCCACCAATCCTACTCTATGGTTTAGGGCAATTTCTTCTCTTTCATCTACGCACATTATTATGCAGATTTGGCTCCAGGGACTGTGCTAGAGCATATTATGTTCATGGTCATGATGTGGACTATCTTGATGTCTTGAGGGAGAAACACTCATCCTAGTTGTGTGTAGTGGAAACACTGTAATGTCAATACATACGTAATCCCTAGATCATTATGGCACATTCACCTCGGGTCCCAAGGCGGGTGAAAAAGAGCATTGGAAATGAGGCAATATCTTTTCACTATGTCATTTCAATGTTAATTGCTTTCAAATCTTAACTTGTCTTTTCATTCTCTCATCTTATCTAAGTACTCTCTCTCTCTCTCTCTCTCTCTCTCTATATATATATATATATATATATATATATATATATATATATATATATATATATATATATATATATATATTCATTTCTCTATTGTAATTCTTTTGTATTTTCCTCATCTTCGTATTTTTCTCTTATTTTTTTGGCAAAAATCATCCGCATATATGAGATTCTATCTGCTCACGGCTTTAGAGATTTTATAGATAAGTAAAATATCCCTGAATATGGCAACATTAGGATACTTAGACAAAAAGAGGATCTCTCCCATATTCAAGATGGTGAGCTTGTGATGTATAATGTGGTTGTCATAAAAGTTGTGCCTAGTTCCCCATTCTTCCTTTGCTTTATGGTGGTCCTTGATTTTTTAGGTTAGTACGTCTCCAAATTAATGATATATTCTTTTGTATTATTATGGTGACAATAGTCGTCAATCAAAATTTCGGGACAAAACTTTGTTTGATAGAAATGAGAAATTTCTACTCCATTTCATCTAGCGATGGATATAATTTATATCATCTCATGTCTCACAAGTCAAGTATGAGAAAGGTAGGGGCCTATCTAATTCTCTTAAGGATACTAAATTTGTGGAGATCAATTATAACTATTGTATAGCCTGGTAGTGACTTTTGTTTTCGTTTCAATTTATAAGATTCCAATGTTGGTTTGATAAAGAATCTTTTCCATTCACTAGATCTTCTCATTAAAAAAAGACATAACTTATCTGTGTTTTATTTGGTTAACCTTTTAGTAAAGGTTTACACTGATAATTTTGCAGTATTCTTAGCATGCCCACCACATGATATTGGGTTACGATTAGACCAATATTATGTAAGATAACTTCACAATAGTCCCAGATATCACTACATTCAACTATAGTTAGGTAAATAAAGAGGATACATTAGTTAGCATTGTAACAGATTTGACAGGGGTCTATAAATCCTTTAATCCTCATCTTATATCAACCAATATATTAGTAACACTATCGGGATAATGGAATGACCTTTACCCATTATATTCTTTGATAGGGACCAACAAAATGTAATTGGTTAGTCTTAGGAGGAAATAGGAAATGAACATGAGGTCAGTTCACATGCTAATCTTGTGATTTGTGGCTCAGATGACCGCATAGAAGGTGAAAGTGGTCTCCAGAAAATTAATCCCTTGGCCCTTCTGATGGAGTTAATTGTAAATACCCAAAACCAGAGGGATCCTAAGTCATATATTATGGATAATGATTTTGCATATATATATATATATAGGGATAAAAGGCAACACATTGTTGATAAAGATACGACTCCCCTTCCTCTCGATACCATATTGGAGGATATAATACCAACAGGTTCACCGGTGGACAAAATAATCAGATGGTGTTCCCTTCTTAACCAAAGTCATCAACTCAACTCCCCCTGCATGTCTCATGTATAACCTTTGGTATGTTTCCTTTACCCCAAGGAAGGAACTAATATTTTCACCCTTTGCGGCTACAAAGAGTGATGACGTCAGTTATGGAATTATTAGATTATGTTGATGTGGGCTAACATGCTATAGTTAAAATTACATTATAATAAGAGCCTTATCAGGTAATGGATGCAGAAACTTACCTTGGTAAGTATCCACACTTTTAGTTTTTAACTTTTCCTCGTTATATGTTATTGTGAGTACAATTAATCACAATTAAATATTTTTAAAAAGAAGAGATATTAAAAAAGTAGATGCACGTGGTTCGACACCTGCCTACATATACGGTGGTGGTTCTCAATTTTTATTAATTTCTTAGAGGTTCAAAACAGCATGCCCCTTTATCCCGGAGTAAGGGTCATATTTATAGTAGTGAAAAGTAATTGAGTTGTAGAAGAAAGTATCCTGTATCCTTATTGGCCCGTTGGTATTACATGTTTATCTTGTTCGAGGATATAGGTAATAATTTGACTCCTTAATTATACACTTGATAAGCCTTTGTGATTATTCATGCGGCACTGAATTTGACGGGGGAAACATATTGGGCTTGTTCGGCCAACCAAGAGTTGGGCCTTTATGATTTTGTCCCCACAATTGTATTTATAATTCTTTGCCAAAGATGGGCCAAAATAATTTTAAATACTTTGTAGGCTCAAATTGATCTGAAATCCTGAGATTCATGGTAGAATATGTTTTTAATTGCTCAAAAATGATAGGGGTACACTAATCATTGTAAAAATTAAACCGTCAAAAACCTCCCTTAGCATTATTCCTTATGATTTCATGTGTCACTTTGTTTCAAACCTTGTACTGTCATTTTTTCTCTATTTATGCACAAAAGACCTCTAAAGCTTCCATTTTGTTGGCTTTCTCCGTAAGTTCTCTTCATTTTCTCTTTCTTTCTCATTGTCATAGCTCTTTTCTCCTTGCATCCACAACATATTCTTCTTTTATACCTTTATTCTGTGAAATTGTTTTACACTTTCTATGAGAAGAACTTGGAGGATTTAATAAAGACTTATTATATCCCTTATTGGGTCATAATCGATTATTGCTCCATGTTTAGAAACTGCATCACAGTTGATGGTAGTCACTGGATTAATACTATTGATGTGTTTTTTGGGGGATTAACATTCCCAACAAACCAACTTTTCTTGGAGTTATGTGATTATTTTAAAGTCATCCCAACCCAAAGTGGACCTAATACATAATGCATTGTCAATTGGGTTCATATGATTATTGAACTATATGGGACCAACCTTGGGATCCCATAAATTAAGAATTGTTATTCTTGGTCCCACACCACAGATGATCTTTTGTATCTGAAGGCAAGGAAAGTCTATAGAGTTCTAGTATTTAACCTGCCTGATTCGAATAAGGGATATTAGGATTGCGATTTTATTGCTCACAATAACATCTTCCTCTGCATGAGGTCAAACAATGCATTGGATTTCTATGCCCAGAATGGGGGAATGATATAGGTTAGTACTTTTCCATTTATGCCCTTTATGAATTTTCTTTTTATTGTGTTAGCTGATAATGTTTCTTTTTGTCTTTATTTGAGCAACTTGACCAATGAAGAAATATCCTTCCCTTGATTATATTAACAGGGAAGATATATTGAATTTTTGGATGTTTAGGGAACCCCTAGTCCCAAGTGGTGATCATCCTTGCTCCGTCGCTTTTCTTCTTGAACATAAGAATTATAGTGGCAGTTTCATAGCTCATCCAACAACATTTCTGATCTCCCACTCAAATTTGAGGAAGATTTTATTTCTTCTTCTTTTGAATCATTACACAATGACTCTATCCCTATTGAGTAAGAGGATTCAATGAACCTTATCAAGAGAGTTCAACTCATTTAGGATGATGATGTTGATGTTGGTGTTTACAACCCCAAGACCAACTCCTTGAAGAAAAATAAACAATAAGGACCCAATACCACTAACTCAAACTTGGTCATCTGAGAGAAGAATAAAAAATACAAGACTCCCATGCCTCCATAGATCTCTAAAAAGAGTGATGCCCCTTCGTCTATGAGGTCTTCTCAGGTGAGGTAAGTATCCAAGAATCCCTCCTTGGCCTACATCTTGCTAAAGCGACTTGTGCTCACTACTGATCGCGAGGAGGTAAAGAACCTATCCTACAAGAAGCTGGCCTCCCATGTCATTCAATCGTTATCTTTGGTAATACACGAGTTCTGATGTTTTCCTACCCTGAAATGGTTGGATGCTTTACTTTTATGCTACTAACAAGACCCTTGTTTTTTAATTTGCAGTTTATGCCAGATTTTGTCTCCATTTTGGAGAGTACTTTTAACTAGTTTAAAGTTAATGACAAGATAAGTATGGCTATTAACAAGTTTAAAGAATCCCACAATCTTCCCATAAGTCTTACACTGAGGAAAATAAGTCCACCAATAACCAGTTGATGTAATTGGAGATTGACAATAACCAATTAAAGGTTGACAATAACCAATTAAAGGTTGAGCATGACCATTTGGAAATAAAAGATGAAAACCTCTCCTCAGCCAAAGAGGCATGCTATGATAAAGGCTATGCGGAGGCCTTTGACTACGCCGAATGACAATTGGCCTTCATTAAAAAATATAATTTCAAGAAAGGCTTGGATGTTTCCATGGTGAGGACCTTGTATATTTAAAATTCTTTTACAAGCGTAAGTCAGGTCCTCTATCAAAGGTTGATGAAGAGGCCACCACAAGTGCCCCACTAGACTAGAGTGGTGATGTTATATCCAAGGGCAAGTCCTCCGAGAGCGAGAAGTGTATGAAGAGTAAAGGAATTTAGTCTCGGACCTATTATTTTTTTAATTCTCTTATATATTGATTTTACTCCCTGTTTCTATGGTTTTTGTCCATTTTTGTGTTATTAATGATACAACTTCTTTTTTTGATTTGTAATATTGTCTAGACTCTTCCCTGAATATTCCTTTATTTAATTTTTACTTTCTATAGTTTGCGAACGTTTTTGAGGAAGTTACTTCTTTTACTGGTAACTTAGATATCCTCCTTAGTTGTGATGTCAGTGCCCAAGATCGTCGAGAATTTATCTCTATTCACAAGTCCCTTAAGAAGATGACTAGTGGTTATAAAGTCCAATCAGCCTTGGTGGCTAAGTTGAAAGATAATATAAAGGACCTAGGGTATTTAGGTACCCTCGTGAAGGAGGAGGTGAATATTATGAATGCCTGGTTGGCTGGGGAAAAGGAAATCAAATATATTGGGGACCTTCTCCAAACTAAGAATAATGAGCTTAAAAAGAAACTTGCTGATGCAAAGGACAATATTCGAGGATCTTATGTTATGGTGATGGGACTTAGCTGTGGTATTATTAAGCTTCATTATTTATTGAGTTTGGGTTCCCAAGAAGTATGATCTACTGGTTATAAAGAAAGATGGGAAGATACCCCTACTTGGATGGATGAAGCAAATAGCATGGCATATAGGCCTAGCTGCTTGAACGCGTTGGGAATCTTAAAATTTCCCAAGAACTCTCAACTTTGGTATATGAATCAAGTTGATTATCCAACTTATTTTCATCCACCTTTTGATAGTAAAGAGACCTGAGTAACCCTGCAAAAATTTTCTCTTCATTTAGTCGAAAGTTATCTCTCTTCTCACAGTAAAGATGATGAGTTCTGACCAAATTATAATGATAAGCAATGAAGAGTGATTGCCTCTATTCATGCCAACCGATCAAATCATGGTCACTTTTTTTTTTGTATTTTTGCTATTGTAGATGATATTTTTATAACCTGTAACTTTTATTGTAACAAGTTATCTATTTAATATCAATATTTTTTTCACACTACAAAAAAGTAGTTTTTCAGATTTATGCGTTTGAGACGGCTTAAATTTTAGTCCCTGAAGCATACATTTTGAGAGGGGTAAAAATAGTCATATAAAAAAACAATATTCATTTGAGACGAGTAAAACTAGTCATATTATAAAGTGAGGCTAACGAGACAGCATATTAAGAGCCATCTTAAATATTCCACCTTATGAGATGGCTAAAAAATTTAGTTTCCCGCCTGTATAATTTTAACTCCTACCTTTTGCGTAGTAATGAAACCTTCTACAAAGAAAACAAAACAAGAAAAGAAAAAGTAAAGCAAAACCTAAGCATATTGTTTCTTTATCCGGAAAAAAACTCACCCACCTCACTTTCCCTTACCATCGTCGCTTTCCCTAAACAACTTATACCATGCCACCGTCACTCGCCCTAGATCTCTCCCCTATGCTCACTACTGGAAAGCCATGTTCCCTTTTCTCTTGGTTTTGGTAAGATTACGGTGGTGTAGGTTGCTAGCTACTTAGGGTTTCAAAATTTGGAGTTAATCATAATTATAAATTATCAAAGTGAGATTTCATTGTTGAAGAAATCAAATTAGTTTTTCTATATATTGATTTTCAATTTCCTTGCTTGGTTGATATTAAAATCAAAGTAAAGGTAATATAAAAGTAATTTGATATCTTGTTGATGTAATTGGAGGTTATTGGGATTGTTGGAGTTTTTGTTATAGTAGAAATTAGTTATCATAATAGAATAGTAATTTTTTTGCATTATATCATAAGAACCCAACTCGACCACCTTCACTCCGTGGCATAAAACACAAGAGCCGAAGGTCAGTTTATACTTTGCAATATAGCATATGGGTTTCTAATTTTTTCCCTTAACGTTTATGATTATGTTTTATTTGGTATCATTAAGTATAAGACTAAATGATTTTATTTAAATGTAAGTTAATGAGAATAATGACTTTCCTAGTGCAAGGTAGAGGTTAGGCTAGAAGGGAGTTTCCTACACCCAGACCTATACCATATGCTCAAATTCCAAGGGCTATGAATAAGAATTCAATGATAAATGAGATTAGGATTCTGATAGTTGGTAATGGATTACCTAGAAATGAACTAATGAAAAAAGTGGAAATTGATGTTCCACAAGTAAAGTTTGTAAATAAAGAGGTTACCTTTATTTCACCCGTTGATCCGAAAGATGGAACACACATTGATATCTAGGTAGATAGTTTTGTAGGATGCCTAGAATCGTATTTATGTGTAGGTCCCCTCACATGTAATTCTTGATTTTGAAGGAAACACATCTCATGGGTGTGAGTTTGAAAAACCATTTGATATCACCTTTCAAGTTTTGGTGAGGATTTCATGAATATGTTCATCTACATGCATTTTCTTTATGTGTTTTATTCCTTACAAACCATGTTTGTAAATACATGCATCATTCTTTTTATCAAAAATCTAAAAAGATTTTAGTTTTTTTGTGATTATGTGATGAATTATTTAGTTTACATGATTTGACAAATATAGTTAACTTGAATGAAGATTAAAAGTAGATTTTTAACTATTTGATTGATTTTTTTTAATGATTTGATTATTAGGTTAGAATTCACTTAAAAATCATGATTGTAGAATTTGTTGAAGTCTTTGGTATTGATTTCACATTACTTGACCACTTGAAAATAACTTGATGTGTATGAATATATGTTATTCTTAATTTTAGTGATTAAATTAATCATGATCAAATTCATAGATCTCTTATTGATTTTGAAAGTTTTTATGGTCCATGTGTGAGATTTTTGTGTGTTTCATACATTGAAGGAGTTGTAAATGGGGTCATTTTCATGCATTTATAAAGGCTACCATTAGATTGATTACACCCAATTTTGAATTTAAGTATCGTTAGGTGGGTGTCATTTAAGTGTGTGAAAAGACAATCAACGACAAACATCAATATGTTGGAAATATCCAAAAACTAAGAGAGTAATCAACATTCAAGGAAAGATAGGGAATAAATTTTTAAAAATGAAAATTGTTATTTTAGGATGACATTCAAAATATTTTGAATAACATGGGATTGAGGGAGAAAATGGTTAGAAACTACCATTTACTTAAGATATTGAAAGGATATTGGTGAAATGATAAATTCAAGCATTATTTGTAACTTCATATGATTTAGTTATGTGTATTCATTTTGATCTTGTATTCATATTTGTCATAGATCAATCCTTGATTGAAATACAAAGTTTCGTGAAATTTATTTCATAAGAATTGAAATGCTTTTATGTTGAATTGATTGATATTCAGATTGAATTTGTTCCTAATCATTTTTTTAATCAGGATTTAAAGAAATCTATTCCTCAAATCAATTTTATCATATGTTACTTAATCACAATCATGATTTACACTTTCATGTTTGCATTCATATATCTATATTATATGAGAGGGGGGTGTTTTACTGTTCCAAAAAATTAAGGATTGAGATCGCATTTTTTTGGGCGATCTAATGGTGTGGGATTGTGCCACGTAAGATTATACAAATTATGAGGTGGAAAATGAGGTAAAACACCCCCCCTCTCAATCTGCCTTCCCCGCTCTCATTTTTCGTCCAAAAAAAAAATCACCCTTTTTCTTCATTCCCCCGACCCCGTTCCCCTTCCCCACGACTGCAAACCCATACCCTCTCCGCTGCCCCCTCTCTCCCCCTCCCTCTTTCCACTGCCGTCCCACTCCCCGCTCCCACCCCTGCTTCGCTGCCGCCCCTGCTTCACTGCCGCCCCTGCCTTCCACGATCCGGCGTGCACACACACACACACACACAGACACAAACACACACACACACACACACAGATCACTCACGCACACACAGAGATCTGGTGCTTCCACCAAGCACCGACGGCGCTACCACGATCGCACACACACACACACACTCGCACACAAACTCGCACACACACACACACACTCGCACAGGTGCGATTTAAAATTTAGGGTTTTCTTCGATTGTGATTACAATCGCACAGGTGAGATTCAAAAATCTTTATATTTAGGGGTTTCTTTGATTTTTGTGGCTAATATCTGCACACACAATCACATGGGTACGATTTCAAAAATCTGATGGGTTCGATTTTTAGGATTTTCTTCAATTTTTGTTTCGGCTAATATCTGTTTACCCTACCTGACATCTAATTATTTTTTCATTTTTTTTTCTTTTACAAATCAAGACCAGCTAATAACTATGTATGTTATATTTGTTTTTTCTTTTTTCTTCTTATTGTTAAATGCTTGCAGCACATTTGTTTCGGCTAATATCTGTGTACCCTACCCGACATCTAATGGTTTTTTCGTTTGTTTTTTGTTTTTTGTTTTACAGATCAAGACCGGCTAATATCTGTGTATGTTATATTTGTTTTTTTCTTTTTCTTTTCACGAATTTCTTATAATTTCTTACCTGTATGTAGATTTGGATACTAGCAGTCCTTGGGATTGTGTTTTTTATATGGTTAGTTTACATTCAAAAAGCTCATATAAATTTTATTTTTTTGCAATTTGATTAAGCATATTATCCCTGGGTTTGAAGTATGTTATGGTAATTCAATTTACTTAGGCATGTTATATCCTACATTAGGCATACATAGGCATGTTATTGTAAGTTATGTTGGCTTATAGTTTTAGCAACGATTTTTCATAGTTTAATTTCTGATAAAGGTGGCCTCAATTACAGAGATTTGAACAATGAAAGGGAATATTTGCTTCTTTTATGTATGATACATATGTGGGGATCGAATTTTTTTGAGAGGGGGGTATTTTACTGTCCCAAAAATTCTACGGTGGGGATCGAATTTTTTTGAGCGATCCAATGGTGTTATATTGTGCCACATAGGATTGTACACATTATGACGTGTCAAATGAGATAAAACACCCCACTCTCAATCTGCCTTCACTGTTTTCTCTCATTTCCCCTACCCCCGTTCCCGTTCCCCTTCCCCAAAATCTCCCTCTCCCTTCCTCCACCCTCTCCCCTCTCCGGTGCACTCCTCGGTACCCCCTCCCTCTTTCCACTGCCGCTCCCCTGCTCCGCCCCCCGCTCCCCTTCTCCCCTCCTCCTACCTCTCCCTTCCCCGCTTCCCCCATCTCTCCCCTTCCCTCTTTCCCCTGCCGACCCACGCTCCGACACGCACATACACAGATCACACACACACACAATTTCACACACATACACAATTGCACACACACAAACACAATCGCACACACACACACAGACACAATCGCACACACACAATCGCGCACACACACGCACAGATCCGACACCACACACACAGAGATCCGGCCACACACCCACAGAGATCCGGCACCACACACATACACAGATTCGGCCACACACGCACAGATCCGGCACCACACACACACACAGATCCGGCATCACACACACACAGATTTATGAATTTTGGGCCTTTTCTTATTTTAGGGCTTTTCTTATTTTAGGGCTTTTTTCGATTACAGTTCTGAAATTTGGTTGGTTTCCTTTAAACTCATGAGTATTTTTAATTTAGTTTTGCAGATCTATTAGGTATACACACTCTTCAGATAAATTTAGGGATTTTTAATATATGTTTATGTTTATATTTATGTTTTAGGAGTTAATCACTTATGTTTTTATTTTTTACAGATCAAGATTTCTACACTCTTCTATGTACATGATAATCTGATTTGGAGGTAATAATTTGCATGTACTACTTTTGTTTAGTTCAGTTACTCATTTTTATTTTTACTGAATGCACTAAGAACTTGGTTTGATATGAATCTTCAAGAGCATTGTCGTGGGTAAGTAGTTTGATTATGGTATTAGTTTCAAATTAATTTTTTTATGACAGTATGGCTGCTAACATGTCTACTAAATTTCCAATTTATTTACTGATCTGCGTTTTTTTTCTCGAAAAATATGGAAGATATGAGCGCATTTGGATGCGTTGGGATGCTTTTACAAAATCCAAACAAAAGTTTATATTTCATTGAAGTCTCATTTGCTTTCATGAAAATCTGTCAAATCCGAGGTATTACTTAATCCCCCCCCCCCCCCCCCCCCCAACTCCAACTTTTTTGTTATTCCCCATTTTTTGAAGATTTGAGATACATTTCTATTTTCCTATTTTACCTTTGCTCACAATCATACACACCTTTATTTGGATTATGAAATTTAAGGAAGTCCATTATCATGATTACTTATGCACATATCCAAGCTTGATCAACCTTACATATATATCCATATTTAATACTTCTGCATTTTCATTTTAGGTTGTTTTCCCTTTGGTATATCTGTAGTAATTTTTGTCTCGGTATACACTTCGATTGCCACGCTCAACTTGCTTCATCAATTCCCCATTTGTCTCGGCCTTTTTTGAATACTAAGGTATGGCCCTTTTTACTGTTTATATTCTTATGGGTTACTATTATTTGAACTAATACCACATGTTGTAATTATTGTAATTACTGTAGAGGTATCTACTGTTATAATAAACACCTCTACTGTTATAATTATTGTGGAACATTGAAGCTTTTGTTAGGCGAATTTATTTTTTTCTATGTTGTTGGATTTTTCGTTATCCCTTGAGAAGGGTGGATAGTCCAATAAACAAAGGAGACTCTGCCCAATTTTTTAAAAATTTTGACACTTTGTTTTTTTCAAACAAAGAAATATTAGCTCTAAATAGTATTTGTTTTGTTTTCTTTTCATTTGGTCATATTTTTTATGATAGAGATCAAGTCATATTTCCCTAAGATTGTAATTACACTACTCTCATCTGGATGCCATAAACCTGATACGTATGGTGCCTCAGTTTAACATAGAAGTTGATCATGTTTATTTTGTAAGTTTTTTAATTACTATCTTTTGAGAAAATATTTTATCGTTATATTCTCCTGCATTAATTGTAACTTACATTTAATGCATAGAAGTTGATCATGTTGATCATGTTGCAGCCTTGAAAGCATGGTTCGAGGGAGACGGGGAAGATAAGAAGAGCGGGTGAGGTTTACGAATTGAAAGCAAGCGGATAGAGGTTTACATATTGCCTACTTGAATTGGTTTTCATTTATTTTTACTTTTTACATTTTGTATTCGTGATATGATGTTATCAATTTTTTTTTGATCCATTTCACACTAGGTGAGGGGGTGATGTGCAGTAGGTGGGCATGGGGGGAAGTAGCAGGTGGAATGGGGGAAGGAGCAGGTGGGGGTGGGTGGGGATAGCAGTAGCTGAGAATACCGAAGGCTGACGGCTCGCGTTTCTTCTCCTCAATTGGTCTTTGGGTCTGTTACAGCAAGTGGAGGTGGTTGCATCACCATACCAAATTTTGTGGTCAGTTACCACTGTTACAGCAGCAAAGATCCCCTTTTGTGGTCACGAGGTTTATTTCCAACATTTTGAAGATAGTTGAATTTTTTTGTAGGTTGTGTGATTAAATTTGTTTTTTTTATTGTTTGACATCAAATTTTAGTGCTTTGATTGCAGGGTTGGTATTCTTTGAATCATCGTTGTTGGTAATTTTAGTATTCTTTGAATCTCCTACCCGCCCCTTCCCCACCTCCGCTGCTCCTACCCGTAAAGGTAATCTCTCACCCAACTCCCTCGCACACACGCACACACACAGATCACTCATGCACACGCACGCGCACACACATATCACTCACGTAGGCATTGGAAAATTGGATTTGGCATGTATGCATAATATTATTTTCCAATTCATATTAATATCATCTTAATACTTTATTGGATGTAGTTTGGTTGCTATGTAATGTTATTTATCTCAAATGTATTTAGCATGAATTAACACTATTTTATATCATTATAAGCCATAGATGTTAAATAAATGGCTACAATCAATGGAGCTCAATCAATGTCTACAATCAACACTTGACTCAAGAATCCGGAGGCTCCAATTATTATTGGATAAGTAGTTGGATAGAAGATCAAACAAGTGGTCTTTTAATCTTGAAGGTATGAAGCATGTATTTTACTTTAAGGTATCCATTAATTTTTTTTTTATATTGTTGGATTTGTCATTATCCCTTGAGAAGGGTGGATAGTCCAATAAACAAAGGAGAATCTGCCCAATTTTTTTAAAACTTTGGCACTTTATTTTTCTAAAACAAAGAAATGTTCTCGCTAAATAGTATTTGTTTTCTTTTGTTTTCTTTTCATTTTGTCATATTTTTGTGATAGAGATCAAGTCTTATTTCCATAAGATTGTTATAAAAAAATAATCAGTATATATAAAACTTTAATGTGCAGTCCCTGTTTTTTTAAATTTTTAGCGAGCATTTCGAATAAAATATGTTTGCGAGTTGTGAAATATCAGTGTCAAGGACTCTACGCGTTTGTGCAAAAAATATGGATTTTTTCAATAAACTATCTTCATATTGGTAACTAGACCAATAAGCCCCTTTTTATGATTCTAATTCCACTTTAATTTTATCAATTAATTCTAACAGTGTGACACGGTACAACTGATTCTTTTTTTCTTCATCTCTTTAGGGTGGGGAGGCACTAGCAGGGTAGGGAGGCAGCAACAGGATGGACATGAAAATCTTAAGGCGGGTGGACAGGCAACAACAGCTCCCCAACCCAAAATGTGAAGAAACTTTAATTTGGTGTGGGACATTTATTTATGTGTTCTTTTACAAGTACTTTAGATTATAATTTTCACTATTGTTAATTTTCATTTTCTTTTACATGAATACTAATGGTTTAGTTCTCACATTTTCTTATTATCTATGTTGGTTGGTCTCTTTATTTATTTCAGAGCAAGCATTACAAATGCAAATGACGTAAGACATAAGTCCGATACATATTTCTGACATTAAGTTTTTATTTATTCATTTATTCTTATTAATCAAATTGTTACTTTGTAGATGAACTCGAGTTGGAGAGGTTTGAAATCGTGGGTTGAACAACAAAGTGGAAGGAGTTCAAGATGGAGGTGCTGCGTGGTCGCGTTGTTCCATGTTTTTTTTCGAAAAGGGGGTTAATTATTTTTTGATAATTGTATTTCAAATTGTTGGACACAACAAACTATGCTTTCATCATTTTTAGTATGCATAGTTGTGTATAATTACATTATAAGTTTGTATAGTTTGCGTTAAATAATTTGTTGGATGAATTTTGGCTCTTTGTATATTGTCTGATTGGTTGTTATCCCTTAAGGAGGGTGGATAGTTCAATAAATAAAGGAGGTTATGTTCAATTTTTTTTAAAAATGGATACTTTGTTTTTTAAACTTCATGTTATATGTGAACCTTTTTGAAGAATTTAGATTATTTCAATATTGTTGAACTATGTGTTATTTGTTAAGCGGGGTGAATAGTCTTACGAACATAGTAAATTATGGTTATTTTTTTTAAAATTAACAATTTTTTTGTTCATTTTGCAATTACGTACCTTGAAAATTTTCGTCGTTTTTCAATTACGTAATTTCGAAATTTTCGTTGTTTCGTGATTATGTACTTGCGAACTTTTTGTCGTGCCTTCAGGCACGGGCATTTCGCTTGTATATATATATATGTGTGTGTGTGTGTGGGGGGGGGGAGTTGTTCAGTTTTGTACACATAATATCATATTTGTGCTTTTAAAGTAAAAAAATAAATGATTTTACATGCATTGCATTCATCCAGATCACTTGTTGTCTTCAGATTGTTGGGATTTAGGTTTCACACTTAGTCTTTTCTGAACATAATTTTTTCATGACCGAGTTTTTGGGTGAAACCACGCGAACGGAAAACACCCTATGCACTCACTCTAACTCACCGCGTAACTGATGTCCACCCTCGTATGTTTGGATGCTCTATTTAGGTACTTTATTTTTTTGTTCATGGCATCGTTTGTGTTATTTCTACATCTTTTTCAACTTGTTCCTCAGCATGTATGTTGTACTTACTGTCTTGATTATAGTACTTTGATATCTTTGTCTTCATTGATATTATGTGACTTTATGGTTATTATATGTTTGATCTTAGAGCTTTGAGTGATCTCTAGGATATCTTGTCGACGACCATTTTGTAATCTTTATATGCCCTACGTAGTTCAAGTGAGTGATGTGACATTAATCATATTTTGGGTTGGATCTTTGTGTGATTCATTTGAATTTGTGAGTTGATGGTGTTATTATATTTTTAGTGTCTTTCTAGTTCGATCTTAGATGAACCTTTGTCACTTGTATACTTTTTTTTATCTCTGATGAGTTCTTGATATTTGTGAAAAATGTATAGTGCTCCGATTATATGTATAAATCATAGTTTAGGTCACATGTATACAAACCAAATTCTATTTCGTCCAAAGGTTATCTTGTTAAATTAGGTTAACCTAAACATTCAAGATATTAAAATTAAATCCAACCAAATAGGAACACCACAAATCGGAATATCGGAGACGAGGAAAAATCCATTTAAGGTAAAATCTATATTTTAGCAACTTTACAATTTGGTATTATAAAACGACACTAATAGACTATCAAAACCATAGACTCCACTAAGTGATGCAGTTATGTCTTCAATCATTGTTGTCAAAAGACAATGTTGCAGATTCAACAACGCTCCACAACAATCTCCAGTTGCCTGATGTCCACTAATGAACCTGGAGAAATAATATTCCTATCTATAGTAGTGGCGAATCAACTTCACAAGGGTATAAATAGTAGATTTCTTCATCTAAGGTTTGATAAAATGCTTCAAAAAATCATCCAGAGGGCCTCAGTTGTAAAACAAAAGTGTTTAATAAACTAGGGTTTGAAGACCTTTTAAATATGTATGGGAAAATAATTTTTGCCAATAGTTTTGAGATAAGATAATACTAGGACTCCTTTAAATGGAAAACATGAATTTCGAGGCAACACAAATTTTGAGAAATCTTGTTCGAACAAAAATAGGCCCTCGTTGGAATGAAAATTCTATCTTGTTCAAACTAAGGTAAAACTCCTCCGAACAAACGACCAATATCGTTTGAAACAACTTTCAATGAGTTTTGAATGATATTAGTTATGCTAATAGAAAAATATTGTTTGATGTTTGTTTGTATACTTGTAAATATCGTTCGAATGAAGGTTTAAAGTTATTTGACCGAATTAAAAAATTAAAATGAATATTCATTGAAAATCATTTTAAAATCAAGCCTAGAATAATTTTTTTTAAAAAGCCCTAAATAAATTATTTACACTAAATTAAAACCATATACCTTTTTCGATGATTGAAGTGATGAATTTACCACTTTTGGTTTTTTATTGTTGCATACAATCACTAACTTGTCTTCACTTAAAGATCTTGAGAAACTACATGATAATAAAGGTTTAACGGAATATGCCAACCTGAAATAGACTAAGAAATTATAAAAATTTCACATACAAATATCCCCCTTTGTCTATTCCTCTAGAAGATACAAAAGTATAAAAAATATAACCCCTAAGATAAGTTCAACTAATGTCCCTCCCGACCCAAAAAATGAAAAGACATATGTGAGATTGTCTTTAGTTAAAAACCTTCATCGTGTAGTCCATGAAATCATCAAGGCAGAAACAACCTAGACCCATGAAGCAAAAGAAATACCATGATGCATAGAGTTTAAAGAACATACAAAACTTCCCCTCAATATGTTCTTCCTCTTTTTGTCCATAACAAGCAAAGCGAAAGAAGCTAATCCTAAAAGTTAGAAACATGAGAATCCAAACATGAAATATAATCACAAAGAATAAATAATGAAGAATATGTTATGAAACTTCAAAATACAAAATACAAAGAAATAAAAAATACAAAATACATTTATTGAAATTTGTGGGTATATAAATGTACAAAGAAATACAAAATACAAAGAGTCACACCATGGAATAGCAATAAAATATCTAAATCATGGATATGGAATGAAATTGTGTGAACTTAATGTACGAAAAAGTCAACATAGGCATACATAGTAAATGTGCAGTAAGTTAAAGAGTTATTCATAAAGGAAGAACACAATTTAACCTTTGGTGTAAAATTGTTGAACTCAATGAAATTGACTCAACTCATCCAAAATGTCATGAATTTTAATGCTTCTCAGATCAATAATGCCAAAATATTTAATGTTTTTGAAGAATGTTTATTATGTAAACCCATTGATCTTGAACTTGTAACACAATCAAAATATCACATTTTAAGCATAAATTTCCAAAATATTTGAAGGAATCATATTTCTCATGTTAATAAAGCATCAATGAAATAAATTAGCCTTGACACTTTTGTTTCTAGGTGAAAAAATTATCTTTTAGGTTCTTGCCAGTAGTGGTCTCTAGCGCCAAGAATAATGCTACTTTCGTGGACCATTTTCATTGTATAAACAAAAATTAAAATTTTCATAAAAAATCCGGGCAATGGTTCTTACACGAAAAATTAGTTGGTAGTATATTTGGGTTGTTATTAAATAATGAGATGAGAATACCCTATTCGAGATCAATAAGTTCGTGGATGTGCACAATAAAGGCTATATAAAGATTCTAGCACGAATTAAGTAGTCATCAAAGAACAACACAATGCTAAACTTGTATTTTTAAGCACACAAAAGAAAGGAAGCCAAGTCTGATAACACCATGAGTAAGTCACATGAATGGATGGAAATGAATTGTGACTCGAACTTCTTAAATGTGTATCCATATATGGTGTAAAACAAAATATAAAATATTTTTGAATTTTTCAACATTTTTATCAAAAACAAATATTTTTTGAGAACTTTTGAAATTTTTTCTAAAGAAAAGAAAATTCTTTCAAAATTTTCAAAATATAAACATAAGAATATAATCTAGTAATAGGGACACATAATAGCAAAAAGATAAGCACCCTATAAAAAAAGAATACCCAAACTTAAACAATGGAACAAATACCCAAAAACTTCCCAAGATCCTCAAATCTAACTGCATCTAACGGTTTAGTAAAAATGTCGATCAATTGATGTTTTCTACTCATGAAGCTTAAGTAAATGATCTTCTCCTCAATAAGATCATGAATAAAGTGCTCAAAAATCCTAGTATACTTCATATGGGAATGTTGTGTTGGATTATGAAAAATGTGGATTGCAATCTTATTATCGCAAGAAACAGTCATTGTGCCTTATGTAATCTAACAATCTTCCAACATTTGCTTCATCCCTAATAGTTGTGTGCAATAACTTCCAACCGCATTATACTCAGTCACTTCCATGGACAAAGAAATAGAGTTTTTCTTATTGATCAACCAGTAATACCCCGTATTTCTGAATATTCTATTTAGTTAAGTTGGAGAATTAAATGAGAAAATACGGCTTAATTTAAATTATGTAAGAGGAGTAATTTAATGAGATTTATTAAAAATTGTAATTGTGGAATATTAATCGATAGATAGATACCGATTTATATTGCCTCATTATATTTACTTAGTGCGAGTGGTAAATAGTTACTTAACGCGTGTAGACCGCGTTGGGGTAAGAACGAGTAATATTTTTAAGTGACTCAAATGATAATTTAGATGTCACAGATGAGTCCAAAAGGGTCAAATTAGTCAAAATAGTATACCCGGGGGTACTAGTTGAGCCTCGGGGTAATTTTAGACTAAACTGAGACCGTTCGGGGGCATTTTGGTCTTTTAACATGAGAGGGTATGGAGACCTACGAATTTGAGAGCCTTTAATCAACCGTATGAAATAATGGTTAGGGTTAGAAAACCCATGTAAACACCAATACCATTAGAGAGAAGGAGAAAACCATTCTCAAGGCTTAGAAGATGCTTTTGATAAGGTTGGGTTTGCATCTTGCACCCTAGGAGACAAAGGAGGAAGGATTAAAGAAGAGAAGCATCAATCCATCATCAACTCCACAAAATCAGATTCCCTCTATCAGGGCAAGTTGTTTATTACAAAAATTATAAAGTTATAATACCCATGTGTAGGGTTTTTGAGTAGTTTTGTTAAATCATTATCTTGATAGGAGAATAAAGATATTTATACATGTTGGGACAGGAATCGCATGTAGAATGATTTAACATATGTATAAGATTAATATTCAGAGTAGACTTGATGATTTTTTCGGAATAAAATATTGGTTTTGAATGCATATATGGGAAGAACACCATAACTAGGGTTTTGAGAAATTCTGGGTTTAATTCACTATTTTCTTTCAAGGAGTAGGGGTTTTGATGTATTTGACACGTTAGAAATTATCCTAGTATATGTGGAAACATGTTAGGATCATTGGGTCGAAGTTTGGTGGACTATAATGAAGTTTGGAGATTTGTTAATGCAGGAATAGGTAACGAAGAAGACGAACTGCGTCTATCCCTGATCAATCGATCGATCGATCTCGAATGTCGATCGATTGACTAGGTCGATCGATTGAACCTAGTAGTCGATCGATCGATGTAAGCTATTTTCCCAAATATTTCGTGTTTAAGGTTTCTTTGATTTTCGGGAATGAATCAGTTTCCTAGGATTTGTATTATACTTATATGGGAGTGAGAATAAGACCAATATGTATATTGTCGAGGTCTGATAAGGCCATTGGGTGTAGGACTTGGATTATGGACCGACGAGAATAATCCGATTTAGTAGAGTATCGGGGGAACTCAAAATTGAGTTACGAGGCGAGGTAAAGTCAATTCAAGTAATAGTCCAGTAGGGTAAGTAATAACTACTGAAATTATATGTGAGGGGTAACTAGGACCCTTAGAGTTGTGTGAATAGTCAAATAAATGCGATTAGTGAGAAAAATAGTAAAGAGAATATTGTATGGTAGATATAAGAGATTAAGAAATTACTTACGAACATAATTAATAGGTTGGGAGTGTACCTACTTAATTATATGATCTTTAGGTTGAGAGAAGTATACCTAAATTAACTATGTTAGGTTCCGAACTAACATAGGGTTATTATAGGTTTGGGGTCAATGTAAAATGCCGAACCAAACCTTTAAACTGGTGGAATGATAAAAGAGTCTGAGCCAAAATTTGTGTATATAAATAATTGGGGTCAATGTATCATTCCGAACCAATTCTTACTTGTGGTCGATGTATCATTCCGAAGCAAGATTCCTTTACGTGTGTGAAAATGTCAAAATAGTAATGATTGATATTTAGTATATATTGTGTGTGAAATATATACTTGATGATATTCTACTCCTGTGTATTAGTAGATTGATATATATTATGTATTTCAAGATACATACCGAATTGGTAAATTAAGTAGCGAAACTTAATTACAAAACGTAACGTTAGATAGAGAATATCCATTTAGTAATTTAAGTAGTGAAACTTAATTACAAAAGTGGGAAGATAGAAATTGTGATAATTGTAGAAATTTAGTAGTGAAACTAAATGAGAAGTTTTGAAACATAACATAGGTGAAATGTTACTTGAGTATTAATTAACCTTCGCGAGATGCTAATGAAATGGATGTACTGTGTGGGCGATAAGAGAACTTAAGTATAGATAAGTTCAGATGATTACCTACTCCTAGTTAGCTTGGAAGATATGGATAGATAGGGTAAGTGTAGAACGTTAGGTGTGCACAAAAGATGAGGGGTGAGTAAACTCAAGATAGTGTAGGAGAACCTAACATGTGTAATCAATAACCGCATTTTTATATTATGATTAATGCTGGTTAAATATTTTCAAAATTTTTCGGGTACCAACTCTTGTTATAAAATATTTTCAAAACCTTTTAGGTGTCCAGCCACTGGGACGCCATGTATGATGATTTCCTTACAGGGACTCGAAGCTGTAGAACAGTTGATGCTTACAGGATTTTGATTAGACGATATCTCTTATTCAGATCTAGTGCAGTATCTCACACTATTCTTTGTATGGACTTGTGGTCCGGTATCAGTCTTAGATGTTTAGTTTTAAGACCAGTGGTTGTCCTATTATTATTTTTGGATTTTAACCAATGGTTTATTCATAATTACTCTTATTCTTTTGTACTCTCATTTTGTTGATTGGGTTATAGTACATGGTTATTTTTATACTTTGTTCCACATGGTTCATTTATCTGTTTTAAGAAAGATAAAATTTGGCACCGGTCTAATTTTTACTTAGGGGATTAGTAATTAAAAAGTTTGTGATAGTGATGCTAAGAATGAACCATTTGAGAAACCTGTTTTAATTTAATAAAGGCCTAATCACCCGATATTTAATTAGGCGGGGTGTCACAGATGGTATTATAGCATCAGGTTCTATTGTCCATAGGAACTGTATGGCTTACTATGTTTTCAGCGTATCATTTGATTCATATAGAGCCCTATCTTAGGATTGTTGTACTCCTCTACGTACGTAGTTTACGTTCTCCTGCTATTTAGTGGATGTACTATTATATATACGAGTTCGATTGGGCATGGTACGTCGATCATGGCGGTAGGACCAGCATTGGCATTGGAAGGACTGCAGGAGGGAGGAGCTCAGCATGAAGCATGGTGTGTTCGAGGATGGTAATCATAGGAGAGATGACCGTTGTCTAGGTCACTCCTACTGTATAATGGAAGTATATGCTGCAAGAACTGTTGGGGCATATCAAACATTTTTCTAAGTATCACGAAGGCAAAGGGTGAGGTTAATCTAAACTCTCCCAACACAGTGATAATGGGAAAAGGTATTAAAGATCTTGGAAGAGAACGACCCATGAAAAAAAATGATGAAACGACGACTGTGCATGTTAACCAATGGAAGTAGAATGTACAGAGGTTTTGGCATTTAGGATAGAGTAGAAATACGCAGAAGTGAAAATTTGAGAATTTTTTTTATAGAGGCAACGTGGTGTGGATACCAGTCACCACATCCGGATTGAGGGTCAATATACAAATAGAGGGACCTTACGTATAGTTTAATCACAAATTTCTCCAATGATGATTCAGAAGAGAAGTGAATGAAAATTTCTGAACCCATCACGTGAAAGCTTGGTAGAGGCCAACTGTGAGAAAGAAATTTATCTATTGAAGTGAACTTGTACCGATGAGATAGGTACAAGGGAAAAAGAGCCCTTGAGAGAATAGACTCTTGAGTTGTCATTCGCAATTTTGGTAAAACTCTTCTTGGATGACATATGTGTATGAAGGCAGTATGGTGCTTCTTACAAGGTTGAGGTAAATGCTCCTGGGTGGGCGGAGCTAAAATAGTTTAAGGATTTAGTCAAGGAGTAAGACTGAATGTAATGGGCCTAGTACAGGCCATAAGTGGAAACCCACTATGGGATTCATTGATTTGATACTAAGTCAAGCCGGTTAAGTCTAATAGTGCGTTCCTTGGTCATCGAAACTAAGGGAACCATGATAATTGTGTTAAAAATCAAGGCTGCCAAGTCCGAGAGGAGGAATACCCTAAACCAGTCGGTGTGGCCTGTAATAAGGGGATTTATGAAAAGATGTCTTATGTGGGACATAATACCACACGTGTTGATCTTGTCCAAAGTTATTTAAGGGAATAATAACTCCGATAAGTTTTTCATTTCTGTAAGGACAAGCGAATTATGTCCGGGAACCATTTGAACCACCAGTGCGAGGGGCAAGAAAGTACATGAGTTTTAGCCTTAAGTGAATGAGGTATTTGATGATGCCTCACCTGAAAGAAGGTCGAGCTGGCATTATTCATCAGTATGCTGGAGACTTCAGAGATTATGGATGTCTCATAGTGATTAATCCCGGTGTATAGGGACTTTAATGGTGTGATTCAAGGTATATCGTATGACTGCTGAGTGGAGAGATCGAACTCGTTGTTATGATTAGTTCTAAGGACTTACTGATAGTATAAGTGCAGTGCCACTTGAGTCATTTAGAGATACTGGAGTATGGTCACACATATTGTCGAGGAGTGGAATTTGAGTATCTCGACTATGTGTTGTTCCAATAATGCTCAGTAAGAATGATGGAGAAAAGTCCCTTGTTTAAGTTCGGTTGCGAAAGGGGATGCGACTAAATTTTTATACACGTCAAAAGAAAAGACGTTGATAGATACTAGGGCATCAGTGGAACCGGTAGTGTTTTGGAGAAACACTGAAAGGATTATTTCACCACGAAGAGATATGTGGAACTTTGTGGGCAAGAATTTGATTCTTGGTCTATAGGGGATTGAGAATACCAGCAAAATTGTAGTCACACCGTGAAGACAAGTGTAATACCCCGTATTTCTGAATATTCCAAATATTCCATTTAATTAGATTGGAGAATTAAATGAGAAAATATCGTCTTGATTTAAATTACGTAAGAGTAGTAATTTAAAGAGTTTTATTTAAAATTTGTAATTATGGTATATTAATCGGAAGATAGATATCGGTATATATTGCATCATTTTTATTTACTTAGTGCGAGTGGTAAATAGTTACTTAACGCGTGTAGACCGTGTTGGGGTGAGAACGAGTAATATTTTTTTAAGTGACTCAAATGATAATTTAGAGGTCACCAATGAGTCCGGAAAGGTCAAATTAGTCAAAATAGTATACCCGGGGGTACAAGTTGAGTCCCGGGGCAATTTTGGACTAAACCAAGACCGTTCGGGGGCATTTTGGCCTTTTAACATAAGAGGGTATGGAGACCTACTAAATTTATAGTTGTATATCAGCCGTATGATAGAGGAATTAGGGTTAGAACACCCATGACAAACACCAATACCATTAGAGAGAAGAGAGGCACAACTTTCTAAAGCAAAAAAAAGAAGATTTGGGAAGGATTCAAAGGGATTTCTACCATCTACTTGTTGGGGACGAAGGATTGCAGGATGAAGATCATCAATCATCAACAAGAACCACGAAATCAGACCCTACTGATCATAAGGCAAGTTCTTTATTGCAAAAATTATAAAGTTATAATACCCATGTGTAGGATTTTTGAATAGTTTTGTTTAAATCATTATTTTAATTAGAGAAAGATGATATTTATACATGTTGGGATAGGAATCGCATGTAGAATGATTTACCTTATGTAGAGGATTAAGATTCAGATTAGACTTGATGATTTTTTGGATTAAAATCTGGATTTTGAATGATAATATGGGAAGAACACCATAATTAGGGTTTTCAAGAAATTCTGGGTTTAATTCATTATTTCTTTAAAGGAATTGGAGTTTTGATGTATTTGATACGTTAGGAACTGTCCTAGTATATGTGGACACATGTTAGAATCATTGGGTTGAAGTTTGGTGGACAATAATGGAGTTTGGAAATTTGTTAATGGAGGAGAGGATCAACGAAGAAGACAGACTGCATCTGTCCCTGTTCGATCGATCGATCGATCTTGAACAATCGATCGATCGACTATGTCGATCGATCGAACCCAGCCGTCGATCGATCGACGCAAGCTGTTTTCCCGAAAATTTTATGTTTAATCCTTCGTTGAGTTCGGGAATGAATGAGTATTCTAGGATTTACATTATACTTATATGGGAGTAAGAATAAGACCAGTAGGTATATTGTTAAGGTCCAATAAGGCCATTGGGTGTAGGGCTTGGATTATGGACCGAGGAGAATAATTCGATTTAGTAGGGTGTCGGGGACTTCGGAAATTGAGTTACGGGGAGAAGTAAATTCAATTTAAGTAATAGACCAGTAGGGTTAGCAATAACTACTGAAATTATATGTAAGGGGTAACTAGGACCCTTAGAGTTGTGTGTATCCTCAAATAAATACGATTAATGAGATAAATCGTAAAGCGAATATTGTATGGTAAATATATGAGATTAAATATTACGTACGTATATGATTAATAGGTCGGGCATGTACCTACTGAATTATGTGATCTTTTAGGTAGCGAGATTATACCTAAATTAATTATGTTAGGGTCGATGAGACATTCCGAACTAACATAAAGTTATTATATGTTTGGGGTCGATGAGAAATACCGAACCAAACTTTGAACTGGTGTCACGATGAGAGAGTCTCGAACCTGAATATGTGTATATATATATATTCTAAAATAGTTGGGGTCGATGGAAAAATTCCGAACCAACTCTCACTTGGGGTCGATGAATCATTCCGAACCAAGAGTCCTTTACGTGTATAAAAAGGACAAAATAGAAATGACTGATATTTAGTATATATTATGTGTGAAATATATATATATATATATACTGGATGATATTCTACTTCCGTGTGTTAGTAGATTGATATATTTGATGTATTTGAAGATACATAATGAATTGGTAAGTTAAGTAGTGAAACTTAATTACGAAATGAACCTTTAGATAGAGAAAATCTATTTAGTAATTCAAGTTGCGAAACTTAATTACATAAGTGGGAAAGTTAACAATTGTGAGAATTGTAGTAATTTTAGTAGTAAAAACTAAATGGTAAGTCTTGAAAAATAACATAGATGAAATGTTACTTGAGAATTAATTAACATACGCGAGATGTTAGTGAAAAGGTTGTACGGTATGGGAGGTACTGGAACTTGGGTATAGATAAGTTCAGTTGACTACTTTGGTTTTAATTATCTTGGGAAGTATGGCTAGATAAACTAAGTGTAGAACGTTAGGTGTGCACGAAAGATGAGGGGTGAGTTAGCTCAAGAGAGTGTACGAGAACCTAACATGTGTAATCAATAACCGCATTTTATATTGTGATAAACGCTTGCTAAATATTTTCAAAATGTTTTGAGTACTAACTCTTGCTATAAAAATATTTTTAAAACCTTTTAGGTGTCCAGCCACAGGGACGCCATGTGTGATGATTCCATTCCAGACTCGGAGCTGTAGTACAGTGGATGCTTACAGGATTTGACTAGACGAAATCTCTCATTCAGATCTAGCACAGGATCTCGCACTCTTCTATGTATGGACTTGTTGTCCGGTATTAGTCTCAGATGTTAGTTTCAGACTAGTGGTTATTCTATTGATTGTTTGGGATTTTTTAGCTTATGGTTTCTTCGGTAATACTTTTGTTCTGTTGTACTTTTACTTTGTTGTTTGGATTACAGTACATGATTATTTGTACTTTGTTCCGTTTGGTTGATTTATCTGTTTTAATGAAAGATAAAAGTTGGCACCGGTCTAATTTTACTTAGGGGATTAGTAATTAAAAAGTTTTCGACAGTGATGCTAAGAATGAACCATTTGAGAAACCTGTTTTAATTTAATGAAGGCCTGATCACCCAATGTTTAATTAGGCGGGGTGTCACAGATGGTATCAGAGCATCAGGTTCTAGTGTCCATAGGATCTATACGGCTTACTATGTTTTCAGCGCATCGTTTGAATGATATAGAGCCCTATCTTAGGATGATTGTACTCCTCTACGTACGTAGTTTACGTTCTCCTGCTATTTGGTAGACATAGTGTTATATATACGAGTCTAATTGGGCACGGTACATCGAATATGGTGGTAGGACCGGCATTGGCGTTAGAAGGACTACAGGAGGGAGGAGCTCAGCATAAAGCATGGGGTGTTCGGAGATGGAAATCATAGGAGAGATGACCGTGGTCGAGGTCACTCCTAGCGTGTAATGGAAGTAAATGCTGCAATGGTTGTTGAGGCATTGCAGGCATTTTCCAAGTGTCGCGACGGCAAGAGGGATGCTAGTCTAGACCGCCCAATGCAGTGATAGTGGGAGTAGGTTGTAATACCCCGTATTTTTATGCTATATTTAATTTGGGGATTTATTAAATTTAATGTGATGATTTATTTAATAAAAATCCGGAAATTAATTATGTTATAATTATTAACGTGACTAGAGTTAGTAATTATGGGAAACTTGTTGAATATTACTAATGAGCATAGTAATATATTATATTGGTTATATTGAATGTCATAGGTGAATTAAATGACTATTTCGGAAATTTAAGTCGGGACGTGCCCGTGCCACGTCGGGACTAATTATGTTAATTAAAAAGTGAATATTTTATAAGTTGTCCGTATGGTCATTTTGAGTGCGCCAATGCGTCCGGAAGGGTCGAGATAGTCAGAAAAGTGTACCCGAGGGTTTAGTTTGGGTCTCGGGATGTTTTTAGACTTAATTAGTGACCCGGGAGGGCATTTTGGTCATTTTACAAAATAGGATAATTAAACCCACGAATTTCAGCCATCCTTAGCAGCCATTTAAGTCAGCCTTTTAGGGTTAGAACATTCAGAACCCTAGAACGGACATTGGAGAAGAGAGGAGAGAGCTCTCAAGGTGATTCAAGGCCCAAAACACCACCGATTTCACCGCCGTCACCACCAACGCGTAGATCGCGAGGAGGAGAACGCAACCACACCAATATCAGCAGGAAAGCAAACCTCTGAAATCCCAGGCAAGTGTTTAACTTGCGTATTTTCGTTGGTGCAATAATCATATTAGTGTAGGAATGATTAGGAGTATAATTAATGGAACAAAACCCCAATTTTTGATAAGGATTTGCATGTAGAAATCGTTATAACCATATTCTGGAAATAATATGTGAAGTAGATGATTAACCCACGAATTTGTGATGTTATGTTAGAAGGAAATTCTGGAGAAAACTGATTAGAACAAAAGTTAAGAAAACTTTAGGGTTCTTGATTATTAGATGAGATTTTAGGTTGTTTAACCATGTTTAATGATGTATATACGCATGCTGAACGTTAAAGATATCTGGAATTATGTTAGTATGTTAACAGTAAACTTTTTGGGCCGATTAGTGTTGGAAAATATGAGTTTTGATGAAGAACTTTAATCAATCCCGTCACTGCAATTTCTACAGAATTTTTGCCCGGAGGACCTGCTTGATCGATCGATCGAGCCTAGAGATTCGATCGATCGAAGGTTCGATCGATCGACCCCAAACTTCGATCGATCGACCCCTCCTGGCAGAATCCTATTTCTCTTGTTTATTTACTTAAATTAATTTATCGTGAAATAACCTTTGGGCATTCTAAATAAAAGGATTTGGGAAATATTGAGGACCAGTAGGGTATATGGATAAATGTTAGAACCTTTAATCTTCAACAAGTATGGTAATTATGGGATATTTACTTTAGGTTGATAGATTTATAACTTAAGGGTGAGGTACGTAAGAGAGTTACGTTGGAATCAAATAAAGTCCCTTACTGAATTTCAGATTGGTGAGGATATAAACCATGAGTATTAGGTAATGAGTGAGAAAACTCTTCGAATTAAGGTTAGAGACGAAACCTTATACATAATCATAATAATGGGAAATTAAGGATAAATGTTGTGACTATGGGTTACGAGAGGCACCTATATTAATGTGATAAAATGGGTATAATTATATGATTGTGTGTACATATATTATATACATGTGAAAAACGTACCCGCGCTACTTGCTATCCCTGAGGTTACCGCGCTGGGACGATCTTATCCTGTGTTGCTTTATGGGGGATATTGATTTGTACCCTAGAAGATAGAGATCCTAGGTACGGGCTATCAGATTGATAGTCGGACGGTCCTAAGAGACGTGTGGGTATGTACTGACCTCTTGGACTTGGAATCTATGCTTCGCCTCAACGTTGTTTTGTATATGTTAATACAGTTCGAGAGTGATTCCGAACTTGTATTTCCCTTTGTGTGAGCGATACGGGGATTGGATAGCAGAGTATGCCCGCACCATAGTTTAGTTGGGGTGCTGTTATTTATATATATTATCCGAGTAGTTAATATATATATGAGGTTATATACTTTAAACTGCCTACTGTGATTTTATAAGTAGAACATGGTTGTTGACTCAAATTATTAAATACTTGTTTTGTGAAAGTATGAGAAGACACTGGGAAACTTTATAATTTAATGAAGCTAAAACGAGAGGAGTGATACATATTGAAAGTAACCTTTTTAAAACATTGTCATCGTTCGTTTTTAAAAACTTAGGAGTAAGTTAAGATAAACTAAATTATTTGGGAAGGTTAGTACGATAGGCGTGCACATTAGAAGAGAGGTGAGAATTCCTCAAGAGAGTGTCGAACTAATATGATTTGCATTGGCCTGTATCAATTTAAATACTTGCTTAACGTATTTTAAAATCAAACACACTTTCGGGCCCTGACCCGTTTCTTTCTCTCTCTCTCTCTCTCTCTTGTGTATATATATGTATATTTTCAGGTGCCCAGCCACAGGGGCGTCTTGCTTAGGATCCTTTGAGAAGAACGAGCTGCAGCTTAGGTGGGAGTTGTAGGTCACTTGAGTAGACGGCTTCTGTTATTGACTCCACTCCTACTACTCTCATTTATTGGGCACGTGTCGCCCTTTTTATCATTTCATTTATTGTTGGGATTTTTATATTTCAGTTATTCCACTATTGTTTTACGGGATATATTCAGGATGGTTTATGATGTTTAGTTTTATTATGTTGACATTCGATTGACGAATTTATGGTTTTGTTTTAGTTCATCGTGGTGTGATTCAATATTATAGAAATGTTGTTTGGTATAATTAAATCTTTTCTTTAATTAAAATTTGGAAGTTTGTATGAAAAATGTTTTTGACACTTAGCTTAATTATTTAGGGTTTTAAATTGGAAAAATTAATTTTTATCGACAGTGATGCTGAGAATGAACCAACTGTTTACCTTTATTTAATTTAATAAAGGAGTGATCGCCCCGTATTTAATTAGGCGGGGTGTCACAGGTGGTATCAGAGCATCGAGTTCTAGTGTCCATAGGATCTGTACGGCTTATTTCGCTTTCAGCTTAACGTTTTTGCTATAGAGCCCTATTTTTAGGATTTGTTGTATTCCTGCTTTTACGTTTAAGTCTTCAGTTAATTGAGATTCGATGATAACTGTAGACTGATAAATTTTGTTCACGTTTCAGATGCCTCCAAGACGTGCTCCGAAAGATAGGCGTGCCCAGGCCGAGCAACCAGCAGCTCCGGCACCAGGCACAATGAATGCTAATAAAGTGGCCGCCATAGTTGCTCAGGCGGTGAATGCCGCGATAGCGGTGATTCAGCAGGCTCCACCCCAGGTTCAGGCAGTGGCGCCAGTACCAGCACAGCTTCCATCTGCATGGGAGAGGGTTCGGGATGCTTTTCAGAAAGCACATCCCCCTGAGTTCTCTGGTAGCTCCGACATTGTCACGGTTAGCCAATGGAAGAAAGACATCCAGCGGCACCTCCGTATGTATGAGTGCACCGAAGTGCAGAAGCAGCTATTGGACTCTTTCAAGTTGGTGGGAGCCGCATTGCAGTGGTGGGAGTCCACTACTACTTTGGAGGAGAGGGACACGATCTCTATTCAGATGTTCTGGGAGCGGTTTGACCGCAAGTACTTCCCACCTGAAGTGCAGACGGAGATGAGGCGAAAACTACTAAATCTGAAGCAAGATAATCTTACTGTAGCAGAGTATGAGGAGGAGTTCACGAGACTTCTCACCATTGTGCCAGATGAGGCACCTATTGAAGGCAAGAAGATTTTGTTGTTCGTTGACGGGTTAGCTTGGAGGATCCGTCAGCACCTTATTGGGAACCTATCCTTGAGTACGTTCACTGATGTACTCAATGCAGCGTTACTACATTGCCAGGATCACCGATTCCATCTTCAGGGAAGCAAGAGAGCAGGAGAGTCCAGCCAGCAGGGCAGGACCGGGGGTAATAGTGCCGGTGGGGCACCAACTCATGGACAGACTCGTCAGCACGAGCAGAGTTCCCATCAGGGGGACCCTGCTAAGCGATTCCGTTCAGGTGATTCTAGGAAGGGATTCGGGGGATTCAGGTAGGGCCATCAGGGTCAGCCTAATCATCAGGGCCAGTAGGGTCAACACCGACCGCAAGGACAGCAGTAGGGCCAGCAAGGCCAACAGCGTGCACATCAGGGCCAACAGGGCCAATGGCGTGGAGGTAACGGCCAGCAGGGCCGTGGTCAGCAGGGACAGAGGGGAGGTAATTTCAGAGGCCGGTGTTTTGTGTGCGGCAAGCACGACCATAAGCGTCAGGATTGCCCAGAGGGCGATAGGGCCCCACAGCAGCAGGGAGTCCGTAATGAGCCGCAGAGACCACTCTTCCCACCTGCCCTTCCAGATCCATCCCAGGTGCCAGCCCTACCAGCCATTCCAGCAGCTCCAGTGCAGCAGGGGCAATTGCAGTATGGACGTGTCTATAACGTCCACCAGGAAGCAGCTCCACAGGCACCACCCGCGATTGAGGGTATGTTTCCAATCCATGGTACTATGGGTAAAGTTTTGTTTGATACGGGGGCAACACATTGTTTTATAGCTACGCACTTTGCGAAGTCCTTAGGGCTGTTAGCCACAGCAGAGAGCACCGTGACGTGTGTCGACTCACCACTGGGGAGTGGGTCACTTATATTCTTTATATGCCGGGGAGTAGGGGTAGAGATTGGTAGATTGGTATTGCCTGCAGACATGCTAGTCTTAGACATGCACGAGCATGATGTGATCATTGGTATGGATTGGCTCGCATCTTATAGAGCCATGATTGATTGCTTCAGTGGGAGCATTGTTTTTGCCATTCCGGGGCAAGAGATGTTTGTAGTGGCGATGCCTCGCCCAGAGGGAGGTTCGACCGCTCATTTATATTACATTGAGGAGGATACCTCTAAGGAGGTTGTGATTCCTTTGGATTCGATCCCAGTTGTTAGGGAGTATTCCGATGTGTTTCAGGATATACCAGGCCTACCGCCCAGTCGTGAGATAGACTTCGTTATAGATTTATTGCCAGATACGAGACCTATAGCACGCGCACCGTACCGTATGGCTTCGGCAGAGATGCGAGAGCTACGAGATCAGATTGAGCAGCTATTAGGACATGGCTTCATTCGTAGGAGTACCTCACCTTGGGGCGCTCCAGTCTTATTTGTAAAGAAGAGAGATGGTTCACTGAGATTGTGCGTGGACTACCGGGAGTTGAACAAGGTCACGATACGGAATAAGTATCCGTTGCCTCGAATCGATGATCTATTCGACCAGTTGAGGGGAGCAACTTTCTTTTCGAAGATAGATCTGAGGTCGGGGTACCATCAGTTACGAATTAGAGAGCAGGATGTTTCAAAGACTGCCTTCTTGTCGAGATATGGGTCCAATGAATTCAGAGTGATGCCGTTCGGACTCACAAATGCCCCAGCCGTTTTCATGGACTTGATGAACCGAGTATTCAGAGAGTTCTTGGATCAGTTCGTCATCATCTTGATAGATGATATCTTGATATATTCACACTTCGAGGAGGATCAGGCCGAAAACTTGAGGCAGGTTCTTCAGACTCTACGAGAGCATCAGTTGTATGCTAAGTACGAGAAGTGTGGATTCTGGTTGCGAGAGGTACAATTCTTGGGCCATGTTGTTTCTGAGCAAGGGATAGCAGTTGACTCGAGCAAAGTGTCAGCGGTGAGGGAGTGGGGACAGCCCACGACACCGATAGAGGTACGTAGTTTCTTGGGGTTAGTCGGATACTATAGGAGATTTATTCGGGGATTCTCCAAGATAGCGGGTCCGTTGACGAATTTGACTTGCAAAGGGGTACCATATGTCTGGGATGACGCTTGTCAGTTGTCTTTCGACGAACTGAAGGACAAGCTTACTTCGGCACCAGTCCTTGCTTTATCGAAGCCGGGTGTAGAGTACCTGGTTTACACAGATGCATCCTTACGAGGACTTGGGGGAGTACTTCAGTAGGAGGAGAAGGCTATAGCTTTTGCTTCCCGCAAGCTTAAGCCGCATGAGAAGAATTACCCCACCCACGACCTGGAGTTAGCTGTGGTCGTCTTTGCATTGAGAATTTGGAGGCACTATTTATTGGGCGAGAAATTCCGTTTGTTCACAGACCATAAGTCACTGCAGTACCTGTTCACTCAGCGAGAGCTGAATATGCGTCAGCGCAGATGGTTAGAGTTTGTGAAAGATTACCAGTTCGAAATACAGTATCATCCGGGGAAAGCCAACGTAGTTGCTGATGCGTTGAGCCGTAGACCGGTTGACGATGTAGCGGACATCTGGAAAGCAAAGTGGAAGTAGTTGGGTCACCAGGATGCAGTAGCACATTCTTTCATATCCGTGATGTCAGTCACACCCGAGATTGTTACGAGGGTGATACAGGCACAGACCACAGACCCGTTTTGTCAGGAGCAGATTGTACGACTTCTAGCCGAGGGTGTTGAGTCCTATTCTATTAGTTCGGATGGAGGGTTGAGGTTTAATGGGAGATTAGTGGTTCCAGAAGGAGAGGAGCTACGTCATGAAGTGATGACTCATTCTCATGGGTCCCGATTTGCAGTACATCCGGGAGGCGATAAGATGTACCAGGACATGAGACGACAGTACTGGTGGAGTGGTATGAAGAAGGACATCGCTGAATTTGTGTCCAAGTGTTCTACTTGCCAGCTAGTGAAGGTGGACCACCAGAAACCGTTAGGATTACTTCAGCCATTGGAAGTACCCGCGTGGAAGTGGGAAAGTATTTCCATGGATTTCATTACCGGGTTGCCTACATCACAGCGGGGCCACGATTCTATCTGGGTGATTGTAGACCGTTGGACCAAGGTGGCTCATTTTCTGCCAGTAAGGACAGATTATACCACGGGTCAGTATGCCCAGTTCTTCATCGCTGAGATTGTCAGATTGCATGGGGTGCCCCTGAATATTGTGTCAGATAGAGACAAGATTTTTGTGTCACGTTTCTGGGAAAGCTTTCAGGAGGCTATGGGCACCGAGTTGAGACTGAGTTTAGCTTACCACCCACAGACAGATGGACAAACAGAGCGTACTAATCAAATGTTGGAAGATATGCTACGCATGTGTGTTCTCGTTTTCGGAGGAGGTTGGGAGTCACACCTTCTACTGGTAGAGTTTGCTTATAATAACTCCTATCAGTTTACGATTGGCATGGCTCCATTTGAGGCTTTGTACGACAGGCCTTGTCGTTCTCCAACTTGTTGGCTCGAGGTGGGAGACAACAAGTTATTAGGACCAGAAGTGATCCAGGAGACCTCCGCGAGGATTGAGATAATCAAGAGTCGTATTCGGGTAGCCCAAGACAGGCAGAAGAGCTACGCCGATGCGAAACGGTTCTTCCGTGAGTTTAATGTGGGAGATCAAGTGTTGTTGCGTGTATCTCCTATGAAAGGAGTGATGAGGTTCGGGAAGAAGGGGAAGTTGGCTCCGAGGTACGTAGGACCATTTCCCATCATCGAGAGAATTGGGCCAGTAGCATACAGGTTGGGATTGCCAGAACATTTACATCGCATCCACGATGTATTACACATCTCGTCATTGAGACGATATCTTCGGGATGATATGGCCCATACTCACATTGTGATAGACGAGATAGACTTACAGTCTGATAGCTCTTACGAGGAGAGACCAGTGGCTATTCTAGACTACAGTGAGAGGAGATTGAGGTCGAAAGTAGTTCCACTTGTGCAAGTCCAGTGGGAGCATCATAATGTGGAGGAATCCACTTGGGAGCGTGATGCAGATATGCGCGAGAGATACCCAGAGTTGTTTTTACCAGGTATGCCTTATTTTCCGAATTTCGGGACGAAATTCCGTTATTAGGGGGGAAGTATGTAATACCCCTTATTTTTATTCTATATTTAATTTGGGGATTTATTAAATTTAATGTGATGATTTATTTAATAAAAATTCAGAAATTAATTATGTTATAATTATTAACGTGACTAGAGTTAGTAATTATGGGAAACTTGTTGAATATTACTAATGAGCATAGTAATATATTATATTGGTTATATTGAATGTCATAGGTGAATTAAATGACTATTTCGGAAATTTAAGTCGGGATGTGCCCGTGCCACGTCGGGACTAATTATGTTAATTAAAAGGTGAATATTTTATAAGTTGTCCGTATGGTCGTTTTTTGAGTGCGCCAACGCGTCTGGAAGGGTCGAGATAGTTAGAAAATTGTACCCGGGGGTTTAGTTTGGGTCTCGGGATGTTTTTAGACTTAATTAGTGACCCGGGAGGGCATTTTGGTCATTTTACAAAATAGGGTAATTAAACCCACGAATTTCAGCCATCCTTAGCAGCCATTTAAGTCAGCCTTTTAGGGTTAGAACATTCAGAACCCTAGAACGGCCATTGGAGAAGAGATGAGAGAGCTCTCAAGGTGATTCAAGGCCCAAAACACCACCGATTTCACCGCCGTCACCACCAACGCGTAGATCGCGAGGAGGAGAACGCAACCACACCAATATCAGCAGGAAATCAGACCTCTGAAATCCCAGGCAAGTGTTTAACTTACGTATTTTCGTTGGTGCAATAATCATATTAGTGTTGGAATGATTAGGAGTATAATCAATGGAAGAAAACCCCAATTTTTGATAGGGATTTGCATGTAGAAATCGTTATAACCATATTCTGGAAATAATATGTGAAGTAGCTGATTAACCCACGAATTTGTGATGTTATGTTAGAAGGAAATTCTGGAGAAAACTGATTAGAACAAAAGTTAAGAAAACTTTAGGGTTCTTGATTATTAAACGAGAGTTTAGGTTGTTTAACCATGTTTAATGATGTATATACGCATGCTGAACGTTAAAGATATCTGGAATTATGTTAGTATGTTAACAGTAAACTTTTTGGGCCGATTAGTGTTGGAAAATATGAGTTTTGATGAAGAACTTTAATCAATCCCGTCACTGCAATTTCTACAGAATTTTTGCCCAGAGGACCTGCTTGATCGATTGATCGAGCCTAGAGCTTCGATCGATCGAAGGTTCGATCGATCGACCCCAAACTTCGATCGATCGACCCCTCCTGGCAGAATCCTATTTCTCTTGTTTATTTACTTAAATTAATTTTTCGTGAAATAACCTTTGGGCATTCTAAATAAAAGGATTTGGGAAATATTGAGGACCAGTAGGGTATATGGATAAATGTTAGAACCTTTAATCTTCAACAAGTATGGTAATTATGGGATATTTACTTTAGGTTGATAGATTTATAACTTAAGGGTGAGGTACGTAAGAGAGTTACGTTGGAATCAAATAAAGTCCCTTACTGAATTTCAGATTGGTGAGGATATAAACAATGAGTATTAGGTAATGAGTGAGAAAACTCTTCGAATTAAGGTTAGAGACGAAACCTTATACATAATCATAATAATGGGAAATTAAGGATAAATGTTGTGACTATGGGTTACGAGAGGCACCTATATTAATGTGATAAAATGGGTATAATTATATGATTGTGTGTACATATATTATATACATGTGAAAAACGTACCCGCGCTACTTGCTATCCCTGAGGTTACCGCGCTGGGACGATCTTATCCTGTGTTGCTTTATGGGGGATATTGATTTGTACCCTAGAAGATAGAGATCCTAGGTACGGGCTATCAGATTGATAGTCGGACGGTCCTAAGAGACATGTGGGTATGTACTGACCTCTTGGACTTGGAATCTATGCTTCGCCTCAACGTTGTTTTGTATATGTTAATACAGTTCGAGAGTGATTCCGAACTTGTATTTCCCTTTGTGTGAGCGATACGGGGATTGGATAGCAGAGTATGCCCGCACCATAGTTTAGTTGGGGTGTTGTTATTTATATATATTATCCGAGTAGTTAATATATATATGAGGTTATATACTTTAAACTGCCTACTTTGATTTGATAAGTAGAACATGGTTGTTGACTCAAATTATTAAATACTTGTTTTGTGAAAGTATGAGAAGACACTGGGAAACTTTATAATTTAATGAAGCTAAAACGAGAGGAGTGATACATATTGAAAGTAACCTTTTTAAAACATTGTCATAGTTCGGTTTTAAAAACTTAGGAGTAAGTTAAGATAAACTAAATTATTTGGGAAGGTTAGTACGATAGGCGTGCACATTAGAAGAGAGGTGAGAATTCCTCAAGAGAGTGTCGAACTAATATGATTTGCATTGGCCTGTATCAATTTAAATACTTGCTTAACGTATTTTAAAATCAAACACACTTTCGGGCCCTGACCCGTTTCTTTCTCTCTCTCTCTCTCTTGTGTATATATATGTATATTTTCAGGTGCCCAGCCACAGGGGCATCTTGCTTAGGATCCTTTGAGAAGAATGAGCTGCAGCTTAGGTGGGAGTTGCAGGTCACTTGAGTAGACGGCTTTTGTTATTGACTCCACTCCTACTACTCTCATTTATTGGGCACGTGTCGCCCTTTTCATCATTTCATTTATTGTTGGGATTTTTATATTTCAGTTATTCCAGTATTGTTTTACGGGATTTATTCAGGATGGTCTATGATGTTTAGTTTTATTATGTTGACATTCGATTGACGAATGTATGGTTTTGTTTTAGTTCATCGTGGTGTGATTCAATATTATAGAAATGTTGTTTGGTATAAGTAAATCTTTTCTTTAATTAAAATTTTGAAGTTTGTATGAAAAATGTTTTTGACACTTAGCTTAATTATTTAGGGTGTTAAATTGGAAAAATTATTTTTTATCGACAGTGATGCTGAGAATGAACCAACTGTTTACCTTGATTTAATTTAATAAAGGAGTGATCGCCCGATAGTTAATTAGGCGGGGTGTCACATAGGTCTGAAGATAATTTGATGAGAACGTGCCGTAAATGTGATAAAACGGCGACTGTGCATGTTAACCAATGGAAGTAGTATGTCCAGAGGTTTTGGCATTTAGGACTGACTAGAAATACTCAGAAGTGAAAATTTGAGTAAATTTTCAGGCAACGTGGCGGGGATATTAGTCACTACATTCGGACTGAGGGTCCGTATATATAAATAGAAGAACTTTACGTATAGTTTAACCAAAACGTTCTCCAATGATAATTCGTAAGCGTAGTGAATGGGAATATATGAACCCCCACGTGAAATCCTGGTAGAGGCCAATCGTGAGAGAGAAATTATCCGTTGAAGGGAACTTGTATCGATGAGATGGGTACGAGGGAAAAGATCCCTTGAGAGAATAGACTCTCGAGTTATGATTCGCAATTTTGGTAAAACTCTTCTTGGACGACTTATGTATATGAAGGCAGTATGGTACTTCTTACAAGGTTGGGGTAAATGCTCCTAGGGGGCGAAGTTAAGGGAGTTTAAAGATTTAGTCAAAGAGTAAGACTGCATGTAATGGGGCTGGTGCAAGCTATAAGTGGAAACCCACTAGAGGATTTAATGATTAGATCCTAATTCGGGACTGTTAAGTCCCATAGTGCGTTCCTCTTGGCCAGCAGAACTAAGGGAACCAAGATGATAGTGTTCAGGATCGAGACTACCCAGTCCGAGAGGAGGGGTACCCAAACCGGTCAGCATGGCCTAAAGTCAGGAATTTTTGAAAAGATGTCTACTGTGGATTCTAGGGCTACGCGTTTTATTTTTAGCTGGAAGTTATTTGAAGAAATAATAACTCCAATAAGTTTTGCATTCCGTAGAGGACAAGCGTGTTATGTCCGGGAACCATCTAAATCACCAGAGCGATGGATAAGGAAGTATATGAGTTTTAGCCTCGAGTGAATGGGGTATATGACGACTCCTCACCTGAAAAAGGGTCGAGTTGTCATTATTCATCAAAATGTGAGAAACTTCGAAGATTATGAACATCTCTTAGTAATTGATTTCGGTGTGTGGGAACCTAAATGATGTGAGTCAATGTTTGTCGTATGACTGCTGAGCGGAGAGATCGAGCCCACTATTGTAGTTAGTGCTTAAGACTTAGTGATAGTATAAGCGTGATGCCACTTAACTTCGTTAGGAATATTGGAGCATGGTTGCACATATTTTCGAGGAATCGAATTTGAGTATCTTGACTATGTGTTGTTCCGACAATGCTCAGTAAGAATACATGGGGAGAAGTCCCTTGTTTAAGTTCGTTTGCGAAAGGGAATATGACTGAATTTTTGCACGTCAGGAGAAGTGACATTGTTAGATGCTAGGACATCAGTGGAGCCGGTAGTGTTGTGGAGAAACACTGAAAGGCTTACCTCACCATGAAGGGATAAGTGGGACTTTGTGGGCAAAGATTTGATTCTTTGTCTCTAGGGTATTGAGAATACGCACAAGATTGTAGTCACATCGTGTAGACTAGGCTAGAGTTGAAGAAAAGCATGTTACGGGTGCGACATTTGCAATGTTTTTGCAAATGTACCCGGAGAAAAGGGTGTATGGGCACCCTAGTCAATTGTATTCCTTAGACATCCGAGATAGAGGGATGCGGAATATTTTGTACGACGTTGGGGAAATTAGGAAACAAGTCGTATCGATGAAATGGGTTGAACGTCATGGGAGATTGACGATGATCCAAGATTATATGTGCTGAGAAATCCAGCACACCCTATGGGATGAAAGTCGGTGGGAAACCGTTCAAAGGTTATCTCTTGTTATGGGAGACCTAACTGTGGTGAAGAAGTAGCACAAGGTGCTACTTGACTGAGTGTTGTGAGTGACTTACGTGTTACTAAAATGTTGATCCTTATAAAGTAACCAACCCAAAAAGTGCACCAATTGCGAAGAGTGCACGGATTGTAAAGTATAATAAACTCGGAGAGAAAGGGGAATAGAGTACCACATCAGGAAAGATGACGTAAGTGGGAAGCGATGTTGAGGAGAGACGTAGTGAGATTGTCTCCAGATACACCTCTAGTTAATAGACAAGATAGACTCGAAATGAACAACCGAAATGTGGTAGTGAACCCACATTCCCAATGATGGAATGAGGAGACAGAATTATAAATTATTGATGGGTTGTGAACATCATAATTAAGTCAACATTTCATTAGGGGTAGCGAAATGGGGTGACCGAGATGGATTAGTATGTAGTTGATAAGGGAGAGGGCACAATGCTGCTCTACATGATTGTGAATCAGGATGAAATCCTAAAATTCCACCCTGTGAGAGAAGGTCAGGAAGGAATAGAGATAAAGTTTTATTTTGAGTACGTTGTTCTACCTACGACTCAATGTTAGTGAGAAAGAATGATGATACGCCCTTATGATAGTGGAATTTTGGAGAAGCCCACTGATCAATTCATAGGTTGAATGTATGCCTATAAGAGCATATTTATAGGTAGAGTAAGCACCTATATGGACTGTACATGAGGATTAGGTTCGTGGGTACCGATTACGAACAATACATGTACTTTGGGTGTGGTTCGAGGAGACATTTCGAACTTTTAGTCCTTAACGCGTGATATGAGGACATTCTATTGGAGTGTGACATTTTAAGGTATATGAAATGTGAAATATATGGCTCACAAATTTTCTACTCATGTGCGATGAGATATATATACATATATTAGTGCTCGAGATGTGATCCCGAGACAAGTAATTAATAACTATTGGTGATCGAGGTGGAATTCCGAGGCCAATAACCCCAAAAGTGTTATAGAATGGGGGTGATTATAAAATAAGTGTTGGTAGTATATGTTATGTGTAAGATATATATACCTATTGATTTTTCCTACTTATGTGCGATAGTAAGTGTGCTTAATCTCTGTATTGGGGTCGATGATGTTCCGGACCAATACATGGGGGATAGAGTTGGGATCGATGATTTTCCGAACCAAATCGATGATAAATATTGGGATCGACGGAAGGTCTGAACCGACATGTGCATTACATTTACCTTGGGGTCGAGGAATTTACGGACCAATGTAAATGATAGGATTATTGGGGCCGATGATTTTTCCCGGACCAATTTTCCTTAAATTATATATAGTGTGTGAAATATATACCTTATAATATTCTACTTATGAGTGATAGTAGACAGTTAGATGTTATATAGAGATATACGTCAAATGGGTAAATTAAGTAGGGAGAAACTTAATTTCAAGAATCAACGTTGGATTGGGAAAATCTATGGAGAAATTAAGTAGTGAGACTTAATTATGTTATGCGGCATGGGCAAAGTGCGATAAGGATTTATAATGAAGCAAGGCATGTACTTGGGGGCGATCGTTAGGATGTTATGATTTGGTATTGGGTATTAGATGTAATAACCATCGCTTCTGAGACCGTATTTTATAGTAATTACTTAGTATAGTAATTAGAGACAAGTGTTGGGTTATGATTTGAATGTTAATTCAATGTAGAGAAGTTGGTATCTATTATGAGTTTGCATACCTATCATATTTATGGGTAAATATTGCTATGTCATGCTTATTAATATCATCTGAATTCAAAATGATATTTGGCTTAATTATGAGATCAGAACCTAAATTGAATTTTAAATTGTCCAAATGATAATTTGGAGGTTGCAGTTAATTCCGGAACGTGCGAAATAGTCAAATAATGTACCATATTGTATTTTGTAGTTTTGGGCATTTTTGACTGGTTGTGCCTTAATTATGCAGTTGCGTATTATTTTATCGCACTATTAGTTAATTTAGTGGGATATTTGTCTTAGGTCACGACTTAAGCTTTCTAAGTCTTCCAATTTCCCTAATTCCCTTCCTAAACCTAAAGAGAGAAAGAGAAGAGTAGAGAGAAAGATTGGAGATTTGGAGATTGAGAGAGATTCTTGCTTCTACAACCAAGAGACCTGTAATTTGCTGAATCAAGGCAAGTTTCTACTTGCTATTTGTGACTTAAGATAGATGATTTGTGATGATAATGATGTATTGATCTTGATTAAGTTAGTTAGGGTTTTTCTTATGTTTTTGTGGGTTTTGATTCATTCAAAGATGATTGGGATGATTAATGAGGTTTAAGATGGTCAAAAGTATCATTAATGTTATCGTGGTGTTGGTATATAAGTTTGGTTTGAGGAAATTTGAGTTGGGGTAGAAAATGGAGTCCAAGACTCCATAGCCAAATCTTGGCAAAATCGCAGGCCCGAATCGATTCGGCCCCCTGGGCGAATCGATTCGGTTAGGTCCAGTGCTCAGGTCTTGTGAACCGAATCGATTCAGAATTGGTCCGAATAGATTCGACAATTATGCAAAAACCCAAACCTTTTGACCGAATCGATTCGGTTTCCATCCGAATCGATTCGGTAGCCCTGCACTTTTCCAAAATTTTTCTTTTAAATTTTAACCCTTTATCTTTAGGATTAGTAATTAGGGACCTTCTTAAATGAAGTAAACATAGGGTTTAGAGTATTAGTTGAGTTGGGTCGACATCCTAGACTCGAAAGGGTTCATCTAGGGTTCTTTTAAGGGGGAATTTAAAGTGATGTTTAGGCATTACTTTTATCTTGTAGTTTTATATGGGTCTAGAACATCTTTAGGTCAATTTGGAGACCTTAGGAATTAACTTGAGTTAGATTTGACTTGAGGGTTTATGTTCAAGCCTAAAGGAGGCTTTGGAAATAACTTTGGAGTCTGAATTCCTTATTGAGGATGTTATGACGGTACGAAATACATATAGTCCCGGTTAGGCTTATACCTTTGTTAAAACGTGAAGATGATAAGGTAAATGATAAGTTACTAAATCATGTAATGGAAATAAATAAAATGGATGTTACACACCTCTCTAAATGCCATCTTAAGGGAAGTCCGTGCGAGAGGTGAAGCCCCCTGGCTATTGAATGCAGGGTGGATATAGTCCTAGGCCATATGAGCGCTTGTTTTATTTTTCTGTGATGGGTAGGAGATTCTGGGTGTGGTATTAACTACCCCGCAGGCATATGGCCACTTCCCGACGTTTTCGATAGGATCCCAGGTTGTCTTATGTTAGGCCCTGGAAGATGATGGTTATTTAGGGACGCGCACAGTGGGGAAACCCGGACGGGCGGTCTTAGAATCGTTATATTTATATTTATGACTATTCTAATTATCGAGTTGGACTCGATGGAACTTTAATGCCACATAGAGCAAGTTTATGCCACAAAGAGCATGCTATTGAGATTAGTGCCATTAAGAGCACATGATAATAATTGTATTCCTGATAAGGAATGTCAAGGAAGATTTAAATTGAAATATGATGAAAGATGAAGAAGGCTCAGGAGTACTTTAAGTTCTTGTATAAGTGAGTTTCATTTCATATAGTTAAATTATCATTCATGCTTACTTGCGCATCATTGTCATACCTGCCATTTATCTATTGATCACATATATCCGGCCCTAACCGGTTTCCACTTCTTGTTGTGTATATATATATATATAATCCGTTCAGGTGTTCCGCCGCACGGTCGCCCGAAATGATCTCTCCTTCCATATGTCTTGAGGAGCCATGACATTGTGCGGGTCTCACGGGATGTTTTGTGTAGACGCCTCCATTTATGTTTCCTAGTTATGATCAGTTTATTCGGGCATGTTGCCCAAACCGTTGTAATTGTATAACGGATTTATTATGTAACACCTGGAGCTTATTATATGTTGTATGGTTATTATTGACCGACGTTCCATTCGGTCCTCCTGTATTTTTGGGTTTCTTATATACGCTTGTGGGGGGGGGGGGGGGTTCCACCCTCTATTCCTACTATGGGTTGTTGAAAATGTTCTCTTCTTATCTAATAACCAAAGTTTTTGATAACCCGTTTTCTGGAATATAGTGTGGTTATTCCTTATACTTTGCATATTGTAGTGATGCTGAGAATGATATTTATCAATGATTTCCTATTTTATCGAGGTATAGGGCTGGCCACCCTTTATTTCGGATAGCGGGTTGTCACATTAGAGGATACAATTTTATTTAAGGTCCTTAGCCTTAATACCAGCCTTATCCTAATTTCGAGGACGAAATTCCTTTTGCAAGGGGGGAAGTATGTAATACCCCGTATTTCTGAATATTCCAAATATTCCATTTAATTAGATTGGAGAATTAAATGAGAAAATATAGTCTTGATTTAAATTATGTAAGAGTAGTAATTTAAAGAGTTTTATTTAAAATTTGTAATTATGGTATATTAATCGTAAGATAGATACCGGTATATATTGCATCATTTTTATTTACTTAGTGCGAGTGGTAAATAGTTACTTAACGCGAGTAGACCGTGTTGGGGTGAGAACGAGTAATATTTTTTTAAGTGACTCAAATGATAATTTAGAGGACACCAATGAGTCCGGAAGGGTCAAATTAGTCAAAATAGTATACCCGGAGGTACTAGTTGAGTCCCGGGGCAATTTTGGACTAAACCGAGACCGTTCGGGGGCATTTTGGTCTTTTAACATAAGAGGGTATGGGGACCTACGAAATTTAGAGTTGTATATCAGCCGTATGATAGAGGAATTAGGGTTAGAACACCCATGACAAACACCAATACCATTAGAGAGAAGAGAGGCACAACTTTCTAAAGCAAAAAAAAGAAGATTTGGGAAGGATTCAAAGGGATTTCTACCATCTACTTGTTGGGGAAGAAGGATTGAGGATGAAGATCATCAATCATCAACAAGAACCACGAAATCAGACCCTACTGATCATAAGGCAAGTTGTTTATTGCAAAAATTATAAAGTTATAATACCCATGTGTAGGGTTTTTGAATAGTTTTGTTTAAATCATTATTTTAATTGGAGAAAGATAATATTTATACATGTTGGGATAGAAATCGCATGTAGAATGATTTACCTTATGTAGAGGATTAAGATTCAGATTAGACTTGATGATTTTTCGGATTAAAATCTGGATTTTGAATGATAATATGGGAAGAACACCATAACTAGGGTTTTCAAGAAATTCTGGGTTTAATTCATTATTTCTTTAAAGGAATTGGAGTTTTGATGTATTTGATACGTTAGGAACTGTCCTAGTATATGTGGAAACATGTTAGGATCATTGGGTCGAAGTTTGGTGGACAATAATGGAGTTTGGAAATTTGTTAATGGAGGAGAGGATCAACGAAGAAGACAGACTGCGTCTGTCCCTGTTCGATCGATCGATCGATCTTGAACTATCGATCGATCGACTATGTCGATCGATCAAACACAGCCGTCAATCGATCGACGCAAGCTATTTTCCCGAAAAATTAATGTTTAATCCTTCGCTGAGTTCGGGAATGAATGAGTATTGTAGGATTTACATTATACTTATATGGGAGTAAGAATAAGACCAGTAGGTATATTGTTGAGGTCCAATAAGGCCATTATGTTTAGGGCTTGGATTATGGACCGAGGAGAATAATCCGATTTAGTAGGGTATCGGGGACTTCGAAAATTCAGTTACGGGGCGAAGTAAATTCAATTTAAGTAATAGACCAGTAGGGTAAGCAATAACTACTGAAATTATATGTAAGGGGTAACTAGGACCCTTAGAGTTGTGTGTATACTCAAATAAATACGATTAATGAGATAAATCATAAAGATAATATTATACGTTAAATATATGAGATTAAAATATTATGTACGTATATGATTAATAGGTCGGGCTTGTACCTACTGAATTATGTGATCTTTTAGGTAGAGAGATTATACCTAAATTAATTATGTTAGGGTCGATGAGACATTCCGAACTAACATAAAGTTATTATATGTTTGGGGTCGATGAGAAATACCGAACCAAACTTTGAACTGGTGTCGCGATGAGAGAGTCTCGAACCAGAATATGTGTATATATATATTCTAAAATAGTTGGGGTTGATGGAAAAATTCCGAACCAACTCTCACTTGGGGTCGATGAATCATTCCGAACCAAGAGTCCTTTACGTGTATAAAAAGGACAAAATAGAAATGACTGATATTTAGTATATATTATGTGTGAAATATATATATACTGGATGATATTCTACTTCCGTGTGTTAGTAGATTGATATATTTTATGTATTTGAAGATACATACTGAATTGGTAAGTTAAGTAGTGAAACTTAATTACGAAATGAACCTTTAGATAGAGAAAATCTATTTAGTAATTCAAGTAGCGAAACTTAATTACATAAGTGGGAAAGTTAACAATTATGAGAATTGTAGTAATTTTAGTAGTAAAAACTAAATGGGAAGTCTTGAAAAATAACATAGATGAAATGTTACTTGAGAATTAATTAACATACGCGAGATGTTAGTGAAAAGGTTGTACGGTATGGGCGGTACTGGAACTTGGGTATAGATAAGTTCAGTTGACTACTTTGGTTTTAATTAGCTTGGGAAGTATGGCTAGATAAACTAAGTGTAGAACGTTAGGTGTGCACGAAAGATGAGGGGTGAGTTAACTCAAGAGAGTGTACGAGAACCTAACATGTGTAATCAATAACCGCATTTTATATTGTGATAAACGCTTGCTAAATATTTTCAAAATGTTTTGAGTACTAACTCTTGCTATAAAAATATTTTTAAAACTTTTTAGGTGTCCTGCCACAGGGACGCCATGTGTGATGATTCCATTCCAGACTCGGAGATGTAGTACAGTGGATGCTTACAGGATTTGACTAGATGAAATCTCTCATTCAGATCTAGCACAGGATCTCGCACTCTTCTATGTATGGACTTGTTGTGCGGCATTAGTCTCAGATGTTAGTTTCAGACTAGTGGTTATTCTATTGATTGTTTGGGATTTTTTAGCCGATGGTTTCTTCGGTAATACTTTTGTTCTGTTGTACTTTTACTTTGTTGTTTGGATTACAGTACATGATTATTTGTACTTTGTTCCGTTTGGTTGATTTATTTGTTTTAATGAAAGATAAAATTTGGCACTGTTCTAATTTTACTTAGGGGATTAGTAATTAAAAAGTTTTCGACAGTGATGCTAAGAATGAACCATTTGAGAAACCTGTTTTAATTTAATGAAGGCCTGATCACCCGATGTTTAATTAGGCGGGGTGTCACAACAGGGCTAGAGTTGAGGAAAAGCATGTTATGAGTGCGACGTTTGCAATGTTTTTGCAAATGTCCATGAAGAAAAGGGTGTATGGGCGCCCTAGTCAACTGGCTTTATTAGTCATCCGAGATAGAGGGATGCAAAAAAATTATATTTGATAAGTGCACCGGTGGGGAAGTTATGAGGCAAGTCGTATCGATGAAATGGATTGAACTTCATGGGAGGTAGACGATGATCCAAGCTTATATGTGCTAAGAGAGCCAGCACACCCTATGGGATAAAAGTCGATGGGAAGACGTTTAAGAGTTATCTCTTGATTTAGGAGGCCTAACTGTTATGAAGAAGTGATGCAAGGTGCTACAAAACTGAGTGTTGAGAGTGACTTACGCGTTATTAAAATGTTGATTCTTATAAAGTAACCAACCCCAAAAGTGCGCCAATTACAAAGAGTGCACGGATTGTAAAGTATAATATACCCGGAGAGAAAGGGGAATAGAGTACCACTTGAGGAAAGATGACGTAAGTGGGAAGCGGTGTTAAGGAAGAGACATAGTGAGATTATCTCCAGATGCACCACTAGTTGATAGAGAAAGATGGACTAGAAATGAGCAACCGGAATGTGGTAGTGAACCTACGTTTCCAATGATGGAATGAGGAGACAGACTTATAAATTATTGATGGGCTGTGAACATCATAATTAAGCCAACATTTCGTTGGGGTAGCAGAATGGAGTGACCGGGGTGGATTAATATGTAGTTAAAAAGGAAGAGTGCACAAGTTCACGGTGCCGCTCTACATGGTTGTGAATCAGGATAAAATCCTAAAATTCCACCCTGTGAGAGCTGGCCAGGGAGGAATAGAAATAAAGTTTTATTTTGAGTATGTTATGTCGCATACGACTTAATGTTAATGAGAAAGGATGATAATACGCCCTTATGATAGTGGAATTTTGGAGAAGCCCACTGATCAATTCATAGGTTGAATGTATACATATATGAGCATATTTATAGGTAGTGTGAGTGCTTTAATGGTATATACATAAGGATTAGGTTCGTGGGTACCTATTACGAGCAATACATGTACTTTGAGGTGTGGTTCGAGGAGAAATTCCAAACTCTTAGTTCTTAACATGAAATATGAGGACATTCTATTGGGGTATGACATTTTAGAATATATGAAGTGTGAAATATGTGGCTCACAAATTGTCTACTCATGTGCGATGAGATATATATACTTATATTGTGCTCGAAGTGTGATTCCGAGACAATATAACCAATCACTATTGGTGATCGAGGTGGGATTCCGAGCCAATAACCCCAAAAGTGTTATAAAAGGGGGGTTATTATAAAATAAGTGTTGATAGTATATGTTATGTGTAAGATATATATATACCTTATGATTTCCTACTTATGTGCGATAATAAATATGCTTAAATTCTGTATTGGGGTCGATGATGTTCCAGACCAATACATGAAGGATCGATTTGGGGTCGATGATTTTCCAAACCAAATCGATGATAAATTTGGTATCGACGGAAGATTTGAACCAACATATGCATTATATTTACCTTGGGGTCGAGGGATTTTCGGATCAATGTAAATGATAGGATTATTAGGGCCGATGATTTTGCCGGACCAATTTCCCTTATAGTATATATTGTGTGTGAAATATATACCTTATAATATTCTACTTATGAGTGATAGTAGACACATAGATTTTATATATAGAGATATACATCAAAAGGGTAAATTAAGTAAGGAGAATCTTAATTTCAAGATTTAACGTTAGATTGGGAAAAATCTATGGAGAAATTATGTAGTGAGCGACATGGGTAACCTGCGATAAGAGTTTATAATGAAGCAAGGCATGTAATTGGGGTGACCGTTTGGATGATATGATTTGATTTTGGGTATTAGAGGATGCAGTGATGTTTAAGGTCCTTAGTCTTAATACCAGCCTTATCCTAATTTTGAGGACTAAATTCCTTTGTAAGGGGGGAAATATGTAATACCCTGTATTTCTGAATATTCTATTTAATTAAATTGGAGAATTAAATGAGAAAATACGGCTTAATTTAAATTACGTAAGAGGAGTAATTTATTGAGATTTATTAAAAATTGTAATTATGGAATATTAATCGAGAGATAGATACCGATTTATATTGCCTCATTACATTTACTTAGTGCGAGTGGTAAATAGTTACTTAACGCGCGTAGACCGTGTTGGGGTGAGAATGAGTAATATTTTTAAGTGACTCAAATGATAATTTAGAGGTCACAAATGAGTTCGGAAGGGTAAAAATTAGTCAAAATAGTATACCCGGGGGTACTAGTTTAGTCTCAGGGTAATTTTAGACTAAACCGTGATCGTTCGGGAGCGTATTGGTCTTTTAACATGAGAGGGTATGGAGACCTACGGATTTGAGAGCCTTTTATTAGTCGTATGAAAGAGGGGTTAGGATTAGAAAACCCATGTAAACAACAATACCATTAGAGAGAAGGAGAAAACCATTCTCATAGCTTAGAAGATGCTTTTGAGAAGGTTGGGTTTGGATCTTGCTCCCTAGGAGCCAAATGAGGAAGGATTGAAGAAGAGAAGTATCAATCCATCATCAACTCCATGAAATCAGATTCCCTCTGTCAAGGCAAGTTGTTTATTACAAAAATTATAAAGTTATAATACCCATGTGTAGGGTTTTTGAGTAGTTTTGTTAAATCAATATCTTGATAGGAGAATAATGATATTTATACATGTTGGGATAGGAATCGCATGTAGAATGATTTAACATATGTAGATGATTAATATTCAGAGTAGACTTGATGATTATTTCGGAATAAAATCTGGGTTTTGAATGCATATATGGGAAGAACACCATAATGAGGGTTTTAAGAAATTTTGGGTTTTATTCACTATTTTCTTTAAAGGAATTGGGGTTTTGATGTATTTGACACGTTAGAAATTGTCCTAGTATATGTGGAAACATGTTAGGATCATTGGTTCGAAGTTTGGTGGACTATAATGAAGTTTGGAGATTTGTTAATGGAGGAAGAGGTTAACGAAGAAGATGAACTGCGTTTGTCCCTGCTCGATCGATCGATCGATCGATCTTGAATGTCGATCGACCGACTAGGTCGATCGATCAAACCTAGTAGTCGATCGATCGACGTAAGCTATTTTTCCAAAAATTTTCATGTTTAAGGTTTCTTCGATTTTCGGGAATGAATGAGTATCCTAGGATTTATATTATACTTATATAGGAGTGAGAATAAGACAGTAGGTATATTGTCGAGGTCCAATAAGTCCATTGGGTGTAGGACTTGCATTATGGACCGACGAGAATAATTCGATTTAGTAGAGTATCGGGGGAACTCAGAATTGAGTTATGAGGCGAGGTAAAGTCAATTCAAGTAATAGACCAGTAGGGTAAGTAATAACTACTGAAATTATATGTGAGAAATAACTAGGACCCTTAGAGTTATGTGAATACTCAAATAATTGCGATTAATGAGATAAATTGTAAAGCGAATATTGTACGGTAGATATAAGAGGTTAAAATATTACGTACGAACATAATTAATAGCTCGAATGTGTACCTCCTGAATTATATGATCTTTTAGGTCGAGAGAAGAGTACCTAAATTAACTATGTTAGGGTCGATGAGATATTCCAAACTAACATAGGGTTATTATATGTTTGGGGTCGATGTAAAATGTTGAACAAAACCTTTGAACTGGTGGTGTTATTAAAGAGTCCGAGCCAGAATTTGTGTATATAAGTAATTGGGGTCGATGTATCATTCCGAACCAATTCTTAGTTGGGGTCGATGAATCATTTCGAACCAAGAGTCCTTTACGTATGTGAAAAGGACAAAATAGTAATGACTGATATTTAGTATATATTGTGTGTGAAATATATACTTGATGATATTCTACTTCCGTGTATTATTAGATTGATATATGTTATGTATTTAAAGATACATACCGAACTGGTAAGTTAAGTAGTGAAACTTAATTACGAAACTTAATGTTAGATAGAGAATATCTATTTAGTAATTTAAGTAGTGAAACTTAATTACAAAAGTGGGAAGATAGAAATTGTGATAAGTGTAGAAATTTAGTAGTGAAACTAAATGAGAAGTTTTGAAACATAACATAGGTGAAATGTTACTTGAGTATTAATTAACCTTCGCGAGATGTTAATGAAATGGATGAACTGTGTAGGCGGTACGAGAACTTAAGTATAGATAAGTTCAGATGATTACTTAGTCCTAGTTAGCTTGGAAGATATGGCTAGGTAGGCTAAGTGTAGAATGTTAGGTGTGTACAAAATATGAGGGGTGAGTAAACTCAAGAGAGTGTGCGAGAACCTAACATATGTAATTAATAACCGTAATTTTATATTGTGATAAAAGCATGTTAAATATTTTCAAAATGTTTTGAGTACTAACTCTTGCTATAAAATATTTTCAAAACCTTTTAGGTGTCCAGCCACAAGGAGGCCATGTATGATGATTTCCTTCCAGGGACTCGAAGCTGTAACACAATGGATGCTTACAGGATTTTGATTAGATGATATCTCTTATTCAGATCTAGTGCAAGATCTCACACTATTATTGTATGGACTTGTGGTCCGGTATCAGTCTCAGATGTTTAGTTTCAGACTAGTGGTTGTTCTACTATTATTTTGGGATTTTAGCCGATGGTTTATTTGGAATTACTCTTATTCTTTTGTACTCACACTTTGTTGATTGGGTTATAGTACATGGTTATTTTTATACTTTGTTCCGCATGGTTGATTTATCTGTTTTAAGAAAGATAAAATTTGGCATCGGTCTAATTTTTACTTAGGGGATTAGTAATTAAAAAGTTTTCGACAGTGATGCTAAGAATGAACCATTTGAGAAACCCGTTTGAATTTAATAAAGGCCTGATCACCCGATGTTTAATTAGGCGGGGTGTCACACAACCATGAGACAAGAGCACCCCCAAAGTAAAAACAGCCACCTGAGATGCATTTATAAAAATCAACATCCTTGGCCTAATTGGTATTCAAATAATACGAAAAATGGTCACCGATGTGTGAGGAATACCAAATGCCATAACAAAAAGATCCACTCACGTATTTGATGATACATTTAAGTGAAAGAAAGTGTGACTCATTTGGGGATTCTTGGTAATGCCCACAAACTCTAACATCAAAGGTGATATCAATATGACTAGTAATCAAGTAGAGGAGACTATTTATCATGCTCATATGAAGTGTTTCCGTTATGTCCATGCCTAAAGTGTCTTTTTTTTATCAAAGAGGGACGGTACCCCCACACATTTTATTAATATAATAAGGAGAAAAAGCCTCTCCGAAGCTTACAAACTCTAGCAAACTTAAAATCTAGAGGTTGGGTCCAATACTCTAGATAGAAAGCAATAAATATGGGATTTTATAATAACCCCATTACATAGAGAGAACTTGAAAGAAATATGGAGATTTATCTTATCCCCATTTACAACTTTAAAATTCTATGCCTTATTTGAGGAGTATGCAGACTATCCAGCTTAAGTAAACCTTAAACCAACCTCGGGAGAGAGGTATGATCCCAATATAAAAAGTTCGTGTTGAAAAGAGAAGCCCTTGAAGCTAAATGGTCAGCAACTGAGTTTGATTGTCTCCAAATATGATTGTAAGTCACTTCATCAGAGCATTGGAAGTCTTGAAGAATCTTTCTAGATTGCCAAGGAGGTTTAGCTTTTTTCAATAACACATCTATTAATAGATTGCAATCAGATTCCACTATCACTTTTTGAATATTTAATTGAGAAACCAATTTTATACCTTCAACCAAGGCCAAACTTTCTGCAAAGAAAGATGATTGAACTCCTATAGATCTTTCAAACCCAACAATGAAGTTCCCTTGCGAATCTCTAATCACCCCTCCAATACCACTATTACCCGGATTACCTTTAGAGGAGCCATCAATATTTAATTCAAAAACACCACTAGGGGGATTAGACCAAACGTATTTTATAAGCTGAACAACTTTAGGACTGATTTGAACTTGAAATTGGTTTATGATATGAAGATCTAAAGAGTTAGGAAGATCATAGATTTTTAGATTTTGTAGAACGGAAGAAGCTAAATAAATTATTTGATTGATTATAAAATTAGCAGAAGACTTAGAGTTTTCAAAAAGAAATCTATTTCTAGCTTTCCATAATTCCCAAAATATAATTTTAGGAATTATGACATAAAGAATTTTTAGAAAATCTTTGTTATTTTTAGTCATCCACTAAGATAAAATCATAGCCCTACAAGAAGTATTTTTAGGAAGAACATTAAAAAGGTGACAAAAATATTTCCAAACTTTTTTAGCAAGATTACAATCTAGCAACACATGATTATCGCTATCATTATTAGCTAAACATTCCCTGCAAACCGGAGCAAGTCTTATACCAATTTTTTGGATTTCAGTCTCAAAAGGCACAGAATTATTCAATAACTTCCAAATGAAATTAGAAATTTTCATGGGACATTCTATAGACCAATTTATTTTCCAAGTGAGAGAAATTGGATTATTTTTCCTACATATTTGAAAAGCTTCTTTCAAAGAGAACTCACCGGAGTATGAAGGAATCCATATTTGATTTTGAAAATCAATATGATCATCCGCTATGTTAGAAATAGATTTAATTCTTCTAATATTGGAGGAACCTGACTTCAAAACCATAATATCCTGATATTTATTTCTCATAAAAGAAGCCCAAATACCTCTATCAAATAAAAACTTCCAATACAATTTCATGCTAGAAGCATTAATGATATCTTCCATTCTTCTAAAATTTAATCCACCTTCTTCAAACGGAAAACACATGTCATACCATTTAGACCATTGGTAAGGTTTATCTTTTTTAACACCACCCCAATAAAATTTAGAAAATATATTGTGCAATCTTTTAATAATAGTTTTAGGGGGGCAAATAACAGAAATGATATGAATAGGGATAGATAAAAGAACACTTCTAATTAAAGTAGCCCTACCAGCTTGGGAAATTAACTTGGACGACCAAGAATTAAGCTTCTCTCTAATAGAATTCATTAGATCAGAAAATTGAGACAGCTTAATTCTACCTTTATTAATGTTGCAACCTAAATACTTCATGGGCAATGTTTTGATAGATAAACCAGAAATGGTTCCCATCTTCATTCTAATAGACGGAGAGAGATTTTTATCAATATAAATAGAGCTTTTAGATATGTTTATAGACTGACCAGAGGTATTTTCATAAGTTTTAAGAAATTTAGAAATAGCGAGCAAACTTTTCTTATTCCCATTAGCAAAGATTATAATATCATCAGCATAAGACAAGTGGGAAATCATATTACAATTTCTAGGATGGGAAAAAGGAATGGCTTGACCATTCTTGAACAAATTATCAATATTCCTACTTAAACATTCAGCAGCTATAATAAACAAGCTAGGAGACAGTGGGTCTCCTTGCCTAAGCCCTCTAAAAGATTGAAAAAAACCTTTACATTACCCATTAATGGAAACAGAAAACCAATTATTCGAAATTAACCTCCAAATCATGTCAATAAACATTTCATTAAAACCAAATTTCCTCAAAACTTGACATAGGAAAGGCCAATACACTTTATCATAAGCCTTTTCCATGTCTAATTTAATAATAACGTTATGACCGCGAACTTTTTTTCCTATAGTTTGAGATAACTCATGAGCAGGAAGAATGTTATCATTAATACTTCTCCCTTTAGCAAAACCAGATTGCTTAGGGGATATAATAGTAGGAAGAATCTCGGCTAATCTGTCATTAAGAATCTTAGATATAATTTTATTAGAGAAGTTACATAGACTTATAGGTCTAAATTGTGAGCAATTTATAGGAATATCCACTTTGGGTATAAGAGCAATATTCGTAGCTGACCAGCTTTTAGGAATTTCAGCTCCAGCAAAAAAAGAGTGAATGGCCTTTATAAGATCATGCTTTATAATATCCCAATATTTATGATAAAATTCTCCCCCATAACCATCAGGACCAGGAGCCCTGTGGATATTCATATTATTTATAGCTTTAAGAATTTCTTCTTCAGATGGGAAAGCCGAAAGGTTTTTATTATCCTCTTCAGAAATAGCTTTATCAATAACATTAAGGAAATTATTGTTAATAGTGATAAGATCGGATTTCCAGATATTTTGAAAGTGGGATACAAACACTCTATCAATATCCTCTTGTTTATCAATCCAATTGTTATGGGGGTCTTTAATCTTAGTAATGTTCAATCTTCTATGACTGATCTTAACAGAAGCATGAAAAAGTTTTGTATTCAGATCCCCTTGTTTAAGCCATTTTTTGTTACTTTTTTGAAACCAAAAGCTTTCCTCCCTTTGTAAAGCGATATTCAAATTAGCTCTAGTTTTAAATAACTCAGTTCTAGAAGATGAAGAAGGATTTTGCTCAAAATCCTGCTCCTTAATCCAAACTTCATCTTCTAGATCACTGACAGATTGAAACACATTTTTAAAAACTTCTTTATTCCAAATTTTAAGTTTCTCTTTAAGCATTTTAAGTTTAATAGAGAAAAGTTTCATCGGAGGGGCATTAACATCACAGTTCCAAGATTGCTGAATAATATCTTTCACATTAGATTGAATACACCACATAGATAAGAACTTGAAAGGTTTAGGCAGATCATCAAGCTTACTTTTTATAGACAGAAGCAGAGGGCAATGATCAGAACAAGCCTTATGTAAATTAGAGATAGTAGTAGATGGAAACTTATAAAGCCAATGCATATTAACCAAACCTCTGTCTAATCTACAAAATATAGTACCATGAATACGGTTATTGGACCAGGTAAAACGAGATCCAGTGTACCCAAGATCAGACAAAGAACACGAAGTTATCATATCATTAAAATCCTCCATAGAATGAAATTCTATATCAGATCCACCTAGTTTTTCTTCCTGTTTCGAGACAACATTAAAATCGCCAATTATGAGCCAAGGCATATCAGAGTTTTGAGAAGTTAACTGACAAATATCAGTCCATAAGCTTTTTCTTTCCATCCCAGTGCATTTGGCATATATTAAAACCAAAAATATAGAGGAATTCAAGTAATCAAAGTCAATTTTAAGACAGAGTAATTGATCTGTATTATAGGTTATGCTGACTTTTAATTCAGTTTGCCAAAAGAACCAAATTTTATTAGATATATTAGATGCACTATAAGGGAATTTCCACTTAAGTTTATATTTAGTTATATTTTCCGAACCTACTTTAGGCTCTAATAAGGCAATAGCAGGGAGTTTGTATTTCCTAATAAGATTTTTCAATCTTCTATTAGTTACTTTATTAGCAACACCCCTAATATTCCAGCACAAGAAATTCAGCATTTAGACAGAAGAGTTAAAGTTTGAGGAAGAGAACTTACCTGATTGTCTGGTTATTCTTCTGAATAGAGGATCAAAAGGATCTTGCTTAGTAGAATTACCTTGCTTTGATATCTTGGAATTGGCTTTGGTTATAACATGGGATTTCTTAGTTTTTTCCTTTTCTTCTTTGTCTTTCTGAATCCCATTCCATTTGACATCAAACCATTTAGCAAACCTCAGTAACTCCTCAATCTTAGGATACTTTTTTAAAGAAACTTCAGAGTCAGATACATTATCTTTCATAGCTGCTGGATGTTTCACTGCTGGAGGTAATATAAAAGCTTTTGGAGATAGATTTATTTGGTTAACAATGCAAGTCTCTTCAGAATTCAAATTTTGAGAACGCAACAGCACCTCCTGGTCTCTCTTTTCACCTTTTCTTGAGTAGATGGTTTGATACTCAAGGTTCTCCTCTTCTGGAATCGAAATGTTGTCATCTTGTAAGACATCAAATCTATTAGTTAATCTTGCAAGCTGAGTACCTTCGAATCTTGAATCAGGAATTTTAGGATCCACCTTGTCTGCTATTCCCGGACTGTAGACAGCTATTTGATTTACTGTTGTATCCAAATGAGGCTCTTCATCAGCTGGTATCTGAGTAACATTTTCTTTGGGTACTTCTTGAAATTCTTCACGCTTGGATTGAATTTTTTGGCATATCTTTCTTGGGCTTTAATTGAGGGAATTTGATCATACATTTGCTTTCTGAGTGCCCTTGTTTTTTACAGAAATCGCAGAAAAAAGGAAAATTTTCATATACTATATTTTGCCAGAATCTAGAACTACCACTACCAATCCAAATTCTATTAATTCTTTCTCTCAAAATGTTAATTTCAACACAAATTTGAGCCAAGCTAGGTCTGGATATAGAGGCAGTAGATGCATCTAACTTAAGAGGTTTTCCCACGAGTTGGGCAATAGAATACAAAGCTGATTTCGCATATAAATGTAAGGGAAGGTTGGGGAGATTAATCCACACTGGAACTATAGGGCTTTCTTCATCAGGTTTGAAATCAGTTGTCCACTTGAAAGTTCGCATAGGGAATTTCCCAATGTACCAGATATCTCTTAGCCAAAGTCTAACATAGTCTTCCTCACTATTTAATCTAAACAGAATATGATTTGAGTCAAGAAGCCCAATCGAAAATGTAGATTTCAGGGAAAATGTTTGGAATATTTTCCGAATATAATCAATTGGAGGTCTTCCATCAGAGAATTTCCCCACAATTGAATGTTTAAAAGGTTCAACTAGGGCTTCAATGTCTTCTTGAGAGAACATGATAGCTGGCTCTCCCTTAAACATTGATGGACTCTTCAATGGAAGATCTTTAGGTTGTTGGTTCATGAGGATACTCGCCACCGATTTGGTCCATGTAGAATCAGGTGGCTTAGGAGGAATCAGTTGATCAGTAGCAGGCATTGTCATTGACACGCAAGAGGAGAAAGAGAATTATCCTTAGTTTCTTAGAGGGTTCTTGAAGAAAGGGCTCATCAGCTTTTTTTCCTCAAATTCCTAAAGTGTCTTTGTTAAGCTTTATAGATGAACTAATAGGTGTGATTGAGTGCTTAGTGGATTCTAAACAAAAATTATTCACTAGGTCCCCAACATATTTAGATTGAGATATAAATATCCCAATTTAGATTTGATACACTTGCAGAGCTAAGAAGATAGTTATTTCACCAACCATGCTCATCTTAAACTCACACTTCATCATTCCTCAAAAGTGTGAGTATGTTGGGAATACATGAATCGAAAGACTATGTCATCCATATATACTTACAAAACTAAGATCGTACCACCCTCTCTCCTTACCAATGACATCATATCAACTCCCCCTCTCTTGAAGCCACAAGCTAAGATATAAGAAGTAGACTTTCTTATCAAGCATGGGGTTCTTTCTTTAAACCATAAAAGGCCATCTTTAGATAAAATATATGTTCCAGGTTCTTTGGGTCTTAAAAAACCTTTAGTTGTTCCATCTAAACCTACTCTTAAAGAATTTCATTAAGAAAGTAATTCTTGACATCCATTTGGTAAATTTTAAACCATAGATGACATGATATGGCAGTAGTAAGCGGACGGACTCAAGACAAATAACAGGAGCGAATATCTCATCAAACTCTACACCCTCAATATGGGTGTAACCTTGAGCGACTAAACTAGGCTTATTATGAATAATGGTGACATTCTCATCCATCTTATTCTTTTACATCAATGTGGAACTAGTCACATTAGTCTCTTTTAGTCGGGGGATTAATTCCCCGACATAATTTTTTCAAAATCAAAGCAACTCATTTTGAATAGAAAGCTCATCCTCGACTTCTTCCTTCATATTCTTGGGATCTACTGTGGAAGCAGAGTAAAAGTAGCTAACCATAATCTTTAGTTGACAACTAGATTTTACACCTAGAGTGGGATCACCAAGTAAGTCGTTAGGGTTATGACGCATTTGAACCTAAGAGAGTGGATCATCTATATCAAGACATAGGTCCACCACACTGGTATTGTGAATAATGAGATCATCACTGGGGGTGCGTTATTCTCACACGAAAGTTCGTGATCAATAAGCGTATTCAGTGCATGATCTCTAATCGCGATGTTTATCGATTACATAACCTTAGAATTTTTAAGATTAAACACCCTATAGGCTCTATTAGACAATTAATACCTTAAGAATATCCCATCATCGCTTCTAGAGTTGAACTTCCCCAAGTTCCCTATATCTCTAATCATATAGCAAGGACTCCCAAAAACTCATAAATATAATAAATTGGGTTTATTTCCTATCCAGAAATCATATGGAGTATGAAGTTTATGTGGACAAAGATATAACATATTTACCGTGTGGCATATGGTGTTAATCGCCTCCACGTAGAAATGTCAAGGAACTTTCCTAACAAGAAGTATGGATATAAATATATCTTGAGTTTTTTTATTCTTCATCTCAAAGATCTCAATTTCTTAAGGAGAACGAACAACTGAAAACTCACAGTTGACGTCGACTTCATCACAAAAGGTATCAATTCTGGATTTTTAAAATTCAGTCCCATTTTTCACCATGAATATAATTTATGGTTAAATCTTGTTGATTATATAGAGCACGAACCTTGGTTGTCAGGAACTCAACAACATCTGAACTTTCTCGAATAAATCCAACGATAGAATTTCTTAAAAAGTCATCAACCATCACTGAAACATAGTTCTTACCAACAAGGCTCTTCTAAAGCATGGGATGCATAATATCCAAGTGTATCAAATCCAAAACAAGATAGGTGATAATGGTTTTCAACTTCCTATGGAGACTTTTGATTTTTTTCCCTATTGGCAAAGACCACAAACCGAGGAAGCTGGTTTTCCAAGCGATGGTAAGCCACAAACTAAGTCTTTCTTAAATAATCTCTCAAGATCTTTAAAATTGACATGACCTAGTCGTTGATGCCAAAGGTACATAGTGGAGACCTTAACATTATTGCATACTAAAGATGATTTGGGAATGATACTATAGAATTTTTTGGTAGTCCTCGCACCTTGAAGAAAATTCACTGGATTGATTATGAACAATCCACTCCAACTGGTCAAACTTTATGCAAAGTTAGCATCTCAAAGTTGGCTTATGGTTATTAAGTTCTCTTGTAACCCTTCAACATACAACATATTTCATAGCTTAGGAATTTCGGGTATCTCCACGCAATCTGGTCCTAATATTCTAGACCTACTCCTATATCCAAAGGCGACTTTTCCTTCCTTGGGATCCATAATGTTGGTAAAATATAACTTTCTACCAATCACAATCCTAGGGCAGCCATTATCAAAATACCATTGACAAATATATTGAACCTTGAGATCAATATGAACAACAATGGTTATTACATCATTCTTAGGTATACAAGTTGAGGTAACATTTTGCTCGCCCTTATTAATGTTTGCTCTGGTCATATCATGGGAAGGGTTTAAAAAAGGCATAAACATCCTTTGAAATTCTTCCATTAATATTTTATAAGTTTTTACTAGAAACTCAACTTACTCTCTAATACTAGCAAAGCCACTATAGTGATGTGTGGGATTATGTATGAGAGAATCTTCCTAAATTATAGAAACATTCCTTAAGGTGACTTATTCATTTGCAATGGATACAGACATAGATTTTTTTGGGTCTACCTTGGTTAAAACACCTAGGAAGAATTCTCCTTGGTTGGTTAGTTCGAGGGACATACGGATCCATCACAAACTTGGGTACCGATTCGGGTGCATTATAGGAAGTGGATGGACCATCGTAACCTATACCTTTACTCTCTCTAAAACCTAATGTAGGACCTAGTAACATCTTTCCAACCTTCTTAGATGTGTCCTCTAAAGTAACATTGGCCTCTCAAGAACATTCAAGATCTTTCTTGAGTTAGGAAATATGGGATCCAAGTTTCTCATGAATCTCCAATGATTTTTTAAGATCTCTCGTAAGACTCAACACTCTGTTAGTCGAGTCATTCTTTTCCCTTCCATTGTAACTAATTACTCACTCAAAGAAATCTTAATTGAGGTCTCTCTCTCTCTATCAGCCTTAAACTCCTTATATAAAGATAACACCTTAAGAGCTAGATTTTATTTTTATTTTTTGTCTTTAATGACATGGTGTTAAGCTCAGTGTAGGCATATTGGAGGCCACATTCTCTCTCACTCTCTCCAGAATGGTTAGACACATTATCGATGATCTCATGTTTAGAAACATCATCATCGGTGGGAGACATACTTGTAGTGGTAACATTACTAGCCATCAATGCAGTGAAGTTATGTCCATGTGGTGATTCATCCTTAGAATTGACGACTCAACAACACTATCACTTAGAGTGGAATTATAATAAGCTTTGCCTTTTCCCTATCTCTTAATCTTAGTGGAACACTCATGCTCTTTTTGACCTTTTCCCTCACACTCATATCATCTTTGTGAATCATCTTTCTTAGGAACTCTCCTATAGGTTTCCTTTGATCATTCTCAAAATCATTCTTGCCCACTTTGAAATTTTAGTCTTTCTTAAAACTTTTATTTTCCACTTTAGAAGAATTTTGAGTTTTCTGTTTGAGAATTTTTTTTAATGTTTTTAGTAAACAAGGCAAGATCATCGAGGTTAAATTCAAAATTGGAGTGAGAAAACTCATTTTTTTCCTTTGATTGAGCTTTTAAAGCGATCCCCTTTCCTTTTTCTTCTAGGTTTTTGGTAATATGTTTATTTCGTAAGTTTGGAGATCACCTATGAGCTCTTACAGGATAAGCATGTCTGAAATTCCCAAAGTGTTAAGGACTGTGACTTTCACATAAAAATAAGAGCTGCGAGATCTTAGAGTTTTTTTAACTACCCTAGTTTTTGAAATTTTCTCACCAAATTATAGCTAGAGTTCACAATTTCAAACAAATGTGCACAAAATTAATCACAGGTTTCAAATTTAGGCGTGCTAATTATCTCAAATTGTTTCGTGATATTTTGGATTCTAGATGCTTTCACAACATTGGTACCCTCATGTGTGACAACACCAAAAATTGTTTTCGTGTGTGACAACACCGAAAATTGCATGTAAGCCCTAAGAGTTAAATTTACTCCATCTGAAGTCATCTTAGTCCAAATAGTGACTGGCTTGGGACTAATGAAATTTTAATTAGTCACAGTAAGAGGAGTCTGCTTCCTTTAACAGCAAGCCACATACGTTAATCGATCGATTTCAGAGATGATCTCATTTCATCTTTCAAATAGGCATAATTAGGGTCACCAACCAAAAGCGGAATATTGTACGAGTTATCCATATAACCACCAGGATTTATCTAAGTAAATTGTAGAAACAAGATTTGATACCAATTTGAAAAACGTAGAATGGTTCGATTATATGTATAAATAGTAAATTAGGCCTTACACACAAAAACCAAATTCTATTTAGTCCAAATTTTATCTTAAAAATTCAAATGAACCTAGACATGCATGATATTAAAACTAAATCCAAATAAATAGACAAACCACAAATTAAAAGTCGGGAAAATCTATATTTTAGCACTGTTACAGCTAGAGATCACAAAATGACACTAATAAACATACAAAACCTTAGAGTCCACTAACTGATGCATATGTGTTTTCAATATTCCTATCTTCAACAATGGAGAATCAACTACACAAGGGTATGAATAGTGGACATGTTCTTTTAGGGTTTGAGAAAATCCTTCAACAAAACATCCAAAAGGTTTGGATTGTAAAACAAAAGTGAGTAAAACAAACTAGGGTTTGAAGACCTTGTGGATACATATGGAAAAATAATTTTTGACAAACTTTCAGAGAATGGTTGATCCCGAGACCTCTTTAAATAGAAAATATGAATCTTGAGGCGACATAAATTTTGAGAAATCTCATTCGAATAAAAATAGTCCATCATTCAAATGAAAATGCTAACTAGATCAAACTAAGGTAATACTCGTTCAAATGAACAACCAATCTTGTTTGAACTATCTTCAAACCAGCTTTGAACGATGTTACTTTTGATGATATAAATTTTTTCTTTGGTGTTCATTTGAAGTTCATTTGAACAAATTATCAATCTCATTCGAACAAACACTTAAAGTCGTTTAAACAACTTAAAAAATAAAATACAAATTCCTTTGAAAATCATTTTTAAATCAGGCCTCTCACATTTTATAGAAATAAGCCCTAAATAAAATGTTTACAAATTATCAAAACCATATACCTTCTGTAATAATTGAGGTGACGAATTCCTCTTTCGATCTTTGATTTTTTCATACATTCACTAACTTCTATTCACTTGAAGCTCTTGAGAATGTACATGATGATAAAGGTGTAACAGAATATGCCAAACTAAAATAGATTAATCAATTATACAAATTTCTCTTACAACTTGTCTTGATTAGTGTTTGCTACTCTATCTTATCTTTTGTGAGTTATCTGACTAAATATATTTTTTCATGATATCACATGATTCTTGATACGTAATTATGAAATATAAGGTTATTGACATTGTTTCACATGTTCTTCATTTATTCCATGTTCATGCTTACATGTTCTTGTCATGTGTTTTCATATAATCTTCTTGTGATACTCCTACTCCCATTATGTTTCACACGTTTTACATGCTTCATCTTCTTACTTTATCATGCATATCATTAAGGGGAGTGTCATTTTCTTTTGGGGAGAAAGAAGTTTGTATAAGAGGAGTTTGTATCTTATTTTTAGATGTTATTCTATTTTATATATTTTTCCATTATACAATACAAACATTATTACTAGAATGAGATTCTTGTGTGATTGTGTTTTTAGCATCATTTTTATCATTCGTCACACATCCGATTGATGATTTTTAGAATTTTTTTTTGCGTTATCACTATGTTAAGATAGTTTTACCATTTTCTTTGGTACTTAATTATTTGGATGTTTGTATATATGTACCTTTACTCCTTGTTTGTTGATATATCCATGTTATACATATGATCTCATTCTAGTTAGATTGTTTGTATACCACATATCCTGATTCTATTCTTATTGACTGACATCTTTCATTTACTAGACCATGTTTTGAGATTCGTATGATGATACACTTGAATATGGTCATTGTATATTCCCTTTATATCTTTTGTATTTCACATGGCTTACTAGTTTTTGCTTATCTAGTTCTTTCTATTGTTGTGATTGTACTTTCTTACCATGTTATATTTGTTGTCTATGATAGTTTATTCTTTTTAACTTTTCATGTTAAATGGAGGAAATGATTTTTCATTTTGTTTCACATGTTTTAAAAAGTGAAGGTATCAAAAAGAGGGAGAAATGTCTAAGGTAGGGAGAGTTTTAATAATTTCCCATGTTTCATTTTTTAGGGGGTGACATTGTGTTATGGGAAAGGAAGAAAGGTCTAAGATATGGGAGTTTGTCTTATGTTCCCACATTTCTTTCTTTATGGGGAGAAACTTTATGTTATGGAATTTCAGGGGAGATATACTTTTATTGTGTTATTTCACATGCTTGGAGAGAATACTTATTGTACTCTATGTTATTAGATTATCTTTACCATAATGCATATTGATCAAGCATAAATTCTTATGAATTTAGCCCCTTAAGTTAGTGATTTTGATATCTCGAACAAGGTAATTGAATCATTTTTATTTCATATCATTTCCATTGACTATTTCTAACAAGTACCCCGAGTTTCGTGTATTTCTGATTTATTTTTACAGGAATGTAATGCAAGAAAAGAAAGGAAGAAAAGTCAAAGGGAAAAAGCGTAAAGTTATACCCAGAGTTCGAATTCGACGCTTAAAGGGAAGCTGAAGATCTTGATTTCAAAAGAGCATCGGAAGAAATGACACTCAAATCGGAGCTCGAGATCAAAAGTTATGCACATTCAAAGATGAAAGGAAAAAAGCCAACATGGAGGAAATCGGACCGATCCGGTATATTTCGGACCGATCCGAAAGGTCCCAATCCCAGTAGACCCCGGATGGATGCTGAACCGATCCGGTGGGATCCGGACCGATCTGGTAGGATAAAAAAAAGAACCGATCCAGTGGCTAATAAACCGACCGATCCGGGCATGCGAAATCCTGGCATTTATTATGAAGATTTAGAAGTGCATAGCTGGTGAAATCTTGCGCAACAAGCGATTCCAACTGTCAAATTCGTGCTAGTTGGTATTATAAAAGCCCATACCCTACCTCATTCTAAGGGAGTCGAATTCTAGAGAGAGAGAGTAAAATTTTAGAGAGTTTTTGTAGTTTTAGAAGTTTTCCTAAACCCTAGTTTGTAAGTTTGAAGAAGAAGAATTTTTCTAGGTTCAAGTTCATCTCTTTTCCCTATTGATGAATACAAGTATCAATTTTTCATTCTCTTATTTATTCTATATTTTATTTTCAATTCAATTCTCAATTGTTTTGCAAATTGTTAGGAATGTTTGATATAACCATAATTCCATTTCTAAATTTGTTTTCTAATCAAATCATGTCTAGCTAAATTCTCAAGGGCTGGGGTACATGAACTCATTTCGATATAAATTACCTGTGTAGAAAATAGAGGGTAAATTAAATATGGACCAAATCGTGTATGGAAATTCTACGAACATAGCTGACCTTTTAATCTCTCTTGCCCTAGGTACTTGGGATGTTTAAGAATGTTATGTAAGTGAAATTGCCCATTCATCGCTTTATATTTACCTTTGATTTCATATGGTGATGGATAGATCCTTCATATATGTAATGCTTAGGATTTATAAAGATTGGATTTAGTCAAGAATTTTAATTTGCAATTCTAGTATTCTATACGGTAATTCATTAAGGATTGAGGCATTGTACCCCACCCTATTTTCTCTCATTTTTCAATCTAAGTTCTTCGCAATTTTTAGGGTTTTTGGGATATTTTTTATTCCAATTGAAATTTCCAATCATCAATCATCTTTTTATTTCCTTGGAGGAATCATTTCAAGATTAAATAACTATTCCTACAAAAGTGTCAATTTTTGATCCCTGTGGATACGATCCCGACTTGAGGGATTATTACTAACGCGATAGGCTTGCACTTGAGCCTAGAGAAAACGCACATTTGAGACAAATTCTTAGTCGCGTCAAGTTTTTAGCGCCGTTGCCGGGGATCATCAATTGGTATAATTTAGGAAAGTGATTTTAATCCAAAGGTGATTTCCATAAAAATAAAAAATAAAAAAAATTTACAACTCATCTCTTATGCGCTTACATGCAGAATTCATCTTCCACCCAAGTTCACGAAAATCCTCATACCACTGAGTCTCCTCATTTTTGGGTTCCACCTCCTTCGCCAAATAATTCAATCACAAGTCACTCATTGAGTCAAACACTAAGTGTGAATTCTGAATCTTTCGGTAGCAATATGTCGGTGCACGGTAGTGTTGGTGTTGGTGCTGGAGAGGAAGAGATACCATATCTTCCCATGAAAGATCTGTTATTTCCGGAGCGAACATTTACCCCTGGTTGCATTTTACTCCCGTATAATGCCCGTCAGTTCCACTTTCGAAATTGTATGATCCAAATTCTTCCCACATTTCACGGGATGGATTCGAAAAAATCATATCTCCATATTAGAGAGTTCGAAGAAGCATGTGAGACGTTTGGTGACCAGACTTGCCCACAAGATGTTATCCGGTTAAAGATTTTCCCCTTTTCCTTAAAGGATAAAGCTAAAACTTGGTTATGGTCGCTACCCCCGAATTCTGTGTTATCCTAGAGAGATATGCAAACCAAGTTTCTCTCTAAGTTCTTTCCACAATACAAAACCAATTCTGTCAAAGCACAAATACAAGCTTTTTGACAAAATGAGAATGAGGATTTCGACAAGTGTTGGGAGAGATTTCAGGAGTTAGTTAGTGCTTGCCCACATCATGGAATCGAAAAACATCATCTGATTTCATTTTTCCATCAAGGCCTTACTTTAGCATCTAAACAACTTGTTCAGACAATGTGCAAAAGACCTTTTTGGGAATTAAACTCAAGCGATGCTGAGGCTCATCTGAAATATGTAGCAGAGACTACCCAAGCATGGGATGTTTCTGATCCCAATAGTCAAAATAGGAATCGACAAGTGTCCAACTTGCCTGCTGCGTTCGATATCTATCACTTGGACAAGGACACTTTGTTAGATCGAAAATTTGACCAATTGGAAAAGAATTTTAGAGACATGCTTGAAGTACGATTAAGGGAGGTAGCTGGACCCGTGCAAGCCAAGAAGGAGAAAGTGTGTGCCATTTGTGCTGCTGGTCATTCTACCAAAGGATGTCCTACCATCCCTGCATACAAGGCAATGTACACTGAATAAGTTGAGGAAATAGGGGGGTTTCACGGAAATTTTAATGCACAGCAAGGGAATGCATATAATCAATCGTGGAGGAATCATCCTGGGTTCCACTATGGACAACCACAAGGGGGGATGGCTCCTAACCCGCACGTGACTCTACCACCCCCCTCAATTTCAGAAAATGGCTCCTCCTATGCAAGTACCACCTCCTGGTCCGTATGTTGCCCCACCTAGGCGATCTCTTGAAGATAATCTGAATCAATTCATCCAATCTCAAAAGGAGAGCAAATGCTAAATATGATCGAATGTTCACTGAAATTCATACTATCATCTTTAGGTTGCAATCTGCAGTGAATACTCAGGAGAAGGGTAAATTCCCAGGTCAAGGATAAAGACCTCCTCTTTAAGGACAACCCACGGTTAGCTCCATATCATCAGATTTGCGAGAACAATGTGAAGATGTCACTACTCTTCGTAGTGGTCGCGTAATTGATCTAGCACCAACGCTTCCCAAGGAATCTAGAGATAAAAAAGCTTCAAAGTCTGTTGAGACTCCATTGCATACGGAAGACAAAGATGAGGGAGTTGAACCTGAAATCGAAGTCAAACTACCCACTGCTGCACCATTTCCTCAATGCTCAGCACCACCCAAAAAAAGGGCTTCGCGTACAGAAGTGTTAGATGTGTTGAAACAAGTAAAGTTGAACTTGCCGTTTCTTGATGCTATTCAAAAAATGTAAGCATATGCCAAGGTCATCAAAGAACGTAATGACCTTGGTGAAGAATAAGGTTCTTCGTGCTCAAGATGAAGAAGAACATTTTCTTGGCACAAAATGTGAGCTCGGTCCTTCTTAATGATGTTCCACCAAAATTCAACGATCCCGGTGCACCTACAATTTCGTGCGTCATAGGAGAAAATAGAGTGGAAAAAGCATTGCTTGACTTAGGTGCGAGTGTGAACATCCTTCCATACTCTATCTATAAGAAGCTTGATTTAGGGGATCTAAAACCTACCCGAATCACTCTACAATTAACTGATCGAACAGTGAAAGTGCCTTATGGGGTTGTGGAAGACGTGATAGTTTAATTGGACACGTTTTACTTCCCTGTTGATTTTGTCATTTGGGACACTGAACCTTCTCCCCATGCAAGAAATCATGTTCCAATAATATCGGGCCGTCCATTTTTAGCTACCGCTAATGCTTTGATCAATACACGGAATGACCAAATGCAACTCACTTTTGGAAACATGACTCTCGAGACCAATATTTTCAATGTCGCTAACCAAATGGGTGACGAGGATGAAATTCTTGAGGTTGATCTTATTGAAGCAGTGGTGGATGAGCACCTCGAGACGATCATAGGAGGAGATGCACTGGAAGTGTGTTTAGTGCAAAATGGTGAGAAAAAGAGTCCTTATACCGAGTTTGAACGTAAGGTGGAAGAGTTGGAAACTTGGTTACAAGAAGAAGCGAGTTTTGAGAATTTAAGAGATGTTGACTGGATTTATAGGTTTGAAGAATTACCTCCGAGGGAGACACCCATGATTCCCTCAGAAAATAGATTTCATAGTCTTGAGTTAAAGAAACTACCCTCGCATGTCATATATGATTTTTTGGGAGATAAAATTACATTCCCTGTTGTTGTTTCATCCAATTTAAAGAAAGAGAAAGAGGGCATGTTTTTGGATCTGTTACGGAAGCATAGAAGTGCGTTTGGTTGGACTATATCAGATTTGAAAGGTATAAGTCCATTGATTTGTACCCATAAAATCCATCTTGAGGAAGAGGTGAAGCCCTCACGTGAGATGCAAAGGCGACTAAACGCAACCATGAAAGATGTAGTAAGAGCGGAAATCATCAAATTGCTAGATGCTGGGATTATCTATCCCATTTCTGATAGTAAATGGGTGAGCCCAATTCAGGTCGTTCCAAATAAATCAGGAATGACCGTGGTTGAAAATGGTAAGGGAGAATTAATACCTCAACGCACCACCAATGGGTGGAGTGTTTGCATTGACTACGAAAAGCTCAATGTCGAAACCAGAAAAGACCATTTTCCCTTACCGTTCATCGATCAAGTGATTGAACGAGTGGCGGGCCATCCTTACTACTCTTTCATAGATGGGTACTCTGGCTATAATCAGATTGAAGTGGATGTATTTGATCAAGAAAAGAAGAATTTTACATGTCCATTTTGTACGTTCTCCCACAAACGTATGCCATTTGGGCTATGTAATGCACCAACAACTTTTCAAAGGTGCATGCTAAGTCTCTTTAGCGACATGATAGAAAAAGGTCTTGAGGTGTTCATGGATGATTTCAGCATTTTCGGTCCATCTTTCGACCAATGTTTAGCTAATCTTGAAAGAGTTCTATTCCGGTGTGTGGGAAAAGACTTAGTCCTCAATTGGGAAAAATGCCATTTTATGGTCACCGAGGGCGTAGTTTTAGGCCACATAGTCTCATCTAGGGGGATTGGAGTTGATCGAGCAAAAATAGAAGTAATAGCTGAGTTACCCCCGCCAAAATCACTTAAAGATGTGAGGTGATTTCTTGGCCATACTGGATTTTATAGGAGATTTATCAAAGACGTTAGCGCCATCGCTAGACCTTTGAGTACTCTTCTCATGAAGGACACTCCATTTGAATGGAATAAAGCATGTCAAGAAGCTTTTGATAAACTTAAAAGCATGGTAATTTCCGCTCCTATCATGCAAGCTCCTGATTGGTCACTCCCATTTGAGCTTATGTGTGATGCAAGTGATTATGCGATTGGGGTCGTTCTTGGAAAACTAAAAGACAAGAAAGCTCATGTTATTTACTATTCTAGCAGAACATTATCGGGCTCGTAGCTTAACTAATCTACTACAGAGAAAGAATTACTAGCAGTTATTTTTGCTCTCGACAAATCCCGCTCTTACATTGTTGGGTCGCCTATCATTTGCTTCACCGATCACTCGGCCCTCAAATATCTTTTGACCAAGAAAGATGCCAAAACATGTCTTATAAGGTGGATCCTACTCTTACAGGAATTTAATATCTCGATTCAAGATAAGAAAGGAGTAGAAAATGTCATCGCTGACCATTTGTCACGCCTCTCGTCCGACGTACCTATTTATCCCATTCCCATAGACGAATATTTTCTGGATGAAAATCAATTTGCTACTTCTTATATCCCCTGGTTTGTGGATATAGTCAATTTCCTTATCACTAGAATTGTTCCCTCCAACTGGAGTCCGCAAGAGAGTAGGGAGTTCATCACATGCTCACGCATGTTCTTTTATGATGATCCATATTTGTTTAAGTATTGTGCTGATCAAATCATCCGAAAATGTGTACCTGATGAAGAAATCCAAGGGGTAATTCGATTTTTTCATAAGGAAGCATGTGGAGGTCATTTTTCCAAAAATAAAACTGCTACGAAAATCCTTCAAAGCGGTCTCTACTGGCCCACAATCTTCTGGGATGTGAATACTTTTTGCAAATCATGAGATAGATGCGAAAGAATGGGAGCTATTACTCGCCATGACATGATTCCATTGACCCCAATTCTAGTCTTATAATTGTTTTAATGCTGGGGTATTGACTTCATGGGTCCCTTTCCACCTTCTTTTGGTTTTCTATACATCCTCGTCGCTTTAGACTACGTCTCAAAATAGGTAGGAGCTATAGCTACAAGGACGAATGATAATAACGTGATGATAAAATTCATTCAAGAAAACATACTTTCTCATTTCGGAATGCCTAAGGCTATAATCAGTGATAATGGTACCCATTTTTGCAATAGGCCTATGGAGAAGCTAATGCGAAAGTATGGAGTTGTCCATAAAGTTGGAACAACTTGTCACCCTCAATCGAATGGCCAGGCCGAGCTCGCCAATCGGGAAATCAAATCTATATTGGAAAAGACAGTCGAACCTAATAGGAAAGACTGGTCTCTCAGATTTAATGATGCGCTCCGGGCGTATAGAACTGCATACAAGAATCTCCTTGGGATGTCCCCATTTCGTTTTGTATATGGAAAGACTTGTCATCTTCCGATTGAAATTGAACACAAAGTCTATTGGGCTATTAAAAGGGTGAACTTCAACATGGAAAAAGCCGGTGAAACACATAAGCTTCAGTTGAATGAGTTGGAAGAAATACGCAATGATGCATACGAAAGTGATAAAATCTCAAAAGAACGTATGAAACGAGCTCATGACAAAATCATTCGACGGAAGGAATTTCATTCGGGACAAAAAGTACTTCTATACAACTCGAGGTTGCACTTGTTTCCCAAAAAATTACGATCACGATGATCAGGTCCATTCATTGTAAATGAATTATTTCCCCATGGAGCTGTTGAACTCAAAGTTGAGAAGGGGGAAACACATTCAAGGTCAACGGTCATCGTCTCAAACCGTATTTGGAAGCGGTTGTCAAGGAAGCCGACACAGTCTGGTTATCGGACCCCATTTATGGATATTGACTGAAAAAGAAAGGTGAGGTCGTCGCACCCCCGACGTGTATGGGGTGAAGGTTGTGCATAATAGTCGTAGGATTTAGGAGTCGTAAATATGTGTTAGGACCGGGGTAGGAAATCCAATTTTTTGAGGGGTGTTAAGGTTTCGATGAGCATTTCGAGAGTTTTGAAGTGCGAGGAGATGTAAAGGAATCATTGGAACGGAGAAAAGCAGCATAACAGTGAGAAGAAAAGAAAAATAAGGAAATTCAAGAAATTTAGCAGATCGGATCGATCCGGTGCTGAATAAAAAGAATCGATCCAGTTCAGTCGGATCGGTTCGGTGCTGAATAAAAAGAACCGATTTGGTTCAGTCGGATCGGTCTGGTCCTGAAACCGGATCGGTACGATAAACTGCGGAATGCCCCTTCTCGAGGTTCACACCTCTTCAATCCAAACCAAATTTATTCCCCCAATCCACTTCTATTCCTAAAAATTTTGTCCACTCTCTTTCCCCCATCCATTCCCCTCTTTTCCATCATCCCAACTATAAATACCCACATCCCCCACCCCATTTTTCTTCACACCTCCATATCCACTCTTGTCTCTCACTTTCTCTCTAATTCTTCCTTACCCATGGCTGCTCCCCAGAAATATAACTCCATTGAAGTCCTACCCGACGACAATGGTGAATATCGTTCCTGCCGTGAAGCAAATTGGTGCCGTCATTTTTTCAGTCCAATGCGCAAAATCCACATTGAACGTCAGGTGCTTTGGGATCAGCTGCCCAATTCTGTCACGAGGAGGGTGAAGATTTTTCCATGAACCATATATAGCTGTATGGGAGAATGAAGTTTGTCAGTTTTACGGTTCGCTCGTCCGTAACGACGACTTCGAATCTCAAGCTTTTGTCGATTCCACATCGATACCATTTTCGCTTGACATTCTGGCCCAGAAACTCGAGTCTCAAGGTGTTGTCACTCCAGCCCAGTTTTCTTATCCAAGTGCCGATCCAGTTCTGTCCAAAGCTGTTTGCATTTCAAGAATCGAGCCGGGAGCGGATTGGACAACCGAAACCTTTCCTGTTGGTCGGTTATCCGACAACGATTCACTTTTCACATCATTTGTGCCAACATTTTACAAACCTCCAATGATTCGGCGATGCGCCCGCGTCAAGATACTATGATGTATCATTTGTTTGACCGTGCAACTGTTATCAATTTGGCCCGCACATTTTACAATGATATCATCTTTGCGGCGTATGATAAAAAGGGTAGGGCCCCTCTTCCTTATGGTCGTCTCATTACTTCCTTTCTCAAGGATTTCGGAATTGTTCCACCGTAAGATCTTATCAACTTACCCAAGACAATAGGACAAGAATCCCGCACTCAAAGTGAAAAGCAAATTCAGCTGATCCGTGTGCGGCGAGACGGCCAAGATACCTCAAGTGATGAGGAGGCTGATGAACAAGAGGACATTGCTGATGAAGATGTGGAGATGGAAGAAGGCGAGGAGGAAGAGTGTGATGAAACTACTGATCCAGATTATGTTCCGGTTGGTACGGGTTTAACTGAGCGCGTTCTTTCTCTTGAGACGCGATTGGATGGTTTTATGACATCCTACGAGAGGGACATGAGTTTGGTCCTACGTATGCAGGCTGACTTATACTGTCTCCAGTTGGGTCCCGAGGCCCCCCTTCCTCCCTATTATTATAATCCCTATGACCCTACTGCTCCCGGAACTTCCCACCCACCACCCGCCCCTTAGGATGCCCCGATCCTCCTTTATGTTTTATTAATTATTTTTGTTCTCCTTTGCTTACACAGTTTTGTTGTAATATACAGTTTTAGTATGGTACTTGCTTGTTTTATTTATCGCACTCATTATTTCATCATATTTTATTCTCTCGCCCATTTGATTGAGGACAATGCAAATCACTGAGTTAGGGGGGATGATAGGTGCGTATTCATAAAACTTCGCATGTATATATAAAAAAATATTTCTGTTCAAAATAAATAAAAATTGGAATTTAAATTTTTCAAAAATATCACCTTTATTCTATTTAAAGTCTCAAATTGTTAACAATCAAAATGCAGTAAGCCAAAATTGACCGAAGATGGAAATTGAAAGAAAATTACGACTTAACGAATAAGTGTGGAGATTGATCAAACCCAGTGAGATTTTGAGCGTTTCAAATTTTTTATGAGTTTTTAAATCAATCTGAGTTTATGATTAACTCAAAGTTCTTTTCAATGTTTTAATAATTCGTTGATGATCTCAATCCTTTGTTTTGATCGGTTACGGGAAATGTGTGAAATGTTGTCTCGAAATTCGTGCTAAATATATCTCTAAACTTAATTAATCTCGAGATGCATATGGTAATGCGATTAGCAATTTGGACAATGAAGTAGGCCCTCATTTGTTACCCAAAAATATTAGCCATAAAAATTGTGAAAAACAAAATTATCCCTTTGCAACCGAAGTTGATCTTAATAAATATTTCCCTTTCGTTTGATAACCCGAAAAACCCAAATAGCCCGGAATTGTGAAAATTAGAAATTCATCAAGTAAGTCCAAATTGTGCAATAAAAAGGGGTAAGAGAAAAACAGAAAAAATGCTCAACAAAAAAAAATAGCAAGGAAAAAAAAAGAAAAAAAATGAAAAGAGAAAAAAGAAAGAGAAAAATGAGCAAATGCCCGAAAAAGCACTAATGGACATCATAGGGACATTTTCTGATTCCGAACATTCCATCCATTCCCATTTTTACCCTTTACACTTTTTAACCCGAAAAGTCCTAACCGAGTCCGAATGGCAAAATTAATTACTGCATGGAGATTTAAAACACAAAAAGATAATAAAAGAGATCACATGGCGTGATAAAGAGATGATGTTTCCTGTTTCCTAATAACTGTATTCCGATGATGAGATCTGTTCACCGTATATTTCCTTCTTTTCAATTTTGTATGCATGAATTTGTGTCCATTATATTTACTCTTTATATCATGCATATTAAGAGAAAATAACCACATTCCGAGTGATTCGTTTGTGAGTGCATCCGTAAGAATTTGAATCAAAACGAATTTTCGGAAAGTAACGTAATGCTCAATCGGTGGAAATTTGAGGTTTAATTTATGGCTTTGCACACACACACTATGGTTTGAGACATTTGAATATGAATTTATGGTTATTATTTTTTGAAAAGTTTAAATTGTACAATTTTTAAGTATTTTGATATTTATTTGACTCAACAAAGAATTTTGTGGGTATATTCACTGCAAACCCTCACGAGACAAAACTCGTCCTACTAGGGTAACCTAGGGGTTTAACGGATTGTTTCATATGATCAATGCAATCGCATGCCTGCGAAAGTGGAATTTTAAAGGAATTCCCAAAAATAGAAAAATGGGTAGCTTCAGTTACATTGCCCGGGACGTGCAAAGTACTAAGTTAGGGGGATTTTACCAAGCATAAATCCTTATGAATTTAGCCCCTTAAGTTAGTGATTTTGATATCTCGAACAAGGTAATTGAATCATTTTTATTTCATATCATTTCCATTGACTATTTCAAACAAGTACCCCGAGTTTCGTGTATTTCTGATGGATTTTTACAGGAATGTAATGCAAGAAAAGAAAGGAAGAAAAGTCAAAGGGCAAAAGCATAAAGTTATACCTAGAGTTCGAATTCGACGCTTAAAGGGAAGCTGAAGATCTTGATTTCATAAGAGCATCAGAAGAAATGACACTCAAATCGGAGCTCGAGATCTAAAGTTATGCCCAGTCAAAGATGAAAGGAAAAAATTCAACATGGAGGAAATCGGACCGATCTGGTATATTTCGGACCGATCTGAAAGGTCCCAATCCCAGTAGACCCCGGATGGATGCCGAACTGATAATAGCAAAACCGATCCGGTGGGATCCGAACCGATCTGGTAGGATAAAAAAAAGAACCGATCCGGTGGATAATAAACAGATCGATCCGGGCATGCGAAATCTTGGCATTTATTATGAAGATTTAGAAGTGCATAACTGGTGAAATCTTGCGCAACAAGCGATTCTAGCTGTTAAATTCGTGCTAGTTGGTGTTATAAAAGCCCATACCCTACCTCATTCTAAGGGAGTCGAATTCTAGAGAAAGAGAGTCAAATTTTAGAGAGTTTTTGTAGTTTTAGAAGTTTTCCTAAACCCTAGTTTGTAAGTTTAAAGAAGAAGAATTTTTCTGGGTTCAAGTTCATCTCTTTTCCCTATTGCTGAATACAAGTATCAATTTTTCATTCTCTTATTTATTCTATATTTTATTTTCAATTCAATTCTCAATTGTTTTGAAAATTGTTAGCAATGGTTGATATATCCATAATTCCATTTCTAAATTTATTTTCTAATCAAATCATGTCTAGCTAAATTCTCAAGGGCTGGGGTACATGAACTCATTCCGATATAAATTACCTGTGTAGAAAATAGAGGGTAAATTAAATATTGACCAAATCGTGTATGGAAATTCTACGAACATAGCCGTCCTTTTAATCTCTCTTGCCATAGGTACTTGGGATGTTTAAGAACGTTATGTAAGTGAAATTTCCCATTCATCGCTTTATATTTACCTTTGATTTCATATAGTGAGGGCTAGATCCTTCATATATGTAATGCTTTAGATTTATAAAGATTGGATTTAGTCAAGAATTTTAATTTACAATTATAGTATTCTATACGGTAATTCGTTAAGGATTGAGGGATTGTACCCCACCCTATTTTCTCTCATTTTTCAATCAAAATTCTTCGCAATTTTTAGCGTTTTTGGGATATTTTTTTTATTCCAATTTAAATTTCCAATCATCAATCATCAATCATCTTTTTTTTTCCTTGGAGGAATCATTTCAAGATTAAATAACTATTCCTACAAAAGTGTCAAGTTTTGATCCCTGTGGATACGATCCCGACTTGTCGGATTATTACTAACGCAACAGGCTTGCACTTGAGCCTAGAGAAAATGCACTTTTAAGAAAAATTGTTAGTCGCGTCACATATGCTTACAAAATCTATACGATGTATAACTTATTGGTTTTCAAAGGATTCCTAAACTAGGGGAGTTACTCTTTGTGCATGCTATGACTTGTGTGATGCCATCTATTGCTTCAAGTGATTTTAGGTATAGCCATGCTTATTCCGACTCCGAACCACCATTTCATACTCGAATTTGATGTGTCATTTTTCTTTTGGACTCATAATGTATTACTTCCTACTACTTTCATTATATGGCTCATGTGGAGTGGATTCGGTAGTAGTAATAAAGAATCTATGGGGTTTTGGGGTGTTTTCCATAGAATATCCAAAGGAGGGAATTGAAAATGTAGGATTTTGCGTTGTAATTTTTATATATTAAGTTGGCTAAATTTCATGACATAACATTTGAGTCATTGAGTCATTCGAGCCAAATAGGCTTGATACGTATGAGTGAGGCGCATTTATTTGAATTAGATGGACTTTTGGACTTGAAGGTCATGCAAGCTTCTCTACAACACAAGATTTTCATTACCATATTCTTAGTATACATATCCTTTTGGTAGATTGTGAATTAAACTTAAGGATGCACAAACTTGCATGTTTTTCACACTATGTTTTTAAATGGGATGCATAACTGATATTGTTACTCAGCAAGGTTGTGTAAACAATTTTGGGAAGTGACCTAGCAAAACGTTTAATGTTTGAGGCCTTTTGTGATTTCTAACCTCAAACTATACATACAATCTTATTTTGACCCTTGCGCACGGTCAAGAAGTGACTTGTGCGTATGGCAAAGAAGTTTAAAAAAAATCTACAAATAGGTCATTTTTCCTCTCATTTCTAAAAAATGAAAACTTCATAATTCGAAAACACTTCTGAGTGATATTTTGAGGTTGAGAGCTCTTGATTACTTCTCTATTTTGAAATTTCACTTTTTCCCTTCAAAATTCTTATAACTTGGATCTATGACTTGATCTTTGATTTTGTAAGAGAATTGAGAGTAAGTTTGATTTAAATATACATTATCCTACACAATTCAAGCTACTACACTTTGAATTTAATTATCTATCACTCCTAAATAAAAAATTGGAGGTGCTTTAATTAATTGGAAGAATTTACACATGGCGTGATTCCAAGAAAAAGAGGGGAGTTTCTCATTTATTTTGTGGAGCTGAAGGAGGAATTGTATCTTCTATGGGGTAAAGTTAGATATTCATATACAACTACTCATGAAAACATGAGTGATATTGTGACACCCCGCGTAATAAAATACCGGGCTATCCTTTTTATATCAAATTAAAACAGGAGTCACATATGGATCATTCTTAGCATCACTCTCGAAAACCAATTCAATTACAAATAACCTATTAGGCTGGCGTCAAAATTTTACTTAACTACTCTTTTTAAACCACAATAATTTAAAACATTCACACAGTTTATATAAATGAAACTGAAATGAAATAATCGAACACTCGGTTCAAATATGATACAACCAAATCGAATGCCCTACTAAATGGTGGAAAAGAATAAATAAATGCAATTGGACCATTGGCCCAAATATTTATACAGTACCTCTTATCTAGAGTACAAGGATAGAAGCGTCTATCGAGAACCTTCATGCATCCACAACTACTGCAGCAGATGTCTGACTCAAAAGAAGTGTCATCCAGGTGCCCCCGTGTCTGGACACCTATATATATATATATATATATATATATATATATATATATATATAACAAGAGAGGAAAAGTAGATAAACGGGGTAGAGCCTTAGTTTTGAAAAATATTAAGCAAGTTCATAAATGCCTTATTTTTAGAAAAATGTTTTATCTCATATTTAAATTAGTATCGCACTCCCATGAGATACCCCTCGCCTCTCCTCTAATAGTGCACACCTAACGCACTTAACATTATAGTTAAGCTACCCCGCCTAACTAATCTAATCCACCCTTCTACTAGAAACCTCTACAACCCGAGCACTAAGGACTAAACTTCTCTCCATTCTCAACACTGTGCTAAGTTCGTGCGTGGGGTGTCTCGTGAAGCGAAATCCAAACAAGGAACCCCCCGATACACTACTACTTGGCACGGTTAATGACAGAGATCCATTAGGCCCGTAGCACAAAACTAAAGTATAAATACATACTAATATATTAATACACATATCACATTCATTCTTATATACATATCTTAGGATATACATCCGGATAATATCTCCTGGACTGAAATTTATTCTATTCATCTTTATAATACACATCTGGATATATCTCCCGGACTGACGAATCATTTTCAAAATTTTTACCAATTTCATTTATCCCATTTCCCTCTTTCCATCCAGGAAATGTATTTAAAGCAAGTTTTATTATCATAAAAATGCTTTTCCGTTTCATAACATCCAATTTCCCTTCTTCCAGCCATGAAATGTATTTACGGCCAATTCATTTATCCCATTTCCCTTCTTCCATTTAGGAAATGTATTTAAAGCCAATTTATTATCATAAATTTCTTTAACACCAATAATGTCCCACATTATTGAGAATAGTTATATTTCATATCATATAACGATTCTAAGACGGCCCCTCCGGGTTTCACCACTGGGCGCGCCCCTAAATGGCTATCATCTTCCAGGGCCTATCAATCGAGACAACCTGGGATCCAACAACGTCGGGAAGCAGTCATATGCCTGTGGGAGAGTCATAACCACACCCGAAATTACCGCACCAGCGCATTAAAACATTTAATAATCGCCCATATGGTCTAGGACTATATTCCCCTGCATTCATTAGCCAGGGGACTTCACCTCACGCGCGCAACTTCCCTTATGATAGAATTTAGAGTGGTGTGTATACATAAATTATTATTTATGAAAATCATTTCTTTTCCATTTTTAAATCATTCATATTTTACATTCTCAAAATCATTTATTCTCAATGATTAAGTACCCACTTTATAAGGTACATTTCTTATTTGCATAGTCACATTTTATATATACTTTAGTCACCTAGTATACATACTATATATTCCTCCTCAAATATATATATATATATGGTCATAATTGCCAATCACATCTAACGATGACCAATAATCCCAAAGATTCTCTAAAAGAATCGTAATCATGCATTCATCTATGCATGATACTATACCCAAAGTATTTCCTCACTTTTATAACTAATAAATACCTTAATCATCTCTAAGGATTTATTGGATATCTCCAATTATAACACTCCACACTAAGTGAATATATATCTATATTCCCAATTTATCCTAATTATCTCATAGGATATACTCAATAGTAATCGGTATAATTATGCTTTCTATGCGCGTAATTAAATAGGCGCTAAATGCCCACTGAAGTATCCTAGGGATTTTCCTTTCCCCGATAACCTTAAATTTAGTGGGTCGTGAATTTCATTTCCATGAACCCAAGGACTACATCTCGTCCATATAATCACCTAAAGGTCCCCACCCTAACTTAGGAACACTATGCCTTCAAATTCTACAATTATTCTATTTTCCTCGAAAATATAGTTTAAGGGTTACACATTTAAAACCCTCACTTAACCTTCCTAAATTCCCTTAATTAGAGGACTATATTCTTCTAATAGATCCCTTATGTTATCCCATAAATGACCTCGAATACATTAGAATTGGAATCCAACCCATCCAACTCACCCTAGGAAAATTGCCCAACTTATCGATCGACCCCTAGTCATCGATCGATCGAGGCTTCGATCGATCGACCTCTACTAGTCGATCAATCGATCATGCGAGACAGCTTCTTCTCCGAGAAGCTGTTTTCGGCCATTAAAGCTTCCCCCAAGCTTTTGTCACCTAGTCCAACATCCTACAACCTCAACTAACAACATCTAGACATATACTAAGGGTTCTAAACGTCCTAGAACCCGAAATCACCAAATTATTTCAATTAATTTCTAAGTTTCTCCAATTAGAAAAATATTAGGGTTTATTCGTTTTTAACTCCCGAAAACCCATTTTATCCATGAAAACCCAACCCAAAATATTTAGGGTTTGTTTATACCAACAGTGATATGAGATATTTATGCTCAAAAATAAATAAAGCATGTAAACACTTGCCTCGTGGATAAAATCCAACAATCCAGAGTCGAGTCCGGCGGAGTTTGGCCCGATATCTCCCTTTTTCTGCTCTATTCTGTCCTCCTCTCTCTCCTCTCTTTCTTTTCCTTCTCTTTTCTCCCCCTCTCCCTCTTTATATAGGAAGAAAAAGGGTTTTAACCCTTAAAACCCAAAAATGACTCGTTTACTCAATTACAAGCCCTTTATCTCTAAAATTCCCCGAAACTCAATTTCGACAATCGGACACTCTTTTTCGACTATCTCAACCATTTCGAGACTCACGGCGCAGTCAAAATTTCCATCCAAGGTACTTGATCGCAAATCACTATTTTAACACATAATAAATAAATGCGGTATTCCCATTAAAATATTATCTTCTGTCGCTTTACCCAACAACGACATATTATTAAAATACTCCAGTTCATTTACTCAACACCAAAAGTAAATATACCATCCATCGAAAATCATCTAATCCTTGAAAATCCCAAAAATCACTATTCCGTGAAATTCCTCAAATCTCCAATTTATACCCAATTATGGAATTTCATTATCTCTAAAAGGACGGGTTGTTACAGATATGTACCTTATTACTTTGTATAAACTCTTTTCAAGTAAAAATATAAATTGTAGCAAAGGGAGATTTTTAACCCTTAGGGGGGGGGGGGGGTCATAAATAAGTGATGTGGATTGATTATGATTGTTAGTTGTTTAATTGATCACTTTGATCACACAATACACTTATATTTCATATAGATCTAGTGTAATTGGTTAAAATTGGAATTAGGTTTAAAGTCTTGTTATTTTCACTAGATTTGCGTAATTAATCTCAATCTGTCACTAATCTTAAGTTTTTACCACATCACCTAATTATTACATATGCAATGTTAATTGAAATTTAAAGAAAATTTGAATTGAATAAAAAATTGTTCATGTTATGCAATCAAACCCATCCCCCCTATAGGTTTGTTTTAGAGTGAAAACTTATGATTTAAACACTCACCCTCAACATGGTTTTCCTGCCCTTCAAAGTTATTCGAGTCCCGTGGAAGATAATGAAAACCTTAGTCATGCCCCACAATGTATAACTTTTTAATTGCTCTTATGAATGGTATTTTACCATGGTGGTTGGTAGGAATTAGGTAGGATGTTATTTCTACATTACTTATAGACTAATTGACTTGAAATTTTTTTAGCCATGGTCATGGGGAACAAATATAAGTACTAATAATTGGAATATTGTGGGGTTGATATTATCTTTGATTTCATTATTAGGTTGTACAATCACCCAAAATACATTTTTAGTAAAACCGTCATTACTCTCTCTAACCCAAAATACATTTTAGTAAACTATCATAATACTATCTATAGAGGTCCAAATGACGAACTGTTTTTTTCATTGGAAGTTTGACTTCTTGAGATTTTATTTCATATATGGATCAATTTTAATTTCAAAATACACAAATAATTCCATGCTGGGGTAGGAAAACCAAACTTTAGGACTATTACAGTGTTTTGTACAGTCACCAAAAATTTATTTTTGCAAAATAGCCACAACTCTCTCTATAGAGCTTTAAATGACGAACAATTTCTTATATTGAAAGTTTCACATTTAGATATATATTTTTATATATGTATTGATTTCTAGTTCAAAATACACAGATAACTTCATGCTCAAGATGTCAAACCAAACGTTTGGGCTATTACAACAATTTATGAAGTCATTAAATACACGTTTTTTGCAAAACGCCCGTAACTCTCTATATAGAGGTGTAAATAAAGAACCATTTCTTAATTTTGAAACTTGACCTCCATTTCTTTCAGTTGATATATGGATCATTTTCTGGTTCAAAATATAAAGAAAATTCCATGCTCAATAAGTCAAACAAAAATTTTGAACTATCACATCATTTTGTATAGTCATCAAGAATGCGTTTGAGCAAAATGGGCATAACTCTCCTTAGAGAGGTCAAAATGATGAACCATTTGTTGCATTGAAAGGTTGATTCCAGGGCTTTCTTTTGATTTCTGAATCATTTTGTACATTAAAATACATAAATAATGCCAATCTTGGATCAAGTCAAATTTCTAGATTATTACATTACATTCCATAGTATTATTCACCAACTTTGGTAATCTTTAAAGGTAAAAAAATATTGGAATTATTCATCATCTTTGGTAACCTTCAAAGGTAAAAACTATTACAATTATTCACCATTTTTGGTGACCCTTCGAAGGATTTAATTTTTATAATTATTCACCATCTTTGGTCACCTTCAAAGGTTAAAAATACGGAGATTATTCACTATCCTTGGTGACTTCGAAGTTGAAAGAGATGAGGTTATTCACCATATTTAGTGACAATATAAGTCGAAACTGGGAAATAGATTATATAATTTTTACTATGAGCTTTAACATTAATGACTACCTCAATTAGGAAGAAGTTTTTCACATTTCATAAATTCGAGAAAGTTTATTCAAGACTGCAGTTATCAAGTCTTCGCCACCTATATTTTTCACAAAACTTAGATAGTCCAGGGAGTATGCTTATAACACATTTTATCGGGTTCATCTCGTGATATTTTTGTACATGTGGCAAGATGATGGGGAGGTTAATGGAGGTTATTTGGTGGTTAATGAAAGAATTTTTTGTGGAAGTAAAAAGCGTTTATTATTTAAATTCGAATTCGAGGTTATTTGGTGGAAAATATGGGTGGTTATTATCGATATTTAATTTGACTTCAAATCAAAACTTACTATGAACAAAAAATATTATTTATTATAGACAACTATAAATTCAGCTCCTTATAAAGACAAATATCATCTTCAATAGATCAAACAAACATATGCATTTACATTTTATCATTTAGTTTTTAGTATGTCTTTACTTTTTATCCTTTAATTAATGTCATCTTACATTCTTTTAATTCAATATAAGTTCATTCATTTATCCTGTATGTTCCAGTATTCACATTTTAGCCTTTACATTCCAAAAATTTATATTTATCATTTTGTTATAACAAAAATTCCCTTTACGATTGTGCACTCCCATAATCGCCCAACTTTTATCAACTCATTCACTATTATGGACCTTATCTCAATTCCAAGCAAACAATCATTAGCTTGACGTTTTCCGTATGTTTTGGAGTGATCCCATCCCCCCCCATTTAAAAATCTCACTTATATTAGTTTGATTCTTACCAAAATACATTCATGAAGTTTAGGAAAGACTTTGTTTCTTCAACTATTGATGTTAACGAACATGTTTTAACAAATCATGTTGGTACCTACATGATTTTATTATATAAATATTGTTTGATTAGTTTCATACTAATATAAGTCAAACAAAGACTTGATTTCTCTTCTGTTCAGGTATTTTTCTCACATCATGAGTTAATTAATTGGGATTAAATTAAACTAAATTGGTAATAATTGTTCTTATAAAAACAATGTTAATGGTATCAATGACTTCACACAAGGGGAGGACATTCCAAGGATCATAAAAAGAACAAATATAATTAAGGCCCCACGCAATGTAATGATGCTAGAAAGTCCAAGAAACATTCATCGACTAATAAATTAAATTGTCCATCTATGTTGAAGGGACTTTTATCAAATGATGGTCAATAGATGTAACACGTGTGCAATATAATATATAATCACTCTCTATCCAATACAATTGTTGGACATTCATATATCATGAATTTAAAGGTGTATAAGATAAAATTATGTTAGATATGTCCATAAACGGAGTAAATCTAGTCTGACAACCCGATTATTAAAATAATGGGTGGCCAGCCCTTTACTATAATAAAACAAGAATTTCATTTGGCTCATTCTTATGATCACTGTCAAAACCAATTATGCACTAACCACCTATCATTAAATTAATCCATATGTCAATTTTAATCTCAATTAACGTGACATGACAAGACTATAATCAAACCATAATTCAATCAGACAATAATAAAAATCCACAATCACATATTCATTCTGAAATAGAAATCCATTAGATACAAAACTTAATAGAATAAACCATCGGTGTAATATCCATACAATAAATATCAACCGTGAGATAAAATAAAATAAAATAAATCTGACTCACATGGACAACATGCCCAAATACGTAAAAGGATCCTCTCCAGAATATGATAATAGAAACGATGACCCCAAAACCTACAACGTCCCCAAATTATCGCAGATCCGATATATGGGAAGATGATAACGTTTGGCATCCCTATAGATGGACACCTAAAAGGCTTTGAAAATATATTTTTTATACGGGTTAGAGCCCAATTCCATTTGAAAATATTTTGCAGGTAATTAAAACGAACAAAACGCATATTTAAATTAGTAATGTACTCTCCCACGAGACACTACTCACCTCTCATCTAAACTTCACACCTAACGTATGCATTTTAATCACCTAGTTATGTTACCCGCCTAACTAGTTCCCAAGTATCCATACATTGTATACGCTATCCAATCCTGCGCAATTTATTTAGTTAGATTTCACATTCGCTAATCATTATAATTCTCAATTATAATTTATTGAACTATTTTCAATAACTTTTCATCGTTATTAATTTTCATATTTTATTTCAAATGCCCGTATATATTTTTCTGCACATATAGATACGCATTTTATTGTCACATCATGAACACATATATATAACCCATTATATAAGAATAACATCCATCCTTAGTAACAACAATAATTTACTGGATGCAGGTTTCTAATGCAATTATAATCCAGGGATACTCACATCATCCTGGTTATACCGTTGAGATCTCATGCTGAACAACGATATAAAATAAACAACGACATTGGAGGTAGCCATAAGTTCCACGAATAGTGAGCAACAACCATACCCATAATCACCTAACCTCATACTCAACCTTAATAGTCACGTGCATGGCGATTATGACCTGTGAATAATACTAGCCCTTCATTAGCTAGCCAGGGAAGATCACTCACTCGTGCAACCTCTGATGATAGCCCTTATAGTGGTATGTCAATATATACATATAATTATATCTTTCGCACCGATATATATATATATACACACACACACAAACATAATTTTCACACATGTATATATATTCAATAATAGTTTATTTTAATATGCCTATCACAAATGGCACAAAATGCATTATCACCCAATGCTCCATTATATACTCAATTAATTAATTATTTACTTAATTTCCAAAATACAATTTATGGGCAGCAACTACCTCACTCAGTCCGTATCCCAATTCCTGAAATTTCCTCATAATTTATTAATAAGTCCCCGAGTGTGAACCACCTCAAATGCTATAAATTTCACCCTAAAGAATCTCAATTTTAGACCCGTTTTAAAAAATACAGAAAATCGATAAAAATTTATCTGAATCACAATTACAACTTCATATTTTAAATTTACACAAATTATTGAGTTGGGTATGTTTTTTGAGTTCTTCTCAAATATGTTTCTAAAGAACTCAAAAAGAAAACCAAAACTCTCTAAAATCGTTTTTTTCCCATTTAATTTTAACCACCTCAATCGCAATTCGTATCACAACAATTATTATGCACTATCACATCCATATAGAAGATAATAGGACATTTTTGGGATGATTCTAACATCTAGTAATCACTTTAATTCAAAAGATTATTCATTAATTCACGGGATTAATAACTAAAGTCAACAATATCATCATTCTAATAATCATATCACATAATCATTTCCATATTCCATTCTTCCTATCAATAATTATTCTAAAAATATCAAAATTCCCAATTCATACTAATTATTTAAAATCCATAATTTATACCGATTCCCAATTATCAATTATTTCCCAAAATCCATTAGTTTATGTATGTTAAACCATCCCCAAAATATCATTTTCCAACTATGATATGACTCAAATTGAATACACAAATTAAGTAGCGTTCTAATTACTCTCCTTAAGGTTTGTAGGGTCCGAGTTGGGGAACATCTTGATAATCTTCCAAGAATTTCCTTCCAATACTTCAATCCTAGAGTATTCTTAAGATGTTCTTCAATCTCTCAATTGGACTCTTAAATTTTTCTTCTCAATTCTCTTCACTTTCCCTCAAACTCTTTGTATAACACTTCTAAATGTTTGAATTTGTGAAAATGACCTTTCCTTAAACCCAAAACCTTCATAATATACTCCTGATCATGTTTCTGACTTTACATATACCATTAAGAAGTTCAAAAGTCACTTAAACTAGTCCCGATTAATCAAAAAAGCTCCTGGGACCTAACCACAACCCCGAGTACTTAATTTTGACTATTTTGACCCATTTCGAATCAATTGTGCACTCGAAATTATCACCCGTGTCACTTAACAGTATTACCCATATCAACCCACTATAATTTAACCAAACATGTGCCAGTTGAGATATGATTAATTTCTACCGCATTTACTCACTCAGGGAAAAATAAAATATGCAACCTATTTACCAATACACAACACCCTCAATGCTTATTGATTGTTGAACACAATTTGTATATACCTACACTCGAGAAATAAAAATGAGGCTGAGATAGTTTTCTATCATAAAAGACCAAGAAATCAAATGAATGCTTGATTTATTTTACATTGAATCAGAGATATAATTACCATGCCCAAGTTTTTAGCCACAACATCATCGAAACTAATGTTTTATTTACAATCTCTTGCACCATCATGACAAAACATCATCCAGAATAATATAAGAGTTTCTATGTTCTTCACTTTTTCAGCACATTAAACAAAAACCAACTAAAATAGTTACAAAAAAAGTCGTCATAACTTTTCTTCAACACCAACTAAATATGTAAAACTAAAAGAATAAATATGTAATATAAATGGAATCATCCAAACAAACCCAAAATAGAATCCTAACTAGAAAGACAACACATATACCGTGGTGACAATTATTATGCAACACAAATAAATAGGAGAAAAGCAAACATCAAATAAGAACAAGGAATGTAAAATGACAATCACTCAACAAAGGATATACGTGGTTCAGCAAAGATGTGCCTACATCCATGGGGGTGCAGTTGGTGTTATTTCTATATACTCTGGGAGTGATTATAGAAAATACAACTTGTCCTTTTTCCCCAAACCTAAGGTTTGATATATACATCTACATTTAGGTAAGTGGGGGTGATGGATTCCCCCCACGCCTTCCATCTCTCCCTAGATCCTCCCATATTGGGAATGTGGGAAGAGATCGGGTCATAACCAATAATAAGAGATGGGGGGTCTAGACTTTGGGCCGCCAGAATTGGGATAATTTTCTAGGCCCATGATCTTAATTTCGGGTACCCACAATTGCCCCTATGTTTGTTGGGCCATGTTTTTGGGCTCAATAAATTTAAATGATTTGCCATAATGGCTTTTTTGCAATTCTTCGAAAGTTGTGAAGTTGATTTTAGTGGCACCCACTTCGTATCTTGTGCACTATGATTAGCAGGATTTAAAGGTTTGTTGGAATATCCACTTTTCTACTGTCGTTTCAATCTTTCCAGCACTTTTCCATTCTCTGTGAGTTCTAGCACTTCGTACCTTTTTCTCTCAATTTCCATTCTCATTGGTTCCTTGTCGTTTGGGCCTGTGCTTCTTCATCGTTCGAGTCGATCTTCTATCTTGTAAGTTTCTTGTACCTTTTCTTTGTACTTTTTCTTTGAGTTTGTAGTTTTCTAGGGTTTTCCAATGGCGAAGATTGGGAATAGGTCAGTCTCTGAATTTAGGAAGTTTTATAATATCCCTGAGTGGGTAGATATTGAGTGTTGTGCTTCCCCTCCTAGAAACGTTAGAGAGATAGATGACGCCGACTGGATTCATGTTTTGTTGCTTTCCCAGGGGGACTCACTTTTCCTCCCAACGATTTGTTCTTGCATTTCTTTGGATATTTCAATACTATTCCTGCACAATGCTCGCCTAATGTGTGGAAAATAGTTAATGGCGGACATAGAATAAATCAGTTGTATGGTACTAGGTTAGGAATCGCCAAGGTCTATTTTTACTATTCCTTCTCTCGAATTAGCTCTGGGGTCCTCTATCTCAAAGCTAGGAGACCTGACAGGGTATTGGTAGTAAACCTACCTAATTCCCATAAGGACTATTGGCAAGAAGGCTTCCTTGCTAGAAACTAGCAGTTTTTTCCCCAATCTGAAGGGTTGAGGTCTGAGAGGTTCACTTTTCTCTTTTATGGGGAAGAATACATAGGTAGACATTGCTCTGTTATTTCAATTTTTGTTGATTTATGATCTTTCTAATTCTTCTTTGCTTTTTCTTCCACAGCGAGGTCAAAGAACTTGGAACCTGCTCTCGGCGATGTTCATATCTCGAAATTGGTTAAGGCTTGAAATATCAAGGAGCCTTTGGGTGACGGCGAGCATCCCAGGTATGTTGCCTTTCTGCTCGAGTACAAGAACATTGGCTCCAGCTTCATAGCAAGGCATGTGGATAGTATCCCAGAGTTTGATTCCTCCGAGGAGACTATTGTAGATCTTATCCAGTTGGACGAGGAGGAGAGCATCTCTAAAAGTGACATCGTAGGTGTTGTAAGAAATTTGCGAGGAGATAACTCTAGCAGTAGCAATTCCTCTGATCGTAGGGAGGTCTCTGAAGATCAAGATTCGTCGATCACATCTAGCAGTTCGAGTGAGGAAATGGATCCTCCAAGGAAGAACTTAATCCGGGATGATGATGATGAGGACCATATGCTTCTTGAACAGAGGTCAAAGAAGCAAAAATCTAATTCTGGGGCTGTGGCTACTAGTTCGCGGTCCTCTGCTCTAGAGCAGGAGAGAAAGAGGAAGGAAGAGGAGCAGGTAAGGGAGATAGAGAGAAAAAAGGAAGAAGAGAAGAAGAAGATGGAGGATAAGAGAAGGGTAGAGGAGATAAAGAAGAAAGAATATGAGAGAGGAGGAGAAGAGGAGGGAATAAGTGAGGACGAAGGCCGGGCAGGCCTTAGTCCCAGTATTCACGCTGCCCGAAGGGACTTCTGTTGCAATTTCCCCACAGTTGGCCCCCGCTCTGCTCGAGAGATCTGTCCTCCCAACTGATCGCCAAAGGGCGGTAGGGTCCGAGCAATTGGCCCTTCAGGCTAGTCAAAGGCTAGCTTTGGTAAGATTTTTCCTTTCTCTCCCATGTTTTTATGAATTTCATTATTTTCCTCTTTTAACGTCTTCGTCTTCTTGTAGTTTGTGACTGACTTCGCTGTGCTGTATCATTCACGCGATGAGCTGGTGAAGGAAAATGGCGAGCTGAAAAAAGAGAACTCTGCCCTGCAGCTGAAGGGTAAAGAGCTCGAGGCTAATTTTAAAGCTGTTGACGCTCCATGAATTTCATCCGACCTGGCTCTTGCTATTGCCAACAAGGAGAAGGACACGGTAGTCAAGGATTTAAAAGAGTTGCGATAGGCCTAAGATATGGTTTGCTCGAGAAAACTTGCTGTTGTGGAGGAGAATAGAGTCCTTTCTGAGGAGCTGAAGAAGAAGGAGTCTGAGGTGGTCACTGCCAAGTAAGACTCATATAATTTTGGTTGGACTGCAGCATATGAGGATGCTGAAGTTCAGATAGGCTATATTAGTCGTCTGAACTTTAAGAAGGGCTGGAACAAGGCCCTCATAGCTGCCATAGTGGATATTGCTATTCCCCTATTTGACGAGCATGATCCAGGGCCGAGGCCAGTTGTAGATGAAGAACCTGCCCCACTTGTTGAAGACGCTGACGCTGACCCTGTCCCTCAGGCATCCCCTACTGATGCTTCCCTCGTCATGGCGATAGATATTACCCTTGCCGAGGGTGGTGCTCCTGCTGATGCTGACAAGGGGAAAGGGCCATCGACCTCTGGGCCACCTGAGGTTGCTAACTAGTTATCTGCTAGGATTGCTTTGTATTTTTGGTTTTTCTGTCTGTAAACTTTCTTTTTACTGCTCGATGTAATTTCAAACTTCATTAATGAAAAGGCTTCTATTTCTCAGTGCACTGATTTGTCTCTTTCTTTCCCTTGTCTTTCGATTGCTTATAGTTTATTGATGTGGATGATTACATTCCTGTTACTTCCCAATTGGGAAGGATATTGGGGCCAAATGTGAGATCTGAAGTTCGTCACACTTTTGTGAGGATCTGCAAGTCTCTGCGATTGAGGAACAAGCGCTTCATAGAGCAAACAGAGCTCATCGCCAAGCTGAAGGACAAGCTTCAAGATATGGAGGACATTGGTGCCTCAGTCCAAGAGGAGGTAATTGCAATGAGAACGAAGCTATTAGAGGCCTCTGAGATCAACCAAGTTGGGGAGGTTCTCCAGCAGGAGAATGAGGCTCTGAGGAGAGAGGTCTCACGCCTTAGGGAGCATACGTCGAGCATTGATCTAGCAGTATTACAGGGCTCTTCATCATCACGAGCTAGATCCGGTCATAGTGGTGTGCCCCCTGTATTGCAGGGTCCTCTTCCGATTATTTTACGAGCTTGTAGGAATACCCTAGGTTCATCAAGAAAAATGGAGGAACTTCGGGATGATGTTCAACAGGCGTATGTGATCGCTGTCGGGCTTTAGAGGTATGTTACTCAGTTACGACACTTGTTTGAGAAAGGTCCTCGACTAGTGTGGGCTTATGGCTACGACCAGGGTTGGTTAGATGCTCCAACAAGGTTGTCAGAGTTCGGAGATCTTTCTTTTGTCAGGGGGTGGTTGAGTTCTTTGAATGAGCTGCAAGTCCCGAGGAACTCGATGGTCTGGTATCGCCATGATATTTCTTCCTCTACTCCGATGCCTAACCCTTTCCGGAGGGATGATAGATGGATCCCCATCGATGCCATACCTCGACAATTATTGGAGTCGGATGTGAATGAGGTTGAGGAAGAGTTAGCTCCTGCTCCCGATGACGGACGAAGAGCTCGAGTGGCTGATTATCTCGCTCAGAGGACTCACCCCCATTGAGATTTTTCCAGTTTTTTTTTTTGTATTTTTGATAATGTAAATGCTTTGGGCGAGCTCGCCGACTAAACATGTAATTCCATTGTTGTAAATATGATGAATTAATGAAAAGTTTATGTTTTAGGAAATTTTGCCGACTAAACATGTGCATCATATTATTGCTGCTTTATGATCTTCTAAGTTTGTTTTGTCATGCAAGTGTCCTCCTAGTCTAGTATACTACCGAGATACCATTGTGCACCACTTTACCTTTTAGGTTGTGTCATCACACTCCCTTAGGACTAAGTGGGTCAATTGGCGAGGACACACTTGGTGTTGGATGCTTTATCCGATCAGGATTTTATTCAACCGAAGAAGGTTTGATGACCAGTATAAAATTTGGTCATATTGCCTAAGGATCCCCTGTAGGGCTTCATATGTTGCTAGGGGAAATGCTAAGAGGTCTTTCGTGTTTGATGACGATGACGTGAGGGGGGATATTCCCCTGCTATAGTGTAGTGATCAATGTGCCTATTATTTGGAAAAGACGTGCGATAAATCTCATGCAGCTGTTACTTATCAGAATGTAACCAATTAAGTAACTTTCATTAATGATAAGGGAAATGAAATTCTAGCTTCATAACTAAAGAATAAAAGAAAGATCTAAAAATAGAATCTCTTGAGATTGGCTACGTTCCATGCTCATGGTATTTCTCTTCCTTCCATCGTTTCCAAGTGATAGGCGCCCTGCAGATTGTCTCTTGTTATCTTAAAGGGTCCCTCCCAGTTTGGACCTAGCTTTCCGTCTGATGGTTTCGCTGCGGTGCCCAGGAGTTTCCTTAGAACGTAGTCTCCAACTCGGAATGTCCTTGAGTTAACCCTCTTGTCGTAATGCCTTGCGAGCTGTTACTGATAGCTCATTAGTTTCACTGGGGCTAGCTCCCGGAGCTCATCGACTAGGTCGAGCTCAACGAGCAGTGCTATATTATTATGGCCCTGGTCGATAAGGTTGGACCTCATTGTTGGCAAACCTGCTTCTAGTGGGATGACTGCTTCCATGCCATATGTCAGCAAAAATTGGATTTCTCCTGTCGCTCGCCGAGGAGTGGTTCGGTATGCCCATAGGATATGGGGTATTTCATTTACCCATGTTCCATTGGCTCTCTCCAATCGCTTCTTTAATCCATCGATCACAGTTTTGTTGGAAGCCTCAGCCTTGCCATTGCTGTGAGGGTAGGCCACAGAACTGAAGTGGTGTCTGATACCGTGTTGGTTATAGAAATTCTGAAAGGAACCGCTTTTGAACTGTGTTCCATTGTCGGTGATGATGGTTCTGGGGATGCTAAAATGAGTGATTATATTCCTCCATATGAACCTATCATATAAATTTCTCGGATGTTCGCCAGGGGTTCCGCCTCGATCCATTTGGTGAAGTAGTCAGTTGCAACCAACAGATATTTGCGATTGCTGGTGGTGGCAGGTAGTGGTTCCATAATGTCCATTGCCCATTGGGCAAATGACCATGGGTTGCACAGGGATTTTATATCGCTGATGGGTTGGTGGATCATAGGAGCGTGAAGTTGGCATTTCAGGCATTTGCATACATACACTGCAGAGTCCCTTTGCATATATGGCCACCAATAGCCTTCCTTCATTGCTCAAAAAGCTAGAGACGTCCCTCCGATATTGATCCCACAGACTCCTTCATAAAGCTCGTATAGCACTTGCTCGACATGTCCTGGGTGTACGCATTGGGGGTAGGGACGAGAGAAGGATTTCTTATACAAGTTGCCTTCTGGGGATAAGTGAAAATGATCAGCTTTGACTCTTATCTGGTGGGCAGTCTTCTTGTCATCCGGGAGCGTGCCATCCTTTAAATAGTCCCTTAAGGGGTCCATTCAGCTGGGGGCTGATCCCACCTGGAGTACCTGTTCCACATTTGGTGGCTTGGTGTTGCGGTTAATCCTCGAACGAGTGAGGAAATCGATGGGGATGGTTATTTTTAGGTCGGAGTCAACTACCGAACTCAGGGCTGCTATGGCTTCAACATGACTATTTTGCCCCCTGGGAAACTACTGGACGTTGATCTCTTCAAAGCTCGACATTACTTTTCTCACTAAGGCGAGGCAAGTTGCCATCCTTTCATCCTTTGCGTTGTAATCTCCACTTATCTGATTGGAAACTAGTTGGGAATCGCCGAACACCTGTAAATGTTTTGCTCCCAAGTGTGTGCCATTTGGAGGCCAGCTATTAAGGCTTCTTACTCTGCTTCGTTGTTGGAGGCTGCAAATCCAAGCATGATTCCTTGTTCAAGGATTGTATTATTTGGAGTAATGAGGACAATGCCTACCCCTACCCCCTTTGAGTTAGAGGCTCCATCAACAAACAGTTTCCAGGTTCCCTCTGTTGCTTGGTTCTTCTTTTGCCTTGTTAGTTGTGGTTGGTCGGAGGGTTCCTTGCCCGTGAACTCGGCTATGAAATCAGCAAGGATCTGACCCTTGATAGCTGTCCTTGGTTGAAATTGGATGTCAAATCGACCGAGCTTGACTGACCACTTAGACAGTCTGCTTGAAAAATCCTCTTTCCTTAGGATTGCCTTAAGGGGATGCGATGTTAGGACGATGATAGTGTGAGCTTCGAAATAATGCTTCAGCTTCCTCGAGGCTACTACTAGTGCAAAGGCGAGCTTCTCCAATGGTAGGTACCTTTTCTCGGCGTCCAGTAAGGTCTTACTCGCGTAGTAAACGGAGCGCTAGAGTCTTGCAACCTCGCATATTAACGCAGAGCTGACAGTGTGGTCGGAAACGGAGAGGTACATGTACAAATAATCTGTCTACTATGGTATGACGAGTAGTGGTGGAGAGATTAAGTAAGACTTGAGCTCGACCAATGCTTGCGAGCAATCTGGGCTCCATTCTACCATTTTGCTTCCCTTTAGAAGCTGGAAAAAAGGCTTGCACTTCTCGAAGGATTTAAAGATGAAGCGATTTAGGGCAGCGAGCATACTAGTGAGCTTCTGTATATCCTGGATTGTGCGAGGGGGTTGCACCCTGTTGATTGCATCGATCAGGTCTGGGTTAGCCTCTATGCCTCTCTTACTGACCAAGTACCCAAGAAATTTTCCTGACTGGACACCGAAGGAGCATTTGCTCGCGTTAAGTTTCATTCGGTACTTCCTGAGGATTTCGAAGGTGTTTGACAGGTCGAAGAGGTGATTTTCCTTCTTTTTACTTTTTACGATCATGTGATCGATGTAGACCTCCATAGCGTCTCCCATCTGACCCTTGAACATTTTGGTAACCATCCGCTGATAGGTTCCCCTGCATTCTTGATCCCAAAGGGCATGACCTTGTAGCAGTATAACTGAACTGCCGTGATGAACACTATTTTGTCCTGGTCTGGGGCATATAAGGGGATCTGGTGATACCTTGAGTATGCATCCAAGAAACTCATTTGCTCGTGAGCTGCAGTGGCATCTACTAGTTGGTCTATTTTTGGGAGGGGGAAACTATCTTTAGGGCATCCTTTGTTGAGGTCAGTGAAGTCGATGCAAACTCTCCACTTCCTATTGCTCTTCGAAACTACTAATGGCTTGGATAACCACTTGGGGAATTGTACTTCCCATATGGATCCTGCATTCAGTAGTTTTTCAACTTCTTTTTCGATCGCTTTAGCCTTCTCGGGTGCAGTTCACCATGCCTTCTTCTTGATTGGCTTGAAAGTGGGGTCGATGTGCAGCTGATGACAGACCATACTAGGATTGATTCCAGGCAGCTCATATGGTTCCCACACAAAAACATCTACGTTACGCCTCAACAAGTTTGTCAATTCCTTCTGTTCTTGGTTGGTGAGAGATGCTCCAATCAAGAAGACTCTGTTACTGTCACCATCTCCAGTCGTAACTTCTACCAGGTCCTTGATGACCCACTCGGAGGGGAGGAGCCTGGTCTCCTCTAATCCAGGTCTTCCGTACTTTAATTTCAATTTAGAAGGTGTTAGACCCTCTTCAGCTTGCTCGCTGGGCTGCTCGGCCTTCTTCTCTGGCTTTGGTCGGATGGCTGCTATGAAGCACCTTCTTGTCATCGCTTGGTCGTCGTGGATCTCCATTACTCTTCGCTCAGTTACATACTTGAGTTTTTTATGGTATATCGAGGAGACTTCCTTCATCGCATGAAGCCATCCCCTTCCAAGGATTGCCTGGTATGGCGACTCGATGTCGACTACCAAAAATTCGATCATCTTGGAGATGTTTCTAGCGCGCACTGGTAGTAAAATCTTTCCCAATGGCATAGTTATTTTCCCAGTGAAGCCAACTAAAAGGATAGTAGCTTCCTTTAGGTCGATAACGCTTAACTTTAACTTTTTGAATAGGTCTAGATACATTACTTCGGATGATCTTCCTAGATCGACGAGCAACTTGTCGACTTCAAAGTTCGCTATCCCGAGTGTAATGATCAAAGCATCATGATTTGGGGTTCTTGCTCCCACCAGATCTTCATCCGTGAAGATAATATGCTTGTTATAGTTGACGTCATCTGCTCGTCGACGCTTTCCTGACTGTGAGTTTGCTGGATCGATCTAAAAAGCTTGCATTACCGCTGTAAGTTTTTTCATCTCCATTTGAGCTGAATTTCCTTGTATCTTCTTAGCATCAAATGCTCCGTGAATTATCGCGAAATCATGTCCATCGTCATCTTCCAACACGTTGTCAGGTCTTGCCTCTCTATTGGCAGCCACTTTCTCTGCCCTTTTCTTCACAAATTCGTTCAAATGCCCAGACTGGGCCAGCTCCTCGAGGTGAGACTTAAGAGCTTTGCAGTGCTCAGTCTTATGTCCTCCCTCTTTGTGAAAAGCGCATCTTAGCGCATTATTCCTCTTCGAGGGATCTCCTCCCATCTTCCTGGGCCACTTGATGAATGGCTCATCTTTGATCTTCGCGAGAATTTTGTAAATTAGTTCTCTGAAGATGGTGTTGATCGCCTGGAATGCTTTCGACGCATCATTGTTCCCTCCGTTCTTGGAGCCATTTTTGCCCCCGTTCTTTCCTCCTTTATTCTGGTTCTCAGCTTTGTCAGTTCCCTTGGTAGTGAGTTTAGCTCGACCATTTTCTCCTGTACTGAGGCGGGTGACATCTTCTACCTTAGCGTACTTCTCGATGCGAATCATTAGTTCATCAATAGTCATGGGCTCCTTCTTCATCAGGAATTGGTATAGAAGGGAAGAACCAGGGAGCCCAATTTTGAAAGAGGCCACTGCCACTTCCTCTGCGCAATCCTCGATTTTATTGAATAATTCCCAGTACCTCTTGGCGTAGTCTCAGAGGGTCTCTTGGGGCGTTTTCTTCATTATCAGCAAAGCATCCATCCTTTTGGGATGGGAGCTACTACTAATGAATCGGGCCATGAAAATCTCATCTAAGGATTTGAAACTCCTGATTCACTGATGGGGGAGCCATTCAAACCACTTCTGCGCTACGTCATGCAGGCTCGAAGGAAAAATTCAGCACATTAGCACATCCCGGTGGTTCCAGAGGGTCATGGCCTGTCGGTAGTGCCTGACGTGATCAATGGGATCAGTCTTACCATCATAAATCTTAAAACTTGGAATGGAAAATTTCTTGGGGTCTTCTTCTTCCTCAATTTACCTCGTGAAAGGTGACTTCATCAGGGTTTTGAGAGCTTGCCTAGCGAGTTCTTGGGTCGATCTGGTACCGTGATGGGCAGGGTGTTGGTCTATCTCCTTGCAGACCAGATTTCGTATGTTCTCGTCGCTGCGAGCATGGCTCTGGTAACGACGAGATCTTCACAGCTTCTCATGGAGGTCGTCGTCTAATTCGTCTCCCTCGACCTTTTGAGATCCTCACCTAGGGCTCCTTCCTCGGCTGTGAGACTTGCTCTCCTGAGGGCTAGGAGTGTGGTATGGACGTCTCCTGTTATCAGGATGAAGCTCCCTCTCCAGTCTTTCCAATCTTCTTTTCAAGCGAGCATTCTCAGCCTCGTATCTGCGAGAAGACTCCCTCTGCTCATGGAGTCTTACCTCGTATGCATCAATCAATCTGGATATCTGTGTGGACCTCACTGGTCCTTGGATTTCTTCTGAGGCTGGCCTTTCCAAGGGAGCCCTTTGATCTGAACGTCGAACTTCAGACCTAATCTTATGAGGAGCAGGTGGTTCTTGAATATCCCCTACCTGGGGGGCATTGCTGCTATGACCAGACATTTTAAACTCCTCTTTTGGTGTGGGATTTTCTCAGGGAAGATAAACGCTTCCCACAGACGACGCCAATTATAGTGATAATTATTATCTAACACAAATAAATAGGATAAAGGCAAATATCAAATAAGAACAAGGAATGTAAAATGACAATCACACAACAAAGATTATACGTGGTTCAGCAAAGATGTACCTACGTCCACGGGGGGGCAGTCTATGTTATTTCTATATACTCTGGGTAGTGATTACAGAGAATACAACTTGTCCTTTTGCCCCGGACCTAGGGTTTTATATATACATGTACATTTAGGTAAGTGGGGGTGATGGATTCCCCCACGCCTTCCATCTCTCCCTAGATCTTCCCATAATGGGAACGTGGGAAGAGATCGGGTCATAACCAAAAATAAGAGATGGGGGTTTAGGCTTTGGGCCGCCAGAATTGGGCTACTTGTCTAGGCCCATGATCATAATTTCGGGTACCCATAATTGCCCATAAGTTTGTTGGCCCATGTTTTTGGACTCAATAGATTTAAATGATTATCCATAATGGCTTTTTTGAAATTCTTCGAAAGCTGTGAAGTTGATTATGGTGGCGCCCGCTTCGTATCTTTTGAACTATGATTAGCAGGATTTGAAGGTTTGTTGGAATAGCCACTTTTCTACCGTCATTTCAATCTTTACAACACTTTTACATTCTCTGTGAGTTCTAGCACTTCGTACCTTCTCTTCTCCTCCATCGTCTTCTTCTCTTCTTCCTATTTTCTCTCTCTCTCCCTTACCTGCTCCTCTTTGTTCCTCTTTCTCTCCTGCTCCTGAGTAGAGGAACGGGAACTAGTAGCCACAACCCCAGAGTTAGATTTTTGCTTCTTTGACCTCTGTGCAAGAAGAATATGGTCCTCATCATCATCATCCCGTATTAAGTTCGTCCTTGGAGGAGCCATTTCCTCGCTCGAACTGCTAGATGTGCTCGATGACTCTCGAGCTTCAGAAACCTCCCTATGATCAGAGGAACTGCCACTGCTAGAGCTCTCTCCCCGCAAATTGCTTACAGCACCTACGGTGTCACTTTCAGAGCTGCTCTCCTCCTTTTCCAACTGGATAGGATCCGCATCAGTCTCTTAGGAGGAATCAAACTCTGGGATACTTTCCACAGACCTTGCTATGAAGATGGAGCCAATGTTCTTGTACTCGAGCAGAAAGGCAGCAGACATGGGTCAACACTTCTACCAAGACATTGGCCTTCCCCAGGTGATGTTGGATATTAAACTGATAATATTTCAAAAATTATATCTAGATGCGCTGATGCATATTCAATTCTCTCTAAGTGAACAAGTACTATAGTGACTTGTGATCTGTGAATAGGTAAAATCTCTCCCCTAACATATTATGTCTCCATATCCGTAGCACAAACAAGACTTTCGCTAGCTCCAAGTCTTGAGTGGGGTAATTCATCTTGTGACGCTTAAGATTGCAGGAAGCATAAGCTATATAGTGGTCTACTTGATATATCACACCCCTACGTCATTGTAGGGATGCATTAGTAAAAACCAAAACACACTACTCCTTCCCTAGGAAGTTAAAGTACGGGTGATGAAATCAAGTTATCCTTCATCTCATCGAAAGCCAACTTACAACCGTTATCCCAGATAAACGGTACCCCTTTATGAGTCAACTTGTTCAATGGAATTGCAATCTTCAAAAATCCTCGAATAAACCGTCGGTAGTTCCCGACTAACCCTAAGAAATTGCGCACATCCATGAGTGTCATGGGATGTCCCCACTCCCTCACCATTGATACCGTACTAGGATCCACTAATAGCCCCATGTCAGATATAATATGACCCAATAACTGTACCTTATGAACCCATAACCCTTATTTCTCAAACATAAGGTACAATTGATACTCGTGTAAAGTCTACGAAGCCCTATGCAAATGCTCTTCATGCTCTTCCTCTACCTCAGAATAAATTCAGACGTCATCAATAAAGATAATGACAAATTGTTCCAAGAACTCTTTGAACACCATATTCATCAAATCAATAAACACAAGTGGTGTGTTGGTTAGCCTAAATGACATAACCCAAAATTCATAACACCCATATCTCATCAGAAAGGTCGTCTTAGATACATCTTGCTCCTAGATGTGTAATTGTTGATACCTGGATCTCAAATCTATATTAGAGAAGTAGGAATCTCCTTTAAATTAGTCAAATAAGTCATCGATTCGGGGAAAAGGATATTTATTCTGTATCATGAATTTATTCAACTCCCAATAATCTACACATAGGTGTAGTTATCCATCCCTTTTTTTTACATATAGTACTGGGGCACCCCATGGCGAGGTACTCCTACGAATAAAACCTTACCCCAAAAGTTATTGAATCTGCTCACGTAGCTCCCTCATATCCGTAGGAACCACTAGGAAAGGTGCACAAGCTATCGACTGAGTGCTCGGTGATAAATCAATGAAAAACTACATCTCATGGCTAGGCGACAATCCCGGTATCCACATAAACACATCTGTGAACTCACATACAATCGAAATTAAATATAGGGAGATAATTACCCCCTTAGAGGTCTCCTCCAACATATAGTGTAAATGAGTGGATGATCCACCTTTGGGACGAGGGATCGCCACTAAGAACATATTGTGGCCCAAAATCCCAATTATTGTGTTCTTACTCTAATAATCAATCATGGTTCTATACGCTGTTAGCCAATCCATGCCAATAATGGCGTCATGCTATGACATATCTAATACGAGCATATCTGTGGGAAAAACAAGTCTCCCAACATCTATACTCACACCTCGACAAATAATGAAGATATGAGTCTACACTCGTGACTGTACTATAGGTCGTGTCTAACAATCTTGTGGCTAACCACAATGGGATCATCAATATAAGATGCAGAACCTTGTGTGATAGTAGGTAGTCTAGGTATGTTCACTTATATATAATAAATCATACAATAGGTATACACACAACCTATACACATATATCATTAGGCATGCACACATCCTAATATATTTGGTTTGTAGTATAACCCTCGAATATCCTACGTATTATCAATTAATCATTGTAATTCTCATCATATATTCCTGAGTGTTTTCCACTAACCAAAGTGTGTCAATTATCAACTAAACTGTTTTAGTAGTTATTTTACTAAAACTCTACTGGTTTAAGTCATACATTTTCTCACCATCTGTAACCATTTTTCATTCTTCCGGATTTATTACATTATAAATCATGCCTGAATAATCCTAGCCCCAAATTCTTCTCATATGACTGCATCTCAGTATTAACATTGGCCTACTAGAAATCAAGATATCCCCAAATATATTTTAAAATTACCAAAAAAATTCACCTGATCGTTACCCACAGGTTATACATGAAAACGGGGAAAACTATCCAAATCTGGGGAAATTGAATCAATTCGAACTTAGTCCAAATAAATTCACTTTTTGAAATGATTCGGCTAAGGAACCGAATGGATTAGTGTAATAGGCATCGCCTTCTTCCTTGTAATAGTTATGGGTTTTTCCATTTTTAACCTTCAAAACCTCCATGATTTAATCGCAGAATCCCAACCAAGTGTAGCAGACATTTTACAAACATATATAAAGGATTTCAAACCTATTAGAATCACTAAATCATCATGGAACACCTTTAAATCAGATTAATTCCACATCAAATCCAAAAAAACGATTATTAAAATTATTGTTCCAGAACCCAGATTTCTTCATATATTAATATCATTAATGCATCAATTTTGTTTCACATGCATGAAGAGATCAAACCTAACTTGATTCATACCCAAGAACATGAATCAAATCTTCCAAATTAAGACCAATATTTATATATTCATCATATTAATCATCCTACAGTAACATGGATGGTATATGTGTTCAAAACTTGCAAGATAAATTCTTGCCTCGAATAACATGTCTGAATTTTTGCAGAATGATGGTGGGATTACATTCCTCTCCTCCTGATCTATACCAGGGTGGTGGTGGTGGTGGTGCATGAATGGTGTGGGATGGCCTTGAAACTCCATCTCTTCCTCCTCCAATGGCCTCGAGGTATTCTTTGTAACTTCTGCCCTAACTCCCTCACGTAATTGATGATATAAATCTCCAATTTTCCCCAAAAATCCAAAAGACTAAAATACCCCATCGGGGGGTCGATTTGGCCTAAAAATACCTCGGGACCCAATCCAAACCCTCATGTTCACTTTTCTGACTAACTGGAGCACTTAAAATGACCATTTGGTTGAACCATAATTAAATTACATTTTAACTCATAATTTTAAGTCATGACACAACTCACATGCGCATCCCCACTAAATTTTTGTAACTTACGTATTTCTCACTCACGACAATCATAATATGTTCTTATTTGTTTATTACTCATTCACTAAGTGATATCTAATATAAATAAACATTAACCCTTGTCTTTCTAATTAACATTTATTGTAGCACGGATTAATTTCCCATTATTAATATAATTAATCGCAATATAAATATCATTAAAAATGCGAGGTGTTACATTACAGTAGGCCAGTGAACTTTTATTTGTAATTTATTGTCTTCAATTTGTAATACCCTTCCATAGTACACTTCCCATTTCATTCAACCAAAAACAAATTTCGTCCTGGATTTTCTCTTGTACGAGATTATTTATTATATTCCTTATTTAGATTGAATCACCTATATTTGAAGATACAATCTGAAGTTATCTATTCATAAACTTTTCATCACACAAATTTAGGTCGTTATATTTATACCTAAATGGATTAATAAAAAATATCACCTCTATTACGACGATAATTTTAATTGGGTACCTTCACTCCGTTTAGGTTTCAATCACACTGTAATCTCAAATGGTATTAGAGTGGTTACTCACTTGAATAGGTTTAATTACATTCAAGTTGTTCCATTGTTCATTTAATATAGTTAAGTATGTGTTAATGTATTAGTGACATTACTGGTGAAAGTAATACACATTCATTCATTGAAACTTATAACCCCATCTAATTTTTTTGAATCACTATATTGATATTAAAAATGTCTTTATCAATAGTGATACTGATATGAAAGAATATCATCTATGAAATTCTTAAGATGGTTTTATACTATAAATTATTATGAAGATCAAATGCGAAACTTGTCACGAAAGTAAAAATTTTAGGAAAATAATTTTTTTTGGAAAAAAATGGAGCTCATGTATGTTTCTGTTCGTCAAAGATTCCTATTCTTAATTTCTCTTTTTTGAGATGTATCATAACTTTTTTTTGTTTTGAATTTATTACGTATAATACACAGTGGAAAAACAAAAAAGAGATGCAATTTTTTGAGTAAATAAAACTTCTTTGAGAAAATCGACACTTTTGAAGTTAAGAAATAAACATTTTCAATAAGGTCATGCTTCAAAATGAAATTTTCCAAGTTATAGAATATTGTGGACATTCTATTTAACAAATAATTATAGCCCTAGATTTATGCTTTATTGACTTCTTTGATTTTCTTGATGATCTTATTGTAGATAATAAGTTGCTGATGGTTGAATAAGAATGTGTGTCCACTATGAAAACTGTGGACACTTTAAAAAAGAAGTCTTCAATTTGCAAATAATGCGATGTTAATATTTTGGAAATGGTTGAGACAAACATTGAAGGTTTGGATTCTAGAAAACAAGGAATTTCTAAAGGAGTTTCATTACGTATCAATGCTTCACCATCAAATGAATCATATTTTTTCAAACAATTTCCAAACATACAAAAATAAGGTGATGTGAAGGAGAAGAATTCATCACTTCAAAATTTTTGAAGATTGTTCCGAATATGCATTCACATGTTTATATACCTAATATTCTTGAATTCAATCATCGTCATAAAGTAGGCAATATTACAAGTTTTTCTTTTGCATCAATCCGACTTGGTATTATCGTAATGTTACAAAGAGATGAGTCTTATTAGAAATAATTGGGAAGGAATAGAAGGAAAACATGATTGTCAGGTTCACAAGAAAAGGACCTAGTGATTCGAAAACATCAAATGGTGGTACTATGGACAAATTGCTTCACGTAGATAACATATGTATTAGGAAGGATAGTATTGAAAAGATATATGTAGAGATAAAACAAGATCCTAAATTGGTTCCCTAAAGCTATAGATATATTGGTTTCTCAATGTGCTAAGGACTTTTAGAACAATTAACCAGTTCCTTAACCTATGCTACTCTTTGTGTTGTGATTATATATTGACCTCGCATATTTGTTTTAGATACAATCATTCATCCTGTTCTTGTAGGTTAATTAGCTCATATTTTTAGAATAATGCACGAACTCTTGCGTATGATATTTGTATTTTGTTTCTTTTTTGCATTTATACTCTCAAAATCGAAATTTAATGGTTCAAAATATTAAAACTCTCAAGATTGATTAATATGGATTATATCCAACAAAATCGATGAACATGATAGTGCCCAACAGTCTTGGGTACTATTCGATTGAAAGATTAAACGAAGAAATTTTATTTTGGATTTTTGGTTTTCAAAATGATTGTGATTTTGAAATGAGTGTGATTATTATGCTTTGTTCATACGAGAAGTTCTTTCATAGTTGTAGTTGAAAATAAAAATTAAAAATCATTACAGAAAATATGGTTGGGGATGAAACTTCAGTGTGTGTAAGGTACCTTTAAAACAAAAGAAACAGTTCTTTGACCCACGTACGTTTGCAACCGCCACAACATGCAATTTTTTTTATAAGATATGTCTTAAAGAATTATATCTATCAAAATTGGGTAAAGCGAAGGAAATGAGATTTAAAGATTTTAATCATAAAAAACATAAAAGGAGGAAGAAAAAAAATGTTAGTTGAAAATTTTAAACTTTCAAGGAAAATGAGAGTTTTTCTTTAATAAACATCAATGTAGGTTTTCCAAGAGTATTTTTCATGGAACTTATTTTTTCTTTTCATTATTCAAGACTCAAACATGTTCACTTGTATTCTTCACCCAAATTATATTTAATACATCCTATAATTAATTGAAATTAAAAACGTTTTAACCTTTAAATGATTATTCATCTATATTCGGTGTATGTCATATAACCATAAACCATGATTATGATGTTTAGACGCATATCTTCTTATCATTAATCAATGAGTTTAAAAAGATGGACCTTAATGTTCATTGTTATATTATACCTTGGAATTTCTCCTTTGATTTGGAAAATTCAAATTTTTAGTCCTAACACACCTAAAGAAAATGCTAAATCACCTCATCGAATTTACTTGTGACTCGAAAAGACAATATGTCCCTTTAGGGGAAGTGGAGGACTCAAAATCTCTTCCATTAAGAGCACCTCATGAGAATCTTTTCTTGCCTTAGCGAACAAATCAATTTATGTGAGAAAATCTCTAGTTGATGTCACAACTAACGAAACTTAGTTTCTCTTTAGTGAAAGCTCTCACTTTAGCAAAGCTCTTTGGTTTGCGTCAGCGAATTGGGTTTTATAAAGTTTGAAAACCTTATTTTTAAAACAATTCACTAAAAAAACTTTTTACCCTTAATCACAAATTTTTACAGACACTAGGAGCCATTTTTTGTTTGATTTAATCTCCTTACACTAATTTAAAACATCAACCATTATCTTGAATCAATAGGTAAGCGTCTTTCTTCCACTTTACGATAAGATTTTTGTTAAAAAATCTAAGTTTTGGGGTGTTTGGTTAATTTTAATGAACATACTAGTCCATGAAGGAATTAATCTAGTTCTTTAGATTAAATTGATTATGTAGAGTTTTTCTTATGGATGTTTGATAAAGTCACATTATATAAACATTATGTATATTAAAAATTCTAATTATTTTGGGCATTTTCGAGTCAATCATAACCTATTCTTGGTATATCATGGTATGAGACTCTAGCCCATGTTTATGGCTAGATTCCTTTTCTTCAGAGGTCTAAATTCTTGAACTAAATATGATATATGGAATCGTTGTATCATTGCAAATTTTTGTTTTAAGTTACAATGTCAAGTTCATCCTCAAAACATTCTTCTACTAAGTATGCCAAAACAGAACCTAATAGATTTCAGGCTCCTACTCGTGAACAAAGTTGTAATGTTCCTTTTTAAAACAAGAACGATTTAGTTTAAGAGGACAATAGATTATTGATAAATTCAAGGATAGTTGCCAAATGTTTTTATGGAATATCCTAATCGATGGTGGTTAAATGTGTGCCGACATGGAGCTGAAAAGAAATTTATTAATCCTAACACGGTTAGGGAGTTTTATTGGACAATTGAGTTTGATAATGGACACAAAACTTCTTTCCATATAATGGTATGTGTAATTCGAATGAATTTTTAAGGTAAATCATCCATTAAGAGTATCATTTTCCAAATGTTGAGAAATTGAGATTTCCTTTAGAAAGATACGAATATCCAAGCATGTATACTGCACGGACTGAAATCATAAATGCTCGTGAACTACAATGTGAAGAAACAATTGGAATAAAAAACCTCATGAATTTTTACTATCTTTGGCATATGATAGTTTTGGGGAACATCATTCGAAATATCACCATGCCACTCTCCCCACACCTTACTGCTTTTGTTTATATATATTGGAACTGAGGTACCGATGAATTTGGTTGAGGAGATGTATTACACAATGAGGAGTGAAATGGAAAGTAAATAGAATGTAAGACCACATCTTCCCTTTCGCACATATGTTTCTCAGTTACCGGTTAATCAAAATGTAAAGATGTTAACAGTGGAAATGTCAGATAAGGTCTCGATCAATCTAACATATAAGTTTTATATCGACGAAGAAAGAAGAGCGATAAAACAGATATGAAACTTGAACTAGATGATTTTGTAGAGTTTGATGGACATGGTAAGAGAATATAATAAAATTTATCAATAGGATGGATGCACTCACTTATTTACATGCTTCCGGTGCCATCAATAATGTCACATGCCCCTCAACACATGGATGGAAGCCCCGTACTAGAGATTTTTCCTCAGGATCGGGATATAACTCCTTTGATACACATTTTAGTTGTATTTAGAACAAATTGACTATACACTGGGATGCACCTCCGATTTTCTTTGACTAGATATCATAGAGATGACTAGGATGACACATGAGCCCACTGAGCATGTTAATTCTTAGACCACTGCTTAAGAGGCATTCTTCTCTTTTAATAAGCATGCGATTTTTACCTTTAAGAGGATCATGGTGGATCTCATTGGTAGGATCTATATTATTTGCACGAATCAAGATTCCATGTTGGAAGTGACAAGGATAAGCATTAACTGGTTGTGATGAATATGATGATGGGTTAAGTCATGGTTGGGATATTTTATTCATGACATGTGAATTTTTGAACATATTTTTTCTTATATATATGTCATGTTTTTGTTTTGAGTTAGGATGTTTCTTATTCATCGACATATGTTGTACTCCTAAAATTATTTATTATTTTTATTATATAATTTGATTATGATACAATAGGGGCAATAAAAGTTTTACTACACTTTACTTATTTATAGTATAAATTGATTGGAATGTCAAACCTATCATATAGTTATTTCAAATTATTGTATTTTCTCCTATATCCTGTTTAGTTCATTTCCTTATATATCTTTATATGATTATGTATTGAATTACATCTCTTAAAGTCATACGTTTCTTTAAAAACAATTTATTAAAAAAATTCATTTCTCATTTAAATTTAATTTCATTATAAACTTGACTTTCTTTTTTTTTTATAATTTATTTCCTTTGTTAGTTTTCGTGACAAGATAGGGGTAAAAATTATGGTGGAGGGAAGATTAAATTAAGGGGGAGTTTTTATTTGATGACAATATTGACATTTTTTTTTATAGAACATGATCTTAGGGAGCCTATATACACATAAGAGTTAAAGTATATATCATTAATGTGATATTCTAGGATGCATACTTGTTAATATATGAAATAATATACGATATTAAATGATTTATACTTTGATATTCATAATTATTATTCACCGTTGTTGTTGTTTAAAAATAGTATATGGTTTAGAGCCTTAATTTGAATACACTAACATTAAAATAAAACAAATAAAAAGATATAAATCAAGTTATACCTATTTGGAGAGAGTATTAGAGAAATAAATGAGAAACAAATATGGGGATGGGATTTATATTCCTCGAACCATGGTGGTGCCTACGTCCATAAGTGTTTTGTAAATAGTATTGATTTCAACCGGGGGGGGGGGGGGGGGGGGAGGAGAAATCCATAAATGAAGGATGGTTACAAAATCTCTTAAATCACTCTAAAAGTTGATAACATAATGGTAGGAAATTATCTATCAATCCTCCCATAATGAGGGATTTTTTGTTATTTTATAGTCTGACGCAATAAAGAGAGCGAGAGAGAGAGAGAGAGAGAGAGAATATCATTGAGGATTATTTTTATTTCCCGCATGCATATGTCCAGTGAGTGTCCTTGATGTCCGACTGTCACTAGGTATACGTCTATTGTAACGGTGTTAAGTAACGGAGTTACCAACTGTGAGCTATTCGAGTTAAGTTGACCATCCATTACACTCGGGCCGAACAAAATGGCATGAGACAACTATAATGGTACCCAAGGTGATCAGTTTTTAGATTAAAGTATGATTCCAGTTGTTTCCCTCTGATTGGTTCCTGGGTCACACCATATTCACAGAGCAATAAAAGAATTAAAGACTTGGATTGTGATTGGAGAATAAAGTGGATTCTTTGAGGTATTATGCCTTGGAAGTGTGTGTTTTGAAGATTGAATGAGTGACGTGTTAACTTGTGTGAAAGTTTATTGGCTTTAGCAGTTTTGATCACCTCGGATCCTTTTCAGCGTGCACCTATGAAAAAGACTTGTATTGTTTCCACTTGAGATTGAGCATGACACATGACAGATGTTGGTATTTGGCATCTCACGTAATCATCATGCACATTTAGGGCAGTGCACATGTCAATCAGATTGTGCCTATCCAGTTTTCTAGCTATGACATCGCGTGTCATAAGTGGGGATAATTATTAACGCCAAAAAGTGTATAAAATCTTCAAGATTGAAATGTCTTAAACTTTTCGCATCATTCCAATCTTTCCTTAGATTTTTTGGGAGAGAACATCCTTCTACTTCAAAATACCTTCCATCTACAGCCATTTTTCTCGGACGATTATTATTTTTTCCTAATTTCTTCCTAGGAAATCCATTTCCATCGAGTCTATAAATCTCCCCCTTTTTAAGACTCAAAATGTGTGTCATTGTCATTAATTTTTAACATTACTAAAGCTCCAGATATGCTATTTTTTCTTCTAGGTCACCACAATAGTTTTTCTTCCATTTTTTACTTTGCTAGGTTCAATTTGTTATTGTTGTTGTCGTGGTGGTGGTTGGTCAATTTAAACGGTTGATTGGGATTTCATCCGTCTTAGGTGTCCATTGAGCTGTCTGTCCTAGGGTCTCTATTGTAGGTATTTTTAGGTTTTATTGGGTTTAGTCATTCCTATGGTTTTGTTTTTTGACACTGAATAACCCCATGCATTGATGTACCCAAAACTCTATTCTTCCTTAATAAGTTACGAATCTTACGTGCATAGGTGAATAGAATATTTAACTCATTTCGAATCTTCTTGCCCAGGAATCATTTCCAAGAGCTTCACCAAACCCCTTCTGGTGGTTCGACGTGAAGACAAATCTTTTCATAAAAAAAACCCAAACTGTAGCATCTTTTGGTGATTTTGCACCTCTTCCCATTCATGTGGAGTTTGATGATCCTGAAGTTGTAGGGCATGAAGTGTTTGATCAAGATGAGAACAAACTTGGTGTTGGGCATTTTGTAAAAATAGTATCAAATATAAATGTTGTTGACTTAGAATTATCAGTTGAGAGAGTTATGTCTGCAAGAGTTGTGCCTTCCCCTACCCCTATTGATAAGACATCTAACGAGTAGAGTACCTCAGGGAGATTCATTGATTACTATGACCCCTATAACACCGACACCAGGTGGCATGCCTGTGATGTCTTGTAGGATGAGATGGAGGCTTTGAGAGAGAAATATAGCATCCCTATTAACCTTTTGACCCGACTTCTAGACTGCAATGAGGGAATTCACAATACTCAGTATTCATACGAGGTTTTTCTTCCTCTATGGGAACTCTAGTTGGGACTTCATCTAACCCTACACCCTATTATATGACCCATTATGAGGGTATATTATGTTACTTTTACTCAACTCACCCATAATTCCTATTGGATGATTCTTGCGGTAATGATGCTTTGAAAAGATCGAACTGCCTTTAACCTCATTTGAGACATATTCAAGTATGTCCATACTATAGAGGACAATGTGAAAAACCTAGGTTATTATCATTTCACACCTATAATATCCTATTTAATGGTGGTTAAGTTCATCCATACCAGTAACCATAGTTAGAAGAGCTAGTTTATGTTCATGAAGTGTGACTTGGAATTTCGAGTACATGAGAAAGATAGGTCATGTACGGTTCCCCATGAATGGGTTTGACTGAAAAGATTTGGCAAATCACTTATTTTATTTGCTTTTTAGTTTACCATTTGATTTGCACTGTATTGGCATGTTTGTTTTGACTTTTTTGTGAAGAAAGCTTCCAAGCTTCCTATAATGCTAGTGGACATAGTTGAGACTTGCTGCATGCCCAACCCCCCCTAATTTTGAATATTTTCCCTCCATGTCCTAGTTCATTAGTGCTTGGTATTACACTCCTCCCGATGGTGCTCACCCTATAACATCATTGATTCCACTGGTAGCAAAAGATCCACTTGAAGTTGACCAAGGCAGAGAGGCTAACTAGGGTGATATAGAGGAAGTTAAAGAGGGTAATAATACTTTGCTATTATGTTTTCATCTTCTGCATGACCAATGTGTAATAACTAACTATTAATTTTTATGCACCTTGCACTCCTACCACTTTGGGTTTTATTACCGAATATTTAAATGGTATGGAACTTCAAGGAATTAATTATGATGCTATGGAACTTTCCCATTATAAGAAGGTTGACGATAAGCAGAAGAGAAGAGCTAAAACCGAGTCCATGGATAAGAAGAAAATTTGATGACCAAATGAGGGCTGATGTTGGCGACAAGAAGCAGGTTGAGAAAAATGTTAGGCAAAAAGCTAAAGTTGAGGGTGCTTCTCGGCTAAATGAAAGGGAAAGGCTCCTTTATCTGCTATTCCTATCACCATGGGGAAAAAGGCCTCATAAAGTCCATAATTCAAGGTGATCCTAAGGGTGCATGGATAACTAATTCGAGGCCACCCATGCTTATTATTGATAGGATTCAAATTAAAAGACAACTATCTTCTTAAATCGTCTATGGTCAGGGGTCGACCTTCCATTGTGATTACGTTGAGGATTTCAACTTTGACCCTGACCACCTCATAACTATAAAGGATTTGAAGAATGACCCTGGATCCATCTTCCAACGCGTGAGCAATGCCACCAATTTCAATGTTTGTGATGGGTACAAGAAGGACATTGAGTTTTTAAGGGGTTATAACCCTGATGCTTTCTAGAGGTTAGATTAACATCATTTGGATGTGGTAAATCTGCTGAAACTATTCCCGTGTGTGTGTTCTGCACTTTGTCATCTTGTTACCTTTTACATTTTCATATCAAGAGTTCAATGTGTACCATTATATTGAAGGAGAAGGTCGTGAACTACCACGTTGCTTATGAGGACTAAAATGACATCATTGTCATTCTTTCTAAGGAGAATCATTGACTAAAGAATGACCTACAATAAACAACTAACAATCTCAAGATTACTTTCTCTAATCTTGGAGAGAAGGTTGATGCTGTGATCTCAATGATAATGTCCTTCAGCAAGGCAGATGACAAGTTATAAATGTTCAAGGATCAGGCCAACACTGATGTTGTTAAGTTCATAATCCTTGAAGAGGCTATAAAGAAGGACAATTATGATCATGTGGTGTCTATGAGAGAACTTTATTCAACCAACTTCAATAAAACCCTGGTGAACTAGGATCTTGTTCAAGCTAATGAAGCCCTGTACAAGGCTAAGGATATTGCATTGTAAAGATTCAAGTCATCCATGGACTATAATGTGAAAACAATATCCTTCTCCCTTAGTGTCTATGTGGATATCAATAATAGGGTCATGAAGCACTACCCTAAGATAGCTGGCGCAGTCAACAAGTGTAAAGGTGATGGTGATGAGGATAAACTTTGGACACTGAGCCTTTGATGTAAAATAATGAGTATATTGCTGAGGAAGATCAGGTCAGTGGAGCCAAGCATATTATCTTTAAGTGGACTAACCTTCCTGCTTCCTAGGACACCATAACTACCAAAGTCCCTACTATTGTTCCTCACTCAATTTACTCAAAATTTTATTAGGTTACCAAGGTTGTTGCTACAAATGGAGATGATTCATTATTTTGATCCATCTGAAACCTTTATATTTGTGAAGCTTTATAATGGTCATCTTTTTATTTGAACATTTTTCATGTTTTATGAATTTTCATTCAACTTAAGATTCTTATTGTTTTCACATGTTTTGATCTTCCCAATTACTTTTCATGACTAAATTCTTGGCCTCCATTTGTATTTAAGTTTCATCTTTAATCATACGTTTCGTAGATAACTGTGCTAGAAATTCAACGGCCTTATAGTCAATTTTATCTATATGGACTTAAAGTCGGATCTTATCCAGCGATCATGTTTACTTATTAGTTGCTAGGTGTTGGGTGTGACCTGTTATTATTCTAGACTTATGATCGTATTGTTGGATCTTATCAACTCGATCTTCCATACTCGCTATGAGTTTTGGAAGAACTTGAGTTGTCCAAACTTAGGATATACCAATTCTTATATCGGCATACTAGTCATATGGATGGAGCTTGTCATCCCAACCAATTGTCAACATTGGTGGGCAGAGTCTATCAAATATATTGGAACGTATCCTTGCTTTAGTCAATTAGTGTATGATCTTATCATCCATATACCTGCACTTGATTTTTCATGTGTAGTGTTTTGCGTGCTCATCTTAGAGATGTCTTTAGCCTAGGATACATGAATATCTCCCATAAAAATGAAATGAATAATTGATCCAGTTCAAACATGGAACAACAACACATGTAAAGGCTGAAGTCGTGATTTTCAATTATCACTTAAAGATGTGTTATATGTAAATAAAATATCATTTACTTAGGGTTTGATCCTTATAATGTAATGAACTCATCATTGGGAGTAGTTTGTTATATGCTCTACATTCTATGTGAGGATTAGAAAAATCGGACATGAGTCGTTCTCAAGAATCGTAGAAAATATAGAAATAAAGTAAAGCAAGCACTAAAGGAAAGAACAAAAGTTATAGAGTCGTTCGGCTATAAAAATGAGCATACATACACTTTGTGCCATGATCACATTATATGCATTTTATAATACAATATGATTGGTCCTAAAGAGTCATACACGTAAGAGAGGAGAAAAGAATAAATGAGTATAGTGAATCCGGGAAGACCAAATGTGAATTGCAAGGTCAGTTGTGTACCGACTATGGCCTGGTAAGATGCTAGGTTGGTGTATCTCTAAAGAGAGAGGGAGTGTAGAGATTTTAGCAGGGCTTCGCCTGGTGATTTTCTTCTTGCCCCCCGTAATGGGGTGAGCACCTCAATTTATAGGATATATAAAGATTATTACATGTGCACGAGGCACGTAATATGTGATGAGGTGGAAACATAAGGAATCCTTCTAGGATAGTTGTCAAGAATTTGGTATATGTGTAAGGGTGATGATGTATATGGACTCCTACAGCAGCTAGTTTGGATGGGCTCGCGGCCTATATGGGCCTAAGAAGCAGCCAACTATAGGAGATAATGTGGCTGGCCTCAGGCAAGTCAGCGGCTGTCATAAGATAGGCTAATCAGTTTAGAGCATCGACCCGTCTGAGCCAAAGTGGCAACGCCTTGTAAAATTTTCCACGGTAGTAGGTATTATATTTTCCATATCAATAAGCCTCCAAGTTGTGGTTCCAAGTTAGCGAGTTGGGTTGCGGCTTCAAGTTCTTCTGCGGTCTTTGCAATGTAACGTTTCACCTTCTTGTGTCCCTTTACATAAATGGGTTCTGGTCGCACTGATCATAACTTTTCCAAATCTGAAGAGAAAATCAAAAGCAAAGTTCTTTCAGTTTCTCTCTGGTGTTTTCCAAGGGTCAGTGCGATTTGAGGTGGAATTTTTTCTGAGCAAACAGTTTTTCTCCTTTTCTAAGTAATTTTTTCACATCAACCTCTTCATTTTTATGTAGTTTTCTATCTTGATCTTTTTTTAAAGAGGTTATCCCTCGGATTTTATTGAGTTCAAGAAAATCAATCAAAACTTATAAGAGAGAGAAGGATGACTTTATAAATAGTCATATTTACTGAGAAAGCAAAAACAAACTTACTTATAAAATCTAAAATTTGAGAGTCCCCAAGAATTTATGTTAAGAAGACCTTTTAGATACTTAGGAAAACCATTTAAAGAATAAAAAAAGATTTGGGATTGAGATGAGACACCATAACTTGCTACCAAATCAACACATTTATTTCCTTCCCTTAAGATATGGAAAAGCTTGATATTGAGACCTTGAAACTTATCTTGGATCTTGGAAATAATGGGCATAATACTCCATGGTCATTTCACTTGTAGAGATAGAATTTGGATTAAAATAACAGAATCAAATTCCACTAGTAATCCTTCTAAAAATCCTGAATCACACATCTCCATTCCTTTAACAAGATCCAATGCTTTTGCTTGAATATTAGTTACAAACACAAAAAAATAAGCAAAACCTTTAATGAATTTTCTTTTATAATTTTTGAACAAACCTCCCCATCCTATGAGTCCTGAATTATCTATCTTGATCCACTTTGTAAGAGAACAGTGATCGTGTCATCAGTATATCGTATGAATTTGCATTGTTAAATTTATATTGAGACCCCTTTTGCTTGATTCTGATTTCTGAATTTTTCGTAGAACTAGGGTTTGATGATGATATACCATTTTAGTAGGACTAGTAGCTTTGCTACTAAAATATGTCTGACTTAATATGAAAACCCTCATTTTATTACTCAATTTGTGTTTAGTGCCACTTTTTATATTTTTGGGTAGATGTTTTATAGGTTAGACTTATGTTGGTTAACTTAAGGATAGAAACTTGAATTTTATGTGTTTTGATCCACACTTTGACCCTATTTTAAGTTTGTTTGTTGGTCAAGAACCCCAAGAACATGGGTTTTCAGTCTTTTTGAACAGTCTCCAAATTACCTATTTGTGTTTTCGGCCGTGGCTTATAGTATGACTTGTGCTACTTATGTTGTGGCCTCTTGTCATTCCTTATCTTGGTTGCAGCCTATAACTTGTTCTTGAAAAGGATTGTGGTACTTTAAGTAATTGGTTGTAGCCTTTAGTATTTATATTTGCAGTTTTTCGCTTTAAATGGCGTTTAAATCAACTGGATGCACTCTAAAATCAATGCGCTGCCACTGGCATTTAATTTTTTTATTCATTTATTTCTTTCTGTCGTGACCTCTAAAAGGCTTCTCTACTTATAGTGGATATGACACCTAACTACAGATCCCTTTTGCTTTTCAAATTTTGCTGTGGCCCCATGAGTTGGAACCATCAAGATTTCCTGGACGACTTCTGGAAGTCTTATTTTTTTATCCTCCTGAGATCCCATCTGTAAAGCCTTTGAAGGATATTGGGCCATATCAGCTTAAACAAACATTAACCCAATTGTGTCATCATTGGTTCTGACTCAATGGAATCCTTGAACTATAAGGACACTAGTCAGGTTGCAGACGTTATGGAGGAGGATACAAGTTCCAATAATAATACTCCTACATCAGTAGTGGATGTGGAGCCTGCTAAGACAGTGACTATCCCACCTAAAAGTAAGAATACCCTAGCAAAAGCGTTTGGCGGTAGCCAGTCCTCTGAGAAGGCCCTTGTAGCTCTTATTCACATATGCATTATAGACGAGGACTGGATTGCTGATGTTGTCACAGCCTTTGAATTATTTGAAGGAACAATCGAAACACTTCCTTTCACGAAACAAAAATCATATTCTGTTGTTCCTGACCATGTTTTATTTCCTCTCCATGCCTTCCTTCTACGGCTATGACTTACTGTTCCTGTGCCCATCATAAGGATATTGCATGCCATAAACTTGGCTCCAGCTCAATTGGATCTTAACTGCTGGTGGGAAATTTTTTCTGGTTTGGTATTTGGCAGAAGCACTTTAATAAAGATATCATGCTCGTAGAGCTATTCCAATTTTATTATCCAAAGGAAAACATTGAAGAATTCACATGGCATTACTATTTCACGCTACGGAATGGGGATAGATACTAATACACTGAGACGCCTATAAGTGTGAAAATATTAGAAGGGCAGGTATTTCTTTGTGTCCCGGGACAGTTGGGAAACCTACGCAGAAGAAACTGAAAGGGATAAATGTGTTAAAATGTCGTGATCATGGGGATATCCATCCAAGAAAGGTATGCAATGTACGCGGCCCATATTACTCCTTGATAATTTTTAATTTATACTAAATCCACATTTTCTCGTGTTGTAGATATTAACAACCTGAAGCTTAGCGACAATTAGGCGAAGAGGGTTGAGGACACTACCCTTTTAGATAATTCTGAGAAAACATTGTCTGAACTGGTGACATCTATCTCCATCTTTGAACAAGGGTATTTTTTGTAACACGCTGTATTTTTGGTACATTTAAAATTTAATTAATTCGGAACTTCTAAATTACTAGTGTGTTGTAATTAAATGAATTAATTATGGTAGAATAATATATAAATATTAATCTGGGATTGAATGGTTAATATTTAGGGAAAAACTTATTTACTAAGGGAATAGTAATAATGTAATTACGTCGTTTCGAGTATTAATGACGAGGTATGTACTTATCACATCCGGAAGTCGGTATAGACTATATTGGGTGGGGGATAAGTATTTTTATAAATTAATTTGGATGCAAATTCTGAGTGTACAGTTGAGTCCGGATGGGCCGAGATAGTCGAAAAAGTGTAGCCGGGGGTAGTAAACGGGTCACGGGACGTTTTTAGACATAGTCGGGCCCACTCGGGGGCATTTAGGTCACTTGGGCTTGGCCCATTAGTCAAAAAACGGGATTTCGGAAATTAACCTAATGAAAAGAAATAAGGGCAAGGCTGAGCTTAATTAGAGAAAGGAATTAAAGGGTTAGGAAATCCTAGCAGCAGCCAAAGCCATTTGGGGATCTCAAAAGAGCCAACAAGGTCATCTTCAACCTTGGAATCCATCGCAAATTCAGACACTACGAAACCTAAGGCAAGTGCATAACTTGCAATAGCATTAAATCTGTCTTTCAATTCATATTTGCATGATGTAATGAATTAAAATTCGTTTTGGGGTTTCATGGCATAAACATGGGGTTTTGATAATACAAAAGAAAACATTAATCTGATTTGCCAGAATTTATGAGGATTTTTGTAAAATCTGATATTGGAATATTGATGTGTATCTGTTAGAATGATATCTGGATAAATTAGAACGAGTTTGATGAAGAAATTTGGAGTGTAAATGTGTTTAAGGATAAAGATAGATTTTTCCCCAAAATTATGAATCAGTAGTTTATGGACGAATTGATGATTATTGTGGACTTTCTGGGGAATCCTAATAAGTTTGATAATATGTACTAGTGTTAAGAAGGCTTAAAATTCATGTTAGAAGAGATTAGGGTTTAAGAAAATCCGTCCATGGCTGCCCTGTCTTCGCGAAGAAGACAAAGACCTGTTCGATCGATCGATCGACGGTCTGGGGTCGATCGATCGACGGTCGCCAGATTTTGGTAGTTTCGCCAGTTAGTTATATAAGAGGGGAAATTCATATAAAAATCTTATGTAATTAATTATTGAGAAATTAAATACATGAGTTTAAATCTAATTAATGGTAGATAAATTAATTAGGGTTTGAGGCTAATAAATTAGAGTCGGGAATTTTGACTCGGGCAAATTTATTTTGGGCTACGAGAGTAAGTCCAAATTTATGGTGGGGGCGACACCAAAAATAACTTAATTAATTAAGGTGCAATTTAATTAATATTTAGAGTTGGACCATAAACTCCTAATAATTTTAATAGGCTTGTGTTACGGATTTAGCGAACGGTATAGCCGGGACTTTTATATATATATATATATATATATATATATATATATATAAGAGGGAAGGAACCCCCACCATTATTATAAATCAAGGAGAAACAGCCTCTCCAAAGTGGCAAACACATTACAAAAAGCTTTAAAGCAATAAATGAGAGGAAACCCCATTACAAAATTAAAAATTGAATAGGGAAACTATAAATTGATAGGTGAAGATCTGATGTAGTGACAACCCATATTGTCAAGCCTAATAGCCCCCCTGACCAAAGGAGGAAGCTCTGCCATAGAAGAGAAGATTTGAGAATTCTTGCAATGAATGCCAAAATTTGCTAAATAATCCGCCACCATATTAGATTCCCTGTAACAATGGGATAAAGAAAATTTAAGGAACTTCAAGTCTTCTTTGATCTCAGAAACCAAATTCTTTAGTCTCCATGGGGGCTTCCAGTTCCTATTGATAAGATTCACCACAAACATTGAATCTACCTCAATGTGGATCTCCTTAATATGAAATTCAATACATAACTTCAGCCCCATTCTAAGGCCATATAATTCAGCATAAGAATTGGAAGCAATATCTGTCGAATGTGCATATGCAAGAATTGCATTGCCTTTATCATCTCTAACTATACCCCCACATCCACTAGGACCTGGATTGCCTTTTGAAGCACCATCAATATTGAGTTTGAAGCAATTCGAATGGGGAGACGACCATTTGATAAGCTTGCATAATTTGAAATTATATGATGACTTTAGTTGAAAGATCTCTTTAATTCCAACATCAAACTCAGAGATTGAGTTTTTAAAATGAAGGCCTGAACAAATCTTGGAAATTAAAGAAATGGCTTGAGAGATGATATACTGAGAGTCCATATTGACATTATTATATGTAGAATTATTTCTACTTTTCCAAATCTCCCAACAAGTCACTGTAGGAATGCACTTACAGAGGAATTTGTGATAATCTTTGGACCCTGCTTTCAGCCACCAACTGTTCATAAGAGATGAAATAGAAGACATGTCTAATGAAATACCCATCAAATCAGCAAAAAACTTCCAAATAGGGGAGATGACAGGACATTGAATAAATGAATGAGAAATGGATTCTGCATGATTATAACAAGATTTGCATCTAGAGCAAAGCCTAACTCCCACCTTCTGAATGCAGTCGTCAATAGGAACACACTGGTTCAATAACTTCCAAGAGAGAATAGATAATTTTATTGGGATATTAGAATCCCATATCTGCTCAAAAACTCTGGATGAAGGAAAATGATCTATAGACAACTCATAAGCTGAAGAAAATGAAAATTCACCGGAAATACTGGGCTTCCATATCCAAGAACCATCTTCTTTGATCATGTTGTCCAAGCACTCATCTTCAACTGCTTTGATTCTCTTCCATGTCTGAGATCCACCACTAGATGCAGTCTTTAGGTTCTTGTACTTGTTGGCCATAAAAGATGACTAGAGAGATTTCTCTGTCTTGAGGTTCCAAAAAAGCCTCATGGATGAAGCTTTAGAAATGCTATTAAAATTCTTGAATCCCATTCCACCTGCATGAGTATCTTTGCATAACACTTCCCATTTTTTCCATTGGAACTTCCAGCCCAGATCAAAAGAACCACCCCAGAAAAATTTATTGAAAAGATTATGAATTCTGGTGAAGATGGTTTTTGGAGGGGATATAGAAGCCAATAAGAAAAGAGGGATAGATGATAGAACATGTTTTAAGAGAATCAATCTGCCCCCTGAAGTCAAAAATTTTGACTGCCAACCTGCCAATTTAGATCTCAAAGAATGAAGCAAGTTTTCATAATATTTTAGTTTGTTTCTACCTTTAAATATAGGACAACCTAGATATTTAATAGGTAGGTCTTTAAACTTCAGACAAGTACAATCAGCAACTTTGGATTTGAACTGAGAAGTGCACTTGGAATCAACTGAGAAGCTACTCTTATTGAAATTGACCTTCTGATCAGATATAGATGAATAATAAGCAAGAAATCCCATAACATTCCTTAAGCTTTTTTTGTCCCCTCTACAGAATATCATAAGATCATCAGCAAAGGATAAATGAGAAATTAAGGGACTGCCACTAGGTAAGTAGACAGGGGAAATTTTCCCTTTCTCCATAAGCACATTCAGCCCTCTGCTCAAGAATTCTGCTGCAATAATAAAAAAACCTGGAGAAATAGGATCCCCCTGCCTCAAGCCTCTAGTGGATTTGAAGAAACCACAACTTTGCCCATTGAAAAGAATAGAGAACCAATTAGAGGATATAATCCTCCAAATAAAATCAATCCATCTTTCCCCAAATCCAAAGCCCCTGGGCACTGAAATGAGAAACCCCCAATTGACTCTATCATAGGCTTTTTCCATGTCCAGTTTAATAATAACATTACCTCCATGAGCCTTTTTGTCTAAGTTTTCCACCATCTCTTTGGCTAGAAGAATATTGTCTTGGATAGCTCTCCCTTGAATAAATCCACTTTGGTTAGAAGAGATGATTAAAGGAAGGACTCTAGCCAATATGTTTGAAAGCACTTTAGAGATGATCTTCATAGAGAAATTGCATAAACTAATAGGTCTTAGCTCAGCACAGGACTTTGGACACTTGACTTTAGGAATAAGGGAAATAGAAGTGCTTGACCAGCTTTGAGGAATAGATGTACCTGCAAAGAAAGAAGAGATAGAAGATATAAAGTCAGTTTTAATTATTGGCCAACACTTTTTGTAAAAAGATCCACCAAAGCCATCAGGTCCAGGAGCTGCTTCCTCACTAAGGTCTGATATGGCTGTGAAAATCTCCAATTCAGAGGGGAACTCTTCAAGAGAAGCATTCATCTCAGCAGATATCAATGGAGGAATAAACTCAATTACATCATGCATTTGAACTGGAGAATCAGGAGACCAAAGGTTTTTGAAAAAATCAACTATATGAGTCTGCATCTCTTGAGGATCCTCAATAAACTGACCATCATTTGATTTTAAAGAATGAATATGAAGAATTTGTTGCTTGGCCTTCGCAGTAGCATGAAAAAACATTGTGTTGGCATCCCCCAATTTCAACCATTTTATAGAGGACTTCTGCCTCCAATATTCTTCTTCCACTTTAATAGCTTCCAACAACTTTGCTTGAGTTTGACTCAGTATTTTTCTATTAGATTCTAACTTGTCCTTCTCATAATTAATCTCTAGTTGAGCAACTTCATCCTCAAGATTCCTCACGGATTGAAAAATATCTTTAAAGACCTCTTTGTTCCAACTCGTCAAATCCTCTTTAAGCCTTCTGAGTTTAAGAGAAAATTTCCTCATATCTGATCCATGACAATCTACATCCCAAGATTTTTTAAATGTATCTTTGAAAGATGAGTGAGAACTTTTATATTTATATATACGGAGGCGATAGTATATATATATATTTCGTGTGCACAATTAATATCAGTGATTAGATATTTTATACTATAGTGCTATAGGGGGAGGTTGCGCGTAGTGGATGAATCCCCTAGCTTGAGGAGTAGGGTGAGTATATTCCCGAGGTCATAGCTTCCATTATATGGGTGAGGGACATCTCACTTTCAGGGAAGGAATATGACCGCCTCCAATTATTTATTTTTATCAAGTTGGTGTGAAAATTCTGACTTGGGATAACTAGGCTATGTGATTTTACCTAGTGGGATAACACTTTATATAATTTACATTCCAGGAGTATTTTTCTCGGGAGAATGCAAGTTGTTATATATATTACGGTATGATTGTGAATGATGAAATATGATTATAAGTATATAATTGGATAATTAATTATATACGGGTTATTAATGAAAAATATGAGTTATTTCACATGTATAATAAGTGTAGAATTTATATGAATTTAAAAAGCGAAATGATTTAGTTGGGTTGATGTTACTAATAACTTAAAAATCATACTCACTACATACTCAGTTAGAGTAGGGTGGGTATAAAGGAACTTTGTTAATTATCTAGTCATGAGATGAATAACTAGGTAATTTAATTAAAGCATTAATAGTGTACAATAGAGGAAGGGTAAGGAAGTCCTCAAGAGAGTGCGATACTAACTAAAAATATGAAGAGCATGCATATTTATTTATTACTGCAAGTTAATCATTTGTTAAATGTTTTTCAAATGTTTTGGGTACTAACCCTTGCTATAAAAACTATTAAAAACCCTTTTAGGTGTCCAAGCACAGGGATGCCAGCCTTGACTATATTCCAGGGATCCGTTGCTGCAACATATGTGGATGTTGTGGGGTTTTGATAGACGCCTCATTCTTCATTCTTAATGTAGAAATTCGTGATTAGTATTCGAGCATGTTGCTCACTTTCCATTTATTTGTATTAGACTTGTTGGGAGTTTATTCTTGTCTTTATGGGATTTATTATTTGGACCGTTGGTTTATTCGGTCAATTATCTTTACTTGTGGATGATTATTTCAGTTATCGGTGATTGTTATATAATTTTATTTTTCGCATGGATTTTTATTTAAATAATGAAAGATAAAAATATGGCACCAGTCTATTTTTCTCACTTAGGTGGTTAGTAATTTAATAAGACGACAGTGATGCTAAGAATGGACCAAATGAGAATCCTGTTCTAACTTGATTTAGGACTGATCACCCGGGATTAATTAGGCGGGGTGTCACAGATGGTATCAGAGCATCAGGTTCTAGTGTCCTTAGGATCTGTGCGGCTTTCTACGTTTCAGCGTAGCGTTCGGTTGTTATAGAGCCCTATTATTAGGACTGTTGATTATATTTTCCGCTTGTGAGATATCGTATTCCTGCTATTAGTTTTTGTATAAATTGTGTACTTATACAATTCAATCTATTTTAGATGCCATCAAAGAGACAGAGAGCGGAGAGGGCTGAGGCTAGAGATGAGGTGAGGGAGGCTCGCCAGGAGCCACAGATACCGCCACCACCACCCCCACCCGAGTTGATTTCTACCACTCAGGTGGCAGTGATAGTGGCCCAAGCGGTCGAGATAGCGATGCGAGCTATGGGAGCTCATTTTCCACAGCCCCAGGCACCGCCTCCATTGGCTCCAGCAGTTCAGGCTCCAGTGGGGCCACCATCTTGGCAGCGAGTGAGGGAGACCTTTCAGAAGGGTCACCCACCTGAGTTTCGAGGTAGCACCAATGTGGTCGAGGCTTGTGACTGGAAGAAGAACATTCAGCGCCATCTGCGCATGTTAGAGGGTACAGAGGTGCAGAAATAGATGCTGGCTACCTTTCGTCTGTCGGGGGAAGCCTTACAGTGGTGGGAGTCCTTAACCACCGCTGAGGAGCGGGATTTGATGCCGATTTCTGAATTCTGGGTGCGGTTTGACTGCAAGTACTTCCCTCCAGCAATAGAGTTTGAGATGAGAAAGAAATTCAGCGAGTTGGTACAGGGTGACAGGTTAGTAGCAGAATATGAGGAGGAGTTCACCCATTTGGCAAACTTTGTGCCAAATGAGGTGAGCGATGAGGAGCGGAAGAAGTCAAAGTTCATGGATGGCCTAGCCTAGAGAATCAGGCAGCACTTGATTGGAAATCCGGCGTTAGTGACTTATACAGATGTCGTTAATGCCGCACTTGTACATTGCCAGAATCATCATTTCCATGCTAAGTGGAACAAGAAGGCAGGTGAGCCGAGCCAGCAGGGCAAGGCGGTTACTAGTAGTGAGACGAGTGGCACACAGCAGAAGGTCATCATTCAGCAAGCGAATCAGGCTAAGAAGTTTAAGCCTGGTGGGTTCCGACCGGGAGGACAGGGGTTCAGGCAGGGGCAACCAGGCCCTAATCAGCAACAGCGGGTTCCTCAGGGCCATCAGGGCCAAGGGACCAACGGGGGAGGCCAACCGGGCCAGCAACGCCAGGGCCAGCAGGGTTAACGGCAGGGTGACGACCAGAAATGCTGTTTCGCCTGTGGCCAGCCGGGACACTTCAAGAGGGAGTGCCCGCAGAGGGGAAGAGGCCATCAGCAGGGTGCCCAGCAGGGGCAACAGGGTCAGATGCCGCCCGCAGCACCAGCTCCACCCGCCCCACAGCAGCAGGGGCAGATGCACTACGGACGTGTGTATAACGTTCGGGATGTTCCCAATCCTCCAGTACAGTAGGCGCCGCCAGCGATTGAGGGTATGTTTTTCATTCATGGGCATGAGGGTAGTATTCTTTTTGACACGGGAGCATCACATTCATTCATTAAATCTAATTTTGCTAAACGGGCTGGGTTATTAGAGACAGCGGGTAGCCTCTGTATGAGTGTAGAGTCGCCAGTAGGCAGCGGGGCTTTGATTCGCTCGATTTGTCGAGGAGTAGACATTTTGATTGGGAGGCTTAGTTTAGCAGCAGACCTCTTAGTGTTAGATATGGAGGAGTATGATGTCCTCTTGGGCATGGATTGGTTAGCAGGTTACCGGGCTACGGTGGATTGTTATGAGAGGACAATCGTGTTCTCCATTCCGGGACAGGAGATGTTCCTGATAGCAATGCCGCTTCCTGAGGGAGGGTCGCACACTCACTTATATTACATTGAGGAGGAAACCTCACAGGAGGTGGTAGTCCCGTTAGACTCTATTCCTGTAGTGAGGGACTTTGAGGATGTATTCCAGGAGATACCAGGATTACCACCCAGCAGAGAAATCAAATATGTTATCGATTTGGCACCGGGGACGAGGCCGATTGCTCGGGCACCTTACCGCATGGCCCCTTCAGAGATGCGGGAGTTGAGGGAACAGATTCAGCAACTACTGGGTCAGGGTTTTATTCAGCGGAGTACATCGCCATGGGGTGCGCCGGTGTTGTTTGTAAAGAAGCGAGATGGTTCACTCCGCTTGTGCGTGGATTATAGGGAGCTGAACAAGGTGATGATACGGAATAAATATCCATTACCTCGGATTGATGATTTATTTGACCAATTGAGAGGGGCGTCTTAGTTCACCAAGGTCGACTTGAGGTCAGGGTATCATCAACTGCGTATCCGAGAGGGGGATGTTCCTAAGACCGCTTTCTTGTCGCGGTATGGATCATATGAGTTCAGGGTGATGCCCTTCGGGCTCACCAATGCACCAGCAGTGTTCATGGATTTAATGAACAGGGTTTTCAGGGAGTACCTAGATCAGTTTTTCATCGTGTTCATTGATGACATCTTAATCTACTCGTGCACCGAGGAGGAGCATGTAGAGCATTTGCGCCTGGTTTTACAGACACTGAGGGATCATCAACTCTATGCCAAATTAGGGAAGTGTGGATTCTGGCTACGGGAGGTACAGTTCCTTGGTCACGCCGTGTCAGATCAGGGTATTGCAGTAGATCTGAATAAAGTGTCGGCGGTGAGGGAGTGGGGACAGCCCACGACACCGACCGAGGTGCGCAGTTTTCTGGGTTTGGCCGGTTACTACAGGCGATTCATTAAGGGATTCTCTAAGATTGCAGGACCTTTGACGAATCTGACTCGGAAAGGGGTACCTTTCAAGTGGGATGATAGTTGTCAATTAGCGTTCGACGAGCTAAAGGACAAGTTGACATCTGCACCCGTGCTTGCATTGCCAAAGGGAGGGCTAGAGTTTCGGGTTTACACAGATGCTTCCTTACGGGGTCTTGGGGGTGTGCTCCAGTAGGAGGAAAGGGCTATAGCTTATGCTTCCAGGAAGATAAAGCCCCACGAGAGGAATTACCCCACTCACGACCTAGAGTTGGTAGCGGTCATTTTTTCTTTGAGGATATGGAGGCCTTATCTTCTAGGAGAGCAGTTTACTCTATTCACGGATCACAAGTCACTTCAGTATCTCTTCACACAGAAGGATCTGAATATGAGATAGAGGTGGTGGCTAGAATTCATTAAGGACTACCAGTTTGATATTCAGTATCATCCTGGTAAGGCCAATGTAGTAGCAGACGCATTGAGTTGAAGGCCGACTGGGGAGATATCGGAGGTATGGAAAGCGAAGTGGAGAGAGCTTCGATATGAGGACGACGTAGCCAAGGCTTGCATGTCAGCATTATCCATCACACCCGAGATCATTATGCGAGTTGTGAAGGCTCAGGCAGAGGATCAGATTTGTCGGGATAGGGTGGGCAAGTTGTTAGCTGAGGGAGCAGAGGGTTACTCAATTAGCTCAGAAGGAGGCCTACGCTTTAATGGGAGGTTAATGGTGCAAAAGGATGAGGATTTGAGGCACGCTGTTATGACAGAATCCCATGGTTCGAAATTTGCGGTACATCCCGGTGGGGATAAAATGTACCAAGATATGAGGAGGCAGTATTGGTGGGAAGGGATGAAATGGGACATAGCGAAGTTTGTTTCGAAATGTGCAACGTGTCAGCTTGTGAAAGTTGACCACCAGAAACCATCAGGGATGCTACAGCCGTTAGAAATTCCTGTGTGGAAGTGGGAGAGCATCTCCATGGACTTCATCACAGGGTTACCTGTATCGCAGAGGGGTCACGACTCCATATGGGTTATTGTGGATTGGTTGACTAAGGTGGCCCACTTTTTGCCGGTACGCACAGACTTTGAGACGATGCGTTATGCATAGCTATTCATAGCAGAGATTGTTAAGCTGCATGGGGTACCAATAAATATTGTATTCGACCGAGACAAAATCTTTGTCGCCCACTTTTGGCAGAGCTTTCAGGAGGCAATGGGCACGGAGTTGCGCTTGAGTACATCGTATCACCCACAGACGGATGGACAGACTGAGAGAGTTAATCAGATGCTGGAAGACATGCTAAGAATGTGCATTTTGGACTTCGAGGGAGGATGGGAGAAATATCTTCCTTTGGTAGAGTTTGCGTATAACAACTCTTACCAATTCACGATTGGCATGGCACCGTTTGAGGCACTATACGGAAGACCTTATCGTTCGCCCGCTTGTTGGTTAGAGGTGGGGGACAACAAACTCTTGGGACCGGAGATTGTTCAGGAGACATCTGCCAAGATAGAGTTAATTCGAGGAAGAATTCGGATAGCTCAGGACAGGAAAAAGAGTTATGCTGATGCTTCTCGAACACATGTGGAGCTAGAAGTTGGGGACCCGGTTTTAGTCCGGGTATCCCCAATGAAAGGGGTGATGAGGTTCGGCAAGAAGGGTAAGTTAGCACTGCGGTACGTAGGACCTTTCCCTATTATTGAGAGGGTGGGACTGGTGGCGTATAAGCTTCGGTTACCAGAACATCTTCAGCGGATACACGATGTATTCCATGTAGCATCGCTGAAGAAATATCGAAGGAGCGAGAGAGACTTTTGGCACATTCCACTCGAGGAGATCGACTTACAGCCAGACATATCGTATGAGGAGAGGCCGGTAGCTATTCTGGATCATAGTGAGCAGAAATTACGATCCAAGGTTGTTCCATTGGTTAGAGTACAGTGGGGTCATCACAATGTTGATGAGTCTACCTGGGAGCGGGAGGAGGATATGCGGGAACAATATCCAGAGCTTTTCACAGCAGGTACGATCTAATTTCGGGGACAAAATTCCTTTATAAGGGGGGAGTATGTAACACCCCGTATTTTTGGTACATTTAAAATTTAATTAATTCGGAACTTCTAAATTACTAGTGTGTTGTAATTAAATGAATTAATTATGGTAGAATAATACATAAATATTAATCTGGGATTGAATGGTTAATATTTAGGGAAAAACTTATTTACTAAGGGAATAGTAATAATGTAATTACGTCGTTTCGAGTATTAATGACGAGGTATGTACTTATCACATCCGGAAGTCGGTATAGACTATATTGGGTGGGGGATAAGTATTTTTATAAATTAATTCGGATGCAAATTCTGAGTGTACAGTTGAGTCCGGATGGGCCGAGATAGTCGGAAAAGTGTACCCGGGGGTAGTAAACGGGTCACGGGACGTTTTTAGACATAGTCGGGCCCACTCGGGGGCATTTAGGTCACTTGGGCTTGGCCCATTAGTCAAAAACGGGATTTGGGAAATTAACCTAATAAAAAGAAATAAGGGCAAGGCTGAGCTTAATTAGAGAAAGGAATTAAAGGGTTAGGAAACCCTAGCAGCAGCCAAAGCCATTTGGGGATCTCAAAAGAGCCAACAAGGTCATCTTCAACCTTGGAATCCATCGCAAATTCAGCCACTACGAAACCTAAGGCAAGTGAATAACTTGCAATAGCATTAAATCTGTCTTTCAATTCATATTTGCGTGATGTAATGAATTAAAATTCGTTTTGGGGTTTCATGGCATAAACATGGGGTTTTGATAATACAAAAGAAAACATTAATCTGATTTGCCAGAATTTATGAGGATTTCTGTAAAATCTGATATTGGAATATTGATGTGTATATGTTAGAATGATATCCGGATAAATTAGACCGAGTTTGATGAAGAAATTTGGAGTGTAAATGTGTTTAAGGATAAAGATAGATTTTTCCCCAAAATTATGAATCAGTAGTTTATGGACGAATTGATGATTGTTGTGGACTTTCTGGGGAATCCTAATAAGGTTTCTAATATGTACTGGTGTTAAGAAGGCTTAAAATTCATGTTAGAAGAGATTAGGGTTTAAGAAAATCTGTCCATGGCTGCCCTGTCTTCGCGAAGAAGACGAAGACCTGTTCTATCGATCGATCGACGGTCTGGGGTCGATCGATCGACGGTCGCCAGATTTTGGCAGTTTTTCCAGTTAGTTATACAAGAGGGGAAATTCATATAAAAATCTTATGTAATTAATTATTGAGAAATTAAATACATGAGTTTAAATCTAATTAATGGTAGATAAATTAATTAAGGTTTGAGGCTAATAAATTAGAGTCGGGAATTTTGACTCGGGTAAATTTATTTTGGGCTACGAGAGTAAGTCCAAATTTATGGTGGGGGCGACACCAAAAATAACTTAATTAATTAAGGTGCAATTTAATTAATATTTAGAGTTGGACCATAAACTCTTAATAATTTTAATAGGCTTATGTTACGGATTTAGCGAACGGTATAGCCGGGACTTTTATATTTATATATACGGAGGTGATAGTATATATATATGTGGTGTGCACAATTAATATCAGTGATTAGATATTTTATACTATAGTGCTATAGGGGGAGGTTGAGCGTAGTGGATAAATCCCCTAGCTTGAGGAGTAGGGTGAGTATATTCCCGAGATCATAGCGTCCATTATATGGGTGAGGGACATCTCACTTTCAGGGAAGGAATATGACCGCCTCCAATTATTTATTTTTATCAAGTTGGTGTGAAAATTTTGACTTGGGATAACTAGGCTATGTGATTTTACCTAGTGGGATATCACTTTATATAATTTACATTCCGGGAGTATTTTGCTCGGGAGAATGCAAGTTGTTATATATATTACGGTATGATTGTGAATGCTGAAATATGATTATAATTATATAATTGGATAATTAATTATATACGGGTTATTAATGAAAAATATGAGTTATTTCATATGTATAACAAGTGTAGAAGTTATATGAATTTAAAAAGGGAAATGATTTAGTTGGGTTGATGTTACTAATAACTTAAAAATCATAATCACTACATACTCAGTTAGAGTAGGGTGGGTATAAAGGAACTTTGTTAATTATCTAGTCATGAGATGAATAACTAGGTAATTTAATTAAAGCATTACTAGTGTACAATAGAGGAAGGGTAAGGAAGTCCTCAAGAGAGTGCGATACTAACAAAAAATATGAAGAGCATGCATATTTATTTATTAATGTAAGTTAATCATTTGTTAAATGTTTTTCAAATGTTTTGGGTACTAACCCTTGCTATAAAAACTTTTAAAAACCCTTTTAGGTAACCAACCACAGGGACGCCAGCCTTGACTATATTCCAGGGATCCATTGCTGCAGCATATATGGATGTTGCGGGGTTTTGATAGATGCCTCATTCTTCGTTCTTAATGTAGAAGTTCGTGATTTGTATTCGAGCATGTTGCTCACTTTCCATTTATTTGTATTAGACTTGTTGGGAGTTTATTCTTGTCTTTATGGGATTTATTATTTGGACCGTTGGTTTATTCGGTCAATTATCTTTACTTGTGGATGATTATTTCAGTTATCGGTGATTGTTATATAATTTTATTTTCCGCATGGGTTTTTATTTAAATAATGAAAGATAAAAATATGGCACCAGTCTATTTTTCTCACTTAGGTGGTTAGTAATTTAATAAGACGACAGTGATGCTAAGAATGGACCAAATGAGAATCATGTTCTAACTTGATTTAGGACTGATCACCCGGGATTAGTTAGGCGCAGTGTCACATTTTTCATCCAAATTGGTCCCCCAGATGTCTGCGGAAGGTAAAATTTACTCAAAATATTTCATTCTAACTTTCACTCTGCGGTAATATCACATCTTTTCAATTTTTTATTCTTCAAGCGAAGAGATTGACCGCGGTCTTTTGACGACCCAATTAATAGGATGGATGAGGATGTTGTGGTCCTTAACTGCAAAAAAGTGTGTGTGGGGGGGGGGGGGTAAGAGGAAGAGGGAACAAAAGGAGGTAGCCCCTTCCAATGGACGTAATGTTGAGACAGTTGTGCATCTTGCTGCGACTGAGACATGAGTGGTGCCTCATGATGAAATCTTTGCGGCCCTTGACGATGTTGCTGCGGAAGGGGAGAAATAGGTGGATGATGATATAGCTACACAACTTGTCGTAATAAGTCTAATGTCCTCTGGGTACTTTGAAGGAGGGCACAACCCCCTACATGTTTCTATTTTTAGCTCTCCTCCCCCTCCTCCGTGGAACATCGTAGTAATTAATGACAACTTACCAATCCGGCAGAGTAGGGAAATAGTGGGCCTTGACGGATGTCCTCGGCCTCAACTGAGGAAACCTGATCCAAATTCATCATGGGATACAACTTCTAGGTTAGTTATAAGAATGATGAAGTTTCTAGATGTTGTTGACTTGGACCATGTGATAGAAGAAGACCACGAGGACATTGAGAAATATGTCCTCCACAGTCTACTGTGGGTAATCACTTCATTTCATTTTATGTTTTTTACTAATCATTTATTTATACTTATTTTATTTAACTTCAGGACATGGGCATTGTCTTGTCCTAGAGGATGAAGTACGATGGGATTTTCAAACCCTATAGGGATGTGGAGTCTTCTCACAAATCTAACTTGGAGGCTTCCAAGACTTCTCCTTTAAGGTAGACAAAAATTCATCTTTCTTGGAACTTAAATTGTCCAAGATGGATTTGGAGACTACCATCAAGGTAAAAAAAGAGTAAAAAAAAATTCACGAATTTCGTAAACTTTCTCAAGACTGTAGAAGCCAAGGCTATAGAAGTTGCCCCGATAAGCCACCAATTCTGAGCATAAAGTAGCCTCCTCCAGCAAAAGTATGAATAGTTAGATCTCGACACCTATTCCACTCTCAAGACAAGGGATATTGACCATGTTGCGGATATAAATCATACAGATAAATAACATTTCGTGACTTTGACAAAGGCTACGGGCGATTTTGTGGAAGCGTACAAAAAGTCAAGGGGCTTTTTTTTTTATAAATAATAAAGCCTATCTCCGCGGCTTCCATGATCTTAGGCACAGGGTGATGAATAACTTCCCATCATCTAAAGAAAATATCCTTGCTAGGAGGCTCAACAAAGTTGACCATGAAGAATGTGTGGCAGAGATAAGGGTTATTATGGAGGAGAGAGCTAAGCAATAAGAAGATGTAACTACGGAAGAGGAAGATGAGGATGCGGCCGATGATGATGTTGAGGATGAAGATGACGCTGCCTCATAGTAGACCCCTTGTAATATTTTTGGGTTGTGGCCATATCAATTAGTACATATATTTTTTGAAATTATACATGGCTACGACCATTTTAAACTCTGAACCGAACTTGTTTTGGGTTTGCAACCAATTTTGTAATACTGCGGCCATAATCAATATTTTGTGCATGAATGTAATTTTATTCTTTAGTCTTCATATCATATCTCCCTCTGCATCTTGAATACTTTAATGTTTGTTTTATTTTGCTATATTCTTTGAATGTACCGTGATCTCGCTGCAACCCTATTTATAAGGTTGTTGCCCATAAACTACGAACACGAGATAAGAAGTCAAGATGTTAGGCTGTAGAAATGTAGCATTATTTGTTGAAGATTGTGTCCTTGACCCCTTTGAATGGTACTTACGAACTCTAGGATTGTCCAGTGTTTTCCCCTTTGAATATTATGGAAGAAGTGTAGGGTTGTCCATAGATGGTTAAGTCCTTGGCCTCTTTGAATGTTGTAGGATTGTCCATGGACTTGATTTTCCACGGATGGTTAAGACCTTGGCCCCTTTGAATGTTACTAAAAAAAGTGTAGAATTATCCATGGACGGTTAAGTCCTTGGCCCCTTTGAATGTAAGGGTTATTATCAGGCCTCCATAGCTTAGGTATTATGAATCTTTCCCAAGCTATAATCGAATTTATATCAAGCCATCCCTGGCTAATTGAAGCATCTCGAGAGCTAAAAATGGGCATTATGAGCCCCTGTGTCTAAGTAACCCCTTATGGCATCACATTGTGAGAGGTACAAGCCTCCTATCATGGTCGTCTTCTCCATAGACTTTACTCCCGAAATAAGCAAATAATTCATGGGACAATTGGTCATCGTATTGAATTTAATTTATTTAAGACGAAGGTCTTTCATTAGATTTCTAAGCAGGAAAGCGAGAAAATATATATATATATATATATACACACACACACACACAGATATATATATATATATAATGATTTCCATTCATTCATGTAAATATGTGTATATATTTTTTATTTTGAACGAAATACAAAGTAGGGGAGATATAGATACAAAGAGCATCATTGATAAAGTCAAAGAAAAGGAAAATATGAAAAAGTAGACACTCAAGAAGGAATATAGTAAGAAGCCTCACATGTATTGGTTGCACCCCCTAAGCATCCTTCAGGGATTGCTGAAGTGCTCCCTTCCTAACGTGCCTTTCAATCTCATTCTTCAAGGAATGGCAATTGCTCGTGTCATGGACATGATAATTGTGGAAACTGCACCATTTGGACCAATTCCTCTTATAGGGAGGGGACCTCAGCTTCTCAGGCCAATGGAGAAATTTGTAGTTTTTTATGAGCTCAAAAATGCTCTCAATTTGGTAAATTAATAGGGTATTGGTTTTATAAACTTTTTCTAGCTGTGGCTGCTCCATATTCCTGTTTTGAACTTTGGCAACGACCATTGCTGCTTCTGTCGTGACGTTTTTTATGGATGTGAAGGTTGCAACTTTTGCTGCTGCGACATGTGCTAAGGTGAAGGCTGCAAACTCCAATGTCAGGACCTTCTGCATCAGGAAGTTAACCTAGTCTTGGAGTTTTGATTGACAGTCATACAAGTGAGCAATGTAGCTCAGCAACTAGGAAAATTCTTCACTTTGCTATGTTCTTGTCTTTGAGGTTCCTTCTATGGATTCTTCTGTGTTAGTCTTTTAGAAATATATATTATGAGAACACCAGAACAATGGTGAGAACCTAGGGCATTCGGGAAAAGCCAAGTGCAATAATAAGCATGCAACCTTTTATTATCTTTAATGTTATTCTGCTGTGGCCGCGGCTTAAGGTACATACACAAGTACTGTCGTGGTCATAAAGTTGGGAATTTCCCATAACTATCCTAGGACAAGTCCAATTACCCTTGGTGATCTGTAAAAGCTATAATGACCCAACTACCTTAGGAGTGATACGACACTTCGACAACGAGCTTGCCTTACCGCGTCCTTTATGTGGCAGGGGCGTGACCCTAAAATACAATCCAAAACCTGAGATCAATCCATAGAATGTACAAATAATGTGCCTACTAGGAATTTACCAAGGGAAAAACTACCTCCTAGTGTTAGGATAGCACCAACTTGGTAATAGGCCCTAGATTATAGGCATAAAAGATAGAAATACGTGAATAATACACTTCCGTAGTAGCCCATCTTTAGGTGGCTATCACCTTTTATGTTTTTCAACTCTAATTAGGCAAGGTAACATCACTGGGGTATAAAAAACAGATGCATGGTCATAAAAAAGAGACTAATAACTAGATCTGAAAAAAAATAATCCTCTCACGAGGTTGTATACGAATATAAGGGCTCGATAACCAAACTCTCACTTAATGGATTATGACCCATGGGGTCCTCGTAGATGAAATAAGGCATTTGGGACCCTAAGTAGGAAGAAACAAGATAAAAAAATACCTCGTTTCCATAGACGGTGCCAAAATGATGATACGAGAAATCGAACACTAGTCGTTTTCGATCACCATATCAAATATAGAAATAAATTAAAGCAAGTACTAAAGGAAAGAAAATAAAATATAGAGTGGTGCGACTATAGAAATGAGCCTACATCCACTTTGTGCCATGCGCTCATTATATGCATTTTATAATACAATATTATTGGGCATAAAGAGGCATACAAGTAAGAGAGAAGAAGATAATAAATGAGTATAGTGAATCTAGATAGACCAAATGTGAACTGCAAGGTAGTTTGTGTACTAGCTGCAGCCTGGTAATCCCTTAGGTTGGTGTAGCTCTAGAGAGAAAGGTAGTGTAGAGATTTTAGAAGGGCTTCGTCAGGTGATTGCCTTCTCGATCCCCCAAATAATGGGTCGAGCACCTCTATTTATAGGAGATATAAAGGTTGTTGCATGTGCATGAGGCACGTGATATATGATGAGGTGGATAATTAAGGGATCCTTCTAGGACAGTTTTGAAGCATCTGGTATATGAGTAAGGGTTGCGGCATGTATGGACTCATGTAATAGGTAATCTCAATGCGGCTGCAGCCTGTTTGGTCCCAGGCACTAGCCAGTTATAGGTGATGTCATGGCCTGACCGAGGCAAGTCAGTGGCTGTCATAAGCCAGACTAATCTATATGGAGGCACAACCTTTTTTTTAGCCCAAGCGGCGGTGCCTTATACAATATGCCGCGATAGTAGGTATTATATTAGCCATATCACTATAGGATCTTAAACTTTTCACCTTAGAAAGTCTCAATTTTATATGTTACAGGTCGTACAATGACATATAATATGTACGTACCCTTGCCAATTGGGTTCTAACTTGTTCCTTTTTTATATTACCTTCTTGAGAACATAGTTTCATTTTCTTTAAAGTGATCAATTTTACTCTTTTACTATAAAACTGAGCAGTCCTTTGCTGGAAGGCTGCCACCTATAGTTCCATTCACCCCCTAACTTATTTTAAAAGATCTTAATCAAATCTTTTTATGAGATCACTGCTTGATTAATCAAAGTTGAGCACCCTGTGGTGATGTAAGACAATCTCACCGGGGAATACTGCTTCAGTACCCAATGACATCATGAATGAAGTCTTGCTTGTCACCCTTATCGGTGTAATCCTATATGACTAGAGTACGCTTTACAGATTGTTAATGAAATTTCTGTTTGGGACATCCAGTCTTTTCATTGTTCCATCAAACAGAGTTTTGTTATTCACCTCTATTTGGTCATTGCACTATGGATGACGAGATGCTGATTGCAGTTTTTTATATCTTTGAGTGTACACAATAATCATTAAACTCTTTGTTGTCAAACTGAGTAATATGATCTGTAATGAAGGATTGTGGCACTCCGTAGTGGCATATAATATTCTTCCATATAAAGTGGAAGAATTTTTCATATGTCACCTCGCCTAAATCTTTAGTCTTGACCCACTTAGTGAAGTAATCCACTGCCATGAACAAATACTTGAACATGCCTATTGTGTTCGATAGTAGGCCAACCATATCTATCCCCCACACAGTGACGGGCCGATGGGATGTGATCAATGTTAATAAGTCTTATGGACTCTTGTGTATCATGACGAACTTCTGGAACATCTCATAATTTCTCCCATAATTTATACAATCTTCTTTCATAGTGGGCCACTAATAGCACTACGTGGCTACTCACTTAACTAATGATATACCTACTAAATAATCTCTACACGATCCCTGGTGCACTTTTTTTTATCAAGTCATCAACTTTAGCTTGATGAACACATGTCTAGTTATATGATGAAACCCCTTTCAACAAAATTCCACCTTTCGATGTGTACCTCGTCGCTTGATAGCAGAGTCTTCGTGCTTCATTTGGATCTTTAAGGACACCATCAATCTCTAAATATGTTCTGATGGAATCCATCCTTCATGGTCCTAAGTCTATATCCATCACCAGTAGGAATTCCATATATGTAATGCGGTGAATCAAGATTTTAGCTAACACTATTCGGTACATCTCCGTTATGGTGGATAATATCAAATGAGATAGTGCCTCTACTCTTGCATTTATGAATCCTGGTATTTTAACCATCTGAATAGCCGATAACCTTGACAAAAATGCTTTTGCCTTCTCAAAGTACTTCAACATTGATTCCTCTCTTCGTACATTGTGCGGATTTAGTTTACTACGAACTAGGAATTGTTGTTTTCTAATAGCTGTTCAACACCTAATGATGATGTTAATCCCTATCCTACTATGAGAGACTCATACTCTACCTCAATGTTATAGACCTTAAAGTTTAACATGAGTGCATATTCCACGTTGCCCATATAGGGTGTTGTTATAATAAAACCTTCCCCACTGTCATTGGCACATAATCAGCCATACACGAACATTTGCAAATCGAGGTTTCATACTCAAAATATCCCTCAACCAAGTTCCTAGTTTTGAATAATTTATTTATTTACTCCATATCTCAAAATCTTTCTTCCTAACGAATCAAAGGATCTAGTATGCCAATTATCTGATCGGCTAGATTTATTGAGATATCTTTCGAAGAACTTTTCTTGGTCATCTTAACAACTGAGATATCTTCTAAAGAAGTCTCCTTGAGCATTTTCATAGTTGATATATCTTCTAGAGAATTCTATCGACTATTTTCACGTATAGTCCCTCTTTAGTAGGAGTTTCGTTATAATTTTTGCTACTGAATTCTCTTCCTTAGAAATCTACTGAATAGTCTTTTCCTCATAAGTAAATTATGCTATAAAAATATCCACTGCTTGGCCTTTGATCACTATTAGAGGTTTGTACTATATGCCATACTCTCCTAGTTCTACTTTTCGAGCTATCAGTCTACCCGATTTCTTAATTTTATTAATAGCTTATCATAAAGGATGGCCAATATAGACGATAATTATGTGCACTTGAAAGTATAACTTCATTCTTCAGGAGGCTTCAATTAAATAAAATAACAACTTCTCAAGCCTAGGGTACTGTATTTTTTCTCCGCAATAGGACTTACTAGTATAGTATACTAGTCGTTGCACTTTAGATTCTTGTTGTACATGTGCCGAACTGACTGCCGATTCTAATACTTCAAATTATAATTAGAGTTTTTCACCTAGAACTAGCCTTTACAATAGGGTTAAGATCCCAAATTCCTCTTTAACTCTAAGAATGTGAGCTCACATTCATCATTCCACTCAAATATTTTTTGACCATGACGAATGGAAGACCTCTGCTAGTAGCCTTTGATGAACCTATTTTGTTATTCCACCCATCCTGTCAAACTTTGGATAACATTTTTCCCGCAAGAGGGTTCATTTTTATCAATGCCTATATCTTGTTTACCCGGGACTCCCCTTTGGTTGACTATAAAGCCTAGTAATATTCCTTCCCTAAGACCAAAAACACATTTTGTAGGATTGATCTTGATTTGATGCTTCGCCAGCTGTTGAAAAGTTCATCCCAAACCGTTGATGTGGTCGGCTGCTCTCTTCATCTTAGTCAATAGTTTATCAATGTAAACTTTCATAATCTTGACTATCTGACCCTCAAAATCCTTATTTATAAGCATGTGATATGTTGCCCTCGCATTTTTGGGCTCCCAAAGCCTAAAGTTGTAGTAGTAAGTACCACGACTTGTGATAAGTGAGGATTATTCATATTACTATGATTTTATATTGATCTAATTATACCCATAGTAGGCATCCATAAATATTAGAAATTCATCCTCGACAGTATCATTGAATAGTTAGTCAATCTTGAAAAAAATGGTATTGATCTTTGGGACATGCCTTATTGTGGTCCGTGAATTCAACGAACATTTTCCAATTGTTGGTATTTTTCCTATTCCTGAACAAATTTGAGACCCATTCTGGGTACTTGACATCTTTAATGAAGTCTCCCTTCTGCAACTTATCAACCTCCTCTTGTATTTCCATGTTCTTCCTCTCGCTAAATGCATAACACTTCTATTTTATAGGTTTGACATATTTCATTATATTGGGCTCGTGGTAGATGAAATCTAGGTGTATCCCTGACATGTTCTGAGGATTTAGTCAAATTCATTCTTTATCCTTCTTAAGAACTCATTAAGTTCTTTCTTAAATTTTGTATCTAATGATGATTTGATCTAGTCTTTCGTTTCTAGATGTTAACATTTAGTATCATCGAATCTATCTCTTCAACTATCTAACCATTGGCTAACTTATCTTCATCCCGAGGATAGAATGTCTTGATCTGATAAGTAGTGGTAAGTTTATTCATCTCTTTTTGTTTTGTTAACGTGTAGTAGAAGTACTTGGCTTCTACTTGATTTCCTTCCACCACTCCAATCCTAGAGCTCATGGGAAACTTCAGACACTGGTGTATGATAAACCAAATGGATTTAAACTTTTTCAATCCTAACCTTTTGAATATGGTGTTGTATGCAAAATGGACATTCTTGTACAAAATGAAAAACACGTCTCTTTAGTCAAGTAGGTTGGATATATGTCGACCACAATCTCCAACTTAATTATTCCTAAGGGGAATACATTCTCCTCAGAAAATAGATGTTTGGCATGTATTATACATACATATTTAGTCTAGTAGGTTGGATAGATGCCGACCACAATCTTCAACTCAATTATTCCTAAGGGGAATACATTCTCCTCAGAAAAATAGATGTTTGGCATGTATTATACATCCATGTTTCTATCTCTGAACCTCGTGCTATTAAAACAACTATAAATATGACATTGATTGAACTGCCATTTTTGCATAGAATCCTCTCCACCTTACACTCGTACATCATTATCATGATGACCAAAAGGGAGTTTTGCGGGTAGAGCACACCTGATAGACAAAAAAAAATAAGACGATCTTTATTCACTTTTATGGGACTCACTTCCCCAGTATCAACCAAATTGATCTATCTAATGTGAGTGAAAGCCCCCGAATCGTTGAGGTAGGGTTTACTTTTCGATGGTTCATCTCCACCACTTGCATTACCTCTTGCTATGAAGTTACATCTGAAGGAGATCGTCTTCATTTCATGCAATGGTTCCTTAGCCTTCTTGGGAAAGTCCTGATCATCATCGTTTCCACTCTTTTTCTCTTCCACCTTATTATAAGAGGACTTTAGTTATCTTTTTCATATTGCTCATCACGTTTGTCCGGTCGGCTAACCTTATCAATGTATTTCGTTTGTTTTCCTAATATGATGAAGTTATCCATCTAGTCTTTTGGGGTGAGGTAATTATCGGTGTTACGACCATGATCACTATGGAACTTACAATATTTACTCTTATTCCATATGTTAAGGGAGGCCTTTGACTTTATTAGCCACTTCAGGTCATTAATCCCTCAAATCTCTCCAATGATTTGGTGTACTTCTATAGTCACTAGGGTGTATTCATAAAACCTTTTTGATTTGTCTATTTTATTCTTATTTTTGGACTCTTTATTCTTTTTTGAGATCTTGATAGTGTTAGCCTTATAATAGATCATCCTTTTTCTTCCATAGCCTCCTCAGAGTTCACAATCTTTCCATCATGGGCCAATAAATCAAGCATTATTCTCAAAGGCTCCTTTGCCAACACCTAATGCAACTTCCTGGGAAAATATCCCTTTTAACTGTTGTGACTGCAACCTTCTTGTCACAGTCAATTAATACTAGATTTCTAGTGCAGAAATGGGTGATGAACTCTCAGGTCATTTTTTGATGGACCCTTAATAGGTGACCCACCCTCTTACCAAGCTTAGTATCAAAGTAGAAGTTGTTGATAAAGAGATGAGATAGTTGCTAAAAGTTAGAGATCCACCCTCTCGATCGATTATTGTACTAGATTTTCTCTAATCCAGTGATTGTACTAGAGAATGCTTGGAAGTGCATCCCACCAGGAACAAAATATATATCAACAGTCTCATGATATTTCTCTTCTTAAATCATTTTGTCAGAATTCCCATTATACTTGGGTGTGATTACATGCGATTTGAACTTTGTGGGCATTGCATAACTCTCAATCGATGAGGTAAATGTTGAACCTTCAATAAAACCACTTTGCAATGGATTCTTGATCTTTATTATTTTTCCCAATAGATCTTCCAACCATTGGATTCACCCCTTCTAAGACTGTTCCTTCTTCTTAGATTTCGCTGTAATAGATTATCCTGTTAAACCTTGGTTTTCGGGTGAGCTATTTTCCTAGGAAGTCTGCCCGACTCGAGCTAACCCACGTATACGTATATTAGATTTTTCCAATCACTCTATTTTTCTCGTATCAGATTTCCCATGTTTTATCCTATGTTCTCTCGGATCTCCTAGACCCATGAGTTGGTCTGCCCTCAATGCCTGTGGGCCGAGGCGATCAGACAAATGGCCACTCTTCGCAATAAGCTTATTCATCATGATAACTCGCTATCTGGATGGTGGGATTCTCTCCAAGTTAATAGAACTTGTCATCATGGGACCCAAAGCATTTTAACCTTCTCCTTTCATCTCTCGATCTCAAATCCAACCTCCTACGGTTCTCTAATGCTTTCACCTCCAATGTTTGCATCACTTTTCAGATTTCTCACCCCCTATCCGAAAAACTAGGTATTATTTGTACCTAATCCTCCTGACCATAATACTCTGTGTCAGTTACTTGATTCTTTAGTGCACAACCTCCTAGCCATTGACTAAGTTTATTAGGATATCCTGAAGGTTTTCTATGTCAAATATTATTGATGGAGATATTCCTTTTGTAGCATGAATACTTTTTGAGTTACCATCCATTTTTCACAAAACTTTCAAGAAATAGAGTGTTAATGGTTCTAAAATAGATCACACCAACGAAATTGGGAGGAAACGAATCCAAAGAAGGAGAAAGTATATTTAAGGGACAATTTAAGACATTTAAAGATAATAAAAAAGAGTGTGTAGATTATTAGAATCTAACCTAATGATACATAAATGAATTGGATTGCAATTCAGTGTTTTCTCATAATTGGGTATCCTCAAGTTTTCGGAATCAAGAATAGTGAAAAGCAACAAATGTCTTGTAAACCTTCCACAGACAACGCAAATCTTCGTTGTCTAAAAATGGCCTATGAACTTGGGCCTTATCTTGAATATGCTAATCTTAAACTATAATAGATAAAAAGATATAAAATAATGTTATAGTGATCTAGATAGGGTATTGGGGAATAAGTGAGAAACAAAGATGGAAATCAGGTTTACATGGCTTAGCCTAAGGTGGGGCCTACGTCCACAGGTGTTGTGTGGATTGTATTGATTTAAACAAGAAAAATCCATAGTTGGAGGATGGTTACAAACTCTGTTATATGACTCTATAATTTGATAACATAACGATAGGAAATTATCTCTTGATCCCCCACACCGAGAGATCATATATTATTTTATAGTTAGAGATAGGGGAGGGGGAGAGAGAGAGAGAGAGAGAGTAGTAAGATGCATTTCGAGCCCATATAAGTTAGGTATCCATGCCTTTACATGCAAGTGTGGGAGGATTTTTAGGTCCCTGCTATCCGCATATAGTGGAGGATTATTTATATTTCCCATTCGTATATGTCAAATGACTTGAATTAACGTTACCTAATCAATAAGTATATATCTATTATAATGGTATTAAGTAATGGAGTTTACTAACGTGAGCTAACTAGGTTAAGTTGACCATCTTTGAAACTGGTTTTTAACATAATGGCACAAGTCGACCAAAATTGTACTTCAACCGATCAATTTTTAAGGAGATGATGAGTCCAGTTATTTCTCTCTGATTGGTTCCTAGGTCCCACCATATTTATGGACAATAATCGTAGTTGGGTACTATTAACTATATTATTTTACAGGTTGATGTGGAAAAGCTTCTTTCTATATCTTTCTCTCTCCCTTGCTATACCCTAATCAGGGTTTGCATGGGTGCACAGTAATTCCCAAACGTGAATCCCAAGCCTCCTGATATCCAAAGAGTTTGGTCTAGATCATTTGCTAATGTTGTTGCTGAAGGATCTTATCATAACTTTGATCTTGGACTCAAGAATCCAACATCTTTTAAAGGTAAACCTCCAGTTTTCTTTTCTAAAGAAGACATTGAGATACTGTCTAAACCTTTCAAGAATGCATTGGTATGAAAGTTCTCACATGGTACACCATCTATGGAAGTAATTAAGAAGGTGTTCCAAACTTTCTCTCATAAAACGTTGGTCAATATTGGTCTTATAGATCATAAGCATATTCTGATTAGAGTGAATTCAGAGGAATATTATGCTAGATTGTGGATGCGAGATACCTAGTTTATATGTAAATATCCTATGAGGATCTTTAAGTGGTCTCCCAATTTCAGGCTTGATAAAATGAGTAGTATTTATCCCATTTGGATCTCTTTCCCTCATTTGCCTATTCATTTTTTTTTTCAAAATCCTCTCTATATTCCATAACTCAATTGATTGGCAAACCTCTTAACCATGATTCATCTACTCTTGATATGAACAGACCTAGTACTTCTAGGGTTTGTGTGGAAGTTGATTTGACCAAGATTATTGCAAAGAGGATTTGGATAGGTTGTGGGGATACAGGTTTCTAGCAAGAGGTCAGTACGGAAAACAAACCAAAGTTTTGTATGCACTATTCCAAGAAGGGCCATGATGAAGAGACATGCTTGTTCTTGAAGCCTATGCGGGAAAGAGGGACTAATAAGAAACAAGAGTTTGTCCCAAAGAGAATTAAATATAAGTGAAATAGGTGAAGAGGAAGAAGATATTACTCCCAATTTAAAGAATGATAAGGAAGAAGTAAGTAATCAAGAAAGTCTAGAAGTTACAAATATAGTGGCTCCCAAGAATGCTCTGATTAATAGATGCTCCAATCAACCTGTTCAAGAATTCATCAACAAGATTCATCATTGTGGCATTTCATCCCAAGAAGAAATTATGGTAGACAACATAATGTTATCCCCAAGAGTAACTGAGCTCCCTAATTATGAGTGTCATAGAGATAAGTAAAAAGTGTATATGTCTGATTTAGAGAAGATGAAGGGTAGGTGTAAGTTTATAAAAGAGGATCTCAAGAAATATTTGCTAAGATTTTTGACAATAAATGGTCTAGAATTCAAGAATATAAGAAGAGGAGAAATATGAAAGAAAATGGGGTTATAAATGCTGTCCAGGTATGGGATATGGAGGAGGACTCCCAAGTGGTAAAATCAAAGAAGCAACCATTTGATCCTTTGTTTAGAAGAATTACCAGGGCCAGTGTAAAGGTATGCTCTAAATCGAATTTTCTATCATCCAAATGATCAATTGCCTCTGTTGGAATGCAAGGGGTCTCTCTAATAAGAAAACTATCAGAAGAATCAAAAGGTTGTGTAAAACGTATAAATTTCTAGTGCTTGCTATTTTGGAACCCAAGGTCAATTTCTTAAACAAGGAGAAATTATTACTGAAATGCAGATTTGATGAAGTGTTGTGTAAAAAATCAAATAAGATTTGGTTCTTTTGGAAATTAGGTATAACTGTCTCTATTATTAAAGATGGAGATCATTGTCTATCTTTAAAAATAGAGCACCATACATTTCCTAAAGATATCATTTTGAATTTGATTTATGCTAAATGTAGTAAGGAAGAGAGTTGTGGAGGGATTTAGAAGATATGGTTGTTAGTATTGATTTACCACATGTGTTTATTGGGGATTATAATGTAGTGGATGATCAGAATGAAAAAATTGATGGTAATGAAATGGACCACCAAGTAGTTGAAGACTTCAGAGACTGTTACAACCAGTGTGGTTTGTTTGATATGGGATATAGTGGATATATATTCACTTGGACTAAAATAAGAATTGAAGAAGATGCTATATGTGACAGGCTTAATAGATGCCTTTGTAATTTGTAATAGAAAACTGCTTTTTCCAAAACTACTATTTCTTATTTAGGTAAGTCTTATAGTGATCATTCTCCTTTGTTGTTGTCTATTTCAACCACTCAAGACTCCTATCCTAAGCCTTTTAAATTTCAAAAAATGTGGATGTTTCATGATAGTTTTGCTAAAGTTGTGGAAGAGGCATGGGACTGTTGTGTTCAAGGGTCTCCTAGGCGATATTCTCTCAGAAGTTAAGAATTCTTAAAGTAGCCTTAATTAAGTGTAATAAATATACTTTCAAAAACATTTTTCAAACTGTGATTCATCTTGAAGATGATGTTCTAATGAAGGAGTATGATTTTGAAGTCCAACCTTCTCCTGAAAATAGATTACAGCTGTAGACTACTAGAGAAGATCTTAACAAAGCTACTATTCAGGAAGAGGTGTATTGGAAACAAAATGTTAATATCAAATGGTTGAAAGAATGATACACTAACATAAAGTTTTTTCATGATAGTGTTAAGGCTAGAAGGGCTCTTTTTTTATTCATAAGATTAAAGATAATGAAGATAATTGGAAGGTTAATCGGAAGGATATCCAACAGGTAATTATTGATAATTTTAAGCATAGAAGAGAGGCTGAGGAGAGAGGTGAAGATGAGGAGTTGATTTCAGTTATTCCTTATATTATATCTTAGGATATGAATAATTTTCTAACTGAGGTGCCTAATGATGATGAAATTTTTAGAGCCATAGTTGGGTTAAATGGGGAAAGTAGTCCTGGTCCTGATGGTTTTGGAGGTGTATTCTATAGTAAATGATGGGATATTATTAAGAAAGATCTATGTGTGGCTATTAAATATTTCTTTGTGGGATCTCAAATTCCTAGAAGTTGATCTAGCCCTTCCATAGTTCTTATTCCTAAAAATTTCCAATCCCAATCAATGTTCTCATTTTAGGCCTATAAGTCTGAGTAATTTTAATTTCAACGTCATCTCCAAAATTTTGAATTAAAGGATATCATCTCATTTGGATGCAATTGTGTCTCCTAATCAAAGTGGTTTTGTGAAAGGTAGAAATATCCAAGATAATATTCTTCTTGCTCCTAAAATGACTTCTTCCCCTCACAAGAAGTGCCATGGTTCTAATGTGATTACCATGTTGGTTATGGAAAAGGCTTATGATAGGGTGTCTTGGATGTTCCCCATAAAAGTACTTAGAAGATATGGGTTTAGTGAGGTTTTTATTGACTTCATATGGAGGATTTTATCTAACAATTGGTTTTCTGTTAATCTCAATGGTTATGGTGCATGTTTCTTCAATTCTTCTTGAGGGATCAAGAAAGGAGATCATCTTTCTCCATCTCTTTTTGTTCTTATGGCTGAAGTTTTAAGCAGAGGACTTGACATCTTATTCAAGGAAGGATAAGCAACCCCCTTATCTCATCCTACTGGAAGTCCTCTTATATCTCATCGCTCTTTTGCTGATGATATTATTATTTTCATAAATGGCAACAAGAAAATCCTCTCTAACGTTTCAAAATTCTTTTGAATGTATGAAGCTGCCTCGGGCCAACTGATTCATAAGGCTAAAAGTGCCTTTTCAGTAGATCCCAAGTTGTCCATTCAGAGAAGATGAACTATATTTGGGTACCTGCAAATTAAATACAAGCCCCTTCCATTAAAATATTTGGGGTGTCCTATTCTTAAAGGTAGAAGAAGAATTAGTTATTTTTCAAAGATTGTAGATTCTATTAAAAGCAAATTCAAGGGGTGAAGAGAAAATTTTTATCTGCTACTGGAAAATTAATCCTATGAAGCATGTTATAACTTCTATCCTTATATTTACTCTAGCTTCTTTCAACCCTCCTAAATCTATTATTCATAGAATTCAAGAAATTCTCAATCATTTCTTTTGCGGTTTGTAATACCCCGTATTTTTGGTGATATTTATTTATGGGATTAATTGAATTAAATGTGTATTAATTGGAAATTAATCCGGATTAAAATAATAACGAGATGCGAGTTGGTATTTGATTATAATGTGTATATATGACTATATATGAATATTGAATTATGAAATTTGTCGTGAGATTGAAATACGGCAATTTGGAAATTTTGTTGAGACGCGTGTGACAGTCGCGTCAGGAATATAATTATTTTAATTAAAAAGTGAATTTTATTTCTATTAACCGTATGGTCATTTTGAGTGAGCCAACGCGTCCGTAAGGGTCGAAATAGTCAGAAAACACTAGCCGGGGGTTTAGTTCGGGTCCCGGGGCATTTTTAGGCCATACCGGCAACGTATAAGTGTAGTTTGGTAATTTTGGATTTTTGGGAATTAAAGCCCACGAAAATTAGGAATTAATATCTGATTTGGAAATTACCCACTAAACCCACTAATAACCTAAGGGGCTATGGAGGTTATTGAAATTAGTTCTAAAAGAGTTCCTAAGGTAAACCTTAGCCACCATTGTCACTTTGGAGAAGAAAGCTTGTGGAGAGAGAGAAGATAGGATAATTCTGTAGAGAGAGAGAGAGAACACTTCATCAATTCGACATCAAAATCAGAGATACACATAAGGCAAGTGGTTTAATTTCGTTTATTACAAAGAATGTTTCTCCCATGAGTAGGAAATTGACAAAATTTATATTGTTCTTGGGAGTTTGATAAAACCCATTATTTGGAATTAGACCTTTATATTTTGATGAAAGGATTGCATGTAGAATTGTGTTAGGAGGATTAGTATGATGGAAATACACCTTGTTCATAACAAAAATGGATTTAGTTATGCCCATTGGTGACTTTAAAATTTTAGGGTTCATGTTAATGTGATTTGGGGATAAATGGAGGGATTTGATGATTCAATAATGTTTAGGAAGAATTGGCCCTATATAAACGTTAATATATAACCTAAATATGTTTAGGAATGATTAGAACCCATGTAAAATTGTTGGATTGAGGTTTAGATGAGTTTGGAGAGGAAGAAAAGTTGGAAAAACGAGTTAAGGAAAATCTGGGCTCGAATCTAGCCACTCGTTAGAAGACCTGCCCAGGTCGTTCGAACGAGCTCGTTCGAACGAGCTTCTAACGAGTTGACAGTTTGAGTTCTAATGAGAGGGATGTTCGTTCGATGACTTTCGTTCAAACGATATCTCGTTAGAAGGCCCAGTTCGTTCGAACGAACTCTCGTTCGAACAACCTCGTTCGAACGAGACTTCTAATGAGCTGACAGTTTAGGCTTTTTAGCCTGTTTTGATCCCGAGTGTTCCGTAACCTTGTTTATATGTAGAGATAACACTTCCTTGTGGATTAATTGATATATTTGGGATATTTGGGATATAATGAGGAGTAAAACCTAGAAGTGTAGTTTGAACCTAAGGGAAATTATGAATCAGGACGTGAGTGTCTATTACGATTCGAGAATTATTGACGGCCCAAATAATTATATTAATCGGGAATATGTAAATTATGTACCATTATATGTCGGTACAAGAATGAGAAGTATACCACAACTATATGTATATGATTTTATGTGTATGACATACCTACCATACTTGCTATCACGAGAGGTTTACGTTCGCTTAGGGCCCTCTAATCCTTGTGTTGCCCGGATCTAGATTGGTACCTCGAGAACATAGGTCAGAGAAGGACTTATTGGGATATTAATAAGTCTGCTGATCGTGGGAGCGTAGGTACGTATGTGACCCATGTGATGTGACTGTGTTCGCCTCCATTGTTTGTGATGTTGTTATCTGAGAACGATTCCTGAGAGATTCGGAATGCGTGATCCTTATGTACGTGATGTACCGGGATGGATAGCAGAGTATGTGTGCACCGCAGCTAGTCTCGGGGTACTTGTATTGTATATTTATGACGTGAATAATATACACTTAATTAATGGGAACTTTCATGTTGGTATTGTGAATATACTTATGGTAATGTTTTGAGAAAACATAACGGGTTAACCGATAGTGAATTGTATTACTAATTGAGAATCTGAGTTTAAGTAAAGCCCTCTATTTAATTGATAACGCTAGAATGTATTATGGGAATCGAGTAGTAAGGGGTAGAACTTATTACCGTTTGGTTAGATATGTATGTTATTTAGATGGGTACGGTACGTTAGGAGTGCACATGTAGTCGAGAGGTGAGAATTTCATGTGAGTTCACGTCCTAACATGTATTTTGCATTTAATGTTTTAATGTTATTAAAACACTTGCTGTTTTTAAAATGATTTCCACTTTCGGGCTCTGACCCATTTGCTTTCAAATCTATATTTGCAAAAACCATTTTAGGTGCCCAGCCACAAGGACACCATGCTTAGGATCCTCATTCAGGTGACGAGCTGTAGCTATTTGTGGAAGTTACAGGACTTTTCTTGTAGACACTTCAACCCTCTTGACTCTATATTCAGCATTTATCAGTTGTAGGGCATGTTGCCCACTTCTTTTAGAGACATTTCATTTATTTCAGTTATTCAGACTTCGAGCATGTAATTAATTCAGGATTCAGACTTGTCATAGTATTTTCAGTTGTGGGATTGTTGTGAGGAGTTTTCCTCCAGACTTATTATTATTTGTTGGTTATTTCATTACTTCGTTATGGTGAATGGATTATGTTGTTCTTCCATTATTCTTTTATTGTATGTTAATCAGACTTAAATTAAAATTTGGCAACTTACTTTTTAAAAACTAGGTGGTTAGTAATCATTAAAATGTTTTCGACAGTGATGCTTTTAACTGGACCAACTTGGAATTTTGTATTGATTTAATAAAGGAGTAGCTACCCGGTATTTAATTAGTCGGGGTGTCACAGGGTTCTAAAGATAATGGAGGTTATAAACACTGTTGGATTAAGTGGGAAGATATTTGCAGGTCTGTGGTGGAAGGAGGTCTTGGTGTAAGAAATTTGGAGGATATCTGTGCTACTTTTGGCATAAAGTTAGTATAAAGGAGTCAGGTGTCAAATTCTTTGTGGGCCAAATTCATGAGGAACAAATACAAAAATATGGAAGCTGGGTCAGGAGGATCGAGTACTATTAAAAAAATTAGATAGAGTTTCCATTTTTTGAAGATAACACCATCAAGAATTTGAATGGTACCATCTGGAAGCCTTCAAATTCAGGGGTATTCACATTCAAATTTGCCTTTTAAATTATTAGACCTCTAAATTTTAATAGTAATCTTTTGTCTAGCTTATGGAATGAGTATATCCCAGTTAAAATATCAATTGCTTCTTGGAAGATTCTGAGCAATGTAGTTCCAGTAGACACTGCTATCATTGAGTTGGGATTTCAGTTGGTGTCTAGATGTCAATGTTTCTTGAGTAAGGAGGAATCTTTAGATCATTTATTCCTGTCAAGTTCTATGGCCATGGGTATCTGGGCTCACTTCTCAAATTTATTGGAGGTCAATCAATTTGTTCCATCTATTCATGCTATGCTGATGTCTTGGTGGAGTTGTAAGTCTAATAAAGACTATATTAAATTTCTATTGAGAGTGCTTCGTGTTCACTTAGAAGATTTATAACTTTGTTACAGACTTGGCAGTTCATCAGAAATTTAAGAACTTTCCCTCAGTTCCTCATGGCTATATCATACCCTCATTTAGGATTAAAGTTATCCCCTCTACACTAGTTTTTATTATTACTAGATGGATTAGTTCCCATTTTTCATCTATTAAACTCAATGTGGATGTCTTTAGTAGGGGTAATTCAGGTGATAGTGGTATGGGGGAATCATTAGAGGTCATAGAGGTGTTTTCATTTTTGCTTTTCAGGAGTTCACGAATAAAGCTTCAAGCCTTCAAGATGAAATTTGGGCTATAGTGAAAGGTATTCAGGAGTGCTTGAAGATAGGTTTTGGGCATTTAATCATTGAATCATACTCTCTTGCAGCTATCAAAATGATTCATAGACAATGGGAGGTGCCTTGGTTTTTAAAGGAAGATGTTGAAGATATATCCTTCAAAATAGAAACTCATTCAATTGATATTCTGCATACCTGGAGAGAGAATAATTCAGTAGCTGATGCTCTAGCTCACTTGGCTTCAAGTTCAATGTAATCCTCATCTTATGTTAATTCTCCGAGCTTCCTTTTATTGCTAAAGGAATGTTTAGCTTGGGTAGATTTAGTTTTCCTAATGTTAGAGATCTCTAAGGTTTTGAGTTTGAATGTTTAAGATTGCTATAATTTCCTTTTTTCCACGTGGAGAGGCTTTTTCTCCTTTATTTAATAAAAAGGGCTTAGGACTTTTCCTTAAAAAAAACTATATTATTTTATATTAGTATTGTGGTTCTCTTTTCTAGTATATGGCATGTTAACATGATACAAAAGATAAAGTGGATTGTTATTAATTATAGGTTGATAGAGTGATGTATGCCTTTGGTCGGGCTTGAGTCAATATTTTCACAGGATCGTAGATTTACTACTCTATACTTGTAATCATTATATATTTTATATTATCAGCTAATAGATAGTGGGGGATATTGTAAAGCTATATTTATACTCGTGTGGACCACATATAATTTGTTTTTCATATCCCATTTACAACATATATTTTGTGTATTTTAGTCTTTTAGGTCGTCTCAATCAAACGTCGACATGATCAGATATTGATATTACCATTTGCTTGAGTTATTTGGACTTTATAAAAGATTTTAAAAGTCCGACATATTTGAAGTAGCCTTTGTAAAACAATAAAATAATTTCATTATATGTGTATTGCTTTGGTCTTTTGATTTAGGAGATGTACTTATTCAAGTATCTTAGTCATAAATAATATCTTCCATAAAAGTTCTTTCTATAAGTATATCATATGAAGGTTTTAGTAAGGTTAAAACTTTCTTATCTTTTTATTTCCCTAACCAATGTTTGTGTACTTTCGTTGACTTACTTAAGCGAAGGTCTGAGTTAACTGGTCGTGTGTCTAACCAATTTTTTTTTTCTTGAGGATATGCTTTTTCCCCTCGTGACTTCCCATGCTGACAAGTCATCGCATGAATTCAGGGATTCGCTGAAGTGAAGTGTGGCTTCCATAGCCTTGAGTTACTTTTCTAAAGTATATATTTGACAAATATCTCATGTGAAACTATTAACTTTCTTTTCAACCAAATCTATTGGTCTAAAAATAAACCCAAGAGGAGGGGGGGGGGGGATCAGGTATATATTTTTAAATGGAAAATTTAAAACATTGTTAATTTTTTTCTAAATATTAATTTCAACATGATAAATCAATTAAAGATTAAGAAATTAATCAAGAATAACCTTATGTAGTTAGGAGAGAGATATTAATGGAACTTTGCAAATAAAGGTTTTATCATTGTTCGAATACTTCCTACATCCATGCTTGAGAGGGTACTCGAGAACATCAATACTTAGGATTCACAAGTGAAACTTATCCTCGATCAAGATGTATCCGTACAATAGCCCAAGAACTGTAAATGCGTGACTACCCTCAACAACATCACTAACATTCGAGAAGATAACATTAATTTTAACTGTGAGTAACAACAATGATATCCTTAATGTAAACGTAAAGAAAAATAGGTTTATAAAAAATAATGATTAAATGGGTTTACTTTCTTTCTCTAGAAAAGTAAAGAGATAAGATTCATAAATTCTATGATCAAAGAGGTTTTGGGTTAGATATATAGCACAAGTATGTTATGGGATTATGAATTTTCTACTTATGGATTAAGGTTGAATTTATTTTTATTTAAGTGGGTATTCTTGAAGATTTGGAGTTTATGGAGTTTCTCAGTTTAAAACTCTCAAAATGATTTTCTTTATTTCTCTCTAGAAGCTCAAGGAATGGAATGAAACATCATGATGATGGAACTTTACTAAATGAGATTTTTGTTGTAAGCTTGTTTGTTTTGTAATTAAGTTTTGATCTATTTATAAGGTTAAGAGGTAAGTGAAGGCTTTTAGAGTTATGGGAAAAATTAGGGCTTTGGGGAATTAACTTTGGAAAGTAAGATTTTTGAATTTTAAATTTTCATATACTTCTAGTTGACTAAAACATAAAAAAATATTCTGGTTGAAATAAATTAAGTTTCCCAATGTCTCCCTTTTTATGATGACCATACAATTGATATATTTTAAGAAAAATGTTTGAAGGAGTCCCCCTTTCTTTGAGACTTGGTTGGTGAAAAATATCTTTCTTCCCCTTTGTTATAACATCTTTTTCTCCTTTCACATTTCTCCCATTTTGTCATTATTATAATAGGCGGGGGTAATTTTGAAAAGTGTATTTTTGGTGTTCAATGTGGGAACATGATTCTTGATACCATATGAAATCTATCCTCATTTACTATGCAAAGATGGGTTCGTGCATAAGAATTCATCATTTGCAATAATGTCAATATTTCCTTAAAGTCTTTAAGGAACCCTTAAAATGTTTATATATGGGTGTATTTTTTAGGAGATTTAATTTTTGTGTTATGGTGTTGAATGTTTACTTAGTACAATATATGAAAAATATTATTGTTTACAAATGGTTGGTGTAAGGATGGTATTTTGTTAGTTTAAAATGTTTTGTTTTAACGTGCATTTTGACAATATGAGAATGTATAGGTATGAATGAGACTGGTAGACACACATTTTTTTAGGCCTACACACACAGTTTTTCATTAATGTATATGAAGATTTTAAGTTTCTGGTGAGGAAGGCTTTTGAATGTGTATGTTGTAGACATCTAAGCTCTTTAGTGTGTTCGAGAGAATAATTTTTAAAATGATGGTTAGTTTGATAAATATGGGAATATGTGGATATGTTTATGTAATATAATACAATTGGAGTTGTTGTGTTAAGGTCCTAATTGATGTGGTTCGATGTTATATGTGTAAAGGTTTGATATTGTTTAAACTCATTTTTGTTATGGAAACTACAGTTATAGATATTGGGGTGGTCATTTCTTTCAACTAATTTTTCATCCTTGTGTTGGTTCTTCGTTCGACATGTGGAGAGGGTTTATTTTAATTTTCATACTTGGTTGTAATCCTTGATTTCATAAGGTGTATTTGTTCATTTCATAAAAATGTGATATGGATGGATTATTGGATAACACATGTTTTTATAGAAACTTATATGATGGATCATTTGTGATTTCTCCAAAAGGATTCCTGCATCGGATTTGGATCATGTTCGCAAAACAATTCCTAACCATTTTGAGTACGAATTTTCTTCCCAAAATCTTTGAAATAGACAACATTTTCTTTTCTAAACATCTCCAATTTAATAAGTGGTATGGTTAATCACATTCCGAATTCTCATTTTAAATGATGTGATAATAACTTGTGCTTAAAAGCTATTCCAAAATCATCATTCGAAGGGGTTTTATTTTCATCAACAACCTTTCCTTCTAAAAACTTTTGTAATTCGTAACACAAGGTTTTTAATTGTGTGTTTTTGAATTTTTTTTGAGGTTTTTAAGTTTCTCTGCTTTTATTTCATAGAATGCATAATAGTGTAGTAAATTGTGAATAATGTCGAGTTCGCTATGTGGAATGAGTTTTTTATACTAATATTTTCATTATGTTTCCTATGTTTGTGGGAATAATATGGCAACTTGTCATAAACTTGATTGTCATGATGAGATGAAGTCTTTTCTTGTTAATCTTGTTTTATGTGTAGGCTATCTTAAGAGTTTTTGTGCTAACACATTTTTCAATGACAGTCATCATAAATTGTGAATATACTAGAATTTTTCATCAAAACATATTTGTATACATTTATGGGAATTTTAGTGTTGGGTGTCCATTGTGTACATCAGTATAGGGGAGATAGTTTAGCTTTTCATTTTATGTGAAAGCTTGAGTTTTGTCCATAGTTTGTCTCCACACACTACTCAATACATTATCTTTCTCCTTCTGATATGTATTCTCGCACCTAAAGGCATTTCAATCATTTTTTTTCGAGGAGTATCCACCATTTTTTCAATCAAAAATGCTTTTAAAGACTTTTCTCTTTCTCTGAGCATTTTCCAAACTATTTTTTTTAACGAAAATAATCTTCATCATTTTTTACATGAATTCTTCAACTAGTTTTCTGAAAATATTTTTCAATATTCTCTTAAAATATACTTTTGTTACAAATATCATTTATTCAAACAATCTTTTCTCAATATGTGTAATGCAATTGTTTGTATATTTCAACGTTGAGATTGTTGCATATTCTTCTCTTTTAACATTTTTGTTTTTTAAATTCATAAGGTTGTGTGTTGAGATGTAATGAATCATTAAACGGTTAATTTGATCAAATAAGGATATGTTCTTCATGTGTTATTTCCATTGTTAGAATTTGCCTCGGGTGTAGTGGTTTCTAGAGTTTGTGTTCATCATGTATTTTGGTTTTACTTTCAAATGAAAAAAATAATTATTTGACTATTACGGATATATGTTACCAATTTTAAGACTCCTTTAGATCCTTAATATGTTATCAAGTTTTGGATGTCATCATTTAAGTTTTTTCTCCTTCGTCGTGTGTATATCTTCTCTATAGATTCCACCTTTCTCCACTCCAATTTTTTCATTCCTTACTTACGTGTCATCAAAATAAGGTATTTTGAACATTCTTTAAGTCACTACAAAATATAAATAGTGAACACTCATTTTACACATCGGTTGAGTTTTGCGTCCTTGTTTGTTGGTGAGGGAATGTGATGATCTCCTTTGTCTACAGTGTTGAATCTTTCTTTTCCTTATGTGATAAACATCACACGTATAGTTATTTTTGCCATAATATGTCCAATGATCACTTGATAGACGAAAATCATAATCAACATGTGGATGATCATTCTTTTTTCAAATAATACAAAATGATTTTCAAACATTAGTCGTGCATGATATTTTCAAGAATATGATTTTTCTTTTTTCGAAAAGTGAATCGACATATTTCTTGATGTTTTGGGTTCTTGTTACATTCCTTTTATATTTCTATACTTTCTTTTCAAAAATCAATTATTCCTTTTCTTTCAAAAAATTTGTCATTGATTTTGAGTTCGCCATTTCATTTGTATATCCTTGACCTTCTTTACTGGACTGAGTTCGCCATTTTTTAACATGCATCCTTCAACTTCTATCTCAAAATTCGAATTTCTTTACATTTTTTTAACATTTAAATTCTTCTTTTAATTTTTGATTTTCAAGTTGTATCCCTCATCTTTTGATTTTAACTTCTCCTTTTCTTTTTTTAATCTTTCATTTTCAATTTTAAGAATATTGTTTTCTTCAATGAAGTCTTCATTTGGAATATTAATATTGCTATTTGTCTTTTATTAAGTGATGTGATCATCTATTAACTTTTTATATCTATTCATGGTTTATTCCCCAAAACCATCTGTTTTTGTCAAAGAAAGAAAAATATCCATTGTAGTGAAATATTTTAGATCTAAAGATTTAGCGAAATAATTTTTTTACCTCATTAGCTTTTGATTCTTTTTATGAGCATGATGGAATTTCCATGTCTTCTTTGGATGTTTCACCTGATGATTTCTCCACACTTTTTTCTTCTCTTGTACGAAATAATTCTTCATCATCTTCACATGTCTTGATAGTGGATTGAGCATTTGGGCGTGGGGATTCTATCAAGACATATTCGTTGTTGTTTGAGGTACATTCTTCTAAGTATTCTTTTGTGAGGATATCCCAAATTTTACTTGCTTTTTGGCAACGTGGGACCATTCTTGAAGCAACATTATATATAGAAGAGCGCGAAATTATCATAGTTTTAATATTTAATTCATTTTTATTTTCGATAATTAATCAAACCAAAAGGGGTGATTTCTTATCGCCAATTATTTTCCAATCACCAAAATTAATGATTGAATCATATAAGTAGTTCCAACTTCCAAAGTTTAATATATTCTCTTCAAAACATGGGTATGCCAATTATTTTCAAAAAAATTAGTTTAGGCTTGCCATTGTGATCTGTAGGGTGAAAATATACTTTCCAAGGTATGTATCTATGAGCTAGATTCGTATACCAATTGTTGGCTTGAAAATATACCCCAAAGACTGGGAGGAATGAGTTTAGTGGAAAATTTAAAACTTTCTTAATTTTGTTATAAATATTTATGTTAATATAATAAATCAATTCAAGAGTAAAAATTTAATAAACAATAAGCTTATGCGGTTAAGAGAGATATATTAATAAAATATTGCAAACCGAGGTTTTAATGTGGTTCGTCCATTGCCTACGTCCACACTCGAGATAGTACTCGAGAAGTTCAACATATCTAATTCACATAATTTGGAACCAAACTCCTTATAAGGAACACCACCTTGCAACCTGCAACCAACAATATGCTAAACTCGTCCTTGCCCAAGCGATGCCCATACAATAGCCCAAGCTTTTTAATCACCATGGCTACCCATAATAATGACACTACTGGTTGATAAGATACAATGAAGTTTACTCGTATGCAACAACAATGAAATCCTTAATCAAAATGTATAAGATTAGCTTTAAAAAAATAAAAATGAATTTGGATTACATTCTCTGTGTAGAATAGTAAATAAATAAGAATCAAAGATACGATGCTCAAATGTGTTTTGGTTCATAGCTTTATCATAAATGGGCATTTGGATTATGAAAATGCTAAAGGTCTATTGAGGTTAGAGCTTTTGGTTCAAGTATGTTTTCTTGGAACTTTGGCTTTAATGGAGTTTTTGGGTTTAAACCTCTCAAATAGGTTTTCTTGATTTCTCTCTAGAAACTCAAGGAATGGAATGTCACAATATTTATGATGGAACTTTACTCAATGGGATTGTTGTTATAAGGTTATGTGTTTTGTAATGAGGGTTTCAAGGTCTATTTATAGAACTAAGAGGTAATTAAAGGTTTATATACGCTATTATAAAAACTAGGGTTTTGGGGAATTACATTTGGAAGGTTTTATATTTGAATTTTAAATTTTCAAATACTTCGACTAAAACAAAGTTCTACTTAACTAAATGATTCTGGTTTTGAGTTGGAGTATTTTCATGGGGTCTGACGAAAAATTTTGTTAGACAGAGGTTGACTTCCAGTAGACCAAACAAAGTTTAATCAACTAAACAAAGTCCTAGAAGGTTATAACTCCTAGTTTTTAGGCTATATAGAGTTGCATTAAGGGCCATTGTTCTCGATTGGTTTAGGATAGTTTAGGGTATATTTAGGTGAGTAGGCTTTTTCCCATACACACGATCAACCATGTTTTTTTTACCATTTTAAAATATTTCCTAAAGTAAAAAAGAAACTAAGGAATGACCATCTTGACTTTTGAACTTTCTTTATAAATTTTTTATGTCATGATAGGCTTCTTTATTATGAGAGCATGCTTATTTGAACTTGATCCTTATATCACATGTGATGTTAAGATGGTAATGAACTTGGTTGGATGTCTGTAAGGTTCAGATTTGAACTTTTCTTAGTTGGATGTTTGCTTTGTGTGATGTGGTGATGAGCTTGTTTGTATTATTGGTTAAGGTTGAACATCACTTGAAGCTTTAGGGATGAACTTTTCTACATTTCGATGATGCTTTTAATCTTAATTTTATTATTTGTGTTCTTCACTGTGTTACTTGGGAATGTAATCATGGTAGCATGGATTGTATTTTCCTTATAACATATCTCAACTACATTGGAGATAGGATAGTTAAATGTGATTATATATTAATTTTATTGTCATCACACAAAATCTTTTTTGTTGAAATACATTTGGGTTCACAAAATATTCTCTAGCTCAAGTAATTTGATCTCTATTGTGATGTACGCCTCCCCATTTATGTTAGGATTGTCTTATGATATTATATGTTTTAATATATGTGGAGAGATTGATATCATAGTACCCATATTTGTAAAAACGCTAAGGAAAAATATTGATAAATTTTATAGAGGAAAGAAACTTGATTAAGAGGAAAATTTTAAGACATTTATTTTTTTTGTTTAAATATTATAAAGATTTAAATCATAGCTTTCGTTTTCCACATGTCTAGTGATAACTTTAATCCCAATTCCCATTTAATCCTAAAAACTTCTACATTTTTTCTTCAACAATAATACTTGTGGTATTGCTCTTGTGCAAATTGTGCTTTATTAAAAAAAAACACTTTGTGCGATTTGATTCGGCCAAATCATTTTAAAAAAATTCAATACCTTTTTACAAACTCACATCCTAGAAAGTGGTTATCCAAGTATTGGCAATTTGTTAAAAAATCTTGTCCTCAACTTCTAAACGAATTTTTGTTTAATGGCTTAATTTTGAAAGACACTGGAAGAGTTAAAGACCGGTCGGGGTTATGCAGCATTCTCTACTTGTTGTCGATCTCCTGTGAGGATATGGACGAAAATAGTTTATTGTTAAGTTAGTACTCTTTTTTTAAAATTGTAAATCAGTATCTTCTATTTGTAATAGTCTACCATTGTAATTTTGTGGTTTCTTTTGGCGTGAATATTTTTCCCATTATGGACTTTTTCTCGTACGACATGGTGTTGTATGATTGTTTACCTCATTATGCATATATCTTACATCACTTATATTTGAAAATAAAATCTAGCTTTACCTAATTATTAAAATTTTCATCACATAGAACTTGGTCAACATATTTTTACCCAAGGGGATTCATGGAAATGATCTCTTCCATTAGATAGACAATTTTAATTTAATAGTTTCACTCCATTAGGTTTTAAGCACACATCACTCTTAGGAACTATAGTTTACTCCACCGAATACACATAAAAATATAATGACCAAATGTATTACCCTTAACTCAAGAACTTTTATAAATATTCTACTCCACCTTTTGCTTTTTATTTAACACGGGACTTTGAATTGGGTTTGTGAGAAAATGGCTTACAAGCCAAAGTGGAGATATGGGTGCAGGGAAAATATTTTGTTCCCTCTTAAGATTTTTAAAACATTTCACATCACAAAAAATAAAATGGTTTTCGCAATCCTTTACATGTAAATTTTGAAAAGATAATATCCAAGTAATAATTCATATACTTTTGAATAAGCAAAGGTTTCTTTTGACTTGAACCTTTACGTAGTAAATATGATTCATAATACTCGAGAGAACCATAGTTTTGAAATATATTTTTGTTAACATTACACTAATAACACAACTCGAGTGTACTTCTGACGATAATATTTCATGACCATGTTATTACATCCCATTATAGTGAATGATCTAAAGAATTTACCCAAACTTAGCATATGAAGTGGCAAGACTCACACATTCACATTGATGAGACTATCAAAGGTACTCTTATAGATACGTACCTCACTAGACATAGATCTAAACATATCATTAGGATTGATATCGACTTAACCTTAAATAGATTCGGGATATCATGCTTCATGTGAATGGACCTGAAGTTTATACAATTTTTTTAATAAAAAGAATGATTTAATCCATATCACTTGTGGCTTCTTATTACCCATTAAATATATTTCTTAGGATCTCTAGTGTATAGGTAGTGTTTCCATCACAAACGAGTCAATTATATTAAGGATTTAATGATGTGGAAATATTTTGCAAAAAGCCTTTGCTTGGATAAAAACTTCAATCGATCAAGCATTTCAAAGAAAAGAAATATAGATTGAAATAACAAATCTAAGATTTAGATCACCATACCTTCGCAAATCTTTTCGATGATCTGATATAGATGATAATATTTGAAGAAGATGAATAAGACTCAGGTTTTCCTTTATATATGACACTACTAAGTAAAGAAGGTGCAAGGTCACCTCTTGAGATCATAATCTTAAAAACTAGGAAAGATGTTATGTTTCTTCTCTAATTTTTACAATTTTATGATTCTCCCTTTCTGCACCGTTCCTTTAGTATCTCATATCTCTCTCTTTCTTTATTCGTGTATGATATTAAAAAAAATGATCACACTTACTCGATAACCAATAAAAAAGCTAAGGTTTGTGTGAGGTCCCCTCGTCATAAACCCATTCTTTAGACCATGTTCTTACATCCCATTCTTCAGATCATTCACTATAAGGTTTACCATCTGAAGCTAAGGTTTATTTACAATCACCATCATAAAACAGCGTAAGAACAGTACATTTTGCAAAAAAATTCCTCTATGCCCTCGTTTGAATGGTAACTTCTGACGAGGGGACCTCCATAAAGTTTAAAATCAAATAATGGTTTCTTCCAAATATGTGGTTCTCTAATTTGAAGGTACCCCTTGTTTGAATAATATTCACATTCATAGAAACCTCATTTGGGAATACTTATTCAATTGAAATTATGAGTGTGCACTAAAAAGGTACAAGATTATCGGATGGGTAAATTAATATATAATCTCTAGCCATTTTCATGTACTCGAGAATGTGATTTACTATAGTCTATTTCTCCTCACCTGAGTTAGAGTGAAATCTTTTTCGCAAAGAAAAGGTATGGTCTTGTTCACAACATATTATAAATGAGTTTGACAACCACCGAAGTATAAGGTATATTCATCATCCTCTTTATCTGATCGGGAGTCTTAGGTCGTTGATCCTTATATTGAGAGACTTCATAACTGAAAGGAAGAAATCCCTTCTTGGAATCATGGATTCTATATTTTTTTAGCACATCATTGATATATGCGGTTTAGAATAAGTCCAACATTTAATTTTTTAGATTACCGAATAACTTAATCCCAAGGATATGAATGTGTTCTTCTATGTCCTCAATATCAAACTGACTAAATAACCATATTCTTATACTGGATAATAGAATCATATTTGTCCCGATTAGGAGAATATCATAAACATAGAGTAACAAATATACCACCATATTTCTATTATGATTCTTATGCACACAAGTTCCATCAGACATTTATCAAAACTAAAATATTTCATTGCCTGATTAAAAAGGATGTTCTAAGACCTTAACTCTTACTTATGTCCATAAATGGACCTCTTCAGATTAAACACTTTGCTTTCGTGGATACTTTCTATGAATGACTCGGGTTACATCATATAGATGCACTCATTAAGACTACCATTACAGAAACAAAATATAGATAGAATTTAGGGTGTGTTTGAAAACCCCAATTCTATGGTTTGAAATTGGAATTAACAAGTTTTCAATTCCAATTTGTTGAAATTTGAACTGAAAATTTTCAAATTACAATCCCATGGAATGAATTGGGATTCCTGAACACACACTTAGGATAGATATAAGTAAGATAATTTTCTCATGGCCGATTCCTTTTTTCTGAGTGTAACACCCCGTGCAAAAACACAAGGTGCTAATGCGATTAAAACTAAACTAAATATATCAACAATCAGTATAAAGCATCTATATTCCACAAAATAAATATAATGAATCCAAAATTTACACTTCCAAAATAATTACAGTAATTCCACTCGAAAATAATTATAATCTCTCTAATGAATCACACTGCCAAGCTATACAAAAACAATATAAGTCCTCCAAACGCCGTGCTCTAAAATCCTCTAAAAATCTATAGCGTTCATACCCACGCTAACCTGCCACTAAATGAAAATATGGGGAAGTTCACAACATGACAAGAGTGGATGATCAAAATAATAACGGTGAATAAAGGGCAACAATATGAATTCTCATATACAAATCAAATTAAATACTCAAACATTGTACCAATTTAATTTTTCAATAATGCATCAATGGGTCACCAGACATCACCTCACCTCACTCGAGGGTTGTAAAGCCTTATTGTGGTTATTGGACTTTTAGACTATTGGTGGGTGCCCATTCTCCATGCCATATAAAAATCTCATGACACCATGCCAGGCATCACCTCACCTCACCCGAGGGTTGTAAAGCCTTATTGTGGCTATTGGACTTTTAGACTATTGGTGGGTGCCCATTCTCCATGCCATATAAAAATCCAATGACACCATTCCTATCAACAAATACAATATCTCATCAAATCAAAATTTAGATTCCAACAGACAACTGATAGGATTCCAATTAATACCATAATTCAATGTGAATGCAAATAAAAAAAGTAATAAACAAAATACTCACGAGAGAATTTAGGATCATATTGTATAAGTCCCTTACCTTAAAATCATCACACGAAAGTTATAAAAATTATGCCTCAAAGTTTTGACCACACGACTACGTTCCTCTCCCAAAAACAATCAAAAATCGTTCTTAAATAATCTTGAGAAAACTCAATTAGTCTTGACAAATCTTGAGTTGAAAGTTATGAAGAATGGGGATAAGGTTTAGAGGTTGAAAGGGAATAATTTTGGATAATCCTTCTAGAGGAAGAGTTGTAAAAAAATTATTTGAAGAACCTAGACATGGATTAGTATTAATTTATGATGACTAGGATTCTAATGATAATAGAATTCTATTTAAATAAAAAAATGTTTGCCCGTTAGTCACGGCCCAAAACCGTGATAAAAGTTTTTTTTAAATTTCCATTTTGACTCCAATTTTAATTTTTATTGATATCTAACTTTTCAATATTAAAACTCAACCTTTTGAATTATTAAACTTTATAAATTCTAAAATTTTACTTTACCCAAAAAAATCCGAATTAATTATAAAAATAAAAAATAAAAAATTACGGGTGGTTACACTGTTCAAACCATTTTTCAATTAGACTTTCCTTGAAGGTTCCCACCTTCGAACCTATACCTACATTCTTCTTATAGATACAATTACATCTGATGGGTTTGATACCATATGAAAAGTCTGTAACTTACCAAACCTAATTTGGATACAGTAAATCCATATCGGTATTTATATCCTTAAACCAAAGTTCGGAGTCCTTATCTTGGAGTACCTCAGTATGGTTCCTAGTAATTTTTTTTGTTTCCCTAGGATATTATGGAAGTGTTCACCAAAATACATCAACATATTTGGCTGACCCTTGAATCTCTCACTATGACGTGGATCTTTTTGGAGTGACATGTGTATCCCGATCATCGATAATATTCCCACCATAGATAGGCCGTTTATTATCGATATGAGGTTCTATTTAATCCTGTATGGGGGGTTCAAAAGGAATTACTTAGTATTTTTCTATTAGCTCTAATTAGACAAACTTACTCCTAGGTTTTTTCTCTGTAATGTAATCTTACTTTAAGTGATTCTCATTTGTTTAAAAAATACCCTCTGACATTTAAGATAATAGAATTAACCACCTTTGGGTGTTTTGGATAACCAATAAAGGGACATTCATATGCCCTTAATTCCAATTTCCATCTCTCCTTCCTTAGGAAATAGGCTCGAAAACCCAAGATCTAAACGTGTCCTAGACTAAGTTTGTGCCAAGTCCAGAGTCCTGTGGGTGTCATTAAGAACGATTTACAAGGAATTAAGTTTACCAACCATGTGGTTGTCTCTAATGTAAAACCCAAAAAGAATCGGGCAAATCCAAATAGATCATCACAGGCCCAATTATGTGAAAAAGAGTCACGTTCCTACGTTCCACTACACCGTTTTGTTGTGGAGTACCCAATGGCGTCAACTAGGATGTGATACTCATTTATGATAAATGATTCCTAAAATATCCCAAAAGGTACTGGCCCCCACTATCACATCGTAGACTTTGGATTAGTTTACTATTCCTATGCTCCACATCAGCCTTGTGGGTTTTGAACCAATAAAACTCTTTAGACTTATGGTGCATATGGTAAATATATACATACCTTAAGTGATCATTAATGAACTAAATGAAGTAATCATAACTTCCTTTTGATTGGATAATCAATGTCCCACATAAATCGAAATAAACCATATCTGACACATTTTTTATTACTTATCTTTATGGTCATAATGGGCCTCTTGGTTATTTTACCTTTTAAACATGATACATAGAGTGGAAGTGCCTCCACTTCTAGTGAACTCAATTGTTAAATTTGAAAAATTCTTTAAAATAATTTTAGACTAAAATGGCATAAGCGTAAGTACTAAAATTATGTTTGGTTCAACTTAGCATGAAAATTTATCTTTAACGATTGTCTATTATCATTATACCATTTAATGTTTAGCATAATTGGTGAGACAAACTTTATAATGTACAAATTATTCTTAATTTCCATCAATAGATAAACGAACTCCCAATTTTGATATATCAATTTTATTAAAATAATTCTATATCACTTTAAAAAAAATTATAAACCAAAATAAACTTTTCTTCTAAAAAAAGGTAGATAAAATAATTTCCCAATAATATTCTTTACACCATGTTAACACGGACCCATGAGATGTTTCCATCTACTATACAAATAGAAAATATAACCAACTCAAAATATGAAAATACAAAACAATGAGCAAATTAAATGCATGATATTTGTCACAATGGTGGGATGTGTAATTCAAAATCGAAACATTTTACAATCCAAACTCGAGAGTTAGTGTTAGGGAGCAGGAAAAACTGAAATGTGTAAGTAACTAGATAACAATTACTAAAGATAGTTATGTTTCACGACAAGAAACACTATAAATAATAAACGAACCCAATAAGGAAGATATGACTCACTAAATAAAAACTAACTTGTATTACTTTTATTCTCTTTTACCTTTTGCTTTTCATTTCTTTAAATTTTATAGTACATTGTAAGGTAGCTTGTAACCTAATTCTTTTTAAGTTTATTTACATTTTCTCGCCTTCACATTTGTTGTCATTTTGATTTATTAGTTTAAATTTCCTTAGTGTCATTTTTCCCTTATCGGCACCCTACTTTCGTACAATCCTTTCCTTTAATATAATTTTATTTTCTTTTGTTTACAAATATTTAATTTTCATTTAGTTAATTGAATTTACAGTTTTTGTTCAAGTTATTTAGCCCAACTTTAGACTAACATCAAAATCTTGTCTAAGGAAAGAACAAGTCCTCTTAATTAAGTTGTTGAATGCAACATAGTCGACTAATATTAACACTAGGGTTAGAATTTTAGTTGGTAATACCACAAATATTACTTGGCACACTTGCAACCGTAATTAATCACAAAACCAAGTGAAAAGTTAACCCAAACATGTTTCTGGTATGCCCACGGGTTACAAATGGTTAGAAGACGTCGAAGTAAGGATATAACATAAAATATTTTTTGTAACGCCCCCCGACCCGGATTTAAGGGTTGATAAAGGACTAACCCGACCTGGTTCATGCGTTAATTGTTATGTACAATCAAACACCCTAAATAGTGTTCCTAATATAGTTTAATTATTATTTAACATTACATTTATTAGCATGCGAGTTCAATTTACAATCACTACGCGATATGATCCAAGGGAAGTGACCCAATGCCAATTAAACAGAGCTACCAACGTAAATTCAAGTAAATACCTACCTATATAATGCACTAAAAATACGAAATTGCATGCTACCTGTCGTAACAAAAGGAGGGAGTGAGCTGCATGCTCAGCGGGAACTATACAAATGCAGTATAGAAACGAACGACGGAAGAGAATACTCACATGCTACACTACATTCATGTGAAATTACTTGTGTATCTACATATATATCTTTGAAAATAGATATCCCAATGTATTGAACCATTTTATTCCAAAAACGTCATTTATCCCATTTATTCTCCTTATCTTAACAAAAAAATCATTTTTATCATTATGCTTAGAAACTAGCATTGCATCCCATTAACGCACACAGTTAAACAATTAGCAATTATTTGAAAAATCTTTCATTTACTTTCAAACGTTTATTACCCAATATTTATTAACTCACGCCAGAGTTACTTAACCATATTATAGGACTTCCATTCAACACACATACGCTTACACACACACACACACACACACACACACACACACAGCGTGTTTAGAAAAATATTCATTTTCCGTTTAAAGCCACATATAACACACACTTGTGTTTATTATGATTTAAACATCATTAGTTAGTTTAAAAATCATTAAGTCATCCTATTTAACCATCCCATGTTACCACATGAACATTAAACTTTTAATGCGTTATTTTTGCATGAATAATTCAATGAATCAATACCATTCATTTATGCCTCTTTCAAGATTTTTTAATTCCAAACTTAGCATTTTTCTTTAGGGATTCCGCCGACACACACCCGCATCAAAACGCATGCACACCCACAGTTTTACGAAATTTCACCACTCGAAACCGAACGCTAAGCAATCTTATGTCGGTTTGGGATCTTGCACCATGAGGGACATCATAACCCTACTTAATTATTCAACCAAGGGATACAATATCATTATGTTGCCAATGTGTTGGATATTTTTCATATTGTCCACATTAATTTTCCTTTTTCAGGCCAAAGCCAAAGCCTTTGACTTAACCGTCCATTTTCCCATTATTCATTTAGGAAAAATCATTATATTCCATTAAAGTACTTTTTTCACACATGTTGACTTTACATTGACAATCATTTCCGTTTAAGAACTCATTTAATTCTTTCTAAATACGTGTCAAAACAATCTTTAACATTTTTGTTTCCTGAAAATGTTACACTTTAAGTAAATTGCCAATTTACCCAACTTATATCAAAATATGTAACTTCACTTTTTTTTCAAGTGTTATTTTCAAAAAATACTATTTTTGAACCTCAAACTTAACGCGTAGGCATTTTAGTCACTATGACACTTTTTCAACTTATCACTTTCTCGAAAATCATATTTTTGCACATTACTCCCTTTGATACATAAAATAACGCTTTTTATGTATTAAAGTCTACGCATTTATTTATGAGTTTTAACATCAAAAACCAATTTTAGTCAACATTTACACATTTGACACTGTCCATTTCAAACTTAGTGTTACACACTGCATTTTTTACTTTTTGTATAAAGAACTATACTTAGTCATTTTATTCACACTTAGGCTTCTGCACTTTCCTTACTTACATTTTCACATGAAATTCGCAGGAAGACTACACTTTCAGATATCTACACTTTTGACCCCAAAACTTAGTTTAACAAACTAAAAAGTACAATTGGTAAGCGAAACTCTATTTTCTCATTTCATAATGATTCATCAACATTAAAATCACTATATTAATCTGATAAAAAGGTCCAATACATACCAAGTGTTTTTCACATCAAGGAAACCATTTACTCATCTTAAAACATGAGTTTAAAACATTTTATTTCATAAAATGTTTGTCAATAGTGGGATGAAAATTATCTATTTTTAAAAACCTTTCAATCCTTCATTTTAAGTGCCCCTTTTTACTCAAACCCTTAACAGTGTCACTAATAACCCATTAGTGAATCAAAATGAATTTTTGGACATTTTTTACACCCAATATTTGTGAAATAATATTCTAAAATTTATCACGAACTTTAGTCCCATAAAAACCCAACTCTAATCTTGGTTTTTTATATTAAAACATGGAGTGATCATTAAAAAAGCATGAATGAAAATTTCTACACAATTAAGACCTTAAATATGCAATAAATCATGCTAAAATCATTGCCAAGTTTGAACTACTTTAAAGTTTGAGTTTCCCACCTCAAGGTCTTCAATGAAGGGAAGTGGGTTTTGTGGAAGATGGGTGACTTAAGCACCTTCAAAGGTGGCCTCAAGGGTAGTCACTTTATCTTATTTTCTTTGTCCAAACTTGATTCCATGGATGGATCAATCAAGACCCATACGAGGCTCACAAAAACCTCTTTTCTAGGTCTCAAAATCCCCTTCAAATGCTCCAACAAGCTGTCCACCCTTAAAATGGAACTTTAGTGGAGTTTGTAACATACTTTAATGGTTTTTGGGTGGTGATATATGGGTGATAAGGAAGAGATATGAATTTCTCACCCTTCTTGCCTCTTGCGAACTCAAATATGAGAGATGAAATGATGAGAAATCTGATAACCATTAGGTGACAATGTTGAAACCCACCTCCCTCTCTTATTACTCACTTGTAGGTCTACAAGCCATGAACAAAATGGCAGACCTTGGCTTGCTTAGAAGAGGAACAATTTTCTAAAAAAGGTCTGAAACAAGCTTTGAAAGGGACCTCACAAGCCAACCAATCAACATCCAACAAGAAAATCAATTTGAAAAATGCCCTAAAACACCCAAAAATGATGATTTGCGTCACTTTATCTATCTTGTTTTTTTAAACTTTTAACTTAAGATTCATACTCCTTGCATTTTTTTGGCTGAAAAATCATATTTACTATAGTCTTATGGCCTCCCGGATTGTCCTATACAAGGCAAGCAAGAATCGGGACCTCTCCGCTAAACATTTTTTTTTCGAATTTTCTTCACATGGTAGTATTACTTATATTTTTATGAGTCTAAATATATGGTGAGAATATATTTTTGACTTACCATTTTTCCTAAATAATTAGCGCAAAACTTAACTTTTGTAGTGGCGTGCACCGTCAGACAATTTGTACCCACGCTCACGTAGCACTCGTTGCTTGTCCGAATCGCGTGAAACTTGACCTAATTACATAAATTAAATATAAAAACTCAAAAAAATACTCGTTTGAATCATGAAACACAAAACTTTCTTATTTAATCCATATTGTGATACTTTGATTTTTGTACCATTTAAATGTCGCGTTGTATTAAACTTGTTCGTGTCACATCCGCTCCTTAACATTTTTTTCCTCAAACTTAAAGGACATCCTAGACAATATTATTATAGATTCAATACACACTCATGCGATACAAGTATCGTGGGATTTTTCTCGTTTAAACCATTTACATAATACACCACTTTACATATTACTTTACGTGTTATACTTGGATTATTTGTTCCTCGAATTTTTTCTTTGTACAAAACACCTCAAATAATGTTAAATACCTAGTTTATATGGCGGGGTATTACATTCTTCCTTCCTTAGGAAATTTTTTCCTCGAAATGTATGATCATCAAGCTCACAAATCATTCGTCCAACAATTTAATTATAATCCTATATGTCTTTAACACTATAGTCTAACTTAGAGATTTCAACTAGATCTTACTACTAATCCCAATCATGCCTGACTCGTCCAACCAGACAACACCCCAATATAGTCGATAGTCACCAAATATTTCTTATTCTCAAATGAACTCATTATCACGAATCATTCTTGCATAAGGATTTACAAGACTATGTTTCCTAAAAAAAATTGAATCATGTCTATGATTACGTGACAATCATTTATCCTACGATATTCTCATATTAAGATAGAGTCATGCTAGGAGTCCCAACCCAAATATACAAGAGTGATTACATCTTTGATCCACAAAATTTTATGATAGAGTGCAACACTAGCACCTAAAGTTTCCTCGAGTTCTAATATTCATAATGCCTTGGTGTCTTGACCCATGATGAACATCGTAACTAACCATACTGGTTAACTAACATTACCTATTAACCTAAAGAAATCAAGTAACATATACAAAATACATGTAGAAAATCGCGATACCATGATTACACACCAACCAATGTAAAATAAAGGTACTTTCGAAGAGGAGCGTACTCATGTGCTCTGATACATCAGCCTTAACCCGACCTATTCCGCATCACTACTGAGCTTATGAAATGCTACACCTTAATGCAGAACCATAACTAAAATAATATCTTTTCATTACGAGGATCAAATAAGATAGAAGAAGATGCAATGAATCAGGCAACTGCCACACCAGAATGAAATAATCGCTTAGACTTGAAGTAATCGCTTAGACTTGAAGTAATCAAATAAGAAGATGCAATGAATCAGGGAACTGCCACACCAGAATTCATTCGGGCAACCATGCCACGCAAAGTACGAACCATCACTTAGACTTGAAGTCTAATCTTTTCACTGGATTATAAGTACAATAAACTATTATCCTTGCTACGTGCCCTTTCTTGAATAACTAATCACGACTAACCATTTTCAAAGACAACTACTTGGGAACCGATTTACTTGGGAAGCTAAAATGCTAGGATTCCCTCCTTAAGACCGAGGTTACTTTTTATCCTTTATATCAAAGAGAAGTTGCATTTCTCATTTCGTAATGTTAATCACTGACGAAACATACTCAAGTCTCCACAATCTCAACATGCGATTGCTAACTTTCAAACGTAGAGATCATTCTCATGTACTGAAACTCAACACTCATATAATTTTATCCTATGGATCATCACTATAATCCTTAGCAATGTCCTATGTGATTTCAAATCATAACTATTGAACTAGTTACAATTACAATTTTTTTTTCAATCATTATCCATGCCTAATACATAATGATTCTCCTCACTATAATCATAGTAAGCCATACATGTAGCACACGTACGAGCTATAGTCAAGCCTAACACCCCATTCCGAGTGATATCTCTAAAACCATGGTGAACATCATCATGTTCTAAATCTCCGATGTGCAAAATATAACACGTATCAACCTATTTTCGATATTATCCACAAGGGACATACCTTAACACAAGCTAATCATTAAGCCAAGGCGCTAACTCCCAAATTTTGTGGCAAAATGATACGACTAAATCAAACTACAAACATAAATAGTTTATGCATCCACACAATAAATTTCCCACTGCTCCATGAGAAGGACACCAATTATATCATCTCTAATGATCATGCACATTATAGAGTATGAGTGATCACGACAATATCCTACTATGTATAACAAGCGATCATGGCCTTTATATTTTTTTGGTGGGTCAAACACTAACCCAATAACTACATGTTACATCAGCTGTAACTCTATGTCCTTCACATCATAAGAAATACCCGAAGTTCAAAAAGAGACATCCTTGTTATCATAAAACAAAAAGCACAATCTAAAGTTCACCAATACTAGGGAGTGTCAATCACTTGACTTATAACTCATTAACTAATCCATAACACATATCTCCAAGGCATTATCAGTACGAATTCACGTGCCTATTCATAACTATAACCTAAGATCAAACTCATCATGGCGTATAACTTAACCTTTTTTAATACTCATCTATGACAACTAACTTGTCTCACTATATAGCCATCACACTCATTTTCTAGATAAAAAACTATCACCACTATAAAAGTTTAGTAGGATACGGGGCATCGGGTACTACCTATAAAACTTTGGGCCAATACCTTTGAAGTGACAAGAGATCTTATTCCTCAATACCACTTTATTTTTCTAAGACCATAATTCAATACAACCATTTCTAAAACTAAGGTCCAAGGACTATATAGATTCGTTCTTAAATTACGTATTCACTAAGGCATTCTATTTCCATAGAATTATAATCAAGTCGCTTAGGCATTCTAATTTCCATAGAATTTTTTATTCACAAGCCACACTAGTTAGTCACCTAATCCTATAGATGAAACCACAAGAACACCAACTGAGATGCAACTTAAATCATTAAGACTTTCTAGTCATCAAACTTCCACATGATACATCTCACACAAGCCTAAGATTCCATCACCTGACGGCTTACATCAAAATCCGATACATGCTAGATAACGATACTAGAACAAATGCAGTGGAATAAGATTATCCAACTTATCCGATCACCAACACAAAGAAAATGGCACAACGTGCTCAAGACCTCAACTTTACCATCAAGGTAAAAATTGAAAACATCGCCAGAAAAGTATGACATACTCCAACCAACAACGACGTCGAAAGATCCACTACTGACCTCACCACGTCACACCCAAAAGGAACATAAAACTTAATGCTCTGATACCAAGTTGTAACACCCCGACCAAGATTTAAGGGTTGATAAAGGACTAACGCATTAATTTTGAAGTTCAATGAAACACACTAAATAATGTTCCTAATCCAATTTTAATATTAATTAACATTACACTTAATAGCATGCGAGTTGAATTTACAATCATTGAGTTATATAACCCAAGTGAAGTTCCCCAAGTCCAATTAAACATAGCTACTAATGTAAATTCAAGTAAATACTTACCAATACAATGCACTCAAAATACAAAATTTCATGCAATGTACCATAACAAAAGGAGGGAGTGAGCTGAATGCTCAGTGGGAACTATACAAATGCAGTATAGAAGCAAACTATGACACCTCGCCTTATAAATTATCGGGTGATCAGTCCTTAATTAATTAATTTCAGAATATCAAGTTGGTTCAAATAATGCATCACTATTAAAATCTCAAATTTTTACTTAATAAAAACTAACCACCAGATATTTAAAAAGGTTGGTGTCAAAATTTATCTTGTTTTTAACCATCACCATTCATCACAATAGTATAAGGGAATATCTAACTAAATTTAAATAAGGACCTGAAGTAAACACTTCCGGTCAAAATTCCATGCAATAATCCAATAACATGACATCAAAGTCTAATAATGAAATAAAAGAACCCGAAATATCTGAATGTGAAATAGGAGGGACAACATGTCCAACTGAAATAAAAGACTGATAGATAAGGAGAAATAGACTCAGAAGCATCTACTAGCAATATCCCGTAGATTCCATAGTACCTACTACTCGACAAATGAGTAGAATCTCCTAAGTCTGGTATCCTTGTGGCTGAGGACCTAAAATAATAGAACAAGAAAACAGATTTATAGAAAAATGGGTCAGAGCCCGAGTAGAAAACAATTTAAATATAGCAAGTTCTTAAATTGGTTAATTATCACAAATATTATTCATGTTAACTTAGCTTACTCACTTGATATGCTCACCGGTCATCTAATGTACACACCTATCGAGCCTAACTATCCAAACTAGTCTTAATACTCTGCCTGACTATATGTAGTATAACCCTATGTCGGATAAAATATCTAAATAACTGGAAGACAACATATCTATATTATATAGGAATAGATTTAAAGATTCTTTAACTCATTCTTATAGCATTCTTAATTCTCAACTATGGCCCATTAAGTATATAATTTAATAAAGTAGCCAACATGAAACACAGAATAGGAACTCAGTACACATATATAAAATCTCACTATGTATACATACAAATATATCAATATTGCACCCATGGTTAACAAACCCTTGGTGCTAGGCATACTCGGCTATCTAGTCCCATTGCAACACTCACGCATAAAGGACAACAGGTTCAATCTCTCAAGAACCAATAAAATATATACACATATTGGAGTCGAACATAGTCCCAAGACAATGGGCTACGCACATACCTACGCACCCATAAGACCATCATCAGTATCATTCTCATAGATAGCCCATACCTAGGTTCCATGCTCTAGTGGTATGACTTAAAATCCCTTGAAGGCACACAAGATATGGTCGTCCACAATGGGTTAACCCCTGTTCGATAGACAGTAGCTAGGTATGTCATACGCATGATATTCCAAGTAATAAGCATGCACACAACTTATATACAATAATAAGTATTCACCTAACCCAAATACTATAATTTGTAAGTAATATTAATGCCATTACTCTCCACGATATTCGTATATATATATCCTCTCTAGGACATACATTCTCTCCTTGGTTATCACACAAATTTCAATACCCAAAGGACCATTACGCCCTTAATTGCCTCAAACATTGAAATTGAATCCACCCGTTACTTGTGTAGGTTAATACACTTGCTTGGATAACCCGAGGATGGTTTTTAACTTGAACAGACCCTAAAAATCCATTCTGGAATCTCATGAGAAGCTGTAGGATTCTTGTTCGAACGAGGTAGTTCGAAAGAGTTCGTTTGAACGAAGTTCCCACTTCAAAAAAACTCAACAACTTATTAGAAAGGTCATTGGAAATCTCATTAGTAGGTTCCTTCGAATGAGGTCATTCGAACAACCTGGGAGAGTCTTCAAATGAGAATTCTGGAGAGACCCAGTTCTTCCAAATTTTGATTTTTCTCAACATTGCAAACCTCAAAGTCAATCCAAATTTCACCCAACATCAATTTAAATGTTTCTAAACTAACCGTAATCATTATGGGGTAATTTCTAACACAAATTAGAATTCAAAACGTTATGTTTTCAAAAGGGAAAACAATAATTTCTAAAATCTCTAATAATTCTCATATAATGAACCCAACACTTTAGTTATTTCAAATCCTTAAATTCAATTCGTGATTTGTACATAAAATCTCCAAATTTAATAGTCTAAAAATGGGGTTAATCTTCCACATGCAATTTGTCACCAAAATCTAATGTTCTTCTATGATTAAACCTAATGAAACCCAAATTTCCATCATATGATGTCTAAATCATTAACAGAGTTTAACAAGAACAATATATGCTAAATAATGTAGCAAGATGAACACCTTCCTCGGAATAAACTTCAGATTCTTGGACTGAAATTGGTATCTGCTTGATCCTCTCATCACGATCTACACATCGGGGTAACTTTTCTTTGGAATCTCTTGAGTTTGCCCCTTCCTCTCTTATGGTTCTCCTTCTTCTTTGGTTCTCCCTCTCTTTTTCTCCCTTTCTCACATAAGTTGAAATTGACAGACCACTAACCCTCAATCCTTTTAATTAAACTTAATTTTCGTCCATTTAATTATCCAAAAATCCCAAAAGACAAAAATACCCCTCCGGGGTGTCATTTTGGGCTAAAAGGCCCCGACCTCTAAATAAAATACCTGAGTAGTGTTTTCTGACTATTTCGACCCTTCCGAACACTTTGGCTCACTCAAAATAGTCATTCAAGTTATATAAAACAAAATTACCTTATTAACACCCCAAATACATACTAGTGACGCGACTGATACGTGCGTCCCAAATAGTTATATCATAACTGTCGTGTATCTCATCCCGTCCATAATATTATTTTCGATAACTACTAACTCTCGTCACGCCAGTAATTATTACCATTAAATCGAATAAATTAAAAATTAAATTTTCTCCCTTTAAATTAATTAATCCTCATTTTCCATTATTTCATGCTAAAATAAATATGCATAAAAATACAGGGTATTACATAGTTCCCCCTAATAACATAATTTTGTCCCGAAATTCCTAATAAATATATATATATATGGCAGGAATAACTCTGGATAATGTTCACGCATGTCATCCTCGTTCTCCCAGATTGATTCATCAATATTATGGTGCCACCACTGAACACGGACTAGTGGTACTATCTTCGCCCTCAACTTCATCTCGCTACAGTCTAGGATATCAACTGGTCCCTCCTCGTTGGAGTTATCTGGATGTTAGTCGATCTCCTCCAATGCAATCTGAGTATGAGACAAATCATCCAGAAGAAATATCCTTAGCAAAGAGATATGGAACACATCATGGACCCTATGCAAGTGCTTTAGTAATCTAAGTCTATAAGAAACTAGCCCAATCCTCTCGATAATGGGGAATGGACTTACATACATAGGCGCCAACTTTCCCTTCTTCCCAAAATGCATAACTACCTTCATAGGAGACACCCGGAGTAACAAATGATCCAAAATGTTGAACTCTCGAAAATACCGTTTGGCATCATCATAGCTCTTCTTTCGATCCTCAGTAACTCGAATACTGCTCCATATCAACTCTATCCTTGCTGAAGTATCCTGAATCACCTCCGAACCAAGTAGATTATTGTCCCCCACCTCCAACCAACATGCTGGGGAACGACAAGGTCCGCCGTATATAGCCTCAAATGGAGCCATACTTATATTAAACTGGTAGGAGTTGTTATAGGTAAACTCCACCAGTGGACAGTACTACTCCCAACCTCCACCAAAATCAATAATGCACATATGCAACATGTCCTCCAATATATTATTTGTCGATCGATCATACCATCCATCTACGGGTGGTAGGCTGTGTTCAGTCGTAACTTTGTACCCATCGGATCCTAAAAAATCTCCTAAAATTGAGACATAAACACCTTATCTCTATCATACATGATATTGAGAGGCACTCCGTGGAGTCTCACTATCTCTACTATGAATATTTGGGCATACTATCCCATGGTGTAATCTGTCCTAGCTGGTAGAAAGCAAACTACATTGGTCAGCCAATCAACTATCACCCATATTTAATCGTGACCCCTCTACGATGTAGATAATATTAGGATGAAGTCCATGAAAATGATCTCCCATTTACACATAGGAACCTCTAATGGTTGTAGAAAGTCCTGCCGGTCTCTGATGGTCCACATTTACCAACTGACAAGTGGCATATTTCGAGACGAACTCGGTAATATCCTTATTCATCTCACTCCACCAGTACTGTCTATGCATATCATGGAACAACATATCCCTATCGGGATGTACAACAAATCATGAACCGTGCAACTCTGTTATCCCCTCGTGTTGCAAGTTGTCACCCTTAAGAACAACCAACCTTCCATTGAAACGCAAACCCCTATATGAACCCACGGTATAAGACTCGGCCCCCTCTGATAGAAGTTGCACTATCTAACTCTGGTAGAAAGTATTAGTTTCCTGAGCCAGTACTACTCTCATAATAATATGGGGCATAACTATCATCACAGACATGAACGATCGTGCTACCGCTTCCTGGTGTCCTAAATACTTCCATATCACTTTCCACACCTCGACCACCTCACCTACTAGCCTATGGCTCAACGCATCTGCTACCACGTTAGCCTTCCCCGGGTGGTATTAGATATCAAATTGATAATCATTCACAAACTCAAGCCACTGACGTTGACACATATTTAACTCCTTTTACGTGAAGAGGTACTGTAGTGACTTGTGGTCCATGAATAAGAGAAATTTCTTCCCTAGGAGGTAATGTCTCCAAATCCAAAGATTAAACACGATCGCTACTAACTCCAATTCGTGGGTAGGGTAATTCCTCTCGTGAGGCTTAAGCTTACGAGAGGCATAAGCTATATCGTGATTTTCCTACTGAAGCACACTTCCAAGTCCTAATAAGGACGCATCAGTGTAGACTAGATACTCCACTCCCAGCCTGGTAATGAGGTTAACTTATCTTTCAACTCATCAAAGGCTAATTGACAGACATCACTCTAGATAAATGATACCCCTTTGCCAGTCAGGTGTGTTAACGGACCCGATATCTACGAAAACCCTCGAATGAACCTCCTGTAGTATCTGGCTAAATCCAAGAATCTATGTATCTTTGTCAGTGTCATGGGATATTCCCACTCCCTCACTGCTTACACCTTCCCCAGATTCACGGATATCCCTCTGTCAGAGATGATATTCCTAAAAAATTTGACCTCGTTCAGCCAAACCCCACATTTCTCGTATTTTGTGTATAACTCATGCTGGCGGAGTGTCTGCAAAACTTACCTCAAGTGTTTGACATGCTCCTCCACAGTCTGCGAGTAAACTAGAATGTCATCTATAAAGACGATGACAAACTGGTCCAAGAACTCTCTGAACACCTTATTCATCAAGTCCACAAACACGGTTGGGATGTTGGTTAGCCCAAAAGGCATAACCCTGAATTCATATGAACCATATATCCTTAAGAAGGAAGTCTTTGATACATCCCGCTCCCTGATACACAATTGATGGTATCACGATCTCAAGTCAATCTTCGAGGATAAGGCCTCTGCTCTCAACTGGTCAAGTAAGTCATCGATTCGAGGCAACGAATATTTGTTCCGTATTGTGACTTTATTCAACTCCCGATAATCGACGCGTAGGCTCAACGATCCATCCCTCTTCTTAACGAATAGTACGGGGGCACCCCACGATGATGTACTCCTACAAATAAATTCCTACCCCAACAACTGCTCAATCTGGTCATACAACTCCCCCATCTCTGCTAGAGACATACGGTAAGGTGCACAGTCTATTGGCCGAGTGCCCGGTGCTAAATCAATAACAAAGTCTATCTCTTTATTCGGTGGTAATCCCAGAATCTCCTGAAATACATCGGTAAACTCTCGAACAGAAGGAATTGAGTCAAGTGGTACCCCCACCTCCCTAGAGCTCTCCTCCTTTATATAATATAAATGTGTGGACGATCCTCCCTCCGAGCGAGGCATCGCCACAAGAAACATCTCCTAATCGGGTATGGAAAAAACTATACTCTTACTAAAACAATCAATCATGGACATATATTTGAGAAGCCAATCCATACCTATAATTGCAACATATTCGGACATCTCCAATACAAGCATATCAGTGGGTAAGATAAACCTCCCAATCTTTATACCCAATCCGTGATAAAAAAAAGAAATACCAGAACCTCTACTCAACAGTGAATCAACACGAGTAACCATACTCTTAGTAGTATCTAATAATCCCATAGTACGTGCAAAACCCATGGAAATAAAATAGTGTGTGTCCCCCGTGCCAAATAAAATATGCCCCAAAGTCCCCTGGATGGAAAATATACCTTCAATCGTGGGTGGGTCCTGCGAGACAGTGGCCCGGTGAATATTATAGACTCCTTCTTACCAAAGTTTCCTCTACTGGACTAGGACGTCTGGAATAGGTGGCAATATTGGCATCTGTGGGGGTGCTGGGAGAGCTACGGGAAATAACGATTGCTGGGGCTCTTGACGAGCGCCTTACTGCTGCTGCTTCTATTGGCCTCTACCCTTTTGAGGGTAGTCCTAATGTTTGTGTGCAGTGTTTCCATAAGTGAAACGTGTTCATGGGAAGGGTCCTCCCCTTTTTCCCTGCTATCCCTGACCCTAATGTCCATTTCCACCCCTCCCTTGGCCATTATGGCCCTGCTGAACCTGCTGATGGGCCAGATGGCCATGCTGACCCTACTGGTCATGTCAAAATCCTCCTCGGACATGTGTAAAACCTCCTGACCTTAACCTCTTAGGATCCCCCTTCTAGGAACCCTGGTCACTATGTCTATGCTGACCCTGAACTGACTATGCCCCACTAACACCATTTCCTCCTGTCCTGCCCTGCTGGATAGACTCTCCTACTTGCTTAACCTTGGTCAAATGAAAGTGGTCGTCCTGGAAGTGGAGTGGTGATGCATTAACCACGTATGAATAGGTGGCAAAAGAGAGATTACCTATCAAATGCTAGAGGATACTCCGTGTCAACCCATCCATAAAACACTGAATCTTCTTCTCCTTAGTTGGGATCTCATCCGGTACAATGTTAAGAAGGTTGATAAAATATGCCTCATATTCTACCACGGTCTTTCCCTCCTATTTCAAGTTCACTAATTTACATCTCATCTCTGTCTAGACGGCCGAGGAGAAGTATTTGTAATCGAACCGCACCCAAAAGTCTAAAATAGTGAGTGTGTCTCCCTCCTCAGCGGTGGTAATAGACTCCCACCACTGCAGTGATGTTCCCACTAACTTGAACGTGACCAATAACTGACTCTGCACTTCTGTGCACTCATGCATCCTCAAATTCCTAAGGATATCCTTCTTCCATTGGCTTGCTACCACAATATCGAAGCTACCAGTAAACTCCGAAGGATGCGCCTTCTGGAGGGAATCACTAACACGTTCCAAAGAACACGGGAAGGCCTGATCCTGGACTGGAGCCACCATCGGTGCCTAAGGTGGATCCTACTGCACAATTGCCAATGCCACCTTTACCGCCTGAGATACAATAGCGGTGACTTCCGCGGCATTCATCACACCCTGAGCTAGTGTAGGTTGGGGCTCGAGATGAGGATTTTTGGGAACTCTCTGAGCATGTCGAGGAGGCATCTGAAAGGAGAGAAAAGTTTCATATGTCTATAGTAATTATCTCAAAATAGCCTAAGGACGTAAAAAGAATAAAGAGTACAAAAATCCTAAAATATAGTGCTCTATAACAAAGGATGCTACGTGAAAACATAACAAGTCGTACAAATCCTAAGGACACTAGAACCTGATACTCTGATACCACCTGTGACACCCCACATAATTAATTACCAGATGATCAGTCCTTAATTAATTAATTTCAGAATATCAAGTCGGTTCAGATAATGCCTCATTGTCGAAGACTCAAATCTTAAGTTAATAAAAACTAAAAACCTAATATTTAAAAAGGTTGAGGTCAAAACTTTATCTTGTTATTAACCATCATCATTAAAGGGTAATATCTAATAATCACCATACATCACGATAGTATAAGGAAATGTCTAACTGGATTTAAATAAAGACATGGAGTAAACACTTCCAGTAAAAATTCCATGCAATAATCCATTAACATGACATCAAAGTCTAATAATGAAATAAAACAACCCTAAATCTGTGAATGTGAAATAGGAGGGATAACATGTCCAACTGAAATAAAAGAATGATAGATAAGGATAAATAGACTCAGAAGCGTCCAGTAATAATATCTCGTAGCTTCCACAGTAGCTACAACTCAAAAAATGAGCAGAATCTCCTAACTCTAGTGTCCGTATGGATGAGCACCTAAAATAATAGAACAAGAAAGAGATTTATTGACAACACAGGTCAGAGCCCGAGTAGAAAACAATTTAAATATAGCAAGTGCTTAAATTGGATAATTCGTACAAATATTTTTCATGTTAACTTGAGTACTCACTTGAGATGCTCACCTCTCATCTAATGTGCACATCTAGCGAGCCTAACTACCCAAACTAGTCTCAATAATCTGCCTGACTATATGTATAACCCTATGCCGGATAAAATATCTAAATAACCCGAAGACAATATATCTCTATTTTATAGGAATAGATTTAAAGATTCTTTAACTCATCCTCATAGCATTATTAATTCTCAACTGTGACCCATTAAGTATATAATTTATTAAAGTAGCCACCATGAAACACATAATAGGAACTCAGTACACAAATATAAACTCTCAATATGTATACATACAAATATATCAATACTGCAACCATGGTTAAGGAACTCTTGGTGCTAGGCATACTTGGCTATCTAGTTCCATTGTAACACTCACGCATGAAGGACAATAGGTTCAATATCTTAAGAACCAATAAAACATATACACATATTGGAGGCAAACATAGTCCTATGTCGATGGAATACGCACATACCTATGCACCCATACGATCGTCATCACTGTCATTCTCATAAATATCCCATACCTAGGTTCCATGCTCTAATGCTATGACTCAAAATCCCCCGAAGTCACACACGATATGGTCGTCCACAACGCATTAACCCCCGTTTGATAGCCAGTATCTAGGCATGTCATACACATGATATTACAAGTAGTAATCATGCACCAACTTATATACATTAATAGGTATTCACCTAACTCAAATATTATAACCCGTAACTAATATTAAAGCCATTATTCTCCACAATATCCGTATATATATAGCCTATCTAGGACATACATTCTCTCCTAGGTTTTCACACAAATTTCAATACCCCAAGGACCATTACACCCTTAATTCTCTAAAACTTTGGAATTTAAGCCACCCGTTACTCACGTAGGTTAACAAACTCACTTGGATAACCCTAAGACGATTTTTAACTCCAACAGACCCTAAGAACCCATTCTGGAATCTCGTTAGAAGTTCCAGGATTCTCGCTCAAACAAGGATGTTCAAACAAAGTTCCCACTTCAAACGAACTCAACAACTCATTAGAAAGGTCATTGGAAATCTCGTTAGAGGGTTCGTTCGGATGACGTCTTTCGAACGAACTGGGCAATTCTTCGAAGAAGAATTTCAAACATACCCAGTTCTTCCAGATTTCGATTTTTCTCAACATTCCAAACCTCAAACTCAATCCAAATTTCTCCCAACATCAATTTAAATGTTTCTAAACTAACCCTAATCATTATGGTGCAATTTATAATACAAATTAGTATTCAAGACTTTATGTTTTCAAAAGGGAAAACAAAAATTTCTAAAATCTCTAAGAATCCTCATATAATGAACCCAACACTTTAGTTATATCAAATCCTTAAATTAAATTCGTGATTTGTACATAAAATCTCCAAATTTAATTGTCTAGAAATGGGGTAAATCGTCTACATGCAATGCATCACCAAAATTTAATGTTCTTCTACGATTAAAACTAATGAAACCCAAATTTCCATCATATGATGTCTGAATCATTAACAGAGTTTAACAAGAACAATATATCCTAAATAAAATAGCAAGATAAGCACTTGCATCGGAATGAACTTCTTATTCTTGGACTGAAATTGGTATGTGGTTGATCCTCTCATCACGATCTACACTTTGGCGTAACTTTGGTTTGGAATCTCTTGAGTTTGCCCCTTCCTCTCCTATGGTTCTCCTTCCTCTTTGGTTCTCCCCCTCTTTTTCTCTTTTTCTCGCATAAGTTGAAACTGACAGACCACTAACCCTCAATGCTTTTAATTAAACCAAATTTTCGTCCATTTAATTATCCAAAAATTCCAAAAGACCAAAATACCCCTTAAGGGTGTCGTTTTGGGCTAAAATGCCTCGGAATCTAAATAAAATACCCGAGTAGTGTTTTCGAACTATTTTTCCCCTTCCAGACACTTTGGCACAGTCAAAATAGAGATTCGAGTTATATACAAATAATTTACCTTTTAACCCCCAAATCTATACTAGTGACCCGACTCATACGCGCATCCGAGATACTTATATCAAAACTATCGTGTATCTCATCCCGACCATAATATTATTTTCGATAACAACTAACTCTCATCACACTAGTAATTATTACCATTAAATCGCATTAATTATAAATTAAATTTTCTCCCTTTAAATTAATTAATCCCCATTTCCCATAATTTTATAATAAAATAAGTATGCGTAAAAATACGGGGCCATACACAAACGACAGAAAAGAATACTCACGCGCTACACTACATGCATGTGAAAGTACGCATGTATCTTCGTATATACGTATCCCAATGTATTAACTCATTTTATTCCAAAAACTTCATTTAACCCATTGATTTTCCTTATCTTTATAAAAAAATCATATGCATCATTATGCTTAAAAACTAGCATTCCTTCCCACTAATGCACGCAGTTTGAAACTTAGCAATTGTTGGGAAAATCTTTCATTTACTTCAAACATTTATTACCCATCGTTTATTAACTCACGTCAGATTTACTTAACCATATTATAGGACTTCCACTCAACACATGCACACATCATGTTTAGAAAAATACTCATTTTCCTTTGAAAACCTCATATAACGCATGCTTGGGTTTATTATGGTTCAAACGTAATTAGGTAGCTTAAACATCATTAAGTCATCTTATTTAATCATCTGATGTTACGATGTGAACATTAAAATTTTAATGCATTATTGCTACATTACTAATTCAATGAACTAATACCGTTCATTTATGCCTTTTTCATCAATATTCAATTAATCACTTAGCATTTTCTTTGGGGATTTCACTGTCACACACACCCTTGAAAATACACGCACAACCACGGTTTCATGGAATGTCATCGCCTGACACCGAGCGCCAAGTATACTTCAGTTTATTTGGGGCCTTTCACCACTAGGGACAACATAACCTTACTTAATTATTTAACCCGATGCAATCTGTTATCATTATCTTGCCAATGTGTTCAACAATCTTCCTATTATCCACATTAATTTGTATTTTTCGAGTAGAAGCCAAAGCCTTGGACTTAACCGTCCATTTCCAATTATTCATTTAGGAAAAATCATTATATTCCATTCAAGTCCTCTTTTTCACATATGTTGACTTTAGACCGACAATAATTTCCGTTTAAGAACTCATTTAATTATTTCTATACACGTGTCGACATAATCATTAACATTTTTGTTTCCTGAAAATGTTACACTTTAAGTAAATTGCCAATTTACCCATTTTACATCAAAATAAGTAACTTCAATTTTGTTTCAAGTGTTATTTACAAGAACACCCTTTTTAATCTTCGAACTTAACGCGTAGGCATTTTAGTCTCTATGACACTTTTTCAACTTATCACTTTTTCGAAAATCACATTTTTTCACAATACTCCCTTTAATACATAAAATCATGCTTTTTACATATTAAAGTCTACACATTTATTCATGAGTTTTAACATTAAAACCCAATTTCAATCAACATTTACACATTTGACACTTTACATTTCAAACATAGTGTTATAGACTTTACTTATGACTTTTTGTATAAAGACACTTACATAGTCATTTTATTCACAGTTAGTCTTCTACTCTTTCATTATTTACATTTTCACCCAAAATTTCCAAGAAGACTATACTTTCACATATTTACATTATAACCCCAAAACATAGTTTAACAAACTAAATAGTACACTTTGTAAATAAAACACTATTTTCTTATTTAATAATGTTTCATCAACATTAAAATCACTATATTAATCTGTTAAAAAGGCCATATACATACCAAGTGTTTTTCACATCAAGAAAACCATTTACTCACCTTAAAAACGTTTGTGAATAGTGGAATGAAAATTATCTATTTTTAAAACCCATTCAATCCTTCATTTTAAGTGCCCTTTTTTACTCAAACCCTTTACAGTGTCACTAATAACTCATTAGTGAACCATAGCCATTTTTTAAACCCAATACTTGTAAAATAATATTCCAAAATTTATCACTAATTTTAATCCCCTAAAAACCCGACTCTAATCTTTATTCTTTATATTAAAACATGGAGTAATCATTAACAAAGCGTGAATAATATTTTTACGCATTTAAGACCATAAATATGCAATAAATCATGCTAAAAATATTTCTAAGTTTAAAATACTTTAAACTTATGAGTTTCCCACCTCAAGGTCTTCAATGGAGGGAAATTGGTTTTGTGGAAGATGGGTGACAAAACCACCTTCAAAGGTGGCCTCAAGGGTAGTAACTTGTGACACCCCGACTAATTAAATACCGGGTAGCTACTCCTTTATTAAATTAATTCAAAATGCCAAGTTGGCTCAGTTAATAGCATCACTGTCGAAAACATTTTTTTATTATTACTAACCACCTAGTATTTAAAAAGTTAGTGCCAAATTTTAATTAAAGTCTGATTAACATGCAACGAGTGTAATAAAGAATAATAACACCATTCACCATAATGAAGTAAATCGAATGACCAGCACATAACGTAAATAAAGTCTGGAGGAAAACTCCTCACTACAATCCCACAACTGAAATAAGTAAACCGAATACTAAAACAATACATGCCAAAGTCTGAAAACTGAAATGGAAATGTAACTATAATAGAAATGGGCAGCATGCCCTACAACTAATAGATAATGAATCTGGAATCCAAGTGATTGAGGCATCTACAAGCAAATCCCTGTAGCTTCCACAAACAGCTACAACTCGTCACCAGAATGAGTATCCTATGCATGGTGTCCTTGTGGCTGGGCACCTAAAATGGTTTTACAAGAAAAGTAGATTTGAAAGCAAACGGGTCAGAGCCCGAATGTGGAGTTATATTTTAAAAACCTGCAAGTTCTTTAAAAACATTTAAAACATTAAATACAATGTACATGTTAGGACGTGCACTCACATGATATTCTCACCTCTCGTCTAACTGTGCACTCCTAACGTAAGTACCCATCTACAACGACATAAACCACTAGCTAAGTGCCATCATATCTAGCTAGACTGTCATAGGTCCTACCCTTATTACTCGGTTCTATTAACATTATAACGCTTGTAATTAAGTAGGGGTTTAACGTAAACTCAGATGCTCAATATGCAATATATATCACTATCAGTTAACTCGTTATATTTCTCGAAGCAATACCGTAATTATATTCACAACATTAACATGAAGGTTCCCATTAATTAAGTGTATAGTATTCACATCATAAGTATACAATACAAGCACCCCGAGAACAAAGTTGCGGTGCACACATACTCTGCTATCCATCCCGGTACATCACTTACATAAGGATTACATATTCCGAATCTCTCCCGAATAGTTCACAGATAACAACATCACAAATAATGGAGGCGAACACAGTCACATCACATGGGTCATGCACATACCTACGCTCCCATGATCAGCGGACTTATTAATATCCCAATAAGTCTTTCTATAGCCTATGTTCATCAAGGTAACCAGTCTAAATCCGGGCAACACAAGTATTAGAGGGCCTAAGCGAACACAAACCTCCCGTGATAGCAAGTATGGTAGGTATGTCATACACACAATTTATATACCAATATTAAGTAAACACACATCTTAGTAATCCCGTAGTTTAATCGTAGTACATATCGCATTCTCGTACCAACTTATAATTTACACACTTTATACGATTCCGGTTTATAATCATACGCGCCATAATCTATTCTCACGTCGTAGTAGACACTCACGTCTCAACCCAAACGGTTCATTGAATATAACCCTCGTATATAATTTCCTTATCATAAATACCAAAAAGTCACAATTCTATCATTACATCATCATCGGAATGTTATCTATATCCTCGAAAAAGTTTACGGGACTCCAAAAATCAAAACAATCCAAAAAGGCCCAAACTGCCAACTCGTTAGAAGTCTCGTTCGAACGAGACTGTTCGAACGAGATTCCACTATCAACTCGTTAGAAGTCTCGTTCGAACGAGACTGTTCGAACGAGATTCCAGTTCGTTCGAGCAAACTGTATCTTCTAACGATATCTCGTTCGATCGAGATATCGAACGAAACTTCCCCTCGTTAGAAGCGACTGGTCAACTCGTTAGAAGTTCGTTCAAACGAGCTCGTTCGAACGACCTGGGTTGGTTTCTAACGAGCGACCATCTGCGAGCCCAAAATTTCCAAAATCATTTTTCACCCAATTTCTACTTCTCAAATATCCTCTAAACTTCGTCCCAACTATGTTTTAAGGTCTGTAATCAATCCTAAACATATATAGTCACATCCTAACATGTTTTTAAGGGATCAATCCATCCTAACATCAATCAAATTTACAAATCTCTACACTTTTTCCCAATTATTTAAGAACATAAACCCTAACTTTATAAATCATGAATTAATCCAATATAATTCCGTTTTAATTTCTTCCAATCACAAATATCAAGAGAATAATCATCTACCTATCATTCTACATGCAATTCTCCTCAAGAATTTCAAGTTCTATGTTCTAAACTACATGGATTTTCATATTTCATCAAGAATAAACATAAATTTGAATTATCTAACATGGAAAGAACATTCTCTGAAATTAAATGGAATTAAGTCACTTGCCTCGGGTTTATCTCTGATTTAGATGTTGGTTTGATGGAGTTTTTCTGCAGAATTCCTTCTCTCTCCAAGCTCTCTTCTCCAATGGTTATGGTGCCTAGGGTTTGCTTTGGGAAGATATTAGAAAACCTAATTCTAATAACCTACGTAGCCCTCTAGGTTAATATGGGTTGGTTAGTGGCTTAGTGGGTCAAATACACATCAGATGTAATTAACCAATTTTCGTCACTTTTAATTTCCCAAAATACAAAATCACCAAAATACCCTTTATGATGCCGGTATGGCCTAAAAATACCCCAGAATCCAAACTACACCCCCGGCTAGTGTTTTCGGACTATCTCGACCCTTCCGGACGCGTTAGCGTACTCAAAACGACCATACAAATAATAGAAATAAAAATCACTTTTATAATTAACATAATATACCATGACGCGGCGGTCACACGCATCTCAACGAAATTTCTAGAATGCCGTATATCAATCTCACGACAAATTTTTCATAATTCAATACTCATATAAAACATGTATGCACATAATCAAATACCAACTCGCATCTCGTTAGTATTTTTAACCCGGATTAATTTCCAATTAATACGCATTTAATTAATTAATCCCAAAAATAAATATAGCCAAAAGTACGGGGTATTACATACTTCCTCCCTAATAACTGAATTTCGTCCCGAAATTCGAAACTAGAAAGTACCTGGTAAGAACAACTCTGGATAACGTTCGCGCATCTCATCCTCGCGCTCCCATGTGGACTCCTCGACATTGTGATGTCGCCACTGAACATGCACTAGCGGGACTATCTTTGACCGCAGTTTCCTCTCGCTTCGGTCCAAAATAGCAATCGGCCCCTCCTCGTAGGAGCTATCCGGTTGGAGATCGATGTCCTCCACAGTAATGTGAGAATGAGCCAAATTATCTCTAAGGTATTTCCTCAGCGAGGAAATATGGAACACATCGTGAATGTGATGCAAATGCTCCGGTAACCCAAGTCTATACGCAACCGGTCCGATCCGCTCAATAATATTAAACGGCCCCACATACCTTGGTGCCAACTTCCCCTTCTTCCCGAAACGCATAATCCCCTTCATAGGAGATACTCTAAGCAAAACCTGGTCCCCCACTTGGAACTCTCTGAAAAATCTCTTCGCATCAGCATAACTCTTCTGCCTGTCTTGAGCTACCCGAATGTGACTCTGAATCAACTCAATCCTTGCCGAAGTATCCCGAATCACTTCCGGCCCAAGCAGTTTGTTGTCCCCCACCTCTAACCAACATGTTGGGGAACGACAAGGCCTACCGTTCAATGCCTCAAACGGGGCCATGCCAATAGTGAACTGATAGGAGTTGTTGTAAGCAAACTCCACCAGTGGAAGGTAATGCTCCCATCCACCCCCAAAGTCAATAATGCACATGCGTAGCATGTCCTCCAACATCTGATTTGTGCGTTCAGTCTGACCATCAGTCTGCGGATGATATGCCATACTCAACTGCAATTCCGTGACCATGGCCTCCTGGAAACTCTCCCAAAACCTCGAAACAAATATTTTGTCTCTGTCAGACACGATATTTATGGGCACACCGTGAAGTCTCGCAATCTCTGAAATGAAGAGCTGGGCATACTGTCCTGTAGTTTAGTCAGTCCTTACGGCTAAAAAGTGAGCGACCTTGGACAACCTGTCCACAATTACCCAAACGGAGTCGTGACCTCTCTGCGACGTAGGCAACCCCGTGATAAAGTCCATGGATATGCTCTCCCACATCCACACCGGGACCTCCAATGGCTGTAGCAATCCTACCGGTCTCTGATGATCCACTTTTACAAGATGACAAGTGGCGCATTTCGAAACAAACTCAGTGATATCTATCTTCATACCGCTCCACTAATACTGGCGTCTCATGTCTTGGTACATTTTGTCCCCTCCAAGATGTACCGTGAACCGTGAGCCGTGCGACTCTGCCATCACATCGTGTCATAATTCATTCCCTTCCGGAACCACCAATCTCCCATTGAAGCGTAATCCCCCATCTGAGCTAACGGTATAGGACTCGGCTCCCTTTGCTAGTAATCAAACTATCTACTCCTGACAGAACGAGTCACTGGCCTGTGCCCGTACTACCTTCGTTACAATCTGCGGTGTAACGGTCATCACAGACATGAAAGATCGGGCCACTGCATCCTGGTGTCCCAATTCCTTCCACTTAGCCTTCCACACCTCTGCCACCTCATCTACTGGCCTACGGCTCAATGCGTCTGCTACCACGTTAGCCATGTCCGGGTGATACTGGATGTCGAACTGGTAGTCCTTCACAAACTCAAGCCACCTACGCTGCCGCATATTCAACTCCTTCTGCGTGAATAGGTACTGTAGGGACTTGTGGTTTGTGAACAATTGGAACTTCTCCCCAAAAAGATAGTGCCTCCAAATCCGTAGGGCAAATACCACTGCCGCCAACTCCAAATCATGCGTGGGGTAATTCTTCTCATGAGGCTTAAGCTTACGGGAAGCATAAGCTATGGCATGTCTCTCCTGATGCAATACACCTCCCAGTCCTTGCAAAGATGCATCGGTGTAAACCAAATACTCAACTCCCGGTCTCGGCAATGCTAACACAGGTGCTGAGGTCAATTTGTCCTTCAATTCATCGAATGCCAACTGACAGGCATCACTCCAGATGTATGGCACACCCTTACGTGTCAGATGTGTCAAAGGACCTGCTATCTCCGAGAAACCCCAAATAAACCTCCTGTAGTATCCTGCTAGACCCAAGAAACTACGAATTTCTGTTGGTGTCGTGGGCTGTCCCCACTCCCTCACCGCTGATACCTTCCCCGGATCAACAGATATTCCCTGGTCGGAAATAATGTGTCCCAAAAACTGGACCTCCTTCAGCCAAAACCCGCACTTCTCATATTTTGCATACAACTCGTTCTGACGAAGTGTCTGCAAAACCTGCCTCAAATGCTCGGCGTGCTCCTCCTCTGTCTGGGAGTAAACCAGAATATCATCAATGAAGACAATGACAAAAATGGTCTAGGAAATCCCTGAACACTCTGTTCATCAAGTCCAAAAACACAGCTGGAGCGTTGGTCAAACCGAAAGGCATAACCCAAAACTCGTAAGAACCATATCTCGACAAGATCGCAGTCTTCGAGACATCCTCCTCCCTGATACGCAACTGATGGTATCCCGATCTCAAATCAATCTTCGAGAAGAAAGAAGCTCCTCTCAACTGGTCGAATAAGTCATCGATTCGAGGCAACGAATACTTATTCCATATCGTGACCTTATTCAACTCTCTGTAGTCCACACACAATCTCAGTGAACCGTCCCTCTTCTTCACAAATAAAATTGGAGCGCCCCAAGGTGAGGTACTCCTACTAATAAAGCCCTGACCTAACAACTGCTCTATCTGATCCCGTAACTCTCTCATCTCAGCTGGAGCCATACGGTACGGTGCGCGTGCTATAGGTCTCGTACCCAGTAGCAAATCTATAACAAAGTCTATCTCTCGACTGGGGGGTAAGCCTGGTATCTCCTGAAACACATCCGAATACTCCCTAACTACTGGGATAGAATCTAAAGGAATCACTACCTCCTTAGAGGTATCCTCCTCAATGTAATACAGATGACCGGTCGATCCTCCCTCTGGGCGAGGCATCGCCACTATAAACATCTCTTGCCCCGGAATGGCAAAAACAATGCTCCCGCTGAAGTAATCAATCATGGTCCTATAAGCTACGAGCCAATCCATACCAATAATCACATCGTGAACATGCATATCTAATACTAACATGTCTGCAGGTAATACCAAACCACCAATCTCTACCCTTACTCCCCGGCATATAAAGAAAATAAGTGACCCACTCCCCAATGGTGAGTCGACACACGTCACTGTGCTCTCTGCCGTAGCTAACAATCCTAAAGCTTTCGCGAAGTGTGTAGCTATAAAACAATGTGTAGCACCCGTATCAAATAACACCCGACCCATAGTGCCATGGATAGGAAACGTACCCTCAATCGCGGGCGGTGCTTGTGGAACTGCAGCCTGGTGGACGTTGTAGACACGTCCATACTGTAGCTGCCCCTGCTGAGCTGGGACTGCAGGAATGGGTGGCAATGCTGCCATCTATGGCGGTGTGGGAAGAGCGGCGGGAAACATAGGCCTCTGTGGCTCCTGGCGAGCACCCTGCTACTGCTGCTGTGGGGCCCTGCCCCTATCAGGACAATCCTTATCAGGACAATCCTGTCGCTTATGGCCAGTCTTGCCATAAACAAAGCACTTCCCTGGGAAGTTCCCTCCTCTCTGCCCCTGCTGTCCCCGGCCCTGGTGGCCGTTACCGTTCCTCCCTTGGCCCTGCTGGCCCTGGTGAAACTGCTGCCCATTCTGCCCCTGTTGGCCCTGATGGCCGTTTGGACCCTGATGTCCCTGACGGAAACCTCCGTGTCCCTGTCTGTAGTTCCCTGACAGGAACCTCTTATTATCCCCCTGCTGGGAGCCCTGCTCATTCTGTCTCTGCCCCTGACAAGATTGTGCCCCGCTGGCACCATGTCCTCCAGTCCTGCCCTGATGGCTAGACTCCTTCGACCTCTTGCCCTCGGCCATATGAAAACGGTGGTCCTGACAATGTAACAATGCAGCTTTAACCACATCAGAATAAGTGGCCAACGATAGGTTCCCCAAAAGATGCTGACGGATCCTCCATGTCAACCCGTCCGTGAACTTCTCAATCGTCTTCTTCTCTGTTGGTATCTCATCTGGAACGATATTCAACAGATTTGTGAACTCGGCCTCATACTCGGCCACGGTCTTACTCTCCTGCTTCAGACTCATCAATTTCCTCCTCATTTCCGTGTGAACAGCCGACGGAAAGTACTTGCGGTCAAACCGCGCCCAGAAGTCCTGAATAGTGAGAGTATCCCTCTCCTCCATGGTGGTAATAGACTCCCACCACTGTAGCGCAGATCCAACTAGCTTGAAAGTAGCTAGCACCTGCTTCTGGACGTCCGTGCACTCATACATCCGTAAGTGCCTCTGCATATCCTTCCTCCATTGGCTCGAGACTACCACACCTGAGCTACCTGTAAACTCTGGTGGATGCGCTTTCTGAAAAGCGTCATGTACACGCTCCCAAGCAGACGGGAATTCATTTGCCTGTACTAGCGTGGCAACCGGCACCTGAGGTGGTGCCTGCTGAACAACGGCAATGGCGCCATTTACCGCTTGGGCTACTATAGCTGCAACCTCAGCGGTGTTCATCATGCCCTGAACTGGAGCGGGCTGGGGTTCGGGCATTGCATCCCTGGGAACTCGTCGTGCACGTCGTGGAGGCATCTGAAATAAGAACAAGTTTATAAGTTCGCTGTTTATAAACATAAAATAGCTGAAGAACGAAGCATACACAAAAGAGTACAACAGTCCTAAAATTTAGGGCTTTATATCAAAGAAACTTAGCGGAAACATAATAAGCCATCAGATCCTAAAGGACACTAGAACCTGATGCTCTGATACCACCTGTGACACCCCGACTAATTAAATACCGGGTAGCTACTCCTTTATTGAATTAATTCAAACTGCCAAGTTGGCTCAGTTAATAGCATCACTGTCGAAAACATTTTTTTATTATTACTAACCACCTAGTATTTAGAAAGTAAGTGCCAAATTTTAATTAAAGTCTGATTAACATGCAACAAGTGTAATAAAGAATAATAACACCATTCCCCATAATGAAGTAAATAGAATGACCATCACATAACGTAAATAAAGTCTGGAGGAAAACTCCTCACTACAATCCCACAACTGAAATAAGTAAACCGAATACTAAAACAATACATGCCAAAGTCTGAAAACTGAAATGGAAATGTAACTCTAATTGAAATGGGCAACATGCCCTACAACTGATAGATAATGAATCTGGAATCCATGTGATTGAGGCGTCTACAAGCAAATCCCTATAGCTTCCACAAACAGCTACAGCTCGTCACCAGAATGAGTATCCTATGCATGGTGTCCTTGTGGCTGGGCACCTAAAATGGTTTTACAAGAAAAGTAGATTTGAAAGCAAACGGGTCAGAGCCCGAATGTGGAGTTATATTTTAAAAACCTGCAAGTGATTTAAAAACATTTAAAACATTAAATGCAATGTACATGTTAGGACGTTCACTCACATGATATTCTCACCTCTCGTCTAACTGTGCACTCCTAACGTAAGTACCCATCTACAACGACATAAACCACTAGCTAAGTGCCATCATATCTAGCTAGACTGTCATAGGTCCTACCCTTAATACTCGGTTCTATTAACATTATAACGCTTGTAATTAAGTAGGACTTTAACGTAAACTTAGATGCTCAATATGAAATATATATCACTATCAGTTAACTCGTTATATTTCTCGAAGCAATATCGTAATTATATTCACGGCATTAACATGAAGGTTCTCATTAATTAAGTGTATATTATTCACATCATAAGTATACAATACAAGCACCCCGAGAACTAAGCTGCGGTGCACACATACTCTGCTATCCATCCCGGTACATCACGTACATAAGGATTACATATTCTGAATCTCTCAAGAATAGTTCACAGATAACAACATCACAAATAATGGAGGACAACACAGTCACATCACATGGGTCACGCACATACCTACGCTCCCACGATCAGCGGATTTATTAATATCCCAATAAGTCTTTCTATGACCTATGTTCATCAAGTTAACCAGTCTAAATCCGGGCAACACAAGGATTAGAGTGCCCTAAGCGAACGCAAACCTCCCGTGATAGCAAGTATGGTAGGTATGTCATACACACAATTTATATACCAATACAAAGTAAACTCACATCTTAGTAATCCCGTAGTTTAATCGTAGTACATATCGCATTATCGTACCAACTTATAATTTACACACTTTATATGATTCCGGTTTATAATCATACGCGCCATAATCTATTCTCACGTCGTAGTAGACACTCACGTCTCAACCCAAACGGTTCATTGAATATAACTCTCGTATATAATTTCCTTCTCATAAATACCCCAAAGTCCCAATTCTATCAATACATCATCATCGGAATGTTATCTATATCCTCGAACAAGTTTACGGGACTCCAAAAATCAAAATAGTCCAAAAAGGCCCAAACTGCCAACTCGTTAGAAGTCTCGTTCGAACGAGATTCCACTGTCAACTCGTTAGAAGTCTCGTTCGAACGAGACTGTTCGAACGAGATTCCAGTTCGTTCGAACGAACTGTATCTTCTAACGATATCTCGTTCGAATGAGATATCGAACGAAACTACCCCTCGTTAGAAGCGACTGGTCAACTCTTTAGAAGCTCGTTCGAACGACCTGGGTTGGTTTCTAACGAGCGACCAGCTGCGAGCCCAGAATTTCCAAAATCGTTTTCACCCAATTTCTACTTCTCAAATCTCCTCTAAACTTCGTCCCAACTATTTTTTAAGGTCTCTAATCAATGCTAAACATATATAGTCACATCCTAACATTTTTTTAAGGAATCAATCCATCCTAACATCAATCAAATTAACAAATCTCTACACTTTTTCCCAATTATTCAAGAACATAAACCCTAACTTTATAAATCATGAATTAATCTAATATAATTCCGTTTTAATTTCTTCCAATCACAAATATCAAGAGAATAATCATCTACCTATCATTCTACATGCAATTCTCCTCAAGAATTTCAAGTTCTATGTTCTAAACTACATGGATTTTCATATTTCACCAAGAATAAACATAAATTTGAATTATCTAACATGGAAAGAACATTCTCTGAAATTAAATGGAATTAAGTCACTTGCCTCGGGTTTATCTCTGATTTAGATGTTGGTTTGATGGAGTTTTTCTGCAGAATTCCTTTTCTCTCCAAGCTCTCTTCTCCAATGGTTATGGTGGCTAGGGTTTGCTTTGGGAAGATATTAGAAAACCTAATTCTAATAACTTACGTAGCCCTCTAGGTTAATATGGGTTGGTTAGTGGCTTAGTGGGTCAAATCCACATCAGATGTAATTAACCAATTTTCGTCACTTTTAATTTCCCAAAATACAAAATTACCAAAATACCCTTTATGATGCCGGTATGGCCTAAAAATACACCGGAATCCAAACTACACCCCCGGCTAGTGTTTTCTGACTATCTCGACCCTTCCGGACGCGTTAGCGCACTCAAAACGACCATACAAATAATAGAAATAAAAATCACTTTTATAATTAACATAATATACCATGACGCGGCGGTCACACGCGTCTGAACGAAATTTCTAAAATGCCGTATATCAATCTCACGACAAATTTTTCATAATTCAATACTCATATAAAACATGTATGCACATAATCAAATACCAACTCGCATCTCGTTAGTATTTTTAACCCGAATTAATTTCCAATTAATACGCATTTAATTAATTAATCCCAAAAATAAATATAGCCAAAAGTACGGGGTATTACATACTTCCCCCCTAATAACTGAATTTCATCCCGAAATTCGAAACTAGAAAGTACATGGTATGAACAACTCTGGATAACGTTCGCGCATCTCATCCTCGCGCTCCCATGTGGACTCCTCGACATTGTGATGTCGCCACTGAACACGCACTAACGGGACTATCTTTTACCGCAGTTTCCTCTCGCTTCGGTCCAAAATAGCAATCGGCCCCTCCTCGTAGGAGCTATCCGGTTGGAGATCGATGTCCTCCACAGTAATGTGAGAATGAGCCAAATTATCTCTAAGGTATTTACTCAGCGAGGAAATATGGAACACATCGTGAATGCGATGCAAATGCTCCGGTAACCCAAGTCTATACGCAACCGGTCCGATCCGCTCAATAATAGGAAACGGCCCCACATACCTTGGTGCCAACTTCCCCTTCTTCCCGAAACGCATAATCCCCTTCATAGGAGACACTCTAAGCAAAACCTGGTCCCCCACTTGGAACTCTCTGAAAAATCTCTTCGCATCAGCATAACTCTTCTGCCTGTCTTGAGCTACCCGAATGCGACTCCGAATCAACTCAATCCTTGCCGAAGTATCCCGAATCACTTCCGGCCCAAGCTGTTTGTCGTCCCCCACCTCTAACCAACATGCTGGGGAACGACAAGGCCTACCATTCAATGCCTCAAACGGGGCCATGCCAATAGTGAACTGATAGGAGTTGTTGTAAGCAAACTCCACCAGTGGAAGGTAATGCTCCCATCCACCACCAAAGTCAATAATGCACATGCGTAGCATGTCCTCCAACATCTGATTTGTGCGTTCAGTCTTCCCATCAGTCTGCGGATGATAAGCCGTACTCAACCGCAATTCCGTGCCCATGGCCTCCTGGAAACTCTCCCAAAACCTCGAAACAAATATCTTATCTCTGTCAGACACGATATTTATGGGAACACCGTGAAGTCTCGCAATTTCTGAAATGAAGAGCTGGGCATACTGTCCTGTAGTTTAGTCAGTCCTTACGGGTAAAAAGTGAGCGACCTTGGACAACCTGTCCATAATTACCCAAACGGAGTCGTGACCTCTCTGCGACGTAGGCAACCCCGTGATAAAGTCCATGGATATGCTCTCCCACATCCACACAGGGACCTCCAATGGCTGTAGCAATCCTACCGATCTCTGATGATCCACTTTTACAAGCTGACAAGTGGCGCATTTCGAAACAAACTCAGCAATATCTCTCTTCATACCGCTCCACCAATACTGGCGTCTCATGTCTTGGTACATTTTGTCCCCTCTGAGATGTACCGTGAACCGTGAGTCGTGCGACTCTGCCATCACATCGTGTCGTAATTCATTCCCTTCCGGAACCACCAATCTCCTATTGAAGCGTAATCCACCGTCTGAGCTAACGGTATAGGACTCGGCTCCCTTTGCTAGTAATCAAACTATCTACTCCTGACAGAACGAGTCACTGGCCTGTGCCCGTACTACCTTCGTGACAATCTGCGGTGTAACGGTCATCACAAACATGAAAGATCGGGCCACTGCATCCTGGTGTCCCAATTCCTTCCACTTAGCCTTCCACACCTCTGCCACCTCATCTACTGGCCTACGGCTCAACGCGTCTGCTACCACGTTAGCCTTGCCCGGGTGATACTGGATGTCGAACTGGTAGTCCTTCACAAACTCAAGCCACCTACGCTGCCGCATATTCAACTCCTTCTGCGTGAACAGGTACTGTAGGGACTTGTGGTCCGTGAATAATTGGAACTTCTCCCCCAAAAGATAGTGCCTCCAAATCCGTAGGGCAAATACCACTGCCACCAACTCCAAATCATGCGTGGGGTAATTCTTCTCATGATGCTTAAGCTTACGGGAAGCATAAGCTATGGCCTGTCTCTCCTGCTACAATACACCTCCCAGTCCTTGCAAAGATGCATCGGTGTAAACCAAATACTCAACTCCCGGTCTCGGCAATGCTAACACAGGTGTTGAGGTCAATTTGTCCTTCAATTCATCGAATGCCAACTTACAGGCATCACTCCAGATGTATGGCACACCCTTACGTGTCAGATGTGTCAAAGGACCTGCTATCTCCGAGAAACCCCAAATAAACCTCCGGTAGTATCCTGCTAGACCCAAGAAACTACGAATTTCTGTTGGTGTCGTGGGCTGTCCCCACTCCCTCACCGCTGATACCTTCCCCGGATCAACAGATATTCCCTGGTCGGAAATAATGTGTCCCAAAAACTGGACCTCCTTCAGCCAAAACCCGCACTTCTCATATTTTGCATACAACTCGTTCTGACGAAGTGTCTGCAAAACCTGCCTCAAATGCTCGGCGTGCTCTTCCTCTGTCCGGGAGTAAACCAGAATATCATCAATGAAGACAATGACAAACTAGTCTAGGAAATCCCTGAACACTCTGTTCATCAAGTCCATAAACACAGATGGAGCGTTGGTCAAACCGAAAGGCATAACCCGAAACTCGTAAGAACCATATCTCGACAAGAACGCAGTCTTCGAGACATCCTCCTCCCTGATACGCAACTGATGGTATCCCGATCTCAAATCAATCTTCGAGAAGAAAGAAGCTCCTCTCAACTGGTCGAATAAGTCATCGATTCGAGGCAACGGATACTTATTCCGTATCGTGACCTTATTAAACTCTCGGTAGTCCACACACAATCTCAGTGAACCGTCCCTCTTCTTCACAAATAAAACTGGAGCGCCCCAAGGTGAGGTACTCCTACTAATAAAGCCCTGACCTAACAACAGCTCTATCTGATCCCGTAACTCCCTCATCTCAGCTGGAGCCATACGGTACGGTGCGCGTGCTATAGGTCTCGTACCCGGTAGCAAATCTATAACAAAGTCTATCTCTCGACTGGGGGGTAAGCCTGGTATCTCCTGAAACACATCCGAATACTCCCTGACTACTGGGATAGAATCTAAAGGAATCACTACCTCCTTAGAGGTATCCTCCTCAATGTAATACAGATGACCGGTTGATCCTCCCTCTGGGCGAGGCATCGCCACTATAAACATCTCTTGCCCCGGAATGGAAAAAACAATGCTCCTGCTGAAGTAATCAATCATGATCCTATAAGCTACGAGCCAATCCATACCAATAATCACATCGTGAACATGCATATCTAATACTAACATGTCTGCAGGTAATACCAAACCACCAATCTCTACCCTCACTCCTCGGCATATAAAGAAAATAAGTGACCCACTCCCCAATGGTGAGTCGACACACGTCACTGTGCTCTCTGCCGTAGCTAACAATCCTAAAGCTTTCGTGAAGTGTGTAGCTATAAAACAATGTGTAGCACCCGTATCAAATAACACCCGACCCATAGTGCCATGGATAGGAAACGTACCCTCAATCGCGGGCGGTGCTTGTAAAACTGCAGCCTGGTGGACGTTGTAGACACGTCCATACTGTAGCTGCCCCTGCTGAGCTGGGACTACTGGAATGGGTGGCAATGCTGCCATCTGTGGCGGTGCGGGAAGAGGGGCGGGAAACATAGGCCTCTATGGCTCCTGGCGAGCACCCTGCTACTGCTGTTGTGGGGCCCTGCCCCTATCAGGACAATACTGTCGCTTATGGCCAGTCTTGCCACAAACAAAGCACTTCCCTGGGAAGTTCCCTCCTCTCTGCCCCTGCTGTCCCCGGCCCTGGTGGCCGTTACCGTTCCTCCCTTGGCCCTGCTGGCCCTGGTGAAACTGCTGCCCATTCTGCCCCTGTTGGCCCTGATGGTCGTTTGGACCCTGATGGCCCTGACGGAAACCTCCTTGTCCCTGTCTGTAGTTCCCTGACAGGAACCTCTTATGATCCCCCTGCTGGGAGCCCTACTCATTATGTCTCTGCCCCTGACCAGATTGTGCCCCGCTGGCACCATGTCCTCCAGTCCTCCCCTGATGGCTAGACTCCTTCGACCTCTTGCCCTCGGCCATATGAAAACACTGGTCCTGGCAGTGTAACAATGCAGCGTTAACCACATCAGAATAAGTGGCCAATGATAGGTTCCCCAAAAGATGCTGACGGATCCTCCATGTCAACCCGTCCGTGAACTTCTCAATCTTCTTCTTCTCTGTTGATATCTCATCTGGAACGATATTCAACAGATTTGTGAACTCGGCCACATACTCGGCCACAGTCTTACTCTCCTGCTTCAGACTCATCAATTTCCTTCTCATTTCCGTGTGAACAGCCGACGGAAAGTACTCTCGGTCAAACCGCGCCCAGAAGTCCTGAATAGTGAGAGTATCCCTCTCCTCCATGGTGGTAATAGACTCCCACCACTGTAGCGCAGATCCAACTAGCTTGAAAGTAGCTAGCACCTGCTTCTGGACGTCCGTGCACTCATACATCCTTAAGTGCCTCTGCATATCCTTCCTCCACTGGCTCGAGACTACCACACCTGAGCTACCTGCAAACTCTGGTGGATGCGCTTTCTAAAAAGCGTCACGTACACGCTCCCAAGCAGACGGGAATGCATTTGCCTGTACTAGCGCAGCAACCGGCACCTGAGGTGGTGCCTGCTGAACAACGGCAATGGCGGCATTTACCGCTTGGGCTACTATAGCTGCAACCTCAGCGGTGTTCATCATGCCCTGAACTGGAGCGAGCTGGGGTTCGGGCGTTGCATCCCTGGAAACTCATCGTGCACGTCGTGGAGGCATCTGAAATAAGAAAAAAGTTTATAAGTTCGCTGTTTATAAACTTAAAATAGCTGAAGAACGAAGCATACACAAAAGAGTACAACAGTCCTAAAATTTAGGGCTCTATATCAAAGAAACTTAGCGAAAACATAATAAGCCATCAGATCCTAAAGGACACTAGAACCTGATGCTCTGATACCACCTGTGACACCCCGACTAATTAAATACCGGGTAGCTACTCCTTTATTAAATTAATTCAAAATGCCAAGTTGGCTCATTTAATAGCATCACTGTCGAAAACATTTTTTTATTATTACTAACCACCTAGTATTTAAAAAGTAAGTGCCAAATTTTAATTAAAGTCTGATTAACATGCAACAAGTGTAATAAAGAATAATAACACCATTCCCCATAATGAAGTAAATAGAATGACCATCACATAATGTAAATAAAGTCTGGAGGAAAACTCCTCACTACAATCCCACAACTGAAATAAGTAAACCGAATACTAAAACAATACATGCCAAAGTCTGAAAACTGAAATGGAAATGTAACTCTAATTGAAATGGGCAACATGCCCTACAACTGATAGATAATGAATCTGGAATCCATGTGATTGAGGCGTCTACAAGCAAATCCCTATAGCTTCCACAAACAGCTACAGCTCGTCACCAGAATGAGTATCCTATGCATGGTGTCCTTGTGGCTGGGCACCTAAAATGGTTTTACAAGAAAAGTAGATTTGAAAGCAAACGGGTCAGAGCCCGAATGTGGAGTTATATTTTAAAAACCTGCAAGTGATTTAAAAACATTTAAAACATTAAATGCAATGTACATGTTAGGACGTTCACTCACATGATATTCTCACCTCTCGTCTAACTGTGCACTCCTAACGTAAGTACCCATCTACAACGACATAAACCACTAGCTAAGTGCCATCATATCTAGCTAGACTGTCATAGGTCCTACCCTTATTACTCGGTTCTATTAACATTATAACGCTTGTAATTAAGTAGGAGTTTAACGTAAACTTAGATGCTCAATATGCAATATATATCACTATCAGTTAACTCGTTATATTTCTCGAAGCAATATCGTAATTATATTCACAACATTAACATGAAGGTTCCCATTAATTAAGTGTATATTATTCACATCATAAGTATACAATACAAGCACCCCGAGAACTAAGCTGCGGTGCACACATACTCTGCTATCCATCCCGGTACATCACGTACATAAGGATTACATATTCTGAATCTCTCAGGAATAGTTCACAGATAACAACATCACAAATAATGGAGGACAACACAGTCACATCACATGGGTCATGCACATACCTACGCTCCCATGATCAGCGGACTTATTAATATCCCAATAAGTCTTTCTATGACCTATGTTCATCAAGGTAACCAGTCTAAATCCGGGCAACACAAGGATTAGAGTGCCCTAAGCGAACGCAAACCTCCCGTGATAGCAAGTATGGTAGGTATGTCATACACACAATTTATATACCAATACTAAGTAAACTCACATCTTAGTAATCCCGTAGTTCAATCGTTGTACATATCGCATTCTCGTACCAACTTATAATTTACACACTTTATACGATTCCGGTTTATAATCATACGCGCCATAATCTATTCTCACGTCGTAGTAGACACTCACGTCTCAACCCAAACGGTTCATTGAATATAACTCTCATATATAATTTCCTTCTCATAAATACCCAAAAGTCCCAATTCTATCAATACATCATCATCGGAATGTTATCTATATCCTCGAACAAGTTTACGGGACTCCAAAAATCAAAACAGTCCAAAAAGGCCCAAACTGCCAACTCGTTAGAAGTCTCGTTCGAACGAGACTGTTCGAACGAGATTCCACTGTCAACTCGTTAGAAGTCTCGTTCGAACGAGACTGTTCGAACGAGATTCCAGTTCGTTCGAACGAACTGTATCTTCTAACGATATCTCGTTCGAATGAGATATCGAACGAAACTGCCCCTCGTTAGAAGCGACAGGTCAACTCGTTAGAAGCTCGTTCGAACGAGCTCGTTCGAACGACCCGGGTTGGTTTCTAACGAGCGACCAGCTGCGAGCCCAGAATTTCCAAAATCGTTTTCACCCAATTTCTACTTCTCAAATCTCCTCTAAACTTCGTCCCAACTATGTTTTAAGGTCTCTAATCAATCCTAAACATATATAGTCACATCCTAACATGTTTTTAAGGGATCAATCCATCCTAACATCAATCAAATTTACAAATCTCTACACTTTTTCCCAATTATTCAAGAACATAAACCCTAACTTTATAAATCATGAATTAATCCAATATAATTCCGTTTTAATTTCTTCCAATCACAAATATCAAGAGAATAATCATCTACCTATCATTATACATGCAATTCTCCTCAAGATTTTCAAGTTCTATGTTCTAAACTACATGGATTTTCATATTTCACCAAGAATAAACATAAATTTGAATTATCTAACATGGAAAGAACATTCTCTGAAATTAAATGGAATTAAGCCATTTGCCTCGAGTTTATCTCTGATTTAGATGTTGGTTTGATGGAGTTTTTCTGCAGAATTCCTTCTCTCTCCAAGCTCTCTTCTCCAATGGTTATGGTGGCTAGGGTTTGCTTTGGGAAGATATTAGAAAACCTAATTCTAATAACCTACGTAGCCCTCTAGGTTAATATGGGTTGGTTAGTGCCTTAGTGGGTCAAATCCACATCAGATGTAATTAACCAATTTTCGTCACTTTTAATTTCCCAAAATACAAAATTACCAAAATACCCTTTATGATGCAGGTATGGCCTAAAAATACCCCGGATTCCAAACTACACCCCCGACTAGTGTTTTCTGACTATTTCGACCCTTCTGGACGCATTGGCGCACTCAAAACGACCATACGGATAATAGAAATAAAAATCACTTTTATAATTAACATAATATACCATGACGCGGCGGTCACACGCGTCTCAACGAAATTTCTAAAATGTCGTATATCAATCTCACGACAAATTTTTCATAATTCAATACTCATATAAAACATGTATGCACATAATCAAATACCAACTCGCATCTCGCTAGTATTTTTCACCCGGATTAATTTCCAATTAATACGCATTTAATTAATTAATCCCAAAAATAAATATAGCCAAAAGTACGGGGTATTACATACTTCGCCCCTAATAACTGAATTTCGTCCCGAAATTCGAAACTAGAAAGTACCTGGTATGAACAACTCTTGATAACGTTCGCGCATCTCATCCTCGCGCTCCCATGTGGACTCCTCGACATTGTGATGTCGCCACTAAACAAGCACTAACGGGACTATCTTTGACCGCAGTTTCCTCTCGCTTCGGTCCAAAATAGCAAATGGCCCCTCCTCGTAGGAGCTATCCGGCTGGAGATCGATGTCCTCCACAGCAATGTGAGAATGAGCCAAATTATCTCTAAGGTATTACCTCAGCGAGGAAATATGGAACACATCGTGAATCCGATGCAAATGCTCCGGTAACCTAAGTCTATACGTAACCGGTCCGATCCGCTCAATAATATGAAACGGCCCCACATACCTTGGTGCCAACTTCCCTTTCTTCCCGAAACGCATAATCCCCTTCATAGGAGATACTCTGAGCAAAACCTCGTCCCCCACTTGGAACTCTCTGAAAAATCTCTTCGCATCAGCATAACTCTTCTGCCTGTCTTCAGCTACCCGAATGCGACTCCGAATCAACTCAATCCTTGCCGAAGTATCCTGAATCACTTCTGGCCCAAGCAGTTTGTTATCCCCCACCTCTAACCAACATGCTGGGGAACGACAAGGCCTACCGTACAATGCCTCAAACGGAGCCATGCCAATAGTGAATTGATAGGAGTTGTTGTAAGTAAACTCCACCAGTGGAAGGTACTGCTCCCATCCACCCCCAAAGTCAATAATGCAAATGCGTAGCATTTCCTCCAACATCTGATTTGTGCATTCAGTCTGCCCATCAGTCTGCGGATGATAAGCCGTACTCAACCGCAATTCCGTGCCCATGGCCTCCTGGAAACTCTCCCAAAACCTCGAAACAAATATCTTGTCTCTGTCAGACACGATATTTAGGGGCACACCGTGAAGTCTCGCAATCTCTGAAATGAAGAGCTGGGCATACTGTCCCGTAGTGTAGTCAGCCCTTACGGGTAAAAAGTGAGCGACCTTGGACATCCTGTCCACAATTACCCAAACGGAGTCGTGACCTCTCTGCGACGTAGGCAACCCCGTGATAAAGTCCATGGATATACTCTCCCACATCCACACCGGAACCTCCAATGGCTGTAGCAATCCTGCCGGTCTCTGATGATCCACTTTTACAAGCTGACAAGTGGCGCATTTCGAAACAAACTCAGCGATATCTCTCTTCATACTGCTCCACCAATACTGGCGTCTCATGTCTTGGTACATTTTGTCCCCTCCGAGATGTACCGCGAACCGTGAGCCGTACGACTCTGCCATCACATCGTGTCGCAATTCATTCCCTTACGGAACGACCAATCTCCCATTGAAGCGTAATCCCCCGTCTGAGCTAACGGTATAGTACTCGGCTCCCTTTGATAGTAATCGAACTATCTGCTCCTGACAGAACGAGTCACTGGCCTGTGCCTGTACTACCTTCGTGACAATCTGCGGTGTAACAGTCATCACAGACATGAAAGATCGGGCCACTGCATCCTGGTATCCCAATTCCTTCCACTTAGCCTTCTACACCTCTGCCACCTCATCTACTGGCCTACGGCTCAACGCGTATGCTACCACGTTAGCCTTACCCGGGTGATACTGGATGTCGAACTGGTAGTCCTTCATAAACTCAAGCCACCTACGCTGCCGCATATTCAACTCCTTCTGCGTGAACAGGTACTATAGGGACTTGTGGTCCGTGAACAATTGGAACTTCTCCACCTAAGTTGAAGAGAAGATAACCTGAAGTGGTGATCTCCCGAACTCAGCAAAGAATGATCCAAAAGTAGTATAACATTTGTTAATAGGCCTCTGAGATTGTAGGAACTAGTGGATTAGAGGGTTTTACTTCTTTATATTTAAAACCAAACCCAAATTTTCAAAGGGAACTAGAGGGGAATCAGGCCTCTTACAACTTGATTGAAGAAAGGCGAAAGCAATTATAGAAGACTATGGGTATAAATAAATAGGAAAAAGGAAGAAATCATTATAGCTGATGCCACATCACATGTTCAAGAGACTAGACTACAATAATTCATCTAGTTTCATTCTCAACCTTAGCAAGTAAGAATCAATATGGATGTCATCCTCCCTAAGCGATTCAAAGATGAAGAATGTTAAGGGGAAGCTACCATGAAAGTAAATGGACAATAAGAGTCAAAGGTACATAATTTTGATCTATTTGTCTCTACACTTGACATTGTATATGGGTTTAAAAACATACTAAACATATCAGGAACCACATAAAGCCTTTTATTCATACAATATTGGATAAATGTATTTCTCATCAATAAATTATTGGCAGATAATGGTGCTTCTGTCAACTTAATGACACTTTCCATGTCATCTAAAATCAGTAAAAAAAATGCTAAATTAGCTCAAACTCGAATTATTATCTATGTTGTTGTTGGAGATAAGAAGTCTACCAAGGGTGTTCTACCAATTGACATTGAAGTAGGCATTGTAAATTCTAAAGCTTCATTCGTTAATATAGAAGGAAAACTAAGCCTTAATGCATTATTGGGTTGATATTTGATCCATTCTATCAAATGTATTCCTTATATGGTAGGGACTATATTCATGTGACATAGTAATTTGGACACCTTCAAATGTCTAAAAATACAATTTAGATTAATAAATGCAAATGGCACATAACAAAGAGGAATGAACACCATTTTCAATGATATGGTTGGGACTTTTCTAGTGTTATATTGATGATTTAATTGTGAAATCAAAATCAATAACAGATGATATAACAACACACCTTAATAATTACTTCAAAAGAATGAGGTTGTATTAACTTTAAATGAAAATTTTAAAATGTCCTTTTGGATTTTTTGCAGTGCATAAAAATTGAATTCAAGTTGAGCGTAATAAGGCTAAGGTAATCAATGATGGAAAATACCCTAAAAATAATAAATCATTACAATGATTTTTTAGGTCAAGTTAATTTTCTTCAAACATTTATTACTAATTATTCAAGAAATTCTAAAGTGTTTTCCCCTTTCTTGAAGCTAAAACACCAAGAAGAGTTCGATTAGAAATAGGAGAATGACTAGGCCTTCAAAACACTCAAGTGATAGCTAGTCAAGCCACCTATTTTGGATCAACCGAGGGAAGACAACGCCTGAAGCTATTTCTTTTAGTTTATAATGCATCCATTGGAGTATTACTAGCTCAAATTTATGAAATTCACATTGGAAACACTATATATTACCTTAGTAGTTCCTAAATGATTGTGAATGTAGATATGCTAAGATGAAAAAATTATGTTTAACCTTGTACTTTGTTGCTATTAAGTTAAGATATTATTTTTGCCTATATAGGTTTATGTCATTTCTAAGTTTATTTTATTATATACATGATAAAAAAACCTATTCTATGAAATATTATTGGAAAATGGGTACTCGGTCTATCTGAATTTTGCCTTTTTTATGTGTCTCAGAAAGCATTAAAAGGCTAAGTTTTGGCTGATTTTTTGGCAGATCATCCTTATAAGAATGCACCACTTATGGAATATAAGATAGGTGATGTGTCTCCAAGTCCTTGAAATCTATACTTAGATGGTTGAAAAACTAAAATAATGTCAAATATAGGGGTAGTTATTGATTACCTTAACACATTAAAACAAAACATGGCTACAAGATGGAACAAAACGTATGTTCTAACAACCAAGTAAAATTGGAGGATGTAATAATAAAATTGGAAATTCTTCGAAGTGGTAATGCCTTGGTAGTATAAGCCTTTAGTTGTTCCTAACTGCTTATAAGGAAATTAACTAGTGAATACAAATATGTAGTTGAGGGTTTGACTCCATATAACCAAGTGGCATTAAATTTGTTACCCAAATTTAATGAAGTCACTTTAAATTATATTACCATGTCTTTAAATGAATAGTCCAATGAAATGTCTCAAAAGGGATTAGATTTTAAACTTGATAATGATTTTAAAGCCAAGATAAAGATCAGTGACATTGATGGCTTCTTGGCTCTCTTAAATCACAAATACCCAATGATGGAAATTGAAAATATTGGTGTTCAAGAAGATTGGAAAAAACAATAATTGAATATCTAAATAATCCAAATATCAAGACTGATAAGGCTGTCAAGTTAAGATAATCCAGCTATGTTACGTATGATAACAAACTACTCAGAAGAGGTATTGATGTAAGAATCCTAGAATGCCTAAGTAAAAATGAAGGCTTGTCTTCTATATCCCATTTCAATAAAGACTTTTGTGGACCCCATTAAGTTAGACCTAAGATGAGATGGTTGTTAATAAGGCATGTATTTTATTGGCCTTTCACCCTAATGACTATATTGGATTGGAAAAAAAGGATGCCAAAAGTGTCAACAACATCCTCCTTTAAAACATATGCCTTCCATTGAATTAAAATATATGGTTAAGCCTTGGCCATTTACAGGATGAGAAATTGATGTAATTGGAAATAAAATCCCCATCTTTGAAGCTACATGTTTTTTTTAGCTCCAACTAATTATTTCACAAAGTGGGAAGAAGCTATGGCTTCTAAATTAGTTACCCAAAATGAAATAGTGGACTTGTTACAAGATATTATATAGGTTTTGGATTCCAGAAATCATAATCTCAAATAATTCCACTATCTCCAAATAAAAAATGGTGTTAGAAATCAATTAAAGGTTAGTCATAACCTTAACAAAGTAAACAACATACTATGCTCATTCTAATGGACAAGTTGAGGCCACTAACAAAGTAATTAAATATATTTTAAGAAAATCAATTGAGAACAAACTAAATGATTGGAAAAATTTATTGGCAGAAGTTCTGTGAGCTTATTGGGCTTCTAAAATGTAAAATATTAGGATAAATCCGTATGATCTGACTTATGGTCATGATGTTGTTCTGCGAGTGGAATGTACTCTAAATTCATTCATATTTATATCCGAAAATTATCCAGTAGTTAAAGGATATGATCAGACAATTGACATGGAATTGGAAGATATGGATGAGGAATGTGTGAGAACCTTAAGCAACATCTTGATCTGAAAGAAACAAATATCCAACTATTGCCAGAAAGTGAAGAAAATAACGTTTAAGGAGAGGGATTTTATTTGAGAATATGTCCTTCCTTTAGATACAAATGATATTGCTTCTGGAAAATAATCCCTAAAATAGGAAGGGCCATTACAAATTTATAGAGAATTTAGAGGAGGATTGTAATATCTACGAAATGTCAATGGCTATTTTGACCTAAAAATTAAAATGCAAAATTATTAAAGCCTTATTATCCGACTATTTGGGAAGAAAGACAATAAGAACAAAATATAGAAAATCATCAAAACATCGACAATATTACAAATTAATGAAAGTTTATATAACTAGTCTTTATGACCCTGATCTTAGCCTCCCTCTTATCAAATTAAGTTGGGTTATAGGTTCAGTCTTACATCTTGCCAATTAGTTGGCATATTATATATTGGAAATATTTCGCCTCAATGGTGTCCATCTTTGATTCACCAATAACCCTAGATATCGATTATTATAGATCTTCCTTCTCAGATAAGAGGGAAACCCTACTACTTTGAATGGCTCACATATCATACAAGTCTTTTGCATCCCCAAACGTATGGTTGGAGAAGTAAGATTTATCAACAGATAAGTATTTATGTTCAACCTCCAAATGAGTCATGATTTTGATATGATATGTGAAAGAATGAACTCCAACATTCAATGCTTTAACAACTCCCTCTTCCAAGCTTCGAACGAAGTAACACGAGAGTAGGCTGCTCTATGACTATTAGAAAAGGTGAAATTTATCATTTTTTTAAAAGTCAACCTTGAAAATATTCAAAACTATTCTATTGCTTATGAATCCACCAAATGCCAAGAAGGAGGAGTGGTCTCAACTTGGATAAGGTTCTCTCATTATTGCACAATGCTGCTAGAAAAATATCCAGTATTTAGATTTGTCATTTACATGATCTTTTCTAATTGCCCGTGAATGTTTAACGATTTATCTCAAGTCCTCAATCTAGGAATCTTCACCATTGTGAGATTCTCCTCTTCTATTGGGGGTGACTTATTCAAAGGACAAGTGTTTGAGACATATGTATTGTTATGAAGAGAAGATTCAATAGGTTGTGTTGGGTCATTGGAAGTTAAAAGATTACTTTTAAAGGTGTCCGCATTGTTGGGACTTGAGGTCTCAATTGCCTCACCTTGAGTCAAAATAAAGGAGATGGGGGTGTCTAATGCCTCAAAATTTGTTTCTTCATCCATAAATAGATTTAAATAATACCTAAGAGTTAGGGGATGAACATCAATTGGTTCAACCAGGGGCTCATGAATATGGGATATTGGTAGTGGTTTACTTATATCTAAAAGATGATTTGACTTACTGTTCTCTATCAAGTCACCAGTAAGGACTATAATGAAAAAAAGGTAACTCGAGCTCAAGTCTAATGGTCTAATTAATGCCAAAGGACTATGAAAACAGTATAGGATGGAAGGACTAGATTACATGCCAAATGTGCTCGAGGAAAAACCATAATTGCTATAATTTTCATTCCTTTCCTTTCTTAATAATAAACACATCAACAATATGAGGCTTGTCTATGCTGAAGATGTAATTATTGCATTTTCAAAGGAGGATTTTGTTTCATTTGATACAACAAAAGGAACATGCTCTTACATCTCCTCCTCTCTAACCTCTATAAAAAATACTCCTTTCAGGCTTCGTTAAGTTTGGGTGTGAGTTTCATCTTCTTGGAAGATTTATAATCTTTAAAAGAAGCTTCGATAAGATAAACAAATGGTTTTGTCAATGGAAATAGAGACACATATAGAGTTATAAGAGATAGATAAATCCTAACCCAAGGAAGAAGTATTTGAATGCCCTATGGCTATTGGAAGTGGCCTAAAAAGAGTATAATGTACCTAGATCACTAATCCTTAAGGGATTTAATTACCCCAACATTGAACTCATCTTATGTAAATTAAATATTACTTTGAAGCACGTGACGCAGAGTTACACCATGAAAAATGGTTCCTTTTGGAAGTTCGGAGAATCAAAGAAAGTCATAAGGGTTGGCTTGGTTCTCTATTCGAATATGAATGTATTGATAAAAACCAAATTTCCTTCAACACGGTGAAGGAAACTATATCTCCCTAAAATATTTGTAATTTGGCAGAGTGGGAGGTTATGTTCCATAATACAAATCTCTAGCGATTAAGATGCTCCCCCAATAGAGATCAACCTGTGCTACCTTATGATGACCCTTTAAAATTAGAATCAATTAAATTGGTGACTAAAGGGGTGCCAACAATGGTTGCAAGTGAATCCTTGACCTGTTAATAGTCAAGCCTCTAAATGTGGCAATAAGAGCTTAGAAGCTTTTATTTATAAGACCAGAGCGATAATAAGCATTGCAATGGATGAATTTAAAGTTATAATTATTGTTACTAATTTTTAGAAAAGCGTCATGTAACCTTATTTTAATTTAAAGTCTCCCATCTTGTTTCATAAGGTCAACACAACTCTTATAAAGAGAGCCCAAAATATTGGGAGCAAGGGAAACCTTCTTAACTTTCATTAGATTAGGAGGCAAGAAAGAGTATTCCAGCATTAAACTTTGGGATTTAGCGCATGAAACATGTCTTGATAGCTAGAACAAAAGAAAACAATACTACTCAAATTCGTATATGAACACGTGAATTTGGAGTAGGATAAACATTTTTACACCTCAAATTCGTTAATGCTTCAATTGATGACATGAATGGGTTAACTTATTCTCCCAAATAATTGAACACAATCTGTTGGCGAACATCCAAAATAGTGGGACCTACCATCCCAAAATTTTATTTGAAGTGATTGAACCCATCATTCAAAAATAGACGGGGCTCAAAATCATAAAAGAGAGAAATCCAATATTATGAAAGTTGAATTTAATGACATCAAAGATGTTGGATCTCTTCACATATCTTTTCTTTAAGGGAGACTCTCATATTTAGCCAACCAAACCAGTGATCATCTAATGTTTTGGCCCAAGCCCTGAACTTGAAAGTAAAGGGTACTTCAGGTTCAATATGTTTTTGAAGAAAAGAGTATGTTCCACAAACCCAATGTAATAAGGAGTTACGGGTATTGGAAGCTCTTGAGTGAAATAGGGTACCAATGTTATAAATGGTATCCAACAAGGATATTTAATACGACAAATAATGCTCCCAACAACAATAGCAATATTGGATATAAACTAATTTCTAATTTCATTAAATGCAAGGTACTCCTTAACCTCTATAGTGTTGGATGCCATTGTAGGTGAGAGATTGGAAAAAAAGAGAGACTAAGGATTATAATGATTTTTATAAAGGGTAAGCAAACAACACAGAAGGAAATACGAAAATACATGATCTTAGATAGCTAATTAAGACCATATAAAATGCAAAATTGAGAGAAATAGGATGCAATGAGTGGATTTACAAAAGTTCCCTCTAAAAAGTAGAGTCTTCGGGAAGTGCAGAGACATGTAGCAATTTTGGTGTCTTTGTGATTCCAAATATTTTGCATGATTGGTTTTTAGTGCAATAATGACAAAAAAAAACCTCAAAGATGAAAGTGTGAAAGTTCCAAGAAAATCGAAGCATAGTGGCTAAAATAAAAATAGAAAATTTGCCAAAACATAGATTAATAATCACATTTGATAGCTAGAAGTCATCATTTGGATGTTTCTATACATGAAATTTGATTTGGTGGGGCAATTTCCAATAAAAAGACATGTATGTAAATAAGTATTGAATTTAACTCCTTAATGCTTTTAAAGTCTCAAAAGATCATCACAAGTTAATGTACCATATTTGGTTCTAATTTTGAATTGAATGAAATTCAAATTATGCCAAAATGAATTCAAATTGGTTAATCCCACAGTTGTACTAGTCATAAGTATAAGTTAAAAAGAAATTGATTTAGTCATAACCACACACAATCGTTGAAAATGAAAAATGTTCTTCCGTTAACTAACATTGAAGATAAAAATTATAAAAGCTGGAAAACAAAATAACAAGGGAATTTCTTCCCCATCAAATTGTGCAATTGAAAAGAAATGCATTGATGACATGCTTGTGGATAATCTTCCATAGGCAAAGAATTTCTTATCGCTTTGCATCTTAGTATGGAAGCTCTTCATCCATTTTTAAAAATAAAAAATTATCCTTCTTTAGCCTTCAAACAAGGTCCTTTTAATAGTCATACTATAACTCTAAATGCAAGAATTTTCCCATAAGAAGAATCATAAAGGCAACGATCTTTAGGGAAACCCTCTTAAAGAATGTAAATGGTGGAAAATTCTTTCTAATCCTGGCGGTCACAATTAACCTTTGTAAAATTGATATCATATATAATCCTTCGATGATCACGGTCCTTAACATTATCCTCATATTATCTTAACCTCCTAACAAAAGAGGGAAATGTCTCGCTGAAGATGGAGATTAGTGCCTGAGGAATTGGGAGAACATCTTTGAAGCATTGAATGATCAGAATTTCTCAAATTAAATTATCTAAGGCTTCAAATCTTAACGAAACCCAAATGGAGAGGTGAGAAAAATATTGGAGAAGATCCAAGGCTCTGTTAATATCATTGGTAAAAAAAACTTAAGAAACAGCATTATAGACAATGTTTAAATAATATCATATAAGTCTCTCCAAATCATTGAAAGGATCCCCGAACATAATTTATGGGAAGACAACCATTTGACAACGGACAATATTAGATAATTGGATCTCTACAATGTGAGTTTTGAATTCAATAGTATCAAAATCGGCCCCAAACAGGATGCATGAATAATGAATCTTGTTATAAAAGTGTTAATGAGTGACATTCATAAAGTTATAATAGGGTAAATTTAATCTCTTAGATGGGGCAAAACAACCCCAAGTAGCCAAATAGATCACATATACACTCCCTCTTCATCTAAAAAGCTATAAGGTTGGGCAAGTCATGACGAGGCATAAGAATATTGCAATAATGAGCAGTAAGGATGGGGAAACCCACATGAGAACGACGATTAAATGAAAAATCGGGATGACAAATAGACTACTCAAAACCATTACTTGGCTTATCATATGATCAATTCATATGGGCTTTCCACAAATAAACGTGAGGTGGATAAAGGTTAGGACAACCACAACCTATGGTACGAGGATCATAACAAGGATTGGATGAATTTGGGTGGGTATAATTGGACTCATGTTTAGATGAAGGTTCCTCATCACCATGTTAGATAATGCAAAAGTCAGAGCCGCCAAGGGCAGAGGGAGTAGAGTATTCTTAGAAAACACACCTTTATCTTCCCTAGAAGTTAAATGTTATCATCCAAATAGAGACAAAGAGCATATGTACCATTACCATAGGGTCTATAGGAAGAGTTGCAATAGTATTTAGATCCAGAACCATTAATACTTTGAGCATCCATTTGTGTGAACAAATAAAGAGAACGGAGAAGACAAAGAACTCAGAGTAAAGGGTGCAAATGATGATTGATCAGAATAGTGACAACCTCATAGCCACACATTGCGTATTTATGAAGAAGGTTAATCATGGACAAATGTGGTTTAATGGTTTCGAGAAACTCAATAGTCCACCAATTAATTTTCTTCAAAAATCAATTAATGTAGGGGGTATGTATAGACCATGTTATCATTGACCAATCAGATGTTGCCACGTAATATATAAATCCAAAAAAATAGTCGAATTATAATATGAAAATACAAAATAACGGACAAAATGCATGCATTACATTTGAAACAAAGCGGGACATGTTATTCTAAATTGAAACGTACTATAATTCAAATTGGGGTGTTATTGCTCCAAATCGGGAAAAACTCAAATGGTTAAGTAACCACCCAACAATTACCAAAGATAAATTATGTTGTATGGTGAGAAACACTATAAACAAGAAAAAAATGAACAAGAATAAAATGACTCGCTCACCAAAAATGCATTTACATTACTTTTATCCTCTTTTCCCCTTTTTTCCAATTTTTCTACTTTTGTTTATTCTATTTACAATATTTCTTTCAATTCTGTAGTAGATTGTATGGTAGTTTGTAACCTCATTATTTCACAATTCATTTAAAGTTTCTTGCCATTAGATTTGTTGTCGTTTACCTTCTTTCTTTGCAATTTCCTTGTGTAATTATTTACTTCACCAACACATTAGTTTCTTGGAATCCTTTACTTCAATAGAATTTTCTTTTCTTTTATTTAAAAGGATTTACTTTTCTTTCAGTTCATGTAATTTACTATTTTTGTTCTAGTTATTTGGACCAAATTAAGACATACATAAAAGTACAAGTCCATTTAATTGATGAATTAAAGGCAATAAACTCGCCTGATATTATCACTAGGCTAAGAATTTTAATTAGTTTGACCACAAATCTTACCCGGCCCACTAGCAACCTTAGGTGATCACCAAGCCAATTGAAAACCCAAGAAATTATCATTTTATTTCAACTAAAATTCAAAATAGATAACTCACCACTAATACCACAAGCTTATTCATAATGCCCATTGTTAGGAATGTTTCACTTCATATAGTTTCTTTGGTTTTAAACCTCTGCAAAGAGTTTCATACCTAATTTGTGGTTCCTAAATCTAAACGCTTGGTTCATGTAGATCGGGCAACAAATCATGCCTATACTTATGTTAAATAACCATTGCTTTGTTGTTTTCCTTATAATGCTAGAAAAAATAGACACATTGATATCAATGTTATAACTAAATGGACACCCTGGAAACTAGTCATTACTTTGTCCTCATCCGGGCCATCTGTTTCAATTTTCCAAACGAATAAATGATTTATATCTAAAATACAACCTAGAGTCCAAAATTTAATTATAACTTTGATAATTTCCCAAATTCATTAAATTTAAGAAAAGAGAAATAAAACTTGATTTTATGGAAAAAAAACATGATCTAGAATGGTCTCATAAATAAATCCAGGTTGACCATATAATGTGCTACTAACTAAATTAACAATAAGATTAGAAAATTATGTAATAATAACTATAAGATAAAAAATATATATCCATGAAAAATTAATGAAATTATAAATCAATAAGGAAACAAATGTCCTTTTCAATCTTGGTGAAGTCTTGTTCATTAAGTATAATCCTTACTGATTAATAACTCATTGAAAAAGTGTCCAACACGTTTCAACTGGGTGAAGAGAATAAGGGGAAACCACTTCAAAAAAAATCATTTTCATCATTAAAAAACGATGAGTCACACCTTTTTTTCATACCTTCATTCCATTGAGATAATCCCTAGTTCGAATGATAGCTCCCCATTCATCTTCCTCAATAGAAAATTTAGCTCCAATGTAGACCCAACACCAACACTTGAAAATATGGTAAAGCAGGAAACAACTATTTCATTCCATCACATACTCCTTCATATACATATATTAACATAATAATTAAAATAACCTCATTATTGTAAAGAAGTGGAATGTAGTACATGTAATTACAGATAAACCACTATAAGATCCGTTCGCATAAAAAAATTGTCATGGGACCATGACGGAGGGAGTAATAAAATCCTATAAAACATAAACATCCATGCATATATTTTTTTAACAAGTAACCTACGGTTTTGATTGTGAAAAAATAAACCTTTCTTAAACACGATCAATTTATAACCGGGCCTCGAATACCAATCGCGAGGGATAGATTTAGGAAAAAACTTTTCTTGCTCTAAAATTCATTCGATCATGAATTAGACAAGAAAGAAGACTAGATCTAGGGTTTATATCACCATACGCATGAAGTTCTTGTACGTAATTCGATATAAAGGCTTATATTCGATGAAGATGTTAGAAGATTTGGATCTTCTAATATTTTATTATATAAAAGTAAGTATTGTGTGTGGCCACCTATTGAGATCAAGATATTGAGCCAAATCAGAAAGATCTTTGAATTTTACATTCCTTTTACCTATTGTTGTAAGTATCTCTTTCCTCACATCGTATTTAGTCTCTCCTTTGTGTATGCATGTGTGTATGATTAACAAAAGTGATTACACCTGCCTCTATACCTGGAAAAACACACCTCATGGTATATTTACGCTGATAATCATAAAACACCTCAAGTACAAAATATTTCCCAATAACCCTTCCTTATTTGAATGAAGGAGGCCTCACATAAGGGGACCTTATATGAAGTTTGACATCAAACTAGGATTTCTGCCTCAAATGTGGTTCTCTAATTTTAAAGGGTTTCAAATATGGCTACACCTCATTCAAACAATATCAAAATTACTATAAATCCTTGTCTAATTTCATAATTGATAGCATCTAAAATGTAATTCCCCGACCCATATTTATTGGTTACCTATGATCAACCTGGTCTTACCTGATCATTAGGTGTCAAGTGCAATGAAACAAACTACATAATGTTGCTAGTCTAGTTTTGTTTCATTAACATTTCTGTTATTTAGCATGCAATTTCCATTTAAAATCAAGCTACATTAGGGACCCGTGGGAAACGTCCCCGAAATCCAAGCATACATTTCTACTAATGCAAAAAAAAAAATACATACCATGGTAACACATTCAGAATAACAAACCGCACCCAACTTACCATTACAAGGACGAGGGAATGAGCCGAATGCCCGATGGGAAATTACAACAATGAAATATAAAATCGAATGACATAAAGGAACATTTAACATGTTATATCTACTTGCACATGCAACTACTATATATATATATATATATATATATATAAACACACACACACACACTTTAATTGCATGAATCTTTTTATATTCCAAAATGTTACTTATCCGGATTAATTCACTTTAATCCTGTAAAAGAATTCCCTTTTACTTAACCTGACATTTATTCCTTGATTTAACATACCTAGTTAAATAGCTTAAATACATACTCCTTGTCTAAGGATAACTCATTTTTTTTACTGGAGTTATCTCTTTATTTATACTAATCCTGCTAGTATTTTCATTGAAAATCACCCTTTCAACACACGCAAGCACCGTGTTAGAAAATTTTTATTTTTACTTTGAAAAAATTTCAGAAACATACCCTCATGTTAGTTATGGGTTAAACCTCATTAGGTTTCTCAACTACCCATTTAGCCACTTCACATTACCATTCTTTAATTAATGGACATTAATCAATTTTTCCATTTACTTGTCCACTTTATCTTTTATATGAACATTTATTTATTCATTCAAGTTAGGTTGTATTTTCATATATTCACTAAAAAACCCATTTCTTAACGTCTTCCATTTTCATCATCTTTTCTCGAAACCTTCCAATATCCGCATACTTTAAGGGGCTCCACAGCATCGGCTATGCTACCATAGGCTTTGCCAATTATTTTAGGTATTTCACCCCAGGGCTTCGGTCCCTCCTTAGTTATCCCAGTGTCATATGAGTTCTTGTTAATGTGTTCTAATATTTCAAATGTCCACATTATCCGACTACTTCCTTTTCCCAGCCGAAGCCAAAACTCAGTTTTTCACCCCAATTCGTGTTACACTTTTCTTGTCATTTTTACTCTAACATTGATTTTATCCCAAAATCATGTTCATTTAGGACCATTTTGTATAAAACATTTCCTAACATTTCTAATGCATAAAAATGTTCCACTTTATGTAAAATTACCATTTCTCCCAGTTATTTCCAAATCATCTTCTCCATTTCACATGTGTGATTTCCTAAAGAACATTATGTTAGTCATAGAACTTTCCCAACATTTTCATGTCATAACAATGTTTAAACACCAAGTTTTCTTGAAATATATCATTTTCTAAAAAACCATTAAAGCCCTCTGCAAACAAATTTTTTCAAATCATAAGAAATATCATTTTGAACTCATGAATTCATCCTGTTATTATAAACTCTAACCACATGACTAACACTATGGAGAAATAAATTTTTATACAAATACTAGAGTTTTACAACCTCAAATGGAGCTACAAAATGGTTGGATCAAGAAGAAGGTTATGGAAACCCCCACCTCCTAAGATCTCCTAAAGGAGCATGCCTAGTTCCAAAAAGCTTCCATCCATGAAACCTCGAAATAAAACCCCCTTAAAACTCCATAAATCTCCCATCTTCATCTTCTCAAAACCCCCCAACTGTACATCCAAAATTCGTAGTTTTGTTCAATAATGGAGGAAATGGGTCTATTAGGGTTAAATATGGTGGAATTGTTATAAAATATTACAGCATAAGGTGGATACATGGTGGTGTACGGTGGTTAGTGTTAGTGGGAAAGGGTGGTGTAGCTCTCAAGATCAAGAGAGAGAAGAAATCTAAAAATGGTGGGGAGACCCACCCCCACTCTCTCTCTTCTTCACACTCTTATAAACCCACAAATAACCCAAAAAACTCTTATAAAATCAACTCTAACACTAAAATATTGTTTTAACCAATCTGGCTTCACCTGAACTCGACACATTATCGAACCGATGACCCAAACCGTGATAACACAAAAGGGCACTCGATTTTAAATTTTTTGAGAAGCACGTTCGAAGGAAAATGGGTTCTCGTTCGAATGAGAATGGAACCTCATTCAAATTGTAGAAGGGTGTCTACCTATAAAAAGTAAAAATATTATTTTATTAGAAATAATGAGAAGAAACCCAGGGTCCCGGCAGAAACTCATATTGAGCAGGAACCCCCCCGGGGTCCCCGCAGAAACTCATATTGAGCAGGAACCCCCCCAGAAACTCATATTGGGCAGGATCCCCCTGGGCCCCGACAGAAATGAATAATTAAGAAGGAACCACCCCAGGGTCCCGACAGAAACTCATATTAAGTAGGAACCCTAGCGCCACTACAAGTATCAGCACCGCCGCAAGTGTTAGCGCCGCTGTAAGGGTCAGCGCCGCTGAAAGCATCATCGCCGCTGCAAGTGTCAGCGCCGATGCAAGTGTCAGAGCATCTACAAGTATCAGCCCCGCTGCAAGTGTCAGCGACGTTGCAAGTGTTAGCACCGCATCAAGGGTCAGCGCCGCTGAAAGTGTCAGCGCCGCTGCAAGTGTCAGCGTCGCCGCCGGGGTCAGCGTCGCTAAAAGTGTCAGCGCCGATGCAAGTGTCAACGCCACTGCAAGTGTCAGCGGTGGTGCAAGTGTCAGCGCCGCTACAAGTGCCAGCGCCGCTACGCTGCAAGGATCAGCGCCGCTGCTAGTGTCAGCGCCGCTGCAAGTGTCAGCACCGGTGCAAGTGTCAGCGCCGCTGCAAGTGTCAGCGCCGCTGCAAGTGTCAACGCCGCGCCGCAGCAAGTGTCAGTGCCGGCGCCGCTGCGAGCGTCAATGCCGCTGCAAGCGTCAGCGCCGCTACAGCAATAACATTCGAGAGGTGCCCGCGAGGGTCACCGCAGAAGTCCAAGATTGAGAAGTTCCATTGCAAGAGTCAGCGCCGCTGCAAGGGTCAGCGCCACTACAGGGGTCAGTGCCGCTGTGAGCGTCAGCGCCGCTACAGCAATAACATTCGAGAGGTGCCCGCGAGGGTCACCGCAGAAGTCCAAGATTGAGAATTGTCATTGCAAGAGTCAGCGCCGCTGCAAGGGTCACTGCAATAATGACACTCGAGTGGGTCAGCGCCACTACAAGTCTCGGCGGCATTGCAGGGATCACTGCAGTAATGACATTCGAGAGGTACCTCGTAAGGCTTACCACAGAAATACAAGATTGAGAAGTGCCAACAAAAGGGTCAGCGCTTGTAGGGGTCAGCGCCACTGCAAGGTCACCACAGTAATGACATTCGAGAGGTTCAGCACCACTGCAAGGCTCAGCGCCACTGCAAGGGTCACTGAAGAAATTTTATTTGAGAAGTTCCATTACAAGGGTTTTGACAGAAACTCATATTGAGAAGGAACCCACCTAGAGTGACCAGGATGAGGGAGTAGATACCACGAGAAACTCCTCATCATGAGACGTCAGTCTTTAAATGAACAACAGTATTAACACTTTATTTCTTGTACATGTTGCCTAGTTGAGCAAGCAGGGTTCAAACAGGCTAGTTGGGACCTCCCGGGAGTTTTGGCTTGGCATTTGAGGGATAAGGTATGTTGATCAAGCTCAACCACTTAGTACTATAGGATTGAGAGAATACTAGTAGGAGACCCTAGGGTCACCTAGTCCTCACACACCTCACACTTAGTCACAAGTGAAGTGAGCAGCCAAAGGGCTGTCTACTCACAAGAAAAGAAGTGTTTATAAAATGATTTTAGAGGAGAGGGTCCTCTAAACCCCTCTCAAGAAAAATGATTTTAGAAGGGGGTCCTCGAGACCCCCCTCAAGCTTGCAAATATTTTAGAGGAGGTGGTCCTCGAGACCCCCCCCCTCAAGTTTACAAAGTTTGTATCAAAGTTACCATTTCAAAAGATATTTAGCAAATCAGATATTTTGTCTCCATTAGAAGACATATTTTCTTTTGAACTTTGGTTGGTGCCAGGGGCATCTGCCAGAGGGGACAGGCAGACCTGCCTACAGGTAGGGACAAATAGTACACTGCAAACTTTGACCCTCACCAACCCTATAAGTTTTAGCGCCAAAAGTGCCAACCCAACCTTAGTGCCCAAGTATAAATAGGACCCCTAGGCAAGGTCATAAGACATACAATAGAAATTTCACTGTTACTTTGCCAAAATATCACCAGACCTACCTAAGTATTCTCTCTCTGCTAATTCTCGTAGTGCTGAGTGCCTTGTTCCTTCACTCCCCACTGACATCTATCACTCTCAGGTGTTTTCCCTTGAGAAAAATTACTATTTTTAGTGTGAAAGTTCATCTTCTTGCAGGGAGTGAATTGAAGATTGAGTTCCATTATTACCAGAAGGAGAATTTTTCTTCAAAAGTTTCACCAGGAGACCTTGAAGACCTTGCAGGCACCGTCCATTGGAGTGGGTCACGCCTCACCCTTTCCAGTTATTCATAGACCCCAGTCTCACTACCCTCCTACATTTGACGACTCCGCTGGGAGGTATCCTCACTTACATGGACAAAGAAGGTTTCAGCATTTCTAAGAAGCTATTTTTTTAGGATACTCCATCTGGTAATGGAGCTCAAAGTGACCAGACTACCTATGAAGAAGTGTGGTGATCGGAGCCAAGGCGTTTGTTCCTCAGGGAGGGCAGACCAGCTCACCGGCAGCAGCTCCGATGGAAGAGGCTTATGACTATGTTTTTTTTATGTTTTGAAATAAAACAACTAGACTTGGCAAGTTTGGGTCAAGGTTGTGTAACACCAACAGCAGCCCCCTCTGGAGGGGCAACCGTTTCGGCGACGAATTCGGTAGAAGTAGCTCAGTCGCGGAGGACGGCGCGGGAGCAAGTTTTGATAACCTCCAAGTTCACTGGAAGGAACCCCAGGAACCCTAAGTGTTTGGAGAGGAATTCTTTATGGTCGAGGAACTCCTCGCGCTCCATGATAGCGATGAGGAACCCTCAAGAAAAGAACCCATCGTGGTAGAAATTCCAAGTGAGGAACTCTCAGTTGCAGCATCCCCTTTAGAAACACCAACTCGCGAGGAACCCATGGATGAGAAACCCTGGGTGTCCCTCGTCACAAAAAAAGAGGGAAGTAGCAGCAGCAACCCTTAGAGAAATTCCAACTCGCGAGGAACCCTCGGTGTCCCTCATCGCCAACAAAGAAGTCATGGCAGCAGTCTCGACGAAGCTTGAGGTCGATACACCCCCGGATGGGAAGTCGAGGAACGAGGAACTCATGGGCGAGGAACCCTGGGTGTCCCTCACCGCCAACAAAGAAGTCGCGGAAGCAGCCTCGACGAAGCATGAGGTCGAGATTCCCCCACTTGAAGCAAGTTGAAAATGGATCATTTCACCAAACGCGGTACCACCAGGCGAGGGACCCTTAATGAGGCAGGAGGTTGAGACACCCTCAGACCCAAGGTCAATATAGAAGGAACTCATAGTATCTTTGACAGCCAGCGAGACACCCTCGGGCACAAGGCCAGTACACAAAGAACCCTTGATAGCATTGGCGATCGGAGAGACACTCTCAGACATGAGGTCAACACACGAGGAACCTTTGTCAACATCAGTAGATGTCAAGACACCCTTAGAGGTGAATTCCAAGCGTGAGAAATCCTCATTGCAACATAAGGTCGAGGAACCCTTGACGAAATGCAAGGTCGCGATACCCTCGGATATTGCGTCCACCCGCGACGAACCTTTGGCAGCGGTTGCCTCAAATGCAAAGCCTAAAGACGCGTGCAAATCAAACGAGATCCCCCTCTCCAAACAAAGATCCACCAGGCGAGGAACCCTTGGGTCAGCGCCTCGCACGAGGAACTCATAAATAAAGAAGTCTTAAATATCGAGGAACCCAAGGGAAGCGAACCAATGCCCAAGGGACCCCTTACACGGTAAGGGTTCAAAGTTGTGCTCGGTAAAGAACCACAACCTATGTGGGAAGTAAATTCGATCAAAGAACCCTAGTTGGAGCGTGAGGAACCACACTCAAGAATGCCAAAAGAATCAATAATCGTAGAGGTGGCTCCACCGCGAAAGGCGACGTCTGAACAAATAGTTGTATCAGTGACGATTCTCGCGAGAGAGACCAACGACACTAGAGGTAGCACCAACAAAAAAAATGGTGACCAAGTAACTCTCTAGCAAAGAAAGTGACGGTGGAGTATTAACCCTCAAGGACACCTTAGAGGAGACCCTACTCACTTGTAAGACATATCTTACTCCCGATCAGCTAAGTAAACTTGCATTACTTTATTATTTATCGAATATGTTCATTTCACAAGTATTGATTTGTGTACTAGAAGCATTTCATAAATATGCTAGCCAATTTACTTGATAAAAAAGAAAATCACACATGCTATAATTTTTTAGATGCTCGATGATAAAATGCAAAAACACGCATAGCAGTTATTTTTTTGGTATAGCTCACTCAAAAAAATAAGTATTATTCATAATTAATTTTATGAATTTTATCTGCATAAATGTTTGTGATTTCAAAACCACATGTTCTCTTGTTAAATATTATGAATCTTAAAAATTAAGTCAAAGCATTTATTATTTTATTTATATCATGATGAATAAAATAAAATAGTATAAAATAGAAAGACAAATCAATTTCGGTGTCTCAGACGAGCAACCTGCAGTCCCAAAGGCTCCTGACGAGGAACCCCCCACATTCAAGGTCTGGAATGAGGAACCCAGGTTAAAAAAAATGTTAACGCGTGTCTCACATACACAGTGTTTTTAATAGTTTTATTTTCCCTCGCCATTAAGATTATTATGTGGCAATTGGTCGAGCAAATGGTGAACTTGTACATGGGTTCCTCGACCACCAAACAGGAAAGTCTTAAAAAATAATTCTAAAAGTAAACATAAATCAAAAAATTATTCGTGAAAATTGGTTGCTCGAAATCACGATTTGATTTCACAAGCTCTCCCTCGCCAACAAGATAAAAAAAAATACCTGAAAATAATATTTTTTTTTATTTTCATTACCTTGCCAGAATGAATTGTAGACCACTTACTCAAATCAGAATTGTAAACCACTGATTTGAATTGGTACATGAAAAAAAAATATGTACATCTCATCAATTATTTCTTGATAGAAAACGAGTCCCTCACAAGCATTCCATGAAACACTTAAAAAAAATCAACCCTCTGATTGCTGGATAGTTACAAACACGAGGAACCAAAAGCACTTTGTTTCTCAAGTCAAAATTTCAGACAGCTCGGTCCAGCATTTCACACACAAACGTGCAAGCTAATGAAGTAACATGTTCCTACACCAAGTTCATTAACGAGAGAGGGCATATCAGAACTTAAATAAAAAACTACAGAAAACAAAACAACACAAGAGTAGACAAATAACCTTGCTATTAGACTCAAAACGTCAGCACCCTTCTCGAGGCAAACTGTCCAACAGATATTACCAAGCTATACCACCTCGAATCGAAGTGGATTTACAACTCACTTGTGTCAAACCTGTTGAGAATTTCTCGAGTGAACGAGTAGGAGGCATCACTCAAAACTTATTTTGAAAATCACCCAACAAACCCCTCAACACAGCAAAAATACACGAGGAACCCCTCAAACAAGAAGTTCTCTAGTACCGGAAAGGTTCCTCGGCCAGAAATTAAAAGTTGCTTCTCACAATATATATATATATATATATATATATATATATATATACAGAGAGAGAGAGAGAGAGAGAGAGAGACACACGAGGAACCCCTCAAATATCGAAAGGTTCCTCGCCCATAGAAGAAAAAAAATTACACGAATGGGGAACTAAATAGAGCAGGGCTCAGCAGACCAAAAAAGAAACACAAATTAGCTGTACAGTTTATTTTTTAACCCCAACACACAACAAAAATACACGAGGAACACCCTCAAGTGGTTGCTTCAACCAGTTATTGCTCAAAATAAAAAGAAAAACAGAAATACATTAATACCAGACAGGTTCCTCGCCCTTCAATTAAGAATTGCCAACTCGCAACATATATCTCAGTGGCTTTCTCGTAACTCCTCGCCCAGATACAAAAAAAAAATTTATAAAAAAAAATATGAGTACTTCTTGTACATCAAAGAACCATAAGACCACAACGCGTGCTCTTCTCACATCAAAAATTGTCATCCTAAATGCAGTTGCTCGATTTCACAAAATAAGGGCAAGTGAACAGAAATTACATTTTTGATTGCTCGTCGTCCATTGATATTTCATAAATTTGGGGTAAATCTGGAATAAGACAAAAATCACACATGCCAGAGTTTACGTGCCTGGTATGTACAAAGATGGGTTGCTCGCGCCCAATTAAGCCCTAGAATCTCTTAGTATTAGAGAGGTTTCATATTACTCGAAAATTCATAATTAAATTTGTATACCACATCCCAGATCCTTGCTCGTATCAATGCTCCGATCACCAAACCTCAGATCGTTGCTCATATACCATATCTCAAACTCAGACTCCTTTCACGAGCTTAAAAATGCTTTGAATTAGGGGAGTTTGTGCTTGGATTACTCGATGACTATCACCAAGCCGTTTTGGTTACCTGATTTCTCAAAACCAACATGAAAAGAGTTTAGACTAAAGAACAAAGAAATGGAAACAGATGAAAAACATAGGGATAGAAAAGAATCAAGAAGAAACGAGATTTGTGATGGAAACTAATAAAAAAAAATCACCCCTCTGAATGTTCGTGACGGAGGAAAGTGATTTTAGGGCATTTTAATCTACCCATCGCATATTTGGAGCAACAAATAAGGGTATGATCCCATGTTTCTCAGCCCTATGGCGATTTAAACACTCTCTCGACTTTTGATTTATCTACTGTCTATTTTTTTCCCTTCTACTCAGAAAGATAAGTAGAAATATTTGGCCAATGTAAAACCAGTTACTCGTTTTAAAAGTAAGAACCATATGATATTTCTTGAAATTTTGTACTCGAAAGATAAATACACTGGATTGCCGTATTTCTTACGCATTGCTCGACAACTTACATCGACATTGGAATATTTCGGCAATGGGTAAGATAAGTAATATAATAATATAGTTATTATTACATGAAAAATTAATACATTTTGCCAAAATGATTTTGGTAAGTCTCAATTTGTACTCCCAAAATAGTATATATGATTCACTTCACACAATATTATTAGTTGATTTAAAATGTGGTCTAAAATAAAAATAAGCCCAAGCACATATGCTCGTGATTTTCTCAGTATAAACCTTCTAGAAAAAAATATAAGTGTACTTTTATAAGAAAGTATCACAAATAGGGGTTGCTAGAGCTTACAACTCGAGTTTGTACGCTTGAGTGCACAAGAATAGTGTTGGTCGAACTTATAGCTCGCATATTTGCATGTTTAACAAAGTTTATTTTAGAAATATTCAAGGATGGATTGGTAATCATAATATCCCCATACTTGTTTAGTCGGAATAGTTCGAGTGATTAATTTCACATTTCATTAATGTTAAATAGTTTGAATAAGAGTAATTCATCATGTGAAGAAAGAGAATATCTCTTAATCCTTCACTCGAACATGATTGCCTAATTTGTTCAAAGTATAAACGACTTTGAAAGTATCTGTTACTATAACACGGACATTATTTTAGTCATTTTAATTGTTTGAAGATGTTCATTATTGATATCCAGTTCGAAAAGTTATCTTGTGCAGCTAAAAGATCATAGTTGCGTTAGTGGACATTTTATTCTCTCGCATGCTTGGATTCAAGCAGTGGGACTAGCATGCAGATATATGAATCCTTGATAAAAGGTTCAAGTCTCAAATTAACTTTATGGAAGTATACTTGACTCCAACATGCTTCATGAGCATTCTCACTTAGTGTGAAAGGCAATATCTAGTAAGAAAAAGTATGAGGTATCAACTATACCTTCTTAGCAAAGTTTAATGCTTATGAAATTACAAGTTATTCTATATGGGTCAAGGTGTATCCCTATGCATTTTTTACTTGATAGTATATCTCCACCTAATAAAATAAGGCAATAGGTGTGAGAACACAAAAAGTATTTATAAAAGTATAAATACAAGGTGCTCCAGATGAGCACCTCAGGCTCCAAGGGCACCGGAGCGCTCACAATCTTGAGCAAGTGCCAAATACAAGTATAAATATACGGTACGACAGTTTACTACCTAAGGCTCCAAGGTCATCGGAGTGCTCACAATATTGAGCAAATTCCATGTATAAATATAAGGTGCGACAGTTTAACACCTAAGACTCCAAGGGCACCGGAGTGCTCACAGTCTTGAGCAACTGCCAAGTATAAATAAAAGGTACGACAGTTTCGTGCACAAGTCTCTCGACATTACAGGACACTTCTGAACGAGGGGGCTAATATTGAGAAGTCCTCAAGCAAGTGCCAAATACAAGTATAAATATATGGTACGATAGTTTAGTACCTAAGGCTCCAAGGGCATCGGAGTGCTCACAGTATTGAGCAAATGCCAAGTATAAATATAAGGTGCGACTGTTTAGCACCTAAGGCTCCAAGAGCTGGAGCGCTCACAGTCTTGAGAAAATGCCAAGTACAAATATAAGGTACAACTTTTTAGCACCTAAGGCTCTAAGGGCACCGGAGCGCTCACAGTATTGAGCAAATGCCAATTATAAACGTAAGGCTCCAAGGGCACCGGAGCGCTCACAGTCTTGAGCAAGTGCCAAGTATAAATATAAGGTGCGTCAGCTAAGCACCTAAGGCTCTAAGGTAACTGGAGCGCTCACAGTCTTGAGCAAGCGTCAAGTACAAATATAAGGTGCAACAGTTTAACACCTAAGACTCCAAGGGCACCGGAGTGCTCAGAGTCTTGAGCAACTGCCAAGTATAAATAAAAGGTACGACAGTTTCGTGCACAGGTCTCTCGACATTACAAGTCACTTCTGCACGAGGGGACTAATATTGAGAAGTCCTCAAGCAAGTGAACATATAGCAAAATAGCTTGTAGTGTGGGGATTCACTTATAGTGGATCCACCTGCCCAAGATTGCAAGTTTGACAGAAAATAGCCTAGGGCGAGGGGTTCCACCTTGAGTGCCCTCTCTTCCCAAACTTGATGCTACAGAAAAGAACTCAGGGCGAGGGGCTCACCGCGAGTAACCCTTCCGCCCAAGATAGAAGGACACAGAAGAAGGCCAAGGGCGAGGGGCTCACCATGAGTAAACCCTCTGCCCAAGATAGAAGGCCACAGAAGAAGGCCAAGGGCGAGGGGCTCACCGCGAGTAACCCCTCCGCCTAAGATTGAAGGCCACTGATGAAGGAAAAGGGCGAGGGGCTCACCGTGAATAACCCCTCTGCCCAAGATGAAAGGCCACAGAATAAGGTCAAGGGCGAGGGGCTCACCGCGAGTAACCCCTCCGCCAAAGATAAAAGGCCATAGAAGAAGGCCAAGGGCGAGGGGTTCATCGAGAGTAACCCCTAAGCCCAAGATGAATGGCCACAGAAGAAGGCCGAGGGTGAGGGACTCATCGCGAGTAACCCCTCCACCCAAGATAGAAGGCCACAAAGGAAGGCCAAGGGTGAGGGGGACATTGCAAGTAACCCCTCCACCAAAGACAGAAGCCCACAAAAGAAGGCCAAGAGAGAGGGGATCACCGTGAGTAACCCCTCCACCCAAGACAGAAGTCCACAAAGGAAGGCCAAGGGTGAGGGGGCCATCGCGAGTAACCCCTCCACCCAAGACAGAAGGCCACAAAAGAAGGCCAAGGGCGAGGGGCTCATCGTGAGTAACCCCTCCACCCGAGATGAAAATCCACAGAAGGAGGCCAAGGGCAAAGGGCTCATCACGAGTAACCTCTACGCTCAAGATAGAAGGCCATAGAAAAAAGGCCAAGGGCGAGGGGTTCACCATCAGCAACACCTTTAAACAAAGTAGAAGGCCATAGAAGAAGGCTAAAAATGAGGGGCTCACCACGAGTAACCCCTCCGACCAAGTTTATACCCTGATAAGGAGGTCCACTATAAGTGGCCTCATTTACAAAACTTGAGATGAAGTGACATAACATTTAATGACCCTAAGAGGAATGATGAAGAAACCCTAGGATCCTTGAAAAAAAAACTGAATTTATGGCGTACAAAGATTTTTGGTCCACCCAACACAAAAGACTTTGCACGAGGGGCTAATGTAGAAGGGTGTTGACCTATAAAAAAGTAAAAATATTATTTTATTTGAAATACTGAATAGAAACCCAGGGTCCCGACAGAAACTCATATTGAGGACGAACCCCCCGGGGTCCCGACAGAAACTCATAATTGAGAAAGAACCACCCCAGGGTCCCGACAAAAACTCATATTCAGCAGGAACCCCCAATGCCTACAAGTGTCAGTGCCGATGCAAGTGTCAGCGCCGCTGGAAGTATCAACGCCGCTGCAAGTGTCAGTGCCGATGAAAGTGTCAGCACCACTGCAAGGGTCAGCGCTGCTGCAAGGGTCAGCACCGCTGAAAGTGTCAGCACCGTGGCAAGTGTCAGCGCCGCTGCAAGTGTCAACAACTGTCAGCGTCGCTGCAGGGGTCAGCGCCACTGCAGGGGTCAGTGCCGCTGAAAGTGTCAGTGCCGCTGCAAGTGTCAGCGCTGCTGCAAGTGTCACCGCCGTTGAAAGTGTCAGTGCCGCTGCAAGTTTCAGCACCGCTGCAAGGGTCAGCGCCGCTGCAAGGGTCAGCGTCGCTGCGAGCATCAGTGCCGCTGCAAGCATCAGCGCCGCTACAGCAATAACATTCAAGAGGTGCCCGCGAGGGTCACTGTAGAAGTCCAAGATTGAGAAGTTCCATTGCAAGAGTCAGCGCCGCTGCAAGGGTCAACGCCACTGCAGGGGTCAGCGCCACTGCAAGGTTCACTGCAACAATGACATTCGAGAGGGTCAGCGCCACTGCAAGGCTCGGCGCCATTGCAGGGATCACTTCAGTAATGACATTCGATAGGTGCCTCGTAAGGCTTACCATAGAAATACAAGATTGAGAAGTGCCAATACAAGGGTCAATGCCTGCAGCGGTCAGCGCCACTGCAAGGTCACCGCAGTAATGACATTCGAGAGGGTGAGCACCACACCAAGTCTCAGCTCCACTGCAAGGGTCACTGCAGAAATGTTATTTGAGAAGTGCCATTACAAGGGTTTCGACCGAAACTCATATTAAGAAGGAACCCACCCAAAGTGTCATGGATGAGGGTGTAGATACCACGAGAAACTCCTCATCATGAGACGTCAGTCTTTAAATAAACAACAGTATTAGCACTTTACTTTATTGTACATGTTGCCTAGTTGAGCAAGCAGGGCTCAAGTTGGCTAGTTGGGACCTCCCAGGAGTTTTGGTTTGGCGGCTGAGGGACAAGGTATGTTGAGCAAGCTCAACCACTTAGCACTATAGGATTGAGAGAATATTAGTAGGAAACCCTAGGGTCACCCAATCCTCACACACCTCACACTTAGTTAGAAGTGAAGTGAGCAGCCAAAGGGCTGGCTGCTCATAACAAAAGAACTGTTTATAAAATGATTTTAGAGGAGAGGGTCCTCTAAACCCCTCTCAAGAAAAATGATTTTAGAAGGGGGTCCTCGAGACCCCCCTCAAGATTGAAAATATTTTAGAGGAGGTGGTCCTCGAGACCCCCCCTCAAGTTTATAAAGTTTGTATCAAAGTTACCATTTCAAAAGATATTTAGCAAATCAAATATTTTATCTCCATTAGAAGACATATTTGCTTTTGAACTTTGGTCGGTGCCAGGGGGCATCTGCCAGAGGGGACAGGTAGACCTGCCTGCAGGTAGGGACAAATAGTACACTGCAGACTTTGTCCCTAACCAACCCTCTGAGTTTTGGCACCAAAAGTGCCAACCCAACCTTAGTGCCCAAGTATAAATAGGACCCCTGGGCAAGTTCATAAGACATACAATAGAAATTGCACTGTTACTCTGCCAAGACATCACCAGACCTACCTAAGTATTCTCTCCCTGCTAATTCTCATAGTGCTGAGTGCCTTGTTCCTTCACTCCCCACTGACAGCCATCAGTCTCAGGTGTTTTCCCTTGAGAAAAATTACAATTTTTGTTGTGAAAGTTCATCTTCTTGCAGGGAGTGAGTTGAAGCTTGAGTTCCATTATTACCAGAAGGAGAAGTTTTCTTCAGAAGTTGCACCAGGAGACCTTGAAGACCTTGCAGGCAGCGTCCATTGGAGTGGGTCACGCCTCACCCTTTCCAGTTATTCATAAACCCCAGTCTCACTACCTTCCTACACAAATGAACATCAAACGTGCTTCTAACGAATTCAACACAGTGGGGCCTCGTTCGATCCTCATTTGATCTCCACTTAGAATGGCCTTCGAATGATGTGGGCTTATTATTCGGACCTCCTGTCTTCGTTTGAACGAAACAATAATTTAGTTTGAACGACTCTTAACCTGTTCGAACGATAATTTCCAATATCTCAAATCTTAAATCGAAAAGCATCCAACAATTATCATCAAGGCTTTTAAAGAGTGAAATACAAATATAAACCCAATTACAACAATCCAAATCCCAAGGTTTTCATATTAATATAATTCATACGAGAAAAATAATAAAATATTGGGCATGGGTATTACATTCATCCCTCTTTAAGAAATTTCGTCCCTTAAATTATCAGTCCACTAATTATTCAAGATCATGGGTTTCATTGACTCCTATACTAAGTCATAGTAATCCTCCAAGACAAAATTATCTTAGTCCTTAATATCTTATATCACATCACACGCTCCTACATAGGGGTTTTCAGTAAAATCTCAACATGCGACATGCTCAAATGCTCACCTTCATGCTAACCATCAATGTCATAAAACCATCTCGAGTCTCTACTTACTTGATGATCACGCATAGAAAAGTCCAAGGAATACCTTTGCTAATAATAAAAGCAAACTGGCGCCTCTACCGGGAAACCCTTTCTAGTTATTAACCCTCATCCAAGTATTACTTATAATATAACCAATGATCAGATTTATCACCAAGAAACATTTTTGTACACACCACATTCTAGGACTCTCCTAAGCATCTCCTTAGGTCACTAGTACTCCATCATTCATCATAAAACCTAGTTCATACTCCAAATATTGATCTGGAGGCCACTAGGTGCTCCCGAACGCTATTTCACTGACGATCAACTTTCTCACCTGTGTTATGGCTCATTGGATCTTTGAAGGCCTTTGAATAACTTTTCCAATGGTCCAACCCGTGCATAAATTAACCATACAATTCAGACAAATGAAATGCTTTCCCTTGAAAATTGATCTGGAGGCCACTGGGAGCTCTTGCGCTTTGTTTGACTGTCAGTTAACTTTTTATATGAGCTATAACTCATTAGATCATTGAGGTCTCTAAATCCCCTTTACAACGATCCTCTTTGTGCATGAATTGGCCTTACGGTATAGACAAACGATCCATTTTACTATAAAGGATCACTGAGTGATTTCTAGCCCCTTTTGCCCTTTGTCAACTCTCTTAACTAAGAGAAGCTCTTTGGAACATCAAAGGGTCTTTCATAACCTTTTAAATAGTCCATCACATTCGTGAATCGACCTTACAGTTCAGATGAAATGATGTATTTACCTTTTGTTCAAAAGATCGACGGGAACTTCTAAACTCCATTTAACAATGGTCAATTCTTGAACCCCGGCCTAATAGTTTCTTAAAGTTCTTTGAATACCCTTTGCAATGGTTCATCCCGTGCACTATTTTGTCTTACGAATTGCATTTTATGACCTTTTTTGGAAAATCTACCTGAGACTACCGAATGGAAAACCCATTTCCCCATATCTTGGTAGTGTGTTTGGGGTTTCCTGCTGATAGGAATGTCAAGGACAATGCCTATTGTCACCCCCTTGACCCTATATAAGGAGAGAATGAGCTCACTTCAAAGTGGACCTCATACTATATCCCTCTCAATGATCTCATCAACATTCTCTCGAAGACAACGTTGTTTCCATATTGAAACCTCTCCCCCACATTCCATTTCCATCATTTCCTTACCAAAGTTGGCAAATTTCCTTATCTCTCCTCCTCCAGCTTCATCCACTTGCAAGATAAGCTCTTCAACATTAAATATCAACTTCAAGGCTTCAAAAGAAGATCCAAAATTTTCACTCTCTTTTTGAACTCTCTTATTTTAGCATTTTATCTATATTAAATAGAACCTATTAATATCCAAACTTTTATTATTAGTATGGCACATGATATACTTTCTATTAAAAAAACAAAAACAAGAAAAGAAGGGTTTTCTTGTAAATTCCAAATGGGGATTTCTCATTACATTTACTCACACTAAAACATCATTTTTCTAGTCACACAAAAATAAAAAAATTCCCGATTAGATTTATCGGATAAACCCCACCCCATCTTATATGCATTTACGTGGACTATGCCGTTTTAGGGTACGTAGGCATCTCAGGTAAAATCTGATATTCGATCCCTCTCCTATTTTTATTCATATATTATTTTCATGACATATATTTGTGATTAATTCTTGCATTTTGTCCAACCTAAATCAACGTCCTTTTATATATGATCGGTGACCCAACAAACATATACATAATATTTTGATTACAATTTTGGGAACATTCTTAAGGATGACCTCACTCTTCCTTTATCCATGTCGTGAGTCGAGTAATTTAACTCTCCATTTATATATAACTGCACACACTTCACGGAGTTATTAAGGATAAGAATAACACATGCCCGTGAGAGACCAAAATGGTAGGATGGGAGCCTAAAATGTTCCCATTCTGTAAATTAGTCCACGAATCCTTGAACCAATTGGTTTCGCAAGCATCAGCATGTCTCTGATGCCGTTCTCCAGAGGTTGCAACATTTTTTTGCCCGTTTTGTGAAAAATAGGCTTGCGACTCTATCTCTACACACCAACCCAATTGACCATGGTCGAAGCACCCTAAAAGGGCGGGATCCCCCCCGTGCACCCATCGGGAGAGGGATGGCCCCAGTGGCGACTCTACTGGGGACTTCTAAAAGAGCAGTATACTATTTTTACATGGTGTTATTATTGTGTGCATGCGTGAGTATGCACCTACCTATATGTTCCCTTTTCCCTCTATTACTTCTTATATATATCTACCATATGTACATATCACTTCTCACTCAATTTTCATTTCACACACTTGTAAATACCCTCTATGTACACTTCACATTACCTATACTTGTATATAGGATAAATTATACCCACATGATTAACACACCCCTTAGAATTTCAATGCTTCACTAGAACACACCTCCACTTATCACACTTGTATATATCCACACTCACTTTGCCATATCGCACACCACTTATAGTTGATCCATGATCTGGCTCACTATCACACACTCACTTGTAGATATTCACATATCACTCACACGTGTCCATGTTTACGGCTCTATTCATAATCCATGCTAGATTTACTTTTCATGATACTTGTACATTATTCCCTATTAGTACGATTATTCTTTTACTCATTATTCCAAATAAAATAATCTCTTCATAATATATACTAATTAAGAATCGTGCATTTTTCACGCTGCATCACTCGGAGCATTGCTATATTGACCAAAATTGTGTCCCAGACTGAGGGGTCACTTTGAGATTGGCGCTGGTCTGATAAGTCACAATTAGCCTAAATAATATGACTCTCACCATCCTTTAACCTAGTACGTTCGACGTATATCAAACGGTTCCCCCCGCATCGTACTACTTAATCGAACTCATAATGGGAGGTATATAATAGGGAACTCGTTCACGTATGTTGAGTATATCTAATTTTCTCTCACACATACTATCCCACGAGGTATATAGTTTGGTAATTCATGTACACTCATGTAAATTAAATGCCTTGCCCACACATACCAATTGTCCTTAAAAGCAAGAACTATATCGTGGAAGTCATGCCAAAGGAGGGGACCTTACCACTAGCCCAACAAACTGTATAAACGTCATATAGGTGTCAAACCTAGGGCATTCTTATTTGATTACTAGTTGCTACATGAAACTCTGCCAAAATTTCGGGTTGGCATGCCGCCCAAATTTTTGCGCTATTTCATCAATTTTTAAAACAGGACCCTGTCCATGACCCTAGAAACAAGTCAAACTATTTCTTACATATTTCTCAAACCCAAATTTCCCAAGCTCAGATCCCGTTCAACATTTTTTGCATTTAGGTAAACCTAATACAAGTGAAAACTTCATAACATTAATCATGCTGAGATTCTTCTCTCACTTTTTTTCCTTCATTTTTCTCGAAAAATCAAAAATTCCAAAAACGTTTTTCCTCCTTTTGTTAAAAATACCCAAAAAAAATCCTACTTTTACGCAAATAATTTTTTTTCTCCTGTTCAAAGAAACCAAAAAAGAATCCCTTCTTCCTTGTTGCAACAAATTAACTCGAACCATTTTTCCTCCTCAAGTCGATTGCATACCCAATTCTTATCCTAGCTCCCTATTGGCTTCGGTCTGCCATCAAATCACCCCAAAGCTCTACCAGATCCTCTGCTACTTAATCCTAGTTCAAAACCTACCTTCACTAAATCTTAATGGAAAATGGTGATCAAGCATCGAACTTGCAGCCTGGTCTGATGGTAGTCTTAGTCCAAATAAGTTCCAAGATTCACAACCTTTAAACCGAGGTCCATGCGGTGAACTAAAATCAAGCCTAGATTCTTGAAGAACTCGAGGTTCTCTTTCCTCATGCCATGGTTACACTAGCTTTCGAGCTTGTTTAGGTCTCAGAAGAATATTAGCATGCTCCACGTCTCCCACCTGCTAATGGGTGACCGCTAGCTCAGCTCCTTTAGCCAAACTTTGCCTAGCGCGATTCTAACTTCTTAGTGACAATTGATCTCAAGGAGTAAGAACTAAATAAGATCAAGGAAGAACTCAAACTATTGTCTATGAAATTTGATCATGTCAGGATATTTGGAAATTACATGGACTACACCCATATGTTTCCATATCCCAAAGTAAGACTGTTAAAGAATTTCAAGATATCAGCCATCGAGAAGTTTGGGGGTAGGGGCCCTCAATTATGCACGTTCTCAGTTATCGTCGATCCATATCCCTTCTTGGTGCCTCTAAAGAGATAATGGCCAACATGTTTTAGCAGACTTTGAAAAAAAGTGCCCTTCGATGGTTCCCATCCCTCTAAGAATCTAGAATCCGTAGTTAGGAGGGTATTGCCCGGGAATTCATGTCTCAATAAAAGTACAATGAAGAAGTGAAGGTTACACACCATAATCTAGATCTTCCTAAACAAAACCCACGATAACAGTAAATATCTTCATAAGATGATGGAGAGAGAAAACTATTACCCTAATCAATCGGCCTTTCGAAGAAAAATGAGTCAGTATCATGAAGAAGAATTTCTTGCCCATATTCGAGAAACTATAGGAGGTCAATATTATCCACACTCTTGAGATCTCTGGGAAGCGGGTGTAGAAATTGAAGAAAATGTTTCCAAGGTAGAAGTCAAGCCAAAGAAGGTGACGATATAGTTAATTCCCAAAAAGTACTAGAAGACTGCCAGTGCTAAAGTTTCAACCATTAATAATATATCCCAACCTACCTCCTCTTAGGCACCAAAAACCTGCACTAATCCTTCCAGAAAGGAATACACCGAGCTCCATGTTCCCTCATCCAAAGTCTACCAAGCCTTATTAACTTTAAACCTCACCAAACCCTTGAACCCCAATCCATTACCAAAACCACTTTCCAAAACCATTAAAACCGATGCCTAATATGACTTTCACCAATCTGTGAGCCACACTAACGACCAGTTTTCATATGTTAGAAATGTGTTTCAAGTCTTAACTGACTAGGTTATGATTTACTCACTAGCCAATCTTAAACCCTATACCACTCTTAACCCACTTTTAACTCATGCAAATCCCATCTTTCTACAAAATGATCCCGAATTTGATCCATCTACTCAAATTGTGCCATTAAAGGACCCATCGTACTCATAATTTCATCGAAACCACTCAAAGTTTTCTCGTATTTTCTCCTACACCTTACTAACTTCACCGATCAAGATATTTCACGCTTTACAAGGCCTTGCATTACCGTCCATACCCAATCCAAAGATATGGAGTTACCAGCAATATTGAACTAGCTTCTGGAGTTTGGGTTTAAATTTCCAATCGAAATGACCATTGACTTTCTGAAATTCAGTGGCCTATTCATGGAAGCCCAAAAATGGGCAAGGTAATAAGAAAAAGGGGTAATACCGATGGAAGAAGTTAGTCTGGATGACATGGTACAGATCATGGTAGACATGTTTTGATAGACCAAAGAGATCTGAAGCATTTCCAAACTATTCGTGACTTTGAATCATCAAGGGCGGTTTGTCCCTTCACTCCTTCACATCCCCATTAAGTATGAAGATTTATGTGAGTAAGTAGTTAAGGTCGTATAATGCATCGATTTATCTTGGCAAGAAAACATCATCACCACCAGGGGGACAAAGTAGACAACTCATATGATGAACCGAGCCAGGGAAAAGTCATTCCAGTAATCATTTTATGTGGAATGATATCGTTCTAAGACCTATTTGGGGAAATCAATAAAGTATCCATTAATCCAGAAATAAATGAGGATACAAGGTTCTTTTTCTTCCCCGCCTTAATAAACCACATGACAGATTAGGGAGACACTACAAGGATTGAAATCCTTAGTCATTAGGAACATATAAGGGAAAGGAAGTTACTAAAGAACATCTCATGCTAGAAATTACCAATGAGGAGAGGAAGATCCTTGACCAACTCAAGAAGGCTTAAGCTAAAATCACCTTATGTGGACTCTTCATGTCTTCCCAATTGCACTGAAATGCTATGATAAAGGATATAACCAGGCCCTCAGTCCTTCCTTCCGCTGATTTCGATGAAGATATAAACTTGGTTAGGTCCTTGACCTCCAGTAGACTCCTTTCCTTATCCAAAGAAGAAATTTAAAATATTGGACCCATTGATAATTATGTCCTTAACATCTGCGTTGAAGTGATGGGAAGGACAATCCCACTCTAACTCATTGGAAATGGATCATCCCTCAATGTTTTTCTACTCATAACCTTTAATTGGTTGGGGTTGAAAGTTAGTGACCTTAATCATACTTCTCCCACATTGTGTTCTTATGGTAATCCCTACCGAGAGGTAATAGGATCCATAACATTGAGTTCAAAGTTATTGACATACTCGTATGTTTCAACCTGCTTCTTGGTCAATCCTGACTTAATAGCATCCAGGTGGTATCTTCCTCTGTTCTTTAAAAGATGAAATCCCTCGACAAAGGACATGTCATCACCATCTTAGGGGATGAAGATGGTATAGAAAATGCTAACACTAGTAACTCGATCTTAGAAATACAACATGGGACGAATGCATGCTCCTCTTTGACTTAAGGGTTAATCCCTTTCCCACTCCAGTAGAAAATAAATTCAAAGATCGAGTCTGTCGAGAACACAACCCTCATGGAAATTGTAAAATAATATACATGTCCAAGAACATGAATTTCATGCCTGAAGTGGTACTGGGGCGATGTCAATAAGGTATACTTGAGCCTATAGTCCTCAATTATGCCTTTCCCCCATGTGTCTTGGTTTATCATATTTCACCAAAAGAACTTAGAATGCTCCACCAATCATTGCTAAAAAGGATTTTAGAAGACGCTAAGACTGTTTTGAGGGATTTTTTGAATGAAAGATTCGTCAAGGAGGATGAAAACATACCCTTATGTTGATTTATTGAACCATGGTATGGCCACGTGGATATGAAGATGAAGTCATGGATGAAAACATTCTCTTGATACAACTACTTATGGGCAAAAACTTCCAGCAAAAAGTGCAAGCTCTCACCTAGAAAGACGTAGCCATTATTCGGGTCGCCAAGGAAAGAGATTTTAAAAAATCATTCAACCTACAAACACTGGGTCTTAGTCTTTGTATGATCCATTCAAAAACTACACCGTCATACCCTTCCTTCTTATCAAGGCCGCTGATGAGCTGCTTCTCGACTAGAATGTTATACCAATCCCACTTAGTGAGATTCAACCAAACCTTGAGATTTACCATATCTCTTAACCTATTGTTGCTTCTCCTTTTTCTCATTTCAAAATAAATAAGACCTCATTTGGTGAGGTTCTCAGTTTTGTTTTTCCTAAAAGTGAAAGAAATAAGGATTTTGAGTATCTTGTTGTGCCTTACATTAATTGTCTTAATTTTAATAAAACTCTTAATGATGATGATTTTACAAATGAACAATTCTTAACTAATCTTAATAAATATAATAATAAACCACATAACTGTGTTCAAATTAATGAGTACTGTACTTTTGTTATCAATATTAGTTGTAGTAGACAATATCGCGAGTTTAGGATAGGGTCCACCCTTAACGAGCATGAGCGTGTTCAATTTAAAGAACTACCGAAGGAATTTATGGACGTCTTCGCATAGTCCTACAATGACATGCCCGCCATCGATCCCGAAATATATTAGAACGAGATTCTAACTCTCCCAAAATGCAAGACGGTAAAACAGATTTGAAGGAAACTCCGCATCGAATGGTCGCTCAAAGTAAAAAAAGTTAGTGAAGCAATTAAAGGTAGGCTTTATTCATCTGATTGAATATCATGCGTGGATTGCTAGCATCATTACAGTACCAAAAAGGATACTTGAACAAAGCATCTCTTAAGGATGATTGCCCATTGCCACACATCGATATGATTGGGGACAACACTATGACACCCCGCCTAATTAAATACCGGGCGATCACTCCTATATTAAATTAAAATCAAGGTGAACAGTTGGTTCATTCTTAGTATCAGAGTCGTAAAAAAAATCCGATTTAAACACCCTAATTAATTAAGCTAAGTGACAAAACCATTTTAGACATTACTTTCCAAATTCTATTATAACCAATGATTTAAAACTTTACATAATTCAATATTAAAGAATCACACCACAATTATCCTCGAACATATAATCCAAATAATTTAAACATTCAACAACTAAATCCCAACATTTAAAACTTAAAGTAAAACATCCAGACAGTAATAAATCCCAAAGTGACTATACTAGAAATAAATGAATCACAATGTACAATAAAACAATTGGATAATGGAAACGGGCGACACATGCCCAGCTGAATAAATATGCTAGAAGTGGAATAAAAAAATGAAGTCTTCTAAGTAAGAGGCCTATAACTCCCACCTAAGCTGCAGTGCGTTCCTTCCAAAGGATCATATGCAAGACGCCCCCGTGGCTAGGCACATGTAACATATACATATCTACACAAGAGAGAAAAGAAAATGGAAACGGGTCAGAGCCCGATTGTAAAAATGATTTAAATTTTTTTTAGCAAGTATGTAAAATGTTTACTGGCCAATGCAACAACATATTAGTGCGGCACTCCCTTAAGGAGTTCTGACCTCTCTTCTAATGTGCACACCTATCGCACTAACCTTCCCAACAATTTAACTTATCTTATCTTAGTTTTTTCGTAAGATTTAAACTGGTGATTAAACTGTTTAAGGAGTAAATTCCATTTAATAACAAGACTCTCATTTTAACTTTATTCGCTAATAAAGTTTCTCAGTATCATATTATACTTTTCAAAACAAGTATTTCCAAATTGAAATGATTATTGATATCTTACTTACCATAAACATAGTAGGAAGTTCCCAATATCAACATTAAATATATATATTAAATACTCGTACAATATATATATATTCTAACAGCACCCCACATAAAAATTATGGTGCGGGCATACTCTGCTATCCAAACCCTGTCTCACTCGTACTAAGGGAAATACAAGTTCAGAATCACTCTCGAACTGTATTAACACATACACAAACAATATTGAGGCGAAGCATAGATTCCAAGTCTCTAAGAGGTCAGTACATACCCTCACGTCTCTTAGGACCGTCGCACCATCGATCAGATAGCCTGTACCAAGGATATCTATCTTCTAGGGTACGAGTCAATATTCCCCATAAAGGCACATCGAGATAAGACTGTCCCAGCACGGTAACCTCAGGGATAGCAAGTAGCGCGAGCATGATTTTCACACGTATATAGTATATGCATAAACACAGTCATATAAATATACTACTATTACCGTATCTCTTTAGGTATCTTTCATCACCCATGATATAATATTTATCCTTATTTCTCAATATTTAGTTATCACGTACAACGGTTCGTCTCTTACTTTAATTGAGGGATTAATCCAACTTGCTACGTAACACCCATGGACTCTATCCTCCCAAGTGTAGAATTCATTAGGTACTCATCTATTTTTCCGACGTAACAATTTTACGCGTCTCTCCCTGTAATTCACAACCCCATCATCCCATATGTGTGAGCATCCCAAAAATGTAAATCTCGTCTTAGATTAAAGGTCTCATAGTTATTAATAAGTCCTACTGGTCTCCTTTACCTTCCAAAATATTTTAATAAGGATGTCCAAAGATTTTTACTCATTTAATTTGTTTTCAACAATTTAAAAGGGGAAATATGAGTCTGCTAGGAGGAGTCGATCGATCGATGGAAGGAACTCTATCGATCGATGCGTCGATCGATCGACACTCCTGGTTCGATCGATCGATCAAACAGGTATGGCGAATTCTACAGATTAAAAATTATAGGTTCTAACATCCAACCTCAACCAAATCAAAATTTTTAACACCCAAACTCCCAGAATTTCGTACTATAAACGTTAATAACCAAAACTAACAATCTTCTACGTAAAGCATGTGAATTTTCATCAATAACCATTGATTAAAAGGGCAAAACCTATATAAACTTCATGAACCCTAGAATTTTCTTTAACTTTATTCTAATTAGTCGTTTTCCAGAATTTCTACTCCTAATAAATCATAAATCCGTGGTTCAACCTCTACATTGGAAGGGGATTTCCAGATTTCCATTTTTATCATTACTACATGCAATCTCCTATCTCCAACATGGTTTTTTTTCTTTGAAATACATCCTTATCAATCCTAGACAAACATAAATGATGCATTAAAGAATTTAAGCAAGATAAATACTTTCCTGGGAATTTTAGAGTTCTAATTTGTGAAAGATTTTGGTGTGGTTGCGTTCCCCGTCGCGCGATCTACACATTAGTGGTGGTGGCGGTGCAACCAGGTGAATTTTCGGCCTAGAACACCTTGGCAAGCACTCTCATTTCCTCACTTATGGCCGTCACTTGTCTTTTGTTGTGTTAACCCTAGAAGACAACCTTATAAATCTGATATAACCGTTGAAAATTCGTGGGTTTAATTGCCCAAAATTACAAAATGTCCAAAATACCCTCTCGGGGAGCTAAATAAGCCTTAAAACACCCTGAAACCCAAACTAAACCCCCGGGTACACTTTTCTGACTATCTCGACCCTTCCAGACACTTTGGATCACTCAAAACGACCATACGAGAAACTTATAATTTATTCACTTTTATTAATCAATATTTAGTCACGACGCGACACGGGCACCTCCCGACTCAAATTTTCCAAAATTGTCATTTTATCCACTATTTACATTTAATAGAACCAATATATTTTCCAAAATTGTCATTTTATCCACTATGGACATTTAATAGAAACAATATTATATATTACTCTACTCATTAGTAATATTCAACAAGTTTCCCATAATTACTAACTCACATCACATTAATAATTATAAAGTAATTAATTTCCGAATTTATATTAAATTAATAACTCACATTAAATTTAATAAATCCCCAAATTTATAAAGCATAAAAATATGGGGTATTACATACTTCCCCCCTAATAACTGAATTTCGTTCCGAAATTCAGAAAATAAGGCATACATGGTAAGAATAAATTTGGATATCTCTCGCGCATATCTGCCTCGTGCTCCCAAGTGGATTCCTTCACATTATGATGCTCCCACTGGACCCATAGAAGTGGAACTACATTCGACCTCAATCTCCTCTCGCTATGGTCTAGGATAGCCACTGGTCTCTCTTCGTAAGATTTGTCAATCTGTAAGTCTATCTCCTCTATCACGATGTGGGTGTGAGCCATGTCATCCCGAAGATATTGTCTCAACAATGAGATGTGGAATACATCGTGAATGCGATGTAAATGCTCTGGCAGTCCCAATCTGTAGGCTACCGGCCCAATCCTCTCGATAATGGGAAATGGTCCCACGTACCTCGAGGCCAATTTCCCTTTCTTCCCAAACCTCATCACTCCTTTCATAGGAGATACACGTAGTAATACTTGGTCCCCCACATTAAACTCGCGAAAGAACCATTTCGCATCAGCGTAGTTCTTCTGCCTGTCCTGGGCTACCCGAATGCGACTCCTGATCATCTCAATCCTCGTGGAGGTTTCCTGAATCACCTCTGGCCCTAGCAACTTGTTATCCCCCACCTCTAGCCAACAAGTTGGGGAACAACAAGGTCTGCCATACAAAGCCTCGAATGGATCCATGCCAATCGTGAATTGATAAGAGTTATTATAAGCGAACTCTACTAGTGCAAGATGTGGCTCCCAACCTCCTCCAAAATCAAGAACACACATGCGTAGCATATCCTCTAACATATGATTAGTACGCTTTGTCTGTCCGTCTGTCTGTGGGTGATAGGCTGAACTCAACCTCAACTCAGTACCCATAACCTCCTGAAAACTCTCCCAGAAATGTGACACAAAAATCTTATCTCTATCAGACACAATATTCAGGGGCACCCCATGTAATCTGACAATCTCAGCAATGAACAACTGAGCATATTGACATGTGGTATAGTCTGTCCGCACCGACTGTAAATGAGCCACCTTGGTCAAACGTATACCATCACCCAGATAGAGTCGTGGCCCCGCTGTGATGTAGGCAATCGTGTAATAAAGTCCATGGAAATACTCTCCCACTTCCACGCGGGTATTTCCAATGGCTGAAGCAACTCTGACGGTCTTTGATAGTCCACTTTTACCAACTGGCAGGTACAACACTTGGACACGAACTCAACAATGTCCTTCTTCATCCCACTCCACCAGTATTGCCGCCTCATATCCTGGGACATCTTATCTCCTCCAGGATGTACCACAAATCGGGACCCGTGAGACTAGGTCATCACTGCATGATGTAATTCTTCTCCTTCTGGGACCACCAATCTTCCATTAAATCTCAAACCCCCATCAGAACTAACAGAATAAGACTCATCACCCTTAGCTAAAATTTGTACAATCTACTCCTGGAAAAATGGGTCTGCGGTCTATGCCTGTATCACCCTCGTAACAATATCGGGTGTCATTTTCATGACATATATGAAAGAAGGTCCTACTGCGTCCTAGTGACCCAACTCTTTCCACTTTGCTTTCTAGATGTCCGCTACATCGTCTACTGGTCTACGGCTTAACGCATCAGTAACTATGTTGGCCCTCCCCAGATGGTACTGTATGTCGAACTGATATTCCTTCACAAACTCTAACCACCTGCCCTAACGCATATTCAGCCCTCGCTGAGTGAACAGGTACTGCAGTGACTTGTGGTCTGTGAACAAGCGAAATTTCTCACCCAGTAAATTGTACCTCCAAATCCTCAATGCAAAAACGATCGCTGCTAACTCTAGGTCGTGTGTGGGGTAATTCTTCTCATGTGGCTTAAGCTTGCAGGAGGCAAAAGTTATAGCCTTATCCTCCTGCTGAAGTACTCCTCCAAGTACCTATAAAGAGGCATCGGTGTAAACCAGGTACTCCACGCTCGGTTTAGGTAAAGTAAGAACCGGTGCTGAAGTAAGCTTGTCTTTCAGCTCGTGGAAAGCCAATTGGCAAGCATCAGCCTTTGCGAGTCAGGTTCGTCAATGGACCCGCTATTTTGGAGAATCCCTGAATGAATCTCCTGTAGTATCCGGCTAACCCCAAGAAACTACGCACTTCCATTAGTATCGTGGGCTATCCCCACTCCCTCACCGCTGACACTTTACTCGGGTCAACTGCTATCCCATATTCAGAAACAACATGTCCTAAGAACTACACTTCACGTAACCAGAACCCGCACTTCTCGTACTTAGCATACATTTGATTCTCTCATAGAGTATGAAGAACCTGCCTCAAGTGCTCGTCATGCTCCTCCTCGGAGTGTTAATATATAAGAATGTCATCTATGAAAACAATGACGAACTGATCCAAGAAATCTCTGAACACTCGGTTCATTAAGTCCATGAATATGACTAGAGAATTTGTGTGTCCGAATGGCATCTCCCTGAACTCATAGGACCCATATCTCGTCAAGAAAGCAGTCTTTGAAACATCCTGCTCCCTAATACATAGCTCATGGTACCCCGACCTCAGATCTATCTTCGAAAAGAAAGTTGCTCCCCTCAGCTGGTCGAACAGATCATCGATTCGAGGCAACAGATACTTATTCTGTATCGTGACCTTGTTCAACTCCCGGTAATCCACACATAGCCTCAGTGAACCATCTATCTTCTTCACAAAAAAAATTGGAGCACCCCAAGGTGAGGTACTCCTTCGAATAAAGCCCTGACCTAACAACTGCTCTATCTGATCTCGTAACTCTCGCATCATTGCTGGAGCCATACGGTATGGAGCGCGTGCTATAGGTCTAGTATCTGGTAATAAATCTATGACAAAGTCTATCGCTCGACTCGGGGGTAGGCCTGGTATCTCCTAAAATACATCAGAATACTCACAAACAACTGGGATCGAGTCTAAGGGAATCACAACCTCCTTAAAGGTATTCTCCTCTATGTAATATAAATGAGCGGTCGAGCCTCCCTCTTAGCGAGGCATCGCCACTACAAACATGTCTTGCCCCGAAATGGCAAAAAAAAATACTCCCACCGAAACAATCTATCATGGCTCTGTAAGCTGCGAGCCAATCCATACAAATAATGACATCGTGCTCATGCATATCTAAGACTAACATGTCTACAGGTAATACTAAGCTACCAATCTCTACCCCCACACCCCGACATATAAAGAAAATAAGAGAACCATTTCCCAATGGTGAGTCTACACACGTCACAATGCTCTCTACTGTGGCCAATAACCCTAAGGCCTTCGCAAAATGGGAAGCTATAAAATAGTGCGTCGCCCCAGTATCAAATAAAACTCAACCCATAGTACCATGGATAGGAAACATACCCTCAATCGCGGGTGGTTCCTGTGGAGCTGCTGCCTGGTGAACGTTATAGACACGTCCATACTGTAACTACCCCTGCTGCACAGGAGCTGCTGGAATGGCTGGTACCTGAGCTGGTGCTGGGAGGGCGGCTGGAAAAAGTGGCCTTTATGGCTCATTACGGGCACCCTGCTGCTGTGGAGCCCTCTCTCCCTCTGGACTATCTTGGCGCCTATGGCCATTCTTACCGCACCCGAAACATCGGCCTTTGAAATTTTCTCCCCTCTGACCCTACTGACCATGACCCTATTGGCCATTACCACCCCGCCACTGGCCCTGATGAAAACGCTGTTGGCCTTGCTGCTGACCGTGTTGGCCTTGTTGGCCCTGCTGATTAGGCTGGCCCTGTTGACCCTGCCTATAACCCCCAAATCCCTACCTAGAATCACCTGATCGGAAGCGCTTGGTAGGGTCCCCCTGATGGGAACTCTGCTCATGCTGACGAGTCTGTCCCTGGGATGTCGGTGCTCCACCAGCGCCACTACCCCCTGTCCTGCCCTGCTGGCCGGACTCTCCTGCTCGCTTTCTTCCCTGTAGATGAAAGAGGTGATCCTGGCAGTGTAGTAAAGCAGCATTGAGTACATCTTTGAAAGTACTCATAGACAGATTCCCGATAAGGTGCTGATGGATCCTCCAAGCTAACCCATCCACAAACAAAAGTATTTTCTTACCCTCAGTAGGTGCTGGCACTATGGTGAGAAGTCTTGTGAACTCCTTTTCATACTCGACAACGGTTGAATTCTCCTACTTCAAGTTTAGTAATTTTTGCCTCATCTCAGTCTGCACGGAGGGTGGAAAATATTTGCGGTCTAACCTCTCCCAGAATGACTGAATCGGGATAGTATCCCTCTCCTCTAAAGTGGTGGTGGATTCCCACCATTGCAAAGCGGCCCCCACTAACTTGAAGGAAGCCAATAACTATTTTTTCACGTCTGTGCACTCATACATACGCAGATGCCTCTACATATCTTTCTTCCATTGGCAGGCGATAATGATATCTGAACTACCCAAGAACTCTGGGGGATGCGCCTTCTAAAAGGCATCCCTAACCCGCTCCCATGCAGATGGAAGCTGTGTAGGTACTGGCGCCACTGTCTGAATCTGGGGTGGATCCTGATGTACCACCGCTAGCGCGGCATTCACTGCCTGAGCAACAATAGCGGCAACCTCATTAGCATTCATCGTACCCTGAGCCGGAGCTGCTGGCTGCTCGGCTTGGGCACGCCTATCCTTTGTTGCACATCTCAGAGGCATTTAAAACGTGTAGAAATTTATTAGTCTACAGACGTAAATGTAAAAGCAAGAATACAACAATCCTAAAATAGGGCTCTATAGCAAAAATGTTAAGCTGAAAGCGAAATAAGCGGTACAGATCCTAAAGACACTAGAACCTAATGCTCAGATACCACCTGTGACACCCCGCCTAATTAAATACCGGGCGATCACTCCTTTATTAAATTAAAATCAAGGTGAACAGTTGGTTCATTCTTAGCATCACCGTCGTAAAAAAAAATTATTTTCAATTTAAACACCCTAATTAATTAAGGTAAGTGACAAAACCATTTTAGACATTACTTTCCAAATTCTATTATAACCAATGATTTAAAACTTTACATAATTCAATATTAAAGAATCACACCAAAATTATCCTGGAACATATAATCCAAATAATTTAAACATTCAACAACTAAATCCCAACATTTAAAACTTAAAGTAAACCATCCAGACAGTAATAAATCCCAAAGTGACTATACTAGAAATAAATGAATCACAATGTCCAATAAAACAACTGGATAATGGAAACGGGCGACACATGCCCAACAGAATAAATATGCTAGGAGTGGAATCAAATAAATGAAGTCGTCTAAGCAAGAGGCTTGCAACTCCCACCTAAGCTGCAACGCGTTCCTTCCAAAGGATCCTATGCAAGACGCCCATGTGGCTGGGCACCTGTAACATATACATATATATACAAGAGAGAAAAAAAAAAGGAAATGGGTCAGAGACCGATTGTAAAAATGATTTAAAATTTGTTTAGCAAGTATTTAAAATGTTTACTGGCCAATGAAACAACATATTAGTGCGGCACTCCCTTGAGGAATTCTCACCACTCTTCTAATGTGCACACCGATCGCACTAAACTTCCCAATGGTTTAACTTATCTTATCTTAGTTTGCTCGTAAGATTTAAACTGGCGATTCAACTGTTTAAGGAGTAAATTCCACTTAATAACAAGACTCTAATTTTAACTTTATTCGCTAATAAAGTTTCCCAGTATCATATTATACTTTACAAAACAAGTATTTCCAAATTGAAATCATTAGTCATGTCTTTCTTACATAAACACAGTAGGAAGTTCCCAATATCAGAATTAAATATATATATTAAATACTCATACAATATATATATATATATTCTAACAGAACCCCACATAAAGATTATGGTGCGGGCATACTCTCCTATCCAATCCCCGTCTAACTCGTACTAAGGGAAATAGAAGTTGGGAATCACTCTCGAACTGTATTCACACATACACAAACAATATTGAGGCGAAGCATAGATTCCAAGTCTCTAAGAGGTCAGTACGTACCCTCATATCTCTTAGGCCGTCTGACCATCGATTAGATAGCTTGTACCAAGGATATCTATCTTCTAGGGTACGAGTCAATATCCCCCTTAAAGGCACATCGAGATAAGACTGTCCCAGCACAGTAACCTAAGGGATAGCAAGTAGCGCGGGCATGATTTTCACACGTATATAGTGTAACACCCCAAGACTTTTGAGACTGAGAAATTTAATTTTGGGAAAATTAAATTTAATTAAATTGGAGAATTTTAAAATTTGGGAATTTAAGTCCAAAAATAGAGGACATTTTTAAAGTATTCCGGATGATGATTTTGAGGGTACCATTGATCCCGGAAGGTTCGAGATAGTCAAAATGACTGTCATTGGGTTTTATTTCGGCTCCGAAATGTTTTTAAGTTATTTTGACTTGAATTGGAGTAAACGAGTCATTTAAAGTGTGTATTAACATTTAAAATTGGGATTTTGTTTTAAAGGATTTGGAGGCTTACGGATGAAGCCTTCTCATTTGAGAAAAGAGAGAAAGAAAAGGGAAAGAAGAAGAAGAAGAAGAAAAGAAGAGAGAGAGGAAGAAATCTTGGAGATTCCCGGCCCAAACGCGACATCGAGGACGATCCAACCTCTACAAATCTTAGGCAAGTGTTTAATCTTGCTAAATAGCTATTTGTGTATTTCATTTCATAAATTGTGGGGTAAAGAAATGGATTTTTGGGTATAAATACCAAAACCTAGATTTTTAGGTTTAATCTTGAAATCAATGTTAACTAGGGATTTAATGGATTAGAAGTGGTTGGGATCAACTTTGGGTTGACTTATGCGCTTAAAATCATAAATTGATGAAGGTTTAATTGTTAGAAATGAAATTTAGGGTTTAGAATTCGTGGGTTTTGATGAAGAAGAAGAACCCTTCACAAATTGCAGGTCCGAATCGATTCGCCCCCTCAAGCGAATCGATTCGGTTTGGTAAAATTGGCAGGTCTGCATTGACCGAATCGATTCGGACCCCAAGCCGAATCGATTCGGCCTATTTCAGAAGCCCGGGTCTTTGGACCCGAATCGATTTGCCTTGGAGGCCGAATCGATTCGGAAACATGGCATTTTAAGGTATTTTCTCCATAGTGAATTCAAACCCTTTTTGGTTGGGTTTATTGATTTGGGGCCTTCTCTTATGATGTAAGAGATATGTTCTTGGAGACACATAAGGAGTTTCTCACACATTAGAGTTTTGGGGACTCCTTAGGGTAATTTGGGAGAAATGTATCCATGTATGTATTTGGAGTTATGTATAGAGATAATGGGGGAAAACCCTTTGGGATTGGGAATCCTAATTGTAGATTAAAAGTAAGTGTAGATGTGATGTGAGGCTAAGAACTCTTAGAGAGATCTTAGATTAGGGTATTCACAAAGTGATCGAACCATAGTCGAAACCGAGGGAAATGAGATTTTTTTATGATTGAAAGGATGAGCTTGAGGTTGATAGACTATTAGTTATATGTATACCGATAGTCAAATGATTACTAGATTCTTTAATGTACTCGGAGATATAGATGATATGTGTAGTGAAAGATTCCTACAGAAACTCTTGGGTGATATCCCTAATGTTGAATATATATAGGTATAGATATATACATATGGTTTTGGGAGACTATTCATCATAGGAAAATGATCGAATATGTTTCAAGTATGGGATTATATTCACGTATCGAGGTAAATTAAAGGAATTGTGGTGACGGCTTGTATATTGAGGACTATGTATACTTATAGCCAGGTATATATATCTTATACGTATGAACGAGAATTAGTTTATATATGTAGATAAGGAGATGTGAAGATGTGTTGATATATATATATATATATATATATATATATATATATATATATATATATATCTGTGTGTATATTGATATATGGATATCTTTATGTTGTGGACATACATGGTATGGATATTTAAACCGTATATGATGGTTTATTACTTGATCATATGATTGGATCATATGGATTATATATTATGCATGTAAATGATATATATACTTAATTGGTTAAGCATACCCCGCTCATGCTATCATTGGGAAGTTGCGCGCATAGAGGGTGAGCATCCTGGATAGAAAAGCAGGGTGTGGATATTCCCCAGGTCATAGTCGTCCCGTGTGTTACTATATGATATATATATTTATTTTGGGATGAGACGTGATGGGTATGTTTCGTCTCATTGCCGGTTTGGAGCTATGACCGCTTCCCGGGACGTCGTGTGCGTGAGTTTACCACGAGATGGGTGTCGTTTAGTCCCACCATGGTGGCCCCAGTTTTGCTACGTGAGCCGGGCACTGGGAAGATGATAGCATTGATGCAGTTTATCGGCGATATATATAGCCGGGTATATTATGTGCTTGGCCTAGTACATCATATGTAGTATGTACACTTGGCTATTGGATTGATGATGATATATATACAGTTAGAAATAAATACCTATATATATATTTATATATAGATACTATAGATGAAAGGATATGGACTTTTATGAAGTACATCTTAGATGATTATGGTGTACTATATTGATGGGGGTTGATGTATCGCACATAAGGTATTATTCGGTTACATCATCCCAAGGATATTATTGGAGGTTCTTTTATTTCATTTTATTTGTTTTCTTTTTTCTTTTCTTCTTTCTTTTTGGTAGTTATAGTTAGTAGTAATGGTAGTATTAACTTGTATGTTGAGGATTATGGATCTCTAGGATCAACATTGCCCAGGAGTAGTGTAACGAGGTGGTTCCTTGTTTGGATTTCGCTTTGCGAGACACCTCACGCATGAAACGCAGTGCCATGTCGAGATTTGAGAGAAGTAATTCCATAGGTGGCATCTCGGATCTCTGGTCTTAACCTTGTCAGGAGTAGTGTAACGGGGCGGTTCCTTGTTTGGATTTCGCTTTGCGAGACTCCCCACGCACGAAACGTAGTACAATTTTGGGATTAGGGAGAAGTCTTGCCAATATTCCATGTGCTTGCTATTAAGTATATTAATTCTTACGTTTTTAGCCTATATAGGTATATATATATATATATATATATATGTATATATATATATATATATGTATATGTATAGGGGAAATGTTTAGGAATTATGATGACTATAATTCATAAGACTATTAATCGGAATTCATTAAGCCTTTTATGGCATAATTGTTGTGATCATAATCTAATAGGATTAGAAACGGGTGGATCCTTAGATTATGAAGGGAAGGTAGCTCTCGTGGATATAGTCTAGGCCTGATAAGTTAGGTTGTCCTAAAATCAATCGGGGTAATTTAACTAAAATTCGAGGACGCGAATAGGTGCGCGCCTTTAGATGAGAGGTGAGTTGGGGTTCCACGAGAGTGCGGTCTCACTTATTTATGAAATTAAGTACACCGGTATTTATTATGCACGGTTAACACACTTGCTAAATATTTTACACATTCGGGGCTCTGACCCGTTTACTTTTCTCTCCTCCTTGTATATATATATATGTTACCACAGGTATCCTACCGCATGGATGCCTGATGACCTTATATTCTGAGTCTTGGGAGCCGTGACAGGTGCGGACTGTTGCGGGATGTTTCATGTAGCCGCTTCCTACTTCTTTAAAATTCTAGGTAGGATTCATGTTGTATATCGGGTTTGTACCCAAGGGATATTTACATACATGTTTATATTTATTCCATTCAGTTATTGTATTGGCTATGATCCGACAGCTTATTCGGGTCTACTTTTTGTAGTACATTCAGTTGTATTTAATTGGTTCATTTTATTTCTAGCATTTTAATTATTATAGTTCTTTCCTGCATCTCTCCTATTCATTAGTAGTTTTATAGTGTTGGGTTGTTGTATGTTGCAAGTTTTAAATTTTTATAACATCTCGCTTATATGATTTCGGGTAGTTAGTCCTATATTATATAGTACCGTTAGTTGATGTTGAGACTGGACCATCTGGAATTCCTGATTTAATATAGTATAGGGCTGGCCACCCGTTATTATTTTAGGCGGGGTGTTACAGATGGTATCAGAGCATCAGGTTCTAGAGTCCTTAGGATCTGTGCGAGTTTCTGCATTCTTCCGTTAACGTTCTTGACATAAAGCCCAATAAATAGGACTGTTGTGTTCACTGTGTTGTTTCTTCTATGAAGTGTATTCACTTGATTGGCGTTCTGGTAACAGTTGCTCTTGTTTCGTTTCAGACGTCGCCTATATTTTTGTCGTCTAGGAAGGGGTAGGATTAGAAGTATAATACCCATAGTATATTTTGGGTACACTTTAATCGGGGGTATTTGTTTTTCCCCGATTTAGGAGGAAATATTGAGGATGTTTCTAGCAATGGTTCGAGGTGATTCGTCTGCAGTTGAGTAAGAAAGGAAAATTTACTCGAATGACAAACCTTGGACATGATAAAGTAAGTCTGAGGAGAGGTTATTGTAGTCTTTGGGAGGTTTGGATTTAGAAACCCGTCAACCTTCGCTAGGAAGGATTTTGAGGAAGATGTTTCTCTTATGGAGTAATAGGTTTAGGAGTAATGATTGTCCTGGAAGAAGTAGAGGGTCTTGAATTGAGATCCTTGGATGAGGTGAAACCATTAAATTATGGAAGTATAAGGTAGAATACCTTTCTTTGGGTTTAAGTCATACTTTGTGCGATATCGGGAACGTCGAGAGTTAAAACATTGAATTCCGGAGGTGAGGAATGTTAAGGTTCGTTGAATAGTGACTATAAGACTATTGTCTTATGAGTAGGTAGGGCATGTGATTATAGTGCGCCTAAGAAGGGAGACTTATATTGTGGAAAGACGTTAATGTATGTAAAGGAGTTTTAGAGTTGTGAGATTTAAAGTTTAGTAGGGGTATGTTGAGCGGATAATTTAGCTCATAGTTGTGCTAGTTTTGAGAACTAGATAGTGGCTAGAGTATTGAATTTGTTGAGGCCTTGTGTCTTAAACATAAGGTGTTTGTTTGGCGTGTCGAAAGACGCGGAATATATTTATATTGTATTATTGTATAGGCCCTTAGGCAATATCTAAAATATGAAAAATCTTTTATAAAACCTTAACCCTGGTTCAACTAATCTCAATCCCCGACCTAGCTACACAGTAGTGTATTGGGAGGGTTCCTTATTTGGATTTCGCTTTCGAGACCTCCCCCGCACGAAGGTGGCTAGCGTCAGGAATTGAGGAGAGTTCAACCAGTGGAAATTTTCAAACTTTTATATATTTAGTATATCGTTATAGATTTTATTACCGAGGGTTATCTTACAATTTTGAGGCTAATGGAGCCTGATTAAAATGCTACGAGTGGAGATCAGGTACGGGGTGTATGGGCGCCCTGAGTAGTTAGTTTGTTTTAAAGGCTATATGGTTCGAGGTGAGAACTAGAAAGGATCGGCATAGTGATCTTGAGGTTTGATGTAAGGACTAGATGATATCGATGTCCTAGGCTCATCTTAAATTTCGCGGACGAAATTTTTGTAAGGGGGGAAGATTGTAACACCCCAAGACTTTTGAGACTGAGAAATTTAATTTTGGGAAAATTAAATTTAATTAAATTGGAGAATTTTAAAATTTGGGAATTTAAGTCCAAAAATAGAGGACATTTTTAAAGTATTCCGGATGATGATTTTGAGGGTACCATTGATCCTGGAAGGGTCGAGATAGTCAAAATGACTGTCATTGGGTTTTATTTCGGCTCCGGAATGTTTTTAAGTTATTTTGACTTGAATTGGAGTAAACGAGTCATTTAAAGTGTGTATTAACATTTAAAATTGGGATTTTGTTTTAAAGGATTTGGAGGCTTACGGATGAAGCCTTCTCATTTGAGAAAAGAGAGAAAGAAAAGGGAAAGAAGAAGAAGAAGAAAAGAAGAGAGAGAGGAAGAAATCTTGGAGATTCCCGGCCCAAACGCGACATCGAGGACGATCCAACCTCTACAAATCTGAGGCAAGTGTTTAATCTTGCTAAATAGCTATTTGTGTATTTCATTTCATAAATTGTGGGGTAAAGAAATGGATTTTTGGGTATAAATACCAAAACCTAGATTTTTAGGTTTAATCTTGAAATCAATGTTAACTAGGGATTTAATGGATTAGAAGTGGTTGGGATCAACTTTGTGTTGAATTATGGGCTTAAAATCATATATTGATGAAGGTTTAATTGTTAGAAATGAAATTTAGGGTTTAGAATTCGTGGGTTTTGATGAAGAAGAAGAACCCTTCACAAATTGCAGGTCCGAATCGATTCGCCCCCTCAAGCGAATCGATTCGGTTTGGTAAAATTGGCAGGTCTGCATTGACCGAATCGATTCGGACCCCAAGCCGAATCGATTCGGCCTATTGCAGAAGCCCAGGTCTTTGGACCCGAATCGATTCGACTTGGAGGCCGAATCGATTCGGAAACATGGCATTTTGAGGTATTTTCTCCATAGTGAATTCAAACCCTTTTTGGTTGGGTTTATTGATTTGGGGCCTTCTCTTATGATGTAAGAGATATGTTATTGGAGACACATAGGGAGTTTCTCACACATTAGAGTTTTGGGGACTCCTTAGGGTAATTTGGGAGAAATGTATCCACGTATGTATTTGGAGTTATGTATAGAGATTTTGGGGGAAAACCCTTTGGGATTGGGAATCCTAATTGTAGATTAAAAGTAAGTGTAGATGTGATGTGAGGCTAAGAACTCTTAGAGAGATCTTAGATTAGGGTATTCACAAAGTGATCGAACCATAGTCGAAACCGAGGGAAATGAGATTTTTTGATGATTGAAAGGATGAGCTTGAGGTTGATAGACTATTAGTTATATGTATACCGATAGTCAAATGATTACTAGATTCTTTAATGTACTCGGAGATATAGATGATATGTGTAGTGAAAGATTCCTACAGAAACTCTTGGGTGATATCCCTAATGTTGAATATATATAGGTATAGATATATACATATGGTTTTGGGAGACTATTCATCATAGGAAAATGATCGAATATGTTTCAAGTATGGGATTATATTCACGTATCGAGGTAAATTAAAGGAATTGTGGTGACGGCTTGTATATTGAGGACTATTTATACTTATAGCCAGGTATATATATCTTATACGTATGAACGAGAATTAGTTTATATATGTAGATAAGGAGATGTGAAGATGTGTTGATATATATATATATATATATATATATATATCTGTGTGTATATAGATATATGGATATCTTTATGTTGTGGACATACATGGTATGGATATTTAAACCGTATATGATGGTTTATTACTTGATCATATGATTGGATCATATGGATTATATATTATGCATATAAATGATATATATACTTAATTGGTTAAGCATACCCCGCTCATGCTATCATTGGGAAGTTGCGCGCGTAGAGGGTGAGCATCCTGGCTAGAAAAGCAGGGTGTGGATATTCCCCAGGTCATAGTCGTCCCGTGTGTTACTATTTGATATATATATTTATTTTGGGATGAGACGTGATGGGTATGTTTCGTCTCATTGCCGATTTGGAGCTATGACCGCTTCCCGGGACGTCGTGTGCGTGAGTTTACCACGAGATGGGTGTCGTTTAGTCCCACCATGGTGGCCCCAGTTTTGCTACGTGAGTCGGGCACTGGGAAGATGATAGCATTGATGCAGTTTATCGGCGATATATATAGTCGGGTATATTATGTGCATGGCCTTGTACATCATATGTATTATATACACTTGGCTATTGGATTGATGATGATATATATACAGTTATAAATAAATACCTATATATATATATTTATATATATATCGTATAGATGAAAGGATATGGACTTTTATGAAGTACATCTTAGATGATTATGGTGTACTAGATTGATGGGGGTTGATGTATCGCACATAAGGTATTATTCGGTTACATCATCCCAAGGATATTAGTGGAGGTTCTTTTATTTCATTTTATTTGTTTTCTTTTTTCTTTTCTTCTTTCTTTTTGGTAGTTATAGTTAGTAGTAATGGTAGTATTAACTTGTATGTTGAGGATTATGGATCGCTAGGATCGACATTGCCCAGGAGTAGTGTAACGAGGTGGTTCCTTGTTTGGATTTCGCTTTGTGAGACACCTCACGCACGAAACGCAGTGCCATGTCGAGATTTGAGAGAAGTAATTCCATAGGTGGCATCTCGGATCTCTGGTCGTAACCTTGTCAGGAGTAGTGTAACGGGGCGGTTCCTTGTTTGGATTTCGCTTTGCGAGACTCCCCACGCACGAAACGTAGTACAATTTTGGGATTAGAGAGAAGCCTTGCCAATATTCCATGTGCATGCTATTAAGTATATTAATTCTTACGTTTTTAGCCTATATAGGTATATATATATATATATATATATATATATATGTATATGTATAGGGGAAATGTTTAGGAATTATGATGATTATAATTCATAAGACTATTAATCGGAATTCATTAAGCCTTTTATGGCATAATTGTTGCGATCATAATCTAATAGGATTAGAAATGGGTGGATCCTTAGATTATGACGGGAAGGTAGCTCTCGTGGATATAGGCTAGGCCTGATAAGTTAGGTTGTCCTAAAATCAATCGGGGTAATTTAACTAAAATTCGAGGACGCGAATAGGTGCGCGCCTTTAGATGAGAGGTGAGTTGGGGTTCCACGAGAGTGCGATCTCACTTATTTATGAAATTAAGTACACCGGTATTTATTATGCACGGTTAACACACTTGCTAAATATTTTACACATTCGGGGCTCTGACCCGTTTACTTTTCTCTCCTTGTATATATATATATGTTACCACAGGTATCCTACCGCATGGATGCCGGATGACCTTCTATTCTGAGTCTTGGGAGCCGTGACAGGTGCGGACTGTTGCGGGATGTTTCATGTAGCCGCTTCCTACTTCTTTAAAATTCTAGGTAGGATTCATGTTGTATATCGGGTTTGTACCCAAGGGATATTTACATACATGTTTATATTTATTCCATTCAGTTATTGTATTGGCTGTGATCCGACAGCTTATTCGGGTCTACTTTTTGTAGTACATTCGGTTGTATTTAATTGGTTCATTTTATTTCTAGCATTTTAATTATTATAGTTCTTTCCTGCATCTCTCCTATTCATTAGTAGTTTTATAGTGTTGGGTTGTTGTATGTTGCAAGTTTTAAATTTTTATAACATCTCGCTTATATGATTTCGGGTAGTTAGTCCTATATTATATAGTACCGTTAGTTGATGTTGAGAATGGACCATCTGGAATTCCTGATTTCATATAGTATAGGGCTGGCCACCCGTTATTATTTTAGGCGGGGTGTTACATATAGTATATGCATAAACACAGTCATATAAATATACTACTATTACCATATCTCTTTAGGTACCTTTCATCACCCATGATATAATATTTATCCTTATTTCTCAATCTTTAGTTATCACGTAAAACGATTTATCTCTTACTTTAATTGAGGGATTAATCCAAATTGCTACGTAACACCCATGTACTCTATCCTCCCAAGTGTAGAATTCAGTAGGTACTCATCTATTTTTCCAACGTAACTATTTTACGCTTCTCTCCCTGTAATACACAACCCCATCGTCCCATATGTGTAAGTATCCAAAAAATGTAAATCTCGTCTTAGATTAAAGGTCTCATAGTTAATAATAAGTCCTACTTGTCTCCTTTACTTTCCAAAATATTTTAATAAGGATTTCCAAAGATTTTTACTCATTTAATTTGAATTCAACAATTTAAAAGGGGAAATATGAGTTTGCTAGGAGGGGTCGATCGATCGATGGCAGGAGCTCGATCGATCGATGCGTCGATCCATCGACACTCCTGGTTCGATCGATCGATCAAACAGGTATGGCGAATTCTGCAGATTAACAGTTACGGGTTCTAAAATCCAACCTCAACCAAATCAATATTTTTAACACCCAAACTCCCAGAATTTCTTACTACAAACGTTAATAACCAAAACTAACAACTTCTACGTAAAGCATGTGAATTTTCATCAATAACCATGGATTGAAAGGGAAAAACTTATATAAACTTCATGAACCCTAGAATTTTCTTTAACGTTGTTCTAATCAGTTTTCTTCCAGAATTTCTACTCCTAATACATCATAAATCCGTGGTTCAACCTCTACATACGAAGGGGATTTATAGATTTCCATTTATATCATTACTACATGCAATCTCCTATCTCCAACATGGGTTTTCTTCTATGAAATACATCCTAATCAATCCTAGACGAACATGAATGATGCATTAACGAATTTAAGAAAGATAAATACTTGTCTGGGAATTTTAGAGTTCTGATTTGTGAACGAATTTGGTGTGGTTGCGTTCCCCGTCGCGCGATCTACGCGTTGGTGGTGGTGGCGGTGCCACCGGGTGAATTTTCTGCCTAGAACACCTTGGCAAGCACTCTCCTTTCCTCTCCTATGGTCGTCACTTGTCTTTGGTTGTGTTAAACCTAGAATAAAACCTTAGACATCTGATATAACCCTTGGAAATTCGTGAGTTTAATTGTCCAAAATTACAAAATGTCAAAAATGTCGTCCCGGGGCGCTAAATAAGCCTAAAAACACCCCGAGACCCAAAATAAACCCCCGGGTACACTTTTCTGACTATCTCGACCCTTCCGGACACTTTGGCACACTCAAAATGACCATATGAGCAACTTATAATTTATTCACTTTTATTAATCAATATTTAGTCCCGACGCGACACGGGCGCGTCCCGACTTTAATTTTCCAAAATTTTCATTTTATCCACTATTGACATTTGATAGAACCAATAAATTTTCCAAAATTGTCATTTTATCTACTATTGACATTTAATAGAACCAATATTATATATTACTCTACTCATTAGTAATATTCAACAAGTTTACCATAATTACTAACTCACATCACGTTAATAATTATAAAGTAATTAATTTTCGGATTTATATTAAATTAATAAGTCACACTAAATTTAATAAATCCCCAAATTTATAAAGCATAAAAATATGGGGTATTACAAACACAACCGGTCATGCCCTCAAGTCATTTATCAATGGATTCACCGAATATATGAGAGTAGTTTGGTTTTGTCTTCAAATGTTAAGATTGATTATACATGAGGAATTTTGGATTTTTAGTTTTTTATTTCAATATACACTTTTGATTGATTTGAGTTGTACATGGACATGCATGTCTTTTAACCATTACACTCGAGATCCTTATGTTATAATGAAGTTATAAGTGGCTTCAAATCAAAGTTTGATGCATTACAATAAGATTCACCATTAAAGCTCAAGCTTTAATGGTGTTTCTACCTGTTTTTGCTATCCTACGTTATTCCAAACATAAAATCTTGCATATTATGATTGTTCTAGCTATATTAACTACACAAAATACTAATACAATTAAAAACAACTGAAAATGAAGCATAAAATCATAAGGTACCAGATTTGGGAGAATTTTTAAGATTTTCAACTGAGCTACAAGATGAGTTTTTATAGATAGGTTCATGTGATATTTATACTAGTTTATGAAAAGATTTGATTGGAACCTTTGGGTGGTGGATTTGAATCATTTTATGTGAAGTTTTTCTCATGGGCAAGTGTAGGGCACATGGTTTCATGGTTTTCTCACGTGGGTTTTAACATCTATTAACAAGGTGTAGCATTATGCGGACAGGAGTTGAATTATAAATCAAGTATTTTTTTGGTTTGGTCCTTAATTGTTTGAATACTTAATTTTATAGGCTTAAAAGTATACATTATGTAAGTATAGGGGTATTTTGGTAATTTTAAAAAATATCTAGGGTTGAAATTATAATTTTTAGTTAATTAATGTCTAAATAATTACATTGATGTGAAGTTGAGCTTTATGGGTTAAATATACCTCAAGTTATCATACTTTGAAACTTTCAGGAGCTCATTTATAATATATTAAAACTTCGAGGGGTCTAATTGAAAGTGATAAAAATATAGCTTTTCAAGTTTAATGTCTTTCTTCTTTAGAAGACTTTCGATTTAGCTTCTTTCTTCTTTTGAAGAGTTTCGATTTTATACATCTTATGAGGGTTTAACTCATGGTTGTAGGTAAATTAGGGATGAAAAATTCCCCGTTCTTATAGTCTGCATGCCTAATCAAAAAAATGCCTCCTCGACTATTACCTTAAAATAAGTTCGGGTAATAATTCTTCATTGCTTATTATGGTTCCTATTTAGCTTCTTGCTGATTCTGATGCTCTAAAAGTACTTTAACTGAGAGAATTTCCTTATTCTTGAGACTCTTAACTTGACGATCCCGAATTTGAATACGGCATACTTCAAACTCATGGTTGGGTTCAACTGAAACATTTTGCAATGTAGTGGTGTGGGATGGATCTAAAATATACCGCCGTAACTGTGACATATGAAACACATTTTGAAAATTGGATAATTCTACATGTACTTCTAATTGATAGGCTACGAAGACGATTCTTTTAGAATTTGTGAAATGTCCAATATATTCCGGGGCTAATATTCCTCTCTTCTCGAATAGTAAAATTCCTTTTCGGAGCGACACTTTCAGAAATACTTGATCATTTTCTTGAATTTCAAAGGTTTTTTAGCGTTGGTCTACATAACGTTTATGTCGATCTTGGGACATATTTAACTTTTCTCGAGTATGTTGTATTACTTTACTGGTTTCTTGGAATATTTATGGAGAAAAGTTTTTACTATCTCTTGATTCTAGCCAACATGCTGGTGATCAACAGGGTCTTTTGTAAAAAGCTTCAAATGGGGCAGCTTAAATACTGGATTGAAAACTATTGTTATATGAAAATTCAACAAGAGGTAAATATACATTCCAGTCATTAGACATATCTAATTTACAAGCATGTAACATATCTTCTAAGGTTTGAATTGTAAATTTTGATTGTCCATCCGTTTAGGGTTGAATGGTGTACTTAAATGAAGTTTAGTAACCATTACAATCTGCAATGCTTGAAAAAAAATTCATATAAAATGACAATCTCTATCTGATACAATGAATAAAGGGATTCCATGTGATCGAATAATTTTTTGAATATAAAGCTTGCTGAGTTTTTGGAATGAATCGATGGTCTATAAAGGCAGAAAATGGGAAGATTTGGTAAGTCGATCTACTATTACCCAAATTGAATTATATTCTTACAATGGTAATTGAGTAAAATTGGTAATCTTTCGAAAATTTTATCCAACATAATTGTCTTAAATTCAAGTCCTTTTGGATGAAGATAAATTTCAAACTTTTACGATCCGAAAATACTTGAAAATTTACACAATAAAGGTAATAGCGCAAAATTTTCAATGCAAAAACAACGGCTTCTTGTTCTAGGTCATGGACCAGATAATTACATTCATGAGTCTTGAGTTGTCATAACATGAATTCTATCACTTTCTCATTTTTCATTAACACACATCATAGTTTTTCCAAGGAAATAATGGTGTACACATCATAACTTACGTCACTAGAAGAAATGGTGATGATAGGAGCATTAGTTACTTTCTCCTTTAACTCTTGGAATAATTGGGTTCATTATTTAGTCCACACAAATGGAACTTCTTTCCTACGTAGTTTTGAAATGGGAAGAGCAATGCGTGAGAATCCTTCGACAAAACGACAATAATATCCTGTCAATCCTAAAACTTGTTATTGCAATAATATTGGTAGGAGTTTTACAATATAAAATAGCTGAAATTTTAGTTGGATCGACTTGGATTACATTTTCTGAGAACACATATCCTAAGAATTTGATTTCCTTCATTAAGAAGTCATAATTTCTCTTATTTGCATATAACTGATGGTTTCTAAGAGTATTTAAGACGACTTTGAAATATTAGGCATGCCCTATCGGATTTTAAGAATATACAAGAATATCTTCAATACAAATGATAACGAATTGGTCAACAAAAGGTCTAAAAATTATGTGTTAGATATTTAAAAGCTGTTGGTGCGTTTGGTAAACCAAAAGACAATGCGGTAATTTTGAAATGTCCATAACGAGTTTGAAATGAAGTTTTCGAAATGTCCTCCTTGTTAATACGTAACAGAGGATAATCGGATCATAATTCTATTTTAGAAAAGACCCTTTCTCCTCGAAGTTAATCAAATATATCTCCTATTAGGGATAAAGGATACTTATTCGTAATAGTTACTCATTTCAGTTTACGATAATCTATGTATAGTATAAAGCTTTTGTTATGTTTCTTAACAAATAATACCGGAGCTCCCCAAGGTGATGAACTTAGTCTAATAAAACCTTTTTATAGAAGATCATCGAATTGGGTCAGAAGTTCTCGAAGTTCTTACGAAGCCATTTGATATAGAGGTATCAAAATAAAGATTGATACTAAACTTTATTTCTCTATAAGGGGATAATTCTAGTAAATACTTGAGAAAAATGTCTTTGAATTGTTCCAACAGATTGGGAATTGAAGAAGAAATATGGATTTGAAATTTTGAAGGTTATAATGGACCTGATCCTTGAACATAAAAAGACAATTGTCTTCATTTTGAAAAAGAATTTTCTTAGCTTGACAATCGATATGAGCGGGATGTCTGGATAAAACATCCATTCTAATAATAATATCCAAACCAAAAATATCTAAGATTATCATGTTAACAAGGATTATTCCTAGACCAAGATGAATTTTAAAATTTATATAACCTTACATTGGTGCATTGATTTACCTGTTGGTAACTCAATATCCAAGAGAGTAGTTGAAGATGTGGTGATAATTGTAATAATTTCGCTAGTATAAGGATAATGAAAGAATGCATGGATCCCGTATCAGATAAAATATGTGTAGGAACTTGTTGAAAAATGATCATACCTTCTATTACATCATGTGTATTTTGCATAGGCAATATTAAATAATTTCTCCCACAACAAGGGATTGGATTAACTCTCTCTATAGACTTTGGCTTAGAGTTATTCTGGATAGAACAAAAATTTGGATATTGTGACGGTTTGTTTGGCAGATGACAGATTAGAATTGACTTTAACAGGGGTCATTGGGTCCGAATATGTCCTACTTCATGACACTCGTGACAAAAAAAATTTGAATGGGTTGTGTTATGACGGATTTGGAATATTCTTTTCCACTCGAGTTTGCATATGGATGAGGTATATAATGATGGAGTTCTAATGACATGGTTGTTTCTAATGGTTGGGGGTGAAGATCGGATCATGGTAGAATAATTGCATGCCACAATGGCCGCAACATCATTATACTGAGAATACGAACGGATCTGTAATAGCGAGATGGAATTATGAAATCTCGAATGTAATCCTCTTTAAAGCTTATTGCATTTCTTTATCTAAATATCCACTTGTTCCACGGCATAGTGAGATAATTCAGTTATTCTAGCCTTATATTGGGCTACTAATAGGTTAGCTTATTGTAATTTTAAGAAATAAATGATACATTGATCTCACTCAGTCTCAGGAAAATATTTGTTGAAGAAAGTCTCCTCAAATTTCTCCCAAGTAAAATTAACAGTATTATGATTGTGCGACACTGCTTCTCACTAGGAATCCACTTCACCTTGAAACATATAACCAACTAAAGTTACTCAGATATTAGCAGCTATACATACTCTTTTAAGAATTTTTACAATCTAGTGCATCAATTTCTTAGCTTCATTAGAACCTAGATTTCCAAAAAAATATGGAGGTCGATCCTTAGAAAATCTCTAAGAGCATTCATTCTACGAATTTCTTTGAAAACATCCTCAGGAGTAGAATGAGTAGTCTGTTGCTGTAGGGCTAATGTAGTAAGTTCCTAAAGACATCGTATGATTCCTTCAGTTTGAGTATGTTTGGGTTGAGTTCCAGCAGAGGGGATTCGAGTACTAACCCTCCTAAAAATAGAATAGTTTAAATAATAAGAGTTATAAAAAAAATGGAGCGACAAGGCTACTATATTTCACATAAAATGTTTACACTACAAAAATAATATTATAAATCATAACCCCTGTTAGTGCAGTTCAAGTAATATACTTTCTAAAACATATTAGTAAATATAACTCATAATAAACAACTTTTAACATTGGATTCTTTTATGTGGGAACAATTTCTTCCTCACTCGAAGTATACTCCGGTGTGACGAGAGAATCTCCATTCTCTGCGTCATCACTCGAGTCAACTGTGGTGCTAGAGGAATAACACCCGTGAATTTCACGATTGGATGTAGACTCAGGGTACATTGGTGTAGTTGGAATTTCATCTGAAAGTGAAAAATTTATAGCCTCTTAAAGTATTACCGAATCATTTGATCTTTTTCATTAGTTGCATTGATATATGTGATCGTTGATGAGTCTACTTATGAAATATGTAACGACGATCGCTTTGATTCTATATTGGTGCAATTAATGGACAAGATTGTTAAGAGACATAAAGTTTTGATAGCTAAAACTCATGAGCTCATAAAGTATAATTCAAATTTATAATGTTACATATATATAGCCCAAGTGGGAGATTATTAGAGTAAAATTTAATATATGGTCTTATATATAAAATAAATATGAATTATAAGCTATCAAATAAAAGTAGGCCAATTAAAGTGATTAATTTAAGTTTTGGGGCCTTACTAATGTATTATTAAAGTGTGGGTTTTATTGTGTAGAGACAAGCGTAATTTCTATTTTTATGATGGGTTAAAGTAGAAATATATGAAGTATGAAATGACACGATTGTGTTATAAATAGGGGTCATGGTCCCCAGATCACACAACACCAATCTTCTGATTCCCATTGTCAGAGAGAAATTTAGAGAGGAAATAAAAGTGTTGATCTGGAAGAGCATAAGACCTCAGACTCAAATATTTTAACTTCCTGTCATGGATTCAGTTATGCTTCCGCAAAATCAATATTTATATTTCTTGATAATTCAATATGAATGTTCCTGTTTGTGATAGTTTTCAGAAAATAAAAATTAATCCATCATGTGGTATCTTCAAACCTCTTAATATAATTTTTTGAACCTACACAATCTTCCTTGACTCCACAGGTCATTTTCCCTAACATTGTTAGAGCCTCCTCTCTAACACATGAATCCTATCTATTGTCTGGTTCGAGGTCTATATTAAATGGGAGTGTGTACCACGGGTCCTTGCTGCAAAATTGAATTACCAAATGATAATAGTAACAAAATAGGTTATGAAAATATAATATAACTAATATCTTATTTATTTACCGCATATAATTCTAACCTGGAAATATGTTTAGATGTAAAACATGCTTTGATTCTAACTTATCACACCCTACTCTTTGATATGAATGAACAACCAATACACATAAAGAAATAAATCAAAGCTAGGCATAATAACATAACATTAATCATTACTAATAAGTTTACATAGGGTTCAACCATGGTAGGGGTGAGCTGCATATTTTAGTATAGACGATAATACAAAAAGTTTACAAACGCCACTCCTTGATCCCGTCTTTCTTAATCTCTACCAATACGTTCACATACGCAAACATGTGATCAGTTTCTTCCTCTAGTAGGGAAGATATACTATCCTCTTTCTCCTGGAACATTTGGAGAAGGAAGGAATTAACACAAATAATTTAAGGAGGTTCTATCGGTCGTATAATAAGTATATAGACATAAATGAGAGCCAGAGTGTGTATATAATTAGTGTTTAAAACATTGACAATAATAAGTTGATAAACCCATACTTATAAGTTTATAAGAATATTAAAGTGTTGTAACTAATAATATAATACTTACTAGTCCGTGTTAAGAAATAAAGTTAATTACCATTTTATGTTGGATCATGTAAAGAATATCAAGGAGTTTTATTCTAATAATCCCGCACTTAATAGTTCACTAAAGGGTATACAATTTTTTAAGCCATCAGTAAAATCATCATATTAAGTAATCAACCCAAAACCTCTTAGAAAAAGTAACCGGACATGAACATAATTAAAGTGGCACTCATACATATTTAGAAATAATCACGGCTCTCAATCATATAAACCAATAATCCAAGTAAAAAGTTATGTGGGATAAAATGTCATTCTACTCCCTAATTAATACTAATGATTAAAGTAAAAATATTGTCACATAAGTGCTCATAAGTAAATAATGGCATAAATGTGCATGCGCAAACTGAATTAATATGAAACATGATACTAGTTATTAGATGAAAACGGTTGAAATTGATCCTTAGAGATAAATTCAAATATCGTTGATGTGTTTCAAAATATGTAGTATGGCAGTATAATAACATGCACACACTAAGATTAAATAGGGGCTATCACATAGTGATATCAATAGCAATATGTCAAATACACAAAGTATACTATTAAAAAGGTAGGAAAAACCTACTTGCTTGGTATTCGGTTGGCTTGATATCACACTAGGATATTTGTAAGAGACGGGGCTTGATTTTTTGGTATACAATCTATGTGTATGTAAGTATTTGGGGTTTCGTAAGTCCTTTTTGTACTAAAATTGTCTCTTTTAATGTTCTGGGGGTTTATTTGTAGTTATACTGGGACTTTAAAATACAGGACTTAAGATCATTATTGAACTTTGGTGTAAGAGACTTTTTTGTCTTGAAATATTTTCAAGTGTGTATAGAGAAATTTTGGGGGTTAAAATTCATAATTTAGAAAAGTTGAGAGGGGTTAAGTGTAGTCCATATGGGTTCATGGCCTTCTAATGTGCATTTTATCCTTTAGTGCTGAGATGTGTCATCGTTTGAAGAAGGGTTAAATTATAAAGCACGATTTTTTTAGGCTTGGTCCATAATTATTTGTATTCTTACTTTTATAGCCTTAAAAGTATATTTTTTTGTAAAGTATATGGCTATTTTGGTAATTTCAAAAAGTTTCCAGAGTTGAAATTAAAATTTTATGTTAATTACGATCTAAAGAATTAATGTGATATAAAGTTAGTGGTTAGGGGTTAAATATGCCTCAAGTTATCTTAATTTTAAACCTTTATGGGCTTTTTGGAAATTTATTTAAACTTAAGGGGTCTATATGAAGGTAAAAAAATGTAGGTTTTTAAGTGTAGCTTCCTTGTTCTTAGAAGATGTTTGATTTCACACGACTTATGAGGGTTTAGATTATGGCCATAGGTAAATTGGGTTGAAATGTTCCCGGTTCTTACAAGCCATCTTCAAGGACCTTGCTCACTACCCTATGGAATAAGTGGATGTTTGCGTCTCTGAATTCCCAGACAAAGATATTCTCTATACTTCTTTGGAGGACCTCTAATGGAAAATGTTCTTTGATTGGGATCCCAATAAGAAATGATAGGGAATTGGGATACACGTCATTGCCCTTGATGACTCTCCCAATCCCATTACCTTCAAGGTAGATTTTCTATGCACCAACCATATGACCGAATATAACGCATGCACTGTATGCCTAAAAGTCCCACTTAAGAAAATAATCAAACATCCTGATGTCTATGGGGACTTTTCCCTCATCATCAACCAAGTCCTTAGAAGATGGAAAGTAAAAGAAAAAAAACTCCTACCCTTCCATGATCACTTAGAAGAACTGGCTTCCTAGTTCTAAAATATCATCTTCCACTTCCTAGCTCGTGTAAAGAACCGCTTAATCAATGCCCTTACTACACTGGCCTCCATGAACGACATGCTAGAAAAATAATAATGCCCCCCTTCCTAGTCCCAAAATAAGATATTCCAACCCACTGCTACCGCATTGAGTTCGTCACTGAGGAAGATTTCGATATGGCCGGATACTGGTACTGCAAAATTTGGCACCTCGATAAAAATGGTAGGTAACCCCAAGAAGCTGACAAGAACAATCGTGTGAACCTTAACAAATTGGCTATCCAGTACATCATCTACCATAAAGCATTGTTCAAAAGAATCATTGATGGAACCCATTTTCACTGTAGTAGAGGGGCTAATGTTGAAGAAATGAGGCAGAAGATCTATAGCGGGGAATGAAGATCCCACATGAACGGTCATATGGTTGCTAAGAAAATCATCCGTAAAATTTACTATTAGACCAGCATGGTTCAAGATTGCAGCGCCAGTATCCAAAGATGTCCCAAATGACAGAAGGTTGACAACCTCAAACACTTCCCTCCTCGGTAATTATACAACACGACTTCTCCCTACCAATTATCCACATAGGGCATTGACATCAAAGGGAAAAACACACCCAATTCCTCAAATGGGCATGAGTTCATCCTAGTTTCTAATGATTATTTCACCTAATGGCCAAGTTTATCCGTAAGAACGTCATCTGCGGGTACGGGGTTCCCCACGAGCTAATATCAGATAATGGGTTACACTTTAAAGCCGAGGTCAAATAACTGGTCGACGAGTATGGGATTCATAGAAAACAATCTTCTCCCTATCGACCACAAACCAATGGTGATGTCTAAGCTTCCAATAAAAACCCTAAAGCCATCATCCGTAAAATAATCGATAGTTGCTGAGACTGGGTCAATCGAATCTCTTATGCCCTATCGGGTTTTCGAACTTCAGTCTGAATGTCTACTAGGGATACCCCTTACTCTTTGTTATACGACATGCAGACAATCCTACCCAATGAGCTCGAAATACCTTACCTACGTGTCATGATTGAGAGCAACGTTAGCGAAGGAGACTAGCATCACTGCTACATTGACAAACTGCCACTTTTATACGAAAAGAGCTAGAAGGATCTATAAAAAAAATAAGGGTACCATCGCCGGATAGCGCAATCATTCAAATGAATATTCAAGGACCATGGTGTCCACGAAGGAGACTTGGTCCTCAAGAAAATAATATAACTTATCTCAGACCCCAAAGAAAATTCAAGCCCAATTGGTGCGACCCCTGTATAAAGAAAATTCTCACAAGAGACAACGTTATGCTCAGTGACCTCGATGGAGAGGAGATGGATCATCCAGTCAAGTTGGACTGTCTTATGAAGTTATACCCTTAGTTTGAAATATCAGCGTTCTACGACTCCTCCCGACTCCCTTTTATTCTAAAAAACCTCTCTTTATTTATCTTTACACAGAACTATGTGGGTCCCGATCCTCTAAAAAAAATTAGTTTCGAAATGGCACTCACAATTTTTTTCAAAACTCCATAGGTACGTAGGCAACTCATACACCTTACATGGGCCTCATCCCCATCTTATTCACAAAATTATGTCCTTTGTTAACATCTAAAAATGACGGTTCATTTTCTCATTTGCTTGAAGAAAAATATTATGTAAGGCTTAGTGATCACTACAGATAATTCGAATGTAAAACTCATCAAGAGGCAAAAAAACAAGAAGAAAATCATTTTTATTTCAAATAAGGAAAGGTGGCACCATTACATGAAGTCTCAACGAAGGAAGTTAAAACAAAGCAACTTATTTCACTAACTCAAAACAAGTCCTAAAAACAACAAACCTATCAAGCCACACAAAATTTATTTTAAAAAAATAAACTAAAAAGATTCACACAAATTTTACCCTTTTTCATAAATCTCTATCTGAAACTGCCAGAATACCAAGCCTCATCATCATCTTCCCCCCGGAGGAACCCAAATTTCCCATTCCTAGTTAATATTCCCAATGAGATACACGGAGCGGTATGCCCTCACTAGTCTAGAAAAAACCACTACCCCCTATTCCATGGTGTCGAAAAGAATAAACCACCTCTGGTTAGTCTCTTCTGTTTGGATCTTTACTATGACTCGTTTTTGCAACCACTTTAGATAGTTTCGAAACACATGCCAGACCCTTCTTACAAATTGAGAGGATGGATCAAAGACCAACCACTCACCCACAAAGAACCTAGCCTAATGCGCCGAGATACATCCAGGTCCCCCATGATAAAGAAGTCTAGTGTGCAAGGAAGCACTATTTGCTCCTACCCAACTTGACGCAAAAGCCGTTAAGAGAAATAGAATAAATTCTGCTGCAGGCAAACTGATTACATATATAGGTACTCTCCTATATCCAAAATAGGTTTTAATTCCCACCACCATGGAACTGACCAATGAAGTCACGATCTCCATGCTCTATAAACCAGTTATCTACAAATGTCTTGAAACAGATAAAGTATCGTGCAAAGAAATTCGACACGCCAACCATGGGATACTAAGGAGGAGACGTCAAACGTAACCTCTCAGGAAGACACATGAATAACAACATCGAGATCCCCCAAGAAAATCATAGATACCTTCTCTCTAAGTGTTAAGACCATTCAGAGTCTCAGTGAGTATCATCACAGCAGGATTGTGCCGGTATGACATCCACGCTATTTTCATGGCCAACTGGAGATCCACCATTAATCTCTCGTCAGCAACAAAATCCTTGAAGTAATTCCAAAGGAAACAACCCTGACATAACCCGCATTATTAAAATCCCTCAAGCACATAGAGTGCATGACAGTCGGAAGGGAAATTATTCCCCCAGTAACCAACGGTTGAGTTACCAAAGGGGAAATACGAAGAAACTCTGCTAACAACGATCGGAGAGAATGAGAGAATTTAGGAATATCTATCACTACACTAGGATTGATTTCAAATATGGGAAAGAATTCTTAATAAGTCAAACATACCTCATATAGGACGAAATAAAAAATATGGTCTTCCCGGCACCAGAACTGTGCCACCGCTGCTAGCATATTCTAGGCAATGGATCTATTACGCCACAGAGAGACTCGACATAAGTTAAAAGCCTCATAATCCACATTATATGGACACATGGTATCTATAACTTTGAGGTAGGAAGAAAATTCTACATGCATCGAAAGAGCCATTTGGGAACAATAAAAGCATGAAGTAAGAAGCAATAAGCAAGAAGAGGAAATTGGGTATGGGTGGAAAACTCACACTCCTTACCTCCCCTTTTATACAAAAAATACGTGGAAAATGACAAAGGATCTAAAATCCACGTAAATTCCTAGCCCTATAAGACTGTAATCAAAGCCATAGAGTGATTTGACTTGACCCATATGCCGATAGTAAGGACAAGGGGTACAATGATCTTTCAATCTTTCCACTTTTGTAAAAATCAATTTCTCGAAAAGAAATCCTTATTTTGAAAAATATTTGTGTCATTTGTTCTTAAATTATCCAGTTTTACTTATTATTTCAAAAATTAATCTTTTCCTTGAGCAATTTTACTCTCTTTTTCCTGAATAAATAAACATCATGTCATCTTTACACTCTGAATGGAAATATAAAATGCATATAGGATAAGTCATTAAAATAAGAAAAAATACAAAATGCATTCATACATAGATATTTTTATTACATAAATGCGGCCTTGTAGGCCAAAAGAAGAAAACCAGAAGAAAAAAAATGAGACTTTGCCCGAACGCACAATCTCTCTTTCTTAAACCCTTACCCTCTGGGGTGGATACTCTTTCCCTGAAGACGACCAGTAAAACCTCCACTACCATACAAAAAAAAGTAGGAAGGAATGAAATACTTGACATAAGAAGTCACGAAAGCCACCTAGTCCATAGTATCCTTGAGTGAAGTGGTCGGCACTCGACCATACGACAAGTAAATAAACAAAGACAAAAGACCAATGATACGACCCAAACATGATTATGATAAACCATGTTTAAATCATGCTTATCGTATGGGATGAGGATAATGTGTTATTGGAATATATAATTTTATGTTATTGTGTTTAGTCTAATCATACCTTCATAACTTATGAAATATTGAATTAGTCACAAACACAAATTTGTGAAGTCTTCGGTAGGAATGTTCGAGTTCGGCACTTGTTTTGGACACTATAATATAATAATTGACCTGAGGTTAAAACTAGATAGTTGTATATATATGAGTTAAGTTTGTAACACAACAAATGGTGTGTAAAACAGAGGTCCGACCAAGAAGTTATACTGAAATTACGAAGCAGGGGAAAATCTATCCATTCGTTAAGTGGTATTTTGTCTTATATGTATAACAAATGGATGAATTTCGTTGGTTGGAAGGGGGGGGGGGGGGGGGGAAAGCTTGGCCGACTTAAGCCCCTTTAAAGGACCTTATTCTTTAGCCAAAATCATCAATTATACATTTTGTCCTGAAGAGAGAGAAACATGAAGTTTGAGAAGAGAAAGGCGAGGAAAAATTGGAGAAAAATCCATAGGAAATTACGCAAACATCCCTAAGGTAATTCTACCTATAAATCTTGTATATTATTGGAATTAGTGATTTAAAATGATATAAATAATCATTTTTTTACTAAAATTCCATGTTTTGATGTATACGTATGGATAGATGCGGGTTTAAGCAAACTTGAACGTGTAAATCATGTATATTGATTCGATTGGAAACCCTGTGTATTCAAACTCCTATAACATTGTGTGTATTTATTGGAATTGAATTATTAAAGTTGGATATGAAAATAAACCCATATATGTATAACATATAAAAATATTATGTGAAAATACCAAGAAATGAATCTTTGGTGATAGTTTGAATTTATTGTATCAAATCTTCTCAACGGTGTAACTATGCACACCAGGTGTTCGATGTTTCTCTTGACATAGAAAATGAACCTTAAAAATTATGAAACTTTAATTTTGTATTGATAAATATGTTTACGGATGTTGGGTGAAATATCAAAGGATGTTATGATGTAGAAAAATTATGAAAATTCTTCGAAGTTGACTTAACGATAAAACAGTCTATAGGGTATATTTTCTTTCTAATAAAGAAATGGACACATCTTGCTCTAGTAAACTTGAAATGAGGTGTTGTCTTTTATATTGGGAACCTTCTATGATAATAATTGGATTACCAATAAGAAATTAAATAATGTTTGGGCTATGGATTGGATATGTTGAATATTTTCACATGAAATTGAATGAGGCTTCATTTATAATAAATGATTAGAATGGGATACTATATTGCTTATGAATTCGGTTAAGGTTATTTTTCTTTGGATTGTTAACATCCTTATGATGATAGTAATATTATAAGAATGAATATGTGTAAGGGAAGAAGAACTGGTTGATCCAGTGCCAATAAAGGCAAGGGAAAAACCCATGAAGTTGCTAAGGTGAGTGTACTCACTAGTAAGATGTATTTATACATTATTATGGATATTATTTGTTGTACTTGTTGGGTTGAGTATAAATATGAGATGTTTTACTTATTGAGATGAATATGGATATGATATGTTGAACTTATTGAGTTGATTAAGGTTAGGATACGTCGTACTTACTGAGTTGATTATGGATATGATGTGAATGTATTATAACAGATGTTATGGCTTATTTATAGCCAAGAGATGTTATGACTTATATATAGCCGAGAGATGTTATGGCTTATTATAGCCAAGAGATTTTGTGCCTTATTAATAGCTAAGACATGTTATGGCTTATTTATAGCCAAGAGATGTTTTGGATTATTAATAGCCAAGAGATGTTATGGATTATTTATAGCCAAGAGATGTTATGGCTTATTATAGCCAAGAGATGTTATGGCTTATCAAAAGACAAGAGATGTTAATGCTTATTATATACAATAGATGTTATGGCTTATAAATAGGCAAGAGATGTTATGACTTATTATAGCCAAGAGATGTTATGGCTTATCAACAGCGAAGAGATGTTATGGCTCATTAACAACCAAGAAATGTTATAGCTTATTAACAGCCAATAGATGTTGAGATGTTTTATATTGTTACATAGCTACGACTTATTGCATTTAATTTTATGCACTAGTGTAGTAGTAATGCATTCAGTGAGATCTTTTGCTCATGAATCCTATGCTATGTTTTTTTTCAGGTAATGAAATGTCACTACCAAATTTAGGCGGTCGGGTGGGGTTAGCAAGGGATTCGTAAAACCATAATTTTGGTCAAATTAAAAAGGGGTAATTTAATCCTACTGATCCTTTGAGCAAGTTAGAATAAGCACGATTACTTTAAAATTTTGAATTTTTTTTAGTGATATGACTTCATGCTGATATTGAAAAAGGATACTTGTATTTATTGTTTGGTTAAGGTAATTATGGTTTGACTCACTTTGTCTTTCAAATTAAATTATAAATAACTGGGTTGGGGTGTGTCAACTTCATATCAGAGCCTTGGTTTTAGCGGTTCTGGGGTGAGGAACGCTGAGATTTGGTAGTGGAAGTACAAATTGTTTTGAGTCATAAGTAAATTTGCTAGTTATACATACATATTGTTGTACGAGATGTGAAATTCAAGGATCTTGCAGGAAAGAAAATGAGATGTTAAGGTTTATTCGATGACAGCGAATATAGGTATTTGTATATCAATCATTGCATTGTTTTATTTGTGGTATGGACAAACATGTCATTGAATGAAGTTTTTTAAAGAGAAAATGTGATATATGAAAATAGTGAAGTATTGGAACTAATCCCTTCTTATACTGGAATATGTAAACTTGAGTAGTGTCACTTATTAATCCATGGTTTGGTGTGTGCCCATTTATGTGGGAGTGTGAGGTACGAGAACCCATATTCCTTTTAAGGATGAGATGGTAAATTGTTAGAGCGTGAATCAAATAAAGATTCACATGGTATAGGTGAAGTGAGAAGATTAATAGATGTATATGTTTAAATTTAATATTTGAAATGGTCTCAAATCCAATTACCAGTCAATATATCGTAATTGATACGAATATGGGTTCATACTGAATTATGATAAGTATAAGGAAAGAGTAATAAGAAATGAGATGTATTTTTTTATAGTATGCATATATGTAGTTAATATTATTCCTGGGATGTTTTGAAATGCTTATATGAATAGCAGAGTGAAGACGAAGTGTTAAAGAGTGGGAAGTTTAAAAGTATTGGAGAGCCATTTTAAGAGTATGTGTTGTGTATGAGTATAGGAAAGATGCTAATCGGGTTTGAATATCAACAATTGGTTTGGGTGGATATTGAGATATGTTTGTCATTGTACATACGTGTTATCACTAAGAGTATTCCATATAATGAATATGATTGACACTATACGGAGCCACCAAGAAGTATGTCTAAAGATAATGTGTTATGTGAGATACCGTAAGGGGATATGTTAACGTATTTGTATAGGCTATTTGAAAGAAACACAATATATAATAGTTAAGATACAGATTATGGGGTAGGTATGTTTGGTTAAAGTTTTCAAGGGTGATGGTATATTTTACATCCATGTTACCAAACGGGTAAGGTAAGTGTATTAATAATGTTGCATAAGACTATAATGTTAATAAGGATTGGGGTAAGATTATGATTGTAAAGTTATTATGTTGGATAAATGACTTATTAAGATCATTGTATGTTTAGTTAAAGAACAATCAAATGATACTGGAAAAAAGGGGATATAGTGAGAATTTAGATTGAGTTCATAGTGCATGACTGCATAATATACATGAAGGTGAATATGAAATCTTGGTTAAGAATAATCATTGAGTGAATGATTGTTCAGTTTCAATGTATGAATATTAATGAGGTTATATTTAAATTAAGAAATTGTAAGGACGAGATTTAACATACTCTTAAACATCAGAAATGTTATGGATAGTAGTTAAGGTCAAACACATGTATTTGGTGTTGAATGGAAAATGAGAAGATGTCATATAATAAGCTAGTCTTGTAATATGATATTTATGAATTGAAATATTTAATGGAAGTTGGAGAAAGGAAATATAAGAAGTTAGTCTTGTAACAGAATATTTATTATTTGAAATATTACATGATAATAAGGATGGACCTTAGGAATGAAAGGATAAAGTAATATATGAGTTGGGAATTGACTTCCATTTATAAGAAATCATTAGATTATTATTCTTACATGTAAGTGATAAATAAAATGAAGATGATATGAGAGAAGATTTGCGATCATGAGTAAATAGTATTCCAAATTGGTTGGTAAGTGAAATTTCCCCTAAATTTCGGGGACGAAATTTTCTAGGGGGGAGGTTGTGACGACCCAAATATGATTATGATAAACCATGTTTAAATCATTCTTATCGTATGGGATGAGGATAATGTGTTATTAGAATATATAATTTTAAGTTATTGTGTTTAGTCTAATCCCACCTTCATAACTTACGAAATATTGAATTAGTCGCAAACACAAATTTATGGATTCTTCGGTACGAAGGTTCGAGTTCGGGACTAGTTTTGGACACTATAATATAATAATTTACTTGAGGTTAAAAATAGATAGTTGTATATGTATTAGTTAAATTTCTAATAAAATAAACGGTGTGTAAAACAGAGGTCTGAGTTAGAAGTTATACTTAAATTACCAAGAAGGGACAAATATGTCCATTCGTTAAGTGGTATTTTGTCTTATATGTATAACAAATGGACGAATTTCATTGGTTCGATGGGGGGGGGGGATTCTTGGACGAATTAATCCCATTTAAAGAACCTTCTTCTTCAGCCAAACTTAACCATTAGAGAGTTTGGTCTGAGGAGAGAGAAATGAGAAGTTTAAGAAGAGAAAGGTGAGGAAAAATTGGAGAAAAATCCATAAGAAATTACAAAAAGATCCCTAAGGTAATTCTACCTCTAAATCTTGTATATTATTGGAATTAGTGATTTCAAATGATATAAATAATAATTTGTTTAATAAAATTTCTTATTTTGAAGTATACGTACGAGTAGATACGGGTTTAAGAAAAGTTGAACGTGTAAATCATGTATATTTATTCGATTGGAAACCCTGTGTATTCAAACTCCTATAACGTTTTTTATATTTATTAGAATTGAATGATTCAAGTTATATATGAAAATAGACTAATATATGTATAACATATATGAATATTGTGTGAAAATACCAAGAAATGAATCTTTGGTGATAGTTTGAATTTCATGTATCAAATATGCTCCAAAGGTGTAAGTATGCACACCAGGTGTTCGATGTTTTTGCTTGACATAGCAAATGACCATTAAAAATTATGAAAACTTAATTTTGAATTACTAAACATGTTTACGGATGTTGGGTGAATTATCAAAGGAAGTTATGATGCAGAAAAATTATGAAAATTCTTTGAAGTTGACTGAACTATAAAAAAGTTTATAGGGTAGATTTGATTTGTAATTGTAAAGACACAAATTTCCAATTGAGTCCTTTGTAGTTTTAGCTCAATTTAGGAAAAAAAAGTTTGAGTCATAGGATAGAGTATATTGATCATCCTTCAATCCTATGACGTGTGTGTTGAAGACGTAGCGGCCAAATGTATAAAGCTTCATCACAATGCTGAGTTTAAGTGCCTCATTTTCTACGTCATCAACAGTGGTTCCATGCTCCCATGGTATGAATGCATTAATATATATATATATATATATATATATATATATATATATATATATAGGAGATTGGAACATGTTTAAATGGGTGTTAGGTTTTAAAACTGCATTTTGTTTTCAGAAATGTTTTCTATTATAACTTATATATAAAGTATATAATGCTTTTGGGCTAAAAATGAAATTTTGGAATTTTCTATAAGTTCGTTCGAAGTGTCGTTCGAACGACATTGTCGTTCAAACCACATGTCGTTTGAATGATATTGCCAACAACTTCCCATATTGGCCACTGGAACTTCATTTGAAATGTCGTTCGAACGAGATGGTTGTTCGAATGAGATTTCCAACGAGCTTCTAACGAGTTGACACTAGAGCTTCGTTAGAAGACTCGTTCGAACGAAAATGTCGTTCGAATGAGATGTCAGGAAATAACAGTTTTTGATAGTTTTTTCCCATGTTCTCCACTTCTTTCCCCACTATCTTTTCACAATGTAACTATGTGCGGTAATAATTTTTGAAATATAATCTATTTCATATCCTTCTAACTCGTAGAGACTATTTTGAGAGCAAAATCATCATCAGAAAAAGATCAAGTTTTGAGTGATAATTTTCAAAGACAAATTCAATTGCCACTCTAGTTTTCACCCATTGTTTTGTTTATCCATGTTCAAAAATATATATACATCTAGCTTGGAGTTTGGCACCGCTTTTGTCTCTACATCAAATTGAAGAGATTTTTTGGGTTTTCTTCTAAATCCCATAAAGAAGAAGAGTTCGTTTTTCTGCGATATTCTCAAGTGGTAAAAGAGACCACGTGTGGATGATGGTGTACCTATTTTTCGATTGGTAAGTCCAAGATCGCGGTGGAGATCCGTGGTTATCCTCTAGGAAGAGGTGGTTACAAGAAGATGTGTCAAGGTTTGAGAGGGTTCGAGTGAAGGAAGTAAGTCATCTGTCATGTAAATGTAAATTCCGTACTTAGTGGATTTGAGGCTAGGCCGTCCGAGGTTATGTCCCGTTGTGGGTTTTTTCTAGTACATCGCGGCGTAGTGTGATTGATTTACTTTTTTCTTGCATAATAACTTAGAACGCATGCTTAGGATAATTCAAGATAAAATTGGTTTTAATTGTCACACTTAATTTAATTTGGTGCTAATTAAATTTGGGTAATGTTTATTTAATTCAAGTCTATTACAAAACTAGTTTGGCCTAATTTGTAAATATTGATGAATATGACTTAGGAAAATTCTAGGACTCGGATTAATTATGTTTAAGTGAAAATATTTTTATTGGATTAAATTTATTTCACTTTGTTTAGTTTTAATTTGAAAGAAGAAATTAAAATTTGTTTATTGTATTGAACCATCAATTTTACGCTTTCGCATTTATAAAAGGAAAATACTTTTGAATTTAAAATTGAGGGCCAATTATTCCAACAATTGGTATCAGAACCAAAGCGATAAATTATTTCGTTAAAGATGCTTTAAATAGTTTTTGGCTAAAATGGATTTTTCCCCATTCTCAAAATTTCCTATTTTCGATGGTTCTAACTACACGTAATGGAAAGCACGAATGAAATTGACACTAAAATCTATCAACGAGAGAGTTTGGTTATCTGCTGTTAACGTGCGGTCTCCACCAACTTATTTAGTAGAAAATGAACGTGTTCCCAAATCGGCCGAAAGATGGACTGAAAATGAGTTTAAACTTTCAAATTTTGATTTTCGAGGTTTAAATGCCTTGTTTAGCGTGGTCACACAGGAAGAATTCAAACGTATTATGACGTGTGAAATCGCTAAAGAAGCTTGGGATATTTTATAATTAACTCATGAAGGAACTAGTGTCGTTAAGGCTTCTAAACTCCAAAACCTCACCACTCAATTTGAAACCATCAAAATGAATGAAAAATAAACTTTTGATGAATTTTATGCTACACTTTCAGACATTGTTAATTCATCTTTTAACTTGGGAGAGAAAATACTCGAAAACCGAGTTGTAAAGAAAATTTTAAGGTCCCTTCCCGATAGATTTATTCCAAAAGTGACTGTTTTAAATTCTTTACCAACTTTAGCCTCTACGAAATTAGAAGAGCTTGTAGGTGATTTAGAAACCTATGAACTAGACACGTTTCCCTCTAAAACTGAAAAGAAAATAGAAAAGGGCATTGCTTTAAAATCCCGAAAATAGGTCAAACAAGTAGTACAGAGCGAGAGCGATAGTGAATCGGAAGACATGACCTTGTTTGCTCGAAAATTTAGAAAATTTCTTAAATTTAACAGAGATAAATTTAAAAATGATATTAAGAAATTTGAAACTTCTAAGTATGACAAAGCTGAAAGGATCCCTAAATCTTCTAACGAAAATTTAAATAGGGACAAGTCAAATAGGTGTTTTGTTTGTGAAGGGTATGGCCATAGGGCTTCTGAATGCCCCACTAAACTAAGGAGGGAGGGTAAGAGACCCATTTCATATAATGCGACCCTTAGTGATAGTTATAAGGAAGAGGGACCCGATTCCCCCACTAAGCCTTACTTTGTGGCTTTTATGGCTAGTCGTGTGAGTGATAATCAGAACTCATCGATTGATGAAACTTTAACACATGACACTTCCTTGCTCAAAGTTTACGAATCCCCTATTTTTTATGGTAGTGAGAGTGAACAAGAGAGAGTGAAAATGATGAGGTTGATGTGAGTGAGCTTCAAGTTGCTTTTCAAGAATTATTTGATGAATCTATTAAACTAAAAAGAGCTAATTTGAAGTTAGAAGCTAGTTTAAGAGGGCGTATCAAGGTCGTTGATGAGAGTGCGTTAAAAAAAGACCTTAGGACACGTGAGAGAGCTCTTCTAGAGAAGCTTGAATACATAGAAGGCGAGAGAGATAGCCTTAGGGGATTAATGGAAACCTTGAAAAAGGAGCTTCCAGCTTTTGAAGAGCGAAATATTTTATTAGAGTCTAACATTTTAGAAATGCAAAATAAATTAAAAGACTCTAATAATGTCAAATTTGATTTGGAGTGTCGTTCGAAAAAATTGGATAAAATCTTAGGAACGGTCCAAATTAAAAATGACATGTGTGGTTTAGGCTTCAATACTTGTAATGAATCTACTCATAAAGCCAAAACCAATGTTTTAGGAGAATATACTTGGAAAGTCTTTAGAGATCACTCCTTAGGTAAATCTTTTCGACATGTTTTTACTTGTACACATTGTGGTCGAAAAGGTCATCTTAGGAAATTTTGTTTTGATCTTAAACGAATTATTAGAAAATCCCAACACCAAGCAACTAAGGTAGTTAAAATTACTACACCTCAAGATAGTCATTCTTCATTAATTTGGGTTAGGAAATCCGACTTGGTTACCTTGTAAAATAGGATGTTAGATTCTCATTTACTTTCACATGCTTCCTCCCTTGCTAAATCTAAACGATGAATGTGTTAGTGTTTGCATACTTTAGCATTTGTACTTCATGCTATATTCACATGCTAAATGTATGCTTGTTTAAATCATTTTCTAGTATATGCTCCATGCTTAATCACATGCTAGAACTATGATTTTTGTTTTATCTTTTTGTATTATATTTTCTTATTTTTGTTTGTATTAAAAATTCAAAAAGATTTTTTTATCATTTGTGTTTATTTGTTTCATTTATGTTTAATGAAAAATACAAATGATTTTTGTGTGTCTTTTGAGTATATTTTTTTGGATTAAAAACGCCAAAAACTCAAAAAAAAAATATTTTTTGTATATTTTAGTTTGACACACTTTATGTGGCATACACTTGTGTTAGAATTCCATCTTTTACGCTCCCATGTGGTTAGAACTTTTGGTTTAGATTGTCAATCCTTATTATGTTCTTTACCATGCTTACATGGAGTAGTTGGATTTTGTGTTGATTTAAATAGATTCTATTTTTATATGCCTCTATTCACACGTGCACGAGCTCATTTGAAAGTTTAAAGTCACATATTATATTTGAGCTTTGTGAGGTGTTCTCCTTCCAATCTTGTTATCTACATATTTATGACCCAGGAGGACTAGTGCATGTCAAAATTCGGTGCACGTGAGTTTGTGAGATATAAAAAATGATATATAAATGTGCACGGGAAGGGATCCGAAAGGAATAATAATCCTTTACGATTGTAAGCCACCGTTTGAAATGGACCTAAAAGAAATACGTGGTCCAAAGGCCTAAAAACAGAAAAATGGCACTATAAGAAAAATAATTGCCAAGGCCTATGTTTGATTGATATATTCATTCAAAGTTAATATAAATGCTTATTGAGGAAGATTGGATGGTATATCAACGGTTTGCATAATGTCTGTTTATCCTAGTTAAGCTTTCAATGTCATGACTCTATTGGTTTGTAGAATCATCAACATGCTAGGCTTGTATGCATTGTGTATGTTTGTTCATTGAGTTCAATCTATATTTTTACATGAGGTTATATTCAAATGTGATGAAGTTTTCAATCAATTGAGAACTCCGTGAACATGTTTTAAGTGATTGTGTCTAAATTTAATCGTTATTTGTTCACACCCCAACACTTCCGTTTCAATATGACACATTTTTGCCATACGAGTGCGTAAGACTCCTATTATATTTTGTGTGTCATTTGTGTGTTTATCTCTCTCTCTCTCTATATATATATATATATATATATAGAGAGAGAGAGAGAGAGAGATAAACACACATGCTTCTACTTCATCAATTGGCATCTATCTTTGATTAGTTATGCTTTTTTTGCTCATATGCTTTACTGTCTAATCACTCTAAGCTTCAAAGTGGTTAATTAGTTTTATCCTTTGTCTATTCCTGAACAAAACGGCGGAGAATGATAGGGGAGAAATGGTATCTAAACCTATTATAATCATATCTTAGTTTGGGGGAGATTTATCTTAGGGGAGACGTCTTTCTAAGCTCATCACTGTTGATAATGAGAGAGAATTAATTTAAGGGGAGTACTTACTTTACTTGCATTAAATATTTTGAGTTGATCACTGTTGATAAAGAGAGAGAATTAATTTAGGGGGATTACTTACTTTACTTGCATTAAATATTTTGATATTCACATGCGTATAAAATTTTTTCTTAAGTGTGCAGGAATTATATTATAAGTGGCAACATTAACCGGCAAAGATTGTGATCCCTTGGGTTGTTTTGAGTCAGGCATTCTATTTTTATTTTGGGTGGTACTTTTATTAGTCTAGTAGAGGTTGACGTCCCTTTAGGATTTTTGTTTGGTTTTTGTCCCCGAATAGCCAAAGGGGGATATTTGTAAGGACACAAATTTCCAATTGAGTCCATTGTAGTTTTAGCTCAATTCCGGACAAAAAACGTTTGAGTCATAGGATAGAGTATATTGATCATCCTTTAATCCTATGATGTGTGTGTTGAAGACGTAGCGGCCAAGTATATAAAGCTTCATAAAAATGCCGAGTTTAAGTTCCTCGTTTTCGACGTCATCAACAGTGGTTCGATGCTCCCAAGGTGTGAATGCATTAATATATATATATATGAGCTTGGAACATGTTTAAATGGGTGTTAGGTTTTAAAAGTGCGTTGTGTTTTCAGAAATGTTTTCTATTAAAACTTATATATAAAGTATATATTTTTTTTGGGCTAAAAATGAAATTTTGGAACTTTTTGTAAGTTTGTTCGAAGTGTCGTTCGAACGAGATTGTCGTTCAAACCACATGTCATTCGAACGAGATTGCCAACAACTTCCCATATTGGCCACTGGAACTTCGTTCGAAATGTTGTTCAAACGAGATTTCCAACATGCTTATAACGAGTTCACACTGGAACTTCGTTAGAAGACTCGTTCGAAGGAGATTTTGTTCGAACGAAAATGTCGTTCGAATGAGATGTCAGGCGAGAACAGTTTTTGACAGTTTTTACCCATGTCCTCCACTTCTTTCCCCACTATCTTTTCACAACATAACTATGTGCGGGAATCATTTTTTAAATATAATCTTTTTCATATCCTTCTAACTCCGTGAGAGTGTTTTGAGAGCAAAATAATAAAGATAAAAAGATCAAGTTTTGAGTGATAATTTTCAAAGACAAATTCAATGACCACTCTAGTTTTCACCCATTGTTTTGTTTATCCAAGTTCATATATATATATACATATTTCTTGGAGTTTGGCACCGGGTTTGTCTCTACATAAAATTGAAGAGATCGTTTGGGTTTTCTTTTAAATCCCATAAAGAAGAAGAGTTTGTTTTTCTGCGATATTCTCATGTGGTAAAAGACACCACGTGTGGTTGACGGTGTACCTATTGTCCGATTGGTGAGTCCAAGATCGCCGTGGAGCTCCGTGGTTATCCGCTAGGAAGAGGTGGTTACAAGAAGACGCATCAAGGCTTAAGAGGGTTGGAGTTGAGGAAGTAAGTCATCTGTCTTGCAAATGTAAATTTCGTACTTAGTGAATTTGAGGGTAGGGCCGTCCAAGGTTTTTTCCCGTTGTGGGTTTTTCCTCGTGCATCGCGGCGTAGTGTGATTAATTTACTTTTATCTTGCATAATAACTTAGAACGCATGCTTAGGATAATTCATGATAAAATTGGTTTTAATTGTCACATTTAATTTAATTTGGTGCTAATTAAATTTGGGTAATGTTTATTTAATTGAAGTCTATTATTAAAACTGGTTTGGCCTAATTTGGAAATATTGATAAATATGACATAGCCAAATTCTAGGACTCGGATTAATTATGTTTAAGTGGAAATGTTTTTATTGGATTAAATTTATTTCACTTTGTTTAATTCTAATTTGAAAGAAGAAATTAAAATTTGTTTATTGTATTGAACCATCAATTTTACGCTTCCACATTTATAAAAGGAAATTACTTTTGAATTTAAAATTAGGGGCCAATTATTCCAACAGTAATAAAGAAATGGACATATATTGCTCTAGGAAACTTGAAATGAGGTGTTGTCTTTTATATTGGGAACCTTATATGATAAGAATTGGATTACCAAGAAGAAATTAAAGAATGTTTGGGCTATGGATTGGATATGTTGAATATTTTAACATGAAATTGAATGAGACTTAATTTATGATAAATGATTAGAATGGGATACTATGATGCTAATGAATTCGGTTAAGGTTATTTTTCTTTGGATTGTTAACATTCTTATGATGATACTAATATTATAAGAATGAATATGTGGAAGGGAAGAAGAACTGGTTGAACCAGTGCCATAAAAAGGCAAGGGAAAAACACATGAAGTGGCCAAGGTGAGTGTACTCACTAGTAAGATGTATTTATATATGATTATGGATATTATATGTTGTACTTGTTGGGTAGAGTATAAATATGAGATGATTTACTTATTGAGATGATTATGGATGTCATATGTTGTACTTATTGAGTTGATTATAAAAATTAGAGGTTGTACTTATCGAAATGATTATGGATATTATATGTTGTACTTACCGAATTGATTATAAATATGAGATGTCATACTTATTGAGATGATTTTGGATATTATATGTTGTACATGCCGAGTTGATTATAAATATGAGAGGTTGTGATTATTGAGATGATTATGGATGTCATACGTTGGACTTGCTGAGTTGATTATAAATATGATATATGGTACTTATCTAGATGATTATGGATATTATATGTTGTACTTGTCGAGTTAATTATAAATATGATATGTGGTACTTATTGAGATGATTATGGATATTATATATTGTACTGGTCGAGTTGAGTATAAATATGAGATGTGGTACTTATCGAGATGATTATGGATATTATATGTTGTACTTGCCAAGTTCATTATAAATATGAGATGCGGTACTTATTGAGATGATTATGGGTATTATACATTGTACTTACCGAGTTGAGTTTAAATATGAGATGTGGTACTTATTGAGATGATTATGGATATTATATGTTCTACTTGCCAAGTTGAGTATAAATATGAGATGTGGTACTTATCTAGATGATTATGGATATTATATGTTGTACTTGCCGAGTTGATTTTAAATATGAGATGTGGTACTTATTGAGATGATTATGGATATTATATATTGTAGTTACCGAGTTGAGTATAAATATGAGATGTTGTACTTATTGAGATGATTATGGATATTATATATTGTACACGACAAGTTGATTATAAATATGAGATGTGGTACTTATTGAGATGATTATGGACGTTATATGTTGTACTTACCGAGTTGATTATAAATATGATATGGTTTACTTAGCGAGATGATTATAAATATGATATGTTGTACTTGTTTAGATGATTATGGATATTATATATTGTACTTACAGAGTTGATTACAAATATGAGATGTCATACTTACCAAGTTGAATATGGATATGACATGTTGTACTTATTGAGTTGATTAAAGTTAGGATACATCGTACTTACTGAGTTGATTATGGATATGATGTGAATGTATTATTAGAGAAGTTATGGCTTATTTATAGCCAAGAGATGTTATAGCTTATTTATAGTCAAGAGATGTTATGGCTTATTATATCCAAGAGATGTTATGGCTTATCAATGGCCAAGAGATGTTATGACTTCTTATAGCCAAGGGATGTTATGGCTTATCAACACCCAAGAGATGTTATGGCTTATTATAGCCAAGAGATGTCATGGCTTATCAACAGCTAAGAGATGCTATGGATCATTGACAGCTAAGAGATGTTGAGATGTTTTATATTGTTACATAGATATGACTTATTGCATTTAATTTTATGCACTAGTGTAGTAGTAATGCATTCACTGAGCTATTTTGCTCACGATTCCTATGTTATGTTTTTTTTTAGGTAATGAAATATCGCTGCCACATCTAGGAGGTCGGGTGGGGTTAGCAAGGGATGCATAAAACCATAATTTTGGTAAAATTAAAAAGGGATAACTTAATCCTACTCATCCTTTGAGCAAGTTTGACTAAGCATGATTACTTTAAAATTTTGAAAAGTTTGTAGTGTTATGGCTTCATGTTGATATTGAAAAATGATACTTGTGTTTATTGTTTGGTTAAGGCAATTATGTTTTGACTCACTTTGACTTTCAAACTAAATTATAAATAACTGGGTTGGGGTGTGTCAACCAATTAGTCAGTAAAGAGAAAAGAATGAACCAAAAGAGACAAGAAAAGAGAATAAGAATATACCTCAAGCTGATGGACATCATCCGTAAGACATATTAACCCATGCGCCACTGCATTAGGATGGTGTGGTATGCTCAGTGACCCCCCACTACTCAGATGGAAATTATAAGAAAGGGTAGTGACTTGAATAATAGGAACCTCCTCTATCACTGCTGTCGTCGATGACGTACCACCACCCGTGCTGTGGAAAGATCCCATGTGCCTACTGGTGTCCCTACTCGTATTCATGGGAAGCGGAGGCATATTCACCATATCGTAAATGGAAGAGGGCATCAACCAGCTCATCACTAAATCCTGGTAATCATAACTCACCATTGTGTCCGTATAGAGCATATAGTGCTTGCCAACCAACGCTACCGCTCCAGCCTCGACATACATATCCTTCGCTCGCCTCATGTACATTGAGAACACCAACAGTGGGACCACCACCTCATGATCCACAATCTATCGCACCACTCTCTCTCCCAAGTACCAGACATACCCAAAATTGTGCGCCATCAATCTTTGCATCTGTGCATGCATAACCGTCATCCCCGTATCCTGACGAGCCTTCCTTTAAGGGTAAAAGGTCACCTACAATCCCCGACAGAGAATCAGTACTCATACATGAAAAAAATTCCATGAAAGGATTCAGAAGAAAAATGAATACCTAATCACTCGTCAAAGTGTTCCAATCTTGTAGCACTGCCACCAAGGACAAAGATTGGTTCGATCGCCTGTTGGACTTCCACCATCGGAACATCCGATAGAAGTCACCCAAATCCTCATCCTTCAGGGCCGTCAACCTCACCTTAAGAACAATAATCTTATAAAACCACTTCTACAAAAGACAGAATTCAACAAAAAAAGTAGACAAAGAAGAACGAAAGGAAATACATGGAAACAAAATAAGTCCGAAGTTACCTCCAAAAGGTACATGGCTTCTGTAAAGGTCCGTCAGAAGGACCGACTAAACGAATTTAAATAAGAATAGAGGGCTTCCAAAGTCAAGCTCCCCTAAACATAAAACTAGACATTGGAAAACACTCTCTATGAAAAAACAGAGAGGAACAATGTCGCTAATCATCACCACCAGAATTCCTCTAAGAAAAATCAAAATGATTAATCGATACGTCTATATCACCTCCCTCCCATTGGTCTCATCATCCTCACTATTCGATCCACCTCTATCTGCACACCCTTATAGTCAATGCCCAAAAACCATTGAACATTTATGGGGGGTACCAATCATCTCTCTTAATCCTAATTAGAAGGTATGGTTAGTGTCCCACCACCTCTCTCCCAAAGCACATAACATTGCAGTAAAATGCGATGTCTCATGCAAGGCCTACGCTAGACGGACAAAACCAGCAAAATTAACCATCAAGCGCACCACCGCCGGGAGATGCTCCCAAGCATCCTTCAACCCAGTCATTCCTCGAGAATGCATGACTGAAGGTGCTATGTCATTTTGCCAAAGCCAAAAATAAGGAAAAACCATTCATCGGTACAAAAAATCAAAGAAAAATTAAAAAAGTAATACCAAAAGTCAGCATACTTACAATGACACTACAGTTCTCACCTTAGATGAGTAGTGGTGTGAAAGCTCGTGCAAAAGAATACACTCCTTAGCTACCATCTTAATGAGATCAAAGGCATTCTCATTACCTATGGCAAGGGGCACCTTAGACTTCCACTCCAGGCCAACCTAGTCATCACCATTCAACAACTCCAAATTGTATCCCTCACTAGAAGAACCCCCTATTCAAGTTCTTGAAGGAAAACGAGTTTGGAATGGTTTTTATATAAAGAAATAAGAATATTCAAACACTTGAAGGTGTGAAAAATGAATAGGGATCGCCCCCTTTAATAGGGACTAAACGACATGCCAATCGGTAGACCACTCCACATACTGACCGACACCTATTCGTTCCTCTTCACAAGGTTGCCTAGGAGTCCATGCCATTGCCAAACAACAATTCTTACAACATACCGATCGGCAGACTCCCCTAAATTTAATACAAAAGATCATAGAAAATGCTAAAAAATCCAAAAATTACCCAGAAAATTCCTAAAAATACCGAAAAAATAAAAAAACATTTCTTCAAAAAGAAAAGTATTTTATTGGACACTAAAGCCCAAAAATCCTCACTAGGATTAATATTACACTTTTATCCCTAGCAATAACCTTAGACACACCTACCATTAACATATTTCACAAACATAACCAATAATGCACTACATCTAAGAGTAATATAATTCCCGATAAGAATATTAAATCTCAAGTCTTCCCCAGTGTAATGTAAACCTCAAATCAAACGATTCCTAAGTGGAATTGCAAGATAATACCTTTGGTGTTCCCTAACAGAATCTCTACGATAAACTTTCACCCCATTCATCCACCAGAATAATTTCAAGATATGCCTATAAGAAAAATCCCTCACAGTTTCCCCAGTGATGTTATCCCCTCTCAAAAGAACAAAATATTCAGTTGGATGTATAGAGGATAAATTATTCACCAGAAGAGACTTAAAATAACACAATTCGCTGCATAATCACATATGAATTTTCATCCCCAAGACAATTTAAAAACTTCCCAAGAGATAAGCTCTCCATTTTAAAACCTTAGGTCCTCGAAATCATCCTCGACCCGTAGAATTGGTTACTATAACTTTAGGTCTTCAAAATTAATCTCGACCTGCGGAATTGATTTATACAACTTGGGGCCCTCATAATTGACCTCAACCCTTAGAATTGGTGGTCATTGATAGGGCATAAATATTATATCTTAATCCCCTTAATTTTGGTACATTTGTGATCCCGAGCGGTTCAATTGATATGGATTTAACTCGTAATTATGATACTAACCTTCGTTGGCAAGTATTTCGTGTTTTGTGTTTCTTTTATGTGTTTTACAGGTAAAGTATGCAAGCGGTATGAAAGATAAATCGAAACAATGAAAGAAAGTTTAGGTAGGAAAGTTCATGGGCATTTTCGTAATTCTGCAGCTTAATCCCAAAGGTGGGGCCTACTGGAAAGTTGAAGAGATCGAAACAACTATAAAATTGGAAAAGATGACACCCAAATCCGAGCTACGGTGAAAGAGTTATAACCCCTTGAAGTTGAAGAAAATCCATACAAGAAAGGAAGAGAAGATGGAAAATATTCTAAGTGTTGAAAAGAGTCCCAAAACCAGCAAATTCCCTCGAACAACAGTGCGAACCGATTTAGGGGCAAACCAGTTCGAGGTACCTGCGAATCGGTTTGAGGTGCTGATGCACGAATTTGTCCCTTAATGATGATTGGTCCAAAGAATCCTATTATGTTACAACTCTTTCTAAAACGTACATGTATCATTGTATTGACTTAGAAAACATAGTTTTGATTAGTTTTTGATAGAGATACAAGTATGAGAATACCCTATGAACATAGATTTGATTTGGTGATTCAAGATTGATTATTTTCGGGTTTGATTTCAAGTTTTAATTCAGGTTTCATTCTCCCTATTATTGTTCTTACATGTTATTCTTCTTTCACGATTAAAAAAATTCTAGGTTTATAATAAGTCCTTTCATGTTTTAAATACACTTCCAATATAATTTGTATCAGATGCAACGTAGTTAATTCTTACAAAGTTAGGTTCAACATGTCAAGCTAAATTCTTTATGGTTGGGATGCATGAACTCAACCCGATGTGATAGTTGCATGTGTATACAATTAATCCTCTAAACTTAAGGATTTATTATGACCGTATTGCATAGCGCACACAACCATTGTACATCTTTGAATCTTGTTCGCTTCAGGGTAATCGGGATGCTTTAGAATGCAAGGCGAGTGTAGCTATCTTGTTACCGCTTTACTCATCCTCTAATTACGTATAGTACGGGCTTGAACCTCATATACGTAATGCTTGGAAGTACGAAAGTCTGGGTCAAATTAATCACTTAAATTTATGATTAGTTTTATACCAACAATACACTAGGTTTGAGGGATTGTATTACCGACTTGTTTTTCTCATCATATAGTTCAAGTTTTAGTTCAATCATCATCAATCATCTAGGTAATTTAGAGAAATTGCATTTTTTTGTATTTGTTTCACCATTCAAATCACGTTTTCCTTCTTCTTATTGTTGAATTTAGGTTAACCATCCTTCCTTCCGCCGTCGCGATTTTTTTGTCCTATTTCACTGTGGAGAAAACCCCGACTTACCAGGTTTATTACTAACACGACAGGCTTGCACTTGAACCTAGAGATAATGCACATTAGACACATGTTCTTAGTCGCGTAATGTTTTTGGCGCTGTTGTCGTGGAATTAGGTAGACGTAGGTTAGATTCCGTTAATCTAAAACCTCTACCAAAAAAAAATACTAAAAAAAAAACACAGAAAGATACTTCATCTCTCATAAGCCCGTTAATGCAAAATCCTGAACTCACTCTAACTCCCCAAAATACTCCAACCAGTATTCACGAAAACTCAATAGTTGAGTACGTTCCCGATAGCCCTCACACTCCAAACGTTCCACAATTTTGGGTTCCACCTTTGACACCTCAACACTCAATTGCAAGTAACACTCCACCATCCCTCTTAGGACACACTACAGAGAACCCTCTGAGAATACCAAGTGAGGATACAGAGTCATTAAGTGAGAGAGCCATGTCACAATACGGTATTGTATCCACAGGTGAGGAAGAGGTCCCATACCGCGCTTTGAGAGAAATCTTATATCCCGAGCGAATTATCACTCTGGATGCATTTTACTCCCATATAATGCAGGGAAATTTAGTTTTAGGAATGGGATGATCCAAATACTTCCCAACTACCATGGAATGGAATAAAAAATCAATATATACACATCCGGGAATTTGAGGAGGCGTACGAGACCATCAGTGACCAAACTTTCACAAAAGATGTGATTCGCCCCAAACTCTTCCCATTCTCGCTAAAGGACAAGGATACGACCTGGCTATGGTCTTTACCCCCAAACTCAATTGCATCAGGGAGTGACTTGCAATCTAAATTTCTTAAGAAATTCTTTCCTCCATGTCGAACGAACTCCATCAAAGCTCAAATTCAAACCTTTAGACAATCAGAAAATGAGTCATTTGATCGATTCTATGAGCATTTTAACGAGTTAATCACTTCATGACCTCATTATGGATATGATAAATTGCAAATCATTTCATTCCTCCATAATGGGCTGAATATAAATTCCAAACAAATCATTGAAACCATGTGTGATGGTCCCTTTGTCGACCTAGACGCCAATGATGTTGAGCTTCATTTGAGGTATGTCGCTGAGACTACCCGATCATAGGATACTTCTAACCCTAGTGCACATAATCAAACACATCAAACAACAACCACTCCATCGGCGGCCAACCTATTTTACGTGGAAAAGGATACCATGAAGGTCAATCGACTCGATCTATTGGAGAAAGGAATGTGAGAAGTACTTGAGAAATGCGCAAGAAGAACAACTAGTTCCATCCCAAATCCCATTGAGATGGTGTGTGGTAGTTTTGAGGTGGTACATTAAACCAAGGAATGCCCGACGATACTCGCCTACAAAGTTATGCTTCAAGAGCAAGTGAATGGTGTAGGAGGATTTAAGGGTACTTTCAATGCACTGCACGAAAATTCCTACAACCCTTCATGGAAAAACCACCCTAGATTTGGCTATAGGCAACAAAATGCTGTGATGAATCCTAATTCACATGTTTCCCCTCCCCCACCATCACACTTTCAATAATCACCTCACATGTAAGAACATGTGCAAGCACCACCACCTCCAGGACCATATATCGCTCCACCGTAGAGAAGCCTCGAGGATATGATAAACAAATTTATCACTGCCCAGAATGCAACCACTGCTAGACATGAGCGCATGATCAATGACATAAATGAGACTATTTCAAAGATGCAATCATCATTGAGTATCCAAGAGAAGGGAAAGTTTCCTGTCCAAGGCCAAAGACCTCCCCAAGGTCAAACTAGTGTTAGCTCTACCTCTACGGAACACCAGGAGAAATGTCAAGATATGACCACTCTTCGTAGTGGGAGAGTAGTTAATTTATCACCTCCTCCACATAAGACAACCAAAGATAAGGAGATTTTGTCATGTATGAAAGAGGCCGAAGATGTCCCCTTAAAAGAGAGTGATAAAGAAGACACTAGTGAGCCCAAGGTAGTAGTGAAACCACCCTCTGTGGCACTGTTTCCTCAAAGTCTAGTTCCTTACCATAAAGGAACTCGATGGGATGAAGTAATAGATGTACCAAAGCAAGTAAAGTTAAATTTTCCTTTCCTCGATGCCATTAAGCAGATTCCCACTTATGCAAAAGTCATCAAAGACTTGTTAACACTAAAGAGGAATATGAAGGTAAAGAAAAATGTATTTCTAGCACAGAATGTGAACTCCATTCTACTTAATGATCTCCCGCCAAAATTCCAAGATCGTGGTGCACCCACCATTTCCTGCATCATTGGAGAAAATAAAATTGAAAAGGCCTTACTTAAATTGGGAGCAAGTGTCAATATCCTCCCTTATGCCATCTATAGGAAACTTGATCTGGGCGACCTCAAGCCCACAAAGATCACTATCCAATTGGAGGATCGAGGTTTGTGATTATAGAGACATCTCCTGAGATAATTTTCTTCACAATGTAGGGGGCGCTCCAATTCCGTTTGAATTTTCCTCTGCAGTCCCAAACGAATTCTATAATCCTAAGGTCTCCTCCCTGAACACTGCGATTCTTATTTTTGGGTTTAATGATCGTGCTATCAATAAATGGTACCCTTGTTTATAATACAGATCTTTCATCCTTTTTTGATCCAAGTGTGATAATTCGTCGAAACAGCTTTGATGACAATATTCTTTTCTAACTTTACTCTCGACCATGACACAGAGGGGAGGTATTTCTAGCTCAGGGGGTAGGAATTCTTCCATATCATACATTAAATAATAATTTGTATCCATAGTAGGCATTCTGATTAAAGTGTGGTATCCCGAAGGTCATAGGGATCCGATCTGCCCAATCTCTGTAATTCTCGATAATCTTGTTGATTATGGTTTTGAGGCTTTTATTGGCATCTTAGATGGCACCATTGGTTTCGGATCGATAGGGAAATCATTTGTATCTCTGAATCCCGTACTCGTTGACTAGTTTGTGATCTCAGCTTCAAAGTGGTGCCCATTATCTGATACTAACTCATGGGGAACTTCGTATCGTCCGATGATCTTCTTCTTGATAAACTTAAGCACTTTCTTGGCATTCATCACTATGTATGACTCGGCTTCGACCTGTTTAGTGAAGTAATCAATGGAGACTAGGATGAATTTATGAATGGTTGAAGCTTTGGGAGTAACATTCCTTATGATGTCAATGCCTCAGGTGTAAAAAGGCTCGGAATAGTTAATGTTGTATACTTCTCGAGGATACAAGTATTAGATATTGACAAACTATTGGCATTTTAGGAATCTTCGAACATAGGAAATCCAATTTTGAACTATGGTGGCCTAATAGTACCCTTAACGTATGATCTTTTCGGAAAGCATGTGATAATTTATGCAGTGCCGGCATTCCCCACTTGAGAAATTCTGCATCATTTCTTCAGCATCAGTCCCTTTTATGCAATGCAAATAGGTTCCATCAAAGTTTCTCTTGAATAACGATTTATCGCAGTTGATATACTAGGTTCCCTATTTGAAAAGGGTTACACGATCCTTCTTATTAGCGTCTTAGGAATACCTACCATGTTTGATGAGGATCCAAATATCAAAGTACCATAACTCGTCCATATTAATATCTTCATCAGTGATGAGTTGAATGTGGTAGCATTGGATAGGCATGGCTTGTTTGAAAATTAGGAAATGGTAAATTTTTAGTCCCTCAATCTTGTTGACTATTGAGACAAGGGTAGCAAGGGCATTAGCTAGGTTGTTCTTCACACGAGGATAGTAGTAGAAGGTGACATCTTTACACTGGGAGACAAACTCTTCTAAGTGTTCATGGAAGGGTAAGAGCTTCTCAACTTTGAATTTCCATTTTCTAAGGATTAAACCAACAATGAGGTAAGAGTCTTCATAGACATATAGGTTCTAGATTCATTTCTTGAGGGTGATCTTGAGGCCTATAGTTCACGCCTCATACTCAGTCATGTTATTAGTGCAATGGAAGTCTAGTTTGATGGCAATGGTGGTGTCAGAGTCATGAGAGGCGATTAGTAGTATCCCAATGCCGTATCCTTTCTTATTGCAAGATCCATCAAAGAACATTTGTCATATAATATCTCGTTAAGATTTGCAGAGATTATCTCCACCCGGGAATTCTGAAACCCAAACATCAGTTCCTTCTATGGGGTAATCATCAAGGGAGTCAAAGATGGATCTCCCTATAGTAGTTTTCTATATGACGTACAAAATATTACATTTTTCTAGAATCATCAACCAACGGGCCATTTGTCTTGACATAATGATCTTTTCTAACATATATTTTATTGTATCCATATGGGATACTAGTCTAATGGGGAAGGCAAGCATGTAGTTCCATCACTTCTACGTGACCCAGACCAGGGTGACACACGTTTTCTCCAAAGAAGTGTTATTAACCTTGTAACTAATTAATTGTTGTTTTGCATAATAACTGGCTCTTTCCTTACGTTATTCTTCAATGTATTGGGAAAGCGAATCCCCTGATGTGGTATCTGTTACGATCAAGTGTCAGACGAGGGGGAGACTTCGTTACGAAGGCATAAGCACTAGACGTCAATTGAGGTATCACTTGATTTGGTCAAAGGTTTCTTCGCATGCCTCATTCAAAACTTTTGTTAAATTATTTTGGAGAAGTTTGAAAATGGGTTCACAGAGAGAAGTCAGTTAGCTGATTAACCAATTAATGTACTGTAGTTTACCTAAGAATTGTAAGACCTATTTCTTCATCCATTGCTTTAATTTTATTAGGGACTACATTCATTCCCTTCTCACTAACCATGAATCCAGAGAGTTTTACTTTCGTGATGCCGAAAACAAATTTATGTGGACTTAGTCACATTTGGTATTTACGAAGTCATTCATAGACCTTTTTAAGGTCGGTAATGTGACCTTCCAAAGTGTTAGACTTAATGATTATATCATATACATAGACATATACCTCTTATGAATAAGGTTGTGCATGATTTCGGTGGCATCCCTTTGCTAGGTAACCCCTACATTCTCGAGTCTTAATTGTATGATAATATCGCAAAAGGTTTCCCATGGGGTGATGAAGATAGTTTTGTCATGATGGTTTGGGTGAATCTTTATATTGTTATATCAGTCAAATACATAGATAAATCACTTGAGGCATGGCTGGCCATGTTTTCTTTGATCATGTCGATATTGAACAATAGCTAATCCGCTTTTGGTGATGCTTTATTCAAATCTCGAATTTCAACGCACATGCGGAATTTTCCTCTTGACCTCAACATGGGGATAATATCGAAGAGCCATGTTCTCTATTTGACTACACGAATGAAACCCAGATTTAGTTGTTTGACCACTTCCTCTTTGATTTTGATCCACCACTGGGTAAGGAGGTTTCTTACCTTCTGTTTGATTAGCTTCATTTTATGGAATGTGACGACCTCGTGCTAAGCTATTTTCGAGTTAATGATGATCAAGTCTTCATAGGACCATGCAAAGAAATCCACGAGTTCTTTTAGTAGTTCTACCATGCTTATTAAGGATATTCTATATCATAGTCTCATGCCGATGGTTACTAGAACCGAGATTAGTAACAACAATCTCATCTTAATTTCTTTGAATAAAGTTATGTTATTTGTTATTCTCCTTATTAAGATCAGTTAAGAATTGTTCATTTGTGAAATCATCATCATCAAAGGTTGGATTAGAATCAAGGCAATAATATAAGGCATACTAAGATACTCAAAATCCTCATTTATTTCATTTTCAGGAAAAAACATCATTAAGAAACTCATCAAAAGAGGTCTTAGTTACATTAATATAAGGAAAAGGAAAAATAACATTAGGTGAAATGACTTGGATAGGATAAATGGTAGGGTCAGGTTTAATCTGAGCGGGTTGGACTGGTATGGGATTCTAATTGAGGATAGGCATGTCAAATCCTTTGATTGGAGTGGAAGGGTATAACATCGCTTCATCCGAGTGGATCATGAAGATACTTATTCCCAATGCGTATAGGTTAATTGAGTCTTTAAAAATAGTCACCTCAGAGTCCATAAGAAATGTCATGCCTTCTTGGTGAGATGTTGAAATTCATGTTAGCATTATTTGGTCCAAAAGTTATTATCTTGAAAGACTATTTCCATCTCTAATTTCATCTTCTTATCGACATGGTCATACCGTGGTTTAGGGAAGCCACATAAATGGATATATTAACCCTCGTGGAGAAATCTTTTGTTCAAAGAGTCTCTTGAAATAGTCTTTTCATCTTCTAAGCTAATTATTGTTCTTGGTCGTTAGAGTTATTTGAGTTCCTATGTGAAGGGTGGTAACCTAGGCCACATAGGTGAAAGGCCTCCTTCAGGAGTAAGGTCTAAATGATCCCTTAATTGCATCTCCCTAACCCCATTTGGTTCATGAGGTGCATGTACTTGAACATATGAATCACACCCTCAGCCTATATAAGGTACACTTTCTCCTTCACTTTGATTGATATTCTAATAAAACCTACTGCTACTCTATAAAATTGAGTCCAAAGAGAGAAAACTTAAGTGTGTACCTTCCATGTACATTAGTGCCCTAACATAGTGCCAAAACTTCTCTACCTTATAAACTTAATATAGGTCAGGGCCGAATAACTCAACCCTTGTGTTATTTTGTGTTTCTCCAATACTTTTTACTAAACTTCTCGTTAATTACCACTGTATTATATATGTGCAATAAATTCATTCATGGTGAATCCATTGTATGATTTAATTTTTCATAAACTTGACCTTGATGATAAGTTAAAAATAGTGATGCAAGGATTACAAAAAAAATCTTGGGAAAAATATAAAGCAAAGCAAGAAGAATTTAAAAGTTACAAATAACAAACTTCATGAAAGTGGTCCAACACCGAGAGTGACTATCATATGTTGTCATGGTACTAAAATAGAACGATAAGTGGAAGTTGTGTGTAGACTTTACAGATCTCAACAAGGAATGTCCCCATGGCATTTTCCTCTTGCCTATAATTGAAGAAATAGTGGATGCCATGGTCAGTCATGAACTTTTGAGCATAATGGATGCCTATTGTGGATATAACTTGATCTCGATATTTAAAGGATATGTGGAGAAGATGTGTTTCATCATAGACTAAGAAACATACTATTATAAAATTATGCATTTCTTATTGAAAAGTTCTAGGGCCACTTATTAGAGACTTGTCAACAAGATGTTTAAACATCAAATCGACAAGACGATGGAGGTATATATCGAAAATATGATGAAATTTTTTTTAAAGGCTGAGACTCGTGTCAAGGACCCAGAAAGAACTTTGTACACCATGGACCACTACATGAGGAAGTTGAATCCTACTAAATGTGTCTTCGATGCTTGCAGTGGAAAGTTTTTTCGATTCATTATCAATCAAAGGGAAATTGAGGCCAACCCAACCAAGATAAATGCTTTAGTCGACATGAAAACCTTATGAAACACCAAAGATATCCAAAGGCTGACAGGAAGAGTTGTTATGCTGAACATGTTTGCCTCATGAGAAATTGGCATGTGCCTACCTTTTTTAAAAAATTTACAAAAAGTTATTATGTGGTCTGAAGAATGTGAAAAGAGGTTGAAGGAACAGAAAGCCTAATCGGGTTCACAGATTGTTATATCACGGTTCATTTAAGTGGACTAACTCTATTTATACCTTGATGTATTATAATAACCAATCACCACCGTAATAATAGAGGATGAAAATATGACCAGAAGCTGATATATTATAACACTAAAGCATTGTAAGGGATAAATATAAGATTCCTAAAAATAGAAAGACATGCATATTCCTTAATGAATGTGTTAATATAAATAAAACATTACTTCCAAGATCATATGGTGGTAGTGCTCATCGACAGACCTTTCGGATAATTCATTCAAAAACCTGAGAAATCGGATAGGCTAATGGATTTGCCGGTTGATTTGATCAAGTTTTATATCATAGATGATCCATGCAACGTAATCAAGTTTAAAGTTTTGGCAGAGTTCACATTGGAATTGAATGATGAGATGGAGGTATAAATATAAGTTCAGAGTCCAAAAGAAGATAAAAGCTTAGAGTGAACCGCCGAGATCAATGAAGCTGACACCACAATTGGTGTTCCAGAACCATATTTATTCCAAAAAAATGGTGTCCTTCATAAAAGTCCATTATATTTAGATATAAATGTGTGGATTTTATTTGTTGATGGCTCGTCCTTTGTAGTTAGTAATTGGACCGAGTTGATTTTTTTGGCTTGGGCGAGATCGATATGGAGAATTCAATAAGGTTCAATTTCAAACCATCTAGTAATGATGCTGAGTTAGAGTCTTTGATAGTTGGACTTGCACTTGGAAAAGCATTAAGTGTCGGACAACTACTTACCCATGGTAATTCACAACTGGCACTGAACAAAGTATTGGGATTTTATAAGGCAAAAGATGAGAAAATGTCAAAATACCTACAAAGAATGAAGACTACACATGAAAGTTTTTAGGGAGGAAAATTAAAGATAATTTTGATAAGTGAGAACAAAAAATAGAACACCTTTAAAGACTTTCTTTATCTAGAAAAGTTGAGATTGGAAGAACTATTACAGTAAAGATCCTCCAGGGCCAAAGCATCGACCCCGGGGAGGTTGATAGTTCCCAATATTTTGACTTGAACTTCAGACCATCATGAATAGACCCAATGATTGAGTATTTCAGTGACCAAAAGCTCCCTGAGTATAATGTCGAAAGAATAAATATACGCTATCGAGCCACCAAATTCACCATTTTAGGGAATATATTGTATAAATGAGGTTATCTTTATCCCGTCCAGAGTTATGTGCATCAAATTAAACTAAGTTATGTGCTCAAAGATATTCACGAGGGGAGCTACGCGAGTCATGTCGGAGGAAGGTCGTTGGCAAAGAGAATCAAAATACAAGGCTATTATTGGCCGAATTTGAGAAAGAATACAATCATACATGTTCTAAAATGCAACAAGTGTCAGCGCTTTGTTAAGATACCTCATCAACCTCATCATCCATTTTCTCCTATCTTGGCCCCATCTCCCTTTGCAATGTGCGGGATTGATCGGTCGGCTCATTACTAAGGGCTAAAGGGAACTTCCATTTTCTTATCTCTGCGATTGATTATTTTTCAAAATGGATCGAGGCAGAGGCCATTGTAATAATGCATGAAGAAAAATATGTCACGTTAATTTGGAGAAATATTATATGTCGATATACACTAAAAAATAGTATGATTTCAGAAAATGAAAAGAAATTCAAGAATAAGTCCCTACCTACCAACTATGGTAGGGTCGACATAGAGGAGTTGTTCTCATCACAAGGTCGATCTCAAGAAAATGGGCAAACTAGGGTCACCAATAATATGATACTAGATGGAATAAAAAATATTAGAAGATGCTACACAAAAATTGGTTGATGAGTTACATAGCGTCCTATGGGCGTATTAGTCCATTGAAAGGTATCAGAACACTGAAAGGATGTCAACATGAGAAATGCCTTTTATGCTATTATATGTGTTGGAGGAAGTCATCCTAACTGAAATTAGGCTTCCAAGTCATTGAATCTAGACATCCCATCTGAAGAAGAAATTGGAAGACAAGTGATTTGGTTTAAACGTAAATGTAAAATGCCAAAAATATGCAAAAATGTAACAATCGTCCTATCAACTGAAAGCCGTAAAGTTCTGTAACAAAAGAGTCAAACCCCGTCAAATGAAATTTAGCGATCTCGTATTAAAAAATGTGATCCAGAAAGCTAAATAACTCCATTCAAATTGGCAATAGACTTACAAAGTCGCAGAAAAGAATTTCCTAATACAAATCGTCTAAAAATTTTGGATTCTCAAATCCATGGAATGCCGATCATCTAAAGAAATTTTATCATCCAGACCATATAATAGCTTGATATCACTTTCATGAAATGCAATTTATTTATTTTTTCAAAATTTGGATGAAATGTAGTGTAGTCTCATATTTTGCAAAAAAAAAAATCTGGGTATCACATATTCTCTCTCTCTCTCTCTTTCTTATGATAATTTTTGGAGTCTCGTCTCCTAGGCATGTCTCAATATAAACCTCGAGAGGTGGGAAAGTTAAAATCATTTTTTATAGTGACTCCTAGAATCGTTATTTTATCAAAAAGAAAAATGAAATCTCTCTCACAACGGTATGCGAATGCTTGAAATCTTATTTCCAAAGCATGTCTCAATATAAACTGTGAGAGGTGGGAAAATTAACATAATTTTTTTATAGTGATAGATAACATCGTTATTGTATGGTAAAAGAAAAATGAAATCCCTCTCTCGGCGGTATGAGTATGATTGTTGTCTCATTTTCCAAGCATGTCTCAATATTTTTCTGGAGGAAGAAAATTGAAATCTTTCTCTCAGCGGTATGAGTATGCTTAGATTATCATCTCCTAGGCATGTCTCAATATAAAACTTGAGAGGTTAAAAATTTAACATCATTATTATACGGTGATGGTTAACATGATTATCCTATGGTGGATAAAGAATTAAATCTCTCCCTTGGTGATATGAGAATGATTGGATTCTCATCTACTAGGCATGTCTCAATATAAATTATGACAGGTGCAAAAATTAACATCGATATTTTATGGTGACACTTAAAATCTTTAATTTATGTTGGAATAAAAATTAAATCTCTCCTCGGTAGTACGATAATGATTGGAGTCTCGTATCCCATGTATGTCTCAATATAAACGTCGAGAGGTGGAAAATTAACATTATTATTTTGTGGTGACACCTAACATTATTATTTTTTGTTACACTTAACATAATTATTTTATGGTGGAAGAATTGTTATATAATCCGTAGGTGGTATGGGAAAGATGTGATTCTCATCTCCCTGGCATGTCTCAACACAAACCCCAAGAGGTCGAAAAATGCAATTCATTATTTCATAGCGACACTTGACATCATTATTCTATGGAGAAAATCAAACATCATTATTATAGGCATGGTAATGAAAGATGAAGCAAAGTATATTACAAATACCATTGACCAAAACCCCCCAATAGAGGGGTATAAAAAATTATAGTAAGATTGTTAAAATATAAAAAATGGGATGAGAATAAAGTTTACAAAAATAGGTGGGCATCATAGACCACATATGGTTGCCCAAAGACAAGAATAAAGATTACACAAGTTAGGCCTCAATCGCGAAGTTACCAACAATTGTCACTTCAGGTACGATCGACTCTTCTTAATCAATTGCATCTTGGTCACCATCCTGATTCTTATCCTCCACAATCTGAATCATCTCGTCTCCACCAACATAGGCCTCAACGGTCCCTTTATTAACATCTTCGGCTTGGATCTCCTCCAGAGTAATAATGGTTTTTGGATCAGAAAAACTTAAGGAGTTGAGAGTCTCTATCACCCCATGTTACATTGAGATGAAGTCAGGAAATTGATTGACCACTCACCTATAAGTGGTCCTATACCCCTTCTCCAATTACTTGTTGGAATAACTTGAGAACTCCTCGGACTACTTAAATTATTCCACAGGTGCCTCATAACTTGTGAAATACTTCGTGTTTTTATGCATTGTATTTAATTAATTAAATTGTGGAAATCAATTACGTGTTCTTGTTGTGATTAAATATTTCAGCATTTATATTGTTATGTGTTATTTAAGTTGCACTGAAATTTAGACGTTAGACACGGTGAATAATTAAATTGAATTAATTAATATTTAGAATCACATATAAAAATTATTAATAATAGAGTTGTTAGTTATTTTTTTGGGTATAGTTGGTAATTGGATTTTGGGATCCAGAGAATGTTCGTTTGTAGTTGAAGACAATGGTTAGAATCCTATTGGATTTATATAAGACTTGTGCGTGATTTTAAGTCATTTAAAGTTCTTTTGGGGATATTTTAGGTGAGGCCCACTTATGGCCCAAACCCAATTTCGGAATTGAAGGGTTGAATAGGTAATTAGGGATCTCAAATACCTACAAACACAATGGAGAAGAACTAGAGGAGAAATCACCAAGTAGAAATTAAGATTTGGGGGATTCCGGATTGATTTCTCAATCAATCCATAAGGCATGTTCTCTATTTAGTATGATTATGATTGCATATGTTTTAGATTATATCCATTTCATTGGATTCTAAAACTTCCACATATTTTAAACTGATTTGAAGGATTTAATTGATCAAATTTCATAATTAACCAAATCAGTTTAGTAATTAAGTTAAATCCCCTTTTATTTCCATTGATTTCCTCATGTATACAACTTGATATTATTTGAAAAGGATTTAAACATGTTTTGTTTAACAAATTAGTTGAGAACACTTGTTTTATTTGAATCAATCAATGGAAATTTGAAGAATTGGATAAAACTAGGGTTCTTATATTAAGAATTGGGTTTTTAGTTGAATCTTCATGGAGATTTCGGATTAATGATAAGATTAGGTTTCAATTACTATTTTGATGTGTTTTATCCTTTAAATTTTAATTGAGTGCTTAATGGATCTTGGAGAGAGGAAAATTAGGGTTGAACATTAAAATCCTATAATGAGGAAAAAATTGGGTTAATCTATGTTGTCAGAGCGAGCGGTCTGATAACCTCGGTCGATTCATAATCAAATGTATGGCATAGGTTGGGAAATTATGATATTGGATCGGAGTTTTGGGTTTTAGGCCTATGATTAAAGTTTTTAGGCCTATGTTTTTTATGTTTTCATCGAATAGATATATATTTTTATGATTTGAATGGTTGGAAATTAATTTTTGGGGAATTTAAATATTTAGGAAAATCATTGACTAAAAGGGATTAATTGGAGGATTTGGCATTCCAGGGTACACCTGAGCATATAATTGGTTGGTGGATTGAGAATTGATAAGTCAGAGGATTTGGCTTGTTGATCGGGATTGATTTGAATCGCTAAAATGTTCGTGTGGGGAGAATATCCCTTTGATGAATTTAGGTTTGGGTTATATCTTCTACCAAGTGAGGTAGTTATTATATACAGTTGTTTCACTTAAATTAGGTTGTCGATTATACGTAAATGTGATTCCATGGGAGGATAGACTAGGGATAATCGAGAATTAAAATAGTTGTTGCATGCATTTTTTGATGTACGAGGGTGCGAGATTACACATAGTATTGGTAACCCTGTAGGTAAGGTTAATATATTAGGGAATGAATATAAGATTATAGATCTGATTTGACTTTTATGATATTATAAGATGCATCTACAGTTATAGATGGGTCATACCATTCTATGATTGCGATGTTAGTATGACTCGGTAGAGTTAGGGTTGGTATGTGTATGTGACTTACCTTAACTTGTTAATGAGGGTTTTATATGTGTAAGCTTTAACACATTAATAAGGATTGTGATTACTTGCATGTTTTTTGTGTAATGGATACCATGCGTGAGTGCTTGTGGCGTATCATACAACTAGGATTCTATGAGGGGCACATGAAGTATGGACCACACTGTTACCCTAATGAGGAGATGGGATCTTCCTTATTCATCGATTTACCCCTAGGACACATGTCTAGGTACTCCTGATTGATATGGTCTTTGGGAATATTTATTTCATATGTTTCGGTATGTAAGGATTTATGACTAATGGATAGACGTGTTGATTTATCGATTTACATGTTGAGGCATTAGGATTGCGAGGACCTAAGACTATACCTAGTACGGGAAAGATATCCCAAAAGGCAATAAGAGTAGGCCTTCGTCATGTGTGTGGATGCTCATTTGTTTGTACATGTCGGGGGTAGTCCTTTGGAATGGAGGTTAGACATGAGTAGAGTCTTTCTTATATAGTAATTGATTATTGTTTAGTGGTACTAGAGATAGTTGTACCAGTTTATGCGTTATACTCTAGATGTGTATGAATTAGAGTAGGGATGCCCACATACGTGATTATGTTTTGGATTTATATATTACATATACTAGAGATGTGTATTTTATTATTGACATGAGATAGTCAAATGTGGATAAATTTGAGATATCGAATTGTAAGTTGTATCGTGATGATTTTGTGAGAAGTGCCACATGGTTTAAGACCTTAGTACATTATGTGACTTCTATTGAAAGAGATTAAGATACTATAGTTAAATCTAATATTAAAGAATGATGTTACTAGACATTAATCATATGGGTTACATGTGGGATCATGATTTATAACTAAATGATATTTTTGGTGGTTGGGTCAGGTAACTAATAACTTGAAATAAGTTAAAACACTAGAGGAAGATGTGTAATTATTATGTGGTCCAGATTCAATTATAGTCCTATTCTGTATAGGCTTTATGTTTACATTTTCTTTTCAAACTATTTTTATAGGTTCCTATTGCCTTATTTCCTACTAATGCGACATTAATGAAGTGGCATTTCTAATGATGTCCTATTTCTTACTCCCAAGATTGTAGGAGTTGAGCAAGTGTAGCTCATCCTTTTAGTGTACTCCTTTATTGTTAGTTTGGTTTTATATATGTATTTATATTTCGGGATGGATTATGCTACTGTGTTGGTAATCTGTATTAGAGATGATTTTGTGTGGATTTAGTACTTCATTACACGGTCTCTGTACTTTCGATTACTTTTTATTTCTTATGCTAAAAATTTTATGAAACGTTTTTATTCCCATGATTTTTATGATAGACCTGATCATCTATTTATGGATTTTTCAGGGAATTGTATTTGATATCATAGAATTATAGGTTCTAGTGTCCTAGGAATATTTAATGTGTCTGTCTCTTTTCTACATTGTTTTCTTTGGCTAATTTAAATCTTTATAGTTTAATGTTTGCATTCGCTATAATGATGGTCGTTTAGGGATATTAAGCTATTGTTTCTTGACAAACCACATGAGTAGCCCAAGTATATCAGGAGGGTTTCTTATTTCGATATCACTTACAAGATGTTCGGTTCATGAGGTCAACTTCGGTAGGGAGTTAAGGAATTTTGGATGCAACACCTTAACAAGTGCATAGAGTAAGGTTCGAGGGGAAATGTTTTCACCCACCATCTGTAATGACATTAAAAATATGTTTTGAATACCTTCTCTATGCAACCATGTGGTGGTCAGTATGAGGAAGAATTTAACAATCTTTCTTGTTTTGCACTAGGAGAGATTAATATGAAGGGAAAGGAGGATGTTTGCATTACCTGCTCGTATGAGAATTCTTGAGTTTGAAACAACCTTACGTGAAGTGTTTTAAATGTTTTTCTAGGTAACCTGCTTGTGATCAGGTGGATTAAGTTTCCCTCCTACATCGGTAGGAGAATTATAACGTGAGATTTAGATGGACGAGGCCAAACTGGTCATAATAAATAGAGATGGTGTAACATGGACCCAATTATAGAGACCTCACTAATTGAGGGAACTTCATGTAACAACCCGTATTTTTGAAGATAAATAATTTATTTAACTTGGTGAATTATAATTTAAACTTAATTGACAATTGGGAGAAATTATTTAATTTTGGAGAATTTATTTAATTTGGAAATTTCAATTTATTTGGAGAATTAAGATTTAAATTAGTTCAGGGAATTTCTTTTAAGAATACATTTGTCTTAATTTGAGGTTGAAATTTGATATTTTAGTTAAGTAACTCGGATGATGATTTTGAGTGAAGGTTGGTTTCGAATAGGTTGAGATAGTCAGAAAAGGGTACCCGAGGTTAGTAATTGGGTCTCAGGACATTTTTAGGCATAATTGGGCTCCAACGTGAGTGTTTGGGCCATTTTAATAAAGCCCATAAGTCTAAAAACGGGATTTACATAGTAAAACCTAAATATAAGAGGGTGTTCCATCCATAACTCAATTAAGAAAATCCTAGTTGCAGAGGAAAAAAGAGTGATTCAGTGGGAGAGCCTTTGAGATCCAAACCAAGAAAAGATTGATATGTTCTTCATGAAAAATATTGTCTACAACAAAGGAATCAGACAATACGAAATTATCTAGGCAAGTAGTAAAACTTTCTTTAATTTAATTTGTAGTTTTTCAATTCATATTATGGTGGGTGTAAATCATATTCATTTCGGGAATGGGTTTTAATACAAAATTGGGTTTTGGTGATTTGAATATATTATGTAGGTTCAAAGATGCAATTGATGATGATATATGATTTAGTGAGATATAAACTTGAATTAAATTACATATTTAGTAGCAAACGTGGAGTAATTGGTATATTGTAGAATTGAAATTTGTGAGAACGATTATTTAAAACTGAAAAAGAACCAAATCGGGGGTTTGAACTATTAGTATACTAAATAAGTTATGTTTAGAGATCTAAATGATGTTTTGGACGTAGGTTACGATTTAATACATGATGAGGAGTATGGTTCATATTCTGGGTTAAGAGAAAAGATTGAGATGGTTGAAAATGGCGAAAGTAGTGCCTGAGAAGATAAAGCGGGGTTCGCCTTAATAGGTCATTCAAACGACCCTGAGAATCATTCGAACGACAATAGAAGTCATTCGAATGACCCGTAGTCTCCTTCGAACAATGGAGTGGGAAATTCTCTCTCTCCGTTTTCTTTTTGGTGATCAGCTCATCACTTGCTCGAAATATTAATTGGGATAGAATATGACGAGAATTCCTATTATAGATTCTTCTTTTTCGTGTCTTATTTTGATCAATTCGTGGTGATCGTTTCCTGATTGGATTGAAATTGTTTTTGGGACAAAGCCTTAACTCAGTTAGCGTCCAGAAGAGTTAAAAGGGAAATAAATAAAAGGGAATATTTTTCAATTCAGTTAAAATCGATTGTGCCTTGGAAAAAGGTCTTTTTATATGTCTTTTATTTAGAGAGAGTGTCAAATAAAAATTTGGGGATTTTAATGAAATAAATTCAAAGTTTTAGATTATTAACTAAGAAATGGAGTCCGGGTATTTTGGTTGAGTGACACTACTTTGGTGAAACTTATGGAGGTAAAATTTATTAATTAAGGGTCGGGGATTTGACTCGGATATTTTGGCTAGTGCTACAATATTTTAGGCACGGGGTAGCCGGTGTAATTTATTATAGGTATTTATAATAAATTGTTGTATATTAAATGTAAAAGGAGGTGGTAACCTTAATAGCGGAATAAATTCTAAGAGATGAGGATTCAGACCGAGTTATTGAGTCTGGGTATTGTAGTTGGGTGACACAACTTCAATAAATTAATTAATGTCAAATTGATTAAATTAATCAATGTAATTTAAAATGTAACTAATTTGGGGAATGAGCGAGACGAGGACTTAAATCAGTAGGATATGACTGAATTACCTACTAAAATACTTTAAATGATGATTGGCATACTTCTAGTAGTGAGGGATACTCAGAAATATATGATAAGAAGTGTAATTGGAATTAAATAATACGTAGGATATTCGGGAGATATTTATGCTACGCATGGGATATATGATATAGGTTTTTTGTATACCTATACTGATTTGAATTATTTATTATGTGTATGACATACCTACGCTGCTTGCTATCGGGAGGAGGTTTCGCGGTGTTGATAGTCTTATCCTGATGACCAAATTCGGGGGATTTAAACTTGTACCCAGAATATAGGACCTTGGACACGTGCTATCTAAGATTATGATAGTTTCGATGTGTGAATGGGAGTGTAGGTATATGCGTGACCCATTTGGCTAGGGACTATTTTTTCCTCCAATATGTATGATTTCAGGTGATGGTTCGAGTGAGATAATGAACCAATAGTCCTTTATACAATGTGTAATGTACCAAGACTTGATAGCGGAGTATGCATTCATTGCAGGTCTCAACCTAGATGTGTTATATGATATATATAATTATAATAATAATTACATATACTTGTGTTTTAATCTACTATGTGTTCTTGATATATGATATATCGGGACATGATAGCATAGTATACATGCACGACAACTCAGAATAGGGGTTCTATATTAGTATATATGTAACGAGGGGATAAATATACGCATATGACTTATTCTATGGTTTGTAATTAGTAGATGAGAAAGATAGTGACTTATATAATAATCCTAAATATTTTCAAAATGTGTTTACTTGTGCTATGACCCGTGTCAAAATATTTTTTTAAAACCTTTTAGATGTCCAGCATCATGGATGCCTAGTTTGAGGATTCTATCCAGGGATGCACAACTACAGCTTGTGTGGAAGTTGCAGGACTTGCTATAGATGCTTCGTTCATTTATTCCTAGTGTAGGATCTTTACTCCAGTAATCATTTGGGGCATGTGGCCCTCAGTTTTAGTATTCAGCTATTTGTTTAATCTTGTGTCTCCAGATTACTATTTTAGTTTAATGTCACATTTTATTGTTGCACTGATAGTTGATTCGGGTACTTTTATTTATACTATTCATGTGTGTTAGATTTATTTATCAGTTTGTGATTGGTGGTTTAATTATTATTTACCTCCGCATATTATTAATTACTGAAAGATAAAATTTGGCATTAATTTACGAGGTGCTTAGTAACTTTAAAATGTGTTCGACAGTGATACTAAGAATGATCCATATGATTGTACGGGTACTTTTGATCACGGGCTGCCCACCTAGTATATTAGTAGACGGGGTGTCAAAGATTGTATCAGAGCATCAGGATATAGAGTCCTTACGATTTGTGCAGCTTATTACATTTGAACGTAGCGTTCTTTCATATAGAGGCATATTATAAGATTGTTGTATTCCCTAATGTATGCTGTTTACGTTCTCCTCTATTAATTATAGTAATGAGATTCATATATGAGTTTTGTTAGGGCTTCATATACCGAAGTTTTTTAGAAGACCATCATAAGCTATTAGAAGGACTGTAGGAAGAGAGGCTCAATACAAGCCATGGAATATTCTGGGAACAGTGATCGTGATAGAAGTCAACATGGCAATGGAAGGATAAGATCCAAAAATAATTGTGTATGGTGAAATGCAGTGGCACTCAGGATTGAGTTTTAGGGAAAAGTTTGACTCGTAGGAGCGACTTTGTAGTCGTGGGAGTCGATCACCACAACAATGGAGAGATACCATGAATACCGAGGAATTTGGGGTGTGGTTTGACCGCAAACCCTCTCATTAACTGTTTAAACAGAGAGGCAAGGGGGATTTCAATACTTATTTCAAAAGGGCCAGACAGTGGTTGGTGCTGAAGGAGAGTTGATGTGTTTAGTGAACTTCGTTCCTAACGAGGTAGATGATGGGTAGAATATACAAGCATGGATGAGGAAATTCGAAGAGAATGACAGGTACCGTTGTCATCAATGTTATGAGAGGGGAGACAAGAGAGTTGAATAATCTAACCAAAGGGCAAGACTGGAATAAACAGTGCTAGTGAGGCACCAGGGGAGGGTATACCAAGTCGGGGACCCATTTTAATGATTAAGTTCAATAAAATTCCAATCAGGTGATGTGGGATGCAGTCAGCGTCGTCAAGGCTAGCAACGAGTCCCATAGGTCCAGTAGAGCCTAAGGGACAATGGGGGTAGAAATCAAGATCAAGTCTACTAGGTCCGTGAGATAGACAACTGTGACATGAACATTGGGGACAAAGGAAGGGTAATGACACAGTGGGGAGTTTTTATGTGTAAAGAGTAGGAACACAGGTGTCAATAATGTCCGCGATGAATTGAGGGATAAGGACGGGATGCTCAGTAAGGCCAAAAAATATAAGAAGTTTCTGGTTTAGTTGGGATAGCGGGTGTTAAGTCCAGGAACCTTTTGAACCGTGGTTGCTATTGGCCATTGAAAATATGTGTTTTATCCCAGGGTGATTAGGTTTGTTCTGTGTGACACGAGTGAGTCACAGTAATTTATTAGTACTAGATTTTCATGAGAAACGTGTTTAGTGGAGGTATCATTAATACCACTGTAGCGTGTGTATATTCACCGTTGAGGTAGCGGGGCTCGCTTTAGTTTTATCTGAAGGGGAGCAGTTGTGGACACAGAGTGGACATATTTTATGATGTTAGCTCATTTTAAAAGGAGATATTTTAGGTATGGTTTTATTCTTGGAACGGACTGTTAAGGGGGTGATTTTCTTTCAATTATACAAAATATATTAGATGCCTCGAAATGGTTCACCCAATATCATAACTTTTTAATTTTTTAAAAATTATGTTAATTTACTCCTCTGCAAAAGCACAAACAAATAAATTCAATTAAACTAATATGTAAATTTTCTCCTTAAACAAAATTAACTCAATTAAAGTTAAAATTATAACCAACAAACTAAGAATGCATTTTGTGAAATTAAAGGTTGCAATTTTAATTAAATTACCTCGAACATTACCCAAACTTAATTAGCACTAAATTAAACTAAAGTTGTGATTTAAGCCAAATTTTATCCTTTTAACCTACACATGAATGTAGGTGATTTTGCTAGGTAAAATGAACAATCACAACCACAAGACGTGATGTATGAGGAAACCCCACAATGGGAGAAATCTCGGATGACCCAGCCTACAAGTCCACTAGGTTTGGTATTTTTACAAAAGATACGACAATAGAAAACTTATAAAAATGACTTGCCATTCAAGCCCTGACGCTCCCTTGTTCTTCAAATTCCACCTGGTCGATAACTTCGGCATCCTCTGAAGTCTTGGAATCCACCAATATGGTCTGGCTACAATCAACCCACACACGATGCCTTTCACTGTATGAGCACGCCACGGCAAAAATGAACTCCCTTTTTGGGTAGAGAAGAAATGCAAACTTTCTCCTTTAATGAATAGAGAAGAACGCGATGCCAAACAATCTCCAAACAAAGATACATATATATAACTCGATTTAACTAGCACATTGGTTGTAAACATGTGTTCGTTGAGAAATAAATCTTTAAAGATGATGAACACTCAAAAGGAACTTTTGGATTAAGAATATTTTCCCTCTAACAAAAAGAAAAACTCGCAAAAGTTATGTTAGAAAAACTGTCCAAATCCTTTTTTAAAGAAAGTAAAAGTAGTGGAGAAAGTGCAAAGTTTTTTGAGTGAATGGTCAAAACTGACAGACGGTTGTTCAAACGAAATTTCAAAGTCATTCGAATGACCCGGTTCAAACGAGATTATGAATGATATATTAACCGAGAATTGAGAAAGATTTTTCGTTCGATAATTCATTTGAACCAAACTTCTGACGAAAAATAGATGATATCTCAAAATTTTTATTAGAAGTTTGTTCGAACGACCTGGAAAACTCGTTTAAACTAGATGCCCAGTTCATTCGAATGACTTTACAGAAAATTCCAAATTTCATTTTAAGCCCAAAACTTTTATGAAAAGATTTAGAATAATTTTTTAATAAAACTAAAAAGTTATTTTGACAAAACCATGTGAAAGGACACCCATAAAAATATATCCAAGACTATATATATATATATATATATATATATATCCATATAATAAGATGGCATGGATTTTGAATTGGCAAAATTGTAAAAGCACATTAAAGGTTGAGATTTTGCCACATTTTTCCCTTTTAAAATCAACGGTTCTGATTCATTCCCAAAATTTTTTGCCCGCCTAAACCAATTCCACGCATCCCTATGATCCCACTCAAACATTTCACATCCTCTTAGACACCGCCCTCTCTCTCTCTCTCACGAGCTGTATCTTTCTCTTATGTCTACTCCAAATCCCCTCAACTCAATCCAAAACCTCCCACCAAGCCAACACGGTACAGATCTAACCATTTATGTTTGATTTTGGGATATATTTGTGTTTACATTTATACATTGTGACCTAACTTTTTCTATCATTCAAGGTATATTTTTTCTTAGCTCGGATTTGTAGAGACGTGATTTGGTAACAACATCAAGGCATACTATATTTGGTATTTTGGTTGACAATATTTGTTTTGTTCGATATTTTTTGGGGTTTTCATTTATATGCACTTTTAGTTGACAATGGTTATTTTAAATAAGGTATTCGGGGTTTGATTTGGGGATTTATTTGCGGTTTGATCTGGGTATATGTTTTTGGTCTGATTTGGGTTTTTGGTTCGAAATCTCAGGGGTATGCTCCATGATCTCTCTTTGCTGTGGTCTGATTTGGGTTTTTGGTTCGAAATCTTAGAGTAAATTTTGCTATTTTCCCCACTAGAGGTACTTTTGCTATTTTTTGTTTTAATAAGTTGCATTTTAGGTGTATGAAGAACTGACAAAGTGATTTTTCAGGGCAATGTTTTATATAATACATTAGTGAATGTGTACATTAGTGAATGTCTAATTTTTTGTAGTTGGTATTTCAGTTTTGATGATGATATAAATGATTTGCTTTTGTTAAATAACATGTGTATGGATATATGTACACAAATTAGATTCTCAACTAAAAGTTCAGAATTTGATGAGGTAATATCTGTGTGGTGTTTTTTGTTTACTCATATTGTTAATTTGAGCATTTGAAAACTTTGAATATCCCCCAAAATTCTCACTTTTGATACTTTAATCATACTTTAAGGGAAGTCTCTTAAAATAAATATTTGTGTGGAAACATGAAAAATCATCTTTAGTGTCTTGAAAGTTCTCCGAGTTGAAGATGGAGTCTATTGATATTGGATGATTGACATTTTTTTTGGTGTTTATATGATGTATCAGTTAATACATTTAATTAGGTTTTCATAATATTTTATTTTAACTAAGCATTCTACCTTCTTAACTGAGTAGTTTTAAGTGATGTTTGACATTGATGGCTGCCCATACCTGGCTCCAACAACTTGCTCCTCTAACCCAGCAAACTGGTGGGAAGGTTCATCTTATCAACAACTCAGTGTTGTTGAATCCCAACATTACTGCTGGGTACGCATGAACCATGTGGTGTACGATTACTGCACCGACAAATCACGCTACCCCGTTATCCCACCCGAGTGTTTGGCAGGTATTTAATCATCTATTTTTACGACATTACACTATATATACATACATCCATGTGCATATTTCAGTACACCTTTTCACTACATCACTTTTTGGATGAATCTTTGGCACCTAAAATTTAAAATTGTACGTCCCCTGGTGTGTATTGTGGATGAAGCGTATATATGCAACATTCTTAGGTGTGGGGAAAAAGTTGTGATTGTTCTCAGAGTTGTGTGCCCGAATGAAGTCAAAACAACATGCATAATTTGTGAAAATCACGTGGATTCCCATAATAATTAAAAAATGAGTATATGTAATTTTAAATTTAATAACCAAATTTTACATTTGAAATAATTGTTTTGTGATTAAGTTTGTGTTTTAGGAATCATGAGTTGTCTTGAAGATCATAACACTTCAAAGCCCTGTTAAGGTACACTCCTGTTCATTTTCAAGTTTTCTTTTCTTCTGTGTTGTTTGTCTAATTTGTTTGGTTAATTGGCTTTCAGATTGTAGAATAAAAAATATAAAGGTTCAAGATGTTAATGTAACAAAAAGGTTATCTTTACATATTTTCCCCTTTGGTCCAATATTCTGAGAGGAAAGTAAATAACCCTATCAGAAACTCAGGAACCATTATCTGAGAAGAACGAGAGATGCAAGCGCAACAACTCTCAGTGCTGCTGCAGCTCAAGCTAAGTTACTGGTAGATCAAGAAGATACATAAATAGAAAATTTAGTGGCGACCATAACTGAGACGCGGTTAAAGAACTTGGACTGCAAAATTAAGCATTTAGAAGATCTAGAGTTGATAATGGAGAAAGAATACACCAAAATGGAGCTTTTGGCATGCCAAAATTCTTTCCAGATTTAACATTCCCCAAAATTCTTTCGAGAAAGAATACACCAAAAAGATTATGCATCTGTCATTTCGAGTTTCACTTTGCAAACAAGTGTTCGACAAAGTAGGCACCTGAGCATTCTAATCCCCTCACTGGTATTGATGTGCCTCACCCTTACCCCTTTACTTTGTATTTTTTATTTTGGTTTTATTATGTTTCAAGTAATATAACATTATCCTATGGTGTCTCTTATTCTCTACTTTAGAAACTAAAAAAACTATTCTCTACTTTAGAAACTAAAAAAACTAAAAAGATAGAAGACAATTGGACTTGGCTTAGGCCTTTGTTCATAAGCACAGAAGTTTTGTTTGTAAGTACTGTAGTCACATCCATAAGCAAAAGTTATGCAACTTTCTTTTGGTGAAAGTTTTGAAACATGCAGTTGTCTTCTTAAACTTCATCAGCACTGCAATCTGGTAATGCCTCTGGAGGTTTGGGTGATTTATGATGAACTCATACATGTCATTTGTGTGTGATCTTAGTGTAACCCAATGTTCACAATGGTCTCTCGATTATTATTTTTTTCGTTGTCATCTTTGAGTTAATTAAGACATTATCATCAGATAAATCGCATGCCACAGTCAGGGCTTCTACAATGTATTCATTGTTAAGGAATTTATATATGCCACACACACGGAATTTGTCTATTGAAACTTATGTCCATTTAATTTGAATTTGATGATCATTGATGTGCATTGAAACTTATGTAGCAGCAGCGATTCGCAGCAGCAGCAGCAGCGGCGCCCATCATTCATACATTCAAATCCTTCTTCAAGGAATGATTCTGAGATCTAGAGAGATTTGTGTATCGACGATGAAGATGGTGCCATACTCAAACAAAACAAAAACACAAGGGTGACACGAGGATGAAATTTAAGGCATACATAAACACATGGGTGGGGTGTGCCATAGATTCATGTACAACTACAATGCAGGTACTTATTTGGTACCACAAGGACATGAGGATGCAATTTAAGGTACAACGTACTAGCTGGTACTTATTTGGCTTATTTTTTTTTACATTACAGGTACTTATTTGTCTTATTTTTTATCTTTCCTTTGCAAGATTTAAAGCATTTTTCATCTCTCAGGTATATCTCATTACTTTAATGACTTTATCTATTTATTTATTTAATGTATCCATCTTAAAGTTATTTTTTCATTGGCATTTTAAAGATAGTTTGAAAAATAACTTTAAAATGGATACAAAAAGTCGCAATTGGAGGTTCTAAAACTTCTACAAAAAATTTTTAGTCTGATTTAGCAGATGTTATTCCATTGCTTATGTTAAATCATTGGTTTGATGTATGATTATGCTTATATACATCTGTGTAAGATAAGTGTTTTCTCGATCTGTCTTTTTAATAGAGTTCACCACATTAATTAAATTTAAAAAACTTTGAAATGACAATTTTTTTTGTGATTTCTCTATTCACCTACAGTTTCTACAGTGTGGGTTAGCTATTCATTTAGTAAGTGCATATAGCTCTTCAGTCTCTATTCACGAGATTTGGTATTTGGTATTTCCATATAGTAAGTGCTTAGACATTTTTTGTGATGGTTTGGATATATTATACAAATAAGCATGATCAACCCTATTTATAAGTTACTTTGTAAGTTCCCTTTTGATAGGTCTATTTCTGTTTAGTTAATAATTTGTGCGTATATATATGATGTTGTGTACGATTTATTCACTGAGATTAGATATGATACAAGATTCCTCTTCTAAATACCATAATGCTGATGTTGTTATCTTCAACACAGGTCACTGGTGGACTCACCAGAAAATATATAAAGGAAACAACTACTTACAAGAAGGAAATCATGTGTATAAGAGACTACAATTGGCAGAGGCGTATACAAGGGCCTTGAGAACATGGGCTCAATGGGTTGATGTCAATATCAATACCAATCATACAAGGGTCTTCTTTCGTGGATACTCTACTTCTCATTTCAGAGGAGGGCAGTGATACATACCTTGCCCCATACGCGTGGATGATGACCATTCTCGAGCCTGTAATCACGGAGATTAAGACACCCATTTTTTATCTGAATATTACAAAGATGATATACTATAGAAAATATGGACATCCTTCAATTTTCAGCCAAGAAAGGGAGCAGAGATTGTGCTACTGCTTATGTTAGTTGACTTTCTGCTCCCCACACCAGCGCAATCGCAGCAGTGCTGCTCGCCTCCTCTTCCTCCGCTGGCAGTAGAGCCCCTCATCTCTCTCGAGTCTCTCCTTCCAGTCATCAATTCGCAGCAGCCATACACACAGTACTTCCACCACGAGGAGAAAATCCATAGAATAGTTTCAAAGATGAGGATATACTCCAACTCCAATATGTTGCTGCCACCTGAGAAGTGGTAAGTATATATGTATTTGTTTTAAATAATCTTTATTTTGGGTTTTAATGATTATTTTTTATGTTCTGATTTTGGTTTATGTTCTGATTTATTTGGTTTATGTTATGCAGCACCAGTTCAGATGGAGACAGGGTCGATAAGCTCCGAAAAGTTGGTGGAAATAAAGGTCTGGATAAGGGGGAGAAAATAAATTGGTGACAGCAGCTCACGTGGGCCAGATCTGACGGAGTTTATTTGTAGAACAATGGCAGGGGTACTCAGGGATGGAATAGGGGCAGGGGTACAACAACTCATGGGTGGAATAAGGGCAGGGGTCATCAGCTTAAGGGTCATCATCGCTCACCATTGGCTGCAATCGTTCTTTCTTCAAATGGGATGTACATTGCAATAGCATCCGAACATGGGACTACAGTTATAGTACATCTTGGATCCATTGAAGTTATGAGTTCTCTCTTACAAAGCCAACTATGAATCAAGACTTGACTGGTTTAGCATTAAGCATTGATGATTTTTTGATTGAGTAGTATTTTTTTGACCTTGCTATTTTTCTTTCAATGTTATGTAAGATTTGACTTGGATTTTGAATATATGTTTTTATATTGAATTTGGTTCATGAATTTAGTGACTTGGATTTGACCTTGCTATTGGTGCGTGTTTATACCCCGCTGTAAATTATGAAGTCAATTGTTTTATCGATGATGTGGTTTATACGAGGTTCCTAACGGACTATTAGTTTTGATTTTACGTACTTTCAAAATTTTTGTCGTTTCGCAATTACGTACTTTGAAAATTTTCACCGTGCCTTCAGGCACGGGTATCCGCTAGTGTATATATATATTAAATGCATTGATACGTTTTATAGACCTTGGAATGGATGAAATACTGATTATGTGAAACATGGCACTAGAAATAAAAAATGATGTCAACTTTAATATCTGGACCGCTGCGTCTTCAACTCAAACGTCATAGGCTTGAAGGGACAACCTTTATCCTACAACTCATATAGTTTTGTCCAGAATTAAGACAACACTACAAATTGACTCGATTGGAAATTTGTCCTTAAAAATCTCCCCCTTTGGCTATTCTGGGACAAAACCAAACATGAAATATCCTATGGTCCGTCAAGAACATTTAGACACAATCCCACCTAAAGAAAAATAAAATATAAAATACTCAACTTGACACATAGTAGCAGCTTTGCCTCTTTAACAACTTTTTCGCTAGGGATAAAACCCAGCAGACTTAAACAAACTATCAAATGCATAGTGAATATAACATATTAAAGTGCGTAAAAATAACACTCCCCCTTAATTAATCATTTCCCTTTATATAAAAATGTTTACCTAAGAAGGCCACACCTCCCCCTAAGTAAGATCTCCTAAACAAAACGGTTTAGATACCATTTCTCCCAAATTTTTATTCCAGAATGGAAAAAGGTCAAGAATAAAATAACTTATTTATCCTCCAATTAAATCAAATACTCCCCCTAAACTAAACACGGGATATGAAATAAGGAAAAACAAGTTAAACATGCAATGGTGTATAAAGTGGCAAGCGCAATAAAGCACATGGGCAATAATTAAGTGCAGCTAATCGATACAAAGATTAATAAATCTCACCTGTGATGCGATGACAAAAAGATATCTCTTATAATGTATTATGATAAGCATGGGATATCAAACAAAATTCGCAACAAGATAAATACCAATTTTGAGTTCAAAACATACTTGGACTAGCTAAAAATTCAAAGACTCTAGAAAAATAAAAAAGAAATACCATATATATATACACAAATGAAACCAATAGTATACACACACGCATATACATTGGTATAGACATCACACAAGTGACACAATATATTATGAATCCCACACTCGTATGGCAAAAATGTGTCTAAATACATTTGATAAACGGAAGTGAAAGGGTGTGGACTAGAGACTAAAGAAATATAGACCCAATCACCTAAACATGTTCATGGAGTTGTCATTTGATTGCAAAAATTTATCAAAATTAAATATAGCCTCATGTGACAAGATAAAGTGAACTTACGGAACAAACATACACAATGTACACAAGCCTAGAATTTCAATGATTCTACAAACCAATAGAGTCATGAAAAAAATAAGATAACTAGGATACATTGTCATTGTGCAAACCCATTGATATATCCAACCAAACTTCCTCATACATATTCCTTTTCTTTTTATTTTCTTTATGAACATACCAACTAAGCAATGAGCGCCTTGGCTAATTTTTTAATGCCACATTTTAAAGAAAAATTTCAATGTTGTTTTTTCACACAAAGAAATTTTTTCTTTAGCAGCCCGATTCCAATTATAACAACTCCATCGTATAAATATTCTTCTGTATTTTTTTAAATACAGGAAATGGTTATTACATACACAAATGCTCCACAGTCATAGCAACATGTAGATGACTAAATTGATAGTAGAACATCTCACTTAGCTTAAATATACATGTGAAGTTCAATTTCAAATGAGCTCTTGCATGTGTGAATCGAGGCATATAAAAAGAGAATCCATTAAGTAAGTCAAAGTCAAACTACTCCATGCAAGCATGGTAAAGAACACTTTAAGTGGTGATGCGGATATGATATTGAATTCAAACTCAAGTATATGTCACACATAATGTGTAAAACTAAAATAGAAAACCTTTTTTAGTTTTTCAAAACTTTTAACCAAACACAAAGATAAAACAAAAAACTCTTTTTGGATTTATTTTGACTAAGACACAATAAATAAATAAATAAATACAAAAGATACCCAAGTCATAATTCTGGTAAGACAAATATGATGAAGCAAAGACTAGAAAATGACAAACAAGTATACAACTAGAAAGAATAAATCATGATGCACAAAAGCTAGTGTATGTAAATAAAGATAACACATCCAACTTTCAGATTTAACAAGGGATGTATCACGTGCAAGCAAATGATAATAAAAAATCCTATCCAGTAAAGTCACAAAATCAGATCTACTAACCCAAGCTAGTGAAGCGTGATGCTCTCGGGATTTGGGAATCTTGGTGACTCTACAATTAGACTTCCTAGGACCCATTATAAAATCAAAACAAAATTTTCTAAGATGACCTTTTTCACCTCAATGTGTACAAACAAAGACCCGATGAAAAGTAGAAGTGAAGGATTGACCTCTTAAAGTGTTCCCAAGGATTCTCTCAAACACATGGTTTTGCCTTTATTGTTGGAAGAATTTTGAGTATCAAAACCAATACCACACGTGTCATTTTTTATTTGGATGGTTCCTAAGATTTTATTTAATTTTTTGGAGCTACAATCCAAATCGAATTTGACCATACTTGAATCTCTCAATTTCTCTTCTAAACTCTAAAATTCTAGACTCAAGTAAACACTTACTCTATTTAAACCCAAGAAGATCCTTTTTCATAACCTGCATTAAACCTCTAAGGCTATTTCTACAACCTTCAACGTACTCAAGTTTATCACGAAGAGATCTCTTATGTGCCCTAAGATCTTATACTAAAACACTCTCATTATTTTCCTTGGCACGATCTCTCAAACTAGCTTCAAACTTCAAGTTTTCCCTTTTTAATTTTAACGATTTCTCATACAACTTTTAATAGGCTACTTGAAGCTGACTCTTATCCTCCTCTTCTTCTTTTTCACTCTCACTTTCTACTCCACTCTCTATACCATCAAACATATGGGATTCACAAACAATGGCCTTGGAAGTGTCATGTAAAGGAATATCTTCATGGGAAGATTCAATATAAATGCTCACATGACTTGCCGTGAATGCGGTAACATTTAGGTCAATGGGGGAATCATGTCCCTCTTCCTTTTCACTATCACTAAAGGTGGTATTGTATGAAATTGGTCTCCTGACCTCCATCCTTAGTTTAGTAGGGCAATCAAATGCCCCTTGACCATAATCCTAACAACCAAAGCACTTATTCGAATCATCCCTGTTAACATCTTCATAATGATTTTTTGTTAAACTCTTGTCTTTGTTAGGATTAGATCTATTAAAATTCTTAATAAGATTGTATTTATTAAACTTAAGAAATTTTCTAAACCTCCTAGCACATATATCCATATCCTCAGAGTCTATGTCACTCTCAGCATCTGAAACTTATTTTTCCTCCTTCCATGCTTTCAAAGTGAGGCCCTTATCCTTCTTATTTTCATCCTTTGAGGTAAACACGTCAGTTCATAGGCTTGTAAGTCACCTATGATCTCTTTAACTTTCATATATGCTAAAGTGGGTAAAGAATTTAAAACAGTCACTTTGAAAATTTTTCTTTACTACACGATTTTTGGTTATCTTTTCTTTCAAATTAAAAGATTAATTAACAATGTTGGAAAGTCTTGCAAATAATTCATCAGAAGTCTCATTTTCTAACATTCTAATGGTTTCGAGTTGAGTGGTGAGGTTTTGGAGTTTCAAATCTTTCACGACAATAGTTCCCTCATGAACAATATCCCATGCCTCCTTAGACATTTCACACATCATAATCCAGCGGAATCCATCCCTTGTGACCCCACTAAAAAGAGAACTTAAACCACGGGAATTGAAATTCGCTAGTTTAAGATCATTCTCACTCCATCTCTCTACGGGTTTATAAATACGAACATTCTCATGTAGACACGTAGGTGGGGACCATCAATTAACTACGAATTGACAAATCCTCTTATCAAAGGACTTAAGTACCCACCTTATATGCAATTTCCAATACACGGAGTTGGAACCATAAAAAACATGGAATTTTGAAAATGGTCAATTTTTAATTTCTAAAGAAAAATTAAACAAAGGATCTTAACACAATAAATTAGCATTATTGGTCTGATATGAATCTGTTAGAGGGGTGAGTTCCTTTCAATTATAAATTAGATGGTTCACAAAATATCCCAACTTTTTAATTTTTTGAAAATTATGTTAATTTACTCTTCTTCAAAAGCAGGAAAAAAATCAATTAAATTAATATTTGAATTTTCTCCTTGAACAAAATTAATTCAATTCAAGTTAAAATTATGCCAAACAAATTAAGCATGCATTTTGTTAAATCAAAGGTTACAAATTGACTTAAATTACCTTAAATATTACCCAAATTTAATTAGCACCAAATGAAACTAAATTGTGATTTAAGACAAATTTTATCTTTTTAACCTACACATGCATATAGGTGATTTTGCTAGATAAAATGAGAAATCACATCCACAAGGCGTGACGTACGAGGAAAACTCAACTAGAAAGACCTCGGACCACCCAACCTACAAGTACACTAGTTAAGGTATTTTTACAAAAGACATGAAAAGATAAAACTTACAACAACGACTTGCCTTTCAGGATTGACGCTCCCTCCTTCTTCAACCTCCACCTAGTCGACAATTCTGGAGTCCTCTAAAGTCTTGGAATCCACATATGGAGCCTGGCTACCATCAAACTACACACGATTCCTTTCACCGTATGAACGCACCGTAATAAAAATGAACTCCCTTTTTGGGTAGAGAAGAAGCCCAAACTTTCTCCTTTGATGGATAGAGAAGAACCCGATGCCAAACAATCTCCAAAAAAATATACATAGAAACATACATACATATTTACATACACACACACACACACACACACACATATATATATATATATATATATATATATATATATATATATATATATATGAACTTGGATTTAAACTAAGACATTAGGTGTAAACTTATGTTCTCGGAGAAATAAATCTTCAATGATAATGAAAACTCAAAAGGAACTTTTGGATTAAGAATATTTTCTCTCTAAGTAAATGGAAAACTTCCAAAAGTTCTCTTAGAAAAATTGTTCGCATCCCTTTTTAAAGCAGGTAAAAGTAGTGGAGAAAGTAGGAACAGTAAACTGTCAAAACTAATGGATTGTCGTTCGAATGACCATGTTCAAATGATATTATGAATGAGATATCTAACGAGAATTCAGAAAGAATTTTCATTCGATATTTCGTTTAAACCAAACTTCTAACAAAAAAACAAATGTTATCTCGAAAATGTCGTTAGAAGTTTGTTCGAACGACCTGGAAAACTCGTTCGAACAAGATGCCCAGTTTGTTTGAATGACTTTCCAAAACATTCCAAATTTCATTTGAAGCCCAAAACATTTATAAAAATATTTATAATGATTTTCAAAAAGAATTAAAAAGTAGTTGTGATAAAAAGATAAAAAAGAACACCCATAAAAAAATATCCAAGACTCTATATATATATCAAATGAATTCATGCCTTTTAGAGACCTTGGAATTGATTAAATGTTGTTGAAACGAAACATGGCACTAGAAACTGGCAATGATGTCTAGTTTAATATATGGGTTGTTGCGTCCTTAACTGAAACGTCATAGGCTTGAAGGGGAAACCTTTATCCTATGACTCAAATAGTTTTGTCCAGACTTAAGACCAGACTATAAATTGACTCGATTCAAAAATTCTCCTTACACATACGGTTGAGCAATGATCGAGAGTTACAGCAAGACTATCTTGTTCAGTGTTCTGTGGGACGGAGGTACATTTTTACGATGTCGCACTTGAAAGAAGGTCGATCTTGTGGTGATATTTTAGGCACTAGACTAGAGTACATTTGTCGAGTTATATGGGATCCCGGTGCGTAGTGAGTTTTAGTGATGTGATTCAGAGTATAGTGGTCTTACCATTGAGCGAGGAGTTTTAGCTCATTGTTGATTATGTGATGAGAACTTAGTGATAATGAGAGCATCGTATCGTGTGATCCTTTGAGAGACATAGGCATAGTCGATTTGATTTATGTGTCAGGAGACAGAACTTTTGAGATCTTACTTGTCTGCTTTGGACATTCGATTTCAATGATCGACAATGTTAGGGGATAGTACAATGTGGAATGTTCTTTTGGGCTTTACTATGGAATGGTGTACATAAGGAATGTAATAAACGTCGGGAGTAGTGAGACGTTATGGGATGATAGTGAATTGGTTTAAATGGTTTAATTATTAAATATGTAGAGGAAACACTTTAAGCTGAGAGCTATTATGATATAGCTAGTGGATCCGGGTAGTGGTGCGAAGGAAGCATCAAGAGAACTTTGTACCATAAGATAATATGTGGGGCAATATTGAGGATAATTAAATTTGGAATTATGGGGTGATCGATAATACCTGTATGATATAGCCACGTTGAGAGTTGGAAGATGACATTGAGATAAGTGTGTTACATATGATACGTTAGTGACATTTATGTCATCGGGATGTTTGGACTATAGTATGTAGTATGATGAAACTTTGTGTTCACTGTCTCGAGATATGATTTACTTTTTCTAGTTATCACTTGAAAGAGTGCTTAGTCTATATATAAGAGTATATATATTATTGTGGGTCGCATAATAGACGTATAAGAAAGTGGTTGTATTGTTATATTTAATTCCAGGGAGTAGGGACATTTATTGATGGGATTGAGATTGGATATGTTTACAACCGAGCGGGAAGATATAGCTCATGATTAGTTCGCGCTAAGAAACTAATGATAGTAAGGGGTGCAGTATTGTATAATGTATTTTGTAACATGAGAGTTGATGAGTATACTTTTACATTAGGATACGAGAATTTTAGGTAGTTGTGTAACGACAGGGGGTTCTCATTGCTTGAATTTCGTTTTGCGAGACATCCCACGCAAGAAACTTAGCACAACGTTAGACGTGGGAAGATGTGTGGTCATTAGGGAATGGGTTTGGTACCTTGGTTATTACATATATATATGGTTATAACTATGAGTTTAACGTTTATTACAATTCACGGCTAGTAAAGATCGGTGACTTTCATTCAGGTGAGCTTGGGTATAGGGTGTACGAGCTCTTAGGCAATTAATTTAATTCGAATATAATTATCGCTTACAAGGGGCAGAGATATGGGTAGCAATCTTTAAGGGATGTGAGTAGGGAAGTATTCGAGGCTTGGAGTACTAGAATAATCTTAATTTTGCGGACAAAATTCATTTATAAGGGGGGAAGTATGTAACACCTCATATTTTTAGGATAAATAATTCATTTAATTTGGTTAATTATAACTTAAACCTAATTGATGATTGGGAGAAATTATTTAATTTAGAGAATTTATTTAATTTGGAAGTTTCAATTTATTTGGAGAATTAAGATTTAAATTAATTTGGGAAATTTCTTTTAAGAATACATGTGTCGTAATTTGAGGATGAAATATGAGATTTTAATTAATTACCTCAGATGATGATTTTAAGTGCATGGTTGGTTCCGAATAGGTTGAGATAGTTGGAAAAGAGTACTTGTGGGTAGTAATTGGGTCTCAGGATATTTTTAGGCATAACTGGGCTCACACGGGAGTGTTTGGGCAATTTTAATAAAGCACATAAGACTAAAAACGGAATTTATACAATAAAACCTAAATGTGAGAGGGTGTGGCATCCATAACACATTTAAGAAAACCCTAGTTGTAGAGGAGAATAAAAGGATTTAGTGCGAGAGATTTTGGGAGCCAAACCAAGAAAACATTGATGTGTTCTTCATAAAAAATATTATCTACAACAAAGGAACCATACTACGAAATTATCCAGGCAAGTAGTTAAACTTGCGACCATTTAATTTGCAGTGTTTCAATTCATATTATGGTGGGTGTAAATCATTTTCATTTTAGGAATGGGTTTTTATACAAAATTGGGTTTTGGTGATTTTAATATATTGTGTAGGTTAAACACTGCAATTGATGATGATTTATGCTTTAGTGAGATTTAAATTTGAATTAAATTACATATTCACTAGGAAACATGGACTAACTCGTGTAGAATTGAAATTTGTGAGAATAGTTGTTCGAAACCATAAAGGAACCAAATCGGTGGTTTGAACTGTTAGTATGTTAATTAAATTTAGTTTAGAGATGTAAATGCTGTTTTGGACGTAGGTTATGATTTAATACATGATGAGGAGTATGAGTTATATTCTGGGTTAAGAGAAAAGATTGAGATGGTTGAAAATGGCAGAAGCAGCGCCTGAGAAGACGAAGAGGGGCTGGGATCAATAGGTCGTTCGAACGACCTATAGAGTCGTTCTACCGACACCAATAGTAGTTTGAATGACCCCTGGTCTCATTCGAACGACCCCATGTCTCGTTCGAACGACGATGTGGGAAATTCTCTCCACCTTGTTTCTTTTTGGTGATTAGTTGATCAATTGCTGGAAATATTAATTAGGACAAAATTTGACGAGAATTCCTATAATAGATTTTAGTATTCCCTATCTTATTTTGATCAGCTCTTGCTGATCATTTCATGATTGGACTGAAATTGTTGTTAGGACAAAGCCTTAACTGAGTTAGCATATAGAAGATTCAAAAGGGAAATAAATAAAAGGGAATACTTTTTGATTCAGTTAAAATTGATAAGGCCTTGGAAAAAGGGCTTTTTAGATGTATTTTATTTAGAGAGAGTGTCAAATAAAAAAAATTGGGATTTGTGTGAAATAAATTCAAAGGTTTAGATTACTAACTAGGAAAGGAAGTCCTAGTTATTTGCTTGAGTAACACTACATTGGTGAAACTTATGGAGGTGAAATGAATTAATTAAGGGTCGGGGATTTTAATCCGATATTTAGGCTAGTGCTACGGGAGTTTAGGCACTGGTAGACGGTATAATTTATTATAGGTATATGTAATAAATTATTGTATATTAAATATGATGGGAGGTGTTAACATTAATCGTGGAATAAATTCTAAGAGATTAAGATACGGACTGAGTAAGTGAGTATGGGTATTGTAGTTGGGTGACACTAGTGTAATAAATTAATTAATGTGAAATTGATTAAATTAATTGGTGTAATTAAAAATGTAACGAATTCAGGGAATGAGCGAACCAAGGACATAGATAAGTAGGATACAAATGAATTACCTACTGAAATATTTTAAAGGATAATTTCCATACTTCGAGTAGTGAGGGATACTCAGGAATATACGATAAGAAGTATAATTAGAATTAAATAATACGTAGGATATTCGGGAGATATATAATGGTTGTGTGTATACCTATATTCATTTGTATGATTTATTATATTTATAACAAACCTACATTGCTTTCTTGCATGAGGAGGTTTCGCGTCATGAATAATCTTATTCTGATGTGCCCATTAAGGGGATTTTAGACTTATACCAGAAACATAAGAACTTGGACACATGCTATCTAAGAATATGATAGTTTCGACGGTTGAATGGGAGCGTAGGTATGTACGTGACCCATTTGGCAGGGGACTATGTTCTCCTCCAATATGTGTTACTTGTGAAGATGGTTAGAGTGAGATACTGAATCAATAGTCCTTTATACAGTGTGTAATGTACCGGGACTTGATTGCAAAGTATGCATGCACCGCAGGTTTCAGCCTTGGGGTGTTGTATTATTTATATATATATATATATATATATATATATATATATATATATATATATATATATAGAGAGAGAGAGAGAGAGAGAGAGAGAGAGAGAGAAAGAGAGAGAGAGAATAATAATTATATATAATTATGTTTTATTCTACTATGTATGCTTGGTAGATGATATATTGGGACATGATAGCATATTATACAGGCATCGTAGCTCGGACTAGGTGTACCATATTAGAATATATATAATGAAGGGAAAAATATATGCTTATGACTTTTTCTAGAGTGTGTAATTAGTAGATGAGAAATATAGTGACTTCGAAAATAATCCTAGTGGGTAGAGGATTAAAAACAAAATAAGAAATTCATAAGTGGCTAATTGGTATAAAGAATCCTGTAATGTATTGTATGGGCAATATGGATGGGCAGGGCAAGTTAGTATGTATAAAGAGAGTTGATATGTTTAGTTAGGCGGGATAGATTAACTAGGAGAGGTTAGGAAGCAAGCGTTAGGTTTGCACATTAGATAAGGGGTGAGTTATACCTCAAGAGAGTGCAACACTAGCTTAAATATGAAGAGTGTGCATGCATATTTAACCACTGCAATTTAAATTCTTGCTAAATATTTTCAAAATGTTTTTAATTGGGTTCTGGCCCATGTAAAGCTTTTTTAAACCTTTTAGGTATCCATCCACAGGGATGCCCAATTTCGAGACTCCATCTAGGGATGCGCAACTGCAGCTTATGTGAAAGTTGCAGGACTTGATATAAACGTTTCGTTTAATTATTCCAAGTGCTTGATCTTTACTCTAGTACTCATTTCATCCATAGTATGCAGTTATTTATTTGATCTTGTGTATCCAAATTACTTTTTTAGCATACTGTCATATTCTATTGTTGCACCGATAGTTGATTCATTTACTTTTATTTATATTATTCATCTGTGTTGGATTTATTTATCAATTTTTTGATTGATGTTTTAATTATTATTTACCTATGCATGTTGTTAATTAATAAAAGATAGAATTTGGCACTAGTCTAATTAATTTCCTACGTGGTTAGTAACTTTAAAAAGTTTTCGACGGTGAGGATAAGAATGAGCAATATAAGACCACCATTTTATTTTGATCAAGGGATGGTCACCTACTATTTTAGTATGAGGGGTGTAAAACTTCATATGGGGTGACCTCGAAATGGTTTCCAAGAGTAAATGATGCGATTATTTTAGTTAGCAGGGCTACGAGAATTATGGCCTGTAGAGCCACAACCTTTGAGAGTAGGTTAAATAACTCAAATTTTGGAATATGCATGCAACGAGGCAAGGTCAGTTGAGATTATGTTAGCTATACCATTTATATTATTTATTTATATGAAGGTGATATGCTTGTGGTAAGTGAGGACACCTAGTTATTACATTCCTTATTAGCAACTTACTCTTTTTAGTACCTCCAGGGAATAATTATTTGTGCGTTTATGGCTCGCATGCATGAGTCTAACTTAGACATCAATGATTTTCCATATTTATTTCTAGTATGTTAGTTCAACGATGATGATGTAGATATATTTCCTTTGATCTCTATATATTTTTTTGTTATCCCATGCTGAGAGGGCGATACTTTGCGTCGTGATTATAAAGACATGGAAATTTGTCTACTTAACTCGATTTCAACTGCCCTCTTTATTTTTATATTAGATATCATTGTATTAGTACTGTTGGTGTGTGCATAGCTATGACTTAATCTTATATAGACTACCGGTGGAAGGATTTTTATGTCATTTTTAGGCACATATTACTTTGGGTGGTTATTCTTAGGTTCGATGGAATGGGATATCATGCTTGTACATGTATGAATGTGAGTACATTATGAGGGATTATGACTAAGTGTAGATGTCACCGATAGTCCTAGATTCATCCAGTTTTACTTAGATAGGTGATAAATTATCACCACCATAAAAGATTTATTTTTTCCTTAGAAATGGCCCTAGCAAAAAATTCAACTGTGAGGGTATTTCACGAAATTAACTTCGTTAGTGATAGTAAACGTGTATTGGGTGTAGGCATCATAAATTTTATTTTGATTGACAATTTTGGGACGAAGTTACTTTGACGGAGTTCGAAAAGAGTGAACGGTGAAGTGTTAGTGTCCACTAAACCCAAATTTGTGAGTAATGGTGGTTTATGCCCCAAAATTAAAACTTACCAAGAATACGTATGTATATATTATTAGGATTAAGTCCTTTATCCAATTGAGGATAGGAGAATGTGGCATTTAGGGGGATTTTTTTATCGAGGGTGTCCCAGAACTAAAAGTGTTAGTTTTGACCAATGTGTGTATTTGATGATTCAAATTAATTTCCATTAATTGGTAGGAATATTGAGGTAAGAGAGTATAGTCATTTGATTGTGATACTATTAAGGTGTGCTAAGGGGTACAAGGGATCATTTGGTTTTATGAGAGATAGATTGAACAAGTTGATCATAGGTGAACGAGGTAGGCCATTCATGTCAGGATGTGATTAGTAAACCTTACATGATAGTCTGTTCGAAATTAATAATGGTATGTGATGGAGTGCAAAAAGTGTGCGCGTGTAAAGTGCACAGTCGTTGTTTTCGTTTCGCCAACTCAATACAAAAACCTAAGTTACTACTACACTTGCGAGGCAAGCACAGCGGTAAGTCAGGTATCGAGAATCCACAGGGACAAGTTGCTAGAATTTAAGTGATTTAATACTCCGAAATAAAAGTGTAAAAGATGATTACAAACTAAAAGGAAAAGTTAATCTAGGCAATGTGTTGAAACTAGATTATGAAAGCGAGTAAAACTATAGGTTGCGTCGAATATCCCTCACCCGAGTTAATTAGTATAAAATGGTCACATGGGTCGACGAGTTATTACAAATGCATCTCGTTTCGACAGTTAATTAAATCAAGGGTTGTTACGCCCTAAATCGTCATAAAAGCCTAATAAGATTTTGGCGTCAACAAATATCCCGAAAATTACATGCGAAAGGTCGTAAGCACGGGACATACATGATATGCCCCGTCAAATCTCCTAGGCGTAATAACTAGGACAACGCACCCGAAATAGACCCGTAAACACCATCACCAAAGCAAAGCAACGCGTCAACCCGAGTGAGTTCAATTCAAACACAACCTAATTTAAGTTACCTAGAAAGCATGTTAAAAACGTGATAAATGAAAAGCGGTAAATAAACGAGGTAAATCTATACTAGAAAGTGTGTAAATCAAAGCATGTAAATAAAGCAAGAAAACCTAAATTAGAAAGCTTGTAAATTAACTAGAAAGCAAGAAATGAAGAAATACAAACTATATTAAAATGGTAGGGGGGATGAACAGTCAACTTACAATCCAAATGGGGTGTCAAACCAAAGAGAAATGAAGAAGAACCAAGCAAAAACCCCAAACCCTAAGCTAAACTAACCTAAAATCCTGTATATATGAATAAAAACCAAAAATGGGTTTTTATAGTAAGTGGGAAAAAGTAGGGGAAAAAGGAAAGAAAGAGGAAAGAGCCCAAAATATCTGGCACTACCGGTCGACCGGTCGCAGGGGCGCGGTCGACCGGTCCCTTAAGCCAAAGCATACTGTCTCCTTCCCACGACAAAAGTTGAAATCGCGGTCGACCGGTTCCAAGGACGCGGTCGACCGGTACTCTGTTTTCAGGCTGCATTTGGTCCATGATGAGGGGGAAAAGGTCCATTACGGAAACGAGCCTAGCTTCTTCGTCCGAACTCCAAACGACGCACCGTTTGCGGCCACACGATGCTAACTCAATGAACTACGCATCCGTGGAATTTCCAAGAGCCGAATAAGAAATGTGAATTGACTAAAATTCCCTTGAAGTAGCGTCCAGCGACGAAACTTCTCCGAAATGCAACGGATCCTCACTTTTAGCGTTCCAATACCTAAAAAAGCACAAATAACCCCTGCAAAGCATGTATATATCCAAGTCCAAGGTTGTCTGGTTAATGAGAATAATTATAGGCATTTAGGACCGTAAAAGTGCTAGAATGCATTAAGATAAGGGAAAAAAATATGTAATATTCGATACGAATCACACCCCCTAAGTTAAACACTGCTAGTCCCTAGTAATGAAAGAAAGAAAACCAGACCACAGAGGGCGGTACAAAATGTATATTTGCATCGAAATATAATTGCCACTTTCGTAGGGAACACGATTGCATTTAGCATATGCAATAAGCCGTTAAACCCCTAGGTTACCCTAGTGGACGAGTGTCGTCTCGTGAGGGTTTTCAGGGATGATACCCACAAACATCATAAAGTTTCCTCAAAATATGCCAGAACCAACATGCGACAAGCCCAACAAAAGCGAAAAAGATTTCATACACATTATTAGCACATTGAATGAATTCAAACAAAAGTCTAAATCATTAACATTATCGAATGCACCTCATAGAATTGAAACCTTAAAATGTGGGAGGGGAGAGAGCACATGCACAGTGTGATTTGGCGAAAAACTTATATAAACCGGATAATCATTAAAGCAAGCATATATTCAATCCTCACGGGCATTACACTCATCAAGCGAATTAACTCGAAACAGGGAGGTAACACACGGAACATGCGGGCTAAAGAGTAATTGTAAATGGAAACTAGGCCGCACACATGTCACAGAAGAAGAACGCGATATATAAAATGAAAAACTGTAATCTCAATGAAAGGATACCGCACACTAAAAGAGGCGAAATGCATTTTCACAGATTATCACAACTATTATGACTTTTAAATTACATCAACCTAAGATCACATAGGACTTTAATAGGGTTATAATGTAGGTATGGCAAAGGTACGAAACGAAGGAATATATGTACGGATTCAAAGTGTTCGGAATGAAAACTCGGGATAATGCGATAATGCGGGCAATATCAAAATCGGAAAACAAGTTCCAAAAAAGGCATTAGATATATCATCGGGGAGAGTAATCAAAGCTTATTGAACTATATACAACATATACAAACTTCTCTTTCTTTTTCTTTTGCTTTTTGCTTTCTCTTTTTCTTCACTTTTTTCACTACTTTCTTTTCTTTACTTATCAAACTCTCATATGCCCAAATTGCAACCGACATCATAACAACAACATTCAATCCCAATTAACATTCCAAACAAAGGTATGGAAAGTGTATGTATGGTATAAAACTCAAATGTAGAGTTGGTTATGGGAATGGGGTATTAAATGAAAGGCTATATTTAGGCTCAAAGGGGTTAACGAGGGTAAACATATAAGGGTGAGGTCAAGGCTAATATGGGTGATATAACAAAGAATACCTATGATCATTTCACAAAGTTTACGCAATTCTCGAATCAAAACAATATATGAAAATCATGCTCAAGTAACACATTTCAAGTATGAACTCAATTAATGAACGGTTAAATGAAAGAATAGTGAGATTACCGACGAATTCAAAGTTTTCAATGAGAAAAGAATAGTGTATACACTCACAAACGACGAAAGGTACAAAGCTTACTCGGTGTAAGTATATACAATGCAACAAACGATTACCGAGTTATAAAAATCTTAAACCAAATCAATAAAGCAAGGAAAGTGCATGTGCTCACGGGATTAAAGTTTAATTCATGAAGTTATTCATAATATCAATAATTGAGACTAAAGTCTAATAACTTCTAAAATCGAGAACATGCATCATTGGGTTGTCAATTGGATCGGGCAATTATTGAAATTTATCATCGGAAACAAAGGCAAAATGCCCAAAAAAGGAGAAAAAAGTAAGAAAATCTTTTTGAAATTTTTAATTTTTCTAAGAAAAGCATACTAAGTAACTAACATGTGAGCAAAAACATGGACTAAATAAAGAAATGGATAGAATATCCCACACCCCCTAACTTAAAACTTGACATTGTCCTCAATGTTAATTAAGAACCAAGTCAAAGAGAGGAAAAGAACGATATTACCCAAAATTGGAGCGATCCCCATAAGAACAAGTCCAAAGAATCTATAAAACAAGTTAGTACCAAGCATAGCAAAAATAAATAACAAAAAGTTAACTAATTACACTAAACTAAATTAAAAAGAAAGAAAGAATAAAAAACTAACTATATACAACCTACTATTTAGACTTCACACTAACTGTACACTAGAAGTCTAAATAAGTGAGGGTCCACTATAAAAACGATTTGACTTTGGAGGATAACCGGTGTACCCTCACATACAAGCATGCCCTCCAAAAAATATGGATTCCGTTTTAACAACGGAAGGCATGTGTAAGGCGGAAAAGGTGGACCATCCCCAATTTAAAATTTGGGAGGGAGGATGGGGGATTTGGATTGCACGGGTGACAAAAATAAGTGGGGACCGAGAAAAGCCGAATATCCTCCCAAGGATTTTGAAGTTGGAATGGGAGGCGGCGCACACAAAGGCAAAGATTCGATCGTGGAGGGCGACTCGAGAAAGTACTCCTCATCGGCGATAGGGTTTAAAACATTAAAGTTTGAAACCGAATCATCGGGTACTTGTTCCGGTGGTATAATAGAGAAAGAAAATGGGGATGAAAGAAATTCAAACTCATGAGATGAATCATCATCGCATGAAGTTTGAGTTTCGAATGAAATAATATCATTTTCAATGAAATGTTCTTCTTTGGGGGCCAAAGAAGAAATCATTTCATTGCAAATAGATATTACGTCATTATCATCCTCACTTTCAATATCTATTACGCAATGGGCAACGTCTAGAATGGCTTGTTCCAAAGTAGGCACAAGTACCTCATTTGGTTCAAAACATTCCTCGACCTCGAAAGTCTCGAAAGAAAAATCGTCGTCGGACTCAAATAATAAATCCAACTCATGTTCCCACGAACGATTTTCTTCCCGATAACGATTTTCAAGTTTCTCATTTTCATACATACGCAAACCCTCACTGAATGTCATAGGTCGAGGTGCGGATCCGTGAAAATGGGAACTTTGAAAATTACCATCGGACTTAAACGAAAACTCATTATTATAGGAATTTTGAAAACTATTGCAATTCGTTTCAAAATTCCTATTATAAGGAGGTAAAGGCCCAAAATCATTATCATCATCATCAAAATTCCAATAACCTAAGTTTTGACTTTCGTTATACTCGTCCAAAGTCATATTTGAATTTTTTACATTTTGGGATTCTAAGTATTCACCGAAAGTCATAGGTTTGCTAAAATTTTGAGGATTATAACAAGGATTACCGAAAGAATTGGAATAAGACATGCTTACCCCAAAACTGGCTCGAAGTGGCAGATTCCACAAAGTAAGTGTGCGCAGGAAAGATTCGAGCATTTCTAAGTGCTCAAATGTGGAAGTCCTGCAAAATATTAGAAAATAATACAAATAGAAAGAAAATACTATGAAATACTAAATCAAATAATGTCTAAAACAAACTAGTCCCCGGCAACGGCGCCATTTTGATGGAGTGCGAAAAGTGTGCGCGTGTAAAGTGCACAGTCGTTGTTTTCGTTTCGCCAACTCAATACAAAAACCTAAGTTACTACTACACTTGCGAGGCAAGCACAGTGGTAAGTCGGGTATCGAGAATCCACAGGGACAAGTTGCTAGAATTTAAGTGATTTAATACTCCGAAATAAAAGTGTAAAAGATGATTACAAACTAAAAGGAAAAGTTAATCTAGGCAATGTGTTGAAACTAGATTATGAAAGCGAGTAAAACTATAGGTTGCGTCGAATATCCCTCACCCGAGTTAATTAGTATAAAATGGTCACATGGGTCGACGAGTTATTACAAATGCATCTCGTTTTGACAGTTAATTAAATCAAGGGTTGTTACGCCCTAAATCGTCATAAAAGCCTGATAAGATTTTGGCGTCAACAAATATCCCGAAAATTACGCGCGAAAGGTCGTAAGCACGGGACATACATGATATGCTCCGTCAAATCTCCTAGGCGTAATAACTAGGACAACGCACCCGAAATAGACCCGTAAACACCATCACCAAAGCAAAGCAACGCGTCAACCCGAGTGAGTTCAATTCAAACACAACCTAATTTAAGTTACCTAGAAAGCATGTTAAAAACGCAATAAATGGAAAGCGGTAAATAAACGCGGTAAATCTATAGTAGAAAGCGTGTAAATCAAAGCATGTAAATAAAGCAAGAAAACCTAAATTAGAAAGCTTGTAAATTAACTAGAAAGCAAGAAATGAAGAAATACAAACTATATTAAAATGGTAGGGGAGATGAATAGTCAACTTACAATCCAAATGGGGTGTCAAACCAAAGAGAAATGAAGAAGAACCAAGCAAAAACCCCAAACCCTAAGCTAAACTAACCTAAAATCGTGTATATATGAATAAAAACCAAAAATGGGTTTTTATAGTAAGTGGGAAAAAGTAGGGGAAAAAGGAAAGAAAGAGGAAAGAGCCCAAAATATCTGGCACTACCGGTCGACCGGTCGCAGGGGCGCGGTCGACTGGTCCCTTAATCCAAAGCATACTATCTCCTTCCCACGACAAAAGTTGAAACCACGGTCGACCGGTACTCTGTTTTCAGGCTGCATTTGGTCCATGATGAGGGGGAAAAGGTCCATTACGAAAAAGAGCCTAGCTTCTTCGTCCGAACTCCAAACGACGCACCGTTTGCGGCCACACGATGCTAACTCAATGAACTACGCATCCGTGGAATTTCCAAGAGCCGAATAAGAAATGTGAATTGACTAAAATGCCCTTGAAGTAGCGTCCAGCGACGAAACTTCTCCGAAATGCAACGGATCCTCACTTTTAGCGTTCCAATACCTAAAAAAGCACAAATAACCCCTGCAAAGCATGTATATATCCAAATCCAAGGTTGTCTTGTTAATGAGCATAATTATAGGCATTTAGGACCGTAAAAGTGCTAGAATGCATAAAGATAAGGGGCGAAAATATGTAATATTCGATACGAATCAGTTTGTTTTTTTAAAACAATCAAGAAAATAGAGGACGAGAAGAGTCTTAATTCACAGGTTCAGGAAGGAGGTGATGTGGTATTACAAACCCCTGGCATGGTAATCATGGAGTATAGGTTCATATAGGTGATAGGAAACTAGATGAAGTTCATTTTTAATGAATAAATAGTGATAGGCCGATGTCATTTGACCTCACCTTATGACCATCAGTGTGCACGATTAGATTAGTTTTCTTGAGAATTTAGAAGAATGCGATTTACAATAAGATAGACCATAAAATATTCTATCTCATAGACTGAGCACATTATGTTATGTTAGTGGGAGGATGCTACGAGCCGGATATTCATAGCTTTCTAACTACAAATAGATTGAATTCGAATTTTGAGGATGAAATTCCTTGTTTAAGGGGGAAGAATGTAATACATCATATTTTTTGCATATTATTTAATTAATTAAATTGTGTAAATTAATTATGTGAGCTTATTGTGAATTGAGAAATCAAAATTTATATTGTTGTGTTATTTAAGTTGGATTGGATTTTAAACATAAGACATGGTGAATGATTAAATTGAATTAATTAATATTCAGACTCACATATTTAAATTATTAAATAACAGAGTTGTTTGTTGTTTATTTGAGGTATATTTGGTAATTTGTTTTTGGGACACCTGAAATGTCCGTTTATTATTTAAAATGATGGTTTGAAGGCCTATTGTTTTATTATAAGGCTTGGACGTGGCTTTAAGTCATTTAGAGTTGTTTTGGGGTCCTTTAGGCGAGACCCATTTGTGGCACAAACCCAATTATGGATTAAAGTGTCGTAAGTGGTCATTAGGGATCTTATTTGATTACAAATAAAAAACGGAAGAACTATAGGGGATATAGAGAGAAATCACCAAGAGGAAACACATATTTTAGGGAATCAGGGACTGATTTCCCAATTAATCCACAAGGAAAGTTCTATACAATATATGACAGTAATTTCATATGTGTTAGATTACATCTATTTCACTGGGTTCTAAACCATGAACATGTTTTAAATCTTATTTGTAATATTTAATTTTTTTAATTTGAAAATTAAGGTAATCGTGTTATTAATTTGGTTAAATCCCCTTTGATTTCGATTGATTTCCTCATGTATGTGACTTGAAATTGTTAAAAAATAATTCGAACATGTTATATATTATAAAAAAATTTAAAAGCATTTGTTTTATTTTGAACCAATTTATGTATATGTGAAGAATTAGATAAACTAGGATTATTAGATTATGACTAATGTTTTCATTTAAATTTTAGTGTAGATTTAGGTTTTTATGACCAAATTAGGTTCCAATTAGTGTTTTGATGTGTTTTTATCCTTTAAATGTTAATTGGGTTCTTAGATGAATCTTTTACATTAATTAATGGACTTTAGGAAGAGGATAATTGGGGTCAAAGATGAAGTAACCTGTAATCGGGAAAACTTGGGTGGATATGTCCTTTCCAATCAAATGGTCCGAGGAGCACGGTCGATCGATGGTAACATGTATGGCATAGGTTTGGAAATTGTGATATTAGTTGGGAGCTTTGGGTTTTAGGCCTATGGTTAAGGTTTATAGGACTATACTATTTATGTATTCATAGAATAAAGATATATTCTTATGACTTTAATTATTGGGAATTGTTTTTTGGGGAATTTAAATATTTGTTAAAAATCTTTGATTAGAAGCGATTAAATGGTGGATTTGGTATTCAAAGGTAGACCCGAATGTATAATTGGTTGGTGAACTAGGAATTGATAAGTTAGAGGATTGGGCTTGTTATCCGGGATTGATTTGAATAATTGAGATGTATGAGTGGGGTGAATATCAATGGGATGATATTAGGTTTGGGTTATAGCTCTTACTGATAAAACCTTACCCCAAAAGAAAAGTTCAATAAATTTCCTCCTCTATTTTTCCGATCCTCATGTTAAACCCACTAATCCTCACCTTGTTTAGAATAAATCCATTGCTTGTTTTTGTTAAAGAATCATCCTTTTCCATTGAAACCACCCTCAATTAAAAAACAACCCATAAAAGTGAATTAACGATCCATTTTCTCTATAATATGTTAAAAAACTTTTAGAGCCATTGAAATATTCAATAGTGGGGAAGTTATCCCATGGAATACCACGCATCGATGCTATTCACAAGACCTTCCATATAACAAGCCTAAAGGGATCTTTCCAGATTGCCCTCATAGCTTATACTCATATCCTAATTAAATATCTGTTAACGACGACTTTACAAGACTTTGGATGACATCCCAATGGTTCTTTAGAAAATTCCCCATGTGAACATTCAAATAGAACCCAAATTTCAGACCTGGGAAAGAAATCCATATTGCACTAGTTTAAATAAATATCCCTTCCCTTCCTATTCACTTATTTTCCAAATCTTTACTTTACTCCAGAGCCCAGTAGTTGGTCAACCTCTTAAATTGTATAGTTTAATAACCTAATGTAATAGAACTACTATTATGAGAGTTTGTGATCGATTGGACCTACTTTCTCAAAGACATGATCGCTTGTGAATTGGTTGTGTGGAGGATGGTTTTTGGAAAGCAATCTCCTATGAAGACATCCCCGAGTGTTGTACAAAATGTTTTAAGATGGGACATGAAAATTCAAGTTGTATTTTGATAAAGAAGGACATGATGGACATTGACAAAACGCCTATTTCAGTCATTATTCAACACCTCAGCAAACCATTAATCCCATTATCCCTTCTGGACTGGCAAATGAACTATTTATAAATAATCAAAAGCATAAGAGAACCTCCCATTATAAAAAAAACAAACATACCCCCGTTGGCCCAAAAAGACTCAGTGCATAACCTATCGTAAAAAATCCCATCTAAAACACAAGTCCTAAAGCCTACCCAAACTTCATTAAAACCAAAAACTAACCACACTGGCCCTCCTAAAATATATTGAATAAATCAAAATTTTCATCTAGAAAATCCAAGATGTTGAAGTGGTTTTTTAAAAAATCATGGCTATAGAAAAATGTTGGTTAAAAACTTGATGCTTTCTCCAAGAGGCACATACCTTCCATCGTTTAAAAAATTGTCCCTTATTGTTAGTCTTGCTATGAATGATACTAAATAAAAAGAGGAAGATATCCCTCCTCTCATGGAAGAAATGTTACCCTCACTAGATTTGGAAAAGAAGATGGAGAAATATAAGAGTTAGAAAGGTAAAATGGTTATGAAATATACAGATATTCCCATTTATAGGCACTCTAAATTGGAGTCAAATAATAGGAGAAGTCTGCCTATTGATCCCATGTACATAAATTTAACAAGAGCTAACTCTAAGGTAATAATAAGTTTAAAGCCTAATAGTTCCCAGCGATAAATTTCATTATGTGGAATATAAGAGGTCTTTCAAATAATCTTTCCAAAAGAAGGGTTAAAATGATTTGTAAACTTCATTATCTTCCATTCATTCCTTTGTTAGAGCCAAAATAAAAAACTTGTAAGATAGAAGATTTAAGAAGACTTATTAAATATGAAGGTGGTTGGGCAAACTCATCGCTTAAATCAAGTTTTTATGGAGGTATTTCATTCAATGTGATACTTAAAAAGATGATGATCAAGTTATGGTCCTTGAAATTCAACATTCTAAATTTCCTTTAGAGGTGTTTATATCTATTATGTATGCAAAATGTACAAGACAAAAGGGAATTTATTTATGGGATATTTTACACAGGAATAAAACCATCACTTTTGGTCAACCGTGTATTATCATAGGAAACCTTAATGTGGTAACTTGTAGAGAATAGAAATAAGGGGGCAAAGATATGATAATAATGTTGTGGAAGATTTTACAAACTTCATTTCAACTTTTGGTTTAATTGAAGTAGGCTGGCCTAGATCCCAATAAATGTGGAACAACTTGAGAGACCAAGTCGTGATTTAGCAAATTCTTGATAGAGTCCTAGTGTCTACCAATTAGATAAATACCTTCCATAGTTTCCAACCTCAACCATTTAATCAAAGCTTTCTTGTATCACTTTCCCCTCTTTTTCTCTAGATCTTTAACCCTATACTCCTCTCTTAAACATTTGAAATTATAAAATATGAGGTGTTCTCATCCATATATTTAAGAGGTAATAAAAAAATATGGGCCACTCCAGTGTAGGTAAATCCCTTTAAAGATTTCTCCACCAAACTTCAAAGGCTGATATCAGACCAAGTTGGACAGAACAAAACTACTTTAAAAATTATTTTTAAACAAATAAATATAATGGAAGATCGGGTTCTTAAATTTTAAGTAAAGTATGAGGAGAATCCATCTAATGAGAAGAATGTCCATTTATATTAAACCAAGGCAACATTGCTTAATGCTTTGAAAAATGAAAAAACCTTCTGGTAATAGAATATGGCTTCTTGAAGGGGATTCCAATGCAAATTTTTTCTATGATTCTGTGAAAATAAGGAGGAAACAAATTCTCATTCAAAACACTTGGAATAATAATGGAGATTGGGTAGATAACTTGGAGGGTATCCAAGAGGAATTCATAAATTTATATCAAACATTGTTCAGTCTTATCAACATAAAAGGTAAAGATTAGTCTCTCTTGGTCATTTATTAAAGAGTTACCGAGGTCCAAGACATCCATCAAGATGTTGATCTAATGTGGGATTAATTTTAGCAAGCCATTTCAAATCTAAATACTAAGAGTAGTGCTGGTCTTGGTGATTGTCATGGATAGTTTTATCAAAATTTGTTGGGGATAATAAAGGGATACATATTAAATGCTATTATCTTCTTATTGGAAGGTGGGGAATTACTAAAAAGCTGGACAAGTTCAAACATCACTCTTGTTTCTAAGACCGAATGCTAGATCATCCTCTGAAATTTAGTCCATTAAGTCTATGAAATTTTTGCTTTAATATTATCCCTAAAACCCATGCCACAAGACTATCATTAAGCTTACTTTCTGTAATTGATAACTCCCATGTAGGCATCATCAATGGTTGGAGAATATCTTATAATAATCTTCTTTTTAAAGAAATGATGGGTATGACAGTGAGAAAACCTCATGGACCTAATTTTGTAATTAAACTAGACTTCTCCAAAGCCTATGATAGGTTAGATTTGTTATTTCTCTTAAAAAATCTTTGAAAGTTTATCTTTTCAGAGGGTTAAATAGATAGAATCTGGTGGTGCATATCCAATAATTAGTTCTCAATTATCATTAATGATATTAATGTATGGTTCTTAAAGTCTTTAAAACGCCCGAAACAAGGTAATTAAGTCTCCCCAAGGATTATTGTCAAAGTTGCGAAAGTCTTAAACATTGGTATTCATAGCCTTATTCTAAAAGGAAAGGTTTAACCCTTGTCTCACCCTAATTTTTCCCTCTGATCAATAATTTATTAACAGCCTTATGCTAAAGCTATGGAGCTTCCAATATCATTAAAAATCTCCTCACTTTGATCATCTTGTAAACTTTCCTAAAAGAAGTTTCGAACTCATGGATCCATCACCAGGTATAGAAATAAAGCCATATCATAAAAAAGAAAACCTCAAACAAAAGAACATCCCATTAAATTACCTTAGTTGTCCCATCTATTATGGTAAGAGAAAGCATTCTTATTTTGATCATTTAATAAATTCAATTAAAAATAAAGTGGTAGTGTGGAAAAGCGAATTCCTCTCATTTTCAAGGAGAAGAACCCTTATCTAATTTACGTTAGCTTCTACTCTTGTTCATATTATTTCTAACCTTAAGTCTCTAGTTAGAACTCTCATTTAGATCCAACGAATTCTGATCAACTTCTTATAGGTTACATCACAAGAATTATGTGATGAACATCATTGGATGAATCTGAAAAGACTCTATTATCCAGTGGATAAGGGGGATCTATGCTTCAAAAATCTACCAGACATTTGAACTAATGAATCAATGAAAATATAGTGGAACCTCAAAACTCAAAACAAACTTTGGACACATTTATGGAGTAAATACAAGGATCGTTTTACCTCAATTGGTTCATCAATTTAAAAAAGGCTGAGATCTTCATGAAAGAAACCAATAATCTCATTCAAGAAATTAAGGGCACTTTATACTCGACTTTTAATTCATAAGGGAGATTCATAACAAATATTAATTTCCAATGCATCAGGTCCACTTTACCATCCTTATTTCATTTTAAATCTATATGGAACCCATCAATACCTAAAAAAATTCAATTTTCCAATGGAAATGCATATACAATATAATACATATTGTTAAAAATATCCAAGACATGGGTATTCCTTTATCTTCCATTTGTAACTATTGTAATCAAGCAGAAGAAGAAATGTGCCATCTTTTTATTCGTGGTCGAATTACCACTAAAGTTTGCAAATACTTTATCTTTTGTTTTGTCTAAGGAACTCTTTTGACTCCATTTAATCAACGCTCATGTCATGGTGGATGAGAAGACCTATGGAAGATTTGATCAAATTCTTATTAAACATTATTCCTAGGGTAGTTAAATGTGAAATTTGGATCAGTATGAACTCAAGAACATATGATAGAATCTAAATTCAGAGTATCACCATTATCAGCAAAACAATCCATCTTGTCAAGGATGTGAGTAATAATCAAAACTTCACCTCTAATAGTTATAATAGTGAATTCATTGCTCATATTTTCAACCTAAATCTTTCCAAAGAGAGACCTAAGGAGTTTCTTTTTCTTAAGTGAATCAAACTAAAGCTACTCTTCTTCAAATTGAAGACTGATGGGGCATCCAAAGGTAATTAGAGTCCGGAAGGAGCCGATTAAATATTCAGAGACCATAAAGGTAGTTTCATTAAATCCTTTTCAGCATTTGAAATGAAAAAAGCAAATAATATGGCAGATTGAATGACTATTCTTAGGGTATTAAAGATTTGTGCTTCACCAAAGCTCCATAATGTCATTGTGAAGAGTGACTCGTTATTCTCTACTGATGTGCTTAGTGGTAAGATGAAGAAACCTCTCTGGTCCCAAATCTAAGTGTTCAAACTCATTTTACAGATTGGCCCTCAAGTCCACGAAACTTACATCCACTCTTTGAGATAGTATTATTTTGGAGTTGATTGTCTACCCAACCATGGATCAAAAAACATTATCTTAACAATCTTTGATCATAAAACTTTTAGGTTCAATGATCATTATCTCATTAAAAGATGTTTATTTTAAGGTCTTTCTCCATTTCATTGTAAATGCCGCCTAGGTGGAGCTATTATACCTATATAAATAATAAAATATCCTTTCCATAAAAAATAGTTTTCGTCAAGTGAGGTAATTATTATGTATCATGGTTTCATTTGAATTAGCTGAGTGATTATACATTGATGCAATTCATTTGGAGTATTGACTAGTGAGAATCGAGATAGAAATTATTAATGAATTGTTTTTCTTATGTATTTTATGGTGGAATTACACATTGAATTGGGAACTCGAGAGGTTAGGGATAATATAATATGGAAAGAATATAAGATTATGGATGTTATATGCCCTTTCATGATATTATGGTAGTAATGTATGGTTATAGATGTGTCATAATTTCTATGATAATGATTTTAGTATGACTAATAGAATTTTGGTCGGTATGTGTACGTAATTTACATTAACCTGTTAAGAGGGTTATATATGTGTATGGTTTAACCCGTTAGTAAGGGTTATAATTAGTTGCGTGTATTATGTGAAATGCATATCATGTGTGAGTACTCGTGGCGTATAGTACTAGGAGGGATTCCATGAGGGGGTTTATGCGATGCGGACCACGCTAGTACCCTGATGAGTAGATGGGATATTCCTTGGTCATAGTTTTTACCCCTAGGTCACATGTGTAGGTATCCGTGACTGACAAGGTGTTCAAGGAGATTTATTTTATATGTCTTAGGTATGGTGGTAGGTTTTATGTCTAATGGATAAACGATGTGATTTGTCCCTTGACGTGTTGAGGTCTTTAAGTTGGGATGACCAAAGACTATAACTAGCATGCGTAAAAGATTCCCGAAGGCAATATGAATTAAACTTCATTATGTGTGAACGCGATAAATGCTCATCTATTTTTACATCTGGAGGGATGTAACTTAGTATGGATGCTAGATGTGAGTAGAGTCTTTGTAATACCCCGTATTTTTATGCTATATTTAATTTGGGGATTTAATAAATTTAATGTAATGGTTTATCTAATAAAAATCCGGAAATTAATTATGTTATAATTATTAACGTGACGAGAGTTAGTAATTATGGGAAACTTGTTGAATATTACTGATGAGCGAAGTAATATATTATATTGGTCATATTGAAAGTCATAAGTGAATTAAATGACTATTTCGGAAATTTAAGTCGGGACGTGCCCGTGTCACGTCGGGACTAATTTTGTTAAATAAAAAAAGTGAATATTTTATAAATTGTCCATATGGTCATTTTGAGTGCGCCAATGCGTCCGGAAGGGTCGAGATAGTCAGAAAAGTATACCCGAGGGGTTAGTTTGGGCCTCGGGGCGTTTTTAGGCCTAATTAGTGACCCGGGAGGGCATTTTGGTCATTTTATACAATAGGGTAATTAAACCCACGAATTTTAGCAGCCTTTATTAGCTGGTTAGGTTACCCATTCAGGGTTAGAACATTCAGAACCCTAGAACGGCCATTGGAGAGGAGAGGAGGGACCTTTCAAGGAGATTCAAGGCCGAAACACCACCGTTTGCACCGCCGTCATCACCAACGCGTAGATCGCGAGGAGGAGAACGCAACCACACCATAATCAACAGGAAATCAGACTTCTGAAAATCCCAGGCAAGTGTTTAACTTGCGTATTTCGTTAGTGCAATGTTCATATTAGTTTAGGATTAATTAGGAATGTAATCCAGGTAAGAAAACCCCAAATTTTGATAGGAAATTGCATGTAGAGAAGATTAAAACCTTATGCTGGAAACTTTTGATGATATAGATGTATTACCCACGAATTTTTGATGTTATATTAGGTAGAAATTCTGGAGAAAAACTGAATTGAATTATAGTTATGAAAACTTTAGGGTTCTTGATGATTAGATGAGATTTTGGGTTGCTTAACCATGTTTAATGATGAATACACGCATGCTGAATGTTAAAAACATCTAGAATTATGTTATTATGTTAGTAGTAGAATTTGTGGGTCGATTAGTGTTGAAAAATATGGAATTTGATGAAGAATAGTGGTAGAACCCATAACTGCAATTCTGCAGAATTTTACCCAGACCTGCTTGATCGATGGATCGAACATAGAGCATCGATCGATCGAAGGTTCGATCGATCGAGCACCAAGCTTCGATCGATCGACCCCTCCTGGTAGACTCTTATTTTCCTTGTTTAATTAGTTAAATTAAGTTTATCGTGAAATAATTCTTGGGCATTCCTGATAAATCGATTTGGGAGACATTGAGGACCAGTAGGGTATATGAATAAATGTTGGAACCTTTAAGATTCAGCGAAAATGGTATTTTTGGGATATTTACTTTAGGTTGGTAAATTTATGAATTTAAAGGGGGAGGTGCGTAAGAGAGTTACGTTGGAATCTAATAAAGTCACTTACTGAATTTCAGAAATTGGGAAGATATAATCCATGAGGGTTAGGTAATAAGTGAGAAAACCCTTCGAGATAAGGTTAGGAATGAAACCTTATGCGTAATTCTTTAAATGTGAAATTAAGAATAAACGGTATAATTACAGGTGAGGAGAAGAACCTATATTAATATGAAATTGGTATATTTATATGATTGTGTGTACATATATTATATACATGTGAGAATCATACCCACGCTACTTGCTATCCCTGAGGTTTCCGCGCTGGGACAAGTCTTATCTCGATGGGACCTTTATGGGGGATATTGACTTGTACCCTAGAAGATAGATGTCCTTGGTACAGGCTATCGATGTGATAGTTCAGACGATCCTAAGAGACGCCGGTATGTGCCACCCTCTTAGAGACTTGGAATCTATGCTTCGCCTCAATATTGTTTGTGTATTTATGTTAATACAATTCGAGAGTGATTCCAAATGTATTCCCCTTAAAATGAGTGATATGGGGCTTTGGATAGTGGAAGTATGCACGCACCATAGTTTTATTCGGGGTGCTGTTATATATATATATATATATATATATATATATATATTATACGAGTAGTTAATATATATATGAGATTATGATATTTAAAACTGTCTACTGAGATTTGATAAGTAGAACCTAGTTATTTACTCATATTATTAAATACTTGTTTTGAAAAAGTATAATATGTCACTGTAAAACTTTATGGATTTTATAAACTTAAAATCGAGGACTTTGATTACTGTTTGGAACATTCTTTTATAATGAAATCGTGAATTGTAAATCTTGCGAGTAATCTTAGATAGATTAAATCTTTTAGAAAGTCAAGGGCGATATATTGATAAGAACAAACCAATGGGAAGGTTAGTGCGATAGGTGTGCACATTAGAAGAGAGGTGAGTATTTCTCAAGAGAGCGACGCACTAATATGTTATTGCATTGGCATGTATCAAATTAAATACTTGCTAAACGTATTCTAAAATCAAACACACTTTTGGGCTCTAACCCGTTTCTTCTTCTCTCTCTCTCTCTTTTATATATATATGTATATTTTCAGGTGCCCAGCCACAGGGGCGTCTTGCTTAGGATCCCTTGAGAAGAACGAGCTGCAGCTTAGGTGGGAGTTGCAGGTCACTTGAGTAGACGGCTTCTGTTATTGACTCCACTCCTATTACTCTCATTTATTGGGCACGTGTCGCCCCTTTTCATCATTTCATTTGTTGTTGGGACATTTATATTTCAGTCATTTCCAGTATTGTTCTTTGGGATTTATTCAGTATGGACTTGTGATTTTAGTTTTAATATGTTGACATTCGATTGACGAATGTATTGTATTATTTCGCTTATCGTGGTGTGATTCTTAATCGTAGAAATGTTGTTTTAATTAAATAAATCTTTTTCTTTAATTAAAATTTTGGAAAGTTTGTATGAAAAATGTTTTTGACACTTAGCTTAATTATTTAGGGTCTTAAACTGGAAAATTTATTTTTATCGACAGTGATGCTGAGAATGAACCTACTGTTAACCTTGATTTAATTTAATAAAGGAGTGATCGCCCGGTATTTAATTAGGCGGGGTGTCACAGGTGGTATCAGAGCATCAGGTTCTAGTGTCCATAGGATCTGTACGGCTTATTTCGCTTTCAGCTTAACGTTATTGCTAGAGAGCCCTTTTTTTAGGATTGTTGTATTCTTGCTTTTACGTTTAAGTCTTCAGCTATTCGAGATTTTTAGATAACTGTAGACTAATAAACTTGTTCTCGTTTCAGAAGCCTCCGAGACGTGCTCCAAAAGATAGGCGTGCCCAAGCCGAGCAGCCAGCAGCTCAGGCACTAGGCACAATGAATGCGAATGAAGTAGCCGCCATTGTTGCTCAGGCGGTGAATGCCGCAATAGCGGTGATTTAGCAGGCTCCACCCTAGATTCAGGTGGTGGCACCAGTACCAGCACAGATTCCATCCGCATGGCAGAGGGTTCTGGATTCTTTTCAGAAAGCGCATCCCCCTGAGTTTTCTAGTAGCTCCGATATTGTTACAGTCAGCCAATGGAAGAAAGACATCCAGTGGCACCTCCGTATGTATGAGTGCACTGACGTGCAGAAGCAGTTATTGGCTTCTTTTACACTGGTGGGAGCCGCATTACAGTGGTGGGAGTCCACTACTACTTTGGAGGAGAGGGACATGATTCCTATTCAGTTGTTCTGGGAGCGGTTTGACCGCAAGTATTTTCCACCCGCAGTGAAGACTGAGATGAGGCGGAAATTACTAAATCTAAAGCAGGAGAACCTTACTGTAGCTGAGTATGAGGAGGAGTTAACGAGACTTCTCACTATTGTGCCGGATGAGGCACCCACTGAGGGCAAGAAGATTTTGCTGTTTGTCGACGGATTAGCTTGGAGGATCCATCAGCACCTTATTGGAAATCTATCCTTGAGTACTTTCACTGACGTACTCAATGCAGCGTTACTACATTGCCAAGATCACCGCTTCCATCTTCAGGGAAGCAAGAGATCAGGAGAGTCCAGCCAGCAGGGCAGGACCGGGGGTAATAGTGCCGGTGGGGCACCAACTCATGGACAGACTCGTCAGCACGAGCAGAGTTCCCATCAAGGGGACCCTGCTAAGAAATTCCATTCAAGTGATTCTAGGCAGGGATTCGGGGGTTTCAGGCAGGGCCATCAGGGCCAGCCTAATCAGCAGGGCCAACACCGACCACAGGGACAGCAGCAGAGCCAGCAAGGCCAACAGCGTGCACATCAGGGCCAGTGGCGTGGAGGTAACGGCCAGCAGGGCCATGGACAGCAGGGTCAGAGGGGCGGTAACGTCAAAGGCAGATGCTTTGGGTGCGGCAAACATGGCCATAGGCGCCAGGATTTCCTAGAGGGTGATAGGGCCCCACAGCAGCAGGGAGCCCGTAATGAGCCGTAGAGACCACTTTTCCCGCCTGCCCTCCCAGCTCTAGCCCAGGTGCCAGGCCTACCAGCCATTCCAGCAGCTCCAGTGCAGCAGGGGCAATTGCAGTATGGATGTGTCTATAACGTCCACCAGGCAGCAGCTCCACAGGCACCATCCGCGATTGAGGGTATGTTTTCTATCCATGGTACTATGGGTCGAGTTTTCTTTGATAGGGGGGCAACGCATTGTTTTATAGCTACACATTTTTCAAAGTCCTTAGGGTTTCTAGCCACAGCAGAGAGCACCGTGACGTGTGTCGACTCACCACTTGGGAGTGGGTCACTTATATTCTTTATATGTCAGGGAGTAGGGGTAGAGATTAGTAGCTTGGTATTACGTGCAGACGTGTTAGTCTTAGACATGCACGATCATGATGTAATTATTGGTATGGATTGGCTCGCAGCTTATAGAGCCATGATTGATTACTTCGGTGGGAGCATTGTTTTTGCCATTCCGGGGCAAGAGATGTTTGTAGTGGCGATGCCTCGCCCAGAGGGAGGTTCGATCGCTCATTTATATTACATTGAGGAGGATACCTCTAAGGAGGTTGTGATTCCTTTGGATTCAATCCCAGTTGTTAAGGAGTATTCCGATGTGTTTCGGGAGATACCAGGCCTACCGCCCAGTCGTGAGATAGATTTCGTTATAGATTTATTGCCGGATACGAGACCTATAGCACGCGCACCGTACTGTATGGCTCCGGCAGAGATGCGAGAGCTACGAGATCAGACAGAGCAGCTATTAGGTCAGGGCTTCATTCGTAGGAGTACCTCACCTTGGGGCGCTCAAGTCTTATTTGTAAAGAAGAGAGATGGTTCACTGAGATTGTGTGTGGACTACCTGGAGTTGAACAAGGTCACGATACGGAATAAGTATACGTTGCCTCGAATCGATGATCTATTCGACCAGTTGAGGGGAGCAACTTTCTTTTCGAAGATAGATCTGAGGTCGGGGTACCATCAGTTACGGATTAGAGAGCAGGATGTTTCAAAGACTACCTTCTTGTCGAGATATAGGTCCTATGAGTTCAGGGTGATGCCGTTCGGACTCACAAATGCCCCAGCCATTTTCATTGACTTGATCAACCGAGTACTCAGAGAGTTCTTGGATCAGTTCATCATCGTCTTCATAGATGATATCTTGATATATTCACACTCCGAGGAGGAGCATGCCGAGCAGTTGAGGTAGGTTCTTCAGACTCTACGAGAGCATCAGTTGTATGCTAAGTACGAGAAGTGTGGATTCTTTTTGCGAGAGGTACAATTCTTGGGCCATGTTGTTTCTGAGCAGGGGATAGCAGTTGACCCGAGCAAAGTGTCAGCGGTGAGGGAGTGGGGACAACCCACTGCACCGACGGAAGTGCGTAGTTTCTTGGGGTTATTCGGATACTACGGGAGATTCATTCGGGGATTCTCCAAAATAGCGGGTCCATTGACGAATCTGACTCGCAAGGGGGTACCATATGTTTGGGATGACGCTTGTCAGTTGGATTTCGATGAGCTGAAGGACAAGCTTACTTTAGCACCAGTCCTTGCTTTACCGAAGTCGGGTGTAGAGTACATGGTTTACACCGATGCGTCCTTACGGGGACTTGGGGGAGTACTTCAGCAGGAAGAGAAGGCTATAGCTTTTGCTTCCCACAAGCTTAAGCCTCATGAGAAGAATTACCCCACCCACGACCTGGAGTTATCAGCGGTCGTCTTTGCATTGAGAATTTGGAGGCACTACTTATTGGGCGAGAAATTTTGTTTGTTCACAGACCATAAGTCACTGCAGTACCTGTTCACTCAGCGAGAGCTGAATATGCGTCAGCGCAGGTGGTTAGAGTTTGTGAAAGATTACTAGTTCGATATACAGTATCATCCGGGGAAGGCCAATGTAGTTGCTGATGCGTTGAGCCATAAACCGGTAGACGATGTAGCGGACATCTGGAAAGCAAAGTGGAAGGAGTTGGGTCACCATGACGCAGTAGCACGATCTTTCATATCCGTGATGACAGTCACACCCGAGATTGTTATGAGGGTGATACAGGCACATACCACAGACCCGTTTTGTCAGGAGAAGATTGTGCGACTTCTAGCTGAGGGTGCTGAGTCCTATTCTGTTAGTTCGGATGGAGGGTTACGGTTTAATGAGAGATTAGTAGTTCCAGAAGGAGCGGAGCTACGTCATGAAGTGATGACTCATTCTCATGGGTCCCGATTTTCAGTACATCCGGGAGGCGATAAGATGTACCACGACATGAGACGACAGTACTGGTGGAGTGGGATGAAGAAGGACATCGTTGAGTTTGTGTCCAAGTGTTCTACTTGCCAGCTGGTGAAGGTGGATCACCAGAATCCGTCAGGATTACTTCAGCCGTTGGAAGTACCCGCGTGGAAGTGGGAAAGTATTTCCATGGATTTCATTACAGGGTTGCCTACATCACAGCGGGGCAACGATTCTATCTGGGTGATTGTAGACCGTTTGACCGAGGTGGCTCATTTTCTGCCAGTGAGGACAGATTATACCACGGGACAGTATGCCCAGTTATTCGTCGCTGAGATTGTCAGATTACATGGGGTGCCCCTGAATATTGTGTCAGATAGAGACAAGATTTTTGTGTCACATTTCTGGGAAAGCTTTCAGGAGGCTATGGGTACAGAGTTGAGACTGAGTTCAGCTTACCACCCACAGACAGATGGACAAACAGAGCGTACCAATCATATGTTGGAAGATATGTTACTCATGTGTGTTCTCGATTTCGAAGGAGGTTGGGAGCCACACCTTCCACGGGTAGAGTTTGCTTATAATAACTCCTATCAGTTTATGATTGGCATGGATCCATTTGAGGTTTTGTATGGAAGGCCTTGTCGTTCTCCAACTTGTTGGCTCGAGGTGGGGGACAACAAGTTGCTAATAACAGAAGTGATTCAGGAGACCTCCGCGAGGATTGAAATAATCAGGAGTCGTATTCGGGTAGCCCAATACAGGCAGAAGAGCTACGTCGATGCGAAACGGTTCTACCGGGAGTTTAATGTGGGGGATCAAGTGTTGTTACGTGTATCTCCTATGAAGGGAGTGATGAGGTTCGGGAAGAAGGGGAAGTTGGCTTCGAGGTACGTAGGACCATTTCCCATCATCGAGAGGATTAGGCCGGTAGCATACAGGTTAATATTGCCAGAACATTTACATCGCATCCACGATGTATTCCACATCTTGTCGTTGAGACGATATCTTCGGGATGATATGGCCCATTCTCACATTGCGATAGATGAGATTGACTTACAGTCTGATAGCTCTTACGAGGAGAGACCAGTGGCTATTCTAGACTATAGTGAGAAGAGATTGAGGTCGAAAATAGTTCCACTTGTGCGAGTTCAGTGGGAGCATTATAATGTGGAGGAATCCACTTGGGAGCGTGAGGCAGATATACGCGAGAGATATCCAGAGTTGTTTTTACCAGGTATGCCTTATTTTTCGAATTTAGGGACGAAATTCCGTTATTAGGGGGGAAGTATGTAATACCCCGTATTTTTATGCTATATTTAATTTGGGGATTTATTAAATTTAATGTAATGGTTAATTTAATAAAAATCCGGAAATTAATTATATTATAATTATTAACGTGACGAGAGTTAGTAATTATGGGAAACTTGTTGAATATTACTGATGAGCATAGTTATATATTATATTGGTCATATTGAAAGTCATAAGTGAATTAAATGACTATTTCAGAAATTTAAGTCAGGACGTGCCCGTGTCACGTCGGGACTAATTTTGTTAAATAAAAAAAGTGAATATTTTATAAGTTGTCTGTATGGTCCTTTTGAGTGCGCCAATGCGTTCGGAAGGGTCGAGACAGTCAGAAAAGTATACCCGATGGGTTAGTTTGGGCCTCGGGGCGTTTTTAGGCCTAATTAGTGACCCGGGAGGGCATTTTGGTCATTTTACAAAATAGGGTAATTAAACCCACGAATTTTAGCAGCCTTTATCAGCTGGTTACGTTAGCCATTTAGGGTTAGAACATTCAGAACCCTAGAACGGCCATTGGAGAGGAGAGTAGAGACCTTTCCAGGAGATTCAAGGCCGAAACACCACTGTTTGCACCGCCGACACCACCAACGCGTAGATCGCGAGGAGGAGAACGCAACCACACCATAATCAATAGGATATCAGACTTCTGAAAATCCCAGGCAAGTGTTTAACTTGCGTATTTTTTTTATTTATTATTTTTTTTTTTTTAGAGAAGAGGGACTGTACCCCCACATTTATTATAATAAGGGAGAAAAAACCTCTCCAATACTACATGCTGAATAAAATTAAAGAGGCACAAGGCCCAAAGCTAGAGAAAATAAAATTGGGATTTTATACTAATCCCATTACAAAGCCTCAAAGTTTAACTAATCTAAAATAAATGAAACTAATCTTGTCAAGCATGAAAGCTCCTTTGACCGTCTGTGGAAGATCCTTCACATCCTCATAGGTTTTAATTCCTTGTAAATTAACTCCAACATTAGCTAATCTATCAGCAACCATATTTGATTCTCTATAGCAATGGCTAATCGAATAATTAACACTTCTAAGCTCTGACAGAATTTCTTCAGTTAGAATCTTTACACGCCAAGGCGGTTTCCACTCTCTTTTGATCAATTTTACCACAAACAAAGAATCTGACTCGATATCAACTTCTGAAAAATTCTTCTGCATACATAACTTAATACCAAGACTTAGACTTTTAATCTCCATAACAGAGTTAGATTCAAAATCTTCTTCTTTTGCAAAAGAAAAAACCAATTCTCCTTTGTCATTTCTCAAAATTCCACCTAAACCCCCTTTTCCAGGGTTGCCTTTGCAAGCCCCATCAATATTAAGCTTGAGTCTTCCACTGATTGGAGCATCCCATTTAACTTTAACACACTGCATCATATTTGAGCAAAAATTTACTCCAAACACCTCAATTTATCCTTGAGAAAAACTATTGCACCTTCTCTCAAAATAATGACTTTTGCATATATTAGAAATCAAATTAACAATTTGATTCTTAACAAAATTCAAATTGCATTTAATTCCTTCATATAAAGATCTATTCCGAGCCTTCCAAATTTCCCACATCATGGCCATAGGAATAATTTTACTCAAGAACTGATCTGCATCAGACCTTCCAGCCTGCATCCACCAACTAAGAATAACTGTAGACACATAATTCCTATCAATCTTAATACCCATCAAATTCGAAAAGTAGTCCCATTGATGAGAAGCAACTGAGCAAGAAATAAATAAGTGAGCATCATTTTCTTCATTATTAAAGCAGATATGACATCGCGATCCCATTTTGATGCCTAACTGCTTCACATTATCGTCTGTAGGAATACACTTTTGAATAATTCTCCACACTATAATAAAGATTTTGATAGGAATTTTCGAATCCCATAATCTACTATGAACAAGAGAAGTAGATGAATGAACCTTTAAGCACTCATATGCTGAAGATAAAGAGAACACACCAGAATTTTCAGCCTTCCAAATCAGATTATCATTCACTGAAACCATCTGCTTTGAACACTCTTCCTCTACCTGCTTCATATGTCTCCAAGACAACGATCCCCCTTTTCTAGTGTTCCAGTTTTTATACCTGTTAGCACAATATTTAGACCACAAAGAATCTTCAGTTTTAAGCTTCCAATACATTTTCATAGAGGAAGTCTTAGAGAGAATTCCAAAATCTTTGAAGCCTAAACCTCCTTCGTCTTGATCTTTACACAAATCAACCCATTTCTTCCACTGAAATTTCCAACCTTGATCTTCATTTCCACCCCAGAAAAATTTATTCAACATCCCATGAATCTTATTAATCACCATCTTCGGAGGATGTATAGCAGCTAAAAGGTAGAGAGGAATGGATGACAGCACATGCTTTATGAGGATAAGTCTACCACCTATAGAAAGAAGCTTAGCCTTCCATCCTGCAATTTTACATCTCAATGAGGAAATTAACTCATCATAGTATACCACCTTATTTCTTCCTTTAAATAACGGACACCCCAAATATTTAATAGGCAGGTCTTTTGCATTCAATCCAAGAACTTCAGACACCTTTGATTTAAATCTATGAGGCATATTGGAGTCAATTGAAAAGGAACTTTTAGAGTAATTAATTTTCTGACCCGAAGTCCTTGAGTAACTAAGAAAAAAGTCCTTGATGTTCTTCAGACTCCTTTTGTCACCCCTGCAAAAAATGATCACATCATCTGCAAACGCCAAGTGAGAAATTAAAGGACTTCCACTTGGCAGGTAGAAAGGATTTATCACTTTATTCTCCATCATAATATCTAACCCCCTGCTCAAATATTCAGCTGCAATAATAAAAAGGCTCGGGGATATAGGATTTCCTTGCCTAACCCCTCTATAAGACTTAAAGAATCCATTTGGCTGACCATTGACAACAATAGAAAACCAGTTGTTTGATATACTTCTCCAAACCAAGTCAATGAATCTTTCTCCAAACCCAAAACCTCTGAGAACTTTGATTAGAAATCCCCAATGAAGTCTGTCATATGCTTTCTCCATATCCAGCTTTATGATGACATTTCCACCATGATTCTTCTTTCCCAGATTATACACCATCTCTTTGGCTAGTAAAATATTATCTTGAATTGATCTGCCTTTTGTAAATCTGCTTTGATTAGGAGATATCATAATAGGCAGGACCTTTGCAAGTCTTGTACATAAGATCTTAGAAATAATCTTATAACAAAAATTGCACAGGCTTATAGGCCTAAAATCCCCACAAGATAAAGGATTCTTAATTTTGGGAATAAGCACAATGGATGTTGAAGTCCAGCTTTTAGGCAACTCAGCACCTGCAAAAAAAGAATTAATAGCATCTACCAGGTCAGTTTTAATAATGTTCCAATAAGAAAGAAAAAATTGCCCCCCATAACCATCAGGTCCTGGAGCTGAATCCGGACTCAAGCTTTTAATCGCCTCCCATACTTCTATCTCACAGGTGAACTCTTCTAGATCTGAGTTAATCTCTTGGTTGACCAATTTGGGAATGAACTCTGCCTTGTATTCTTCAGAAAAATTCTTCTCAGCAGTCAATTGGTTTTTAAAGAACATGATAATATGATTTTTAATGGCATTCTCATCTACAATCCAATCCCCTGACTCATTTTTAATCCCAGATATATGAAGTTTTTGGTTTTTAGCCTTTGTACTGGAGTGAAAAAATTTATTATTAGAATCCCCTAGCTTCAACCATTTAATAGATGACTTTTGCTGCCAGAACATCTCTTGAATCTGTAATGCTGATTGGAGCTTAGCCCTTCCTCTACTCAAAGCTTCTCTATTAGTATCCGAGCTAGACAGTTCAAAATTAAGCTCTAATTGACATATATCATCTTCTAAGTCCACCACATTTTGATTAACATCCTTAAAGTTATCCTTACTCCATATTTTAAGAATATCTTTTAGTCTTTTCAGCTTCAAAGAGAACTTCCACAAACCCGATGCTTGAATGGGATCCCTCCATGACTCTTCAACTATCTTATTAAATTCTGGATGTGTTGTCCAGAAGTTAAGAAATTTGAACACAGAAAACCTTACCACATCCTTGTTTGTTACTGACAATAGAAGTGGAGAGTGGTCTGAAGAAGTTTTGTTTAGATGCTTAATTGAAGATTTGGGGTAGGAAAGCAACCATTGGTTATTGTATAGACACCTATCGAGCCTAGCCATAATAAGATCAACCTCTCCTTTGTTATTACTCCATGTAAATTTGGATCCGAGATACCCCATATCTAGAAGCCCACAGCTATCCACTGCTTGGTTAAACTCATTAACTGCTGCTGCATCAACATCATTTCCACCAACTTTTTCTTCCTGACTTGCCACAATATTAAAATCCCCCATAACAATGAAAGGCATACCAACCATATCAGAGGAAGCCTCATCCATTTGACTCCAAAGATCTCTTCTATCTATTTTATTACATTTAGCATACACTAATGCCACACACACCTGACATTTAAAACCTGGATGCATCACCTTCACAACCAGGAATTGTTCATGATCCACAACCACCTGGGCTTGAGTATTGAATCTCCAAAAAAACCAGATTTTACCATTACAGTTACTAAATCCTCCTTCGAATCTCCACTTCATTTTATACATATCCACCTTAACTTTATCAACCATGGGCTCTAGCACAGCTAACACAGGTATTTTGAAAATTCTGCAAAGGGACTTTATTCTACGAGAAGTTGATGATTTCCTTGCACCTCTAATATTCCATACAATGAAATTTAACATTGGTATTTGGAAGGATTAGAGCTTCTGCTAACTTTGGTATGGGACCTAGTACATCTGCTGAACATTGGATCTTGTTTTTTCTTTTTGCTTTCACCCAAACTGCCACTGATAATTAATTCTTTGCTTTGGATATTCTCCTCCTTTCTCCCCCCTGCTCCTTTTAATCTTTTGTTCCATCTTATCAGAAAACATAATCAATTCCTCAATCATAGGAACATGATAATCCTTATTTTCTTCCCCTGCAGACAAGTACAATTTCTGATGGTCTGTAATATGTTCTTCATCTAAATTATCAGCGCTACAATTTGACAAACAATCAGTGTCCCCCACATTAGAATCTACTCCTAATAGATCTTTACCTCTATTCAAAATATGCAACCCTTTCTTTTTCTTTGATTTTTTCTGAAAGACCTTCCATTGAGAATCTTCTGTGACTACTGGATCCTTGATTATTAATTGTCTCCCTTCTTCTACGAGATCATCACTGACTTTATCTTCTGCATCATCTTCAGTAATTTCTATAAACTGATCACCATATTTAGATTGCACCTCATTAACTTTGATAAATACTTTATTTGAATGAGTTGATTTGATTTTCTCATTACCTTCCACAATTAGTTTGGGATCTACATTTATTCCATCTTTGTCAATCTTCTCTACAACATGCTCTATATTCTTAATCCGATACTCAATCTGCTTATTCCTTAAAGTGTTGGATTGCTGCCCCATATGTTCAAAGCCATCTTTCATCATACCTCGAGCCTGATTCACTGGATTAACAATGCAATCCATCTCCATATGACCTTTCTTAAAACAAAAATTACAATATTTGGGCACATTCTCCACGTGAATTTCTTGCCAAAATCCCTTCTCCCCACAGCCTATCCATACTCTCTTAGATATTGTCTGCGTAACATCCACTTCAACACATACTCTTGCAAGACTTGGTCTGTTGATTTCCAGCGTCGACGTATCAATTTTTAGCGGTTTACCAATGAGTTGAGCTATAGAAAATAAAGCAGGTTTAGAAAAGAAATGAATTGGGAGTTGTGGGAGAGAGATCCATATAGGTGCAATACTACTTTCAATATCTGGCCTGAAATCAATTGTCCATTTAAAAACCCTCATTGGATGTTTCCCTATGTACCATGATTCTCTTAGCCACATGCGAGAGAAATCTTCTTCACTATTCAGCCGAATAAGAACATGTTTTTGATCAATCAATCCAATACTAAAAGCTGTTTTCAGAGAGAAAGATTGAAATACCTTTCTTATGAATTCCATTGATGGCCTTCCGTGAGAAAACTTCCCTACCAGGGAAAATTTGAAGGGCTGCGCCAAAGATTCAAGTTCTTCTGGAGTGAATATGATCGTTGGTTCACCTTTAAAAGTTGATGGAGATTTCATAGAGACTTGCACTTCAGAGGAAGAAGAATTCTCTACCACCGATGCAAAGGACTTTTTCCATACATTAGGTATATCAGGAGGTTTAGGATCCACGTTTGGAATTCTTGAAAATGAAGCCATGCAAACCCTAGTTAGGGTTTACGTAGAGAGAGAGAGATAGAGAGACCATTCAAATATTCATATTAGTTTAGGATTAATTAGGAATGTAATCCATGTAAGAAAACCACAAATTTTGATAGGAAATTGCATGTAGAGAAGATTAAAACCTTATGCTGGAAACTTTTGATGATATAGATGTATTACCCACGAAATTTTGATGTTATATTAGGAAGAAATTCTGGAGAAAAACTGAATTGAATCATAGTTATGAAAACTTTAGGGTTCTTGATGATTAGATGAGATTTTGGGTTGTTTAACCATGTTTAATGATGAATACACGCATGCTGAACGTTAAAAACATCTGGAATTATGTTATTATGTTAGTAGTAGAATTTGTGGGTCGATTAGTGTTGAAAAATATGGAATTTGATGAAGAATAGTGGTAGAACCCGTAACTGCAATTCTGCAGAATTTAACCCAGACCTGCTTGATCGATCGATCGAACATAGAGCATCGATCGATCGAAGGTTCGATCAATCGAGCCCCAAGCTTCGATCGATCGACCCCTCCTGGCAGACTCTTATTTTCCTTGTTTAATTAGTTAAATTAAGTTTATCGTGAAATAATTCTTGGGCATTCGTGATAAATCGATTTGGGAGACATTGAGGACCAGTAGGGTATATGAATAAATGTTGGAACCTTTAAGATTCATCGAAAATGGTATTTTTGGGATATTTACTTTAGGTTGGTAAATTTATGAATTTAAAGGGGCAGGTGCGTAAGAGAGTTACGTTGGAATCTAATAAAGTCACTTACTGAATTTCAGAAATTGGGAAGATATAATCCATGAGGGTTAGGTAATAAGTGAGAAAACCCTTCGAGATAAGGTTAGGAATGAAACCTTATGCGTAATTCTTTAAATGTGAAATTAAGAATAAACGGTATAATTACAGGTGAGGAGAAGAACCTATATTAATAAGAAATTGGTATATTTATATGATTGTGTGTACATATATTATATACATGTGAAAATCATACCCACGCTACTTGCTATCCCTGAGGTTTCCGCGCTGGGACAAGTCTTATCTCGATGGGACCTTTATGGGGGATATTGACTTGTACCCTAGAAGATAGATGTCCTTGGTACAGGCTATCGATGTGATAGTTCAGACGATCCTAAGAGACGCCGGTATGTGCCACCCTCTTAGAGACTTGGAATCTATGCTTCGCCTCAATATTGTTTGTGTATTTATGTTAATACAATTCGAGAGTGATTCCAAATGTATTCCCCTTAAAATGAGTGATATGGGGCTTTGGATAGTGGAAGTATGCACGCACCATAGTTTTATTCGGGGTGCTGTTATATATATATATATATATATATATATATATATATATATATATATTATACGAGTAGTTAATATATATATGAGATTATGATATTTAAAACTGTCTACTGAGATTTGAGAAGTAGAACCTAGTTATTTACTCATATTATTAAATACTTGTTTTGAAAAAGTATAATATGTCACTGTAAAACTTTATGGATTTTATAAAGTTAAAATGGAGGACTTTGATTACTGTTTGGAACATTCTTTTAAAATGAAATCGTGAATTGTAATTCTTGCGAGTAATCTTAGATAGATTAAATCTTTTAGAATGTCAAGGGCGATATATTGATAAGAAAAAACCAATGGGAAGGTTAGTGCGATAGGTGTGCACATTAGAAGAGAGGTGAGCATTTCTCAAGAGAGCGACGCACTAATATGTTATTGCATTGGCCTGTATCAAATTAAATACTTGCTAAACGTATTCTAAAATCAAACACACTTTCAGGCTCTGACCTGTTTCTTCTTCTCTCTCTCTCTCTCTCTCTTGTATATATATATGTATATTTTCAGGTGCCTAGCCACATGGGCGTCTTGCTTAGGATCCCTTGAGAAGAACGAGCTGCAGCTTAGGTTGGAGTTGCAGGTCACTTGAGTAGACGGCTTCTGTTATTGACTCCACTCCTATTACTCTCATTTATTGGGCACGTGTCGCCCCTTTTCATCATTTCATTTGTTGTTGGGACATTTATATTTCAGTTATTTCCAGTATTGTTCTTTGGGATTTATTTAGTATGGACTTGTGATTTTAGTTTTAATATGTTGACATTCGATTGACGAATGTATTGTATTATTTGGCTTATCGTGGTGTGATTCTTAATCGTAGAAATGTTGTTTTAATTAAATAAATCTTTTTCTTTAATTAAAATTTTGGAAAGTTTGTATGAAAAATGTTTTTGACACTTAGCTTAATTATTTAGGGTGTTAAACTGGAAAATTAATTTTTATCGACAGTGATGCTGAGAATGAACCAACTGTTAACCTTGATTTAATTTAATAAAGGAGTGATCGCCCGGTATTTAATTAGGCGGGGTGTCACAGTCTTTCTCATACAATATGTGATTATTGTGTGGTGGTACTAGAGATAGCTATAACGATTTGGGTGTTATATCGGAGATGTATATGACTTATAATAGGGATGTACACGTACATTCTTATTTTTCGAATTTATGCATGGCATATACTAGAGAGGTGTATATTGTATTATTAGTATGAGATAGTCAAATGTCTATAGATATAAGATATGGGGCTATAAGTGGTATCTTGATGATTTGTGAGATGTACCATAGGATTTGAGACCTTAATACATTATGCGACTTCTATTGAAATAGATTAACCTATTAAAATTAACAAGATCTAGCCCAGATTTAATTATAATTCTATTATACATCGTCTTGCTATTTACGTTTTCTTTGAAAAATGTTTTTACAGGGGAACTCTAGCGATGTCCTATTTCTTACTCCTAGGATTATATGAGTCAAGAAAGTGGATGTAATCGTTTTATTGTACTCCTTTATTTTTAGTTTGGTTGTACATGTATATTTATATTATGGGACAATTATTATTATTTTGTTTGTGATTGGTATCTTATTTAGTTATGTGTAGATTTAGTACCTTATTATACAGTCTTTGTTCTTTCAATTCATTTTTTATTTCGTATACTAAGAATATTATACAAAAATTTCATTCTTGTGATTTTTATGGTAGACATTGTAAATCTATTTGTGGATTTTTCATCCTATCACATCTTGTCTTCAGAAGCTCCTTCTTATCCTTATCTTGCTGCTTCAAGGTTTCTTCATGACTTCCCTTAAGGTGGAAAGATTATTCCTACATCGGTATCATAAATTGAGCATGTCTTCATGAGAGGACATTTAGTCGTTCATTTTGGTTTTGAATATGGGATAATTTTTTCTCAGTCTGCATGATCTTTGGCTCAGACTCCCCAACATAATACTGAAGATGATGTAGAGTGATGACTGACTATGAAAAAGTAGATACAGGAAATAAAAGGTAATACAAGATTATATAACCCTTTTTAATAATTATGAAGTACAATTATTACTTGAGTGACTATGTTCCAAGAGAAGGATGATACTCTTCTATTACTCTATACATCAAAGAGGCAGATGTCTCATAGAGGGATCACATACGAGATACCCTCTTCGACTTTGGGTTGGATACAAATAATAGAATCAGGATTGAAGGCTTGTTGAGCGAGGGGTGTAACATCTGACACATCCTTAGAAATTAGAACGCTGGATGAAGGGGGTCATCTTAAAAGTTTTTTTCTTCTCATGTTGAGGAACGGACCCTGACCTAGTATATTTTGTCCTCTTTTATTTACCCTCTTTTGCATTAAGGTTAGTAGTTGTATCCTTTTTCTTTGGTCCTATCGAATGGGTAGTCTCTCTTTTCCGTTTGGATAATATGTTCCTAGTCATAGGAGTTTCCATTTCCAAAATATAGTCAAGAGTATTGTCAAGACAACCTTCAAAATGAAGAAAATTAGCATCTATTAGTATCGACTAAAAAATTAAATGACATTAAGAGTTAGTAATATTTTAAATTGCAGAAATTATTATGCAGAGAATCTAGCAGGGTTAACCTGATTCTGGAAAACTAAACAATTTCATGTTGGATCATCTCCTCAAATAATATGAGACCATCAGGTCCTCTCAATTAGTTAGTCATCTCCCTATTACCCAAACTCAACCTAAAGTCAACTTTTCATGAGACAGTAATCATATCCCACTTTTGGGGTACCTTAATTTCCACGTCCACTCGTAACTGATCATTGAAAAATCCTACAAGCCCAAGATAGAAAAAATACTGAGACTTCTAGTAACGTTTGGATGTCTGGTTCATATACAAGGTCTTTCGATCTAGTTTATGGGCGATGAAGTCGTGATATCAGTCCTTGAATATTGTGGTAACAGTGTAATAGCAAGTTAAAAAAGGTTTGGGTACAAATCTCCCTTATTAGAAATCCTTCAAAGTATGACTAAACCCATAATAATCCTCTAAAATTTGGGTCTAGATGGGTTGGGACAATTATGATAGGAGAAAGAATTTTCCTAACCTAAAGGGAAGATAAAATCCTACTTTGAAGATCTACTCATATAGGACAATATCATCTTGGTTCTTGAGGTCATAGCCCTTATCGTCCTCATCCTACACTCTCATATGCATTGATGGTTCAAAAAAATGTAAGTGTCACTAGATTATAAGACCACTCTCTTGGAAATCACTTTGATAGGACAAGGAAAAAGTTGTGCCGAACTCAAAACATTCTCCTCCTCATCCTCAACAATAGAGTCCTTGAAACCTGGGTCTCACCTAAATATGCCTCCTTGGTCTGTGAAATTTTGGGTTGGGAATCATAGGAAGTGGAGGAATGTTATCTCTATTCTCATCATCAGATAAATTATAATTTACACGCTCATGATCTCAATGATAATGAGACAAATTTCTAGGGTGATCTTTATTACTTAATTCAACAAAGTCTATTGTCTCAACCAAGCTAAATGAACAATATTCACCCTCATTGCCTCATTAAAGGAATCGTGGGAATTAAAGTTCGTAGTCTCTCTATAAAGGATAAAGTGCTCAGACGAGCTGTAACCTTTGGAAGATGACATACTATCACTACTAATGCCGTCAATACTTATCGATTTCACATCAAGTGTCGGGTGTTTGTGGAAAAAGTTACTCAGTCATGAAGGAAGAGATATAGCTAAAGGTAATGGAGTCAAAGGTGTCAGTGGAACACTCTCGAAAAGAGTTAAATTAGGCCTCGAACTCTTCCCTCTTTCAGAGCACGTGGGCACGAATGTGACGTATCTCTAACCAAGTCTCTTAAAACTTTTGATACCTTCACAAATTTATTTCGAAAACGTTTCTAAGTTGGAAAAATCAAACCTAAAAAATGAATCATTTCTGTGAAGAACACAAAACCCAAAATATGGTCATCGAAATCAAATTGTACTCAAAAAGTAAAAAAAACTCCACCAAACATCGTTGATAGCCCCCAATTCCTAATCATAACCTAAAATGACCAATTAACTACCAACAACTGCTAAGATCAACTCCCAAACACCACAACAGAGAGTGGTGTAAAGCCTAAAAAGGTAACTAAAAATGAAATAAATAAACAAAATTCATAAGATAAAAGAAATGTTTCAGATGTACCAAAAAGAGAAAGAAGTATATCGTAGACAGATGGGACGTGTGAGAGAAGATGACCAGAGAAGGATAAAGTGGCGGAAATTTTATAGAGTGAAAGGATCATTTATTTTTTTCTCTTATTTGGAGGTTATGAGATATAGTCGAAGTGAGGTAAATATCCATCATAAAGCAAACTTTGAGACTCAAAATTGGTAATGATTTGACACAATTTTTAAAGTCTGGGTTGATGAAAAGGTTGCACGCGTGCCCTGGGTTCTCCTTGGAAATTTCATCAAATATCTTTAAATCAAACCGCCTATAACTCAAACAGAGGATGATTAACAACTAACGTATACCTCATAATCAGATGTGACCCAATAGAACATGGGGGTGACATGACCATTATGTTTGATGACAATACTATATTGTCCCTAAGATTCAACTAACAGCTAATGGAAAATAAAGCCAACATAGTAGTTATTTACATGCCATGCATTAGGATGTGACGAGACACTAAGAGGAGTCATCATGAAGCTGACTATAATAATTCTTAAACATAAATCTCCTACAGATGTCATTGTCTAAGGTATAAGGGTAATTTATATATATAAATGTAGTGCATTCCAAATGATTCTCATGTAAATGGCCATACCACAATATCGTCTTAAAACTGAGACTAGTCTTCTCACCCTCACAAGATATGAACTTTCAAATGACACCCGGGTATCCTACTAGGCACCGTAGTCTCATCTCGCAATGGGGACCAATGTCACTCGCATCTAAGTTAGTTTCGGACTCAAAGGACACTCATCTTATAAACACCAGCCTCAGGACTATAACAGGTGTGTCGATCACAGATGAGCATCTTGACTCTTCTTGGCCTCCTGCATCGAAAAAGGCACCAAAGAGTCTCGATCTGTCCGATACCTCTAGCATTACATCAGATGATACCTCTTATAAATATGTTCATGTAGGTGTGGAAAAAATGATAGGGCCATTTTAATATTTTTTATATAAAATTGTGGATATCAATAACCCACATAAGGTAACACTCTTCATGATGACCTTACTATATATACATGCAACTGACAATTTCTCATATGCCACGATCTTAACTCGATGTGGGAAACATGATGTGGCTGACAATGCGCAACCCAATGGCCTATATAAGGCACACTATGTATTTTTCACTTTGGATTGATCCTTTGACAAACCCTACTGTTACTCTATACAATTGAGTATAGAGAGAGAGCTTGAGTGTGTACCTTCCATGGTGAGTTGTGCCCTAAGTGTAGTGAAAACACTTTTATACTTGATGTAGTGGATGTAGTCTAGGGATGAACCACTTAAACCCTTGTCTTCTTCTCTGTTTCTTTTATCACTTTTGTTAAATTACTTGTCAATTACTACATTATTACATGTGTCTAATACAAACACTCGAGGTAAATCCATTTTATGATTTCAGTATCATCACTAAATTACAACCGTATAATTCATCACCTTTTTTTTAGTTATAAATAAATCCACTATATAATTATAACTTGTCTTCAATTCAAATATCTCCTAATTCCTCGAAATAAAGAGACCTTGTTTGAAAAATTAGATAGTGCATAATATGATTACCGATGTAAAGCATACAATACCAACTTGTTGAAACTCAATTTGGAGCTAGTAGATTTTCAACAACACTGTATTTATTCCTTGATCTGAAACTTGACTTATTTAATATGGTACATGATTATAAAGTAATCCACTGATAAGGATTACACTTAAAATTAAATCACAAGTTTGGGAATGGGTGTAACTATCCAAGATATATCAAAGACGCAGATCCCTTCGCATTATGAGCTGAAACATGTAATCACGATAATTACAAAATTATATATATTTAGAACCAACAAACTGCATCGCATCCATAACAATCAAAGCGAATTTTTGAGTACAGTACAATTCTCATAAACCTTGGTATTTGTAACTTATACATAGTTTTCAAACATTGTTAAATTGTACAAGTCTAAGTTAATCATAACCTGGACTTGAATTTCACACGTGGTACGATTCAAACTGTTCATTATGTTGCCATACGATCCTCTTTCAACTATCAAACAAGTTCTTGAACCATTAGGTAGGTTCTCTTAGTCAAGATACAATATTAATATTAAACTTGCAACTTTATTGATAGGAAGTCAACTAACTATGTAGGCTATGAATTGTTGAATTGAACACCAACAAAAATTTTCACATTCGGTGATCAAGTAGGACATAACTCATCAGAATTCACGCTATGTTCATTTGGCTGACATTAATACAATATATCTTAAAATGAATATAAGGAATTTTCACAAAAATAATTACAATTTCAAAATGAACCGAAACACACCTTTAATTACTGATAAAATCCAAACCTGGTTTTAAGAATAAAACCCCTACATTTAGTTTATATTTGTCAAATAGTTCCACATCCTTTATATGCTAGTACATTCGTTAAAGATTCAACAAAAATTTTCTATGACCATTATGATCTGTTCTTACAACACTAGAATAGAGAAACTCTCTAATAGTATTATGTTTGGAACATATTTTTTTTCTCTTTTGATTATAATAATGATCTTTTACTTTTTCAATTGTTTTGGTGCTATCGTAGTGGATAAGAATGGATGCTATCATTCAAACCCATAAAGATATTTCTGTCAGAAGTTTTCTCAACCAACCTTCCTCCTCACTATTTAAAGCTCGCCCTATGATATTTTACGCTATTGTAGATTGAGGGAATATATACTTTTTCTTAGACTTCCATGGAACTACACCATTAGCATAACTAAAAATGTATCCGTTGGTGGCCTATGGGTCATCTTATTCGGTATTCTAATAAACATCATCAAATCCTTCAAGGACAATGTGTAAATTTTTTAGGTACTGCATGACCCTCTCAATAACATGTCGATTATCCAGAGTAGGTCTACTAGTAAAGCTACATAGTAATCCCATTACATAGGCTATGTGTGATCTACTTTAATCAGTAGCACAATGTAAACTACCTATGATGCTCGCACACCTAGTTTTTCTAACACCGTCAGCATTGGTCTTAAACAACTTTACACTACAATAAATTGGAGTACTAGTAGATTTACAATTAGAAAAATTTTATTTCATTACAAAATTTCCAACACGATGCGTTGATGAAAATAATGTCCCTTTTCAAACCTAGTAGTTTTCATTCCGAATATTACACTAGTTTTTCCCAAATCTTTCATACCAAAGTTGGTACATAATAAGGACTGAACATTATATACAACATTAAAATTAGATCGAAATATAAGTGATCCATGCACATAAAAACATATGATAGTGAATTTTAAACCCATTTGAGAGGACTAGGATATCAATGTATAAGGACTGAACATTATTTATAATAAATGTATTTATCAGTTTCATTAATTTTAAACCCATTTGAGAGGACTAGGATATCAAATTTATCATTCAATTTGTTAGTCCATACCGACCCTTTCTTGACCATATACAACATAGCCTTCGGGTTAGTCCATACTGACCCTTTCTTGTAATTTACCATTCAAAAAGGAATTGTTAATATCCATTTGTAAACAAAAACATTGTTAATGCCAGATATATAAAATAGTACATGTATAGATGTTATTTTAGTCGCATGTGAGAAAGAATGATAGAAATTCATATTTTCACATTGTTTAAAACCTTTAGCTAGAATACAAGCCTTATAATTTTCAACATAATCATTGGGTTTTAATTTCATTTTAAGAATCCACTTGTAACCAATAGTTCTATACCCAAGTAAGAGATCCACCAAATCCCAAGTTTCTAAATATTCCATTACATCATTAATACCTTATTTCAATATATCAACATCTAAAAAGGATAAGACATCTTGAACGGTATTAAGGTCCACAAAAAGGCATCTAAAGAGGATAAGCTATCATGAAGTTATTAATCTCATAATTAGGGGCATAAACACACACACACACACACACACACACACACATATATATATATATATATATATATATATATATATATATATATATATATATATATATATATATATATATATACACACACACACACACACACATGCACAACACCTAAAAGTTTATCTTATTACCTCAAAGTTTAACTATGCATGAAGGAAACCCAGAAGCCAAACATTGGTCAATTTCATCTTGATAATCAAAAGATAAAATCTCATATTTAATAGTTAATAGTCCATATTGAATTTCACTATGAATCCACTAATTTCACTTTATATTGAGTTAATAAGTCAACTACCCATTAATAACACATATCAACGTGTTATGAATAGCCTAGTTACACTTTGTTTCACACTTGTACCATCGCACCATATAGAGTGAAAAATGCATTAATAACACATACACATTATATTATTAAAATAATAACTAAATCAGTCCAATGTTAATATTGAACATGGAGTATCATAACTAAGAATCGTTATGTGTTCTATTAATAACTTACTCCATCTGTTTGGATTAGTTAAACGAAATTAAAAAACATGCAATAAAAGATAGAGACTTGAAACTATCGCTAACAAGTTTTAATGCTAATCACAAGCTTCAAAGCTAGGATATCAGATCATGAATGGTTGAGATAGAAGTAATTTAACCTTTCAAAAAGTTTTTGATGGTCTAATTGCATCCTTATTTTAGGGAAGATCAAAGGGGGGTTTATAATATAGTCGTGTCCTCATTTCTGAAAAAATAAAAAATTAACGAAGGGCGTGAGTAAAACGAAGAAAAAATACATCTTTACTTACTCAAATTGGTGAATTAGTGTTATCCATAACACCATAGGCCATTGACTCACACCCTTGATTTGCTAGGACATGTCGAACAATATTTCGACTTTTGACGGAGTTTTGCATGTAAGAAATTCTTACTATTTACATTACAAGTTTCGATTACATGAACCCTAGGAAATGGCCTAGTGGGTTATGCACATGTGTTTTTTTATTTTGTGCCCATAAAATGGAATTGCATGACCATTGGGTTAGATTAAAAAAATAAAATTGACTATAAAAATTATATAGGGTTGTCTCACATCACTCCACATTTAATGCAACTGAACCATTTCAGGTTGACCCACGAGCATTCAATAAATTTGGGTCGGGGCCTTACATAAAATACTTAAAATCCAAAATGAAGGATAGACCTAAAAATAGTTTATACCCTATGAGACCAAAACAATCTAAAAATGTCCCAAAAGTTGGCCCAATACATATACAAACCCAACAATCTAAAATTCCTTTATTTTTAGCCAAATAATGGCTTTAAAAATGTCCTAAAACTCAATTCTAAAAGAGAACATAATTAGTAAACTAATTATCTCAATAACATATTTTTTAAGTTGGTAATTAGATTAAGGTAAACTCAATTATTAACTAGTTAAGGGTGGCTTAGCACCATAACAATCTACTTCACGATCGATGGCACATGATACCGAGGGAATAATCCTAACAAACAAACCCTCACACTCAGTCAGTTACTATTCCATAATCTCCCAGAATACTAAGTCACTTAAAATATATACTAAGTGAATTTTAGTGTCTTATGTAGTTTTATAAATGATGTGAATTCACGTAATAAATAAATGAATCACATAAAAATATATATAAATATACTAGGTGACATATTAAATGTCATGATAGGAAATTTACTAAAAATCAACAATTAAATAAATGCAAGGAAAATGCAGTGTTGATGTAAAAAACTAGATTTGATATAATTATTTTAATCACCGATAAATATGAATAAATAAATATGAGACAAGAGATTTTAAAGTGGTTCAGCCTTAAGGAAATGGCCTACGTCCACTGTTTTTGTATTGCTGACTATTTGCCCAGAATTCTCGACAAGTGGTTCTCTCAAGAAATTCCGATCCCTTCTAATGAGGATGTTACAACGTATTTATAGTCTTGAGGTTGTATATGTGAAAGAATAATGTTCTATCTGCTAGCAGCCATATACATTTGTATGATAATAAATTCACATTTAGTGCATAGTTATCTTTTGGTATACTTGACGCGTATGCCATAAGTGTTTGAGTTGCTCGGACCGCCTTAGTTGCTCGGCCCTATTGAATTGCTCGAACCTTTTGAGTTTCTCGGACCGCTAGAGTTGCTCGGACCGCCTTAGTTGATTGGCCTTCATAAGTTGATCGTCCCTCTTGAGTTGCTCAGACCTTATTCGTTCAAAGTCTTCATATTCACCATGTAAATGGACACGTGTACTCATATGATTGATCCATGTCAGCAGATTAAATTTGGTATCAACAGAAGCCCCCAATGTTTCACAGTTTGAGGTTGAGAAGGAGTGTCGAACATTCTTCTTGAAATATGATGAGATTAAATAGTCACCCTGAATTTTAGGAGTGTTTTCCTTGTATTTAATTCCTCTTTGAATTCATAGAATCAGACTTCATAAATATTTTGAATTTTTCCAACTGCTTCGGTTTTCGTGACCCTTTTTCTCCTTTTAGCCGCCGGTAACGCAAACGTATTTCTCTGTAATCATTACATTTCTCCATTCCCAAGGTAAGGTATTTAAGCGCTACAGAAAATCCATCGTCTTTTACTTTTTAAAATTTGTCTCTCTGAACTCTTCACCTTCTCTTTATCTTGTGCCTTCGTCTTCCCATCATTTATTGACAACTAATCTTAATTTCCTCTGTAAGATTTTCTTCCTTCTTCTTTAATTTCCTTATTCGCCATGGTTTATCCTGTCGAGTCATTGGACAAGTTTCGTTCTGAGTTTTCAATCCCTTCATGGGTTATTTTGGAATAATTCTATGGTCCTTCTGATTTATTTTCCTTAGCTGAGGGACGTTGGTTCCTAAGTATCTTTATAACCGAATGTGGCTTTTCTTTCCCGCCGAATCCACTGTGTTTGGAGTTTTGCCAATATTTGGATATTGTACCTGCAAAAGTAGCTCCAAATACATGGAGAGTAGTTAATGGTGTATATAGATTGAATCAAATCCATGGGACTCATTTAGGAATCCCATAAATTATATATTGCTATAGATGGGTCACTAGCGATAGTACTTTTTATTTAAAAACTAGATTTTTAAATAGAGCTTTAGTTGTCAATCTTCCTGATACCAACAAAGACTATTTTGATGATGGGGTAGTGGTGAAAAATTGGCAACACCCTCCACTTGATGGAAATGATGTGTACCAAGGTCCCAAGTGTCCACCGTATGGCAATGGGATAGGTTGTTTTTATTTTTATTTTATTTTTAAAATTATGTTTTCTTTGTGTTTGATAAAATGATTCACTGGAATTTGATTTTGTTTCTTGTAGTTGATAGTAAAAGGAAACCCCCAAAAGAGATTGACGTCAACATAAAAAAAATTAAAACTTATTTGGAGTTTGCATCAATCTGTTGCTGGGGAGCATATTAGGTCTGCATCTTATTTGTTGCAATAAAGAAGTTCGAGCTCATCTTTCATTGCTCGTCCTGTGGTAATTAACCTTGATCAAGTACCAGCTGCTGATACTAGTGTAGAAGGTTCTTCCTCAGAGTGAAACATTCCTATCAGTGATATAATAAAGAGGAGAAAAGATACTGCTTACTTTGACAAGTCAGTATTTCCTACTATGGAGGCTAAGTAAAGTAAGAAAGATATCCTAGAAGAGGGGATGAAAACTGTAGAGGTACCCTCTTCTGATGCTATCAAGAAATTTAGCAAGAAGCCCCCTGTGGCCCCAGGACAAACTGTTGTTGTTTCTCCTTCCAGTGATGTCATCGTCATTACTCCTATAAAGACAAAATCATTAATTGAAGATGTTCCTGCTCCTCTAAGGAGGTTAAAGAAGATTTCTTCTAAGAGACCTACAGAGCCTAGCTCTCAGCCTTCAAATATTGAAGGTGTCATTTCAACCTTTAATCCACCAAGCTCCGCCATGAACTTGGTGAAATCCTTGACTATCCCAGAAGTCCAAGATATTGAAAATACTCTCACTCGTGAGAAAGTTACTGCTCTAGCTACTTAACACATCGCCTAAGTAAGTACTATTGATCTGATCCTTTTACTTTTTAATGCTATGTTCATGCATTGACTTAGAATTATTTCTTTTCTCAATTGGTAACGTGTTTAAATAGCATTGTAAAAAGGGATGAAGCCATCAGGGCCTCCAGTTCCTCGGATGGAGTGGAAAAGGCTTACTGGATTAACCTATTCTTTGAAAGACTCTCATTAGAAGTATGCAGAAAATAAAGTTTCTTGGGAGAAGCAGGTTAAGTCCGTTGAGCAAGTGAGAGATCGAGCTGTGGAAGCCTCCAAGGAATTGGAGAAAAAATTGAACGAGTTTGAGAAGAGTAATAAAGAGCTTGAGGAGAATTTCAAGAATATTAAAGAGGAAGTTGGTAGACTTCATGATGTTGATCACCAGAAACAGGAGGTGGAAGGGAAATTGAAGGCTGCCGAGGAACCTCTTATTGAGAGAACTTCCTTAAAGAAGGCAAAAAGAGAAAGTGTTCTTAAAAAGTCTTTCAGCGCTGGTTGGGATAAAGGCTGGAACAAAGGCCTGGCTTCCATGTCCTCTCAAATGGAGTTTTTCAGCCTTAAATATTTTAGGGATGGATGGGTTGCAGCCCTGTAGGAGCTAAAAATCACTGAGAATTCTGAATAGTTCCAGCGACACACTCATTGCCCTCCTCCCTCTCCTGGAGAAGAAGAATAGAACGAAGCTGCCTCAGAAGAATCTACCATGATAATTGGGGACCAGGTCCCTGCTGTTGAACCTTGCTCCGAGCATCCCCAACTATCAAACATTTCTATCGAGCAGTTTTCCTTGCCCTCCGAGCAACCAACCTCTTCGTCTAAGCCTTTCGAGGAAGTCTTAGGAAGCAAGGAGAAGGTGTAGAGTTGTTCGAATCTTTCTTTTACTTTTTTATTGAATGTAATTTTGGGCTATGCACTTCTTCTTGTGATGAAATAAAATTTTAACTTTGGTTATTCATCTTGACTTTCCCTTGTCCTTTCTCTGCTTGTATCATCATTGATTCTTTTTATTTCTTTCTCTTTGCTAGTTTATGGCCAGGATGGATTTCCTATCGGCTCATGACACAGAATTAATGAAAAATTGCAATGATTATTTTAAAGTTAGTCATGCAGCTCTTAGCGAAGCTTAAATAATTTACATCCTTGGATCAGGTGCTTCTGACCAAACAATCGAAGCTTACCAGTACCTAAAGTTCTTACTTGATCGCATAGTGGCTAACAATGTGGCCTATTACGAAATGATGGAAGACCTCCAACCGCAATACAAAGAATCTACAACCCTTCTTCATCAAGAATATGAGAAAAAATATCAATAATTAAGTGCTGATAAAGGGTACGACAAATTCATCTTGGCCTATGAGAAGAAGGAGAGTATTCTGAAGATTGAAATAGAAGAGCACGAGAATATTGCCAAGCTGTTGGAACAAGAGAACATTCTTTTGCATGAAGAAATAAAGTAACTCAAATCCTCTACATCTTTTTAGGTGCTTTAGTCCCTGTTAACGACGAAGGTTTTTCTTTCTTGGAGATGGAAAATGCCAAATTACGAGATGAGTTGGAGACTTTGAAAAAGGTTGGGCTCTCCTCGTCTACTCGTGGATGAGAAAGGTCTTCTTCTCAGGGATGAGCAAGGGCGGTTCGAATTTTAGTTGAAGAGGTGAGGACTCAATCAGCCTTGGAGAACTAGGCATTCCAGTTGATGGCAAAGAACCAAGCTCTGGCAGATATGTCTAAAGAAATTTTGAACCTCTCCGACAAACTTTCCAATAAAGCTTCTTCTCTGTAGAGTAAAGAAATTCTGGTGAAGAAGCTCAATGAGCAACTTGAGAGATTAACCTATCAATTCCACAAGCAGCCCAGAGAATTTTGGATGGCTGGATATATAGAAGCACTTTGTCATCTTGATGCTCGTTTGGAACAGTTGAACAACGAAGGGTATAAACAGGGATGGTTGAATGCTCTTTGTGTTCTAAAATTAGATAGAGGTAATTTCTTGTGGTATTACTATACTCCTTGAGTCCTTGATCTACCTGTGCCTCCTTTCAAGCTTGACCTTAGTTGGATTCCATCCCGGGCCATTCCTCGCGTTATAATCTCCAAGTATCTTGATGATTATAGTCTCCATTCAAATTTTGAAATATCTCGCCCAAAACACCTGCTTGTTCGTCCATCTATAATGAAGGTCAGAATGCTGGAAGATCTAGACTTCATAAATTCCCCTTATAGTCTCAATGATCCTCCTACTGGGGTAGACCCTGTGTCAAAGGCAGAGGGAAAGTAACCTATAGAGTAGGATTTGTTTATGTAATGAACTCCAATCATATTACATGTAATCTGCAATTTATATCATATGTAATTTGTTTGGGTTTTAATGAAGAAATCTTTAGTTGTCTTCGCAATTTAATTGTCATTGGTTTGGAAATATTTTATAAAATATCTCTTTCATTTACTAATGAACATGTATGTATATTTGGAAAAAGACAAAAATGTCTTGTTTGGTTTTTAAACTGCCGACCAACCGGAATTGGTGATGTAAATTTCCCGACTAACCAGAGTTGGTGGTAATTGAATTGCCAACCAACCGGAATTGGTGGTATTTACTTCCCGACCAATCAGAGTTGGTGGTAATTATATTACCGATCAATCAGAGTTGGTCGTATTGGTTTCCCGACCAATCGGAGTTGGTGGTAATTTGCTTCCCGACCAACCGGGGTCGGTGGTAATTATATTGCCGATCAACCGGAGTTTATCATATTTTCTTCCCGACCAACCGAAGTTGGTGGTCATTATATTATCGATCAACCGGAGTTGGTCGTATTTGCTTCCCGACCAACCAGAGTTGGTGGTAATTTGCTTCCCGACCAACCGGGGTTGGTGGTAATTGTATTGTCAATCAATCGGAGCTGGTCGTACAGGCTTCTTGACCAACCGGAGTTGGTTGTAATTTGCTTCCCGACCAATTGGGGTTGGTGGTAACTATATTGCCGATCAGCCAGAATTGGTTGTATTTTCTTCCTGACCAACCGAAGTTGGTGGTAATTATATTGCCGATCAACCGGAGTTGGTCGTATTTGCTTCCCGACCAACCAAAGTTGGTGGTAATTTGCTTCTCGACGAACCGGGGTTGGTGGTAATTATATTTTCGATCAACTGGAGTTGGTCGTATTTGCTTCCCGACCAACCAAAGTTGGTGGTAATTTGCTTCTCGACTAACCAGAGTTGGTGGTATTTGACTTGTATAGTGTGCAGCACTAATATTCTGAAAAAATTTCTAACAAATAAATAAAAATGGGGAAACATTACTTTATTCATATTGAAGAAATTGTATTACATAGAAATTTCAACTACTGATAAAATTTTCGTAGTTGCTCTGCATTCCATGAATTCTTCTCCTTCCAAGGTTTCAATCATGTATGTCCCTGGACGAACAACTTTTGTCACTCTCTAGGGTCCGTGCCAGTTGGCTTCTAATTTATTATGCTTTTGGAGGACTTTCTTCAGCACATAATCCCCTTCCTTCAAATCACATTTCTTAACTCTTTTATTATATAACAAAGTTGTTCGTTGTTGATATGCGGCATTCCTGATAGCTTCTTCTTCCCTGACTTCTTCTAGCATATCTAGGTTTAACCTTCGCATTAAATCATTGACAGGAGAATTGAAATTAAGTACCCTATGTGTAGGTAAACCTAATTCAACAGGTATAACTGCTTCACTCCCAAATGCCAGCATGTATGGATACTCTCCAATTGCTGTTCGTGGTGTGGTGCGATAGGCCCAAAGCACAGATTGTATCTCGTTAATCCAATTTGCCTTTGCATCATCCAGTCATTTTTTCAAACCATTCAGCAGCGTTTTGTTTGTCACGTCAGTTTGCCCATTGCTTTAGGGACTGCCTAGTGCAGAATGGACCTTCAGTACATTGGATTGATGACAATATGCAGCAAACTCCTCGTTGTCAAATTGTGTTCCATGGTCGGTAATGAACGCATGTGGGAGGTCGTATCTGCAAATGATATTTTTACAAATAAATTGATAGACTTTGTTGTATGTCATATCAATAAGAGGCTCAGCTTCCACCCATTTAGTAACATAATCCGCTGCGACCACTAAGTATTTGAACTTTCCCTTAGTCGTTGGTAATGGTCCGACCAAATCTATTCCCCATATAGTGAATGGCCAAGCAGATGTTATGGGTGTTAACAATGCCTGAGGAGTTCTTTGGATGGACGAGAAGCATTGGCTTTTGTGGCACTTCTTAGCATAAGCTGCGCAATCAGCTCTCATCGTGGGCCAGTAGTACCCCTGCGTGGTTATTCTTCGGAAGAGCGTCCGACCAACTACATGGGCTCCATAAGACCCTTCATGAACCTCTTCGATCAAGTCTTTCACTTCGAAGGGATAAACATATCTTTGTAGCGCTGCTGTAACTCCTCGTCTATATAAAATACCATTAGTTAATACATAACGAGTAGCTTTGAACTTTAATTTCTTGGCTGCTAGTTTATCAATTGGCAGAATTCCGTCTTCAATATAGGAGCTGGTGGGATCCATCCAAGATGGTGCCAAATTAAGCGCAATGAAGTTTATGATCAGATCTTTGTATATGCTCCGACCAACTAGAATCTCTATTGGGATTGTTCTGTGTAGCTCGGTCCGGGTGGCTGATGCTAGTCGTGCTAGGGCGTCTTCTCTTGCATTCTCCAATCTTGGTACTCTGAACAACTGAACAACAATAAAACTTGATACCAAATCCATAGCTTTTTCATGGTACTTGATCATTGACTCTCCCTTTGCTGCATACACTCTAAGAATCTTATTTACGATTAACTGTGAATTGCTGAATACAATAATCTGCTCTGCCTTCATCGTTATAGCTAGATTTAAACCTACAATCATTGCTTCATATTCAGTGTCATTATTAGAATCTTTAAATTGAAAGTGAAAAGCATACTCCACATCAATCTCATCTAGACTTTTCAAAATAATCCCTTTTTCACTGCCTGTAGTGCACGAAGAGCCATCCACATACAAATTCCATATGGGTAACTTATTATTGAAATTTTCATCAGAGAGAGTTCCTCGGTGGAATATCGGGTACTTCCTCTTCTCCTCTTCCAGTTTCCTCGTTGCTCGTCAGTAATCTTTCCCTGTTCGATTGGCATTTCTTGTCGTTGGCCTACTGACGTAAGTTGGTCGGGGTTTGCATTTGATGATCCTATAACATTAATAGGTTGATCAGTTTTTAAATCCTATTTTTCGGCGGCATTTTCTTGAGTAAACTCTGCGATAAAGTCTTCTACTACTTCCCCTTTGAGCGACGACCTAGGCTCATAGATTATGCATATTCACCGAGCTCCACTGCCTAGTACATCAATCTTCCTGATTTCTCTGGTTTATGCAGAGCTTGCCTTAATGGCATATCAATATACACAACTATAGTATGGGCTTGGAAGTATGGTCTCATTCTTCTGCTGGCTTCAATCAGTGCTAATGGCAACATCTCCAACCTTGGATATCTGATATCTGCTCCTCGAAAAGCCTTGCTGTTGTAGTAGACTGGTTTCTGTACTCCATCCTCCACTCTTATCAATGCTGAGCTAACAACATTCTTTGACACTGCTAGATACAAGTATAATCTTTATCCCATCACTAGCCTGGACAGCAATGGAGGTGTTCCTAGATATTTTTTAATTCTTGGAAAGCCTCCTCGCATTCACCATTCCACTCAAAAGTTTTTCGGAGTGTTTTGAAGAAGGGGAGGCATCTATCAGTTGCTCGTGACACAAATCTATTAAGTGCTCCCACTCGTCTTGTGAGACTTTGTACTTCCTTCTTCGTAGTTGGAGATCGTAGATCCTGTAGAGACTTGATCTTTTTAGGGTTTGCCTTGATTCCTCGTTAGTTAACAATATATCCAAGTAACATGCCTTATCTTACACCGAATACGCATTTGGTGGGATTCAGCTTCATTTGATATTTCTCTAGTTGATCAAAGGTTTGACCCAAATCAACTAGATGATCATCAGCTTTCTTGCTCTTCGTCAGCAAATCATCAACGTAAACCTCCATATTATGATTGATCTGCTCTGCAAACACCTTATTCATCAGTCACTGATATGTTGCACTTGCATTTTTCAATCCAAAAGGAATAACATTATAATAATAAGTTCCCCTGTGGGTGATAAAAGAGTTACTCTCCCTGTCTTCATGCTACATTTTAATCTGGTTGTAACCAGAATAAGCATCCATGAAGCTCAATAACTCGTGTCCCGAGGTGGCATCCACCAATTGATTGATTCGAGGCAAAGGAAAATTATCCTTTGGGCAGTATTTATTAAGATCAATGAAATCAACACACATCCTCCACTTGTTATTATTTTTCTTCACCATCACCACATTTGCTAACCAGTCCGGATATTTGGCGTCTTCAATAAAATAGGCTTTCTGAAGCTTCTCGAACTCTTCTTGTATAGCTTGGTTCTTTTCAGGGTTGAACACTCTTCTTCTTTGCTTCACTGGCTTGATTTCCTTGTTCACATTAAGATCATGACATAAGAAGGTTGGGTCAATCCCCGGCATGTCTTCGTGGCTCCATGCAAAAGTTTATTTTCTGCTTCTTAAGAAAGCTATCAATTCCTATTTTAGTTAGGCATCCAACGACGCACCGATTTGAGTTATTCGTTTCGGGTGTTCGTTGTCCAGAATGACATTTTCAGTTGCTTCCACTACCTGGACTTTTACAAGCTGTGACTCGTCTCTAGGATCTAATGTTTCAATTTTAGCACCTTCATCCACTTGATAGGTAGTAGTCTTTTTCCTTGATTCCTCCAGTTCTTCCTGCTCAGCAAATGAATAGTAGCATTCCCGAGATACTTTTTGATCGCCTTTCACAACTCCTACTCCAAAATTGGTTGGAAATTTTAAACATTGATGTACAGTAGATGGTACTTCTTCGAACTTCTTCAAACCTACCCTTCCCATGATGATATTGTAAGCTAATTGGACATTTTTATCCATCACAAAAAGCACACTCTTTCTATTCGACAAGCAGGCGATGTACTGATGAATATATCCAACTTGATCGTCCCAAGTGGAAAAACATTCTTGCCAGTAAAACTAAGGAGGGGCCTATGATATGGCTCCAATTAGGATAACTTTAGATTCAAACTATCCAAACATGGGTAGAGAATGATATCTGCTTAGCTACCATTATCCACTAATACTCGTGAAATCATTACTTCCTTCATTTCCATTTTGATCACCAATGGGTCATCATGAGGATATAGCACACTTGCGAGGTCGTTCTTAGAGAAACCGGTGACCAATTTGTCCTTGTTCGCCTTCCTCACACGATCATCTTCAGCCAAATTTATTCGCTGTATGTATGAGCAAGCTTTGGCCTCATTGAGGTAAGCTTTCCTTTCTGCACTAAGGTCTCTACCTCCTGCACATCCACCTGTAATAACATTGCAATCAAATGATCCAAAATGAATTGAAAATACCTCACATTCTAGTTGTATCGGTCTTTTGAGGAGATCGGGGTCATCTTCTGGATCATCTTAATGACCCCTTATCATCTTTTTCCCGAAGAGGATATTTAGACCTTTGCCTTCCTCGTTTGTTGGTTTGACCACCGCTTTGACGATCAACATACTTGGTCAATTTTCCACGTCTAATGAGTGCTTCAATTTCATTCTGAAGAGCTATGCAATGCTTGGTCGTGTGACCACGATCTTTGTGGAATTCGCAATATTTGGACGTATCTCTCTTATCAGGATCTGCCTTCATTTTTGCTGGCCAGGCTAGCTCCTCGCTACTCTTGATCTCTTCCAGAATGTGATTTATATCCACCTTCAAGGGAGTATAATTTTTGTAATTCTTCATCTAATCCAATTTTTGTTTACCCTTTAATTGTCTGTTACCACCATTGTTCTTTTCATCCTTCTTTTTGGTTTTACCATCTTCTACCTTAGTCTCCTTAGTGTCTGCGTTCTTCTTTCACAGCCATGGCTTCCTCAACATTCATGATTTTTACTACTTTTGCCATCAGTTCTTCCATGGTCTTGGGTGGATCCTTGGCTAAAGTGTAGTACAATTTATTGGGCAACAGTCCAATCATCAAAGCAGTATTTACAGTTTTCTCCTCATAATCAATTACTTCCAGTTTCTCGTTATTGAAACGAGTAATATAATCCATGGTGCTTTCACCTGTCTTTTCTCTAACACTTAGGAAATGTTTTACTCATTTGACTGGCTTTGCTCCAAAACAAAAAATTTCAATAAAGAGTTCTGCTAGCTGAAAGAAGGTTGCAATTTTCACCTGAGGAAGGTTATTGTACCACATCTGAGCAGATCCGGTAAGAGTTCCTGAAAATGCCCTACATCACATCTCGTCTGGAACAACATAGATATCAGCAGCTGCTTGGTATTGTTCTATATGGAGAACATGATCAGTTTTTCCATCGTATTTTGGTGTTACTACTGGGGATTTAAATTTTTACGGTGTGGGAAAATCCACAATCTCTTGTATGAATGGTGTTCCTCGAATAAAAGTCCTTTGTAGAGGATTTTTGGTTTTAGCCATCTCCCCTAATCTATCCTCCAACCTTTGAATTGAGCCATTCCATGGATCATTTCCTTCCTCTATCTTATTGGTTAGAGTAACTGATCGTGTTGAATTAGCCTCTTGGGATCTTTCATGACGAGAAGTTGGTCGTGATTGGGAAAAGCCTTCCTTCAAATCAAATGGTCGTTGAGAGTTCCTCGACACAATCCTAGGGGGACTTCTATTCCTCCTAGGACCCAAACGATTAAAAGGAGAGACTATACTCAACCTTTCAAGAGCACTTGTCCTTTCTAGAGATGGAGTGATGTTTTGTTGAGTGTTTGCAGCTCGTACCAAGGAAGTCCATCCAGGATGATAAGAAGGATCATTAGATCTCTTAGTACGATATGAATCGCTAGTTCGCGAAGAGAGTAAACGAATATTTCTTTGAACACTTTGTTGTCCTGATTGGGCTGGCACTCCGCCTTGAACAGTTTGTATGAGTTGACGCATGGTTTCTTGCATGGCCGTTTTCCCTTGGGCCAAATTAGCCATTATACCAGCCAAATCTAAAAAACTTGGGGGAGCAGAATGATTTGGGGGAATCCTTTTGTTTCGATTACTGGATTTTGGATTATCAGCCATTAATGATGAGTTATTTTGATGAAAAACGCTAATTACAGTCGTTTCCCACCGACGGCGCCAATTTGTTGATGTAAAAAACTAGATTTGATCTAATTATTTTAATCACAGATAAATATGAATAAATAAATACGAGACAAGAGATTTTAAAGTGGTTCAGCCTTAAGGAAATGGCCTACGTCCACTGTTTTTGTATTGCTGACTGTTTGCCCAGAATTCTCGACAAGTGGTTCTCTCAAGAAATTCCGATCCCTTCTAATGAGAATATTACAACATATTTATAGCCTTGAGGCTATATATGTGTAAGAATAATATGTTGTCTGCTAGCAGCCATATACATTTGTATGATAATAAATGCACATTTAGTGCGTAGTTATCTTCTGGTATACTTGACGCATATGCCACAAGTATTTGAGTTGCTCGGACCGCCTTAGTTGCTCCGTCCTCATAAGTTGCTCGACCCTCTTGAGTTTCTCGGACCTTATTCGTTCAATTTCTTCATATTCACCATGTAAATGGACACGTGTACTCATATGATTAATCCATGTCAGCAGATTAAATTTGGTATCAACATGCAGGTTATTACATTCCTCTCCCTTTGAACAAGGAGTTTTGTCCTTGAAATTCAAATTTTATACATTGAATCGATAATAACTAAATATCTCGTTCGCATGTTTTCCATTCTCTCCCTGTTAAACTCAATATCACCGTGGTGTCCTAACTGTACTATAACTAACTGAATAAACTTAAATTATAGAGTTTTATCTCTCCGATCAAGAATGCATTGAGGTCACTCCTCATTACTCGTATTTAACTGTAGATCAATCACCTCGAGGTTTATATGCAGATAGGATAAATCATCCCTAAAAAAAATTCCTCAATATTTATATATAGAAGACATCGTGTACCCACTAAAGAAGCTAGGCTAAAGACAAATGATACACCACAAAACTCACCCTATCCAATATCGTGAAGGGACCTTTTTAAGAACCCCATCCCTGACCCAAAACCCTAAATTATTCTTCCTCTACTCAACATAGATCTTTTGTTGACTTTGGGCATTCTTCATACTGTATCTAATGAGAGTCACCTTTTCGAGTTGTTCCCAATACTATTCGACCTGAATATCCTATTATCCCACATCTACAGCAACATCTCAGAGAAAGACCCATTCTTCCAGACAAAGCCTATGTGGGTGGCATAAAATAGTCTTCTATTGACTTTTAAAAGTAAACACCACTTGTGTTTCTATGAAATTATGATACGTATATTACATGTTAGTGTTTTTGTGAAAATATAATACGTGTGTATTTGAATAAAATTTCAATATTTTTAAGTATATTGGAGTTATATTCTCACAAATGTGAGGTGTAAAATTAAGGGAAAGGGGATACTATTCATGAAATTAAACACCAATTTGTAAGGTTGATATTTTTTATAGCTGAAATGTCCGGAATAGTCACATGCTGTCATTAAAGCATTATGTAAACATATTTAAGAATGGTTTAATAAGAAAATATTGCGTCAATTATTGTAAGATTTTTTCCTTAAAATAACGTGTCTCTAATAAAAGGAAACTATAAAATGTTGTCAAACATTTTAATAGGGTTGAAAAGTGTGTTGTAGCGAATTCGGGTTCAAGTGGTAAAATCGTGAGATATGTTAAGTTTTTTACTTAATTTTAAAAATATCACTAAAGTTTGATAAATTGAAAAAGGTCCACAAGAAGTGTGTAAATTGTGTTTTGAAAATGGAAATGCTAAGTTTTTCAGAGAAGGATAAATAAAATAACGTTTTCTGAAGGGAAAATCCTATGTTTGTGATCAAATGCATAATAAACATTTAAATTATGTAAAACATGAAAAATAATGTATTTTTTTGAGTAGTTGTGTCTCGGGTATTCAGAATTATCGATCAGTATAAAGGTTAAAAAATAAAGGAAAAGTAGAAAAAGGATAAGAAAACTAGTTACAATGATATACCAAGAGAAAAAGATACTCAGAGTAACCAAAAATGTTTAAGGAAAGATTGGAGACCTAGAATGTGACTTCGTCTTAGACACAAAACCATTTGATAGGCAGGCATATTAGGACATTTATATTTATCGGTGAAACTCCATAGAATCAAATGGGATTTCATACACCTCTTAAGAAAGTGAAAAGATTCTTTAGAACATGTCTACCTATAAACCTTAAATGGGGTAAATAATGAACTAGTGTGCATGGAAGAGTCATTTTGGATGTATACGATACATACCGGAATAGGGGTTAAGTATGAAATTGAGATAGTTGGCAAGTCATCATTCACGAGTTAATACAGTAATGTGTTTGTAAATAAATCTTGAATAAAGTAAGGTGACAAAGAACAAAAATTGGTGATTGCATAATCTACATACATTATATTCCACCACTAATTTTTAATCTTAACATGTCGTTAAATATTTAGTGTGTGTGTTCAAATTTTATTTTCATAAATGCCACATAAGTGGCAGGTAAAAAGTGAAAGTAATGGTTTTTGATAAACCTGAAAGGAAAATAAGGAAATACATTTTTGTACATGTTAATCGTGTGGGTTAATGGATTAAAAAAACATTTTCGTGACAAAAATTATGAAGTCCATAATCTACGACTAATATTTTAATCCAAATTTAAAGATGTTTTTGAATAAAACATAGTTATTGTATAGAATGTTTATTTGTTTCATGTTTGTTAGTAAATACTTAGTTCGTTTTGTTCATTTACTTATTGCCATGTTATTAGGAACACCACAGGCTAATGTCTCACACCCTTTATTTGTTACGATAGGTTAAACTATATATTATCTTTTGAGGGAGTTTCGTAGTTAAGTGTTTCTTATTATTTACATTAGTAGTTTCGATTCAACGAATCCGAAGGAATTGTCTAGTGGGTTACACACTTGTGTCTATTTATTTTATTCCTATAAAATGGGATTGCATAGTCATTCGTTTAAATTAATGAAGTAAAATGGACTACAAAAATTATCTTGGGTTTCCTCACATCACTCCACACTTAGTGCATTCTTATTAGTTCATGTTAACCCATGAGAGACCTAAAAAATCAGGTCGGAGCATTTCATAAAATACTCAAAATCAAAAATTAAGTATTGGCCCAAAAATAGGTTATGCCTAATGAGCCCAGAGCATTCTCTAAATGTCCCATATCTTTACCCAATTCATATACAAACCCAAGGAACTTAAATTCCAATATTTGAAGCCAAATAATTACTTTACATATGACCTAAAACTCAATCCTAGAAGAAAACACATTTCAATAAATAATTATCTCAATAACATAATTTATAAGCCAATACGAGTAGATTAAGTTAAAACGCAATATGAATTCATTAAGTAACGCTAAGCACTATATGAATCTTGTTCACGATTGGTAGAACTTGATTCAGATGGAATAATCCAAATCAGGAAACCCCTAACACTCTCGCCATTCCATAGTCGCCCATAATACTAAGTCACTTAAATTATTTACTAAGTGAATTGTCGCGATTTATGTCGATTTATAAAGGATGAGAATTCAAATAACACATAAAGGAATCACATATATATATATATATATATATATATATATATATATATATATACACACACACACACACACACACACACTAAGTGAGATAGCACATGTCATGACAAGAAATTAATTATAAATCAACAATAAAATAAATGCAAAGAAAGTACGGTTTTTTACATTCATCTCCATTTGAACAAGGAGTTTCATCCTTAAAATTCAACTTTTATATATTTGACTCGAAGATAACTGGATATATCATCTCATGTTGAATCTCTCTCCCATTTAAACTCAGTCTCTTGCTGGCGTCCCAACTATACTATGAGTAACTGAAAAACCTTTAATCGTAGTGTTTTCCCTCCCCAATTAAGAATGAGAAGATGTCTCTCCTCATAACTCACATTTAAATGTATCTCAACCATGTCAGGATCCATGTAGAGATGGGATAAATCATCCCTCAAAATTTTCCTCAATATCATCACATGAAAGACATCGTGTACCAATTGAAGTTTATCGATTAAGGAAAAATAATAGAGTACCAGACCCAACCTATCTAATATCATCTAGGGGCATTTATAAAAACATGATCCCTAACCTAAAACCCCAACTTACACTTCCTCCTATAAATATAGATTTTTTGTCAACTCTTGTTAATATTCATATGCTCCCTCTCCCTAATCAGAGTCACCTTTTTTTAGCTGTCTAGAATATAATTCGGCCAAAATAGCCCTCTTTCCCGAATCTCCAGCAACAACACGGAGAAAAAAATAGTTGCCAATACAAAGACTATTAGGGTGACATAATAATAGTCTTTAACAAAATATTATTCTATGAAAACTCCACGTGTGGCAAGTGCTTATACTTGCTTCCTTTGAAGTCCAAAACATAAGCTCGTATTGTGTCAGTCATGATCGGGTTCACCCTCTTAGTCTGCGTATTTCCCTGTGGGTGAAACACAATAATCATATTCATTTGTACCCCCATATCTTCCTAAAAAATCTCTAAACCCTAGAAAAAAAGGTTTGACTGAATCGAATATAATGTTGAGCGATAATCTATGAAGATGCATAATTTTTTAAACAAATAGTTCAACCTACTTGTTAGTTGTGTAATTTTCGTAGTGGAAGAAAATTAGCCACCTAAGTCATTTTTTTGACAATGGCCAACTTATAAATATGATCCCTTCGGTACACTAGTAACACAATAATGAAATCCATTGGGATTTTATCCCACTTCCACACCTAGATCTCCAAAGACTACTACTCCCAAACTGGCCTCTAGTGCTCCACATTCACTAAATAGCTGGTGGAAGACTTAGATATGAACTATGTTATATCCCTTTTCATTATAGACACGCATTATTTCCTCTTCATGTCACGGTACATCTTGTCACCCCCAGAATGCACAATGAACCATTAACCATGTGCCTTAGACAAAATTGTCTTTCATAATAAGAGACCCTCTAGTACAACTAGTTACCCCTAAAACATCAATCCCTCTTCTAAATTGATTAAATGGAAAATAACAATTTTGGATAACAATTATTGCATATTCTCATAATAAAACGAGTCTAAAGCCTGTGCCTTATTCAACTATAACACAATCTCGGGTGTGACGTCTTGACATACCAAGTGTGCCTCTATCACTTCCATGGTATGAAAATTACTCCACTAGTAGGTCCATAATATAGATAATTATTCTCCCTAATCTTCCCATAATAATTCCAAACTCATCATTAGTCGATCATTCAAGGAATCATTTACCACATTTGCATTCCTAAAATGATACAGAATTGATAAATAGTAGTCCTCCAAAAACTCTAACCACCTCTTCCATTGCATGGTCAACTCATGGTGAGTGAAAAAATATTATAAACTCTTGTGTTCTGATGGTTAAACCTCTCTCCCAATATGTAATGTCTATATGTGCGAAAAGAAAACACTACTGCAACCAACTCAAAATTATGGATACGAATATTGCCTTTTCGAGACTTAAGTTTACGAGAAGTATATGTTATGGGTCTTTCTCCCTTCATCAAAAATCCACAAGCCTGTGGAGTGATGCATCGATGTATAAAATATACTCCACTCGACCCCGTGTTAATCCATGTATAAGTGCAATCTTGAGTGTGTCCAAAAACCCCTCAGAAGATCTCTGACAATTGACATCCCAGACAAATGGTACCCCCTTATGGGTGAGGTGAGTAAATTGTTCAACATTCTTTGAGAACGCCTAAATAAATCACTTATAGTACCCAGATAGTCCTTATAAACTCCTTACTTGTGCAGACACCATGGGATGGCACAACTTTATCAAGGTGGACACATTCTAGGATCCACCGATATCTTATTCGCTAATACAATATGGATAAAGATCTGAACCTCCCGCAACAAAAATTGATACTTGGAGAACTCAACATACAAGTTATGATCTCGAAGTGTCTGCAAATCTATTCTCAGATGATGTGTGTGATCATCCTTGGATGGAGAGTATACCAAAATGTTATCAATAAACATAATGATGGAGTGGTGCAGAAATCGTCATATATTGTGTTCATTAAATCCATGAAAACGGAAGTAGTGTTGGTCAGTGGAATTTCATGAATCGAAACTCGTAGGATGAATATTTCATCATAAAAATCCTTTTTCGAACGTCCACCTCCAAAATTTAATGTTGATTATAACACGAGCACAAGTTTATATTCGAAAAGAATGATGGAACCCTCAAATGATTAAATAGGTCATCGATATTTGGAAATGGGTACTTATTCGATGTCGTAACTATTATACCATAAATATTGGATAACGTACGAATCAATAAGGAGGAGACACCTACATCACCAAATGATCTACCATAAACCTTCTCACACTAAAGAGGTGAGAATAGTTATTCTCTTTAACACCGATGTGTTCAACACTTCTGGGGTGTTAACAAAATATCTTAACTATGTTATATGACACTATTTGAGTAAGCATGTACCTAGTGAGTGGATGACATCAGTAACTTATGCATGTGCACATGGAGGAGACAAGGAAATATTATTCCACATGTTTAAATAACTAACTTGTGAATATTCTCGAACTATGATTTTCATCTCACTTAATCTATAAAGGTGAGACACATATCTTCCTCTATTCTATTTCCTCTAACAACTGTTAATTCACATGCATGTGAGGTATCAGACTTTACTTCACAGTTATGCTACCGAAATCAAAAGACAACTTGAGATCTTGTATTTTGTTCATTTTAATTGCATTTTACCAATAATTAGCAAATGGATCTGCACTTGTGGATTTACGCACCAAGATGGACTGAACCACATAAATTGGGTACTTCCTCTTTTTTTATTAACACTCTATCTTAGTTCAGTGTTTGTATATTGGTAATTATGTCTTTTATTTTTTTATTTATTGTTATTAGTATAATTAGCTATGATAACCAAAATATAATTTTCTAGTGATAACTAAATAGTCATATTTGTGGGAAAGATCAAGTCATGTCGTTTTCTCCAACTTTCAATTGCTAGTGCTCAAGAATACCCTTTTTCAGTGAGCCAAAGAATTTTGAGGTAATTTATTTTAATATCAAAGTGCTAGAGTTAGTTCATAATAAATATCCATTTGATTCCTAGAAATATCTTTAATCTCTACTTGGATCTTCATTTTTATTTCATTTACTTATGTTTGATGCGAACCCATTATTTTTTTATTACGCTTCCCTATTTCTTTTGTTGTTATTCTATTTGAAATGTTGGATAACCATAAAAGTAGTTGTGCGGTGGAGGAGATAGTTCATTCCCCGAGTCGGTACGTCTGGATTGCAGGGTATCCCTTAAATCTTGGCTAGAAGTTAAGATTCTATGTAGGATAATGTGAAGATGTTGATTCATAATATCATGGTTATATATAACAAGCTAATCTAGGATCGGCCTAATTCGAATACTATCACTCTCGCTATTACATATGACTTAGATTGAAGGAGAGAAATTTTTCCACCATCCACTCATAAGGACATGAGGAAATTTCACCGAGAAAAAGATTTATAGAACCTAAGACTAGTGGATCTAAGTGAAACAAGTGACAGAAGTAGGTTGGGACAGATGTCTATGTCTAACCTAGGTGATCGGTATTATAGACTAGGTCAAACCTCAATAATCAAATCGATAAAAGGTGACTAATATTACGTGATCGAATATCCCGGCATCCTGGAAATGTTACATAAAGGGATGCCTTCGAACGGTATCCAGAAGACATCCATGCAAATAGTGCATGGAATAAAATATTTTTTAGGACAACAAGATAGAGATGGACCAAAAATGAAAGGGGTCCATCCAGCGATTAAAATATTTCTTTGGGTACTTTATGAAGACTAAAGACCCTCTACAAATGGCTTACACACAAACGTCTTCCTTCTTTGCATCCATCAGGATTTACCCCACCCACAACAATGTTTAACCCATCGGTGATCACGCCGAGGTATGATGGGAAAAATAACCCAATTCACCATATTATGCAGTACCAATATACTTTGGATATCAATTATTTGCTTGACCAAATAAGGTATAGTGCGTTCTCTATTACTTTGACTAGATAGGACCATGTATGGATCAATGGTCTCTTAAGGGGGAAGATAAGAGATTTTAGACAGCTGGAAGATCAGCTCATTAACCATTTTACTTCGACACGAAACTTGCAAAGAGTGTTTCCCATATTCTAAGCATCAGGGAGAAAGTGGATGAAATGATGAGGAAGTATATTATTAGTTTCAACATTGAGAGACCTGAATTTTATCATGAGGTACTTTATATGAGGAAAGTTGCACTGGACCCTTATAAAAGAGCCTCCCACTATGCCAAAGAGGCTATGGAAGCAAAATAATCTGGTCAGACAAAATCCAATGACAGTGGAATCTTGATAAGAGTGAGAGTTCAAGGTGACAAATAAAGAAAAGACAAAGAAGTTTGATTAATAAACACCCTTTACTGTGGGGTACACCACATCCTCAACAAAATTTGTGGAAGTGTGAAACTGAGGTTGTCAGAGAAAATTAAAAATCTTATTATCTTTGAGAGACAAAAATAAGTGGTGCAACTTCCCCAAAGACCACATCCATACAAGAAATACGTGTTTGTCCTTCAAATGCAAAATTGGGGCAATACGTTTTGGTATACAAGCCAAGAAGGTCCTCATATGTGGATTTGGGGGAATATGATAAGGTATATGAGCCAAGAACAACAAAAAACTAGAAAATGGTGGTATATTTTATATAAAAGTTACCAATAATGATAGCATGTCTTGGAATTGACAAAGAAAGTAATGAAGAAGGGGCCATTGGTTGAAGGCCATTTGTTTAAAAAAAACTTATGTTCAGGAACTTTTAATGAATGTCTCTTCATGTCTCAAGGGGAGTGGTGTAGGCCTGGTAGTAACCACATAAGGAAGATCTAATGTGGAGTATGCATTGCGATTTAATTTTCAATCCTCGAAGAATAAGGCTCAATATAAAGATTTGGTAATAAGGTTGGGATTAGCCTTATCATTGGGTACTCGTCAAGTGTCTGTGAACCATGACTCATAACTAGTTGTGAATCAAGTGTTAGGAGTGTACGAAGTGAGGGAGGAAAAATGAGTAAATACCTAGCGAGGTTAAAAATTATACTTTCCAATTTCACTATAGGCTTGATGGTGTGGATACAGGGAACAAAAAATTCATGAAAATATGCTCAATTTATTTACTTTGGAAACAAGGGATGAACTTAGAAGAACTATGTTGTTGGAGATGTTACTGTATCATGTCACTGATGAAGAGGAGGTGTAATTCATGGAGTTATACTTAGTACTATACTGGACAAACCGAAAGAGATCATATATAAGGGATGGTGAAGTTCCAATAGACTCCAGAGAGGCCCGAATCATGAGGCTAATCCCAAGATGGTGTATTGTTCAAGATTGGAATCATCTTTCCCTTCGTCCACTACGTTCAACTTAAGGAAGTGAAAATTCTAACTAATGAGGTCCACTAAGGATTTTGTGGTACACATGTTGCCGGTACATCACTGGTCAAGCGAGTATGATTAAAAGGCCACTAATCACCAAACATGAGGGAACATTGTTCACTCTAGGGAAAAACTATGATAAATGCCAAAGGTTCATTATGATCCATCAAAGGCTTGTTGTAAATCTCACACACATAATTTCATCAATACTCTTTTTATGTGGGTGATTAATCATCTTTGTCCACTACCGAAGACTAGGGAAGATTCACATATTTGGTTGTAGTAGTCGGCTATATCACTAAGTTGGTGAATGTCCAACCAATGATAGAGATGACACAACTTAAGGTCTTTTATTTTGTGCAAAATAATATAATTTGTTGTTATGGGATGCCATTTGCCTATGTCATAAATCATGGGACCCAATTTTCCAATAATTGGTTTACATCATGATGTGTTAGGTCGAAAATCCGAAAACTCCACTATGCATAAGGTTATTCTTATTGACACAACTACAATGATATCACTAATAAGACCTTGTTACATGGAATAAAGAAATGACTTTATGTTTCAAAGGAGAATTGGATTAATAAGCTTCCCATTTTCTTGTGGGTTACAGTATAACCTTTAGGACTCTTACTAGGGAAACTCCCTATATGTTATATTTTGTCTTCGAAGACGTAGTGATAAAAGAAGTCAACATCCTAAATGATAGAGTCTTAAATTTAAACTCCCCAAAGAGCCACTTTGTGCATAAACTCAACATGGATTTTGAGGATAAAGGGTGCTAACAATAGGATCTAAAGTTCTTATCATAGAAACAAATGATAGATAGATTTTACAACAACAAGTAAATATGAGAACTTTAAAATTAGGTGATTTTGTTTTGAAGAGGTTGATTAAGACGGGTAATAAATTATTACAAACTTGGCATGGACTCTAAAATGTTAGTCAATTTGTATGAACTGACATATACATGATTGAGATGCTAGAGGGGGAGCCTTTCAAAAACCACTGGAGTGCAGAACATCTGAGGAAGTACTACCATTCGACTGAGCATAGTTAGAGTATGACATAAATAAGAAATATAATGGAAACACCCTCTGTAAATGTATTATTTTCATAAATGAATCTCAGTCTTCTCTACAAATACCAACTTCACAACTACTCTTATTAATATACTATTAAACATTTTTGATGGAATGAGATGTGCAAGAAGCCTAGGACCAAAACATCTCGAAGTTGAGAAAAATATACAAAATTTGACAAAAGAAAATTTAATGAGGGGCCTTAGCAGGTCATAATCAAGTAGATAGTCAACCCACGGATACCTAACGTAATCAGAAAGTCAGGTCAACCGCGAGCCAAGCAAATAGACCAATAAGTTGGATAAAGCACTAGTGAATCATAGTAGGGATAAACATGTCACTATCCACGACCAAAGACTTTCCAAAAAAAAATATAGGGGAATGATAAATTAATTTTCATGTTAGAAAAACCTTATCTAGAAACACAACTTCGTTAATCACTAGCTAGTTTTCAGGTTATTACGGCTAAGAGCTATTCACAGCACCATATAATGACTTAAATACTTGCATGCCAAAATCGTCTCATAGGCCAATTAATTTTTCTAAAAACTTTTTTCATGCTAAGTAAATCCACAAAAACACAATATATGTGGTGGTTAAAGTATTGCTTGGGAAAACTAAGTTAATCAGAAAATAAAAAACAATAATGCAAATAATAGGAAATAATGGAAAATACATTCATTTAATCATTACATAATAAAAGATAAGAACACATTAAATTCAACTACGTCATAAATGTTAAAATAATATGAAAAAATGTATTATTAAAAAAAGTTGCCCAAAGATACATCGAGGGAGGATCGAATGAAGAATCAGCAGTAGGAGGGTCGATCCCCTTAGGATCCTGAATATTTCTTCTAGTCACCATCTTAAGGGACAAAGGAGGTATCAACTTGTCAATGTTTAGCTCGATCAGCTCAATAATATTAACCTCTTGGGCTGAAGAATCCAAATGCATGGCATATCCAATTTCTATGGGACATTTCTTCCTTTTCTTCCCCCTACCAAGCACTAAAAATCCCGTATATGTTAAGGAAATACTTCATAACTCTTTTTTTAGTTCAACATACCCATCATCAAAGAACGACATTATCTCCAATTTATAAACGATGGAAACCTTGAAATCAACCATAAAAATTCACAGGTCTTTATCATACCATCATTTGAACTTCGAATACAGACTGCATACACCTGTATGTGTTTTTTGACATTACTAAGATCCTCTTTAGCTTAAGTGAGAACTTATGTCTTCTAGTTAAACTCATTTTTAGCCGTAGTGAGGTTATAAGTCTTAAACTTCAGTTCAAAATAAGTAAATGTATTGAAGATAACTACAAGAGTCTTACACTGATCAAAGTCCCACAGGGAACCATTGTTCATAGTTCTAAAGGTATTCCAAGTTGGTATTGTACTCATGATAGCTGATAATATCAAAGGTATTTGGTTTGTGGAAGATGATGTACTTGTCTCCTTTTTTATGAATATAGTATATCAAAGGGTTATTTGGCTCCCTGTTGTATTTCTTAACCTTTGGATAACCAAAAGTGGCCTCAGTCTCCGTGGTCAGTCGACAATCCTAGTGACCATTATTTGTAATGGGCAATTTATAAACCTTGTGGATCTCGGCTAGCCTTATTATCTTAGGATCAGTTTAAGAGGAAAAAACTTTAGTTGGGTTCTTCTTTGAATCAACATAAGGCTTCTCATTTTACTTTGGGTTAACCTTGACTTCCACAATCTTTTGTGGGTTCGTCATGAACCTCATACTTTTTCTTAGTATCTTAAACCTGATTCTTGTAGAGTTACTTGCTAACTTTAGAAGGGGTTTCTTTTAGGGTCATTTCACAAGTGGAGTGGGTCTCAAAACTTACATTATAAGGAGTAGACACTAGAAAAAATCACACATAAGATAGAAAATGTACTAGTTGAATGAAAAATGAACACAAAATTGTAAAAATTTATCACACCTTCTTAAACTTCTTGTTTACCCTTGGATTGTCCCTCGATTTTGGCTGAGATGGGGACTTGTAGTACCTGAACTTAGTACATTTTTCGAGAGAAAAATGTACAAAAAAAGAGGGGGATCATACCCAAAGTTCTTATTTACCAGTCTCAGCTCGACAGTTGAGATCTTGGGGGTGAGTTTCATTATAAATGGACCACGGCATGTTAAAATATATTCCAATAAAGAACTGAATGAGTAATGAGTAAAATAGAATAATAATAATTGTGTTCAAACAACCCCAATCCATAGGAACCTTAGCAGTTTTTCTTGATCCCTTTGGGATAAGATCCCAAATACAACCCAAGAGAATGAAATTGTGCGTCTAAAGTGATTATTGGTGTGAATAAGTTCCACTAACTTTTTACTCAGTTTCAATGGAGAAATATCATAATATACATGGTCCTTGAAAATATCTTTTATTTCATGCATAAATTAAAAGATCTCCTCGTTTATGTAAAATCCAATGTGTCCCCTCCAATAAACCATAGACCTTAATAGTATCTGCTATGCATTTGGAGGGAGTTATGCTGGAGCCATTCCATGGCCCTTTAGTATACTGCTAAGGATGGGGTACAAGGGAAGATTAAGAACCATGGATAAGGTAAAATGGGAAAATCAAATCTCGTCAGAAAAAAGATGATCATAGGCCTCCTCATCCCTAATAAGAAGTTTATATGTTATACTTTGGGGGAGCTTGTAAGATCTCTCAAAGCTATTAGTTTTGACAAACTAACATCATTGGCATAGTTCTTTGCGTTGGTCTTAGAATGATCTTAAGAATTGTCACTAGACTAAGAAGGGGTGGACTCATTCTCAACTTTCTCTAATGAGGTAGAAAATTCTAAACACACTATCATATGTGATCTAGGTGGATTGTACATACACCTAGAGGACAAGGACTCCTTTGTGGAAGAGCTGATCACGGGCGCAAACTCCTCAAAATTTTTGTTGGCATACTTCCTTCAACTATCGTCACCCCTTCCACCCCCATCCAATCTTAAAGAGGACAAATATTCCGATTTGCTATAAGAGGTATTTGATGGTTGAGATGCCAACCCAGTAGAGGAACAAATGTCAAAAATCAATAAAGGATCATCGGGGGTACTCATACGAAGATGAATGACTACTAATAGAAAATGTTTTAGGGTTTTAAAGAAATTCTTGTTATTATACTCATGAATTCTCCTCAAACCACTCAAAAAGTCTCGTAAATGATTAAAAACCAAAAAGGAAATGAAATGAAGGGTAACTTATCGTCGCGATCAAAAAATTTGGGAGGGAAACCTAGTAAGCCCTAAAAACTACAATTCCTTATGGTCAACTAACTAAATGTACATTTAGACACCCTAATCTAATAACCTAAAGATCAATAGTAATAACTATTTAAAAATTCACAAAAAAAAGTAGAATGCTAAGGAAAAGCCTTAAATACATGAAAACAAGAAGAAAAGATACAAGGAGCACCTGTTGTCCTATATATTTAAAGGGAACATAAAATGAGAAAGATAGACTATAAACGACCGGAGAAGTACTATGCTTGACAAAAAATAAAAAATAAAAAATGAAATTTTGACAAAAATTAATGAAGCTTATGGGAGGGGAATAGGTTTCTCTCTTTAAAGATTATGTTTGATGATTTGAGTTGTGAAAGGTTTGAAATAATTGAAAATATATATTTTATACCTAATTTATGTTAATGATTACCCTTTTTGGACAAGAAATGATGTAAATTCCATAAGAAATGGGTTAACGGTCAAAAACTACATGCCCACTGCCCAACACAAACACAAAGTAATTATTACTCGTCACACAAGAGGATGGTCAACATGTGGCATGCCAACAACTAGAAAAATTTCAAAACCCGTAAGGAAAAGGCATTATCAAGTGAAGACTTCATGAATATCTGAGATGAAAATATCCCGTAAATAAAAAATTCAATCACTTAAGTTTACAAGTACCTACCTCAAAGATGTTACTCTCCATGGAATCTTCTATTAGCTATGATAATGAGAAATGTCATGAGGGCTATTGGTATACCATTTATTTGGGATGGCCAATGAACCAATAAGTAGAGGATATGTGGCTTCAGAAATGATTTAGTGAAGACCTCCTCATACTGAACAGTCGAGAAGTGTTAGTGTCATAGAACCATAATGTGGTCATCTCATGGAGGGTTAGCATAATAGCCTAACTATGTTAGGTTATAAAATTAGAGTAAGCATAAAACATATGAATTGATTATTCTAGCAACATAATACATGTTCACGTGGAGGAAATAGAATAATATTCTCCCTTGTGTTCCAATAAATAACTTTTGATTATTCGCTCACTGTGAGTGTAAAATGTTCTCACACCTAACCTATAACCGTGGGACATATGCTTTCCTCTTTTCTCTCACCTCAAACAACCAATACGTAGTATACACAAACTTCATGTGAGGTGTGAGACATCACTTTACTATTATTCTACTTAAATCTAGAGGGAACTTGAGAGATTTTATTTCGTACTCTTTAATGTAGTTTCCCTAGTAATTGATAAATAGAGTTATATCAGTGGGCGTAAGCACCAAGTTGGTGTGAACCATTTAAATTAGGTTATTTTTATTTATCAGTTAAGGTTTTATGTTATTTCAATAGTTACATTTTCATCGTTCTATAGCCCACACAAAGACTTAATGAATTGTCCTTATTTTTTGCAAATAACCTAAGATTTCCCTATAGAGACGTACTCCTCTATATGAACCCCCGACTTAAGAGATGTTGAATTTGCTTCTCCAATGGATCCATCATGTATGGTATCCTACAAATGGTACTAATTTATGACAGAAAGTGGATAAAAATATATATCTCATATAGGTGGCAACCCAAGTACCTAATCAAATACGTCCACGGACTCATGCACTAAATGTATTGACTCCAATGATACAGTGACCTCATTTGATTTACTTGCATAGATATAGTATAAATGAGTGTTAAAACCTCCTTCAAGCCTACGCATGGTTATAAAGAAGATGTCATCCTTAGGAAGGTCAAATGTGATAGCCTTGTTACTGTGGTCGATATGTGTGTGATATTGCCCTAACCATTCCATACACGATATGGGATCATATGTCCTCATATCCAAAATTAATTGCTCTCTAAAAAAACACAACCATTCGATATCAACTACACAATCCTTATAAACATGTCATAAATCATAACCCCAGCCCAGTATGGTATCCATATGCATAGAGACCTCAATGGTAATTCTTTTAACTAAAAAATTATGGAGAAATTACTAATAAAAAATGAGTGTGATGCTCCCATGCCAAATAATAATTAAGTATAACTACAATAAATGTATAATAATGTCTCTTTGTCTTTTGGTGGGGAAATTGATAGACTATGATGGCATGTCCATAATTAAACCACAATTGACCCGAAACTCTATCTCTAGGTGGTGGTGGCAATGTGAGATACTACAATTGTGGCCATCCTGAGGGTGATGGGATGGATTATCTTTCTCTCTGGCATGCGCGCGGTACTACATCCTTTATCGGGGTGCTACACCATCATCAATGTGGGTTAATATCTAATGATAGAGTCGTCATCCTATTTTGCACAAAATAGGCAAAATAAATGTTTTCGCCTCGAGAAAATGACATTAAGGACAATACTGATGGTTGTGAAACCAAGTAGTTCAATTGTTTAGGGACTAAATTACAGAATGGGAAGGTGTTAGGCACCATGCCGCCCTATCGGTATCTCATGGACATGTGTAATATTCTCCTATAAGACTCCGTGAAATGTGTGCTTACGTGCATAACATAGATGGACAATGGAATCGTTCAAATCGCATTATGGAAAATGACGGAGTGAATTCATCCTTAGGAGTGTTTCCAAAATACTATGTTTGAATATAATGTAAGAGTTATGCCGAGTCACAAGTCATGATGGAAGAATGAATGTATAGATTTAACGAGACACAAACATGAAAGATTATGAGATTTATATATATATATATATATATATATATATATATATATATATATATATATATATATATATATATATATATAATAACCAATGAGCATAAGAGAGGACTCGAGTTCAGGGATTAACCCAAGGTGCCTACATAGCCCAAACATGGGATTTCCCTTATCTCTATAATAATCCAAGCATGGTATTTCCCGTATCTCTATAATAATCTAAAATACTGTAGGAAGATATCCACGTGTCATAAGAGTCATATTCAATCTTCAATCACACGACATGTATCTCCTTTGTTCTTTACAAATTCTATTTCCAACTCTTCATCTCCTCCATTACCTTGCGCAACAAGTATATTATAGTAAATATTGTCCTTCTCCATACATGTGAATGGATGATGTAAAGATAATTGGAAACGGAAGTATCATTTCTCATGATGGATTAATTTCTATTTTGTGAAAACTATCACACAAACAGGAACATTCATATTGAATTATCAAGAAATATAAATATTGATTTTACAGAAGCGTACCTGAATCTATGATAGAAAGTTAAAATATCTGAGTCTGAGGTCTTATGCTCTTCCAGATCAACACTTTTATTTCCTCTCTAAATTTCCCTTTGACAATGGGAATCAGAAGATTGGTGTTGTGTGATCTGGGACCATGACCCATATTTATAACACAATCGTGTCTTTTCATATTTCCTATATTTCTATTTTAACCCATAATAAAAATAGAAATTAAGCTTGTCTCTACACAATAAAACCCACGCTTTAATAATACATTATAAAGGCCCCAAAACATAGATTAATCTCTTTTATTGGCCTACTTTTATTTGATAGCCTATAATTCATATTTATTTTATATATAAGCCCATATATTAAATTTTACTCAAACAATATCCCACTTGGGCTATATATATATGTAACTTTATAAATTTGAATTATACTTCATAATCTCATGAGTTTTAGCTATCAAAACGTTATGTATCTTAACAATCTTGTCCATTAATTGCACCAATATAGAATCAAACCGATCTTCATTACATATTTTGTAAGTAGACCCATCAATGATCACATATATCAATGAAACTAATGACAAAGATCAAATGTGGATGTGTAGCATGGAAATTTCATGCAATGTGATCTTAACATGCCTATTTCCAACTCGTCCTCTTTAAACCTTAATGAGATCAAACCGTATAAAGTCAGAGTGAATATAAACTTAATACTTTGTTACAATAAATAACCATACAATATCCATTTAATCAGATATGCCTATGAAAGCATATAAAATACAAATTCCCACTAAACTAACATATCCTGAAAAGAAATTACACCCATATGAGCAGTGTGCTCATGAAAGACCTTGGGTGGTAATCCCTTAGTCAGCGGATCCACAATCACGGAGTTTGTTCCAATGTGCTATAAGTATATAAGTCCACTCTGAACTCTTTCTTTTACAACTATGAACTTAATGTCAATAAACTTTGACTTTGTAGAACTCATGTTGTTGTTGGAATAGAGTACTGCTGATTTATTGTCACAAAATAACTTAAGTGGTCTTTCAATGCCATCTACATTACACAGCCCTGTGACAAAATTTTGCAACCATATTCCTTGATTAGACGCCTCATAATAAGCTACAAACTCAGCTGCCATGGTGGAAGAAGCTATAACAGACTGCTTAACACTCTTCCACGATATAGCACCTCTAGCAAGTAAGTAGATATAACCTGAAGTAGATTTCATGCTATCTTGGCATCCAGCAAAATCTGAGTCAGAATATTCGATGATCTCTAACTGTTGTGACTTATGATAGGTGAGCATGTTGTGTTCTGTTATCTATAAGTACCTCATGACTCGCTTGGCTGCTATCCAATGATCTTGTCCAGGATAACTTAAGTATCTTCCCAACATGCCAACAATGTACGCAATATTCGGATGCGTACATACTTGAGCATACATAAGACTTCCTGCTGCTGACGCATAAGGAATCTTTTGCATCTCCCGAATCTCAAAATCATTCTTGGGACATTGACTAAGACTAAATTTATCTCCTTTAGCTACAGGGGTGTCACCTGGTTTACCATCATGAATGCCAAATCTTTTAAGAACTTTCTCAATATAGCTCTTTTGTGAAAAACTAAGTGTACTTCGAGAGCGATCTCGGTGTATTTGTATACCCAACACAAAAGAAGAATTACTAAGATCTTTTATCTCAAATTTCTTTGAAAGAAATCTCTTGGTTTCGTGCAACATACCTATATCATTGGTGGCAAGCTAAACGTCATAAATATATAGAACCAGGTAAATATGCTTACACCCACTGAACTTGTGGTATATACAACCATCAACCAGATTCATCTCAAAACCAAACGAGATGACAACTTGATGAAACTTGTAATACCATTGACGAGAAGCTTACTTAAGCCCATAAATGGATTCCTTTAATTTGCAAACTATTTTCTTTGCATCTCTCGACACAAAGTTTTCTGGTTGCACCATATATATTGTTTCATCAATGTCACCATTGAGAACTGCAGTCTTAACATCCATATGTTGAAGCTCAAGGTCAAAGTGCGCCACAAGTTCCATTATTATCCTAAAAGAGTCTTTCGATGAAACCGGAGAGAAAGTCTCTTTATAATCGATGCCTTTTTTCTATGTAAAGCCTTTAGCGACAAGACGGGCTTTGTATCTCTCCACATCTCCTTTCGAATCCCTCTTGGTTTTAAATATCCATTTGCAACCAATGGGCTTTTTACCTTCAGGTAATGGGACAAGATCCCAAATGTCATTGTCCTTCATGGACTTTATCTCCTCATTCATGGCATTAATCCACTCTTGAGATTTAGATCTTTCCATGACTTGACGGAAGGTGATCGGATCATCTTCCACCGCACCAATGTCAAACTCATGTTCTTGGAGAAATACAATGTAATAATCTGGGACAACAATTCTTCTTTCTCTAGTGGATCTCCTTAATGGCATAGGTTCTGGAGGTGGTAGCGTTTGTTCTTCTAGAATGGGAGATTCTTAGATATTGTTTTGATTAGGATCTGCTTCTTGAACAATGTCAGCAATTGGATCCTGATCAATGTTAATAACAACTGTGTGAATATCAACAGATTCCTCTTCAAAACCAAAATCCTTAACCTTATCCCCCTCGACAAACTCAACATCCTTAAAGAATCGGGCATTTTCAATCTCAAAAGTTATTTTGGTAATAGGATCATAAAATTTGTAACGCTTAGATCTTTCAGAGTATCCAAGAAATTGACAACTAACTGTTTTGGAATCCAGTTTCTTTTCATGTGTCCTATAAGGCCTCGCTTCAAGTGGACATCCCCAAATAGCAATTATTTTAGTTGGTACTCTGTTAAGGATATACATTGCAGTCTTTAATGCTTCACCCCAAAGTAAATCTGGTCAGTTAGAGTAAATGATTATACTCCTTACCATGTCTTTAAGCGTTCTGTTTCGCCTTTCAGCAACACCATTCATGCTTGGAGAACCTGGCATGGTGTACTGCGGGACGATACCGCACTCCTCTAAGAATTTAGCAAAATGGTCCTAGGCGTTGTTCACCTGAACCATCATACCTACGGTAGTATTCACCACCACGATCAGATCTAACGCTTATAATCTTTTTGCTGAGTTGATTTTCAACTTCAGCCTTGAATGACTTGAACACGTCCAGAGATTGGGACTTTCATGGATGAGATAAAGGTATCCATAACGTAAAAAATTGTCTATGAATGTGATAAAATATTGTTGACCGTTCCATGAAACCATACGGAATTGCCCACAAATATCTGTATGTATCAGTTCTAAGACGTCTGTAGACCTATTAGCACCATATTTCCTTATGTTTGTCTGTTTTCCCTTTATGCAATTTTTGCAAATTTTAAAATAAAAAAAATCAAGGGAATCTAGAATTCCATCTGATACAAGTCTTTCAATTCTCCTTTGGGAGATGTGACCTAATCTCTTATGCCATAATGATGCAGAATTCTCATTGGTTAATTTTCTTTTAATACCTCGAGTACTTAATTGCAAGGTTTCATGATATAAAGCAATAGTATCAAACATATAAAGGTTATCCACATAACATAAAGAACCAGTACCAACAAAATTTGAATTATGAAGAAGACTAAATTTATTATTTCCAAAGAAACAAGTATAACCAAATTTGTCTAATACATAAATAGAAACCAAATTTCATCTAAATGACGGTACGATAAATGTCTCATTCAAATCAAAATAAATACTAGACTTCAATAATAACCTAAATATCCCAATTGCTTCAACTTCAACTTTCTTGCCATCGCCCACAAAAATGTATCTTTCACCATCATTTGGCTTTTGGCAACTTAGGCAACCCTGCCTAGACACACTAATGTGAGTGGTTGCACCAGAATCTATCCACCAAGTGTGTTTAGGTACCGAAGTCAAATTAACCTCAGAAGAAACTAGGTTCAAAAGTGTACCTTTCTTGACACGCCAAGCATGATAGTTGGTACATTGCTTCTTCCTATGTCCCGCTGCTCCACAGAAGAAACAACCATCAACAGTTTTTTCTTTATGTTGTTTCTTTGGATATGGAACCACTGCATTTTCTTTATCCTTCTTTATTTTCTTCCCCTTGTCCTTGGAAGTACTAGCCAAATGAGCACTTTTTGTCTTTCCTCTACTTGCACACAATGTGAGATGATCTCATTAAGAGACCAAGTCTCCTTTTGGCAGTTGTCGGTCACCTTAAATTGACTGAATTGTGTGGGAAGAGATATTAGAACCAAATGCATAAGCAAATCCTCAAAGAGATCAAGCTTAAGTATTCTTAACCTTGAAGCGAGATGAGACATTTCCATAATGTACTCCCCAATATTCCCATTACCTTTATATTTCATTGAGATGAGACTTGCCAAAAGTGTACTTGTTTCAGTCATTTCATTTTTTTTTGGGAAATCTATTCTTAATTTCTTCTAGGAACTCTTTGGCTGTCTTTATCGTTCCGATATTGTGCCCCTGAATTCTTCTGGAATGGCCTTCTTTATGATCATCAAACACATGCGATTTGACTTCTCCCACCTTTCAAAGTCTTTTTTTGTCATCAGAGGAACTTTTATCCGTAAGATGTACAGGAGAAGGAACCCTTAATGCAAGGTCCGAATCCATGACACTGATAACTATATGAAGGTTCTCTTGCCATGACTTAAAGTTTATGCCATTAAGCATGAGAATAGGATTAATACTGGCAGTAATGTTGGAAGCAGAACTGATAGCTGAATCAGAGAACAATAAACTAATAAAACTAGCTCATATAAGTCTTAAATCAAAAATAAATTCAAATAAAGGACAAATCCCATTTTAAGATATCGGACAGTCTATTGATATTTGATCTTTGGAAAAAATATTAACTTGTAAGTGATATCTTGTCGTAATAATCAAACACTGATAATAAGAACATATTGAATAATAATTCTTCCTTTGGGCCAATTTATTATTCATATGTAAAACTAAATAATTATCACGTGCTTATTATTAAAGTGGTACATGTAATTTTGTTAAAAAAGTATCTTCCTTTGGGCCGAATAATATTCACATAAATTACATGTACGTAATTCTTTTAATATTTCGACATAAAATTAATTTTTTGAACAAAAGAGGTCACTTCGGTGACATATTGTTAAAATTAATTATCTCGAAATATATATATATATAAATACACCAAAACTTGAATTTAAATTTTTAAGGTATTACAAGCATGAAAATAATACTCAACTTGAAAGGTCATCAGTTCAAAACCCCTTTGGCTCCAGACTTGAAAGGTCATGGGTTCAAAATCTCTCGAGATCCTTCATAAATTTCATCATTTAAGAGGCTTAACTATGAAACACCAAGAGTCGAACCTTTAACCTTCCACTACCATCAAATCAACCTTTATACTTAATTTTATATCGGTGGAATCGCAATAAACCAAGAATACTTCTGAATCCAATTTTTATTTGAAATATTAAACGTTTTTGAAAAAAATATTTGCAGCCAAAAATTAATATCAATACCTTCCTAATATATTCTCAACAACTCAACATGAAATAGCTCTGATACCACATGATGGATCTATTTCTATTTTGTGAAAACTATCACAAAAACAGGAACATTCATATTGAATTATCAAGAAATATAAATATTGATTTTGCGGAAGCGTACCTGAATCCATGACAGAAAATTAAAATATCTGAGTTTGAGGTCTTATGCTCTTCTAGATCAACACTTTTATTTCCTCTCTACATTTCTCTCTAACAATGCCAATCGGAAGATTGATGTTGTGTGATCTGGGGACCATGACCCCTATTTATAACACAATCGTGTCTTTTCATATTTCGTATATTTCTATTTTAACCCATCATAAAAATCGAAATTACGCTTGTCTCTACACAATAAAACCCACACTTTAATAATACATTAGTAAGGCCCCAAAACTTAAATTAATCACTTTAATTGGCCTACTTTTACTTAATAGCCTATAATTCATATTTATTTTATATATAAGCCCATATATTAAATTTTACTCTAACAATCTCCCACTTCGGCTATATATATATGTAACTTTATAAATTTGAATTATACTTCATAATCTCATTTGTTTTAGCTATCAAAACTTTATGTATCTTAACAATCTTGTCCATTAATTACACCAATATAGAATCAAAGCGATCGTCATTACATATTTCATAAGTAGACCCATCAATGATCACATATATCAATGCAACTGATGACAAAGATCAAGTGTGGATGTGTAGCATGGAAATTTCATGCAATGTGATCTTAACATGCCTATTTCCAACTGTTCCTCTTTAAACCTTAGTGAGATCAAACCATATAAAGTCAGAGTGAATATAAACTTAATACTTTACTGCAATAAATAAACATACAATATCCATTAAATCAAATATGTCTATGAAAGAATATAAAATACAAACTCCCACTAAACTAACATATCCTGAAAACAAATTACACCCATATGAGCAGTGTGCTCATGAAAGACCTTGGGTGGTAATCCCTTAGTCAGCGGATCCACAATCATGGAGTTTGTTCCAATGTGCTCTATAGATATAAGTCCACTCTGGACTCTTTCTTTTAAAACTTGGAACTTAATGTCAATAAACTTTGACGTCGTAGAACTCCTGTTGTTGTTGGAATAGAGTACTGCTGATTTATTGTCACAAAATAACTTAAGTGGTCTTTCAATGCCATCTACATTACACAGCCCTGTGACAAAATTTTGCAACCATATTCCTTGATTAGACGCCTCATAATAAGCTACAAACTCAGCTGCGATGATGGAAGAAGCTATAATAGAATGCTTAACACTCTTCCACGATACAGCACCTCTAGAAAGTAAGTAGATATAACCTGAAGTAGATTTCATGCTATCTTGGCATCCAGCAAAATCTGAGTCAGAATATTCGATGATCTCTAACTGTTGTGACTTATGATAGGTGAGCATGTTGTGTTCTGTTATCTATAAGTACCTCATGACTCGCTTGGCTGCTATCCAATGATCCTGTTCAGGATTACTTAAATATCTTCCCAACATGCAACCAATGTACTCAATATCCAGACGGGTACATACTTGAGCATACATAAGACTTCCTGCTGCTGACGCATAAGGAATCTTTTGCATCTCCCGAATCTCAAAATCATTCTTGGGACATTGACCGAGACTAAATTTATCTCCACAAGTGCCATTATTATCCTAAAAGAGTCTTTCGATGAAACCGAAGAGAAAGTCTCTTTATAATCGATGCCTTTTTCTGTGTAAAGCCTTTAGCGACAAGACGGGATTTATATCTCTCCACATCACCTTTTGAATCCCTCTTGGTTTTAAATATCCATTTGCAACCAATGGGCTTTTTACCTTCAGGTAATGGGACAAGATCCCAAATGTCATTGTCCTTCATCGACTTTATCTCATCATTCATGGCATCAATCCACTCTTGAGATTTATAACTTTCCATGGCTTGACGGAAGGTGATCGGATCATCTTCCACCGTACCAATGTAAAACTCATGTTCTTGGAGAAATACAATGTAATCATCTGGCACAACATTTCTTCTTTCTCTAAAGGATATCCTTAATGGCATAGGCTCTGGAGGTGGTAGAGTTTGTTCTTCTAGAATGGGAGATTCATGGATATTATTTTTATTAGGATCTACTTCTTGAACAATGTCAGGAATTGGATCCTGATCAATGTTAATAACAGCCGTGGGAATATCCACAGATTCCTCTTCAAAACAAAAATCCTTAACCTTATCCCCCTCGGCAAACTCAACATCCTCAAAGAATCGAGAATTTTCAATCTCAAAAATTATTTTAGTAGTAGGATCATAAAATTTGTAACCCCTAGATCTTTCAGAGTATCCAACAAACTAGCAACTAACTGTTCTGGAATCCAATTTCTTTTCATGTTGCCTATAAGGCCTCGCTTCAACGGGACATCCCCAAATAGCAGTTGTTTTAGTTGCTACTCTGTTAAGGATATACACTGCAGTCTTTAATGATTTACCCCAAAGTAAATCTGGTAAGTTAGAGTAACTGATCATACTCCTTACCATGTCTTTAAGCGTTCTATTTCACCTTTCAGCAACACCATTCATGCTTGGAGAACCTGTCATGGTGTACTGCGGGACGATACTGCACTCCTCTAAGAATTTAGCAAATGGTCCTGGGCGTTGTTCACCTGAACCGTCTTACCTACCGTAGTATTCACCACCACGATCAGATCTAACACTCTTAATCCTTTTCCTGAGTTGATTTTCAACGTCAACCTTAAATGACTTGAACACGTCCAGAGATTGGGAATTTTCATGGTTGAGATAAAGGTAGCCATAATGTGAAAAATCATCTATGAATGTGATAAAATATTATTGATCGTTCCATGAAACCGTAGGGAATGGCCCACAAATATCTGTATGTATCAGTTCTAAGACGTCTGTAGCCCTATTAGCACCATATTTCCTTATGTTTACCTTTTTTTCCCTTTATGAAATTTTTGCAAATTTTAAAATCTAAAAAATCAAGGGAATCTAGAATTCCATCTGATACAAGTCTTTCAATTCTCCTTTGGGAGATGTGACCTAATCTCTTATGCCATAATGATGCAGAATTCTCATTGGTGAATTTTCTTTTAATACCTCGAGTACTTAATTGCAAGGTTTCATGATATAAAGCAATAGTATCAAGCATATAAATGTTATCTACATAACATAAATAACCAGTACCAAAAAAATTTGAATTATGAAGAAGACTAAATTTATTATTTCCAAAGGACCAAGTATAACCAAATTTGTCCAATACAGAAATAGAAACCAAATTCTGTCTAAATGATGATACGATAAATGTCTCATTCAAATCCAAATAAATACTAGACATCAATAATAACCTAAATATCCCAATTGCTTCAACATACTTTCTTGCCATCACCCACAAAAATGTATCTTTCACCATCACCATCATTTGGCTTTCGACAACTTAGGCAACCCTCCCTAGACACACTGATGTGAGTGGTTGCACCAGAATCTATCCACTAAGTGTGTTTAGGTACCGAAGTCAAATTAACCTCAGAACAAACTAGGTTAAGAAGTGTACCTTTCTAATGTACCAAGCATGATAGTTGGTACATTGCTTCTTCCAATGTCCCGCAGCACCACAGAAGAAACAACCATCAACAATTTTTTCTTTATGTTATTTCTTTGGATATGGAACCACTGCATCTTCTTTATCCTTTTATCTTTTCTTCCCCCTGTCCTTGGAAGTACTAGCCAAATGAGCACTTTCTGTCTTATCTTGCTTCAGTCTTTCCTCTTCTTGCACACAATGTGAGATGAGCTCATTAAGAGACCAAGTCTCCTTTTGGCAGTTGTACCTCATCTTAAATTGGCTGAATTGTGTGGGAAGAGATATCAGAACCAAATGCATAAGAAAATCCTCAGAGAGATCAAGCTTAAGTATTCTTAACTTTGAAGCGAGATGACACATTTCCATAATGTACTCCCAAATGTTCCCATCACCTTTATATTTCATTGAGATGAGACTTGCCAAAAGTGTACATGTTTCAGTCTTTTCATTTTTTTAGCAAATTTGTTCTTAATTTGTTCTAGGAACTCTTTGGCAGTCTTTATCGTTTCTGATATTGTGCCCCTGAATGCTTCTGGAATGGCCTTCTTTATGATCATCAAACACATGCGATTTGACTTCTCCCACCTTTCAAAGTCCTTTTTGTCATCAGAGGAACTTTTATCTGTAAGAGGTGCAGGAGAAGGAACCCTTAATGCAAGGTCCAGATCCGTGACACCGAGAACTATATGAAGGTTCTCTTTCCATGACTTAAAGTTTGTGCCATTAAGCATGGGAATAGAATTAATACTGGCAGTAATGTTGGAAGTAGAATTGATAGCTGAATCAGAGAACAATAAACTAATAAAACTAGCTCATATAAGTCTTAAATCAAAAATAAATTCAAATAAAGGACAAATCCCATTTTAAGATATCAGACACTCTACTAATATTTGATCTTTGGAAAAAATAATAACTTGTAAGTGATATCTTGCCGTAATAATCAAACACTGATAATAAGAACATATCGAATAATAATTCTTCCTTCGGGCCAATTTATTATTCATATGTAAAACCAAATAATTATCACGTGCTTATTATTAAAGTGGCACATGTAATTCTTTTAAAAAATTATCTGCCTTTGGGCCGATTAATATACACATAAATTACATGTACGTAATTATTTTTATATTTGAAAATAAAATTAATTTTTTGAACAAAAAAGGTCACTTTGGTGACATATTGTTTAAATTAATTATCTCAAAAAATATATATATAAATACACCAAAATTTGAATTTAAATTTGTATGGTATTACCAGCATGAAAATAATATTCAACTTGAAAGGCCATGGGTTCAAAACCCCTTTGGCTCCAGACTTGAAAAGTCATGGGTTCAAAATCTCTTGAGATCCTTCATAATTTTCATCATTTAAGAGGCTTAAATATGAAAACCCAAGAGTTGAGCCTTTAACCTTCCACTACCATCAAATCAACCTTTATATTTAATTTTATATCGTTGGAATCGTAATAAACTGAGAATATTTCTGAATCCAAAAATTTTCTGAAATATTAAACCTTTTTGAAAAAAATATTTGCAGCCGAAAATTAATATCAATACCTTCCTAATATATTCTCAACAATTCAACATGAAATAGCTCTGATACCACATGATGGATTAATTTCTTTTGTGTGAAAACTATCACACAAACAGGAACATTCATATTGAATTATCAAGAAATATAAGTATTGATTTTGCGAAAGCGTACCTGAATCCATGACAGAAAGTTAAAATATCTGAGTCTGAGGTCTTATGCTCTTCCAGATCAACACTTTTATTTCCTCTCTAAATTTCTCTCTGACAATGGGAATCAGAAGATTGGTGTTGTGTAATTTGGGGACCATGACCCCTATTTATAACACAAACGTGTATTTTCATATTTCGTATATTTCTATTTTAACCCATCATAAAAATAGAAATTTCGCTTGTCTCTACACAATAAAACCCACACTTTAATAATACATTAGTAAGGCCCCAAAACTTAAATTAATCACTTTAATTGACCTACTTTTATTTGATAGCCTATAATTCATATTTATTTTATATATAAACCCATATATTAAATTTTACTCTAACATTCTCATTTATGTCTTTCCATCTCTCTCCATTCGTCCTTTTCTCTACCTATGTTTTATTTAATGGTCCTCCTCTCTTATCTCCCCTTTCAAAACCTCAAACCCATCTTCTAAAGCTTGAAATTTTGTCCCCAACCATGTAAACATAAGCCTCTTTCTCTCCATATGTGGAAAAGAAGACCATTTATATATAAGTTCTTCAATCCATGCCTCAATAATTAGAAACTCTGAATACATGTACCCCTCAAATGAAATTGATTTTTGAACTGTCAGTGTTGTTTGGAACTGTCTCCTATCTATGTACGCAAAATGTGGACATTTATCACATGCATCTAAGCTGTTTGATAAAATGTTGCTTAGAGACACTATTTCTTAGAAATCTTTGATATTTGGTTTCATAAGGGCTGGGAAGTTTGAGGTGGGTTTTGAGTATTTCAAAAGAATGTATGATTTTGGTGTTTGCCAATTTGATCGAGAAACTCTAACAGCAAGTTTCTTAGATTGTAATGGGGTCGAGTTTGTTTCTTTTAGTAAGATGATGCATGGATTTGTGATTTTCAACTGTAATGTATTTTTATCTATATTTTGTTTGTAAGTTTCATTTCGATGTCATGTATGGTTTAATTAAAGTGTGCGTTAAGTATTGAAAGAATATAAAAACCAAGGACTTATACATAGGTTGTTGCGTAGATGAGATGTTGAACTAGATCTTATGAATTCTTATCTCTTCCTAATATAGCATAGACAAAGTCCAGTTGAGGAGGCTTAGCCGAAAGCATCTCTCTCTCTGACTATATTACTTTCATGGGGTAAACAAGAAAAATATGATGTTGTAATTCTGTAGAACTTCATTTTTTTTCCTTTCTTATTAAGTTTTGTTCAGGGAGAAAAAATGGGAAAATGAAGTGTTTTTTTCCGTAAAGGTTTAGATAAATTGGGCTGAGAGATGTGACGGTTGAGAGACACTGTTTTAAATGTTTTAAATGAGATGATGTTTGTTTTCTCACTCTTTAAAAAATGTGTTTATTAACAAAGGATAAATTATGAAATATTCCCCTGAATTATTATTTTTTTCTACAAAGATTCCTTTGGCCACTATTGATTCTATTTTTAATATTTCCACCCTCAATTAACATTTCTTTTTAAGACTTAAATGACTTCAGTTGATGGAACATTTTTTGTATTAAAAATAGGATGCATCATTTTGCATGCATCATTTTACAATTGATCAACTACTATAACATTTGCAGACATCAACTACTGAAACATTTGCCTTTTGAACATTATTTGGAGAAGAAATTTTGGAAATTTACATTATACCAACATCGAGTTTTCTTTTTTTTTTTCAAATGCATCTAGTGAAATTGTTCTCAATTCATTTTCATTCTTCCTTTTAGTTGTGGAACTCATGGTGATGAACTTTATGGTGGTCCTGAAACATGTCAAAAATTATAGTTTCATGGTAGCAATAAGTGTTTTGTTAATTTGGAACTATTGAGAAACAATCATTTTCTTAATTTTTTAATGTATAATATGATAATTTTTTACCTAATGTACTAATGTATTTTGGTGCAGTTAAAAAGGGTCACCGAAAAGAGTGATAAAATTATGGTTATGTTTATTGGTTTCTAAATTAGCGAGTTAATCAATATTTAAATTTTATTTTATTGGGTGCTTTATATTCTTACTAAAATTTGACTGGATTAGAACAAATAAGTTATTTTTTCACTTTTGTGTCCTAAGCACACATAAACCAAAGAAATTGACAATTTAACATGACATTCAGCTTGCACTTTACGTTTGAAATGACAATCTCAATTCCCTAGCCCGCGCATCATGCGGGTTTATACCTAGTTTGTGTTTATAGAGATAAACGTGCTTTATGTGTGAAGAGGTGTAGTGAGAATCCCTCTTTTTGAATTTATACGTAAACCCTCTTTTTCCTATTTTTGTTTTTTTATGAAAATAAATATGTGAAAATACAACTAATAAAAGTTTGATATTAACGTATGCGATTTAATGCTAAAAGTAGAGAATTTAGAAACAATGATGGAGAATTTGACCTCCTTACAGTGACTCGAAGTTGATCATAAATGTAGATATGCTAATCTTGCAATGCAATTAAGGTGGTATGAGGATGGGGGGGGGGGGGGGGGGACCTTACTAAATGAAGTATGAAAATGATGAAAATAATGTGAGAATGGGTTTTTAGGTAGGTAGTAGCAATAAATTTGAGAGAGTGTTATCGGAATTGTTGAGAGGGGTGTTCGGGGATTCTTTTCAATGTGAGATCATGGACTCTATTTATAAAGATGGGGGTGCCAACCGGGAGGGTCCTAGACCTACCTATCAGCATAGAACCGAGACATAGTGTCGATAGGCACGATCCTGAGGTGTTATTCGACAGTCAATGTTAGGATTTTCAGAAAAATAGTCATAAAAAGGGAACCTCAAGTTTCAATTATTCACAGGGTTGATCGTTGGATATGTTCTTAAGATCCTTGTAAGAATCCATTGAGCCACTCTCAAGTCTAGGAGTTGATCGAGGCCAATCGGGGCCTGAAATTTCCCGTTTGCCAATGGAAAAAAATCTCTGAAGGAAAATGGATCGTTCGTCCAAACCATAATTCCAATTTATGCATATGGGATGGACCGTTGGAAAAGGTACTCCAATAACTGTGAGATTTCATTCATCTTCATTCGATTCAAAGAGTTGTATATTTCAATCACGACCCTAAAGTTCTCAGGTGACCCTTTGAAGTAAAATGAATTCGGGGTCCATCTTGTAGGGCTGATTCGCACACAGGGCAGGCCACTAGAAAGGGGTTCATATCCCTTTGAATATTCATTGAGAATTTGTCAAGTTGGAGATTTGATTAGAGTCAGGCGGGGCTTGGGAGTTCTCGAGTCGAGGATGCGTGAAGGTTGGTTAGGGGGTTACAGTCAATTCTAACGACCTAAGAAGATGATGGGTATGATAAATTCATCGGGTCTATGTCAATTCTGAAGACCAAAAGTTTGGGGAAACTAATTCTGAGGATTAAGGTTAATTCTGAGGACCTAAAGTTATGACGGCCAAATCTGAGGGCCGAGGTCAATTCTGACCTAAGCTTATGGAGACCCATTCTGATGGTCGAGGTCAATTCTTAGGATCTAACATTGTGAGGACCAATTCTAAAGGACAAGGTCAATTTTAAGGACATAAATTTAGGAGCGACCAATTTTGAGGGTCGAGGACAAATTTGAGAACCTAAAGTTGTGGCGACCAATTTCGAGGACCTAAAGTTGTGGTAACCAATTCTACGGGTTGAGGTCATTTCTGAGGAGTTGAAGTTTTGACAACCAGTTCTGCGAGCCTAGTTCAATTTTAAGTACCTGAAGTCGTGACGACCAATTTTGAAGGTTGAGTTTAATTATGAGAACCTAAAGTTGTGATAATCAATTTTATGGACCGATGTCAATTTTGAGGACCTTAAGTTTTAATGACCAATTATGTGGTTCATGGTCAATTCTAAGGTCCTACAGTTGGGGCAATCAATTACGAGAGATGAGGTCAATTCTGAGGAACTTAATTTGTGTTGACCAGTTAAGAGTGCCAAAGTCAATTCTCATAACCTTAAGATGTATCGACCAATTCTAAGGTTCGTGGTTAATTCTAAGGACCTTGAGTTATGGCGATCAATTCTCTAGGTCCTGGTTAATTTTGAGGACCTTAAAGTTATGATGACAAATTTGGAGACCCATGGCTAATTCTGAGCACCTTGAGTTGTAGTGGGTGCTCTTGTGGAAATTTAAATTACATTAGGTTATTAATGAACTTGTGGTTACTCAAGGGATTCTGTCATCTTGAAACTCCACTTGGGGGATGTTTAGTTTTGGTGTTCTAGTTGGGTAACTATAGTAGACTTGGATACAGGCACGTCATTAGTTATACTGTGGCGTATAATAGGGGTAAGTGTTTGAATCTTCTTGGGGAAATGAAGTTCAATATTTTGAGAGTTACCCAACTAGATGCTTAGTATCCAACTAGAACACCCAAAAAGGTCTTCTTAGAGAAAATGAAGTTTAATATTTTTCAGTGATTTTGGGAATTTTTTTGATAATTGTTGGATTTTTTTGAATTTTCTAAGTTTTTTTACAAAATTTTTTAAAGGGACTGCTGATAGGCAGGCTTAAGGGGGTGCCATTCGGAAATGGTACGTACTTCTGGGCTTATTTGGGAAGAGTAAAAGGCATCTCCCTATCGATATGGGTTGGGGGATACCGATCGGTAGGCCCTTTAACCTTATATAAAATAGGGTGATCACTCCAAATTTTTCACACCTTTAAGTCTTTGAATATTCTATTTTATCTCTCTAAAAATCATTTCTAGGTAGTTGGCTATTGATGATTGGGTTGTCTTGGAGTGGCAGTCTATGGTGTCCCTTGCATTGGGCAGTGAGAACGCTTTTCATTTGTTTGAGACTTTATTTGATGAGCGTACCCTAATGCACGAGCGAACATGTCACCGTTTGTCTAGGGTGAAGAACCTTAGTGGCTATAAAATTACGATGACTTTTGGTATTCCAATTCATTTTTGTCTTTCCTCTTTATGCTAATGAAGGGTTTTTCTTCTTTTTCTTTTAGACTGACATGGCTTCTTTGAGAATTTGGTCTTGGGAGACGACTGGGTTGAATGTGTTTCGAGAGAAGCTCCTTGGTGCTGTATGCTGGAAGGTTTCATACGCCGATTTGGTCTGTTTGGTGCAAGCTTTGGATGGGACACCTCATTTCAGTACGATGTTTTGAGCTCTGGGGGAGAGGTGATGGGACACTACCCATATATTCCATCTTGGATGAGAGGAAATGACTGTTACTCAAGTAGACATCCAAAATCCAATTGATTTGGATCGCGAGTGGTTCAAAATAGTGATGAACCGCACATTGAGATTGGCACCAGTGGTGGTGCATGAAACTTTAGGGGATTCTATCCTAATTTATGTTTTAACATAGATGATCTTAAGGAGTTTGGTGGACATGACTAACGGGTGACAGGTGAGACAAACCACTCATCTATTTATTTTTCTTTTGCTAAGTGTTTTCAAGGTGGCGACGATCGGCAAAGTCGTGCCTCTTTTGTTCTTGTTGTATTTGCGGATGATTTCTAACGTCTAGCTATACGATTGGGGGAACTTGTCCATGGCTTCCCATTTATTCTTTTTTGATGCTTTTAGCTGATGCTACTCCCAGACTTTTACACGGGCCATGTATCTTTTGGAAGTAAATTTTGTATTATTTTCCATTTTATTCATTTCCTTCCATTCTTCTTTTGTTCCTTTTATTGATTCTTGTATTTTGCAAACGTGCTTCATTGAGTTAAGTAGGCACAATGTGTGGCCCTCAAGGATGAGGATTTGAGGGAATTATGCTAGATGTTTTAATGGAAATAATCTAACTGACAGTCAAAACAACCCTTCTCCTTGGCAGACGTGCGATGGGTCACGAATGCCCTAACGAGCGGTTAGGTTATCTTTTATATTTTCTTAGTTTTTGTTGGCATCTTTATTTCTTTAGGACACACTAATTATCTGTTAGGTGTTGTAGGTGACCTTCTACCCCATAGGGGTGCTCCATGGGATATGTGGGTAATGGGAATGCGTGCGCAGATGCGAAGTTTAATTGTTCCCGAGTTTGGTTACGTTCTATACATGGGAGATAGGGTGGTGATGTGGTTCATGGAGGAGTTGCTGGTGATCCCAACATTGGCATCCCTATAGATATGAGTCGGGTGAAGGAGATGTCAGACGATGCTCGAGCGAAACTGGTGATAGGCGAGGCCTAAACATATTACACGAATACGGTGGTGATAAGAACCCAAAACTGTACAATTTTGACCCTAAATAGGCATGCTTTTGTTGCTAATTCTCGACAATATGGGTCTTATTTGCTTAAATGTTTGTCATGCAGGCTTAACAGCAGTTGCGGTGGCAAAAGCTATATTTCCAGGCAATTTGAAGTTATAATGGAGCTAATTACCTCTCCCGTACCCTAACCTGGGCCTAAACGTAGCCAAAACTTACCACAAGCCTGTGTGTGTTCTGTTTGTGTTATTTTATTATTTTTTAGATTTTTAGTTTGAGTCAATATTATTTTTAGGATTTATTTAGAATTTCTAGATTTATATTTCTTTTTATTTAGTATTTAGTATTTTGATTTTTAATTTATTAGTTTTTAGTTTTAGTTTTATTTTATTTTATTAGGATTCGATTTTTTTTAGGATTTCATTTATTTTTTTTGTTTTATTTTATTTTACACTTAATTAGATTTTTAGTTTTAGTTTTATTAGACTTTATGTTTATTTTTATTTTTATTTTATTTCTCTTTTTAGTTCCAATTTTATTTGAGTCTGTATTTTATTATTAGAAGGAGGATTTTTATTTTTATTTTTTTTAGAGTTTTACTTTTATTAGTTTTAGTTTTTTTTAGGAGTCCAAATTAAACTCACTCACTCTATACCCACATACACTTATCCTAAACCTAACTAATCTATCCTATACCCTAAGCTATACCCTATTATCCTATACCCTCACCCAGACAACCATACCCACCTTCATCTTCCTAACCCACACCACACTCTCTCTCCTACCCACCATAACCATACACCTCCAAACCCAATCCAACACCACCAGTAGGTGGTGGCTAGATCTAAACCTCTGAATCCCGTCGGCGACGTTGAAAATCGCGGCTACTCCCTGAACCCAAACCGGCGGCTACCCCTTATACCTCCAGCGAAACCCATCTGGCATCAACCCCCAACCCGTCGGTGTTCCACCTGCTCGTCGGACCTCCACCTTGTTCCCCATTTTTGGCGACACCTTCCAAAACCCATACCACATCCATACCCATTTTCAAGCTAACCTCTCGAAAATCCACCCACGATCATTCCACCTGCCAACCAAGGATAAAAAAACCAAGACCAAATAATCCCATGTGCCTAATACCACCTTTTATTCCTTTTACCCATTATACCCCAACTAACCAATTTCCCAAAAATACCCCCATACCAAATATAATTTTATCCCCTCAACTCAATACCCACACGACCTCACACCCAAACCGCATGCACCCTGCATTAAATTCCTAAATAATCCCTCACCTAATACCTTACACACGCTCTTGCACCTTTGTCTCCCAAAAATACCCCTTACACCATGTGTGCCATGCATCTACTATAAAAGAACACTCAAGACACCATTTAAGGACTCATCATCAAATAGAGAGAGAAAATTCTAGACAAACGTAAAGAGTTAGGTTAGAATAAATTAGTTAGAAATATTTGTAAATTGTTTATTTGCATTTTTTTTAGATATTTGTGAGTGATAAATATGTGAAATTCAATTGAATTGATTATTGTTGGATGCTCATATTGGATGGATTGTGCTTAATTTCAAAGAATAGAATTTCAATTTCACTTCGAGAGATTAGGGTTTGATTGTTCTCTTCTCTTCTCATTTATTTTATGCCTTTGATTATTAATTTGTCATATTTCATATCATGTTAGGATAAAACCCCTTTCAAGGGGTGGGGTAAAACCCTTATTTGATGTTATTTTATTTTAATTAGTTTAATTACTTGAAAAGTCCATTTAAATGCTAATTTTGATCCCTCACCCTTAGATTTACGCCTCGAGAGAGGGTAAATAATTTTCGAGAGAAAATTGAAATTCTAGTTATAATACTCGTTTTAGATTCGAACTAGAGATAGGGGTTTCTTAAGTGGGGTATTATAACTTGAATTTCAACTCTAAATTTATTTTCTAAGATTTACATAAATTTTAATCGATCGATCCTAGTGGGTGATTAATTAAGAGGAGTGTAGATCTATTTTTCTAGAGTTGTGGAGTGTTAAAGTTAATTTTCTAAAAGATTACTATCACAATTACACTTGTAACGAGAGCTGTTTTGTAATTTTGATATTAATTTGGGAGAATTCAAATAATTAAATTAATTAATTAGAATAACTAAAATTTGTAGTGTAATCCCACTCCTTGATTGTTCTCACAATTATTTACCTTACTTTATCTCTTATTTTAGTGTTAGACTTTATTTTCCATTTTAGTAACTTTCTAGTTAGTTGTTATCATATCACATTTAGTTTAGTTTAGTTTAAATCATCACCTCACCCAATTTCTTTAATATTGAAAACACTAAAAAATATTAGAAAAAGTGAAAAAGCACAGAAAGAAAATAAAAAGGGAATTACAATTGAATTTGTCTATAGCTTACTCCCTAGGAAATGGATTGATACCCTTACTTACCTCTACACTTTAGTTTAATATTATTTTGTAGGTAATTTAAGGTTTTGATTAGAAGGAGCTTGTACAACAACGACAAATATACACAAAAGTTGTTTCTATCAGGTGGCGAGATATTATTATCTGAACTTTGTGACGAGCTAGTTGATTCCCCCTTGTATCTATGATGTAGAGAACATTCCTCACCCCACTAATGCTTCGGTTATGGGTATTAGAGCACTAGTAGGATCGACTAATAACATGGGTGCAGGCATATCGACTGTGGAGGCTGTAGAGGAGGGTCCAATCACTCACCCTTCTTATAATTTTCAACTTAGTAGTGGGGAGTCAATGAGCATGCTACAACATCCATATGCACCGGTGTTTGGTTTGACATGGCTTATAGATGAGGCCCTATAGCCTAATGTATATTATGTATTTTTCTCTTTTATATTTCCATTGATTTTTTGTCTTATCCTTACTCACTGATTTTTCTTTTGTTGCTAATTTTGCTTGCAGTATGTTCGGGTTCCATCTAACACCTGCAGGATATCAAAGACTAGATGTCCTCTATGTCTAATTATATAAAAAATTTGGATCCTACTTGCTTTGTATCACTTGCCACTTCAGATAAGGGTTTTATATATAGGAATGAAGGATCCACCGCTTGTCGTTGAGGAAAGAGTGTCTGTCACGAACGATGAGGGTTCGAAGCGAAGGTTGAGGGTTTGGGAGAAGTCTCGTTTCTATTTTTTTTCCATCTACATAATGTAATCATGTGAAACAAGAGTATATATGAAAAACATTCATTTTCTTTTTTTGGCTTTTTTCTCTATTTAGTGACTTATCCCAAATGTACTTTTAATTTTCGGCAGAGATTGTTTATTTAACGCAAAGAAAGAGATATGTATGGAAGGGATAATGAAAGACAAAATGTTTATTTTTTTTATAGAAAGGGGGAGTAAAAGTAATTAACACGAGTAAAATATTTTTAAGAATTTATTTTGAGAATGAAAATTCTTTCTTAAGGAAAATATATATTAAATAAAAGGAGTGACCAGTGGGTAGATTTTCAAAATAATGATTTTTCAGAAATTGATTTTTGTTAAAGAGGAAAGATGGAACTTTCCAAAAAAAGGGGGTACTGATCAGTATACCTCTTGACCTGTCTATCAGCATGGGGGTCAAGCCAAATAATGCCTAAGCTCTTATTATAGTTTCCTACAAATTAGTGTACTTTTGAAGAGCTAAGAATTAATCAGGATTTTAGAGTTTTTGCTTTTTGCCAAGGACTTTGGATATAAAAGGAGGGGTATGGGATGTGTTTTATTCACCTACACCCAAATTTCATTTCTTTCTCGTCATTTTCTATTCCCTGAATGGCTCTTCACATGTATGAAGAATTCTCCTCTTATCTTAAAAGTGTGGAGACCAAGTGCCTTTACAATGTTAACTATGGTGATTTTAACCTATGTAGGGATTCCCTGTGGATTAATTGAGCCATAGAATTAAACTTCCTTGTAGCGACGGTACAATTCTTGTACCCTAAGGACTATGTCTGCTATTTTGTCATGGATGAATCTTCTCCTTCCAACAAGGAATTCTCAATAAGGTTGAGATTTGGTACTAGTGTTACGACAACCATTCTTGATTTTTCTTATTATGTTCGGGCATTTCTGGTAGAGTTTCTCCATATTTCTACTTTGGTGGCTCAACCATTTGTTACTAGAGGGATAAGTTCTCTTTTGGCGGTTATATATTCAGTGCGTTTGAGGGCTTTGATGATGTTAGATTTGCCTAAGTTGTTGCTTTGGTCCTTACTGCGAGGATTTTACTAGTGATGAGGGACTTGATAGTTTATCCCCAAGTGGCTGCAATAGGGGCATGGATGTCTTATAGCCATAATCCTACGGTGGTTGTGTTGGATGAGACCCTGAATTTTCTTGATGCTTGGAAAAAGAGACGTTCTGATTTTTTGAGGAGGATCCCGGTAATGTTATTCATGTGTCTTGTAGAGAGGTTTCGTATGTTGCTCCCTCTTGAGTATCCCTTGGTGGGTTTTCCAAATTTCATTGTTCGGCCTTTGTTTAGTTTCATCCCATCCGTAGAGAACTGGGTCAACTGGTTTATAGAGCATGAAGCTAGGTGTCTTCATTGGTTGGTGCCATAGTGGGGAGACGTATAACCTATTTTGCATATATGAGAGTATCGATATGTACGATTGGTTGGAATTCCTCAGACTTTCTTTTATTTCCCCTAGAGACTTCTATGCCAAGTTGGATGGGAACAAATTGTGCCTTCTTGCATAAAAAAATTCTTCCCAATGGAGGACCTGACTGAATAATTGCGAATGATGCTGGTATCCTTGTGGTAGTGCCGACGACCATTTACCCGTCTATCATAATCTGTAGGTGGGGCCTGGCATGTGTCTGGTAACTCCTGAAGTGGTTGTGGAAGCGGGTAGTGGAGAAGATCATAAAGGAAGATAATGTCCGAACGTGGGTCATTGCCTTCGACACCAAGGATGAAGGTGGTGTGGTTTTATCCAGGTTCATCAGGGCATACCACTCCATGGAGCGCATACGGAGTCTTGACATGTAGTGTGAGACTTAAGGACCTCCGGGGGTCAATAATGATTATGAATCTAGACCGTCGGGTAGCTGAAGCCAATGCTTTAGAATCTTGAGTTATATTTTGTGAAGTGGGGTGATTTATGTCTTGGGTGATTTTTGTGTTTTTCTTTGGGGTTAGAAAAAATTTTGTGAAGCTGGTAAGGATTAGGTTTCTTAAAGATATTTTAGTCCGTGGAAGGGGGTGGTCTATTTATCTCCCTTCTCTGATACTTTATGCAACATATATATATTCCTTAATTATAAATAAAAATGATTTTGATCATACTCTATGGGGCATCTTGACAATTTTTGATTTCTGAACTATCTATACCAATCACTAGGGCATAGATAATCCTTTTGTTAATGTAAATGATAAGATGGACCACAATTCTTGGGGGTTAGAAAAGAATAACATTTTATAAAAAAATGAAGGGCATCGTGCCCATGTAGGGTGTATGGGTTGCCTACATACCTCTATGAGTTTTGAAATTTTTTCATGAGTCTCATTTTCAAAATGAGTATTTTTTAAAAAATCAGGTGCCAAGTAGTTATGGTTAGGGGGAATGAAGAATTTTTTATGTTCAATAGAAGGGGATGAGAAGATTTATAGTGTGCTAATATTTCAGATTAAGGGTAAAATTTCTTTAGAGGTTCTAGGTTGACTGGACGTGCCATCTCTTCTATGCTGAGGTCTGTGAGCATAAGGATGCTGCCTGATAGAATTTTCTTCATAATGTAAGGTTTGCTACAATTTGGTTAAAATTTTCTACTAGGGTCCTAGTCGAGTTCTTTGATTTTTTTTAAGGCACGGTGTCCTTATTGGACACCGCAATCCTTGTTTTTTTGATGGAATGATAGCGTTATCCATCGATGATATCCTTGTATGTGGTATAAATCCTTTAATCTCTTTTCATACAAGAGTAGCAGTTCATTAAAGAGGCTCTGATGCAAGTCTTCTTCACTAATTTTGATTTCAAGCATCACTCGTAGGGAAGGTATTTGTATCTCAAGGGTTATAATTTCTTTCATGTCGTACACTGGAGAATAAGGGGTAACATGAGTAGGTGTTTTGATTTCAAGCATGACCCGTAGGGAAGGTAGAGTGCATTATTTTATACTAACTAATGGGGATCCCATTATCAGTAGATGATATTTTTCTGATAAACTTGGCCACTTTCATGGCATTCAGAACTGTGTATGACTCGGCTTCGGCCCATTTAGTGAAGTAGTCAATGGAGACCAGGGCGAATTAATAACCGTTTGAAGCAATGGGATTAACCTTCCCCATGGTTTCATTTCCCTAGGTGGAGAAAGTATAGGGATAGGTCATGTTGTATAGTTCTCAAAGAGTCAAGTGTTGTAGATTGGCAAAATTCTCTCATTTGAGGGATTTTTGCACATAGGTAGTGCAACCTTGAACCATGGTGGTCCACTAGTGTCCTTCACAAATGATCTTCTTAGCAAGAATATGATCATTTTTGTGTGGCCCGTATTCCCCAAATTTTAGATCTTCTTCATCATTTCTTCAACATCAGCCACTATTCTGATGTGCAAATGGGTTCCATTAAAGTTTCTTTTGAAAATTTCTTTATCACAGATGATGTACTAGGCAACCAGTTTGTGAAGGTTCACACGATCATTCTTGTCTGCATCTTGGGGATACCTACCACGTTTGAGGAGGCATAAAATTTCATACGACCATAACACGACCATATCAAAATCTTCCTCAATAACGAGCTCAATGTGGTATCAGTGGGTGGGCATCGCTTTCTTATAAACACGGAAAGGGGTCATTGTTATTCCCTCAGGTATGTCGACCATGGAGGCCAGGATAACAAGGGCGTCAGCTAGAGTATTCTTGACCGATGAAGGTAATGTAAGGTGACATCTTTAAACTGGGAGGCTAGTTATTCTAGATGGGTGTGGAATGGTAGGATCTTATCGTCTTTACCTTTCCATTTTTGGAGGATTTGGCCGACAATGAGGGTAGAGTCTTGGTAGATGTTGAGGTGTTGGATTCCTTTCTTGAGGTAGATATTGATTCCTATAGTTCACGCCTCATATTCTATCATGTTATTTGTGAAAGGAAGTCTAGTTTGATGGAAATGGGTGTGTAAGAGTTATTAGGGGCTACCTGGAGTATCCCAATGATGTGTCCTTTCTTATTGGTAGATCCATCAAAGAATATTTTCCATATAAGGTCCTCTTGAGAGGTCCATAGAATATATTTATTTGGGAATTTAGAGACCCAAATTTTGGTTCCTTCCATGTGGTAATGCACAAGGTAGACGGAGTTAGAGCCCCCTTTTATATCTTTCTACATGATGTTCACGATATCGAACTCTGCTAGAAACATTAACCAATAAAACATTAGGCTAAACAGAGTGGGTTTTTCTAGTAGGTACTTACAGGGATCCATTAGGGATCCTAGTCTAATAGATAAGGCAGGTATGGAGTGTCGTAACTTATGCATAACCCAAACCAGGGCGACACATGCTTTCTCCAAAGCAGTGTAGTTAATTTCATATCTGAAATTTTTTTGACCGGTGTAATAAATGTATCTTTCCTTGTGATGTTCTTCAATTTATTTGTCCAGGAATGCCTTTGCTATAGTATTTGGTCAAAGTCTTCTTAGTAGGCCTCATTCCATAATTTAGATGAATTATTTCAGAGGAGTTTTAAAATAGGTTCACAGATAGAAGTCAGTTAGATGATGAATCGACTGATATACTATAGTTTACCCAGGAATCCTTGGACTTCCTTATCCAACCATAGTGGTGGAATCTCAACTATTGATTTAATCTTGTCAAGGTCTGCTTCGATTCCATTATCACTAACTATGAATCCCGGGGGTTTTCCTTTTACGACGTAGAAAACACATTTTTGCGGATTTAGTCGCATATGTTATTATCGTAGTCATTCGAAGAACTTTCGGAGGGAAAGAATATGACCTTACCGAGTCTTATATTTAATGATCATGTCATTTACGTAGAATTTGACCTTCTTATGAATAAGGTATTGCAGGATGGTTATGGCAGCCCTTTGGTAGGTATCCATAGTGTTATTGAGTCTGAATGGCATGACAGTGTAGCAAAATATTCCCCAGGGAGTGATGAAGGTGGTTTTCTCCTGATGGTCAGGGTGCATCTTGATTTGGTTATATCCGATGAATGCATTCATAAACGTTTTGAGGGCCTTAGAACTTGTGTTGTCCACAATCATGTCGATATTGGGCAGTGGGTAATTGTCCTTTGGGGATGGTTTATTGAAAACTCTATAGTCGATGCATATGTTGACTTTTCCTCTCGATTTGGCATGGGGACGATGATATCGAACCATGTTGGGTATTGAAATACGCAAAAGAAACCCAGGTTTAACTATTTTACCACTTCTTCTTTGACTTTGGGCAACCATTCGGAATAGAGTTTTCTTAGCTTCTGTTTAATAGGCTTGCATTATGGGATTATCAGTATCTTATGTCAAGCTATTTTTAAGTTAATTTCGGGCGTGTCATCGTTTGACCATGCGAAGACGTCCATAAATTCCTTCATTAGTTATTCAAATTATGTCCAAATCTCACACTGATGGATACTATAGCTGAGATTAATAATAATAATCTGATCCTCATTAATTTGAATGTGGTCATAATTTTTTATTCTCCTTATGAAGATCAATTAAGAATTGTTGATTTAGAAAATCATCATCATCAAAGGTTTCATTAGAATCAAGATAATTAACGTAAGGCACAAAAAGATACTCAAATTATTTTTTATTTCGTTTTCGAGAAAAACAACATTGCAAACCTTGTCAAAAGTGGTTTTAGCTACATTAATATGAGGAAAAGGAAAAATAACAATAAGTGAAGAGACTTGAATGGAGTGAATGTCAGGCTTGGGTTGAATTCAAGCATTTTGGACTCATATGGAATTCCAGTTGAGGAGAAGCATATTAGCAACATTGATTTGGCCAAATGGGCCTGACGACGTGACATTTGAAAAGATCATGCAAAGACTCAGCCCTAGTGTCTCCAAGTCAAATGAATTTTCAAAATCATTTTCCTCCAAGTCCTTGGTTCCATGGTGAGGGGTTTCACTTAATATTTTTAGCCTTCGACCTAAGATTTACTATCTTGAAAGAATATTTCCAACCCAATTTTCATCTTCTTGTTAAGATTGTCGTATAAGGGTTTAGGGATTCCATACAATGGGATGTATTCACCCTCCTTGATAAATCTTCCATTTGAAGAGTTTCTTGGAATAATATTTTCATCTTTCAAGTTTCTTTTCGATCTTAGTCGATGGAGATTTTGAGTTCATCCGGTGGACGTTAGTAACCCATACCACATGGGGCAAATGCCTCCTTTAGGACAATGGGCTAAATGGCCCCTTTATGGAATCACCCTAGCTCCATTAAAGGCATGAAGTGAATTTATTGAACAATTGAATCATATTGATATTTCCATAAGGGTTGTGTTTAAGAGAGACTATGTCTTTTAAATTGTTTACTGCTGGAAGGGGAAGTGGATCAATTCTGAAATAGAGAGGGGCATGCCATTCATCTCATAATAGATTTGCAATACTAGATTTCTAGTGTTCCCATTCTCTATACTGTCTTCGTCCCCCAAAATTATGATAACCTGACCTTTAGGAAATAACTTCGATTTCTAATTAAGAGAAGAAGATATCCTTTGATGTTGGGGAGCTATGGATGACCATAAAGTAGATTGAAGCAAGCAAGTATGTCTATGACTTAAAACTCAATAATGGGATTTATAGGGATAGCCCCTAGTGTGTGTTTTAGGGACACCTTTACTTTTTGGAGGTTATTATCATAGGCACACATAGCGGTATCGGTTGGACCAAGATCACTAAATTTTATTCCTAAACAGTTAAAGATTTTGAGTGGACCGACATTAAGAGTAGATTTGTTATTGACTAGTGATAGTGGGACAATCTTTCCCAATACTTTGACGGAGTTATTAAGAAAATAATTATGATGGGAACCTATCTTCGACATTTCTTCTTCAAAAAATTAGAGGATTCGGGAAGAGGACTTGGAACCCACCATATTTACAATTTATTTGGGAGTATAGAAAAGGAGGGTCCATGGGTCCAGTGATGAGTTTTATCAAGCCATTCATGTGAAACTGAGAGGACATGAAAATACCCTATAGGTTGATACTATCTTGGGTATTCTTGAGCTGATCAAGGACTTTTCTTTCTTCAACCATCATTTTTGACATGGGATGTTCTTTGAAAACTCCCTTTCCCTTATCCCTTTCGATTGCAAGAGGAATTGGATCTTTGTAGTGTATCCATCACTTGGTCATGTGGTTTACAAAAGTGGTAAAGAATAAGAATCTTGTGGCATCATCTACGCCGATCTGAATGGACACCTTATTGATTTCCTGGAATAGATATTCAAAATATATCATTCCACACATGTTGGTTACTGGACTGACTTATTCTCAACTTGGTTCATCATCTGAGTTGTCAAAATCATTACACCATATGGTGGTGACGATTTTCTCTTACTAAGAGTAATTAATGCATTCAGAAACCTCAAGGACTTCATCGTACAACTCTTCCCACTCACTGAGTAGGTGCAGGAGTTAAGGTACTAATAATCCCTAATGCTTCAAAGCGGTGAGAAACTCATATATTCTTCAGATTTCACTTGCCTATTGAAACATATTATCCATGGTTTGTACCACATCATCTAAACTGACTTCTTCAATAGTTACCACCCATTCATCTGAATCATGAGCCCACTTTCGGGCTTTTATGAACAAGCCACTGAATTTTCGACATTCAATGGTCATCTTGAAGGGTAATTTCATCCCAAACTCTAAGAGTTGGTTCAACATAGCCGATAACTCCATGTGTTCTACCTCAAATAAGGTGTGGACGGCAATGTAGTCCCTCATAAGGAGTGAAATTTTTTTATTTATTAAGAATATAGGGTGTAAGAGAAAATATGGGTGAACCTTAAGAAGTTTAGGTGAGACTATAGGGATGATTGGTGCTTTGTAGGGAATGATTTGAGTTGATGGGTCAAATTCTTGGTTAGTTTCTATAAAGATGGAATTTTTGCATGATGGAAGTGGGTTATGAGTGGTATTTCAATTAGGATTATCCATTGGGGAAATGATAAAACTCTCAATTTGGCCTTGGATCACAATTCTAAGGTGGAAGCATTGGTCGGTGGTATGACATGTGTATTAGTGGAAATCACAATGGCCATCGAGTTTGATGTTTATATGGAGTCAATTTTGTAATGGAGGGGGGTCCAAGGGTTTCATGAGATTCATCTTAATAGAGCCTGGTAATCTTTTGATAGTGGAGCATGGAGCTTGGTGTACTCTTTGTTGGTAGGATTAGGGAGACTTTCGGGTGCTAAAGAGGTAGCAGGTTAGGAAATGTTGTTGATGGTTGAGACTGTAGAACTAGAAATTTTCTCATACTTTTTAGAAGTGAACTTTTTGATCAATTTCTGTGGTCTAGATTCCAATTTGGTAATGCCTTCCTCAATTTCAACACTAGCCTCTCACAGGGCTCAAAAGTGTGGGTAATAATTTACTCCTATGGATTCTAGAATATGAGGTAAGAAGTTCTTCTTCACAATATTGAATTATTTTTCTTCAGAGAGTCTATTGGTCATGGTGGCAGATTTCTCTCTGCACATTCTTATGAAGCTATTGACCGTTTATCTATGACTCTTCTCTGGCTCCTCATTGTACTTATAATGAGACATGAATTATCGGGTGACATCCTCCAAACTATGGATCCTAGATTCTTTGAGGCAGAGAAACCATGGGAGGGCACATTTTTAAAAGGTCTGATAAAACAACTGGGCTATTATCTTTTCAGTGGCACCAAGGAGGGTCATGGATCGATTATAGCTTCAAAGGTAAATAATTGGGGGTCCTCTTCCTCCGAATTTCTTATTATCTGGCATCTTGAACTTCTCTGTATAGGTTTGGGTTAAGGATACATATTGATATAGTCCATGTAGTCCTCAAATGTGTTGACTTATTCAAACTTCTTTGACAGTATTTTGAGGTCTTCATTGACCTTGTTCAGTTCTTCCTCTTTGGGATCCACAGATACAGGCATATTAGCCCGTGGTTAGGTAATGTTTAGAATAGGGAGTTGAGATGGTGGTGGCCCATTGGTAAATTGGGCACACAAAGCATGTTGATACTCTTTTGGGACCCAAATAGGCTCAGGAGCTGATGGACCCATGGAACGAGGAAAGGGAACCTTGGGCTTTTCAGGAATTTGGGACGAGTGACACTACATTTCGTGGAACTCAGTTTGAAGGTTCTCAATCATGGCACTAAGTCTAGGTAGGATGACCATCAGATCGAGCCTCATAATCGGTGGTTGGTCACTGCTATCCATGAAGATCTTGTGGAGGGAAATCCTAAATGTAAATGAAGTAGCACAAGAATCAGCAGAGCTTCAGGATGATTTTAGGGAAAAACGAAGAAAATAGGGATCCAATAAAAAATCGAGGATGCAATCGACCTGAGGGGGAAAACTGATTAAATTTATTTTCAGAAGAAGGATCGAGAATTTTTTTTGTATTATTGAAGGAGGAGAAAATATGTTTTCAGTAATTTTTTTTTTGTTTTCGAAAAAGGAGGGAAAAAAAGAGAGAAATCTAATCATTATTACTATTAATGTTTTTATTAGGTTTTCACTTGTATTAGGATTGCCTAAGTACAAGAATGTTTTTCGATAGGACCTAATTTTGATAAAATAGGGTTTGAAAATATGTAAGACACGATTTGACATATTTCTAGGCTCATGGATAGGGTCCTATTTTAAACCCAAAAGACAAATAGCACGAAAATTAGAGCGGTACGCCGACCCAAAATTTTGACAAAGTTTCTCATGGTAATCGACAAATTAAATATGAGTGCCCTAGGTTTGGCATCTAGATGAGGTTTATGCAATTATTGGGTAGTGGAAGGGTCCCCCTTTTGCGTTACTTCCATGATATACCTCTTGACTATAAGGGCAATCGATCATCGGTACGTGTGGACAAGCCATTTTATATACCCGAGTGTACATGAATTCCACCATTATATACCTCGTGGGGATAGTACGTATCAGATCCAATTCGATATACTCGAAGTATGTGAACGAGTTACCTTCTATATACCTTCCATCATGAGTTTGGTGAAGTGGCATGATGCGAGGGAACCATTTGATATACGTCGAAGGTTAAAGGCCAATAAAAAGTCTGAGTTATATTTCTTAGGCTAACTGCGCTCCACAGGACCAGTGCCCAAAACAAAGTGACCCCCAATACGTAATAATTTTTTTGTCAATATTGCCATGTTATTGGGGATGTAGTGTGCAAAAATTCATGAGTATTGATTACCATATTATGGAGAGACAGAGTATTTTTTATTTTTTAATTACCTGATGAGTAATGGGAGCACTATAGTAATGAGGGATCATATACGAGTATTATGAACAGTTAATCTAGAATGCAGACTACACTACGCATGAATATATGTGAGCGAGTGGGTGACATGGGAATATATACAAGTGAGTGTGTGTGGTAGTGAGCCTATACATGGATCAACTACAAGTGGTGGGTTGTATGTGTAAGTGATGACGAGGATATATAGAATTGGGGGAAGTGTGGGTGTGTGCTAGTGAAGCCTAATCATGGAAATTCTACGTGGTGTGTGAAGAATGTGAGTAAAAGTGAAGCTAAGTGTAAGCGTGTGAAGTTTACATGGAAAGTGTATACAAGTATCTGAAGTGTAAAAGTGAGTGAAAAGTGATATATGCATGAAGAAGATATACACAAAAGGTAAATAGAGAATGAAATGGAACATACAGGTAGGTGAATACATACACATGCACAAAAGAATAACGCCCATATAGAATAAAATGTTTAGTCCTCTAAAAAATCCCCAGTAGAGTCACCACTGTGTCCATCTCGAGGGGGGCGCGGAGGGCTTCCCCCTCTCTCTGGCAGGAATGTGGGGTTGTATACTTTCTCGATATGCTCAGATGTCGTCAATGTGGGGTAATATGTAATCATAGTGTCGCCAACCTATTCCGCACAAAATAGGCAAAAGAAATTATGTCTCCTCGGGAGAACGACATCAAGGACAATACTAATGCTTGTGAAACCAAGTAGTTCAAAGGTTCAGGGACTAAGTTGTATAATGGGAAGGTGTTAGGTGCCTATACCACCCTTTCGATCTCTCATGGGCATATGTTAATACTCTCCTATTAGTCTCCGTGAAGTGTGTATAACGTAGATGGAGAATGGAATCATTCAACTCATATCATGGAAAAGGACAGAGTTAATTCATCCTTAGGGTTGTTCCCGAAATATTAATTCAAATTATAATGTAAGTGTTTGGTTGAGTCACAAGTCGTTATGGAAGAACAAATGTATACATTGGACAAGACACAAGCATGCAAGAAAATGACATCCATTAAGAAAATAGATATCGTAAAAATAATATAACAAATAAGCATAAGAGAGGACTCTAATCTAGGGATTTACCCAAGACATCTACATAGCCCAAGGGGATTCAAATTGTGCATAGTTCGAAGATAACATAGGGTGGGGTTTAGCTCATAAATACAAATAGTGGATTTATCTTATATGTGTGTCTATAAATAAATGCTCTTTAAGTGTGAAAATGTGTACTGTGAATCCGACTTTTGGAATTTATGGTAAACCATTTTTTTCCTTTTTTACGACAATAAAGTATTTGCAAATACGACTAGTAAAATTTTAAGATTAAGGTATGTGATGTAACGAAATAAAGCCCGAAAATAGCAATAAAGAAACTAATGGAATGTATGGATAATTGGACCTCCTTATGAAGACTAGAAGTGAATCTAGATTGTAGATACACTAATCTTGCAATATAGTGAAGGTGGTATATGTATATGGGGGAAAATTTACTAAATGAATTATGAAAATGATGGAAGGAATGTGGGAAATGGGATTATTAGGAACGGAATAACTCTTAATTCGAGCCAATGTTATCTGAAATGTTGAGACGAATGTTTAGGGGTCCTTTTCAAAGTGATGTCATGGGCTCTATTTATTGGTATAAGGGGGCTCCCGATCAGTGGTCTCCTGGACATGCCTATCAGTATAGAACCACAGACACACTGCTAATAGGCGTGTCAGGCTTTTCAAAAATATGGTCATAAAATTCTAACCATAAGTTAGAATATTTCATGGGGAATACCATTGGAATGGGTATTCAAATCCATTTAAGAATCCATTGAGCCATTCCTAGGTCTGGGAGTTAACTGAGGTCAAATATGGCCCAAAAGTGCTCATTGGTCGCTAGTCCAATTAAATCATGGGATGGACCATTGGAAAGGGTATTCACTTCCCATTGACATTTCATTCAGTTCCTTTTAGTTAGGAGACTTGATATAGGTCAAACGGGGCTCGAAAGCGTTGCGTGACCTTTTGGAATAAATTGAGTTGTTTGTCCATATCGTAAGGATGGTTTGTGCATGGGGCAAACCACTTTAAAGGGTATTCAAAGACCCTTTGAATATTTATTGATCTTTGCTCAATATAAAGAGTTGACTAGAGTCAACTAAGGCCCGAGAGCGACCTTTGACCTCTAAATTAGTTTTCTTGATAAAAGGAACCGTTTGTCCGTACCGTTAGACCGATTTGCACTTGAGGTGAATAATTGAAAATGGATTTCAAAACACTTAAAAGATATATTAATCTTTAACTTAGAAGAGAAATCTAACTTCAATCAAACAGGTCCCGGGAGTGACCAGTGGCCTCCAAATCAGTTTTCGGTAATAAAATGAAATGTTCGTCCGAATACTATGTCCAATTCATGCATGGGGTAGACCATTATAAAGGGGTTTTAGGTCCTTTCAAATATTGAGCTTTTTCTCTAGTAAGAAAGTTGATCGGAGTCAAAAGTGTCATGGGAGCACTCGGTGGTTCCTAGATCGATTCTCGGAGTATGACCTAGGTCTTACGGTGAATGAGTGAGTGCTAGGGACCTAAGGATGTGCTTGGGGGGGGGGGGTCCTAGGATGGGGTGTTTCTAGTAGTGGTGTTAAAAATACCTAAGACTAAGGTTGGTTTAATAAACTCTACTGTTTCCCCTACTAAAAACTACCCTGACCATCTTGCCTTCCCCCCGAGAATCTAAAAATAATTTCCCTTCTCGCAACATGTGACGCATGAACCTATAAAATATTCTCCCTACTCTTCCTAGTCCAGGATCAGTTGTACTAACCATGACATTTTCGGCCATAACCTATTTTTCCATAACCTTGATAGCCATGATGTTGCTTTCTCTCTTGGGACTGATATTGTTGGCCCTTCAAACTTTTCCCTTACCGCCCTAATGATGTTTATCATCTGAATATAGAAATATCTTTGGGGTTTAGTCCCCCCTTAGTGTAGGCCTATGCAATTGAGAGCATCCTTGATCTCATTACGACTCACTCCACTCCCTAATATTCGGACATTGTATGATCCCAGACTTCTCCACTTTAGGAGCTCTATCTATTTTAAAATCACAGTGGTCTTAAAGATAAAGAAAAGTGGAGTCCACTAACTAATTACCCATTATGATGATAGGGTTTCTAAGTAACACCTATTTAATCCTTTAGGTGTGTCCCTAGATAAAGCTATCTATATTCCTTGCCTTCATATTAAACTCCTCCAGATTAAACAAAGAAATGCAGGTGAATTCTTGCTCGTATTCTACCACAATAAATTCCTCCTGAAGAAGTCTTAAAAATTTGACCTCATATTTTCTTGCAAAGATGGTGGGAAGTACTTTCCCATAAATGAAGAACGCATTCAAGACCCTAGGATGCTATAATATAGAATGTTCTGATACCAACCGTGATACATCTTTTTATTCATAAATAGATTGATGAAGTCAAATAATAAATAAATAAAATAGTCAAATAATGTGTATCATTCACAAAGCATTACTGAAATAGAATAAAATAATTACAAGTTATTGATAACAAAATAAAATGAAATGGAATAACTATCTTATACTAATCTGAAACAAAATAGATAGATTGCAATCTGGGGTAACTAAATGTCACACGAATAAGGTTATCCAACACTGACTAGAAATAATATAACACCACCATTAACAATTCCGAATATAATATTCCAAATCGACAGATAGTAAAAAGGAATATAAATAATGAAACAAATTATATAAACATGGATGATCACGTAGGCTCAACATTTGCATCCCAGATTACAAAGATGGAACAAAAAGTGTAAAATTTGACCGGTGAGGACTAATGCAGTGCATGCAACCTAGGACTTGAAAAAAAAGTTCCGCAAAGAGGACTAAAACTGACATGTCTTTAGTAATTAAGAATCTAACTACATTTTCTCTATATATCAATAATGCACATTCCTTAGATATTTTAGTTGTTTTCAAGGTAACCCAACCCAAACACCTAAATATAGAATGCAAGTCCAATCGCATCGCAAGTGTTCCCATTTTACATCATTATGTCACTTCTCGAGTATTGAATTATATACATTGTTCTAGAGCTTGTTTGGCACATACATGCCTCTAGTAAAATCCAAATGTAATATAATAGAATCTTAAAAATTTTGTTACTGACTATGCCCCACTCACATGCCAAAGTATGTTGGTTATGCACATGCCCACACTTAAAATAACGAACGCATATCCTTATTTCCTTTGGGAATCACTCGTGTCATACTAGGTATAGTTATGGTTCTTCGTAACCCTATAACCTCAAAGAAATAACCAATGGAAATCACTTCACCTTCTGCCAGTTGTACGACCTCCATACCCAAAGTTATAAGAAATGACTCTACCATTTGTTCTATTTAGGGATATGGGTACATCCTCAATATTGGCATGGTAAATAAAACCAAAGTAAATTGGATCAAAATATTGGAAATACTAGGGTGGTTAATGTTAAACACACCTTATCAATTCCCTCCTAGTACGTCACCCACGACCACATATACCCTTTCGTAATGCTTTAACATAAATTTAATAAACATAAGTAAATCCTACCTTAAGGATTAACAAAATAATCTCAATATTATTTCTTTAATTGTTTCAATTTAAGTGCTAAAATAGACAAAAAGTTAACTGAATGAAATCCCAATGTCATTCTAATGAAAATCCAAAAGTCGTTCGAATAAAAAACCCTTATTGTTCGAAACAAAATCCTTAGTCCTTCGAACTAGAAACCCATGTTGTTGAAACAATATGTCTTTTCTAGTTTGAACAAGAACCTAATGTTGTTTGAATGATTCTAATGCATCATTCGTCTTCTCCGTTGTGAAGAAATGGTCATAATAGAAACTAGAGCTATATTTTAAACCCCCAGACATCATAGTACGCATTATCTTTTTAATATAACATGTGTATCATAAGTCCTAATAATTATTAACGAGTTTTAGATAATTAAATATTCAATTAATTATCCAATTGTAAATTATAGTAAATCAACCCTATGTTCATGGATAAACAATGTTCAATAAATTTGTTCACATATTCTATTCAATGACTAATTAAATATGAGGTATTTTGCATAGCAATAGTAATATAATCCATATCTTATGATTTCATTTACCAATTCCAAGTTTTCATGGTACAATGAAAGGATTTAAATCAGAATTACACAAGTTCATCAACATGTGACTAAGGCTTAAACATACAAGGATGCTAATTAAAAAATTATGTTATTATATGATTAAAATCATATTTTCATGGATTTAGTTCAGATTCTAGTGAACTTAAATTTTCCTACCATAATTTAATTAAGTTTTAAATCAAAGAAACCTTTCTTACAACTGATTGTACGAATCGATTCCCAAATCCTTAATGTCTTCAACCTCTGTTTTACACCATATTATCACTAACCAATGATGATTTTGCAAGTAGAGTTATAAACCATAAATCACAATTGAAGTGTAACGATTTTGTTTATTTGAAAAAAACAAACTTTTGACACTTATCATTTCTTTGGACGTGGATTTAAGCATTAAGTGACGGTGATTTGTCCATTTAAGCCCCCGGGCAGGAAAATTTAAGTTGGTAAACCCCAAAAAGATAAAAAGCACATTCATGGAAAGGAAATTTATATATAATTAACGAGGGGAGAAATGGAAGGAGGATTCCCTCAACAAAAATCTACATTTACCTTTTTTATCTCTTTTTCATTTTATTTTAATTTTATTTTCATTTATTTACAACTTTTCTTTCAATAAAAGTAGTTTGTAAGGTAGATTATAACTATCTTTACATTTTATTAAAATTTCATTGGCCTTTACATTTGATTTGTTTTACTTTCATTAGTGTAATCTTATTTTACATTTCTTAGTCTAGTTGTTTCTTATTAATACATTCATTTTTCTTTACTTTCGAAGTTTCACATTAATTTTAATTTATGAATATTACATTTTCTTCATTAATTGTGGGTAATGACAGTTATTTAGCACTCAAAATTGATGCATCAAGCAGTACATAATCTCCTAATTATCAAAAGGCCAAGATAATATGTTGGTTCACAATACAATAATCTTTCATGGCAATCTTGCAATTAATTAAAATAGACAAACAAAATTAGTTACCAAATCATATTTTTTCCACACCAAGTGGGGTATTGTTCTGAATTGTTTTTTACCATGGCTAGGACAAGAATAAAAGACAATGGTACAAATAATTTTGGTGAAATTATCTCAACCAGCCAACACATCACTACTACAAAGAAAACAATGCTTGAAACTGCTCATGAGATGAGACTAATTACTAGTCATTATGAATCATATGGAATAGATTCTTTAAGGGACAAAAGTATTAACATAAAACTTATTGTTGGTGTAGCCTAAACTTTACAAAATCAACTAGTAAACGAGTTAGACCTGGTTCTTAATCATCTAGGGTACATGAAGAAAAATATTAACACAAAGATCACAACAATAACTAGTAGGTTGTCCATGCCTGCTCTTTCAATGTCAAATGGCCACAGGAATAAATTAGTGTAAACAACACTACTCAATCCTCATCCCCTTGTGTATTATAGGCCTAATACAGGTGAAATAAATTTTACAACAAACCTATGGATGGGGAACTATGTAAGTACTAACGGTATAAGTGCTAAAAGGTTTGAGGCGTATAACACTTATCAATACTTGAGTTTTAACATCCCAATAAGAAAAACACTCCTCCTACATGTAAAGAGCACCACACAATATCATAATGAGACGAATTTAAGACTCTAAAGAAGTTAAAACCATGGGGTAATAAATAATCCACTAATCGAACAATAACTCGAGGGTTTGGGAAAAAGTAGGAGGGTTAGAGATAAAATCCATCATCTTTCAACCATTGCTTTTCAAACATAAAAAAATGTTCCTTCTCACAATAGGCAATTGATTGGGGGAGTTGGAAGAAATAAAATAGTGGATCTCATAAAAGAGATTTGTGGACTAATGGCTTGGGGGTGTAACCATAAATATATAGGTAGGATTGAACTTCCAGTGAATTTTAAGTTCTTAACTTTCTCTATTTTTTTGGAGATAGTTATCAATCCACTCCTGAACATATTGTTAAGTTCACAAGTTAGTGTGTTGATGCTAGAACAAATGAATATATGATATTAATTTTTTTCCTGTTTCGTCACCGATACAATTTTTCCTAGTTTATAAGTCTGCCTCCAAACATTTGTCTGAAATTAGCAACAAATGGAAGATATGTTATGTGCATAAATTGTGACACCCCGCCTAATAAAATTCCGGGCGATCACTCCTATAACAAATTAAAATAAGAGTCGCATATGGATCATTCTTAGCATCACTGTCCAAAACCAATTTAATTACTAATAACCTATTAGGCTAGCGTCAAAATTTTACTTAACTACTCTTTTTAAACACCCACACAAATAAAACATCCACACAGTTTATATGAATGAAAGTGAAATGAGATAAAATAACTGAACACTCGGTTCAAATATAACAAAACCATACCAAATGCCACACTAAAAGGCGGAAAAGAATAAATAAATGCAATTGATCCATTGGCCCGAGTGTTTATACATTACCTCCTATGTAGAGTACAATGATAGAAGCGTCTAGCGAGAACCTGCATGCATCCACAGCTGCTGCAGCAGACATCTGACTCGAAGGAAGTGTCATCCAGGCGTCCATGTGTCTTGACACCTATATATATATATATATATATATATATATATATATATATATATATATATATATATAACAAGAGCGGGAAAAGTAGATAAACGGGTCAGATCTCGAGTTGTGAAAATATTTAGCAAGTGCATAAATGTTTATTTTTAGAAAAAATAGATTTGTCTCATATTTAAATTTGGTATCGCAATCCCATGAGATACCCCTCACCTCTCTTCTAATAGTGCACACCTATCACATCCTAACAAAATACCCTAGTCAAGTTACCCTGCCTAACTAGTCTGTTACCCAAGTACTAAGGTCTAGACTTCTCCCCATTCTCAACACTATGCCATGTTCGTACATGTGGTGTCTCATAAAGGGAAATCCAAACAAGGAACCCTCGATACACTACTACGTGGAATGGATGGTCGTCGAGATCCATTAGACACTCAGTACACAACGTATATACATACTATATAATAATATACATATCATACTTATCTTTTAAATACATCTCATGTTACACTTCCAGATATATCTCCGGGAATGAGAATTCATTTACTCGATATTCATCTTTACAATGCACATCCGGATATATCTCCCGGACTGAGGCTTAATTTATTTTCATTTTTATCTTAAAACTATCCATTTCCTTTCTTCTATCCACGAAATGTATTTAAAAGACAATTTTATTATCATAAAAATGATTTTTCATCTTATATGCTCCTATTTCCCTTCTTCCATCCAGGAAATGTATTTAAAACCAATTATTTTATCCCATTTCCCTTCTTCCATCCAGGAAATGTAGTCAAAGCCAATTTATTATCATAAATTGCTTTAACATGAATAATGTCCCACATTACTCAGAATAGTTATATTACATAACATATGACGTATCTAAGACCGCCCATTTGGGTTTCCCCACTGGGCGCGCCCCTAAATGGCTATCATCTTCTAGGGCCTATCAATCAAGCAACCTGGGATCCTACAATGCAAAACATCGGGAAGCGATCATATTCCCGCAGGAGAGTCATAACCACACCTAGAATTACCTCACCATCACAGAAAAATATACAATAATCGCTCATATGGCCTAGGACTATATCCACCCTGCATTCATTAGCCAGTGGACTTCACCTCACGCGCGCAACTTCCCTTATGATAACGATTTAGAGAGGTGTTTATACATAAATTATCATTTATGAAAATCATTTCTTTTCCATTTTGAAAACATTCATTTTTACATTCATAAAACCATTTATACTTATTCATTATGTACCAAGTTTTAGAATATGCAATTCTTATTCTTAAGGGGATATTTTTTATTAATGACCTAAGACCCGAAGTGTCATTATCCTCAAACTAGTCTCCCAATAATCGAAAACATTACCATTCGACCTTCTATTAATTCAAGGTTAACTTCCTATATCATATGGAACTTTAACCTCTATAAAACATCCTTATATTAAACTCAATTAACCCCATGCTAGTCTAGGATATTTGACTCCTTGACATAAGCCCACAATAACCTGAAATTAAATAGGTTGTGGATTTCCTTCCCACAAACCCTAGGACTACATCTCGTCCAAACAATCATTTAGAGGTCCCCACCCTATTTTAGGAACCCCAAACACCTAATTTATCCATTATTATATTTTCCTCAAAAATGTAGTTTTAGTGTCACACACATAAAACACTCACTTGGTTCCCATAGATTCCATCAATTTGATGTCTATTTACTCTTAAAAGATTACTTAATTCATTTCTTAAATAATCTAAAATTAATTAAAATTGGAATATCTCCCATCCAAGTAACTCTAGGAAAAATTGCCAAACCTCCTGAAGGGTCGATCGATCAACCCTTGGTCGTCAATAGATCGATGGTTCGATCGATTGATCCTCTACCCTCGATCGATCGATCATGACGAACACCTTCTTCTCTGAGAAGCTGTTTCGGCAATTAAAGCTTCTTCCAAGATTTTATCTCCGTATCTAACGTCCTACAACCTCAACCAACAACAAATAATCATAATACAAGGGTTCTAAACGTCCTAGAACCCGAAATAATCAACTAATTTTGATTAAATCCTAAGTTTCTCCAATTAGAAAATTATTGGGGTTTATTCGTTTTAACTCCCAAAAAAACACGTTCTATCCACGAAAAACCAACCCAAAATCTTTAGGGTTTGTTAAAACCAATCTAAGATATGTGATTTATGCTCAAAAGTAAATAAATCAAGTAAACACTTGCCTCGTGGATAAAATTCGACGATCTCGAGTCGAGTCCGATGGAGTTTGGCCCGAAATCTCCCTTTTCTCTCCTTTTTATTCCTTCATCTCTCTTCTATCTTTTCTTTCTATTCTCTCCCTCTCACCTCGTTATATAGGGAGAAAAGGGTTTATACACCTTAAAACCCAAAAATGACTCGTTTACTCAATTACGAGCCCTTTCAACTCTAAAACTAATCGAAACTCAATTTTGTCAATCGGACACTATTTTTTAACTATCTCGGCCATTCCGAGACTCACCGTGTAGTCGAAATTTCCATCTGAGGTACTTGACCACAAATCACTATTTTAACCCAATATTACTTAATGCTGGTTTTCCACTTAAAATCTAACATTTTTTCGCTTTACTCAATGGCGACATATAATTAAAATACTTCGACATATTTAATCCCAAAAGTAAGCGTATCACCCATCGAAAACCATCTAATCCTCGAAAATCCCAAAAATCACTATTCTGAGAAATTCCTCAAATTTCCAATTTATATCCAAGTATGGAATTTAACTATCCCCAAAAGGACGGGTTGTTACATACTTCCCCCCTTACAATGGAATTTCATCCTCAAAATTCGTATAAAACATGCACCACTAACCTAGGATCACAAATTCCACTACGTCTTAGTACCCCCAAAATCAAAAGGTGCTAACACGATAGTCCCTTACACAATTGAAATATTGCGGACCTCTCATAGCATTCCATCCAACACACTCCAAATCCATTCGTGACTGCCTTATGGCATAAACTCCGACTTTATACACTAAGCCTCTTCCATTTCAGGAAGTATATAAAACCAACTTACTAAGGTGCCCATACACATTTCTAACCCGTGCACATCTGCACATACATTGTGAACGTTCGACACGTAACACACTCTCTAAATAAGGGTCTCCTTTCCTCGATGTAATACTCACATATGGGTCCTCCCAACTCGCAAAATTCAATCATCCTTACATCGGCGCCACAAACTATATTAAACTTACATCCTACTAATATTACGGTCTAAGCGTTACCCTACCTACGCAAAAGAAGTATAATCCTATGTATGTCCCTAGTGCCCAAGGCCTCTCTCAACTTCCGACATTTACTTTGTTTCATGCTTGGGATGTCTCGCAAAGAGAAATCCAGACAAGGAAGCCACCCTCCCATTACACTACTCCGTCGCGTTGTTGGTCATCGAGATATAGCGACCTAAGGCACACCAGTGGGACATCCTAATTCCTATCTCACTAACCTATTAACGCATTTCTTCTATTCTATCCTTCCACCTAGGCGAACAGGAAAGTCTAACTAATCAAGGCTCCCACTCTCTGCAAAAGTGTCACGAACATCATACCCAAAACATATTTCCTCAAAATTTTCCTTTTCATTAAGGCCTGGCTATAATCCTCGAATCAATTTCTCTAAGTCCTACTCCACTCACCCACATGTGGAGGACCCCTTTAGTTCTTTTCCCTAGCACAATATTTCCATAAACATACCATCATCACATGGCTCATAGTCAATGGTGTTTCATCCACAATATATGACTTATCAACAAAACCAACATCCTCGCATCCTATAACATCCCTACACTCCCGACATCGTTAAGGTTCATGCGTGGAGAATCTCGCAAAGAGAAATCCAAATAATGAATCCCTCGAATTACACTACTACTTAACTTTGTCGGTCGTGGAGGTCCGTGATTAGGCATAAATTCTTCCTAATTTATCCCTTAATTTGGGTTCTTTTAGTACCTCGAACAACGTAATCGATTTGACTTTACCTCATAATCTTGCTATTTACTTATCCCAACGAGTAGACCGAGTTTATGGTACTTTGTAGTGATTTTACAGGTCTTTGATGTCAAGAAACTAAAGAAGGAAACTGGAAGAATCAAGGGACGAAAGAAGGAAAGTGAAAAGGCAAAAGTGTAGTTTCTATCGGAAATTCGGATGAGGTACCTAAAGAGAAGTTGAAGATATTACACTCATGAGCACATATGAAGAAATGGAACCTCAACCGGAGTCCCGAAACAAAAGATATGAGCAGTTAAAGTTGAGAGAACAAAGTCAACAGGCAGACCGGTCCGCCCCTACCCCGAATCGGTCCAATTTATAAAACTCCAGTAGACCTTGGATCAAAAGAAAACCAAAGAAGGATGAAAAATAAAAGAACCGGTCCGCCTAGAAATAAAAAAAATTCATCCGCATGGGAGGCAGACCGGTCCACCTAAGGCCAGGACCGATCCGGCTATCGAGATTCTCAAATCTTATCTTCTCCAAAAAATAATCCTAGTGCAGCTGAAACTCTTGAATTGTTGTAGGTTATAAAAACTCATTTAATTATTATTTGGACGGAGAATTTTAGTTAATTTTCCTTTTTTTTAGAAACCCTAGTTTTGATACATTTTATTCTTTTAATTACAATATTGAATCTTTGTTCAGACTTCAGTGATTACCAGTAATTCTAGCTATTACTTTGAGTGTTTTGGTAAGATTAGAAAGTAATTTCATCTGTTTAATTTCTTTTTACATCAATTCACAAGTTTTTCTTAGATTAATCATGATTTTCTGCACATCAAACACTGTCTTCGTTACTTTCAGCATGCTAGGCTAGATTTTCTAAGGTCCGGATACATGAACCCAGTTTGATGTGTTAGTTGCATGTGTATAACATTAATCTTCTGAATTCAGCGATTGATTACGACCGTATTGCATTGGAACATAACAATTGTAGATCTTTATATCTCGTTTGCCTCTGGGTAACCTGGATGATTTAAAATGCAATTCGAGTGTCACTATCGCGATACCGATTTACTCGTCCTCGGATTAAGTATGACGCGGGCTTGAACCTCGTATACGTAATGCTTGGGAGTACTAAATTCCGGGTCAAAGTAATCAGTAAAATTTATGATTAGTATTATAACTGCAATACACTAGGGTTGGGGGATTGTATTCCCGTCCTGTTTTTCCCATCACTTAATTCAAAAGTTTCAAATTATCTTTCAATCATATTTTAGGTAATTTAGTGTAATTTCAACTTATCATAATTTCATATTTGCATTTAGTTTAATCATTCCCAAAACCAAATCATTTTCTCTTTTTATTTTTAGAGTCAAAGTTAGGATTCCTTCGTCTTTTCTAGTCGTCACAACTTCATTGTCCTTTTTCCCTGAGGATCGATACCCGACTTGTCGAATTATTACTTGAACGACAGGCTTGCACTTGAGCCTAGAGTGTACGCACTTCTGAGACACATTCTGAGTCACGTCAAGTTTTCGTCGCCGTTGCCGGGGAATTAGGTAGACTTAGGATTCGATTGAGTAAATCTAAAACTTTGACCAAAAATTTACAAAAATCTAAAAACATAAAAAACAAAAAAACAATTCAAAAAGCACAAAAATATTCGCCATCATCTCTCACAATCCATTAATGAAAAATTCTGAACTCACTCCCACACCCCATAATACTCCAACCAGTATTCACGAAAATCCAATCGTTGAGTACAACCCCGATAGTCCCCACACTCCTAATGCCCCACAGTTCTGGATCCCACCTCCCACACCGTCACACTCAGTCTCCTATGAAAATTTGTTTTCCTTCTTAGGACACACCTCCGAACACACTTCGAGTACACCAAGTGAGAGCACCAAGTCATTAAGTGAGAGGCAGATGTCGCAACACGGTAGTGCAACCACCGGTGAGGAAGAACCCCCATACCACCCGCTAAGAGAATTCTTATATCTCGAGCCCACTGTCACTCCGGGATGTATTATACTCGCTTACAATGTTGGGCAATTTCGTTTCAAAAATGGGATGATCCAGATGTTACCTCATTACCATGGGATGGATTCTGAAAAGACATATCTCCACATTAGGGAATTTGAGGATGTGTGTGTTACTCTCAATGATCAAACTTGCAGACAAGAGGTGATGTGCCTCAAACTCTTCCCCTTCTCGCTCAAAGATAAAGCTAAGACCTGGCTATGGTCTTTACCTCCAAGCTCGATTCCATCTTGGAACGAGTTGAAATCGAGATTTCTCAAGAAATTCTTCCCAACACATCGAACAATCTCCATAAAGGCTCAAATTCAATCATTCAGACAATCTGAAAATGAGTCATTTCATCGATGTTGTAAGTGTTTCAACGAATTAATTACTTCATGCCCCCATCATGGATTTGATTCAATGCAAATCATCTCTTTTCTCTATAATGGGTTGAATCTTAACTCCAAGCAACTTGTTGAAACTATGGGAATTGGTCCTTTTGTCGACTTAGATGCCCACGATGCTGATCTTCACCTAAGGTATGTCGCCGAGACTACCCAATCCCGGGATACATCTGACCCTAATGCTCAAAATCGAAATCGTCAAGTGACCACCACTCCGTCAGTGTTCGGTCTATTTCATATAGAAAAGAGTTCTATAGCGGACAGTCAGATCGATATACTTGAGAAAGAAGTGCGAGACCTACGTGGGATATGTGGAGGAGGACCAACTCGATCCATATCAACCCCCGTAAAAAAGGTATGTGTGATTTGTGAGGCAGGACATTCAACTGAGGAATGCCTGACTATACCCGCCTACAAAGTGATGCTTCAGGAGTAGGTTAGTGGTATAAGAGTTTTTAAGGGTAATTTTGGTGCACCGCACGGGAACTCGTACAACCCTTCATGGAAAAAACATCCTGGTTTTAGCTATGGGTAACAACACGTAGCGATGAACCCTACTTCTCATGTTTCCCCTCCTCCACCACAACACTTTCAACAAGCTCCACACATGCAAGGACATGTGCAAGCACCACCACCTCAATGATCTTATATCCCGCCACCACAGAGAACTCTCGAGGATACCATGAATCAATTCATCGTAAGCCAAACCGCAACCAATGCCAAATATGATCGTCTGATTGGCGACATAAATGCAAGACTGCCAAAGATACAATCCTCGTTGAGTGTCCAAGAGAAGGGAAAGTTTCCTGCCTAAGGACAAAGGCCTCCCCAAGGTCAAACTAGTGTTAGCTCCACCTCTACTGAACATCAGGAGCAATGTCAAGCTGTGACCACTCTTCGTAGTGGGAGAGTCGTTGATTTATCACCTCCCCCACACGACACAACGAAAGAGGCCGAAGATGTCCCCTTGAATGAGAGTGACAAAGAAGATGCTAGTGAGCCAGAGGTAGTAGTGAAACCAACCTCTGCGGAACCGTTTCCTCAAAGGTTGATTCCCTCCCATAAAGGAAACCCACGTGAGGACGTGGTAGAAGTGCTAAAGCAAGTAAAGCTGAATTTACCTTTCCTCGATGCCATTAAGCAAATTCCAGCTTATGATAAAGTCATAAAATACTTGTTGACAGTAAAGAGAAAAATGAAGGTAAAGAAGAATGTCTTTCTATACCAGAACGTGAGCTCCATTCTACTAAATGATCTCCTGCCTAAATTCAAAGATCCTGGTGCACACACCATTTCCTGCATTAGTGGAGAAAATAAAATCAAAAAAGCCTTACTTGACTTGGGAGCAAGCGTAAATATCCTCCCTTACTCCATCTATAGGCAACTTGACTTGGCGACCTCAAGACCACAAAGGTCACTCTCCAATTAGTGGATCGAACCCTGAAGATCCCAAGAGGTATAGTCGAGGATGTGATCGTTCAAGTTGACACTTTGTACTTCACGATAGATTTTGTCATTTGGGACACGAAGCCCTCCATATACTCGAGCAACCATGTTCCCATCATCCTTGGGCGTCCATTCTTAGCTACGGCTAACGCAATCATCAATACTCGGAATGGGCGAATGCAACTCACCTTTGGGAACATGACATTGGAAACCAAGATCTTCCACATAGCCTAACATACGGGGAAGGAAGATGACCTTCACATGGTGAGCCTCATAGATGAGATAGTAGAGGAGTATTTTAAGGAGAATTATTACGGCAATGCCTTAAGATCCTGTCTAGTGTCGATCCACGAGAGTGAGGGGACGTACACCGACTTTGAGAGGGAGGTTAGGGAGTTGGGAGAGTTACTCGATGAGAGAGCGTCAGACGAGGACGCGAGAGATGTTAATTGGGTTTTAAGATTTGAGGAGTTACCACCGAGGGATACACGCATGGTTCCCTCCAGCAAAAAATTTCCAACCCTCGAGTTGAATAAACTACCCTCCCATATTAAATATGCATAACTAGGAGAGGATGAGACATTTCCTGTTGTTGTCAACTCTAGTCTAGACGAAGGGCAGGAGGGTAAATTATTAAAAATTCTGAGAAAGTACCAAAGTGCTTTTTGTTGGTGCATTGCCGATTTGAAAGGGATAAGTCCTTTGATTTGCACTCATAAGATGATTCTCGAAGAGGATGTCAAACCCTCTAGAGAAATGCAAAGATGGCTAAATCCCAATATAAAAGAAGTAGTGAGAACCGAGATTATTAAATTATTGGATGCCGGTATTATCTACCCAATCTCAGATAGCAAGTTGGTGAGCCCTATTCAAGTCGTCCCAAAGAAGTCGGGCATGACAGTGATTAAGAATACTAAGGGATAGCTAGTTCCCCAACCTACCACCACCGGGTGGCACATTTGCATTGATTACCGGAAACTCAATGTGAGAATTATAAAAGACCATTTCCCCTTTCCATTTATTGATGAAATTCTTGAGAGAGTAGCGGGCCACCCTTACTATTATTTCCTTGATGGTTATTCCGGATATAACCAAATTGAGGTAGATATACTTGACCAGGAGAAGACGACTTTCACTTTCCCTTTTGGTACGTTTGCCTACAAACGTATGCCATTCGGCTTGTGTAATGTACCCGCGACCTTTCAACGGTGCATGTTGGGCCTATTTAGCGACATGGTCAAAAGAGGACTCAAAGTGTTCATGGTCGATTTCAGCATTTTTGGCACCTCTTTCGATCATTGTCTAGAAAAACTAGAAAAAGTACTTGCCCAGTGTGTGGAAAAGAACTTAGTGCTGAATTGGGAGAATTGCCATTTCATGGTCACCGAGGGAATAGTTCTTGGCCACATAGTATCATCAAAGGGAATAGAAGTTGATAGGGCAAAGATAGATATCATAGCTGATCTTCCCCCACCAAAATGTCTTAAGGATGTACGCTCATTCTTGGGCCACGCGGGGTTTAATCGAAGGTTCATTAAGGACTTTAGCGCCATCGCTAGACCCTTAAGCAACCTACTCATAAAGGATACCCCATTCGAGTGGACAGAAGCATGTCAAAGCTCTTTTGAAAAACTGTAAACCATGCTTGTGTCCTCTCCCATCATGCAAGTTCCGGATTGGTCTTTACCATTCGAATTTATGTGCGATGCTAGCGATTATGCAATCGGGGCTATTTTAGGACAAAGAAAAGATAAGCAAGCTCATGTCATCTACTACGCCAGCCAGACTCTTACCGGACCACAACTCAACTACTCTACCACAGAGAAGGAGTTACTAGCGGTAGTCTTTGCCCTTGATAAATTCTGGTCATACCTCCTCGGTTCTCCCATTATTTGCTTCACCGACCACGCGGCTTTGAAATACCTACTTGCAAATAAAGATGCCAATCCGCGCCTCATAAGGTGGATCCTACTCCTACAACAGTTCAATCTCTCCATTAAATATAAGAAAGGAGTAGAAAATGTCACTGCCGATCACTTATCACGGCTTTCGTCCGATGTACCTAGTGATACCATAACCATAGACGAATACTTTCCGGATGAGCAACTTTTTTCTACCACTTATTTGCCCTGTTTTGCGGATATAGTGAATTACCTTGTCAGGGGAGCCGTCCCTCCCGATTAGACACTGTAAGATAAGAAGAGGTTTATTACATGGTCGCGCATGTTCTTTTACGATGATCCCTTCCTTTATAAATATTACGTCGACCAAATCATCTGACGATGTGTACCAGATGACGAAATCCCGAAAGTCATCCAGTTTTGTCATTCGGAAGCTTGTGGAGGCCACTTTTCGACAAAAAAGACGATCGTAAAAATTCTGTAACACGACCTTTATTGGCCCACAATATTCTAGGATGTGAACGCTGCTTGCAAATCTTGCAATAGGTGCTAACGTATGGGGGCCATTACCCGACGAGACATGATGCCTCTTACCCCTATACTCATTATTGAGATCTTCGACTGTTGGGGTATTGACTTCATGGGCCCTTCCCCCCCCCCCCATCCTTTGGTTTCCTATACATCCTTCTCGCGGTATACTACGTTTCTAAATGGGTGGAAGCTATAGCTACCAAGAAAAATGACAATAAAGTGGTGATAAAGATCCTGTAGGAACACATACTTTCCCTCTTCGGTGCACCGAAAGCGATAATTAGTGATAATGGCAAGCCCTTTTGCAATAGGCCATTCGCGAAGCTCATGAGAAAGTATGGTGTCGTTCACAAGGTTGGAACTACTTATCACCTGCAAATGAATGGGCAGGCCGAACTTGCAAATCGGGAAATTAAGAGCATTCTTGAAAAGACCATCAATCCTACTCGAAAAGATTGGCCACTTAGATTGAACGATTCGCTATGGGCCTATCGTACCGCATATAAAAATCCACTCGGCATGTCCCCTTTCCACTTTGTGTATGGAAAGCCTTGCCATCTTCCCGTTGAGCTAGAACACAAGGCGTATTGGGCGATTAAGCAACTGAATTATGCCATTGATAAGGCCGGTGAAGCCCGCAAGCTTTAATTGAATGAGTTCGAAGAACTACGCTATGATGCATATGAAAATGCCAAAATTTCCAAAGAAAGGATGAAACTCGCTCATGATAACATCATTTGATGAAAAGAGTTTATTTCCGGGCAAGTTCTTCTCTATAGCTCTCGGCTTCATCTCTTTCCAGGCAAGTTGCGGTCATGATGGTCTTCGTTGTGAAGAATGTTTTACCTCACGGAGCTGTTGAATTAGACGATTTAAAAGGGGGAAATACATTCAAAGTGAATGGACAATGCCTAAAGCCATATTTAGAGGGGTGTGTGGAAGAAGTTGACACAGTCTGGTTGTCGGACCCCATTTACGGGGTAGAGTGAGCTATTACAGTGAGGTCGTCGCACCCCCAATGCGTATCGGGTGAGAGTCGCGTGTGTAGTGAGCGTCGATAGGACTAGGTTTCATTCGAGAAAAGCATTCGCGTGTTTTGGGAATATTGCATCTAGTTGCATTGGTCATTGGTTTCGAGAGGTTTTAACTAAAATTGTTCCGGAGTATGTTGCGAAAGTGAAACATTTAGGAAAAGAGAGATCGAAACCAGGTTAGGGGGAAAATCCATCCCAAAAACCCTAGGCCGGACCGATTCCTTTATTTTAAGGCCGGACCGGTCTGCCCCGGACTGGTTCTTTTAATTTTAAAGCGGACCAATCCGCTAGTCGGATTTTCCTGAATTTAAAAGGACCGAACTGATTTGCCCCAACCCCAAACCGGTCCGCCTTCTGCAGATCTATTTTTAACCCTTCCCAAGGTTTACCCCCTTCTCCCCAATCCTCTTCATTCCCTCCAGTGCGTCTTCCCAACTCCCAACCTTACCCTTTCCCTCCCAAATTCACCCCCTTTTCCCTCCATACCCTTTCCCTCCAATTCCAACCCCTACACTCACCCCTTCACCTATAAATACACACCCATAACCCTCCCTTCCATCCACACCTTCAAACAAATTGCTCTCTTCTCCCTCCCTAATTTTCCAAGCACAAATCCCTCTTGTTTCCATGGCTCAACGTGCTTCCCCTACCAAGTAGGACTCCACCGATATCCACCCCTCCGGTCATGGCGAGTTCAGCTCCTGCCAAGAGGAGCGATGGTGCCATCGCTTCTTCGGTTTGGATCGTAAACTCCTTATGGAGCGCGATGTCCAATGGATTGGACTTCCCAACTCCGTCACCACCCCATTCATGGGTAGGGGCTGGTGTAGATTCCTCAACGAACCCTATGAAGCGGTTTGGGCAATCGAAGTCCGATCCTATTATGGCCCCCTAGTTCGGACGGCCCAATTCGAGGCCCAAGCTTACGTGGATGGGAATGTCATTCCGTTTTCTTTGGCTCTTCTCACGACCAAGTTGGCCGATTATGATGTTTTGGACGTTCAAGAATTCACCTTTCCACGAAACGTCCCCCCAATCGACAAGCAAGTTATCATGGCCCGCATTGCACTGGATGTGGATTGGACGGGGCAAACCGTCGCCGTTGGATGTCTTAACGAGAAGTTGCGCCTCACTTTTTAGATTGTGTGCACCAACATATTACAAACGTCCAACAATTCCTCCATTCGGCTCGGCAATCCACTTTAACCTATCACCTCTCTAACCCACACACTTCCATCCACTTGGCCCGCACTTTATATGCCGCACTTCCCTATGCCTGCTTGATCACTTCTACCCTCAAGGATGCTAGCATAGCGGCGCCGCTCGATCATACTCACATTCTAGGTCCTTTTGGATAAGGGACCCGCATTAAGAGTGCCAAATAGCTAGCTGTCTTACGTGCACGGCAAGTAGGTGATAGTAAATAAGAGGCTGCTTCGAGCAAAAGTGACGCGGAAGAAGAGGCAGCCGGTGCGGATGTCAAAAAAGGGGATATCGATTCGGATGAAGAGTCAACGGACGATCTTGATTTTTAGTGGGCGGGAAGCGACCTCACCAACCGAATGGCGGCACTTGAGACGAACTTCGGAAACTTTTTGATCGATTACCGCCGTGACACGACCTTGATACTCTGCTTCCAACCGGACATTAATCGACACCAAGGGGATCCTAATGAGCCACTGCCATCCTATTACTATGATCCCTATGGCCCCGGCGCGCCCTATTCTTCCCAACGCCCGCCCTAGTGAAGCTTGATGTAGTTTTGCAGTTTTTATTTGTTTTTCCCTGTTCACGTGTTTGTATGCTTTTCCTTGTAATTGTACCACAGTCTTGTTTGTTATAAAATCTGCATTTTTCTCCATTTGTTTGTTTTATTTATCGCACTTATTATTTTGCCATATTTAGATTTTAGTTCTTTTTACTTGAGGACAATGCAAAAGTCTAAGTTAGCGGGGGTCACAAGTGCATATTTCTAAAACTTCACAAATTTTAAAAAATGCCTAGAAATTTCCAAAAAAATCATAAAATTCTGAAAAATCCAAAAATATTTTTGTTCAAAATAAATAAAAATTGGAATTCAAATTTTTCAAAAATATCATTAGAGTCGAATTGAAGTCTCAAGTTGTAAAATTCAACATACACAAAGCCAAAATTGACTAAAGATGGAAATTGAGTGAAAATTGACGACTTAACGAATAAGTGTGGAGATTACCAAACCCGGTGAGATTCTAGCCTGTCATTTTTTGCGAGTTTTTAAATCAATCCGAGTTAATTATTAACTCAAAGTTCTTTTCAGCCCCTAAAAAGTCGTCGATGATCTCAATCCTTTCATTTTGATCGGCTATGAAAGACGTGTGTGATATTGCTTTGAAAAATGTGCCAAAATTAATCTCTAAAGTTAAATTCATCTCGAGACGCATATGGTAACGCAATTGGTATTTTGGACAATGAAGTAGGCCATCGTTTGTCACCCAAAAATATTGTCCAGAAAAAGTAGCGAAAAATTATCCCTTTTGCAACCCAATTTGAGCCGAATAAACTTATCCATTTCGTTTGACGACCCGAAAAACCCAAATAGCCCGGAATTGCAAAAAATGGAAAAATTCAGAATTTAGGTCCGGAAAGTGCATAAAAAGGGGCAAGAAAAAATTAGATATGCTCAACAAAAATAATGAGAAAAGAAAAGAAGTGAAAACAGAAAAAATAGAGAAAAAGAAGAAAAAAATGAGCAATAGCCCGAAAAAAGCACAAATGGACATCATAAATGACTTATCCAATTCCAACCTTCCCTACCATTTTATTTTTGCCCCATACACCTTAAAACCCGAAAAAGTCCTAACCAAGTCCAAACTGCAAAATTGATTACCGCATGGAGAGATAATACACCAAAAGATAATAAAGGGGATTCAGTGCACGAAAAAGAGGAAATGTTCCCGTTTTTAAAACCGTAATCTATTGATGAGATCCTATCACTATGAAATTTCCGTCTTTCTACTTGTATGCATGACTTTGCGTACATTAGATTTACTCTTTATATCACACATACCGAGAGAATAGCCACATTCCGAGTGATTCGTTCAAGAGAGCATTCCGTGAGAATATGAAATCAAAATGAATTTTCGGATAAGTAACGTAATGATCAATCGGTGGAAATTGGAGGTTATATTTTTGGCTTCGCACACACACTACGGTTTGAGACTTGTAAATATGACTTGATGATGACTACTTTCTGAAAAACTTTAAGTTACACAATTTTTGGGTATTTTGAATTTTCTTTGAGTCGAATTTTGTGGGAATATTCTCTGCAAATCCTCACGAGACACAACTCGTCCTACTAGGGTGACCTAGGGGTTTAAAGGCTTGTTGCATACGCTAAATGCAACCGCTTGCCCGCGAAAAAGGTATTCTATCCCAATAAAATGTTTTTCAAGAATTGAGCCTTGCTAGGATTCTTTTACATTGCTTGGGACGCGCAAAGTTCTATGTTAGGGGGGTTTGATTATGCATAAATTCTTCCTAATTTATCCCTTAATTTGGGTACTTTTAGCACCTCGAACAACGTAATTAATTTGACTTTATCTCATAATCTTGCTACTGACTTATCCTAATGACTACACCGAGTTTCTGGTATTTCGTAGTGATTTTATAGGTATTTGATGTCAAGAAACGAAGGAAGGAAACCGGAAGAATCAAGGAACGAAAGAAGGAAAGTTAAAACGGCAAAAGTGTAATTTCTATCGGGAATTCGGATGAGGTACCTAAAGAGAAGTTGAAGATATTAAACTCATGAGCACATAGGAAGAAACATCACCTCAATCGGAGTCCCGAAACAAAAGATATGAGCAGTTAAAGTTGAGAGAGAAAAGTCAACAGGTAGATCGGTCCGCCCCTACCCCGGACGGGTTCGATTTGTAAAACTCCAGTAGACCTCGGATCGAAAGCAAATCGAAGAAGGGTGAAAAATAAAAGAACCGGTCCACCGCGGACCGATCCGCTTGGAAATAAAAAGAACCGATCCGCATGGGAGGCAGACCGGTTCGCCTAAGGCCCGGGTCGGTCCGGCTATCGAGATTTTCAAACCTTATCTTCTCCGAAAAAGAGTCCTAGTGCAGCTGAAACTCTTGAATTGTAGTAGGGTATAAAAACCCATTTTATTATTATTATTTAGACGAATAATTTTAGTTAATTTTCCATTCTTTTTTAGAAACCCTAGTTTTGATACAGTTTATTCTTTTAATTCCAAGATTGAAGCTTTATTCAGATTTCAGTGATTACTAGTAATTCTAGCTATTACTTTGAGAGCTTTGGTAATATTAGTAAGTAATTTCATCTGTTTAATTCCTTTTTACATCAATTCACAAGTTTTTCTTAGATTAATCAGGGTTTTCTAGACATCAAACACTGTCTTCATTACTTTCAGCATGCTAGGCTAGATTTTCTAAGACCGGGATACATGAACCCATCCTGATGTGTTAGTTGCATGTGTATAACATTAATCCTCTGAATTCTGTGATTGATTACGATCGTATTGCGTAGGAACACAATAATTATAGATCTTTATATCTCGTTTGCCTCTGGGTAACCGGGATGATTTAGAATGCAATTCGAGTGTCACTATCGCGATACCGATTTACTCTTGCTCAAATTAAATATGACGCGGGCTTGAACCTCGTATACGTAATGCTCGGGAGTACTAAATTCTGGGTCAAATTAATTAGTTAAATTTATTGTTAGTATTATATCTGTAATACACTAGGGTTGGGGGATTGTAATCCCGTCCTGTTTTTCCCATCGCTTAGTTCAAAAGTTTAAAATCATCTTTCAATCATATTTTAGGTAATTTAGTGTAATTGCGTCTTATCATAATTTCATATTTGCATTTAGTTTAATCATTCCCAAAACCAAATCATTTTCCCTTTTTCTTTTTAGAGTCAAAGTTAGGATTCCTTCGTATATTCCCATTGTCACAACTTCTCTGTCCTTTTATCCTGAGGATAGATACCCGACTTGTCGGATTATTACTTGAGCGACAGGGTTGCACTTGAGCCTAGAGAGTACTCACTTCTAAGACACATTCTAAGTCCCGTCAGTCCATCAACTTCAAATATGTAATCTAGATAACCTATCCCATATTTTAACCAAATGTGGTCTGAACTCCCATCTCTATCTAGGATCCATACCACCATGCGCTCGTACTAACCCTAAGTCCTTGCACAATCAATAATGAGCTTAAACTCATAGCTCAACAATTAAGTAGGCACACCTCAAATCACATCTATAAGGTCTCCATATACTCAAATCACGATAATGAAACCTCTCTTCATCGAAGTTCCATATATGCACATAATAAAGGCGAACTCAACCTGCATCCAGGTGAGATATCGCAATAACAACCAGTTCCACCCTGGAACTACGGACACGATTGTCTTTCCATCATTAGCCTGCTATCTCTCCGAATATACCATAACATATTATACTCACCATTTTACCATATTCGTAAAACAAATATAAAACGAGTATCACAACACAAATATATATTTAAAATATTAACATCCACTTTTATAGCGAATTAAGGAAAATAAAACTCAGCTACTGCGGAAAAAAAAACCACATAGACATACATGATATAATGTTATCGATACCACCACAACCTCAATTTACACACACGAGTCTAGGGCTAACGAATACCGCGACTTTATCTAGCCACGCCACTTATACCTCTTCCTTATGAGGTGAAACTCATCACAACCACTTCGCCTTCATCTACTCCAAATGGCTCTCGGACCTGGTACACTTGCCCAAACTGAACCAAATTACCTAAACTCTATGCCCCATCTAGGCACCCTAATCTTGTCCTTTACTCCTGCCGAAAAAGGATTAACCGTGTGGATCCGCACTCCATATCATTATTTTCATCACTGGCCTTCTTGACCATCATAAAGTTACCAGTATCTTGGACTCCATTGCCGCGGTCCTGAAAATCACCTCACTAATTCCCTCTAACTTTTTCTTTTTTAGAAGGAGACTCCACTACCGACCTCAACAAACCCGTTTTAGCAAATTCCCCAGGTGGTTGTCCACCCTTGGGGTCCTCGAACACACCCATTCTCCATAAGTGTTAGCAACACTTCTATAGTGAGTCTATCATTCCTCTAAAGGACTCATTATTCATTGTACCTACCTCATCTCAGTACAAGGTTCATTTCTCCTTATTCACCGTCGGCCTCTGGCCGATTCTTATGTAAATAATCCAAAACTACATTCTTTTCATTCCTGCTAAATCATGGGGACTCACGATAAAACTATCCGTAAGATCCCTTTCGAACCCTTATCGTCACCGGGACATTCAACTTTCGAACCACTCACTACTACAGCGGTACTCATAACTACTATACTTTAGTAGTCTTTGCAACAATCCTTACCAAACACTACAAAGGAAGTGACCTATACTATGATCCACGTCCCCAACTTCTACAAGCTGCTCCAGCTAAGCCCTGCCCCCTGCTGCCATCCAAGCCCCGCATATGAATCTCAAACGAGCGCACAACATATTTACATAATCTTATAATAAGGAAGGAGAATGAAATCTCATAAGAGAAATCAACAATCCTAATCCTGAGGCTCTATATCAAATCGAGAGCAATGCTGAAAGCGTAGTACGTCCGCACAGATTCCTAAGGACACTAGAACCTGATGCTCTGATACCATCTCTGACACCCCGCCTAATAAAATATCAGGCGATCACTCCTATATCAAATTAAAAAAGGAGTCGCATATGGATCATTCTTAGCATCACATTGGAAAACTAATTTAATTACTAATAACCTATTAGGATGGCGTCAAAATTTTACTTAACTACTCTTTTTAAACACCCACACAAATAAAACATCCACGCATCTTATATGAATTAAACTGAAATGAGATAAAATAATCGAACACTCGGTTCAAATATAATACACCCATACTGAATGCCGCACTAAAAGGTGGAAAAGAATAAAGAAATGCAATTGGACCATTGGCTCGAGTGTTTATACAGTACCTCCTATGTAGAGTACAATGATAGAAGCATTTATCGAGAGCCTGCGTGCATCCACAACTTCTGTAGTAGACGTATGACTCTAAGGAAGTGTCATCCAGGCATCTATTTATATAACAAGAGAGGAAAAAGTAGATAAACGGGTTGGAGCCCGAGTTGTGAAAATATTTAGCAAGTGCATAAATGCTTTCTTTTTAGAAAAAATAGATTTGTCTCATATTTAAATTTGGTATCGCACTCCCATGAGATACCCCTCACCTCTCTTATAATAGTGCACTCCTATCGCATCCTAACAAAATACCCTAGTCAAGCCACCCTGCCTAACTAGTCTGTTACCCAATCTTCTAACAATCCTAGTTATACCAAGTACTAAGGGCGAGACTTCTCCCCAGTCTCAACACTATGCCATGTTCATGCGTGGGGTGCCTCGCAGAGCAAAATCCAAACAAGGAACCCCCCCGATACACTACTGCGGGGCAAGGCTGATCGTCGAGATCCATTAGACCCTCAGTACACAATGTATATGCATACCATATAATAATATACATATCATACTTATCTTTTAGATACATATCATGTTACACTTCCAGATATATATCCGGGACTTAGAATCCATTTACTCGATATTCACCTTTATAATGCACATCCGGATATATCTCCTGGACTGAGGTTTACTTTATTTTCATTTTTATCTCAAAACTTTCCATTTCCTTTCTTCTATCCAGGAAATGTATTTAAAGGCCAATTTTATTATCATAAAAATGCTTTTTCATCTTATATGCTCCCATTTCCCTTCTTCCATCCAAGAAATGTATTTAAAACCAATTCATTTATCCCATTTCCCTTCTTCCATCCAGGAAATGTATTCAAAGCCAATTTATTATCATAAATTGATTTAACATGAATAATGTTCCACATTATTGAGAATAGTTATATTACATATCATATGACGGATATAAGACTGCTCGTTCGGGTTTCCCCACTGTGCGTGCCCCTAAATGGAAATCATCTTCGAGGTCCAGTCAATCAAGAAACCTAGGCTCCTATAACGCAAATCATCGGGAAGCGGTCATATGCCTGCGGGAGAGTCATAACCACACCCAGAATTACCTCACCATCGTAGAAAAATATACAATAATCGCTCATATGGACTAGGACAATATCCACCCTGCTTTCATTAGACAGGGGGCTTCACCTCACGCGCGCAACTTCCCTTTATGATAGTAATTTAGAGAGGTGTGTATACATAAATTATCATTTATAAAAATCATTTATATTCCATTTTGATAACATTCGTTTTTACATTCATAAAACCATTTATACTCATTCATTAAGTACCAAGTTTTCGAATATGCAATTCCGATTCTTAAGTTCATATTTTATTAATGACCTAAGACCCGAAGTGTCATTATCCTCAAACTAGTCTCCCAATAATCCAAAAGATTACCATTCGATCTTCTATTAATTCAAGGTTAACTTCCTATACCATATGGAACTTTAACCTCTATAAAACATCCTTAGAATAAACCCAATTAACCTTTAACTCCCTGACATTAGCCCACAATACCCTGAAATTAAATAGGTTGTGGATTTACTTCCCACAAACCCTAGGACTACATCTCATCCAAACAATCATTTAGATGTCCCCACCTTATTTTAGTAACCCCAACCTCCTAATTTATCAATTATTATATTTTCCTCGAAAATGTAGTTTTAGTGTCACACACATAAAACACTCCTTTGGTTCCCATAGATTCCAGCCATTTGATGTCTATTTACTCTTAATAGATTACTTAATTCCTTTCTTAAATAATCTAAAATCAATTAAAAGTGGAATATCTCCCATCCAAGTAACTCTAGGAAAAATTGCCAAACCTCCTGAATGGTCGATCGAATGACCCTTGGTCGTCGATCGATCGATGGTTCGATCGATCGATCCTCTACCCTCGATCAATCGATCATAACGAACAGCTTCTTCTCCGAGAAGCTGTTTCGGCCATTAAAGCTTCTTCCAAGATTTTATATCCGTCTCCAACATTCAACAACCTCAACAAACAACAAATAATCATAATATAAGGGTTCTAAACTTCCTAGAACCCGAAATCCACAACTAATTTTGATTAAATCCTAAGTTTCTCCGATTAGAAAATTATTGGGGTTTATTCGTTTTAACTCCCGAAAACCCGTTCTATTCACGAAAACCCAACCCAAAACCTTTAGGGTTTGTTAATACCAAACTACGATATGAGATTTATGCTCCAAAGTAAATAAAGCAAGTAAACACTTGCCTCGTGGATAAAATCCAACGATCCCGAGTCGAGTTCGACGGAGTTTGGCTCGAAATCTCCCTTTTCTTCATTCCTCTCTCTCCTCTCTTTTCTTTCTATTCTCTCCCTCTCACCCTCATTATATTGGGAGAAAAGGGTTTATACCCCTTAAAACCCAAAAAGGACTCGTTTACTCAATTACGGGCCCTTTCAACTCTAAAATTACTCGAAACTCAATTTCGTCAATTGGGCACTCTTTTCTGACTATCTCGGCCATTCCGAGACTCACCACGCTGTCAAAAGTCCCATCCGTGGTACTTGATCGTAAATCACTATTTGAACCCAATATAACTTAATGCGGGGTTTCCACTAAAAATCGTACCTTTTGACACTTTACTTAATGGAGATATATAATTAAAATACTTTGACATATTTAATCCCAAAAGTAAGCGTATCACCCATCGAAAACCATCTAATCCTTGAAAATCCAAAAAATCACTATTCTGAGAAATTCCTCAAATTTCTAATTTATATCCAAGTATGGACTTCAACTATCCCCAAAAGGACGGGCTGTTACATACTTCCCCCCTTACAATGGAATTTCATCCTCAAAATTCGGATAGAACCTACACCACCAACCTAGGATCACAAATTCCACTACGTCTTAGTACCCCCAAAATCAAAAGGTGCTAACACGATAGTCCCTTACACAATTGAAATATCGCGTACCTCTCACGACATTCCATCCAACACACTCCAAATCCATTCGTGACTGCCTTACGGACTAAACTACGACTTTATACACTAAGCCTCTTCTATTTTAGGCAGTATATAAAACCAACTTACTAAGGTGCCCATACAACTTTCTAACCCGTTCACATCTGCACATACATTGTGAACGTTCGACATGTAACACACTCTCTAAATAAGGGTCTCCTTTCCTCGGTGTAATACTCACACATGGGTCCTCCCAACCCGCGAAATTCAACCCCCTTACATCGGCCCCACGAACACTATTGAACTTTCATCCTACTAATGCTACGGTCTAAGCGTTACCCTACCTACGCAAAACAAGTATAATCCTATGTATGTCCCTAGTGCCCAAGGCCTCTCTCAACTTTCGACATTTGCTTGGTTTCATGCGTGGGACGTCTCGCAAAGCGAAATTCAAGACAAGGAACACTCTCGTTACACTACTCCCTCACACTGCCGGTCATCGAGATATAGCGACCTAAGGCATACCAGCGGGACATCCTAATTCCTATCTCGCTAACCTATTAACGCATTTCTTCTATTCTATCCTTCCACCTAGGAGAACATGAAAGTCTAACTAATCAAGGCGCCCACTCTCTGCAAAAGGGTTACGAACATCATACCCAGAACATATTTCCTCAAAATTTGCCTTTTCATTAAGGCCTTGCTATAATCCTCGAATCAATTTCGCTAAGTCCTACTCCACCCACCCACTTGTGAAGAGAGGAACCCTTTAGTACTTTTCCCTAGCACAATATTTCCATAAACATACCATCATCACATGGATCATAGTTTATAGTGTTCATTCACACTATATGACTTACCAACAAAACCAACATCCTCGCATCCTATAACATCTCTCCACTCCCAACGTCGTTAAGGTTCAAGCCCGGAGCGTCTCGCAAATTGAAATCCAAAGAAGGAACCCCTCCAATTACACTACTACTTAACTTTGTCGATCTTGGAGGTCCGTCGACTTCAAATACGCAACCGGGATAACCTATCCCCTCTTTTAACCAAAGGTGGTCTGAACTTCCATCTATATCTAGGAGCCATAGCACCAAGCACTCGTACTAACTCTAAGTCCTTGCACAATTAATAATGAGCTTAAACTCATAGTATAACAATTAAGTCGGCACACCTCAAATCACATCTATAAGGTCGCCACATACTCAAATCACGATAATGAAATCTTTGTTTATACAAGTTCCATCTACGCTCATAATAAAGGCGAACTCAACGTGTATCCAGGTGAGATATAACAATAACCACCCGTTCCACCCTGGATCTGCGGACACGATAGTCTTTCCATCATTAGCCTGCTATCGCTCCGAATATACCATAACATATTATACTCACCATTTTACCATATTCGTATAACAAATATAAAACGAGTATCACAAGCCAAATATATATTTAAATTATCAACACCAGCTTTTATAGCGAATGAAGGAAAATAAAACTCCACTACTGCGGAAAAAAAACCACATAGACATACATGATATAATGTTATCGATACCACCACAACCTCAATTTACACACACGTGCCCAGGGCTAACGAATACCGAGACTTTATCTAGCCACTGCACTTATACATCTTCCTTATGAGGTGAAACTCATAACAACCACTTCACCTTCATCTACTCCAAATGGCTCTCGGACCTGGTTCACTTGCCCAAACTGAACCAAAATTACCTAAACTCTATGCCCCATCTAGGCACCCTAATCTTTTCCTTTACTCATACTGAAAAAGGATTAACCGTGTGGATCCTCCCTCCACATCATTATTTTCATCACTGGCCTTCTTGACCATGATAAAGTTATTTGTATCTTGGACTCCATTATCGCGGTCCTGACAATCACTTCACTAATTCCCTCTAACTTTTTCTTTGTTAGAAGGAGACTCCACTACCGACCTCAACAACCCCGTTTTAGAAAATTCCTCAGGTGGATGTCCACCCTTGGGGTCCTCGAGCACACCCATTCTCCATAAGTGGTAGCAACACTTCTCTAGTGAGCCTATCATTCCTCGAAAGGACTCATTATTCATTGTACCTACCTCACCTCAGTACAAGGTTCCCTTCTCCTTATTAATCCTTATTCACTATTGGCCTTTGGCCGATTCTTATGTGAATAATCCAAAACAACATTCTTTTCATTCCTGCTAAATCATGGGTACTCACGGTTAAAACTATCCATAAGATCCCTTTCGAACCCTTATCGTCACTGGGAAATTCAACTTTAGTACCACTCTCTACTACAGCAGTACTCATAGCTACTATACTTTAGTATTCGCTGCAATAATCCTTTGCAAACACTACAAAGGAAGTGACCTCTACTACGGTCCACGTCCCAAACTTCTACCACCTGCTCCAGCTAAGCCCTGCCTCCTGCTGCCATCCAAGCCCCGCACATGAATCTCAAATGCGGGCACAAAAAATTTATATAACCTTATAACATGGCAGGAGAACGGAATCTCACAAGAGAAATCAATAATCCTAATCCTGAGGCTCTATATCAAATCGAGAGCAACGCTGAAAGCGCAGTACATCTGCACAGATTCCTAAGGACACTAGACTCTGATGCTCTGATACCATCTGTGACACCGTGCCTAATAAAATACCGAGCGATCACTCCTATATCAAATTAAAACAGGAGTCGCATATGGATCACTCTTAGCATCACTGTCGATAACCAATTTAATTACCAATAAACTATTAGGCTGTCATCAGAATTTTACTTAACTACTCTTTTTAAACACCCACACAAATAAAACATCCACTCAATTTATATGAATGAAATAGAAATGAGATAAAATAACCGAACACTCGGTTCAAATATAATACAACCATATCGAATGTCTCACTAAAAGGTGTAAAAGAATAAATAAATGCAATTGGTCCATTGGCCCAAGTGTTTACACAGTCCCTCATATGTAGAGTACAATGATAGAAGCGTCTATCGAGAACCTTCATGCATCCACAGCAGCTGCAGCAGACGTCTGACTCGAAGGAAGTGTCATCCAGGTGTCCCTATGTCTGAACACCTATATAATATATATATATACTAGTGAAATTCCTGTGCCTGAAGGCACGGCAAAAATTTCCAAAACATGTAATCGAAAAATGGCAAAATTTTCCAAAGTACATAATTGTAAAATGGCAAAAATTTCGTTCCCCAAAAAATCAAGTGTGAAAAAAATTGAAAATTTGGACAAAACTTCACTTGTTTATAAGACTATCCACCCTGTTTAATAAACAAAAAATACTACAACGACAACACTAATAGTCTAACCAAAATAACCTTACAAACTCGGTACACAAACATAATCAAAATCAATAAAATATTGAATCATTTATAATTTAAGTCAGCTTTGTTTACAACAAAATAACTGTAAGCAATTTAAAAAATTTGGGCAAAACTTCCTTTGTTTATTGGACTATTCACTCTGTTTAAAAATAAAAAAATTCTCCAACAACAATAGTTCATTGAACCATTACAAAACCCTAAAAGTCACAATTTAATAGTACAATTACAAATCAAAAGTCCAAAAAGATTCTATGCTTCCATCTACTTGAGATACAAATGTTAGCAGTGTCTTACCACAAAAGCATACAATAATAATAGAAAAATAGAAATGTCCTGATGGCACTCTTCTAATTTATTTTTGCTACTCCATCTACGCGACATGCATTTATTCTCATGTCTCCATGCCATATTCTCACGACATTTACTGTATTGACCCCATCCTAAAACGTAATAGAAAATACAAATAGAGTAACAAAGTCGTTGTCAAATGTATCAAGAAACCAAACTCGCGCTAAAAATCATGTAGTAATGAAATGAAGACACAAAAATAATTAATGAAATCAATTAAGAGGCATCTTATGAAACTTCAACAAATGTGCACAAAAACTAATTCTCACCACATACCAATAATTGACATACATCTTGTTGAACTGTTTACTCAAACACAATTGTTGCGTGTTTATCTCTTTTACAATTTTCCAAACTCGTGCGTACCTGCAAAAAACAACGATGTATCCATTAACAGGTCTTACAAACCAATAAAAAAAATTAATAGATATAAATAAGATATTTTATTGGGTGGTAATATTAATAGGTTACTACTTGAAGACCCAAAGAAAACCTGTACACAAAAAAAGAAAAATTTAGTGAGATATAAGTCGACATCATACACGTAAATAGATTACTACTCAAAATTCTTTAAGCTATGAATAAAGGAGGTCAGCAAACAACATTTAAGAATAGAAAATCAAAGAAAGAAAACTTGTTTAACTATTGATACATGCCTCAAACCAACCAAAAAAATCTAGTAATGAACTCGAAAATCAAGATACTAAATCAAAACTATAAAACTAAACTATATATGGTGGATGTAAGAAAATGATGATGAGATGATGTAAACATAAAGAATATATGCCGGATGTAAAAGTAAACTATTTTGTTGTAGGTGTTCTTGAGCTTATGGTATGCTTCGCACCTAACGACATACCGCGTAGTAATTTGAACAGGATACCATGGTACTTGAAATTAAACCTGAAATTCAAACATTCCTTTGACTAAAAAAGCATGAGTCCTAAAATCATAATTTCCAATCGCGGTGTGTGGGAATTTTTCTACATAATAAACGACAATCAGTACTAAGCAAAAGAAAGAAAATGACAATTGTATAATTACAACTCTTGTAAAAGATAAAGATCCCGGATAAATAAAAACTAAAACTACATAGAGAAGAACATTGTCAACTCAAAACAGATCCTTTTAAATCATAAAAGATTTAGTAAAAGGCAAACTATTAGAGAGAATCTATTCAATTATTAGGGGAAAATACAAATTAAGTTCCATTTTAAAACACATTTGTGATATATGATTGCTTACTAACTGTATATGGATTTTATATAGGGCAAAACAATGCACAGGAGGGTGTTTATATGGAGTTTATGTGGGCTGCTGGGGTATGCACAGGAGGGAGTTTGGGTGGGTTAGCAGATAGGTGGGTGGAAGGGTTTCATGGAAACCGGTCAACCACGCTCTGTGCTTGTTTCTGACTAAGAATCCAAAGCTCCTGACACCCGTATAGTGCCATTGGTATCAAGTTTAACAACCCCTACACTTGGGGCCTTGTAGAGTTGGTATCCAGATTGTTTCAGTTGAAGGATTAGGTCAACTGCTGGGGCCTTACATAGTTGGTATCCAGATGTTAAAACTTTTTTTATTTCCCTCTCCAACGGCTCCTTCAGTTGGTCCCTAATATCTCTCACCCATCTCATACTCCTCGCCTGAATACAAATTTTATAGCACCATTGTCTTGAGTAGTTAGTTTATTTCCATTCATTGTAGACATTAGGAAGTGAAATATGATCCCCAACATCACCCCTGTGAAAGTTTTCTCGGGCATTATCGGCATTGACCCTTTTTTCCTTTGGGCAGTAAAAGATTGAATTCCCAACAGAAAGCATTGCCACTATAGACGTGATCTCATCAGAGCACTTGTACCTATCAGATGAAACAATCATTTAGATAACATGGGATGAAGAGGAAACTGTGCCATTCATCTGCCCACTAACGTCAACTCACCCAATTTATTTAGATAACCAAATGTGAATAGCAGTTCCAAGGCATTCAATATAGACTCGACTCGAGGTGGGTCCATAAGCACAACATTTGCAAGGTTGGTTCGCTGAATCTCCGGGGCAGTAGCATGTTCCAAATCATTGTGTGTGAAAGGAGTAGGCAGTATACAACTGAAACAATATTTCATACTTTAATATGCAGTTGAACCTATACAATTACAATGTAATCCACATGCATAATAACTATATTGGATTAAAAGAAACTTCCAAAAATAATATTTCATGCTTGAACATGCAGTTGAACCTAAAACTAAAAGTAAGCATCAATTCCAAATTTGGAGTTGAATTGAGACTGAAAGTGAAAATAAAAGCATGTGCACTCAAATACAATGATTCATTGATTTCACCCTCTCGGCAATTTCTCACCCGAGATACTACCTTATCAGTTGATCAGCTAGCAGACAGATAGTACATGATCAACTTCCAAACAAATATTATCAAAGTTTGAAACACTAAATCAAAAATATTTGAAAATGTACAAACCTTGGGTCCATTTTGTATAGCTGCTGCTGCAGCCTTGGGTCCAATCTTCTCCGAATAGCTGCTACAGCCTCAATCAAAATTGCCAATTTTGTATTGGTAATCCATTTCTTCCTTGAGCTGAGCTTGCTCTTTAATTGCTGTTCTTTTGGTTTTGGTAATTGCTAATTTTGTATTTGTATTGGTAATCCATTTTAACCTCCTGTTCTTTTATTTTTTCACGTTCCTGCTGCAATTCCAGCCACCAAATGCGGTCTCATATGCATAATGAAGTTACCAGCTTGAATATTGAATTAAAAAAAATAAAAAAAGATTTAACGCTACCTGCTTCGCTTGGCTTCCTGCTGCGAATCGCTGACTCGGGGGAGAGACCTGATAGAGATGAGGGCCACTACGGGAAGGGTGGAGGAGGAAGGGAACTGACAGAGGCGTTGGCTTATGGCGAGCACTGTTATGATTGCACTGGCACGCTTAATTTCTGCTCAACTGCATCATAGATTGACCATTAATATAATTTGGCCATTGTAATAACTTAGTAATCTTTTACATGTAATCCTCCTTCATTTGGATCCAATTGATAAGGACGTAATCGAAGACATAATGAGGGTTAATTTTTCAAATTGAAATGGTAAGTAGAATAGTTGATATATACGGCCAGCTATTATTATTGAGTAATGTGAAAATTGATTCACTACAGTTTGAACATAGCAAATATGAATGGCGCCGCTTATTAAATATATAGTCTGCCCCAATTGATACAAAAGAGGGTAATACATTCCGAATATAAATTTGAATGAGATGGATTGTACCCATAACTCGAGCACTTTGATGGTCCTATCATTCTTGGTGGTGGGTAACTGAAAAAGAGATCCGCAAAGGTATATTAGTGATGGATAATTAAATCAACAGTGGAAACAATGACACTGCAGATACAATTTCACAAAAAGAATATAAACATACATTTGGGCATTTTCACAAATAGTAGAAAATAGAAAGTAAATAGCCAAGCCCCTAATTTAGAACCCAACAAACCCCCTAATTTAGAACCCAACGAACCAAGGAAGAAAATTCATTCAATTCGCCACGGGTCAAGGGTCAGCGGTCTAAAAATCAAACAATAAAATTAAGGGGGCTTTACAAATAAGTCCTATTTACATAAAACATTTCTTAATAAGTCCTATCACAACATTTGTTCCGAATAGGTCCTATTTATACATGAAAGCAAACCTTAAAACAACTGTGAAAATTAGATCTCATAAAAAATAGAGGGTGAAAGCTTTAAAAAAGATGTCAAAACTCTTATTTGTCCTATATTTAATCAGATATTTGAGAGCTGCAACAACATCATATTAAGGGCTGTAGTACCAACGTATTGAGGGTTCTATCAACTCAAAGCAAAAGCTACAAAGAAATATATAAACAAAATAGTGAACTAATAAGGCAAATCCTATAATCAACAAAAAAAAATCTTAACTTAAGTTAAAAAATATAATAAGGCTTAGCACATTGAAATATTCTTACGTGTACAAAGATGCATTATGCTTTACAATGTGTAAACTAAATATTTTATATCTACATTACTATAACTTCTTGATTATAGTAGTGAACTTTACCATTTTCGTCAAGCATCCCTGTTCTCTTGAAGATAAACAAATAATTCAACAGTTAGTGGTACATGATGAAAATAACATTCAATTTAGTTCTACAAATAAAAAAAAAATGATGTATTAAACAAAAACAAACAAATCAAAAATAATTAAATTACTATCGGAGACGTAATTAGACAATGAACACTATCCATACAATTCACGTGCAAGTGTATGTGCCAACAAACACACCCTGCAACCTTACCTATAGCAGGGTAATTAAATCCCCAAAAATATCCTATTAAATGATACACAAACAAAACCAAAACAAAATCAAACATAGACAGAGGAAAGAGACAAATCAAGAAGAGTAAAAAAACTTGGATCGTACCTTTATTTTTAGGAAACATTTTGCCAGCATAAACCCCAGTATTCAAACTCACAACACATTCTTGTGTTTCATGTGTAGTGTATAGATTACTTTCACCAAACATTCCCACTCCTGCATTCTTCTCCCACTGCTTAAGATATTGATGGGTTGTGTGGGCAGTGACTTCTGGCGCACCTCATTCTGGACGATGGTAGAAATTAACAAATGGTTAAAACACACAGGTAATAACAAACTTTACTTAGATTTGCAATAAATGGTTTAAAGTATTTAGGTATGTAGATCCCCAATACGAAATTACACTCAAATATACAGAGAAGAACCATTTGTGATACCTAATTTGATGATTAAACTTTACTTAGATCTCCAATAACAAACCAAAAAATAAGCATTTCTAAAATTAGAACCTTTTACATTACAACATCTAAGTAAATATATTGAACCCTAGTAAAATCTATAAGCGCCAAAATACCAGCGAAATAAAAACCAAGAGATAAGAAGGAATACCTAGGTTGGTTAGGTTTCGAAAAAATCCTGAGATAGAGATCTGTGCGTGTGTGTGTGTGAGAGAGAGAGAGAGAGAGAGAGAGAGAGATCTGTGCATGAGTGGGGGTAGGGGGAGGAGGGGTACCTATGCGTGCGTGCGTGTGTGGGTGTGTGGGGGAGGGGTGAGGGAGATTACCAGTAGGAGGTGGCAGCCACGGGAGGGATCGATAGGGGTGGAGGGCGTTGGTGGCTGGAGGGATCGGGAGAGGTAGTATTAGGGCCTAGGTTGAAAGGGAGAGAGGGCAGAAATGAGAGAGAAGAAAGTAAATGAGTGGGGGGATGGTTTGGGATTCAAGTGAGTATTGTCTCATTTGCCACATCACAATGGATACAATCCTACGTGGCACAATCCCACACCATTAGATCGCCCAAAAAAATGCGATCTCAACCGCTGATTTTTTGGAACAGTAAAACACCCCCCTCTCATATAATATATAAATATATATATAACAAGAGAGGGAAAAGTAGATAAACGGGCCAGAGCCCGAGTTGTGAAAATATTTAGCAAGTGCATAAATTCTTTATTTTTCAAAAAAATATATTTGTCTCATATTTAAATTTGGTATCACACTCTCATCAGATACCCCTCACCTCTCTTCAAGTAGTGCACTCCTAACGCATCCTAACAAAATACCCTAGTCAAGCTACCCTACCTAACTAGTCTGTTACCCAATCTTCTAACAAGCCTAGTTATCCCGATTACTAAGGGCTAGACTTCTCCCTAGTCTCAACACTATGCCATGTTCGTGCGTGGGGTGTCTCGCAGAGCAAAATCTAAACAAGGAACCCCCCGATACACTACTACGTGGCAAGGCTGATCGTCAAGATCCATTAGACCCTCAGTACACAAGGTATATACATACTATATAATAATATACATATCATACTTATCTTTTAGATACATATCATGTTACACTTCCGGATACATCTACCGGAATGAAAATTCATTTACTCGATATTCATCTTTATAATGCACATCCGGATATATCTCACGGACAGAGGTTAACTTTATTTTCATTTTTTTTTCAAAACTTTCCATTTCCTTTCTTCTATCGAAGAAATGTATTTAAAAGCCAATTTTGTTATCATAAAAATGCCTTTTCATCTTATATGCTCCCATTTCCCTTCTTCCATCCAGGAAATGGATTTAAAACCAATTCATTTATCCCATTTCCCATCTTCCATCCAGGAAATGGATTCAAAGACAATTTATTATCACAAATTTCTTTAACATGAATAATGTCCCACATTATTGAGAATAGTTATATTACATATCATATGATGTATCTAAGACCGCCCGTTTGGGTTACCCCACCGTGCGTGCCCCTAAATGGCTATCATCTTCCATGACCTATCAATCAAGACAACCTGGGATCCTACAACGCAAGGCGTCGGGAAGCGGCAATATGCCTACGGGAGAGTCATAACGACACCTATAATTACCTCACCGTCGCAGAAAAACATACAATAATCGCTCATATGGCCTAGGACTATATCCACCCTGCATTCATTAGCCAGGGGGCTTCACCTCACGCGCGCAACTTTTCTTATGATAGAGATTTAGAGAGGTGTGTATACATAAATTATCATTTTTGAAAATCATTTCTTTTCCATTTTGAAAACATTCATTTTTACAATCATAAAATAATTTATACTCATTCATTAAGTACCATGTTTTAGATTATGCAATGATGATTCTTAAGGTCATATTTTATTAATGACCTAATACCCTAAGTGTTATTATCCTCAAACTAGTCTCCCAATAATCCAAAACATTACCATTCGACCTTCTATTAATTCAAGGTTAACTTCCTATATTATATGGAACTTTGTCCTCTACAAAAATCCTTAGAATAAACCCAATTAACCCCATGCTATTCTAGGATGTTTGACTCCCTGGCATAAGCCCATAATACCCTAAAATTAAATAGGTTGTGGATTTCCTTCCCATAAACCATAGGACTACATTTCGTCTAAACAATCATTTAGAGGTCCCCACCCTATTTTAGGAACCCCAACCTCCCAATTTATCAATTATTACATTTTCCTCGAAAATGTAGTTTAGTGTCAGACACATAAAACACTCACTTGGTTCCCATAGATTCCATCCATTTTATGTCTATTTACTCGTAAAAGATTACTTAATTCCTTTCTTAAATAATAAAAAATAAATTAAAATTGGAATATCTCCCATCCAAGTAACTCTAGGAAAAATTGTCAAACCTCCTGAAGGGTCCATCCTTTGGCGTCGATCGATCGATGGTTCGATCGATCGATCCTCTACCCTCGATCGATCCATCATGATGAACAAATTCTTCTACGAGAAGCTGTTTCGGCCATTAAAGCTTCTACTAAGCTTTTATCTCTGTCTCTTACGTCCTACAACCTCAACCAACAACAATTAATCATAATACAAGGGTTCTAAACATCTTAGAACCCAAAATCAACAACTAATTGCGATTAAATCCTAAGTTTCTCCGATTAGAAAATTATTGGGGCTTAGTTTTTTTAACTCCCGAAAATCCGTTTTATCCATGAAAACCCAACCCAAAATATTTTGGGTGTGTCAATACCAAACTACGATGTGAGATTTATTCTCAAAATTAAATAAAGCAAGTAAACACTTTCCTCATGGATAAAATCCGACGATCCCGAGTCGAGTTCGACGGAGTTTGGCTCGAAATATCCCTTTTCTCTCCTTTTTCTTCCTTCCTCTCTCTCTTATCTATTTTCTTTCTATTCTCTCCCTCTCACCCTCCTTATATAGGGAGAAAAGGGTTTATACCCTTAAAACCCAAAAGTGACTCGTTTACTCAATTACGAGCCCTTTCAACTCTAAAATTACTCAAAACTCAATTTCGGCAATCGAACACTTTTTTCTGACTATCTCGGCCATTCTAAGACTCACCGTGCAGTCAAAATTTCCATCTAAGGTAATTGGCCACAAATCACTATTTTATCCCAATATAACTTAATGCGGGGTTTCCACTTAAAATCTTACCTTTTGTCTCTTTACTCAACGGTGACATATAATTAAAATACTTTGACATATTTAATCCCAAAAGTAAGCGTATCACCCATGGAAAACCATCTAATCCTTGAAAATCCCAAAAATCACTATTCCGAGAAATTCCTCAAATTTCTAATTTATATCCAAGTATGGAATTTAACTATCCCCAAAAGGACGGGTTGTTACATAAATCTTTTGAATTAAACCAAAACTTTCTATGGCTTATTTAGCTAGATTAGGTAAAAGACTCGATGAAAAAGACACTACCTTCATAAATATATTCAAAATTGCCTAGGAATAGGCGTAAAATATTTCTTCCTGACTCTGAGTTTGTCAAATTGGCACAAAATGTGTTGAAATGTAGGCTTCAAATGAAGTTTTATGCAACTGAGTTCATAGCTTTGGTGTAATTACCTTAAAATTTATCCAGATATGAATCTCTTTTAGAGGATGAGTATGAAACAAATACCTCCTCTTTAAAAACATATTATAAGGATCAAAACATGTAAATATATTCTATGAAGATTATCGAAACTGAAATAATAGTTTATGAATCATTAGTTTGAAATAACTTAACAACAAAATCCTATGCCCTAAAATAAAATTGCATGATTAAGAAAAACTTGTTTAAAATTTGAAAGGAAGATGACTTTTTTTATTATCTTATAAAATTAAAAATGTTGATACTACATAATGATATAAAAAAATCCAAATAAAGTTAAAGGAAAAACTTAATTTAAATGGAACAATGTTCTCTCGAACTCAAATAATTCATATAATGTTTCTTGTGAGAGGATCGAATAATGAATTAGGAGAAGGAATCTCAAGTTTTTGAGTAAATACAAAAGGTTCATGGGGGTTGATAACGACCAATTTCCCAATGTGAAAGAAGGGGGAACAAACATGGAATCCATTTAACTTCTTCGAAATAAAAGAAAATATTGAGTTTAAAATGAAGGCGAATGATGAGTCTAAGGCTTCAAAGCCTAATGCAATCGCTGACCCATACTAGAAAGTAATGAAACACTTGTCCATTAAGTGTGGGTAGAAATATGTTGAGATGTCTGAATTTGTAGCTTCTAAAGGGAATCATTATTATAAAGTTAAGAGGACTGGGAATACTGACTATGGTACCAAAGCCCAATTATTTCAAGACCAAAGAAAGCTCTACCGAAAGTTATTTGGGAAAATGAGATAATTTTTTTAGCTCTTACTACCCTAAAGGAAATATCAAAGAACTAAGGAACTATCAATATATTAGGAATATCTTTAATGAAGCCAGACGACGCTAATATTTTGGAGTTTCAAGGCCCATAATAATCCCAAAATTAGTTCCAATGGTAAAATGTGCACTTGGCAGGTTTGTTGCTCAAGTTCCAAATGTTGCGTGAAAATTTAATGAGGCTCCTAGAAGGATATAGACAACGAAGTCTCAATATGCAGCTCCTGAAATATGGCATTTTGGTGTAGCCACGAAATCGAAGGATAGGGAACCAGATATTGTGATTGCACACCCACAACAAAGGAGAATTCGAAGGAAGTATTGGTCTTAACAAGAATCCTTAGAGATAGTGTGCCCAAGTGGATCATAAATTATTACTTCTTCATCATCGAAGACAAATCCAAGGTTACATAGATACCTAAATGGGAGATAATTTTGTTTCGGTATGCTAGTTGAGAAAATTAAAGAGCTAGAAAAGGCTATGAGTGTAGACATCGATAATACGTTTGGAAATAGATCTCCTGGTAAGGGTAAAAAAAGGAAGAAATGATTATTGTTGATTCAGTAGGATCTAGGCAAGGAACTGTCTAATAGACATTCATCCAGTTTTGGTCTCTCCCTCTATAAGTGTAAATTAACATGTTTGTGGTCCACCTAAAGAGGTTTGGAGCTTCAGAGAGGCAATAAACTCCAAAGATGGAGTTAGATGATCATTATTAATTCGAGGCAAATAACTTTTATTTGTTTATATCTACTCTAGATTTGATATATGGGTTCCAAGAGATAAATAAGATTATGACTAATGATATTAATACATTGTTCATGAAATCTTGGATAAATTGAGCTTTAATCAGTAAAATATTGGTAAATTACGACACTGAGGTTAATATAATGACATACTCCATGCTTTCTAGATTAAAAAACATAATGCTCAATTGGTCCAGAGTTGAATTTTAATCTCTAAGTTTGCTGGAGATAAAAATGCAACCAAAGGTGTAATATTAATAGATAATCAAGTAGGCAATAGAAAATCTAAAACTATTCTCTTTACCATTATAGGAAAACTAAGAGTCAATGCTTTACTTGGTAAGATTTGGATTTACTCAAACAAATGCAGTCTTTCTTTCATGAATCATTAAGTGTTCTGATACAGGAAGATGAGAGTATAGAAGAGGTAAAAGTATATCCATTTACTTTCCAAACTAACTCTGATTATTTAGAGGATGGGCTTTATAAAGAAAACGTGCAACTAGTGAAGAAAAATATTTTAGTTTCAGGATCATTAGAAGCACATATCTAAAAAATGAAGATTGGTAAAAACTAGATTTTCATATGATGGGATCAACAAAAAAATACACTTTGGATGTTTAATAGATAAAATAACCTTCGATGGTAAAAAGGGTAATTAGGATTTAGCCATAATGTTATACAAATTCAAAGTACTAGATTTTAGTAAAAGAATCATTAATGAAATGACCATTTATTAGGTCGAATATATTCTCGAATAAGATAAAGAGGATGAAAATCATCACAATAGTGGTAAATTATCATTGTCAAAAGTAATGTATGAAGATCTCATTGTAAACCAAATGAAACCTTTATTAGAAGTTAACTTGGGAGTCGAGAAAAACAAGGTTACATACATCAGGGCAAACCATAGCAAAGAAGACCAACAATTAGTTTTGGTTCTTTTACATAAACAATGACTGAATTGGTTGGAAATATGATGAGTTTCCTGACATTGATAGGTAATTGGTGGAACACAAACTCCTAATCAAATAGGCGTACAAACCTGTCAAAGATCTCCCCTAAAAAATTAATCCTCAAGTCACAACAAAGATAAAAGAATAAATTGAAGGGATGTCAAATGTTAGATTCATTAGAACGGTCAGATATGATAAATGGATCTCTCAGAAAGTGACAATTATTAAGAAAAATTGAAATGAAAGGGTGTATTAATTTCAAAAACTTAAATGCTACCACTCTAAAAGATGAATAGATAAAGATAATAGTAGAACTATTGGCCTATGGATCTTCTGATCATGTTATTAAGTCTGTGATCGATGGTCATCCAGGTTACAACGAAATATGCATAGCCAGAGAAGAAGTGTGTATGAATCATTTTAGGTTCCATAGTAACTTGAGAACCTTCGAATGGATAAAAATACCATTTGGATTAAGGAATGCAGGGGCCACTCATCCAAGGGTAATGCATATCATATTTAATGATATGTTTTAAACCTTTTAGAGTTTTTCAGTGATGACATAATTTTAAGGCAAAAAATAATAGATGATCATATAAAACACCTTCAGAAATCATTTCAAAGGATGAGGATTTATCAACTTAAAATTAATCCTTTAAAATGTTCCTTTCAATTTTCTGTAGAAAACTTCCTAGGATATTTGGTGCACCAAATATGATTACTAGTGGATGAAAACAAGGGTAGAGCCATGAATGAAAGCATAGCCCTAAAAAATAAGAAATGATTATAATGGTTTTGGGGTCAACTTAATTTCCTTCACATATTATATATCTAATGCAATAGGAAAAACTAAAGTATTTCCTCCTTTCTTGAATCTAAAAGATCAAGAAGAACGGGATTGGAGGGAGGAGCATGAGCTAGATTTTAGAAACTCAAGTGATTCTTGGTCAAACAAATTATTTTGGGCCTGGGGGAGAAGATAAGTAACACAAGTTGTTTGTTTCTTCCTCTAATGCCTCAATCTGAGTTCTATTGTTTTGAGACTGCAAGAACTGCAGGGAAAAAGATGGGTATTGTCTTTGTAGATTTTTGAACGATTGTCAATGTTGATATTATTTATGGAAAAACTATGTTTTACTTCTTATTTTACTTCATTGTAAGACCCCGCCTAATTAAATACCAGGTGTCCAGTCCCATACCAAATTAAAACAGAATATACAGTTGGCTCATTCTTAGCATCACTGTCGAAAACATTTACAACTCACCCAATACCCAATTAAGCTGGTGTTAAAATTTCAAAATTTTAATTTCAACAAAACCATTTTTAGTTTAAGAATAACACAACACATTTTATTCTACAACACTTATAACCAAATAGATAACACAAAAGAATTTAAATGCAATTGGAATAAACATTCCCAAATAATATTAATCCATTACAATAATCCCAACAATGTTAAATGTATTAAAAAGACATGAATACAATAGTATTTAACCCCGATAGAAAAGATCACTGAATCCTTTGGACGACATGCCCTAAATAAGAATAATGTGAATCAAAAAGATGATAGGCGTCTAAGAAAAACTCCATAGCTCCATAGCTCGTCACAATCAACTATGGTTGGCGTCCGTGTTGCTGGACACCTGATATAGAGATACAATAGAAGAGAAAATATGCAAGGAAATGGGTCAGAGCCCGAATGTGTAGATGATTTTTAAAACAGCTAGTATTTAACAAGTGAAATAAAGTATTTATTATGTACATGTTAGATCCAACTCTCACTTGCTATTCTCACCTCTCAACTAGTGTGCACACTTAACGTTTCCTATTAACCTCCCAGTTAATGATTTCGCAATACTAATTTCCATCATATGATTCCATTCCCATATCATAACCCCGTATGTCCCATACCATACGTTATATAATCATTCTTATACATTTTTTATTTATGTGAATCGTTGCTCATTAACATGAATCATTTCTCGTTAATATGAATTAAGATTTTCAATTCTATAAGAAAAAACATTCATTAACTTAATTCAATTCTTTTCTCAATTCACCGTTATCTACAATTATCACCGTAGATAGATTTAACCATAATAAATATCCATTCATTCATTTAATTCATTATATATATATATTCATATATAATACGGAACCCCGAGTCACAGCTGTGGTGCAATGCATTACTCTTCTATCATGTCCCATCATCGCTGGTCGCCGAATAGTGGACAAAAGGTTCGGTAAGGATTCCTCGAACCATAAACATTAACACAAACATTGGAGGCGAACATAGTTCTCGTATCCATGGGTCACGCACATACCTACGTTCCCACAGTCAGCGGACTTATCAACTCCCCGATAAGTCTTTCATAGACCTATGTTCTCGAGCGACAAATCAAAGATCCCATGGATTCATCGGGATTTGACTGCCCTCACGCGCAAACCTCCCACCGATAGCGAGTAAGCTAGGTATGTCATACACATAAATCATCAATCAATCAAATAGGTATTATCATACCTATAACATAACATCAATAAGGTAATATCACTACCCTAAGATATTTACCATATGTAGCATTATATCTCTTTTAAATTCCATGTATTAAAATATCATAGCTTTACTTAATAATTTAATTATCCTCGCATCCTGTAACATCTCTCCACTCCCGACGTCGTTAAGGTTCATGCGCGGAGCGTCTCGCAAAGCGAAATCCAAATAAGGAACCCCTCCAATACACTACTACTTAACTTTGTCGATCGAGGAGGTCCGACAACTTCAACTATGCGATCGGGATAACCTCATACCCTCTTTCAACCAAATGTGTTCTAAACTCCCATCTCTATACATGAGCCATACCACTATGCTCTTGTACTACACTCAATCCTTGAAAAATCAATAATGAGCTTAAACTCAGTCTTTGATGTTCAAATTGTAACCCTAAGGCTACCCTCTCTCAATACACAATATTCAAATAGGCTTTTCGTCATCATATATTCAGTAAGAAGTCACTAATATCCTACTGGTCCATAACATTATTTCTCCCGAACTACTATGAGTTTAGTTCTCCTTTTAATTAAGCTTAAAACCGATAGTTTCAAATCTCTTATAAACACATCTTCTTTCACTTAGGATTAAACCCTCTTGTAAACTTAAGAATACCCAGGTGTTATATTAAATCACCCGTACTGGCCCTATCTTAAATCCTCATACATCCCCATTTGGAATTTAACAAATGAATCTAGCAACCAAAATTTCAATTCAATAAAATTTTCATCTTTTAAATCACTTGAATCCAAATCAAATTAATTCAAATCGTATCAAGGGTTTACTGATATTTTCTAAGTCCCATAATATCCAAATAATAATCATCAAAGACCCAGAAAAGGTTTGGGATAAGAATCAACATTTAAAAATAAGTAACTTTACTTATTCTGGGGAGGTCGATCGATCGAAGGCAGGGGTCGATTGATCGATCCCTCAGGTCACAGCCTGGTTTTTCTGCATTTTAGCAACTACGGGTTTTGCAACTTATGATCATTTAAACCTTCATCTAAACATCCCAAATGACTTATAATCTTTACTACATGATATATCAACATATATGAACGATTTCCAATACTCTAAACATCCTAGAATCATCAAGGGATTCGATTAAAAATCATGTTTATCTCCTTATTTTCAGAAAATTATCAACATATCATCTTCAAGAACACATCAATGGTTTTCATAATTTCTTCAACAGATTCATGACTATTTCGTGGATTATTATCAACCTAAAACTTGAGTTTAATTCCTATATCATTTCAGTTTCCATAAATCCATTTAATACTCCATTATTTCTTTCAAACATGAATAATCTTCTCTTTTCATACTATTCTAACATGGACAATATACAAACTTAAATTGCCATTATCAAACACTTGCCTCTACTGAAGGTCTGGTCCTTTGGTGTAGTATATCTCAGTTGGTTGTCCCTTCTCCGGTCAAACTCCGGTGGTGGTTGGTGGTGGTGAACCTTGGTTCTTGTTCTTCTCCTTCCCAAGTAGGCATTTCCCTTCCCAAGTACCCTTTCACTCTCTAGGAAGATGGCTTCTCTAATTTGTGAAGAGGATATGAATAACCCACATACACTTAATCTACCAATACTTATAATAGGACAAAATCCGAAATCACTATTCATACCTCCTAGAAAAATGATCAAAATGCCCTTTCGAGTTGTCCTTTCATTTCCAAATGACCCGAGACTCAAAATTAACATCCAAATAGACTTTTCTGACTATTTCGAACCTTCCGGACGCAATGATGGAGTCAAAATGACTATAAGGTCTATAGAAAATAAATTTCCTTTTTAATTTAATAAATTAGTCCCGACACATCCCATACTGCGTCTGACTAAAAATACAAATTACCGAAATTATATCGTACAGTCATATCAATGACATCACATTTATATATTACCTAAATATCTTTAAGTAATATTCAGAATCATCCATTTTAATATCCACCGTCTGGATAAAACCCGAATGAATTAATCAATAAAAAAATCTAACTAATTCATTAATTTAAAATATAACCCATTTTAAAAGTCATTTAAAATTACGGGGTATTACATACTTCCCCCCTTATAATATAATTTCGTCCCGAAATTCAGGAATATAAGTCATACCGGTAAGGTCAACTCCGAGTATAAATCTCACATCGCAAGAAATCCAAGATGTATCGCCCATACAATACATTAACAAAATCCCTATCGATGTTATACGCCAAGCCTCACCATATAGTTTCAACTGAATCGAATTTAAAATTTACCCAACCTTCCCTATACCGTCCTCGTGACAAACTTTGGGAAAAATAAATGCTCCTCTCGTAGTGAACAAATAAATCCTGAAGCCTCAACTACTTACCTTTCTCACAATTATGAAAAAAAAATACTACAATCCAATCATCCAGGGCACCCATACACCCTCTCGTACCACTTTCAATATTAAAATTTTTGCAAAGGTTAAAAACTTATTTCCCAAAGACCTAACTTATTTTGACTCCCAACGGTTATTAGTTTCATGCATGGGGTGTCTCGCAAGCGAAATCCAAATAAGGAACCACCCCTAGACACTACTTCCTAAAGTAGTCGGTCATCGAAACTCCTAAGGTCCTTAGTCAACAATATATAAAAATTTGGTTTATATAAAAAAAATATCAGGTTAATTGATTTAAAACAAAAATTATGTTTTATCGATTTCAAATAGGGTCTACGCATCTATTCTCTTACAGAAGACAAGATGCAGACATATGCTCTCATATACCACAAGTCAATGCACGCCGATAGTCAAATCACACTCGGACATGCCCAAGGAAAGTAATCCCATGATAAAAATCAAACCCACGTGATAACATGTAATATAAAGGTGTCCCACACCCCTCAGTGAGTCTACATAAATAACAGTGCTATATGCTAAGTTTAGGAACCCTTTTGCCCACAAAACATTAATCGTAACAAAATCAATATACGCTACATAATCCCTTAGATAGAAAACATACCCTCTTTCGCGGGTGGTGGTTGTTGATTCATGGCCTGATGGACGTTATATACACGCCCGTACTGACCCTGCTGCGCAGGTGCTGCTGGAATGGGAGGCAATGCTAGCACCGGAGCTGGAGCTGGAACAGCAGCTGGTGGAAACACTGGTACCTGTGGCTCCTGTCGAGCATGTTATTGCTGAGGGAATTTGTCTTTCTCAGTACAATCTTGACATTTATGGCCATACTTGTCGCACACGAAACATTTTCCCATAAACTTTCCACCACTTTGCCCCTGTTGACCCCGAACTTGCTGACCATTACCTCCCTTACCTTGGCCCTGATGAGCCTGTCTCTAGCCCTGATGGCCCTGTTGTCCTTGCCTAATACCTCTATCCTCAAATCTAGAATCTCCAGATCGCAAACGCTTAGCATAGTCCCCTGTCTGGGAATCCTGCTCACTCTGATGCTGATGACTCTGCCCTAAATGAGTCCCACTAAAACTGCCCCCAGTAGTCTTGCCTTGTAGACCTGACCCAAACCCCCGCTTGACACCCTGATTATGGAAGTAGTTATCTTGGCAGTGAAGCATTGCAGCATTAAGAACATATCTATACGTACGTAGTCAAAGATTCCCCAATAAATGTTGGCGAATCTTATAGTTCAACCCATCAGTGAACATTAGAATTCTCCTCTCCTAAGTGGGTACTTCTGCTGGCACCAAATTTATTAATCTCGTAAATTCTTCCTCATATTCCACCACAGTCTTCTCTCCCTATTTCAAATCAAGTAGCTTCCGCCTCATCTCTGTCTGGATGGCTGAAGGAAAATACTTCACATCAAACCGTATCCAAAAGTCTTATAATTCATTGTGTCCCTCTCCTCCATAGTGGTCGTATCTTCCCACCATTGCAAAGCTCCCCCCACTAGCTTGAATGTGGATAGTATTTGACGTTGAACCTCAGTGCATTCAATCATTCTCAAGTGCCGTTGGATACCTTTCTTCCATTGGCTAGCAGTCACAACATCTGATCCTCCCTGAAATTCAGGTGGGTGCGCTTTCGGAAAGGCATCGCTCGCTCGTTCCCATGCAGTAGGAAACACTTGCCCTTGCACAGGTGGCACAATCGGTGCCTGTGCGGGAGCCTGATGAACAGAAGCTATAGCAGCATTGACTGCCTGAGCGACAATTGCAGCAACTTCGGCTGCAGTCATCGTACCCTGAGTTGGGGCGGGCTAAGGTGCACGTCGAGGAGGCATCTGAAACGAGAGAACACTAACAGTATTTGATATCTCAAAATAGCTGAAGATCGCAAGCATAAATAGAAAAGCAATAATCCTACTCATAGGGCTCTACATCAAAGAACGCTAAGCTGAAGACACAATAAGCCGTACAGATCCTAAAGGATACTAGAACCTGATGCTCTGATACCACCTGTAACACTCCGCATAATTAAATACCGGGTGGCCAGTCCCATACCAAATTAAAACAGAATATACAGTTGGCTCATTCTTAGCATCACTGCCAAAAACATTTACAACTCACCCAATACCCAATTAAGCTGGTGTTAAAAACTTTCCAAATTTAAATTTCAGCAAAACCATTTTTAGTTTAGGAATAACACAACACATTTTATTCTACAACACTGATAACCAAATAGATAACACAAAAGAATTTAAATGCAATTGGAATAAACATTCCCGAATAATATTAATCCATTACAATAATCCCAACAATGTCAAATGTATTAAAAAGACACGAATACAAAAGTATTTAACACTGATAGAAAAGATAACTGAATCCTTTGGGTGACATGCCCTAAATTAGAATACTGTGAATCAAAAAGATGATAGGCGTCTAAGTAAAACTCCATAGCTCCATAGCTCGTCACAATCAACTATGGTTGGCATCCCTGTTGCTGGACACCTGATATAGAGATACAATAGAAGAGAAAATATGCAAGGAAACGGGTCAGAGCCCGAATGTGTAGATGATTTTTAAAACAGCAAGTATTTAACAAGTGCAATAAAGAATTTATTATGTACATGTTAGATCCAACTCTCACTTGCTATTCTCACCTCTCAACTAGAGTGCACACTTAACGTTTCCTATTAACCTCCTAGTTAATGATTTCTCAATACTAATTTCCATCATATGATTCCATTCCCATATCATAACCCCGTATGTCCCAAACCATACGTTATATAATCATTCTTATACATTTTTCATTTATGTGAATCGTTGCTCATTAACATGAATCATTTCTCGTTAATATGAATTAAGCTTTTCAATTCTATAAGAATAAACATTCATTAACTTAATTCCATTCTTTTCTCAATTCACCGTTATCTACAATTATCACCATAGATTTATTTAACCATAATAAATATCCATTCATTCATTTAATTCATTATATATATATATTCATATATAATACGGCACCCCGAATCACAGCTGCGGTGCAATGCATTACTCTGCTATCATGTCCCATCATCGCTAGTCGCCGAATAGTGGACAAAAGGTTCAGTAAGGATTCCTCGAACCATAAGCATTAACACAAACATTGGAGGCGAACATAGTTCTCATATCCATGGGTCACGCACATACCTACGTTCCCACAGTCAGCGGACTTGTCAACTCCCCGAGAATTCTTTCATAGACCTATGTTCTCGAGCGACAAATCAAAGATCCCATGGATTCATAAGGATATGACTGGCCTCATGCACAAAATTCCCACCGATAGCAAGTCAGCTAGGTATGTCATACACATAAATTATCAATCAATCAAATAGGTATTATCATACCTATAATATAATATCAATAAGGTAATATCACTACCCTAAGATATTTCCCATACGTAGCATTATATCTCTTTTAAATTCCATGTATTAAAATATCATATCTTTACTTCATTATTTAATTATCCTCGCATCCTATAACATCTCTCGACTCCCGAAGTCATTAAGGTTCATGCGCGGAGCATCTCGCAAAGCGAAATCCAAATAAGGAACCCCTCCAATACACTACTACATAACTTTGTCGATCGAGGAGGTCCGACAACTTCAACTATGACATCGGGATAACCTCATACCCTCTTTCAAATAAATGTTTTCTAAACTCCCATCTCTATACAGGAGCCATACCACTACGCTCTTGTACTACACTCAATCCTTGCGAAATCAATAATGAGCTTAAACTTAGTGCTTGATGTTCAAATTGTAACCCTAAGGCTACCCTCTCTCAATACACAAGATTCAAATAGGATTTTCCTCATCATATATTCAGTAAGAAGTCACTAATACCCTACTGGTCCATAACATTATTTCTCCCGAACTACTACGAGTTTAGTTCTCCTTTTAATTAAGGTTAAAATCGATAGTTTCAAATCTCTTATAAACGCATCTTCTTTCACTTAGGATTAAACCCTCTTGTAAACTTAAGGATACCCAGGTGTTATATTAAATAACCGTTACTGGTCCTATATTAAATCCTCATACATCCCCATTTGGAATTTAACAAATGAATCTAGCAACCAAAATTTCCATTCAATATAATTTTCATCATTTAAATCACTTGAATCCAAATCAAATTAATTCAAATCTTATCAAGGGTTTACTGATATTTTCTAAGTCCCATAATATCCAAATAATAATTGATAAGAAGACTTTTGCGTATATGTCGTTGTTGTTGAAAGCCAAGTTAGTCAAAACCTCAAATACCTATAAATAATAATAAACTCAAGTGTAGAGGTAAGTAAGGGAGTCAATACATATCTAAGGGTGAAACACAAAATTGGAGAGGACATATATATAGATTCATTTGCATTTTATTATATTTTTTTCTATTTTTACTTTTTCTATTTTTTTATGAATTTTTCAAGGGAATATTTTAACTAGCTAACTATACTAATTTTTATAACTACTAATTAAGATGCAAAAGCTAATAAAAATTAGGTAAATAAAATTGAGCTAAAAAGTAAACTAACTAAATTGGACTCATGAGGGCTTCAAAATTTCATCCCATAAATGGGAGATTAGCCCTCAATAATCATCATCCAAAAATATGAGATACATAATTGAAAGCATGAGAAGATTAAACTAAAAGTAAAAGAGAGGAATAGATCAAACCCATTTAAGCCTTGAATTCGAATGGAATCTTCAATTTCATCATCAATCTCTCAATTACAATTCATCACTCATGTATTTATTGAATCTAAAATAAAAATAAAAAGGATAGTGGATGAATTAATAATGGAAAATTAAATAATAAAAGAGATTTGCTAAAAATGCAAATCCTAAAATTATAAAATTATACATTAGAATTCACCCAAAGAAATAAATTCTAGATCATTAATTTGTATTGAGATAATTGCTAAAAATGCAAAATCTCAACATAAAGGAATGTGTTAGAATTTACCTCCCATAAGTGATGAATTTCACTACATCAATCTATTATGAAATAATTGCTAAAAATGCAAAAATTCATAATAGAGTGGTGGGGTGAAATTTATCCTGGAGATAATTTTCACTACACACCTCTATATTGAGGTATTTGCTAAAAATGCAAATACTCAACATAGAGGAGTGGAGAGAATTTTATTACACCAAAGTTAAAACTAAATTTTAAGATCCCTTTCAAATGGGTCTTCATCCTCAATATATAGGAGGCATGGAGCATGAGGGGTAAAAATGGAAATTGGCAAGGGTGTGCATGTGGGAATGGTGAGGGGAGCATGGGGTGTGAGTGTGTTTGAGGGCATGTGGGTTAGATGAGGTGACAAAATCTAATTTGGGTGCACATGGGGGTGTTTTGGGTAAAAGGTGTAAAAGTTGGTAGTTGGGGGTAGAAATGGGAAAATGGGTTAAAAGAGGTAAATGGGTTTTATTAATCAAATGGGTTGAATGTTTGACTTGGTCTTGGCTTTTGTTTTGGCAGATTTGAAGAAGTCGTGGCTTTGGCTTTGAGGTTTGGGAAATGGGTTTAAATATGAGATGGGTTTTGGAGGTGGGTCGAGGACATGGGTTTGGGTCACCATGGCAGGGGCGACGGCTTTGAACGGAGGGTCGGACGAAGGTGGCAGCTCTGCCCGGAGGTGGGTAGCGAGGAGAGAGAGGGAGCGTCGCCGGGTTGAATCTCGGCCGGAGGCAGCGGATTTGGGTTGGGTACTGGCTGAGTCTCGGCCGGAGGCAACAGGTTAGCGGTGGGGCTCCGGCGATTGTTCGCAGGCAGGGGAGTTCGCCGTCGGTGTGGTAAATGGGTATGGTGTTGGTGATGTGTGGGTTTGTTTGGTTATGGGGTGATGAGAGAGAAAGAAGATGTTGGGTGTTTTTGGTTATGGAGGACAATGGAGGTGGGTGTGAGGAGAGAGAAAGATTTGGTGGGGAAGAAGATGAAGGGAGTGTTTTGATGGGTGAGGGTGTAGGGTAATTGATGTGGGTGAGGAAGTGTGTAGGTATTAGGATAAGTGTGTGTGTGTCATTTGGACCCTTAAAAATATAACAAGACTCAATTAAAATTAAAACTAAAAAAAATAAAATCTAACTAAAAAAACAAAATAAAAATATTTAAACTAAAAATAAAATCCTAAGCTTTTAAAAACTAAAATAAAAGAAAAGAAATAAAAAAAATGAAAAATCTAAATGAAAATTAAAGTCCTAAAAATATAAAATCTAATAAACTAAAAAATAAACTACTAAAACTAATCTTAATAAAATAAGATTACACTAAAAACTAATCAAAATCAAAATAAAGTAAAATTATATTAATAAAAATAAAATAGAAAAATAGAAAATAAAATCTAAAAAATTCTAAAATAAATCTAAAATAAATCCTAAAAACAGAAAAGACTCAAACTAAAAATCTAAAAAATAATAAAATGACACAAATAAAACACACACAGGCTTGGGGTAAGTTTGGGCTAAGTTTAGGCTCGGGTTAGGGTACGAGAGAGGGAATTAGCTCCGTTAAATGCACAATTGCCTTGAAATACGCGCTTGAGCACCGCAACGTGCATTAAGCCTGCATATTGAACAATTAAGCGCATAAGACCCATATTGTCGAGAATTAGCAACTAAAACACATCTATTCGGGGTATAAAATGTACAGTTTTGGGTGCTTATCACACCACCCCCAAACAGAGCGTTGCTAGTCCTCGAGGAATAAGATAGAGAGAAAGAGAATGATAAGTAACCAAAAGTGTACCACTTTCGCGGGCACTTGCGATTGCACTTAGCTTGTGCAACAAGCCTTTAAACCTATAGGTTGCCCTACAGGACGAGTTGTGTCTCGTGAGGGTTTGCAGGGAATATACACACAAAATTCTTTATTTGCAAAAATTTATTGAAAGGTAGTCAATCTCTTATTAGATGTAGAATAATCGCACAATCCATCACAAGAAAAATGATTTCCGAAATACAAGCTAGAATGTGTAAAAAGTTTAAGCTAAGTAAATACTCAAGGCACATCCTTCCTAGAACTCAACGTGTGTAGTGTGAATCAGTCAAAACGGGTCGAGTATCATAAAAGTAATTCCTAGATTGCCTTGTTGGAATCAACGCTTCAACTTCAAAATCTCACGGATATATTACTCTCAAACAAACTCTCGAGATATGGGTTAGTGTATCGCTCTTGTGTGTGAGGAGGTGAGTAAATGTAAGCAAGTTCAAAGGTCTCACACACATATAGGAAAGAACGAAAAATAAGAAAGAAAAATGATCTCATGAAAGAATGCTAATCATTATAGTGAGAACGTCGAGTTACTCACCACGTTGACTTTCATTTGCCCGAACACCTAGGGGAATATATGGATGATTGGGTGAGGGGAAATGAAATGAAATAGGAAGGATATGATGATGTGGGTTGTTTGGGATGAGGTAGGTAGGATAGGATGGGATGATGATATGATGGATGGATGGTGGATATTTGAGAAGAGTGTATCACTCATAGACGAACAAATGTCTTTATTTCTTGACTGCAACTTTCTCTTTTTCTTCTTTTCCAAATACACATCAATATATGAGATAAATCTGCTAAAAATACAAATAACCCCAACATAGATTTGTATTTAATTTTTCTCTATCTGAATCGTCTTTGGGAGAGATATCCGCTAAAAATGCAAACACTCTCTATGATAGATCATCTCCCTTTTTTTTTTACTTACTTACTTTTTTTTCTTTTTTTTATATATATATTTTTTTGTTTTCCAAATACGCATCAATGTATAAGATAAATCTGCTAAAAATACAAATAACCCCAACATAGATTTGTATCAAATTTTTCTCCATCTGAATCGGCTTTGGGAGAGATATTCGCTAAAAATGCAAACACTCTCTATGACGGATCTTCTCCTTTTATTTTCAACACTATTCTCCGTGGATATGGAAAATGGGTGGTATGGTATATGGTGATGATATGGAAAATGGAAGGTGTATGAATGTATGATAAATGAAATTTGGTTGGTGTATGAGTGAAGGCGTGGTGAAAATCTAGTGATCGGGACAAATTTTAAGACACGCATTTCTTACAACTCAAAAGTGATGTCGTTCTCGGTGATCAAGCCAAAATTTTATGAAAGATAATGAGATCATACGACAATTAAAGTGCGGACCCAAAAGAAGTTGAATCAACTTGTGACTCGGAGATTGCGTAAAACACTCAAAAAGGATGAAAGGCACAAATCTCACGGGCTAAAGTCTCTACTAGTGATCCTTAAGGTTCTCTTTAGAATTGTAGTACTCTTCAACTCTAAACGTAATGACATGATAAGTACGCAAATTTTTGTTGAGTCTAGGAATTCATAGTGCAAAATGCCTTGTTACGTATTACATAAGCTATTTAGAAAAAATATTCTCTAGCTTGATTCCTAGAATTTAAAAGATGGATGATTGAAAATTCACATCAATGAGTGAGATGAAAGAAACTGCACGAAATTTTTAAAAATCAGGTTTAAAACTCAAAATTTTCCAAAAGAGGTACGATTTTGATAAAATTCCCCACCCCCAAACAAAAAGGAACATCGTCCTTGATGTAGGTAAAATGATTTTTAAAATTGAGAGCATGAGGTAGGAAAGAGACTACCAGAATGAACCGCTAATGAAGTGGACAGATGAAGACAATAATAAACCTGAATAAAAAGGTGGAGAAAAGAAAAGAAAAAAAAAAGCTGTACAAGTCTATAAGCATCGTAAAACATAGGGTGATGTGAAATACCACCCCCAAACAGGATGAGACTAGTACAAGAAATGCGGGCTGCCTCCTGGTAGCGCTAAGTTTAATGTCTTCAGCCAGACCGGTCCATTCTCACCCTAAGGAAAAGAACAATGATGGCGCGGGGCGGCAGAAAATTGGGTGATGAGAATCACCCTCAAACAAGACTGAAGCGTCAGTCTTGTTTGATAATTTGACAAGGGTGAGGGTGAAGAAACACCGAACACGACCTTTTTTATTTTTTGATTTTTTGGTTTTTTAGAGAATGAAAGGAAGAAAATATTTTTAAATTTTTATTAAAATAAAGGAAGAAGATATGTTTTGGATTTTTGTGAAGAAATAGAAGGAGAAAAATATTTTTGGATTTTTCTAAAAGGGAAAGAAAGAAAATATTTTTGTATTTTTTTATAAAAATGAAAGAAAATATTTTTGGATTTTTTTTTTTTTTTTTTAAAGAAAAGGGTGGTGAAAAGATGGACTCTTGAATTTGGACGGACTAACTAAAATCGACTACCGAAAAATGGAATTGGACACACACACAAGTCAAGAAAAATTCCTAACTAGCACATAGCCAATTTTTATCTTTGAATTTAGTGAGAGGGTAGTCAAATTTTAATTAAGTCCATGGGCGATAAAAATCACGGAAATATTTTAGTGATCGCCTTTGCAAAAATATTCGCCTAGTGGGCTGCCTAGTTGATTGATTTTAAATTTAGTGATGGCTAGGGTAGCACACAATGGTAAGCGAGTGAGTCGGGTGATGAAATCCCTTCTCGTGAGTGACCGGGTGTAGGTCTTAATTAATTAATTCATCACACCATTCAAAAATAAATGCGAGAATAAAATCAAATAAGAGCACACAAGCGCACACAAAAGAATTGACTCGCTAACAGGAGAATACGCCAATCTCAATCGTCCCCGGGAGTCCTACCGACCCAAGGTAGAGAGGCCTCTAAATCCTCGCCTTTGGACGCCCTCTCTCTACCTTGTCCGGTTTCCCTTTCACGCTTGGCTTCGATTATTACAAATTTAAATGAAAATTTAATGGTGTCTCTATGCACCGCAATACAAGCCAAATAATAAAGTCCTAATACAATCCTTCTAAAATAAAAAAAATGGTACTAAAAAAAATAAAAAGTGCAATAGAAATGAATCACAAATAGGTAATCCTCGCAAGTGCTTCAAGCTCCAAAGACCGGCAACGGCGCCATTTGATAGAAAGAAAAATTACTTTTCTTAATGTCGATTTATGTCGTTGTTGCAACTTCTTTCTATCAAAAATTCCCTTGAACCTACAAAATTATAACAAAACTAGTGTAGAGGGTAAGTAAGAGAGTTAATCCAGTTTCTAGGGAGTACGCTAGAGACAAATTCAATTATAATTCACTTTTTATTTTCTTTTTGTGCTTTTTCACTTTTTCTATTTTTTTATGAATTTTTCAATGGAATATTTTAACTAACTAACTATACTAATATTTATAACTACTAATTAAGATGCAAAAGCTAATAAAAATTAGGTAAATAAAATTGAGCTAAAAAGTAAACTAACTAAATTGGACTCATGAGGGCTTCAAAATTTCATCCCATAAATGGGAGATTAGCCCTCAATAATCATCATCCAAAAATATGAGATACATAATTGAAAGCATGAGAAGATTAAACTAAAAGTAAAAGAGAGGAATAGATCAAACCCATTTAAGCCTTGAATTCGAATGGAATCTTCAATTTCATCATCAATCTCTCAATTACAATTCCTCACTCATGTATTTATTGACTCTAAACTAAAAATTACAAAATAAAAATAAAAAGGATAGTGGATGAATTAATAATGGAAAATTAAATAATAAAAGAGATTTGGTAAAAATGCAAATCCTAAAATTATAAAATTATACATTAGAATTCACCCAAAGAAATAAATTCTAGATCATTAATTTATATTGAGATAATTGCTAAAAATTCAAAATCTCAACATAAAGGAATGTGTTAGAATTTACCTCCCATAAGTGATGAATTTCACTACATCAATCTATTATGAAATAATTGCTAAAAATGCAAAAATTCATAATAGAGTGGTGGGGTGAAATTTATCCTAGAGATAATTTTCACTACACACCTCTATATTGAGGTATTTGCTAAAAATCCAAATACTCAACATAGAGGAGTGGAGAGAATTTTATGACACCAAAGTTAAAACTAAATTTTGAGATCCCTTTCAAATGGGTCTTCATCCTCAATATATAGGAGGCATGGAGCATGAGGGGTAAAAATGGAAATTGGCAAGGGTGTGCATCTGGGAATGGTGAGGGGAGCATGGGGTGTGAGTGTGTTTGGGTGCACATGGGGGTGTTTTGGGTAAAAGGTGTAAAAGTTGGTAGTTGGGGGTAGAAATGGGAAAAGGGGTTAAAAGAGGTAAATGGGTTTTATTAATCAAATGGGTTGAATGTTTGACTTGGTCTTGGCTTTTGTTTTGGCAGATTTGAAGAAGTCGTGGCTTTGGCTTTGAGGTTTGGGAAATGGGTTTAAATATGAGATGGGTTTTGGAGGTGGGTCGAGGACATGGGTTTGGGTCACCATGGCAGGGGCGACGGCTTTGAACGGAGGGTCGGACGAAGGTGGCAGCTCTGCCCGGAGGTGGGTAGCGAGGAGAGAGAGGGAGCGTCGCCGGGTTGAATCTCGGCCGGAGGCAGCGGATTTGGGTTGGGTACTGGCTGAGTCTCGGCCGGAGGCAACAGGTTAGCGGCGGGGCTCCGGCGATTGTTCGCAGGCAGGGGAGTTCGCCGCCGGTGTGGTAAATGGGTATGGTGTTGGTGATGTGTGGGTTTGTTTTGTTATGGGGTGATGAGAGAGAAAGAAGATGTTGGGTGTTTTTGGTTATGGAGGACAATGGAGGTGGGTGTGAGGAGAGAGAAAGATTTGGTGGGGAAGAAGATGAAGGGAGTGTTTTGATGGGTGAGGGTATAGGGTAATTGATGTGGGTGAGGAAGTGTGTAGGTATTAGGATAAGTGTGTGTGTGTCATTTGGACCCTTAAAAATATAACAAGACTCAATTAAAATTAAAACAAAAAAAATTAAAATCTAACTAAAAAAAATAAAACAAACAAAAAAAATAAAATAAAAATATTAAAACTAAAGATAAAATCCTAAGCTATTAAAAACTAAAATAAAAGAAAAGAAATAAAAAAAATGAAAAATCTAAATGAAAATTAAAGTCCTAAAAATATAAAATCTAATAAACTAAAAAATAAACTACTAAAACTAATCTTAATAAAATAAGATTACACTAAAAACTAATCAAAATCAAAATAAAGTAAAATTATATTAATAAAAATAAAATCGAAAAATAGAAAATAAAATCTAAAAAATTCTAAAATAAATCCTAAAAACAGAAAAGACTCAAACTAAAAATCTAAAAAATAATAAAATGACACAAATAAAACACACACAGGCTTGGGGTAAGTTTGGGCTAAGTTTAGGCTCGGGTTAGGGTATGAGAGAGGGAATTAGCTCCATTAAATGCACAATTGCCTTGACATACGCGCTTGAACACCGCAACATGCATTAAGCCTGCATATTGAACAATTAAGCGCATAAGACCCATATTGTCGAGAATTAGCAACTAAAACACATCTATTCGGGGTATAAAATGTACAGTTTTGGGTGCTTATCAATAATCACCAAAGATCCAAAAAAGGTTTGGGATAAGAATCAACATTTAAAAAGAAGTAACTTTACATATTCTGGGGAGGTCGATCGATCGAATGCAGGGAGTCGATCGATCGATCCCTCAGGTCACAGCCTGGTTTTTCTGCATTTCAGCAACTACGGGTTTAGCAACTTATGATCATTTAGACCTTCATCTAAACATCCCAAATGACTTATAATCTTTACTACATGATATATCAACATATATGAACGATTTCCAATACTCTAAACATCCTAGAATCATCAAGGGATTGGATTAAAAATCATGTTTATCTCCTTATTTTCAGAAAATTATCAACATATCATCTTCAAGAGCACATCAATGGTTTTCATAATTTCTTCAACAGATTCATGACTATTTCGTGGATTATTATCAACCTAAAACGTGAGTTTAATTCCTGTATCATTTCAATTTCTAGAAATGCATTTAATACTCCATTATTTCTTCCAAACATGAATAATCTTCTCTTTTCATACTATTGTAACATGGACAATATACAAACTTAAATTGCCCTTATCAAACACTTGCCTTTACTGAAGGTCTGATCCTTTGGTGTAGTATATCTCAGTTGGTTGTCCCTTCTACGGTCAAACTCCGGTGGTTGTTGGTGGTGGTGAACCTTGGTTCTTGTTCTTCTCCTTCCCAAGTAGGCTTTTCCCTTCCCAAGTACCCTTTCACTCTCTCTATGAAGATGGCTTCTCTAATTTGTGAAGAGGAGATGAATAAACCACATACACTTAATCTACCAGTACTTATAATAGGACAAAATCCGAAATCACTATTCATACCACCTAGAAAAATGACCAAAATGCCCTTTCGGGTTGTCCTTTCATTTCCAAATGACCCGAGACTCAAAATTAACATCCAAATAGAATTTTCTGACTATTTCGAACCTTCTGGACGCAACGAGGCGGTCAAAATGACAATAAGGTCTATAAAAAATAAATTTCCTTTTTAATTTAATAAATTAGTCCCGACACGTCCCATACCGCGTCTGACTAAAAATACAAATTATCGAAATTATATCATACAGTCATATGAATGACATCACATTCATATGTTACCTAAATATGTTTAGGTAATATTCAGAATCATCCATTTTAATATCCACCGTCTGGATAAAACCCGAATGAATTAATTAATAAAAAAAAATCCAATTAATCCATTAATTTAAAATATAACCCATTTCAAAAGTCATTTAAAATTACGGGGTTTTACATTCATGAAATTAAGATATTACTTACTGCCTAAAGTTATATATGTCATTTCAATGTTTGGTTTGATCAAATACGTGTTAACTAGACCAATGTTTTGTAATAGAATTGGCAAATGGGTGTTTGGTATATTAGAGTTTTGCCTATATTATGTACCTCAAACAGCAATAAAAGTCAAAGATTTTGATTATTTTTGCGGAAATCTATGTGAGGATGAGCCACAAGGAGAATATAAAATATGACATGCGTATTTAAATCCATGGAAGTTAATGTTAGATTGTTTGAAGCCTGAAATATTGTTAAGAATTGGGATAATATCGATATATATTAGAGGAGAACACATGTTCCTGTAATCAAGTGGAATATAAGGCTACGATAATTGGCCTATAAATCCTTTGAAGTTGTAATACTTCAACAATAAAAATCTTTGGGGATCTCAATTGGTCATAAGATAGTTAACTAGTGAATATAAGTGTCTCCTTAATGTTGCATCTTTAAATAACCAGGTGGACTTGAGTTCACTGTCCAAATTTGATGAGGTCATATTAAATTATATTCCCAAGTCTCAAAATGAAAAGGCTAGCGAAATGGCATCAAAGGCTCCTGGGTTTATGCTTGATGATAGCTTCAAAGAAAAGTTAAAGCTTAATTACATTAATTGATTTTTACCATTATTACATAACAGATGGACTTGACCCGAAATTGAAAATGTTAATATTCTTAAAGATTGGATAAATCCATTACTTTATATCAAGTTGACCCACATATTAAGAGTGATCAAAATATTGTATTAATAGCAACCAATTATGTTATGTGTGATGGAAAATTTAACAAAAGAGGTGCTACTGGAATGATTTTGGAATGCCTGAGTAAAGAGGATGGTCTAACAAACATTGCATAAGCCCATGTGGGCTTTTTTGAATCTCATAAAGATAGACCTAAAATGATTTTGTTGTTAAGAACACATGCTTTCTACTAGCCTTCCATCTTAAAATACTGTATTGATTTTTCCAAAGGATGCCAAAAGTTCCAACAACATGGTCCTCTAAACACATGTACCCGCTATTGAGACATAATATGTAGTAAAACATTTGCCATTTCAAAGGATTGGAAATTGATATCATATAAAAAATCTATCCTCCATATTCCAAATTGGATATACCCTTACTCATGGCAACATATTATTTTACAAAATGGGTGTATGGAAAAGCATTGAAATTAGTTACCCAAAATAATTTGGTAGATTTTTTTACAAGATATTGTGTATAGGTTTGGTATCCCATAAACCATAATCTGAAACAATGTCATCATTTTTTAGTCAAAAATGGAGTTAAAATTCACTTTAACATTGGGAATAAATTTGATAAAAGAAGCAACTTATTATACTCAATCAAATTTTCATGAAGAGGCTACAAATAATGTAATCAGTAACAACCAACTAGAATACAAAGATATTGGCATAATTTTTGCTAGAAGTATTATGGGGTTATAGGACATCTAAAAGGTCAATTATGAGAGTAACTCCATATGCCCTAACCTATCGAAATGATGATTTTTTAGTAATAGAAATCACTCTAAATTCGTTCACCCTATTCACCTGCCTTGCGAAGGAAAAATGAATAGAGTATATTATTGTAAGGACATTTTCCTCATGTCCGAAATGTTTCATTTATTTATGTCATACGCCGCTACATTTGGCACGTCACCTCACGATCTCACATGATGGCCTCTAGCCGAATTTCGGGAATCAAGCATGCATTATCTCCACTAATATGTCCCTCATCTGCATCAACGACTTCACGTTCCTTGATTGTAGGCTCGTAATGCAAGTGGAACGCAAGAGAAGTCAAATCAGTGAAATAAGGCATGATAGGGATGTTCAAGGGCATATTGGTAATTTTACAGCCACCGTCCGGAGGAACGGTCAACTGGAAAGTTGACGAACTTGCCGCAACAAAGATACTGGAAGAAACGGCACCTCAATCCGGGCTACGGTGAACAAGTTATGGCCCATTGAAAATGGAGATATGTTCATTGAAAAGTCTGGAAATTTTTCTAAGTGTTTAAAGCCTTGTTCCAGCACACTTTCTCGAACCCAGACCCAAACCGGTTCGGGGGGGCGAACCGGTTCGCATGGGTACCCGAACTGGTTCGGGGTACCTATACGCTGGATAGAATTTCAGCATTTTAAGATCGTGGGTCTCTTCATGTATTTCCCTATAAATATCAACTTCGGGAGAGTTGTTTTGCAAGAGTTTAGGAGACAAATTTGAGAGTCCAAATACATCTAGTCTTCATATTTTTGAGTCCCAAGACTCATGTTTTGATTCACACATCCTTGCCAAATATTTGTGAATCCTTTTGCAACCCAAGAACACAACTTTGGTTTGTTCAACCCTTGTGGAGGAGACCGTTCTTCTTCTTCATTGCAGCGCTACTGGAAAGGGATAATTCCAGCCGCAACTACAGAATCTGATACCCAAGGGTAATTCTTAGTCAACTTGTATTTTTCATTGTAATCCGATTGTAAGCCGTTTTCTTACAAATTATAGTGAAAATAAATGGTTTTGCCCCTGAGGGGGATTTTCCCTTAATTGCATGTGTTTGAATGTTCTTGCATAGATTATCAATTTATTCAATCACATACTGCTGCATGTTTAGGGTTTGTTTGTGTTAAAAGGGTTTTATATATAACTTGATCATTTGAACGCGAGCACACACACTCTTCAAATTGGTATCAGAGAAGGTTACGCTAATTTATCGCGTATTCCTATTTTCCGCAAAATTTTTCTAAGATATCAATTTTCTGAAAAAATTGATTGTTGAAAAAGTGCGTGTTCAAATGGAGAAGTCATATTATAAAATGCCTATTTTTGACGGGACAAATTATGCTTATTGGAAAGCCCGTATGAGGTCGGCTTTAAAAGCCATTGATGAACGTGTCTGGATTTTGGTTGAACGAGGGTGGACTCCTCCCACCGTGACTGTTGATAATGTGACCAACTTGAAACCTGACATTTCTTGGACTGATGAAGAAATTAAATGGTCATCTTTTAATTCTAAGGCTCTAAGTGCTATTTCTGGGTCTGTCACACCTGACGAGTTCAAACGCATAATGACGTGTACCACGTCAAAAGAGGCATGGGATGTTTTACAACTCACCCATGAAGGAACTAATGTTGTGAAAGAGTCTAAGTTGCAAAACTTGACAACTCAATTTGAAACAATCACCATGCATGATTCTGAATGCTTTGATGAATTTTATGCTAGACTTTCTGACATTGTGAATACTAGTTTTAATCTTGGTGAACATATTCCGAATGCTAGAGTTGTTAAAAAGATTCTTCGTTCTTTGCCTAAGCATTTTATCCCTAAAGTCACTGTGCTAAATTCTATGGGTAATTTAAATACGCTAAAATTGGAAGAACTTGTAGGAGATTTGCAAACTTATGAAATCGATATGTTCCCTAAAAATGCTAAATCTAAAGATAAGGGAATTGCTCTGAAAGCCAAAGAGAGAAGGAGTGAGGGGTCAGCTATAAAGAGGGTAGAGTCATCTAGAAAGAGAGAGACTGACACGTCAGATTCTGAGTGCGATTTTGACTTAGATGATTTGGCTCTTTTCGCAAAAAATTTCAAGAGGATTCTCAAATGTAAGAAAAATGGCAATTTTAAAGATAAAAAGAAATTTGAGAAAAATAAGTTTGAAAAGAAAAATGAAAAAGTTTCCAAAAATCCTCCTCTGAAAGAAAGTGAGAGATGTTTTGAGTGTGATGGTAGGGGTCATAGAGCTTTTGAGTGTGCCAATCGTCTGAATAGAGAGAAAGGGAAAGTTGTTCTTAATGCTACCCTTAGTGACGACAGTGAGGTCGAGACGGTGGATTCTGGAGATGAGTCACCGCATGAGTGTAACTTCACCGCATTCATGGCCAGCCAAGTGAGCACTCCTAGTTCTCCTCACGACGTTGAGGATGATGCTTCACAGGGACACCTCGACAGTGAGAGCGATGTGAGTGAAGGGGAGGATGACAGAAGTGAGAACGAGAGTGATATACAACGCGCCTACGCTGAGTTATATTCCGAGTCATTTAAAACTAAAAAGCGTAACAAAGCGTTAGTTATTAAGATCACCTGCTTAGAGGAAGATTTAAAGAAAGCAAGAGAAAGAGAGTTCTCCACTTGCACCGCCCTGAGAGAGAGAGATTCTACATGTGTCGAGAATGAGAATTTGTTTAGAGAGAGAGAGAGAGTGTTTTAGGGAAAGAGAGAGGGGACTTGATTAAACAAGTGTCTAGTCTTACGAGTCAGCTACATTCCTACGTGGAGACTCGGAAGAAACTTGAAGCCCTTATTGCCCAGCTGACTCATGATCTTGAGAAAGCACGGGAAGTCAAGGTACAAATCGAGGACAAATCTGGGAAGATGGGAAAGATGCTCCTCGGCCCCACTTTAGGTTTTGGTGATCGTCAAGGAATTGGATATGATGGTGCCTCCACGTCCCAAATTGCACCTGGACCAGTTCCTGAGTTTACTACAACTCCTTATGGTCACCGTTAAAAACCTCGAAGGAGAGTTCGACCAAGAAAAGAAAACCAAGGTCCGCCTTTGACTGTGCTCTTTTGTACTTATTGCAAAAGAAAAGGCCACCTTAGGGAAACTTGCTATAGCATGGGTCGGACACGACGTACTACTACTCCACCACATCATACTGATGAGTTTTCTAGTCTGAGAGAGCGAGTTGAGTTCTTAGCTGCCACGACTCAAAGTTTAATGGAAGAATTTCGACGGATCTCTTTGCCGTTAGTGAATGCTTCTCACATTCCAGCTAAAATCAACAACAACAAAGGCAAACAAAAGGTCATCTCGACTTGGGTACCTAAGAAAGATAAAAAGGCTTTTGTTGTTCATGTTGCTCTCAAAGCACATAATACCTCTCAGTGGTATTTTGATAGTGGGTGCTCTAGACACATGATAGGTGATGCCTCATTTTTTACTACTCTTGAGGACTATCAAGATGGCAGAGTCACCTTTGGAGATGGGAGTAAGTCTAGCATTATAGGACGAGGTACTATCGAGTTACCTGGTTTTCCTAAGCTAGAAAATGTTTTGTATGTCAAAGGTTTGAAAGCAAACCTTCTCAGCATTAGCCAATTGTGCGACACTAACCTTGCAGTAAAGTTTGACCGGGACGCGTGTAAAGTCTACAATGAAACCGGTAAACTATTAATGCAAGGGGTGAGGACCGAGGATAATTGCTATGGGACTGAGCCCACATCCTCACTTATCTGCAACAGCGCCACGATCACTCCTATGGATCTATGGCAGCAACGTCTAGGTCACGTGAACGTTAGAGATCTTAATCGTCTATCTAAAAAGGACCTAGTACGTGGCTTACCATCTCTTAGAAAGTCAACTTCAACCGTTTGTGGACCCTGTCAGTTGGGAAAACAAATTCGTAGTCCTCATAGGAAGTTGCATTCCATTACCACCTCTCGTGTTATGGAGTTGATTCACATGGATCTTATGGGTCGCACTCATACTGAGAGTCTAGGTGGTAAGAGGTACATCCTCGTGATGGTAGATGATTTCTCCAGATACTCCATTGTAGGTTTTCTGAGAGAGAAATCCAATGCTGTAGATTTCTTAACGACTAAGTGCCGTGTCCTGCAAAATTAACACGGTGTCACTATTAACAGAATACATAGTGACAACGGCACTGAATTTAAGGAAGCAAAGGTGGATTTGTACTGTAATAGCCTTGGGATCAAACATGAGTTTTCTGCTGTGAGAACTCCTCAGCAAAATGAGATTGTTGAGAGAAAGAATAGAACGATCCAAGAGATGGCTAGATCTATGCTTCTAGGTCGTAAAGTTTCTAGGAGATTTTGGGCGAGGGCAGTGTCTACTGCATGCCACATGGTGAATAGGGTTTATTTGCGTCCACACACACTACAGACACCTTATGAGTTGTGGACCGGCAAGAAGCCCAACCTGGCGTATTTCCGTGTTTTTGGGAGTAAATGCTACATCCTACGGGATAGAGAGCAATTAGGAAAGTTCGACTCCCGGAGCGACGAGGGAATATTTCTAGTATATTCATCGAATAGTAGAGCATACCGGGTATTTAACCTGAAGAGCTCTAGGGTTATGGAATCAATAAACGTTAACGTGCAAGATGACGAACCTTCGACGGTTATTGATCCTAACCTTAAGTGTGAGGATGAGGATTGTTCTGACAGTGATTTACCTGTTCCTCTCTCACACTCTGTGGATCCTACTCCTGTGTTAGGGGACACACCTGCTTGGGTTCGCAAGAGTCATGACCCTTCTGCCATTGTTGGTGATCCCACTCTAGGGGTCAAGACTCGTGCTCAGCTAGAGAACGTTGTTAGCCATCTTTGCTACATGTCCAAAGTCGAGCCCAAGAACCATAAAGAAGCACTCAAGGATAAACACCGGATATCTGCTATGCAGGATGAGTTGCTTCAGTTTAAATAGAATAATGCCTGGGAATTAGTCCCCCGACCTAGTGAGACTAATGTGATAGGTACCTGGTGGATTTTCAAGAACAAAATGGATGAATATGGTACCATAATCATAAATAAGGCTAGGTTGGTCGCTCAAGGCTACACACAGATAGAGGGTGTAGACTTTGGGGAGACATTTGCTCCTGTTGCGAGGCTTGAGTCCGTTCGTCTTCTGCTCGCCATCGCATGTCATCTGCGCTTCAAGGTGTATCAGATGGATGTCAAGAGTTCCTTTTTGAATGACATTTTACAGGAGGAGGTTTATGTGGAACAACCAAAAGGGTTTGAAGACCCTCAGCACCCTGAGCACATCTACTATCTGAGGAAAGCCTTGTATGGTTTGAAGCAAGCACCCCGTGCTTGGTACGAGAGGCTTACTTCCTATCTCTTAGCTCGTAGATTCAAGAGAGGGGGAGTAGATATGACGTTGTTCGTCGGGAGAGATAACGGTGCTATTTTGGTTGCCCAGGTCTATGTGGATGACATAGTCTTTGGATCCACATGCTCCCAGCATGCTCATCACTTTGAGGAGGAGATGAAAAGTGAGTTTGAAATGAGCATGGTTGGTGAGCTTACATTCTTCCTTGGTCTCCAGGTTCGTCAGCTAGAGGATGGGATGTTCATCTCCCAATCCAAGTATGCTAGAGACCTAGTGAAGAAATTTGGTTTAGACTCCGCTAAGCATGCCCGTACACCTATGAGTACCACTACCAAGCTTAGTAAGGACATTTGAGGCAAGGACGTAGAGCAAACCTTATATCGGAGTATGATAGGTAGTCTTCTCTACTTGACTGCCAGTCGTCCCAATATCGCCTATAGTGTTGGAGTCTGTGCGCGATATCATGCATCCCCAAAAGAGTCACATTTACTTGCTCTAAAACGTATTATTAAATAAGTAAGTGGGACTCTCTCATACGGGATTTGGTATTCCTTTGATACCGATGACCGTCTGTCCGCCTATTCGGATGCCGATTGGGCTGGGGATGTAGATGGATGTAGGATCACTTCTGGTTGGTGTTTCTATTTTGGTTCTGCTCTTGTCTCCTGGCTGAGCAAGAAGCGAAATTATATCTCTTTGTCCACTGCGGAGGCTGAGTACATAGCAGCCGGGAGTTGTTGCACACAACTCTTGTGGATGAAGCAAATGCTTGAGGATTATGGGATATCACAGGACACCATGACCATTTCCTGTGATAACACGAGCGCGATACACATATCCCGCAATCCAGTTCAGCATTCGCGCACAAAACACATCAGGATACATGAGCACTTTATACGTCAGTTAGTTGAAGAGAAAGTCGTATCCCTGAGTTTTGTTCCCACCGATCGTCAGTTAGCCGATATTTTCACGAAACCTTTAGATGCCCTTAGATTTGAGAGTCTTAGGAAATCTTTAGGGATTTGCACAGTTGACTGAAGGGTTGGTCTATGTCTAGAATAGGATGCTCCTTCATGTTCATATCATATGCTTCCTATTGCTAGTCTGTTTTATATGTACCATTGCTTAGTTGTACAACTTTGTTTTATTCTTGTTTCTTTTTATATTTCTTTTGAAAAAATACAAAAATATTTTCCTTTAAGAAAAATTTTGAGAAAAAGCACAAAAAGATTTTATTTTGATAATTTTTTTTTTGAAAAAGGCCAAAAAGATTTTTCTGTTTTTGCACCTTTTATGGATGAGCATTTAAGTTAGCCAAGTCACAACTCCATTCCATATATCCATGTGACTGTTTGATAGAGATTTGAGAGGCTACATCATTTCATCCATGTGCTTTACATTGGTTGGAGTCTTTGAGATGTAATTAGTGATATCTTCCTACATGTTTGACTCCTATATCCTTTATTACACACATGCACGGCTATATTTGATTATTGCACTTATCTATCTCAGGTTGGCTTGCATGTTTTCATCTCAATCCTGTCTATACAATGTACAATATGCGATAAAACTTGACAAGATTGGAATGCATGTAAAAACCGTTTTGGTGAGACTATGTGTTTCTGTATAACGGGGAGGGGCTGCGAAAGGTAATCATCTATCCTTTGCGCAAAATCCACCGTTAAAAAGGACCTAAAAATGGAGGAATTTTAATATCCGAGGTCCAAAGAGGTTAAAAGAGCCCGAAAAAATTTACAGGCAATAAAAAGCAATTCATGCCAAATATGGGCCACTTAGGTTTCACCATCAATTCTCCAAAGTTTGAGAATTTAGAATGCCTCTATTCAAAATTATATCTGAGGGAGTTTGGTTGGAGAATTTTTAAACGGGTTTGCACTTCCTTGAAAGTCCTGAAAAAGCATAAAATCATTTTGGACGTTGTTGGTGTGAAAATCATTTTGAGCTTTGATTTGTTGATTTGATTGAGTCAATATCTTATACTGTCACTCTTTTACACCAAAGGAAGCATTTGAGTTCATTCGCTAGGAATATCCAATATTCATCGTGCACATATGTCATGTTTGTATGCATTGATTTTCCTATCGAATTTGATCACACCACTTCATTTACGCTATCATCGACTTGGGTGCTTTCTGTTTATTCATGGTGTTCTTTTATCCTAGTGACACCCCGCACTTTCTTATTTGATTTATTTCTCTAATTTGTCTATTTGGGGACATCATAAAAAGGGGGAGAAAGAATTATCATATTATGGGGAGTTTGAATTTTGGGGGAGTTTTTGAGATGATTGCATATGTTTTTATCATATATTGATATCCATGTTATCTCATTTCAAACTCGATATGTCACGTGGTTTTTGCCTTGTCTCATGTGTGCAGGTATGAAGATTGCAGATCTATATGTTGCACACCCTGATGAGAAAAGTTTTGAGATTCTTGAAGAATTGAAGAACAAACGATGAAGACTATTCATTTGTACCTTTTCCAGTTTTGGGTTCATGGGAGGGTAGATTCGTATAGGCAATTTCATATTTGATAATTCGGATTTTTTATGTATGTACCGTCATAGACATAGGGGGAGATTTGTAAGGACATTTTTCTCATGTCCGAAATGTTTCATTTATTTATGTCGTACGCCGCTACATTTGGCACGTCACCTCACGATCTCACATGACGGCCTCTATCCGAATTCTGGGAATCAAGCATGCATTATCTCCACTAATATGTCCCTCATCTGCATCAACGACTTCACGTTCCTTGATTGTAGGATCGTAATGCAAGTGGAACGCAAGAGAAGTCAAATGAGTGAAATAAGGCATGATAGGGATGTTCAAGGGCATATTGGTAATTTTACAGCCACCGTCTGGAGGAACGGTCAACTGGAAAGTTGACGAACTTGCCGTAACAAAGATACTGGAAGAAACGGCACCTCAATCCGGGCTACGGTGAACAAGTTATGGCCCATTGAAAATGGAGATATGTTCATTGAAAAGTCTGGAAATTTTTCTAAGTGTTTAAAGCCTTGTTCCAGCACACTTTCTCGAACCCAGACCCAAACCGGTTCGGGGGGGCGAACCGGTTCGCATGGGTACCCGAACCGGTTCGGGGTACCTATACGCTGGATAGAATTTCAGCATTTTAAGATCGTGGGTCTCTTCATGTATTTCCCTATAAATATCAACTTCGGGAGAGTTGTTTTGCAAGAGTTTAGGAGACGAATTTGAGAGTCCAAATACATCTAGTCTTCATATTTTTGAGTCCCAAGACTCATGTTTTGATTCACACATCCTTGCCAAATATTTGTGAATCCTTTTGCAACCCAAGAACACAACTTTGGTTTGTTCAACCCTTGTGGAGGAGACCGTTCTTCTTCTTCATTGCAGCGCTACTGGAAAGGGATAATTCCAGCCGCGACTACAGAATCTGATACCCAAGGGTAATTCTTAGTCAACTTGTATTTTCATTGTAATCCGATTGTAAGCCGTTTTCTTACAAATTATAGTGAAAATAAATGGTTTTGCCCCTGAGGAGGATTTTTCCTTAATTCCATGTGTTTGAATGTTCTTGCGTAGATTATCAATTTATTCAATCACATACTGCTACATGTTTAGGGTTTGTTTGTGTTAAAAGGGTTTTATATATAACTTGATCATTTGGACGCGAGCACACACACTCTTCAATTGTGTTTTCATTATTATTTTTTTTAGAAATTTGATATGCTAACATCATTTCCATTTTCTACACATATTTTATTTTCAACACCACATATTAAGCCGTTATTTTCACTTTAATTTGAATACTTCTATCAACTCTATTTATTCTTCTTCAATAATGTTGTCTATCTCTCTCCCTCTCTCTCTCTCTATGTGATACATACATACATACATACATACATACATACATACATACATACATATACACTCTCAGACTGTAACATGCCTCATGCTTCCACCTCTATCCTTCTCTCTCATCTACCTATGAAATCGTCGTATTCTCACCATAGACCTTACCACCTCACCATTTCTACTCGTGGATGATCAACTAAATGATGACGTCTTTTATGTTCGATTGCTTATAACTTTTTTTTACCTCTTTTCTTTGTCATCTACCATTTTTAGATTGGATGGATTCAAGCTTATTAGGGTTTTAGGTTGAAAGTTGGGATGTGTGGATTTTTGTATTAGTAGTTGTTACTATAACAACTTTTTAATTTATATTTTTATATGTAAATATATATGAGTCATGTTTTTATATATATATACACTCTAAGGTGTACCCGTGCCGATGGCACGGCGATAATTTTGTTCACGTAATATTTTGTACCTATGCCAATGGCACGATAATAAATTTGTTCTCGTGATAAATTATTTCCTGTAATATGTAAATCATTATTCCCAATGGCATGGTGAAGTCACGAAGAAAATTTTCCAATCTACTTAATTGAAAACAACAAAAAATTTCAATGTATGTAACTTCACAACGGTAAAAAGTTCTTTCCCCGACAAAAAAAAAGTGTAATTTAAAAAGAATGGACAATAATTCTTGACACAAAAAATAGCAATTTAGGTAACCTAAAAAAGTTATTTAAAATAATAATTGTTATCTAAACACTACTAACATGATTGCCTAATAAATGTATTATTTTTATAGTCATACAGCACATGTTCTTCAAAAGGTGTATACTATGGGACTACTATATGAACGTGAATTCAATCCACCATCCCGATAGTTACAACTACGCTACCTGAATAATTTTTATGAGTGCAAAACGTAGGAGATAAAACAAATTAAGAAATAAAACTCTAATTTGTGTGTAATTCTTAATCCTAAAAAAGATGTATATTTTGCCATTAATAACTTCTTTATGCTCGCAATAATTTTCATGAATAACAAAAAAATGGAATGTAGAAAAAATGAAATGTCCAAAAAAAAAAATAATACCACAACCTAATGAGAATATTTTATTTGAAAGGTCACTGTTGTAATTATTTTATTGTAATTGTTTAAAAAGAATCGTAAAAGTAAGATTAACGAACAACATATATATAAAGTTTGGTTTTGAGTTTTGTCATTCACATTTAGGTCATATAACAAATAAATTACTCTTACTGTAATTAGTTTCATTACTTTGTTAAGGATCACATATATTTTTGTTTTGTAAAAAGATTGTTTCAATTAATGGTGGCCTACTTTGAAAGTTAAATTTTACTTACACAATTTCTATCAAACTATAATGAGCTAAGTGCTATATTGATTTTGAGGTTTCCATGAAGGTACATCGAGCCTTGTGTTAAACTTTGACAGATTATCGATTGACTTAGGCTCCATTTGTTAAAAGTTACTTTTTAGTAAAATATGTGAAACTATAATACCAAAAGTATCCAACTATTTAGTATCTCAAATACCAAAGTATCCAACTATTTAGTTACAACTAATTAAAAGAAACTATTTAGTTGTCAAAAAAATATATGAAATACCAAAAAGTTATGATATAACAATACTAAAAAAATCCAATCACACGTGTTAGAGTCTCATTATTGATTGGAAGAAGAACCACATTACACAACATGTTCATCTCATTACATGTTTTATATATTATATTATATTTTTTTTGTGACGGCCTATGTCTCGATTCATATTTACGTGTTATCCATGTTTATATATGTATGGGTGTTTATTATATTTTTTGTTTATTATTTTGTGTCTATGTGTATGTGTCTCCATGTTTATATTTGTATTAGTATTTTTATATTTAATATTAGTATTTATTTTGTGTGTATGTGTTCACATTTATATGTTATTATTATTATAATATATTTTTATCCAACACAGTACACCCCTTAAATCCATAACCACATTGTCTCTCCCTCACACGCTCATTAAACCCCCAATACTCCATATTTTTCTACCCGATAATTCCTTCGCTCTCCTCATACAACCTATTTACAACCCCTCACCCTCAAAACTCAATTACCTTGTATGACCTATTGCTTTATGCAACATGTACAAACCACCAAAACTATACCATCCCACATAATCCCTATATCTACTCCTTCTCTATTTACTCATTTATCCTTGTACCACTTGTTGCTAACCTACAAACTCATCCCTGTTAATAGTTGGTACCGTATGCCCCTGTTGTTTTTAGCTTCTCTCTCTCTCTCTCTCTCTCTCTCTCTCTCTCTCTCTCTCTCTCTCTCTCTCTCTCTCTCTCTCTATCTATCTATCTATCTATCTATCTATCTCAGTCACTCTCAACACACATATTCATAAACTCTATTCCCTATCTCTCTACCAAATATACCCGTTTCCACTTAAAAAGAATAAAGTTTTTAAGTATGCTAGTGAAATTTAAAAGAAAAAAACACAAATCATCTAAGAGTAAATATTGCAAAAAAAAATCTTATGCCCAAGAACTGAAAGTATCCCTTTTGTTATCTCCTCACCCAAACAGAATAAACATGAGAAACTCATTTTTTTCACTATTAATGAACTAATAAACTAAGTTTTGAGATTTATAAAAAAAGAGGCGAGAAAAATTGTTACTCACACATGAGGTAAAACCAACAAATATTTGCTAAAATATTTGTTATGAGGTTCTCAAAGACTGTGAAACCCTTATAATGTTCTTCTGCCACTCCATTCCCCAAGAAAATGAGTCATCGGGGCAAACATTGCATACAAAAAACAACGAGTCCTATAAATAAGAAAGACAAATTGATAGAGAGAGAAAAAGAGATAACTGGACACCTTTAAATATGAGAGTAAGACAAAAAAATATTCAAAAATAAAAATAAAAGCAAGACACCCAACGTATTCTAACTATGTATTTCTTCACCAGCGAAATCCAATTTTTTAACTGTGTATTTCTTCACCTACAATCTATCGAAAAATTTAGAATACAAAGAAGAAACATAAAAAAATTTACAATACAGATAAGATACCTCACATTTCTTCATTTTCACTTCCCGTTACAAAGATTTATGCCCTGTTGTGCTCGCTAAATTCTTCCCCTGCTGTAAAGCCAATGTTAATGCAAATACCTAAATTAGATGCCAATTTGGTGAACATTAAAATTGGTACCCTACTTTAAAATGCAGAAATAAAAAGTGCATATAAATGAAAATATGAGGTTGAGACCATTTATTTGAAAAGGACTCATTATACATTCAGCAATATTTAATTGTCAATGATGCATTCAGAAAATGATTCGTTATACATATGAGGTTGAGACCATTTATGAAAATTAATGAAAGCTCAATAGATAAATTAAATGACGTGGTATTTGAGATGATTTATTTGGTGTGCATAGGAAGATCAATGTGACACCTTCAATGTCATCCTCTGTAATTCTTTATATTAGGTTTATAAAAACCCACCATAACATTCAGTCAAGAATAGATCTTAAAAAAACAAAGAAACAACCAGTCAAAAAAAAAATAGAATTCAAAGGTACTTTAATTTTTTACTCCATATAAAATAAAATAAAAACTTAAATCCCAAAAACTTAGTCTCCAAAGAGAGATCATCTTGAAGATCGAATCTGCAACAAAAAACTGAATAAAAATATGATATCACATCTTGTTAACCTTACCTTTGTAACTGTACAAAATTTAATTTTACGGGCACATCATGTCCTTACATGGAAACTACACCAACAGTAAAATAGTAAATTCATTCAACCTCTAGTCATTAGAAAACTTAGATAGATAAAACAAAACCAAGCTTAGGAACCCGTATGTCACCCAGAATTCAACCCGCACCTGTTATACTGAACCCGCACCCATTTTTCACTACAGATGGTTGGATCCTGTAACTATTTCGCCATAGACAAAAGAGGTTAGAGTAGAGCAAAAGAGAGAGACGATTGTATCTGCAAGAGAGAGAAGGCTATGAAATTTTAAAACCCCATTTTGGATGTTGGTCTGAAAAAAATAGTAAAATTTGTTTTACCCGAATATACATGCCCTCCTTAGATCTTTTTACCGGCGGGATCATGTTAACTCCGAGTTCTATTCCAGTTTCTTTGATTTGGTTTCTAATGATGAAGCTTAGTTCAACTTCTTAGCATGACTATGGCGTTGCATCGCAACTTCAGAGAGATAGAGAGAGAGAGAGAGAGAGAGAGAGAGAGAGCTAATATAAAATGAGTGTAAAATTTCAAATTAAAGTAAAATCCACTTCCCAATATCCCTTGAGCCACACGCATCGACCCACTCATAGATCAAATATGATGAAAGAGATCCTTAAATTAAATTACTATGTTGTCCCTAAAACTAATTCTCACTCGTGGCACAATTTTACCACATTAGATGAAAATTTCTAAGAATTAATCTCAGCTGTAAGTTGATAAAGACCAAACTCACCAAGTTTCAATCTCAGCTATGTTAGGAAAGACAAAAAGTCCCTCCTTCTTTATATATATATATATATATATATATATATATATATATATATATATATATATATATATATATATATATATATATATATATATACATATATATATATATATATGGTTGTTATGTATATATAGCATATACTTTTTTTCCTTTTTTTTGTATCAATACCTTATTAATATAAAATATTGTCAATGGAGTAATTTTCACTTTCTTATTTACCACAATATAGTTTTTTCCCAACAAAACTGGAATAGAGTTGAACGTGTACAAATAATTTTCTCACAAAATGATTTTTCATTTAATGTTTTTAGCATTGGTGTTCCTTCACTTATTAGATCATTGTCTCATTTTGATGGTCTTTTTTGTTAAAATATAAACACTCCAATATCACTATTGATTAAGTGGCTTGTTATTAGAGACCACATGGGTGAAGAAAACGTATTATTTTATTGACGATTTCGATTTTCATGGAGGTTTTTTGGCGATCAGTTGTGGTATTTTTGTTACATTTTTAGGGCCGTTCCATTTTTTAGCTTTCTATTTTATTGAACTTGTAGGTTTAGAATGGTTTTGAACTTATTCAGATGTGATGTTAATAATCTGATTTCCTCATAGTTTTTTTCGCGATGGGAGTACAATAGTTTTTTTTCTTTAGTTTGTTAAGACATTATTCATTATTGGTGAGATTTCCTTGCAAACCTTAAGGGAACTAATGGAAAAGGTTAGCAAGTGGCATAAGTCCATGATTGTGGAGATTTGCCAAAAATTTTGACTTCAAGTTATGATATATTAAAGTTCTAAAAAACGAGGAACACATACTATCGATTCTCATTTGCTTGTTTGGTTATTATGTTTATGAATAATGACATGAGTCCCAAACATGTCCCTAAATTATGTGGCATAGGTGTAAAGAAATATGTTTGCAATTATAATTATATTTTTTTACATGATTATTCTAATGATTTGTTCACTTAAAATAATAGGGGAAAAAAATTAAAGAGATGTCATGGATTAAAATATGAAAGTGTTTTCTTGAGCTAAAACCGGGTTTTTGACAATTATCGTTTATTCGATTTTCCCTTTTTTGGATAATATCCCCAAATTGGTTAAATAAATTATCATGTAAGTTTGACATACAACAAGGTAACTCATATGATTGGTGATTGAAATGTTTATTATAACTTTAATTAAATACTTTTATACATTTTGTTTTTGTGCATTTTTCTATTATGGTTATATATTTAGTGAATTTATAATTTTGACATAAACACGTTGATTTTCGTCTCAATTTAGGAATAAACACGACATCATTTCATATTATAAAATCCTGAGACCAATAAAGACTTTTGTATTAACTTGGGATCATTCTGTGTTATCGCATTGTGTTTGAAATTGCAACCTTAATGAAATAAAATTAAATTAAATCAATGAAAAATTTAGAATATTGTTTACTATTATAGAGTTTATTTTTTATTTTCATACCTAACTAGGTAAATTTTCACATTTATTTCTGGAATATGAAACATGAATGTTTTTAATTTAAATGTTAGTCAACTCATGATAATGAATTACAAATTAGTGTACTGGAAACTTTTTTATCATACTAAATAGTTTCGTTATATTCCTCTATAAACAACTTATAATACGACATAGAACAATTAATGGATCCTCTTACATTAAAAAATTCAGTTTCACCGTTCCATTAACACACGCACACCCTAATATTTTTATATATTGGCAATCAAATGTCATGGAAACTTTTAAATATAAATGAACTAAAATTGGTCAAAAAATTCTTGTATATGACTCTTTTCGTTTTGATTTGGAACCCCATCCCTTCGAAGGAGTTTGAATTGTTGGTAAACACCTATATATCCTTTACCGGTTGTTTTAATTTGAGTTCAAGGTCATCTACCTCCATGCATGTCCTTTCCATCTCAACAGTGACTACATAAATCTTCTTCTATAATTCTTCACTCTCTTTGAAATGATTACTCTTATTATCTTCAATAACTTTAAAATCTTGTACACCTATAGCTACTTCAGCTTTTTGGTATGAGAAGTGAGCATGGTCTACAAATAAGTGATTTTCCTCAGCTTCCACTTGGATCACAGTGTGTCTAATGCATGGAAGTCCTATAACAAAAGTTTATATTATCTTTAGATCACTATCATCCACTTTTTCAAGATAGAAAATTGAACAAGTTTTTTCTAGTGCACTAAGAAAATAAAAATCAACAAAAGCCTCAAAAGGAACCCTATCAAAACTTCAAAGTAACTACAAATATTAAGAAGTTCCAAATTCCCAATGTTCAATACTTGGTTGGGGTTAAAGAACATGATATAATTATTTCTTCACAGTCCTGGTAAAGATCTGCAAAGTTTAAAATAGGACTTCTTACATAATTTGTTAAAGTTTAACTTGAAAATTAATGAGTTCAATTCATGTCATCAAATCATGAAGGTCTATATAGATGGAGGATCAATCTCATCTAGTGGGGGATCATCCCCAAAAAGAGAACCCATTGGTTTTAGAACATTCGTAGGAGTTGGGAGAATGACAATTGATTTGTATTACTATTAATAGGATTAAAACATTGATTGGGCTCTTATTCCATTGGAGTTGAAGTCAAAACAACTTTTTCTTTAGAAATGGGAATGGAGACATGATGGTTAACATTTATTGTAGTTATTTACTATAGACACCCCATCCAAAGACCTCACTAATAACCTCTTTAGGTCCCCATAACTCACTCGATCATCATAAACCCTAAGTCATACTCCAAGTATCGATCTAGAGGTTATCGGGAACTCCCAGTCCCCCGTTGACTCTGATCCATTTTCTTTCCTGTGCAGAAACTTAATGAATCTTCTAAGAGCTTTGAATTCCGTCTCCAATGGTCTACCCCATGTGAAAATTGTCCCTGCGATTTGGACAAATGGTTCGTTTTACCTCTAAAAATTGATTTAAAGGCCATTGAGTGCTCCCGAGCCCCTTTTACTCCGGTTAGCTACCCATCTTGAGTTAAGCTCAATAAATTTCTAAAGGTCCCAAAATCCCCTTTACATCGGTCTGCACCATTCACGAATCATCCTTACAGTATGAACGAATGATCTATTTTACTCTGAACGGTCATTAGGCACATCCGACCCCATCTAACTTCGGTCAATTCTCCAACTCGAATAAAGCTAAATGAAATGTCGAAGGTCACTAAATACCATTTCCATCGGTCCATCCTGTGAATGAATTCGCCACATATTTCGGATAAACGTTTCATTTTTCTTTGAATATTTCTCGTCCAGGCACCGATGAGCACTTTTGAGCCCTATTTGACCTTGGTCAAATATCAAACTCGAGAGTATCCCGATGGATTCTTAAAGTACTCTGAATACCCTTTTCAATGGTCCACCCCTTGAATAATTCGGGCCTATAGTTTTCATTTATGACCTTTTTCAAAAAACCTATCCCAAACAGTCGAATGGAACCCTCCGAACCCTGCCTATCGGTAGTTTGCCTGGGGCTTTATATCGATACTTAGTTACAAGACCATGATGACCAGAACTCTCCTTGTCCCTACAAGTATAGGCCATGAACGCACATTAAACTGAACCCCTGAGCATCCATCTTAGCATTTCAGAGAACATTATCTTTAATTCAAAATTGTTCCCTTCCTAAAAAAGCCTATCTTCCACATTCCGTTCTATATTTTCTTACCTAATTTAGTAAATTCCTTCCCATCTCTTCATACAACCTTCAGCTCATTATAAGATCAACATATCTACACTCTAAATCAACATCAAATAAACATAAGGAGGTCCAATTCTCCATCGTTTTCCATAAATTCTCTTATTTTAGTATTAATTATTTTTTCTACTTTAAAACATTTTTTCATTAAATCATATATATTAGTACCAAACCTTTATTAGTAGTAGTTCCACCTACTCCCTTTTCGTAAAAAAATAAAAATAAGAAAAGGATGGTTTACCTATTAATTCAAAACGTGGGACTGTCATGACACATTCTCACTCTTAAAGCATGTTTCTCTCTATACACACACCCTAGGATAAATCTATTATTTGGATTTATGAATAAAACCCCACCCTATGTTATCTACGAACTACATGGACATTGATTCCCCTTGGGCTATGCATACGTCTTAGATAAATCCCGATATTTGAATCCTCCCTTATGCGAGTTTGTAATATTACTTTCATATTACATATATATTTTGTTTATGGATGTCATATTCTATCATGCCTGTGTGTCATCGGATATATGAATTCGTTCTTCCATAACCACTTCTGATTCAACAAACACTCATCCGATATTTGAATTATTATTGTTGGGAATACTTCTAAGGATGAATTCACTCCATCCTTTTCCATGATGTGAGTTGAATGATTCCTTTATTTATCTATATTATTCCCATAACCACACACATCATGGAGTCCAATAGGAGATTATTAAAACATGCCTATGAGGGACCAAAAGGGTGGGATGGGTCCCTAACACCATCCCATTCTGTAATTTAGTCCCCTAACATTTCAACTAATTGGTTTCGTAAGCATCAGTATTGTCCTTGATGCCGTTCTCTCGAGGGGTAACATTTCTTTTACATGTTTTCTTTTCATGGCTTTTGTAAACAGGATTGAAACTCTATCTCTACACATTATCCCACAGTAATGATGGTCGAACCCCCCGAGAAATGGAACAATCCCTTGTGCACAGTAAAGGGAAGCCCCGTAAAGGAGAAATGAAAGGGGAGGCCCCCGGGAAGGCCACAATGGAGACTCTGTTGGGCAAAATCTTTTAAGAGGACTAGACTCTATTTTTGAACGGGTGTTATTATTTTTTCCATGTGCGTATGCTTACTTGTATGTTCCCCTTACACCTTTATTTACTTTTCATGTATATCTACCTCACACTTATCTCAATCATGCTCCATATCCATGTATATATCACTTTTCACTTATGCACTGCACACACTTGTATATAATATCCATGTACACTTCACACACTTACAATTATATATAGATTCACTTCTACTCACATGCTTCACATACCACTTAGATTATCCATTCTTAGGATGCACTAGCACACACCCACATTTCTCACACTTGTATATATCTATGATGACTTACACTTATCACACACCACTTGTAGTTGACCCATGTAAAGGCTCACTACCGCACACTCTCACTTGTATATATTTATATGTCACTCACTCACATATAGACATGCAAACCTATCACCATGTTTAGTATAGTCTTCATGCTCTATGCTAGATCTACTTTTCATGATACTTGTATACACTCCCTCATTACTATAGTACTCCCCTTTTACTCATCATGAAAATATAATAATCTCTCTTTCTATAATACACTAATTAAAACTCATGCATTTTTTCACACTACATCAACAAGATCATGGAATATTGACTAAAATTTTATCCCGTACTACGAGGTCACTTTTTAATGGGCACTTATCCTACAAGGCATAGTTAGCCTAAGTGATATGACTTTAACATTCCATTAGCCTCCTACTACAAACATATATAGAATGGTTTCCCCCGTATCGTACAACTTTATCAAACTCATGAAGCTAGGTATATAGTAGGGAATTGACTGACGTACGTCGAGTATATCGAATTCCCTCTCTCACGTATAGTCCCCATGAGGTATATCGTGATGCCATTCATGTACATACCGATATATCAAATTGTTTGTCCACACGTACCGATGAATGATTATGATTATAGGAAAGAGGTATATCGTAGAAGTTATGTCGAAGGAGGTAACCCTTCCACTAAATTGCCTAAACCCTATATAGGTGTCAAACTTAGGGCACTCATATTTAGTTTTCCAATTAACCTACGAAACTCTATTAAAATTTTTGGTCGACAAACCGATCGAAGTTCAGCACTATTTTGCATTTTTTTCAAAACAGTACCATGTCCATACCCTAAAAATAAGTCAAACCGTGTCTTAGATATTTTCGAACCCTATTTTCCCTAGTAAAGGTCCTATCAGACATTTTTCTTACATTTAGGCAAATCGAATACAAGTGAAGACCTAATACTAACATTAATAATAATAATTATGCTGAGATTCTTCTCCTTGTTTTGTCCTTTTCAAAAAATCAAAAATACGAAAACATTTTTTCTTCTTTTCTTAAAAATACAAAGAAAAATTATCATTCATTCCTTCAAAAATAAGTTCAAACTATTGTACCTCTCATGTCGATCACACACTCGATTTTGACTTGGCTCCGAATTGGCTTTGATGTTTTGTCAAACAGCCCTGAAGCTCTACAGATTCTTCTGCTACTTCATCCGAATTTAGGATCTACCTCCAAGAGATATGCATGGAGAACACCGAGAAGCACTGAATGTGTAGCTAAATATGATGACCTCCTTAGACCAACATGGTGCCATGATTAACAACCTTCAAACCAAGGTCCATTAAATGCAGTGACCCCGTGTTCAAATTCTAAATCAACTTGAGTATCTCTTTCCTCGTTCAATGGGTTCGCTCGCACCTGAACCTTTATGGGCCCTAGAAGAGTACTAACATGGTTTGTATGCCCCACCTGCAAATGGGTCGCCACCTTTATGGGCCCTAGAAGAGTACTCCCATGGATCTACCTCCAACATGGTTTGTATGATCCTTGCCAAACTAGGGGTAATCCGATAGTACCCGTGGATCCTAGAGAGGAGTAATTGAATAAGGTCAAGGAAGACCTCAAACTTAAGTCGAAGAAGTTTGATCAAGTCAAAATATCCGGAAACTACATGGACTACACCAATATGTCTTCTTATCCCAATGTTGAACTGCCAAAAAATTTCAAAATGTTAGACATCGAGAACTTTAGGGGAAGTAGGCCCCAATTATTTACGTTCATAGCTATCACCGAGACATGACCCTCCTTTATGCCTTTGAAGAGATAATGACCCAGATGTTTTTGCAGATCTTGAAGAAAAGCAACCTCCGATGGTTTTTTCCCCTCTAAGAATGCAAGATCCATAGTTGGGGAGATGTCGCTCGAGAAATCATGTCTTAATACAAGTATAATGAAAAGTTACGGGTCACACGCCGAGACCTAGAGCTTCTCAAATAGAAATCTGGGGAAACAGTCATTAGATTTATAGGAAGGGGAGAGAGAAACCTACCACCATAACCAATAGATCTTCGAGGAGGAACAAGTTAGTATTATGAAAAAGAACTTTTTTCCCTCATATCCGAGCATCCATGGGAGGACAATATTACCCACACTTTTGAGCCCTTTGAGAGGCTAGTGTAGAAGAGGAAGGTATCACTAAATTGGAATCTCAAGAAAAAAAATTGAATGGACAGTTCACTCCCTGAAAGTATGAGAAGCCTACCAGCGCTACCGTCTCAACCGTTAATAACATTTCACAACCTACTACCTCTTGGGCACCGAAAAGTCAGCCTAATCCTTCCATGAAAGAATAAACCGACCTCCATGTTCCCCTGTCTAAAGTCTATCAAGCCTTGTTAAGACAAAATCTCAAAAAACACGTGGAACCCCATCCATTAACAAACCCACTTAATAAAATCATCAAACCATATGCCCATGTGATTTCCACCAATCCGCAGGTCATACCACCGACCAATGCTTCTAACATAGAAATGTGGTCCAATGCTTAATTGATCATGCTATGATCTCCCCACAAGGTAACCCTAAAACCAATACCACTTGCAACCCACTTCCAACACATACAAATGCTATCTTTCTAAATAGTGACCCAATGTTTGATCTATCAACTAAAATCATTCTGAGCAAAGCACCCATCATTTACATAGTCTCACCTAAGCCTCTCATGGTCTGCCCATCTTTTCTCCTACACCCTACCTTCTTTGTTAATCCAGTAGTATCACTCATTATAAGGGCCAAAATCACTGTTAGCACCCGATCTGAATGGGGAGACATGGAGTTATCGAATGCGCTATACGAAATCTTAGAGTTTGTGTTGAAATTTCCTATCGAGGTGGCCATCGATTATAATAAATTCAATGATTTTTTCATGAAAGCTTAGAAGTGGGATTTGGAATCAAATGAATAGGTAATTCATGTTGAAAAATTCAGTCTACATGATTTTGTAAAGACAATAGATGATATATTTCGATAGAGAAGTTAAATTTGCATTATTATTGAGGTTTTCACCACTTTAAAGCTTCAGGGATGGTTGGTCCTTTCACTCCTACATTTTCCCACTGAGTGGAAAGTTTTATACAAGGGAGTATTTTATGTGGTCAAATGTATTGATTAATATTTACAAGAGGACATAGTCGCCATCAGACGGGGGGGGGGGGGGGGGATTTTAGAAGATCATATAATGAATCAAATCAGGAAGAAGTTAGTCCAGTAGCTCGACTGTATGGGTTGATCTTCTTTCAGAATTTTCTAGGAAAAATAATAAATTATCCATCCAGCCCGAGATAGATAATTCCACAAGATTCTTATTCTTTCTCTCTTCTATAAAACCACATTACCAGGTCATGGAGACACTAAAAACATCTAATTCCTCATGTAATCAAAACAGACAAAGGAAAGGGAATTGCTGAAGAACTTTAAATTCCATAAATGACCATCAAAGAAAGTAAAGTCCTTCATCTTCTCAAGAAGACCCAAGAAAATATCACCCTCTGGGGGCTTTTCATGTCCTCTCAATTGCAATGGAATCCCTAGTCTCTTCTAGACTCCTCCCTTTTGTAAATAGGAGATACCGATGTTTGGCCTTGATCACAATTATTCTCTCAACATCTCCATTGAAGTCATGGGAAGGACAATTCCACTATCACTTATCGATAATGGATATGTTCTAAATCTATGTCCCCTCAGAACCATTAGTTTTTTAGGTCTGAAAGTCAGTGATCTCACTCCCACCTCTGTCATCATGCGTGCGTATGATAATACTCGCTAATAAGTAGTGGGATTTATAAAACTCACACTAGAGGATTTTAGTATAAATCATATCATCGAGTTCCATGTCATTGATTTACATACATGCTTCAATCTAGTCCTTGGCATTCCATGTATACACAATATCAAAATAGTACCTTATTCCCTTCATCAGAAACTAAAGTTCTTCGCCAATGGTCAGGTTATCACGATTTTAGGGGATGATGAAAATACAACCATTGGAAACACTAGCAGTCCAATGTTGGATATCCTACATGGCAATAATGACATGGTCCTCATCACTTTCGGAATTGATCCCCTCCCCTTCCTAGCAGGGGATAAATTTTAAGACCGAGTATGTTCAGAATGCAACGGTCAAGGTAATTCCAATGTGATTCAGATGATTAAGATCATACATTTAATGTATCAAATGAAGTTAGCATGATGTCATCAAGAGATCCCTGATCCTATAGTCCTAAAGGAGGCCTTTGCCCCATGTGTCTTGGGTTACCACCATTCATTGGATAAAACTCAAAGCACTCAGTCAACTGAGATCAAAATGAATATTAGAAGATGAAAAGACTATTTGAATAGACTCTTTTAATGGAATATTTTCAAGGAGGGTGAAGACGAAACTCAGGCTATAAATCTTCTTTCAAGATAGTGACTCTTGGGATGAAAACTACAAACATAAAGTGAAACCTAAGAAAGCCCTAACAAATATCGAGGATACCGAGGAAAGTGATTTTTGAGACTCATTCAACTTGCACACATTAGTTTAGTATATGTATGATTAGATCAGATATTGTGCCTTTAGACTCGACCGCTCAAATCCAAGCTGCTAACATGCCTCTCCTCAGTTAGAATGCCATATCAGTCCAATATGCTCAGATTCAACCTAACCCTATTATTTACCATATCCAAGTCTCTTCACATGTTGTTGTTTTTCCTTTTCCTGATATTAATGTAGTTGAGACCTAATTTAACGATGTTCTCAATGCTATCTTCCCATAAATGAAATAAACAAGGATTTAAGTATCTTGTCGTGCCTTACATTAATTGTCTTTATTTTAATCAAACCATTGATGATGACAATTTTACAAATGAACACTCCTTAATTGATATGAATAAGGAAAATGACAAATAAAGTAATTTCATTCAAATTAATGATGATGAGATTATTGTTACAAATCTTGGTTCTGGTAGCCTCCAATGCAAGTTTAGGATAGGTTCCCCCTTTACCAGCATAAGTGTGCACAATTTGAAGAACTAATAAAAGAATTATTGGATTTCTTTGCATTGTCCTAAAATGACATGCCTGACGTTGACCTAGAAAAAGCCCAGGATGAGATCCAAAAATTCTTAGAAGGCAAGTCGGTCAAGAAAAAGTAAATGAAACTCCGTACTAAAAGTCAAAGAGGAAGTGGAAAAATAGCTAAACGTGGACTTCAGCTATATGGTTGAATACCTAACATGGCTTGCCAACATCATCCCCATGCCAAACTTAGGAGGAAAAATCCGTATGTGTGTCGACTAGCGGGATTTGAATAAATCATCACCAAAGGTATGATTACTTGTTATCCACCATCGACATGATTGTGGACAACGATACCACCCATGCCCTCAAGTCATTTGTCGAGGGATTGACCAGATATAACTAGATCATGATTCACTCTAACATCAAGAGAAAATTTCTTTTATCACCCTATGGGAAACTTTTTGTTATACTATCATGCCATTCGAGCTCAAGAAAGCCGTGGCTACCTACCAAATGTCTTGCACAACCGTCTTACATGACCTTATTCATAATGAGGTTGAATTCTATGAGGACAACATGATCATTAAATTTTTAAGAAGGTTTGACAACATTAAATACGACTAAATCTACATAAATGGGTTTTTAATGTTAAGATAGGAAAACTCTTGGGATTCTTGGTCAGTGAGAAGGGAATCAATGAAGACCCTGCCCCAAAAAAGTCATATTTAAGATGCCAGCACCATGGATAAAGAAGGAAATTCGAGGATTCATAGGTAAACTATAGTACATTAGTTAGTTCATTAGACAACTAACCACTATTTGTGAACCTAGTTTTGAACTCCTTCAAAAGGATTCAACAAAAGTCTGGAATGATGCCTACCAAGAAGCCTTTGACCAAATCAAACGATACCTGACCTGACCTCTGATGCTCATGCCTCCGCAGCTAGGTCCCCCCTCCTATTATACTTGACCGTAACATATATTATATAAGGGACTATGATAGCCCAATACATCAAAGAATCTCGCAAGGAAAGAGCCAACTATTACGCCAGTTGAAAACTAGATTGATACAAAGTCAACTACATTACTTTGGAGAATGCATGTGTCACCTTAGTCAAGGTCATGTAGAAGTTAAGACATTATATGCTTCACTTCCCCATTAGAGTAGTATCTCGAATGGATTTCATCAAATATAGGCTGGGAAACCCGCTTTGTCTAGCTGAATGTCCTGTTGGATGATATTTCTAGCTATTTCGATATTGTGTACATCACACAAAAAGTTATGAAATGTGTAGCAATCTCCAACTACCTAGTTGATTACCCCATGGGAGGAATCAATGTTTGGGTATCTAAATTCCCAAATGAAGACATCCTTTGCAACTCTTAATAGGACCTTATATTTCAAATGTCCTTTGATGGAGCTGCCAATAAGAAAGGATACGACATTGAAATATACACGATCTCCCATGATGACTCTAACACCTCCATTGCCATCAAGATAGACTTCCCTTGCTCCAAAAACATGACTGAGTATGAGGCATGCAATGTAGGCCTCAAAATTTTTCTTCAGAAAGGTATTTTTGCCTAGACATCTATAGAGACTCTTCCCTCATCATTGGCCATTTCCTCAAAAAAGGGAAAGTTAAAGACAAAAAGATCCTACCCTTCCATGCCCACCTAAGATAGTTGGTCTCCCAGTTTGAAGATGTCACCTTTCGATACCTGACTCGTACAAAAAATATCCCAACTGATGCCCTTTCTACCCTGGCCTCTATATCAAATATGCCCGAAGGAATAACAATGCTCCCTCTCCTGATTCAAAAATAGGCTATGTCCACCCACTACTACCACATTGAGCTCGTCATTGAGGAAGATTCTGATATGTCCGGGTTATGATAATATGACATTTGGAACCTCCTCAAACATAGTTGATATCCATAGGACATAGATAAGAAGGACAATGCGACACGTTGCAAATTGTTTACCCAATACATCATTTGTGTTAAAGAACTTTTAAAGAGAAACATCAACGGAATCCATTTGCACTCTAGAGTTGGATCTGATATTCAAGAAATGATGTAGAAGATCCATAGTTGGGAATGTAGGACCCATATGAATACTCATATGATTCCCAAGAAAATCATTCGATAAGGGTACAACTGGACAACCATGGTTCAAGATCGCACGGCCTATGTTCGAAGATGCCTTAAATGCTTGAAATTTTCTAATCCCCAACATGTAACAACCCGCGTAATTTTTGGAGTATTCACAAAATATAAAGGAAAAATAAAATTTTGAATTTTAAAATGTTTATTATTTAAATATGTTCGTTATGATTTTAGAAGATTAGAACTTCAAGAGGAATTGAAATCGGATTTAAAATGGATTTTTAGTGGAACTTTTAATATTTTACCTTATAGGCATTTTTAAGGGGAAATGTCAGTTTTTCGGTGTGATTGATCGATCGACGCCTGGGCATTGATCGATCGCTGCCTTCAGAAAACGTGCGTTGCAAGTAGTTTTGAGAGTTTGTTTTGTTTCCAACTCATTTGATTTTTCCTTATAAAATAAGGTCGTGGGTGACCCTTTTTGGTACAACTTTTTGGTAGAAAACATGTTATTAATTCCACTCTTTTATACCCACTTTTCCCCTTTAATTTATTCATTCAACCTTATATTTTTGGAGGTGTTCTTGGGGATATTTTGAGGTTGTTCTTGGAGGATTTTTGATGATTCTTGGAGCATATTTTTTATGGCTTATTCTGTGAGTTCTGGGTAGATTGTTGTTGGTTCTTGTGATGATTTTAAGGTATGGGGTTTTACACAATATGGTCCTTAATCTCGCGAGTATTATGCTCGTTATTTTCTTGTGATTATTTACTCGTATTTGAATTGATCAATTCATTTGGAAATCTGGAAATATTTGTTGGAATATAATTTCGATTCATGTGGTATTATATTTGGTGTTGAGCATGTTGTCATTATATTTTAATGTGGCACTGAGGTTGGGCACCCGCCAATATTCCTTTTTCCGGATATGCTTAAGAATCCATAGGTGTGGTACGGTGGTGAGGCTTGGTGACCTGGTTAATGTGTTGTTGAGAAATTATATTGATATAATTGCTTATGAGATTCACATTTGATTTGAATATTTGTACTCGTATTGTTACATTTTATTCACCGCTAATATTTGTTGAGCATCTTCGTGTTGTATTGTGTAGTTCCCCATATTTTCTTTTAGTGGTAGGTTAGCGCGGATTTTGGGGTGCTATGGATATTGATTTTAGTGAGGATTATTTTGGGAAGATTTTTAATACAAGTTGAGAAGATTGTATTTACTTTTGGTGTATAGAGCATTGTAGATTTATTTTATTTTAGAGTTAGATATTATATGTAATTCGAGAGACTTGGTTGTATATGTATTTAAAGAGATTGAGATTAGTGGTTTCTCTTTTTTGTTGTGGGATTTAGATGCTCTATACCTTGTTATTTGTGGATTTGATTTATTGTATCGATATTAACGCTCTGTTCGCTCTCCCCGGGCGGGTAGGGTGTTACACAACACTTTCCCCATCGATAACTATATAACATGACCTCTCCGTAGACTTTCCCCAACTGGAACATCGACATCATAGGGAACGTTATGCCTAAATCTTCAAATAGTCATGAGTTCATCCTTACCACCATTAATTACTTTGCCAAATGGGTCGGACTTGAGTCATACACAGTGCTAAATGCCAAGAAAGAATCAAAATTTATTTGAAAGAACATCATCTTCCAATACGGGGTTCCCCATGAGTGAGTATCAGACAATGAACTCCACTTCAAAGCTCAAGTCAAATAACTAGTTGATGAATGCCGAATTATGAGACACAGATCTTCTCTCTACCGACCCTAAACCAACGGTGTTGTCAAACCCGCAAATAAGAGACTCAAAACCATCATCAACAAAATGACTTAAAATCGTAAAGATTTGGTCAATCATATCCCATAAACCCTTTGAGGCTACCACACTTCAACCGCAATGCTCACTGGGGCTACCCCTTACTCTCTAATATACGGAATGGAAGAAGTCCTGCCCATTGAGCTAGAAATATGTTCACTGCACGTCATGCTTGATAACAAAGTTAGTGGAGAAGACTGCCATCAGAGTCGCTTTGATGAACTGTCACTATTGGATGAAAAGAAACTTAAGGTTCTATATCATATACATGGGTATCATCGTCGGATAGCGCGATCATTGAAATGAAAAATCAAGGCCTGAGATGTCCAAAAAGGAGAAGTTTCTCTTAAGATGATAATATAACCCGTCTGGGACCCCAAAGAGAGATTGAAACCAAATTGTATCACCCCTTATATTTTTAATAAAATTCTACCAGTCGGCGTCACTATGCTCATAGACCTCGATAGAGAAGAAATGGCACGTCCAGTTAACATGGACCGCCTCGATAAATTTTACCGTTAGCCAAAAATATAGACACGCAACGAATCTTCTCATCCCCCTTCTATTGTTAAAAATACAAAATGAAAAAAATACATCATTTCCTCCTACCTAGAACTATGTGGGACCTCATCATCTCAAAAAAATTTCTTTTTAAAATGAAACACAGGAAAAATTACAAAACCCGCATATGTACATAGGTTGCCAATTCGCCATACATGGGATTGATCCCCTTATTTTTCACCAAATTCTATTCTTTTATAACCTTCGAGATCGAAACTATATTCTATCATTCAAAAGAACAAAATGATTATGTATGCCTTAGTGATTTGTATAGATAATTCAAACGAGAAATTCATTAAGTGGCACAACAAAATATGATCAAAATAATTTTTATTTATAATAAGGAATACAACCTTTACATTAACTATTTTTGAAGGGAGCTAAACAGACCACCCCCTTTTCACTCACTAAATAATCTTAAAGATATCACACCTAATCCTTACAATATTCATAAAAATTATCCCTAAACCCATGTAAAACACCAAAATTACCCTAAACACAAATTACCCTAGCTTTACAAAATGTTACCCCAACTTACCAAATATCATCTTCAACTACCAGATGTCCCTACTTTGTTATCATTCCCGGACCCTATAGGTTCCCATGTTTCCTACTCCTAGTTAACACACTATATGTTCTCCATGGAGTGATATGCCCTAACAAGTTTGGACAAAACCAAAATATCCTCCTCTATGGTGTCAAAGGGAACGAGCCACCTAGTATCTTCATCCATAATCGTCTCCACTACCCACTTCAACAACCACTCCAGGTATTCCCCATACACATGCCAAGCCCTTACTACAGATTGTGATAGATGGGTAAACCAACGTATGTGATACTTGAAGGAGCCAAACATTATTCAAAATGATTCAGTCAGGTCCTCCACTTAGAATAAGTTTTTTAAGATAGGAGGCATAATCTGTTCCCATTCGTCTTGGTGTAGAAGCAGCGAAGGGAAATAAAAGTAAGTTTGGCGAAGGTCAACCAACTACACATAATGGTACTCTCCTAGCTACAAAATAGGCTACAAGTCTACCCAGCATGGTGCAGTCCAATAGAGACACCAAGCTATATGCTCCATAACCCACCTGACCCAGTTCTCAACTGATGGTCCAAAACTGAAGAAAGGACGGATAAAAAAATTAGGCACACCTTCCAAGGGATTGCTAGAAGAAGCCACTCTATAAACAACATAAATGACATCATTGGGCTTCCTCTCAGGAAATCCAAGAGGCCGTTCGTATAAGCATCAAGACCATTCAATGTCTCCACCAGCACCACCATTATAGGATTATGGGAGTAAGACATCCATGTAACTATCACAACCACTTTGGGATCAGTTGCTAAGTCCCTTATGAATAGTAAAATCCACGCAATATTGCCCAAAGTAATAGCTTTGTAAAAGAAAGCATCATCCAAGCCCCTAAGGCACACTGAATACTTAACCTCCTGAAGAGATATAGTCCCCCCATTAACCAAAGGTTGAGCCGTCGAAGGAGAAATTTAGAGAAAATTTAGAACAAATTCCGGAGGAGAACGAGAAAATTGAGCATGTCCACCGCAAAACTGGGAATAACCCATAACATAGTTGAGAATTCCTCATAGGTAGGGAAAATATCGTCCCGTACAAAGAAAAATAAATGGCCATGTGGGTACCAGAATTACACCGTCGATGCTAGCCTATTCCAGTTTATGGCTGGAATACGTCATAGAGAAACACGATGCAAGATGAAAGTATCATAATCAACATTGTAAAGGCAAATGGCCTCTAAACCTTCAAGATAAGATGAGAATTCTTCAAACATAGGAAGAAACATTTGGGGAATAAGAAACGAGAAAGAAAACAAATGTGGGTGTTAGTGAGGAAAAGACACCCCATACCCCTCCTTTTATACCCAAAATGCTTAGTAAAAAACGTTCTGGAAACTTGCTTATTTATGAGCCCTACAAAAGTACACTAGCATGCAAGAATGTGCAATCAAAGTCTGGGGTGATTTGACTTGACCCCATTCCAATAGTCATGTCCGGGGGTGTTGATGTAAAAAATTAGATTATATTTAATTATTTAATCACAGATAAAATAAATAAGACAAAGAAGTTTTAAAGTGGTTCAGCCTTATAAGAATGGCCTACATCCACTGTTTTTGTTATTGATGACTGTTTGGGAATTCTCGATTACAAATGTAATCAAGAAATTTCGGTTCCCCTTACAATGAGGTTAATACAATGTATTTATATCCCTATGGCTGTAATGTGAAAGGGTAATACATTCAATGATGTGCATGTGAAAGGGTAATACATTCAATGCCCCTTAAGTGTATACATCTGAATGATAAGCATAAGCATTTAATGAACAGTCAAACTGATGGTTATCCGGCTATTAATGTATATTCGAGGTGCAGCTCGGACCGCCTAAGCTGCTCGGACCGCCTATGGTCCTCGGTAATCAAAAGTTCTTCGGTACTCAAAAGTTCCTCGGAGAGCTCTTGTAGGTCGGAGCGTCTGAGTTCCTCAGGGAAGCAGTGTTCCTCGTTGTAGTATGGTTCCTCGGAGCGTCTGAGTTCCTCGGAAGTGTTTATTGTTGCCACATAGATTGCCACATGTCTTCACTCGATTGAGCCATGTTAGCAGACTAAATTTGGTATCAACAGAAGCCCCCAATGTTTCATAGTTCGAAATTTGAGGAGTGTGGAACATTCTTTCTCGGAATATGGTAGTTTTAAATGGTCCTCCTAATTTTTAGGAGTGTTTCCTTTGTATTTATTTTTCCTTCCAAATTCGTAGAATAAATCTTTTTTGAATTTTTATAACCGCCTCGATCTCCGCATACTTTTTGTCCTTCTAGCCGCCGGTAGCGTAATCGTTTCTTTTTGTAATGATTAACTTTAGCGTTTCCCAAGATAAGGTATTTAAGCGTCACAGACAATCCCATCGTCTTCTACTTTTTCAAATTTGTATCTTCGAGTTTTCCATTGTCTTACTCTCTTGTGCGTTCATCCTTTTCATCGTTCGTTGTCAACAGATCCACTCTTTTTCTGTAAGATCTTCTTCCTTCTTCTTCATTTCCTTTATTCATCACGGTTTATCTTGTTGAATCTCTTGATAAATTTTGTTCTGATTTTTCTATTCCTTCATGGGTTGTTCTGGAAGAACTTTCTTAACCTTCAGATTATTTCTGTTTGGCTGAGGGACATTGGTTCCCCAGTCTCTTTATTCCTGAATGTGGCTTTTCTTTTTCGCCAAATCCTTTATGTCTGGAATTCTATCAATATTTTGGCGTTGTTCCTGCAATAATAGCCCCCAATACCTGGAGAATAGTTAATGGGGTTCATAGACTAAATCAAATTCATGGAACTCGCATAGGAATTCCAGAAATCATGTTTTGTTATAGATGGGCTGTTGGTGATAATACTTTTTATTTAAAAACTAGATTTTTAAATAGGGCTTTAGTGGTCGATCTCCCGGATGCCAATAGGGAATATTTTGAGCACGGGGTTGTTATAAAAAATTGGCAACATGCTCCTTTATCCAGAGATGAAGTGTATCAGGGTCCCGGATGCCCTCCCTACGGCAATGGGATAGGTTATTTTTATTTCATTTTATTTATTTTGAGATTATTCTTCCTTTATGTTTGATAAAATGTGTCACTGATATTTTAATGTTTATTTATTTGCAGTTGACAACAAAAGAAAGTGTCCAAAAGAGGAAGACGTTAATATAAGGCACTTGAAACTTATCTGGAGTTTGCATTAGATTTTTGCTGACGAGCATATTAGGTCAGCTTCTTTTCTGCTTCAGTACAAGAGTTACACATCCTCTTTTACTGCTCGTCCGGTGATAAGCGAAGCAGAACCCATACCAGCCTCTAAAAGTTCTTCACCTGAGTCACACATTCCTTTGAGTGAAACGATGAAGAAAATAAGGCCTCCTACCCTTTTTGAGAAGCCTGCCTCTGGTGCTGGAGAGGCAAAAAGAAGTAAGCTTGATGTCCCAGGAGAAGGGACAAAGAAAATTGATGCATATTCCTCGGCTGTTCCTGTGAAGGTGGTCGAGAAGACCCTAGTGGACCCGAGCAAGGCTGCTTCTCCAAGCGAGGTGATTATCATTTTTCCTACTAAGACTACATCATTAGTCGAGAAGGTTGATGATCCTCTAAGGAGGCTGAAGAAAAGCTCCTCTATCAATTTGGCTGAAACCATCTCTCAGCCCCCGACTAGTGGAGTTCCCACTTTTGTTCCCCCGAGTTCTGCTATGATCTCGGTGAAGACTTGGATCATTACTGAGGTCCAAGGTATTAAAGAAAACCTTTCTCGGGACACTGTTACTACACTAGCATCTCATCACATTGCTTCTGTAAGTCCTATAGTCTTAAATTTTCATTGTTTCATTTTTGTATCTGTGCACTGATTTTCTCTGTTTTTCTTTTCATAGTTGGTGAGTTTCTTTAATATAATCATGAAGAAAGATGAAGTTATTAAAGCTTCAAGCCCCTCATCTGGTGTAGCGGAAGCTTTGATGGGACTAGCGCAGTCTCTGAAAGATTCTCGTCAGAAATATGTTGATGATAAGGCAACTTAGGAGAGAAAGCTTACTTCGACTGAGCAGGAGAAAGCTCAGGTTATTGAGGTCTCCAAGGGGTTGGAGAAAAAAATGAATGACTTGGAGAAGAAGAATAAATAGCTCGAAGGGAAGCTAAAAAATGCTGAGGAGTTTGAAGATAAACTCAAGGCTGTTGAGGAGGAGTTAGGTCGACTTCGGGAAGTAGGTCGTCAGAAGGAGGAAATTGAGAGTAAATTGAAAGCTGTTGATGACCTTCTTTCTGACAAGCTTTCCTCAGAGAAGGCTAAAAGGAAATTGGTTGTTAAGAGATCCTTCAGCGCCGGCTGGGATAAAGGGTGGAACAAAGGCTTGGCTGCCATGATGTCCCAAGTAGAATATGGCAGCCTAAAATACTTTAGAGATGGGTGGGTCGCTGCTCTGTAGGAGATGAAGGTTGATGAAAATTCTGAACTCTTTCAGCGATACATCCTTGGTCCCCCTCCAACTCCTGAAGACGAAGAAGAGGACGAAGCTGCCTCTGAGGAGTCTTCAATGGTGATGGGAGATCAAATTTCTCATCCCCCAGCCATCCATCCTACTAACGAGGAACTTCAGTAACTCGTTACTTCATCCGAGAAACTGCCTGTGCTCCCCGAGCAACTCTCTGTTCCCTTCAACCAAGCTACCTCCTCGTCCCACCCTCTCGAGAAAGTTTTGGGAGACAAGGAAAAGGTGTAGAGTTGTTCGGGTTTCTTTCTATTTTATTTTTCTTTGTCAAATGTAACCCTGAACATGTAACTCTAAACTTTGTGATATAATAAAATTTTAACTTTTTTTATGCATATTGTTGTTTCTCCTCTTCATGCTCTGTTGGTACTCTTATTGATTATTGCTTTTTCTTCCTCTACTAGTTTCTGGCCAGGATGGAATTATTGTTTGCTCATGATACAAAGTTTTTACGGCAATGTAATGAATATTTTAAAGCTAGTCACACAGATCTGAGTGCAGCACAAATCGTCGACATCCTCACCCAAGATGCTTCGGAACAGGCAATTGAAGCCTACCAATATTTGAAGTCTCTGCTTGATCGTGCAGTGGCCAATAATGTATTTTATTATGATATGATTGAGGATCTCCAAGGCACTCTTGAAGAACTTCAGCAACAATATAAGGAATCCACTGCCGTTTTGCACAAGGGTTACGAGAAGAAGTATCAGCAAATCATTACCGAAAGGGGATATGATAAACGATTTGATGCTTACGATGTGAGGGAAAGAAGTTTGAAAGCCGAGGTCGAGGAGCACAGGAAAATAGCCGAGTTATTGGAGCAAAAAAATAACAACTTGCAAAGAGAAGTATCTCAATTAAAATCTGTAGCTTCCACCTCAAATGCTTTGATCCCAGTGACTGACGAGGGATTCTCGTTCTTGGAGGTCGAGAATGCCAACTTGAGGGATGAGTTGGAAACCTTGAAAAGAGCTGGCCCGTATACATCTTCTTATGGACGAGAAAGAGCTCCTTGGGGACGAGCAAGAGCTTCTCGAATTCTTATCGAGGAACAGAGGACTCAATCTGCTTTAGAGAATTAGGCCTTCCAGCTGATGGCGAAGAACTAGGCATTAGCTGAGATGTCTAAGAAAATATGGAACCTGGAAGAGCATCTTTCTGCGCAGAAGTTTGTCTTGGAGAATAAAGAACTTTTTATCAAAAATCTCCACGAGCAGCTGGAAATATTTTCATATCAATTCCACAAACAGCCCAGGGAGTTCTGGATGGCTGGCTACAATTAGGCTCTCTACCACTTGGACTGTCGTATCCAGAATGCAAATAATGAGGGCTACAAACAGGGATGGCTGAATGCCTTAGGTGTGCTACAACTCGAACAGGGTCATTACCCGTGGGATTACCATAATCCGGGGCTGCTCGACCTACCAGTGCCACCATTCAAGCTTGATATGAGTTGGATCCCTTCTCGGGCCATCCCTCGATGTCTGATTTCCAAATACCCCGGCGATTACAATCTCCACTCCAATGTCGAGATATCTCGTCCCGAGCACCTACTAGATTGACCATCTGTGATAAATATCAGGATGCTTAAAGATCTTAACTTCATAAATTCCCCTCTTGCTTTAAATGATCCACCTGCTGGCGAGGAACCTGTTTCAAAAGCAGAGGGGAAGAAACTAATAGAATAGGAATATTGATGTAATAAATTTGTATTTCATTGCTGATGTATTTTGTTCTACATTTAACGAAATAATTTTATTTGCAAATCTTGATTGGAATTGTCTTGTAACACTTTACATCTGTGCATGTGTATCTGTTAAAAAGATAATGATATTGTTTTATTTGTCAATCAACTTATCGTCGACTAGTTTGAACTTCTGGTAATCATTTGACAAAAAATGATGTTTTGTTTCTCGACCAACTTAGTAGTAATTTAAAAAGTTACGAGTATCAACTATTTTGCTCGATCACTTTCTTGTAATCATAAAATGTTTCCGACCAATCAAGGTCGGTAAATTTTCTTTTTCGACTAACTACAGTTACTGAGTTTTTATTCCCGACCAGCCATAGTTAGTGGATTTTTTCTTAACGAGCAACTTTGGCACTTTTTGGAATAGTTTTACCTCCCGACCAACTTTAGTTGGCATTTTCGAGAATACATTTACTTCCTAACCAACATAAGTTGGCATTGTTAGGAATATTTTTACATCCCGAGGAATACATTTACTTCCTAACCAACATAAGTTGGCATTTTAAGGAATACATTTCCTAACCAACATAATTTGGCATTTTTAGGAATAGTTTTACTTCCCATAGGAATACATTTACTTCCTAACCAACATAAGTTGGCATTTTTAGGAATACATTTCCTAACCAACATAAGTTGGCATTTTTAGGAATAATTTTACTTCCCGTAGCAATACAATTACTTCCTAACCAACATAAGTTGGCATTTTTAGGAATACATTTCCTGACCAACATAAGTTGGCATTTTTAGGAATAGTTTTACTTCCCGTAGGAACACATTTACTTCCAAACCAACATAAGTTGGCATTTTAAGGAATACTTTTACTTCCCGAGGAATACATTTGAGTAGAGTAGTCTGAGTTTTGCTGAGCAGTGTGTAGCACTAGTATTCTGCAAAAAAATTCCAATAAAAGGAAAGAATTGGGCAGAACATTTTTGCTTTATTCATACTGATGAAACTGCATTACATGAGAGTTTACATTACTGATAATATTTGCGCAGGTGCTCTGCGTTCCATGCATTCTTCAACTCCTCCCCCTCTAAAGTTGCTATTCGGTAAGTTCCTGGTCGAACAACTTCTGTAACTCGGTATGGTCCATGCCAGTTTGCCTCCAGTTTGTTGTGCTTTTGAATCACTTTCTTTAGCACATAGTCTCCTTCTTTCAGGTCGCACTTCTTAACCCTCTTATTGTAGAACAAAGATGTTCGTTGTTGGTATGCAGCATTCCTGATGGCTTCTTCTTCTCTAACTTCCTCGACCATGTCTAAATCCAATCTTCTCATTAAGTCGCTGACAGGGGAATTGAAATTAAGTACCCTGTGTGTTGGGAGACCCAATTCAGCGGGTATAACAGCTTCACTTCCAAATGCTAGCATATATGGAGATTCCCCTGTTGCTACTCGGGGAGTAGTTCGGTAAGCCCATAGTACTGATTGTAGCTCGTTGATCCAATTTTATTTCTCATCATCCAGTATTTTCTTCAAGCCATTCAGCAGCGTTCTGTTTGTCACTTCAGTTTGCCCATTGCTTTGAGGATGGCCTAGTGCTGAGTGGATCTTCAAAATATTTGACTGATGACAATAGGCAGCGAACTCCTCGTTGTCAAATTGTGTTCCATGGCCTGTGATGAAGGCATGAGTAAGACCATATCGACAAATGATGTTCTTCCATATAAATTGGTACACCTTGTCGTACGTCATATCAATGAGAGGCTCAGCTTCAACCCATTTAGTAAAATAATCCACAGCGAGCACGAGATACTTAAATCTTCCCCTGGTTGTCGGAAGTGGCCCAATCAAATCTATTCCCCGTATGGAAAATAGCCAAGGGGAAGTAATGGGTGTCAATAATGCTTGGGGAGTTCTTCGAATGGAAGAGAAGTGCTGACACTTGTCACATTTTTTAGCATAAGCTATCCAATCAGTCCTCATCGTTGGCCAGTAGTATCCTTGCATCATCACCCTTTGCAAAAGAGTCCGACCTGCTACATGGGCTCCATAGGACCCTTCATGGACCTCTTCAATTAAATCTTTCACCTCGGTGGGATGCACACATCTCTACAAACCTGCTATAACTCCTCGTCTGTATAGAATATCGTTGGTCAGTACATAACGAGCAACCTTCAACTTCAGTTTATTGGCTGCAAGTTTGCCAGTTGGTATTTCCCCTTTCTCAATATATGCCCTGATGGGATCCCTCCATGATGATCCTAAATCGAGGGTAATAAAGTTCATCATCAGATCTTCATCTATACTCCGACCAGCTAAAACTTCAATTGGGATTGTTCTTCATAGCTCGGTACGAGTAGCTGATGCTAATCGAGCTAGGGCGTCTACTCTCGCATTATTCATTCTTGGTATTCTGACCAGCTGAATAGAAACAAATTACGACACGAGTTCCTTTACCTTTGCATGATATCTGATCATTAATTCTCCTTTCGCTGCATATACTCGCATCATTTGATTTATGACCAGTTACGAATCACTGAAGACAATAACTTGTTTCGCCCCTGTCGTTTTTGCCAAACTAAGACCTGCAATCATGGCTTCATATTCAGCCTCATTATTCGAAGCTTTGAATTGAAAACATAGGGCGTATTCCATGTCGACCTCGTTCGGACTGCTTGAAACTATCCCTGCGACACATCCTATAGTACAAGATGAACCATCCACATACAGATTCCATATAGATAACTCGTCTTCAAATATTTGATCTGACAGAGTTCCTCGGTGGAAAATTTGTTGCTTCCTTTCACCATTTCCTGATTTTTCTTATTGTTCGTTGATCATCTTTTCTTGCCCTTTTACCAACCAGAGCTGGTCTGGACTTGAATTTAATGATCTTGTAACATCTACTTGCCCTTTTACCAAGATAAGTTGGTATGGGCTTGCATTTGATGATCCTGTAACATCCACAGGTTGATTAGCGAGAAACTTTTGTTCCTCGGGGGTATCAAGATAGGTGAACTCTGCTATAAAATCTGCTACTGCTTGCCCTTTTAGCGATGATTTGGGTTCATAAACTATATCATATTCACCGAGTTCTATTTCCCAGCATATCAATCTTCCTGACTTTTCTCGTTTATGAAGGGTTGCCTCAATGGCATATCAGTATATACTACTGTGGCATAAGACTGGAAGTATGGCTTCATTCTTCTACTTGCCTCGATCAATGCTAGTGCCAATTTTTCCAGCCATAGATATCTGATTTCTGCTCCTCGAAAGGCCTTACTTGTGTAGTAGATTGGTTTTTGTACTCCATTATCCACTCTTATCAATGCCGAACTGACTTTATTCTCAAACACTGCCAGATACAAGTATAATTTTTCTCCCATCACTGGCCTGGATAACAGTGAAGGTGCTCCCAAATATTTCTTCAAGTCTTGGAAAGCCTTCTCACATTCATCATTCCACTCAAAAGTCTTTCAGAGCGTCTTGAAGAATGGGAGACATCGATCAGTTGCTCGCGATACAAATCTGTTGAGTGCTACTACTCGTCCTGTAAGACTCTGTACCTCTTTGTTCGTTGTTGGGGATAGTAGCCCTAACAGAGCTTTGATCTTTTCAGGGTTAGCTTTAATGCCTCGCTGATTGAAAAATATACCCGAGAAACATAACTTCTCGTACTCCAAATGTGCACTTCGTCGGGTTCAACTTCATTTGATATTTATCTAGTTGATCAAAGGTATGGCTTAAGTCAACTAGATTATCAGCATCTTTCTTGCTCATTGTCAGCATATCGTCAACATAGACTTCCATATTGCAACTAATTTGTTGTGCAAATACTTTGTTCATTAGCCGCTGATATGTTGCACCTGCATTTTTCAAACCAAAAGGCATAACATTATAACAATAAGTTCCCCTAGGGGTAATGAAAGAAGTACTCTCCCTGTCTTCAGGTTTCATTTTAATCTGATTGTAACCAGAATAAGCATCCATTAAGCTCAGCAGCTCGTGTCCCGAGGTAGCATCCACTAGTTGATCAATTCGGGGCAACGGAAAATGATCCTTTGGGAATCCTTTGTTGAGGTCGGTGAAGTCCACACACATCCTCCATTTGTTGTTCTTCTTCTTCACCATTACCACATTTGCTAACCAGTCTTCAATAAAGCAAGCTTTCTGGAGTTTCTCGACTTCCTCCTATATAGCTTGATTCTTCTCGGGACTGAATACTCTTCTTCTCTGCTTCACAAGATTGATATCCTTATTCACATTGAGTTCGTGACATAAGAAATTTGGGTCTATCCCGGGCATATCCTCATGACTCCAAGCAAAAGTTTGCTTTCTGCTTCTTAGGAAAGTTATCAATTCCTGTTTTTGTGAGGCTTCCAATGATAAACCTACTTGAGTAGTTCGTTCAGGGTGCTCATCGTCCAGAATGATGTTTTCAGTAGCTTCCACCACTTGATCGTTCACAAGTTGCGACTCATCTCTAGGATCCAATGTTTCAATTTCTACACCTTCACCCACTTGATAGGTAGTAGTCTTTTTTCTTGATTCCTCTAGTTCCTCTTGCTCGACGGATGAATAATAGCATTCCAGAGCTACTTTCTGATCACCTTTCACAACTCCTACTCCAAAATTTGTTGGAAATTTTAGGCACTGATGTACCGTAGATGGTACATCCTCGAACTTCTTCAATCCTACTCTTCCCATGATGATATTGTATGATGATTGAACATTCTTATCCATCACAAAAAAAGAGTATTCTTTCTGTCCGACAAGCAGGCCACGTACCAATGAATATGTCCAATTTGATCGTCCCAAGTGGAAATACTTTCTTGCCAGCAAAACCGAGGAGGGGTCTGTGATAAGGCTCTAGTTGAGATAGCTTTAGATTTAAACTGTCGAAGCACGAGTAGAACATGATGTATGTCGAGCTACCATTGTCTACCAGTACTCCTAAAATCATTACCTCCTTCATCCTCATTTTGATCACCAATGGGTCATCATGAGGATACAAAACTCCTGCGAGGTCGTTCTTTGAGAAACCAATGACCAATTTATCTTTGTTTACCTTTCTCGAGCGATCCTCCTCAGCTAGATTTATTCATTGAACGTACGAGCAAGCTTGAGCCTCACAGAGGTAAGATTTTCTCTCGGAAGTAAGGTCTCCTCCTCCCGCATCTCCACCTGTAATAACATTACAGTCAAATGACCCAAAACGTATTAAAAATACCTCACGTTCTGGCTGCCTTGGTCTCTTGGGAAGATCGAGATCATCTTCTGGATCAACTTTGTGGTGTCTTTTCTTGTTCTCCTCTGCTCCACGAGGAGATCTAGACCTCTCTCTTGTTCGGTCATTTTTTCTTTTATCATTCCTCCAATCAACATACTTTGCCAGTTTTCCTCGTCTGATGAGTATTTCAATCTCATTCTGAAGAGCTATGCATTTTTTGGTTATATGGCCATGATCTTTATGAAACTCGTAATATTTTGCCTTATTCCTCCGGTCAGGGTCTGCCTTCATTTTTTCTGGCCAATTTAATTCCTCGTTGTTCTTGATTTCTTCTAGAACGTGGTTGATGTCTTTCTTCAAAGGAGTATAATTATCAAATTTCCTCAATACTTCCCAAGACGACCTTGTTTTTGAGTGTTTGTCATTACCATTGTTCTTATGCTCTTTCTTCTTAGCTTTATCACCTTCCACCTTGGTTTCTTTGGCATCCATATTCTTCTTCGCAGCCATAGCCTCCTCGACATTCATAATCTTTGGCAACTTTTCCCATCAGATCTGACATGGTTCTGGGTGGATCTTTGGCCAAAGTGAAGTATAACTTGTTGGGCAGTAGTCCACTCATCAAGGTGGTAATCGCTGTCTTTTCCTCATAATCAATGACATAGAATTTCTCGCTATTAAAACGAGTTATATAATCTCTAGTACTTTCTCCAGCTTTTTGTCTAACACTTACCAAATGCGCTACTCGTTTAACAGGCTTTGCCCCAAAATAGAAATTCCCAATGAATAACTCGGTCAGTTGAAAGAATCTTGAGATCTTACCCCAAGGAAGATTATTATACAACATTTGAGGAGATCCGGTAAGAGTTCCCTAGAATGCTCTGCATCTCATCTCATCTGGAATAGCATAGATGTCAGCTGCAGCTTGGTATTGTTCTATATGAAGGACAGGGTCGGTCTTTCCATCATATTTGGGGGTCACAACAGGTGCTTTAAACTTTGATGGTGTTGGAAAATCTACAATGGCTAGGACAAAAGGTGTTCCTCGAACAAAAGTTCATTGTAGAGGGTTCTTGGATTTAGCCGTTTCCCCTAATCTATCCTCCAGCCTCTAAATTGAGCATTTCCATGCATCATTTCCTTCCTCGGGCCGGTTGGTTCGAGCAACTGATCGAGTTGATGTGGCTTCCTGGGATCTATCTTGACGAGCAGCTGGTCGCGACTGGGTGGATCCTTCCCTTAAATCTGATGTCGTCGAAAACTCCTCGATGCAACTTTAGGAGGACTTCTACTCCTTCTAGGTCCTAATCGATCAAAAGGTGATACCCTGCTTAACCTCTCTCGCGCACTTGTCCTTTCTGGAGAGAGAGTGATACGTTGTTCAGTATCTGTGGCTCGTACCGACGAAGTTTGTCCAGGTTGATAAGAAAAAATTTCATATTCCTCAGTACGATATGAATCAGTATGCCTAGTACGTGAAGAAGGTAGACATGTATTTCTTTGAATACTTCACAGTCCTGAATGGGTTGGTGCACCGCCATGGAGGGTTTGTATGAGTTGTCGCATAGTTTCTTGCATGATTGTCTGGCCCTGAGCCAGATTTGTCATTATTCCAGCCAGATCTGGAATATTTGGCGGAGCAGATGGATTTGGAGGGCTTCCAGCGTTTTGATTGCTGGATTATGGAATACAGCCATTTGTGATGAATTATTTTTGTTGAAAAACGATATTACCAGTCGTTTTCCCACAGACGGCGCCAATTTGTTGATGTAAAAAATTAGATTATATCTAATTATTTAATCACAGATAAAATAAATGAGACAAATAAGTTTTAAAGTGGTTCAGCCTTGTAAGAATGGCCTACGTCCACTGTTTCTATTATTGGTGATTGTTTGGGAATTCTCGATTACAAATTTAATCAAGAAATTCCGATTCCCCTTACATTGAGGGTAATACAATGTATTTATAGCCCTAAGGCTGTAATGTGAAAGGGTAATACATTCAATGCTATACATGTGAAAGGGGAATACATTCAATTCCCCTTAAGTGTATACATCTGAGTGATAAGCATAAGCATTTAATGAACAATCAAACGGTTGGTTATCCAGCTATTAATGTTTTTCCGAGGTGCAGCTCGGACCGTCTAAGGTCCTCGGTAATCAAAAGTTCCTCTGTACTCAAAAGTTCCTCGGAGAGCTCTTGTAGGTCGGAGCGTCTGCGTTCCTCGGGGAAGCAGTGTTCCTCGTTGTAGTATGGTTCCTCGGAAGTGTTTGTTGTTGTCACGTAGATTGCCACGTGTCTTCACTCGATTGATCCATGTCAGCAGACTAAATTTGGTATCAACAGGGGGTATGTTGATCGGGGGCCCCCTTATTTTGAAAATTTTCATTTCTCCTCTTTTACTCAAAATCATTTTCCAAAAAAAATCCTTACATTGAAAAACTACGCTCGGGTCATTCATTTTCATTACACATTTCTCCATTTTTTAATAAATATTTCCCTTAAAAAACATCTTCCTTCTCAAAATAAATTCTTACTTAAAAAATCTCTTCATTTTTTATTCAAAACTGAAAAAAATTATGGCTTTGAAAAGAAATATTAAACTTCGAGTTAATTACTTTTGGCCTCCTTTTCTAAAAGAAATAAAAACCTTACCTTTTCCATACTTAACTCTATCTTTTCATAAAATAAAAAAATACCTAGGTCACCAAATCAAGAAAAATACCTAGAAAATCCATATTTTTCATACAAAAAAAATCTCTAGCGTTTTGCTCAAATACTCAAACTTCCCTTCAAACCCTCAACCTCCCCGCTGAAAATGTTTTCCCCTCTGATGAGCATCGAATCCTCTACTACTAGAACTAGTACCCTCATCTGAGGTGGGAGGTGGAACATAGCAGGAAGGAACTGACTTTTTGATATACTCATACATGGAGGGCATCCAATCCTCAATATCCCCCAGCCAGTTTTTCGCAACCAAACATACTGCAAACAAAGATAAAAAAAAAAAAAAGATAAATCAATCAGTAAAGAGAAAAAAAACCAATGGAAAGATAAAGAGAAATGAAAATAATATACATCGGGCCGAAGGGTCTCATTTGTAAGCCCCGTCAACCTATACCCTAATGCATGAGGATGGTGCAGTATACTCAGTGACTCACATCTACTCAGTCACAAATTATAAGAAGGGGGAGTCATCTGAATGATTGAAGCCTCCTCTCCCAACACCACCAACACCTGTGTTGTCAGTCGATCCCATTGGTGCACTGGTACCATTACCCGAAGTCGTGACGAGCGGAGGCATGTTCTCCCTATAATAGATATGGGAGGGAATCTAGTAACTCGTCACAAAGTCTAGATTATCTTAGTTCACCACTGTATTCATGTAGAGCGTATAATGCTCTCCTATCATCTCTACATCCCTGTCATCGTCTGACATATCCCTCACCCGCCTCATATACATAGGGGCACCGATGGTGGGACTTCCACCTTCTCCTTTTTGATCTCCCTCACCACCATTCCCCCCAAGTACCAGGAATACCAAACTTTTGCATAACCAACTACCGCATCTGCACATGCATGCCTATAACCCGCGTATCTCGCGGAGTCACCCCTAGGGGTAAAAGTTCACGTGCAATCCACAATAGAGAATTAATATCTACTTATGAAATAAAGAAGCCAAGAATAACTCAGAAATGATAAAGGATAATCGGGTCGCTTGTCAGGGCATTTAGAACCCACCGCATAACCACCAAAGACAACGATTGATTCGACCTCCAGTTGGACATCTTCCACTGGAACATTAGGCAGAAGTCCCCCAAATACTCATCCTTTGGGGTCATCAATCTCTAATTTTTCGTAATCACCCCATAGAACAACTTCTCTTAAAAATAGGAATCAATAAAAAGAACAAAAGAAGAATTTAAGGAAATGCATGAAAAGGAAAATAAATACAAAGTTACCTCTAAAAGGTACGTGGACCCAGTAACAGTTTTCCATAAGAACTAGCTAAAAGAATCCAAAGAAGAATAAATGGGTGCCAAAGTTAGACTCCCCCAATCATACAGCTGAAGGTAAAAAATCTTCCTTTGATATGGAAACAATCAAAGTTGGACGATGTCGCCACTTGTCACCACCAAGAAATCACCAAGTAAAATTTGTCTCACCTGTCACCCGTCAGTAACATCAACCCTCATCCTCAAAAGAGTCTCCCTTAAAGTAAAAATCTTGATATAATCCCCCAACACAATTCTATCAGCACTCCCTAAAGCCTCATGCACAACCTCAGGTGTCTCCCTTAAAGTGCAGTCTACCACTCTCAAGAACCCCTCGCCTTCTAGCCCCAACTGCTACTGGACATCATTGGGAGTAATGATAGTCTCCCAAAATCCAATAGAATGCATGGATAGTGTCCCACCACCTCTCCCCGAGATCACATAATATCATAGTGGAATGCGATGTCTCATCCAACACCTTCATCAACGAGCCAAACCTGTTTTACAATACCATCTAATGCAAAATTGCAGGGCATTTCTTCTAAACCTCCTTCAACTCAGTCATCCCTCGGGATCTAATGATCGAAGAATCTATGTACATCTGTAAGAAAATAGAAGAAAACCCATTCATTAGAAAAAAAAAGGAACTAAATAGAAAAGTAAATTAAAAGGCCAAGAGTCACCATACTTACATAGCTCTAGAGTTATTCATCGTAGACGAACGATCGTATGCAGATTCGCATACCAAGATGTACTCATTATTTTTAGGCTTAAACAAATCAAAAGAACTATCATTGTCGTCACTCTAGCCACCCCCACGCATCAACAACGAAGCATTCGTTATTGTACACCTCGCTTGAATAGACAGCCATTTCAAATCTTGAAACAAAAAGCTTAAGAATAATTTTTCGAGAAAGAATGTAGAATATTCAAACACTTGAATGTGTGAAAAATAGAGAGGGATCACCCCCTTTAAATAGAAGGGTAAAAAGTCAGCAGATCGGCAACCCCAGCCCATACCGATCGCCTTTTTCCTTTTCCTAAGGAATCCCAAGAGTCTGTGCACTTGCCGATTGGCACACCTTAAGCCTGCCTATTAGTAGTCCCCTTAGATTTTGTACAAAAAAATACCAAAAAAATCAAGAAATTGCTCGAAAAAATGTCAAAAATCCTTGAAAATTTTATAACATTATTTTCCCTCAAGAAAATCACTTTTACAGCAATCGGCCCTTACAAACTCTCAAAATCTTGGGCTGGATTAATCTTACGCTCTTAACCTAGTGGAACCAATGAGACACACGAATCCTAGATGACTAAAATTCCTCATTTGAAACCTCAAAACTAAGCAGTGGAGTTTGGAGACAACACAATCCCCAACTGAACCAGAAGTGCACCTACACCACCAAAGTAATTTAAATTTCCCTGGGAGAGATATTCATCACACCATAACTTTAGGCCCTCCGAATTGACTTCAGCCCATAGAATTGGTCATCACAACTTTAGGTCCGTAGAATTGACCTCGACCCTCAAAATTACTCATCACAACTTTAGGTCCTCGAAATTAAGGTCGACCCTCAAAATAAGTCATCACATCTTTAAGTCCTCATAATTGACCTCGACCCTTAGAATTAGTTGTCATAACATTAGAATTGACCTCAGGACACGGAATTGGTGTCTTTAACTCAAGGTCGTCAAAATTAACCTCCACCCTCAGAATTGGTCGTCACAATTTTAGGTCCTCATAAATGACGACGGCCTGAAAAATTTGTCATCACATCCTTAGGTCCTCGGAATGGACCTCGCTGTAACATCCTGCCTAATTAAATACCAAGTGGCCAGTCCCATACCAAATTAAAACGGAATATACAGTTGGCTCATTCTTAGCATCACTGTCGAAAACATTTACAAGTCACCCAATACCCAATTAAGTTGGTATTAAAAAAACTTTCCAAATTTTAATTACAACAAAAACCATTTTTAGTTTAAGAATAACACTACACATATTATTATACAACACTAATAACCGAACTGATAACACAAAAGAATTTAAATGCAATTGGAATAAACATTCCCAAATAATTATCTCATACAATAATCCCAACAATAGTAAATGTATTAAAAGGACACAAGTACAAGAGTATTTGACTCAAATGGAAAAGAGATAATTGAATTCCTTTGAGCTACATGCCCTAACTATAAGAATACTGGGAATAAAATGAAGATAGGCATCTAAGCAATACTCCATAGCTCCATAGCTCGTCATAATCCTCTAAGGTTGGCATCCCTGTTGCTGGACACCTGATATAGAAAGCACAATAAAAAAAGAAAATATGCAAGGAAACAGGTCAGAGCCCGATGTGAAAATGATTTTGAAAACAAAAAGTATTTAACAAGTGCAATAAATCATTTATTATGTACATGTTAGTATCCAACTCTCACTTGCTATTCTCATCTCTCATCTAGAGTGCACACTTAACGTTTCCTATTAACCTCCTAGTTAATGGGGCCTCTTCACTAGTTCCCATAATATGATTTCGTTCCATATCATACCCCGTATGTCCCATACCATACGTAATATAATCATTCATATACATTTCCCATTTTATATGAATCGTTTCTCCTTAATATGAATTAAGCTTTTCAATTCTATAAAAAATAAACATTCATTAACTTAATTCTATTATCTTTCTCTATTCACCATTATCTACAATTATCAGGTAGATATATTTAACCACTATATATATATATATATATATATATACACATATATAATACGTCACCACGAGTCACAGCTGCGATGTAATGCATTACTCTGCTATCATGTCCCAATATCGCTGGTCGCCGAATTGGAGACAAAAGGTTCGGTAAGGATTTCTCGAACCACAAACAATAACACATAAATTGGGTGTGAACATATTTCTCATATCCATGGGTCATGAACATACCTACGTACCCACAGTCAGTGAACTTATCAACTCCCCGATAAGTCTTTCATATACCTATGTTCCTGAGCGACAAATCAAAGATCCCATTGATTCATTAGGATATGACTGCCTTCACAAGCAAACCTCCCCATCAATAGCGAGTAATCTAGGTACGTCATACACAGAAATCATCAATCAATCAAATAGGCATTATCATACCTATAGTATAATATCAACAAGGTACTCATATTACTCTAAGTCAATTCCCATACATAGTATTAAATCTCTCAAATCCTAGGTATTAAAATATTATGACTTTACTTCTTTCATTTAATTATCCCCGACCCTCACTCATTACTCAATGTTTAAATATTTTTTCCTCAATAGTATATTCAGTAAGAAATCACTAATATCCTACTTGTCCATCTTGTCATATCTCCTGAATTACTACGAATTAAACTCTCCCTTTAATTAGGATTATAACCGACGGTTTCTAATCTCTTATAAACACATCCTATATCAACTAGGATTCAATACCATTATCATATGGCTCATAGTCTATAGTGTTTCATTCACATTATATGACTTATCAACAAAATCAACATCCTCGCATCCTATAACATATCTCCACTCCCGAAGTCATTAAGCTTCATGCGCAGAGCGTCTCGCAAAGCGAAATCCAAACAAGGAAACCCTCCAATACACTACTACTTAACTTTGTCGATCGTGGAGGTCCGTCAACTTCAAATACGCAATCGGGATAATGGCATCCCCTCTTTCAACTAAATGTGGTTTGAACTCCCATCTCTATCCAGGAGTCATACCACTATGCGCTTGTACTACCCTCAGTCCTTGTGCAATCAATAATGAGCTTAAACTCAGTCCTTGATGTTCAAATTGTAACCCTAAGGTTACCCAGGTGTTATATTAAATCTCCCCTACTGGACCTACCCTTAATACTCATTTATAAAAATTAGAATCCAACAAATGAATCTAGCAACTGAAATACCTTTCAATTTGATTATCATTATTCTAATCAATTAAATCCCAATCAAATTAATTTGAATCTTAACTATGGCTTACTGATCTTCTCTAAGTCCCATAATATCCAATTAATAATCACCAAAGATCTACAAAAGGTTTGGGATAAAAACCAACATTAAAAAGAAACAACTTTAACAATTTTGGGGAGGTCGATCGATCGAAGGCAGGGGGTCGATCGATCGATCGCCCAGGTAACAACCTAGTTTTTCTACATTTCGTCTACTACGGGTTTAACCATTTTTGATCTTTCAAACCTTCATATTAACAACCCAAATGACTTATAATCCATACTACATGATATATCAACATATGTGAATGATTTCTAATAATCTAAACATCTTAGAATCATCAAGAGTTTGAATTAAATGCATATATTCTTCCTATTTTTCTAGAAAATTATAAACATGATATCTTTAAGAACACAACAATGATTTTCAAAAAAATTTCAACGGATTTATTATCATTTCTTGGATTACCATCTACCTACAACATGAGTTTTATTCCTATATATTTTCAGATTCCAGAAATCCATTAACAACTCCATTTTTATCTTCCAAACATGAAAAATCATCTCTTTTTATAACTATTCTAAAATGGACATTATGCAAACTTAGATAGAAAATATCAAACACTTGCCTCTAATGAAGATATGATCCTTTAGGATTGTAAATCACAGGTGGTTCTCCCTTCTCCGGTCAACTTCTGGTAGTGGTTGGTGGTGGTGACCTTTGGTCTTTGTTCTTCTCCTTTCCTAGTAAGTTTTTCTCTTCCCAATCAACCTTTCACTCTCTCTAAGAAGATGACCTTTCAATTTTTTGTAGAAGAGATGAATGAACCCATGTTCAACTAATCTCCAAATACTTATAATAGGACAAAATCCGAAATCACTATTCATCCCCCAATAAAAATGACTAAAATACCCTTTTGGGTTGTCTTTTCATTTCCAAATGACCCGAGACCCAAATCCAACATCTAAATAGACTTTTCTAACTATTTCAAACCTTACGGGCGCAACGACGCACTCGAAATGACTATAAGGTTGATATAAAAGTAATTTTATTATTTAATCTCACAATTTAGTCCCGACACGTCCCATACCGCGTCCGACTAAAAATTCAAATTACCGAATTAACAATTCACAGCAATATCAATAACATCACATTCATATATTACCCAAATATCTTTAATTAATATTCATAATCATTCATTTTAAAATCCACAGTTCGGATAAAACCTAAATGAATTAATTAATATTAAAATCCAATTAATGCATTAATTTAAAATATAACCCATTTGAAAAGTCTGGAAAATTACGAGGTATTACATACTTCCCCCCTTATAACAGAATTTCGTCTTGAAATTTGAAAAGTTAAATCATACTTGTAAGGTCAAATCTGAGTATAAATATCACATCGTATGAAATCTAAGTATTACCGCCCATACAGTACATTAATGAAAATCCCCATTGATGTTATACGCCAAGCCTCACCATATAGTTCTAACTGAATCCAATTTAAACTTTATGCAATCTTCCCTATACCATCCTCGTGACAAAGTTTGGGAAAAATGATCCTCACGTATTAAACAAACAAATCCTGAAGTCACAACTACTTACACTTTCACAATTCTGAAAACTACTACAATCCAACCATCCAGGGCACCCATACACCCTATCGTACAATTTTAATTATAATATTTATCGCAAAGGTTATAAAATCATATCCTAAAGACCTAACTTATTTTGACTCCCAACAGTTATTAGTTTCATGCGTGGGGTGTCTCGCAAGAAAAATCCAAACAAGGAACCCCCGATACACTCCTACCTAAAGTAGTCGGTCATCGAAACTCCTCAAGTCCTTAGTAAATAGTTTATAACCTCTCTACCGGTTTTATCGATTTCAAATAAAAGTCTACTCATCTACTCTATTAATAAAGACATGATGCTGGCTATAGTAGTACATACGCTCTCATATACCATAAGTCGATGCACATCCGCTAGTCACATCATGTTCGGACATGCCCAAAGTAAGTAATTCCGTGATAAAAATCAAATCCATGTGATAACATGTAGAATATAGGTGTCCCACACCCCTTGGTGAGTCTTTGTAAATAACAGTGCCATAGGATAATTTTAGCAACCCTTTTTTCCCACACAATATTAATCACTACAAAAATCAATACACGCCTCATAATTCCTTAGATAGAAAACATACCCTCTTTCGCGGGTGGTGGTTGTTGACTTACACTATTATAACTTTGCTCCGATGGGTCAAGAATTTTTTTTTACCCCAAATATTCAGTTCTAGTTAATCACACTCCACTATATGTCCAAGCTTTGAATATATTGCCTTTGTTAGGTAACACACATAATTCCCGCATTTCAAGAACTTCTACTGATGACTCTCCTCAAATTTCCATAAGAGGGTTGACCTCGACTACGGTCATCATACTCAAATATACTTCATAACCTCCTAGGTACGATCTCCGCAATCCGTCCAATGGCCCTCATCTTTCGTACTTATTGTACAAACCCGTCCGAACGCAAATAAGATTCACTAATATATACGGAATCTTACCAAAGAAATCAGCAATCCTAAACATAGGACTCTACATCAAAGAACGCTAAGCTGAAAACACATTAAGCCGTACAGACCCAAAAGGACACTAGAACCCGATGCTCTGATATCACCTGTAACACCCTACCTAATTAAATACTGGGTGGCCAGTCCCATACCAAATTAAAACAGAATATACATTTGGCTCATTCTTAGCATCATTGTCGAAAACATTTACAAGTCACCCAATACCCAATTAAGATGGTGTTAAAAAAACTTTCCAAATTTTAATTACAACAAAAACCATTTTTAGTTTAACAATAACACAACACATATTATTCTACAACACTAATAACCGAACAGATAACACAAAAGAATTTAAATGCAATTGGAATAAACATTCCCAAATAATTATCCCATACAATAATCCCAACAATAGTAAATGTATTAAAATGACACGAGTACAAGAGTATTTGACTCAGATGGAAAAGAGATAACTGAATTCCTTTGGGCGACATGCCCTAACTATAAGAATACTGGGAATCAAATGAAGATAGGAATCTAAGAAATACTCTATAGCTCCATAGCTCGTCATAATCCTCTAAGGTTGGCATCCCTGTTGATGGACACCTGATATAGAAAGTACAATAAAAAAAAGAAAATATGCAAGGAAACGGGTCAGAGCTCGATGTGAAAATGATTTTGAAAATAGCAAGTATTTAACAAGTGCAATAAAGCATTTATTATGTACATGTTAGTATCCAACTCTCACTTGCTATTCTCACTTCTCATCTAGAGTGCACACTTAACGTTTCCTATTAACCTCCTAGTTAATGGCTCCTCTTCACTAGTTCCCATAATATGATTCTGTTCCATATCATACCCCGTATGTCCCATATCATACGTAATATAATCATTCATATACGTTTACCATTTTATATGAATCGTTTCTCCTTAATATGAATTAAGCTTTTCAATTCTATAAAAAATAAACATTCATTAACTTAATTCCATTCTCTTTCTCTATTCACCGTTATCTACAATTATCACGTAGATAGATTTAACCACTATATACATTCATTTAATTCATTATATATATATATATACATATATAATATGGCACCCCGAGTCCAGCTACGGTGAAATGCATTACTCTGCTATCATGTCCCAATATCGTTGGTCGCCGAATAGGGGATAAAAGGTTCGGTAAGGATTTCTCTAACCACAAACAACAACACATAAATTGGAGGCAAACATAATTCTCGTATCCATGGGTCACGCACATACCTACGTACCCACAGTCAGCGGACTTATCAACTCCCCAATATGTCTTTCATAGACCTATGTTCTTGAGCGACAAATCAAAGAACCCATGGATTCATCATGATATGACTTCCCTCATGCGCAAACCTCCCCATCGATAGCAAGTAAGCTAGGTATATCATATACATAAATCATCAATCAATCAAATAGGCATTATCATACCTATAATATAATATCAACAAGGTACTCATATTACTCTAAGATAATTCCTATACGTAGCATTATATCTCTCAAATCATACGTATTAAAATATTATGACTTTACTTGTTTCATTTAATTATCCCCGAGCCTCACTCATTACTCAAGGTTCAAATAGATTTTCCTCAATAGTATATTCAGTAAGAAATCACTAATATCCTACTGGTCCATTTTGTCATATCTCCCGAATTACTACGAATTAAACTCTCCCTTTAATTAGGATTATAACTCACAGTTTCTAATCTCTTATAAACACATCTTCTATCAACTAGGATTGAATACCATTATCACATGGCTCATAGTCTATAGTGTTTCATTCACACTATATGACTTATCAACAAAATTAACATCCGCACATCCTATAACATCTTTCCACTCCCAGCGTCGTTAAGGTTCATGCGCGGAGTGTCTCGCAAAGTGAAATCCAAACAAGGAACCCCTCCAATACACTACTAATTAACTTTGTTGGTCATGGAGGTCCGTCAACTTCAAATACGCAATCGGGATAACCACACCCCCTCTTTCAACCAAATGTGGCATGAACTCCCATCTCTATCCAGGAGCCATACCACTAAGCGCTTGTACTACCCTCAATCTTTGCGCAATAAGTAATGAGATTAAATTTAGTCCTTGATGTTCAAATTATAACCCTATGGTTACCCAGGTGTTATATTAAATATCCCTTACTGGACCTACCCTTAATCCTCATGCATACAAATTAAAATCCAACAAATAAATCTAGCAACCGAAATACCTTTCAATTTGATTATCATGATTCTAATCAATTAAATCGCAATCAAATTAATTGGAATCTTAACTAGGGCTTACTGATCTTCTTAAAGTCCCATAATATTCAATTAATAATCAACAAAGATCTACAAAAGGTTTGTTATAAGAACCAACATCAAAAAGAAATAACTTTAACAATTCTGGTGAGGTCGATCGATCGAAGGTAGGGGGTCGATCGATCGATCGCCCAGGTAAGAGCCCAGTTTTTCTGCATTTCTTCTACTGCGGCTTTAACTATTTTTGATCATTCAAACCTTCATATTAACAACCTAGATGACTTATAATCCTTACTACATGATATATCAACATATGTGAATGATTTTTAATGATCTAAACATCCTAGAATCATCAAGAGTTTGAATTAAATGCATATATTCATCCTATTTTCCAGAAAATTATAAACATGATATCTTTAAGAACACAACAATGGTTTTCAGAATTTCTTCAATGGATTTATGATCAGTTCTTAGATTACCATCTACCTACAACATGAGTTTGATTCCTATGTATTTTCAGATTCTAGAAATCCATTAACAACTCCATATTTATCATCCAAACATGAAAAATCATCTCTTTTTATAACTATTCTAAAATGGACATTATGCAAACTTAGATTGCAAATATCAAACACTTGCCTCTAATGAAGATCTGATCCTATGAGGTTGGATATCACAGGTTGTTCTCCCTTCTTTGGTGAACTTCTGGTGGTGGTTGGTGGTGGTGACCTTTGGTCTTTGTTCTTCTCCTTTACAAGTAAGCTTTTCTCTTCCCAATCAACCTTTCACTCTCTCTAAGAAGATGACCTTTCAATTTTGTGTAGAAGAGATGAATGAACACACGTTCAACTAATCTCCAAATAATTATAATAGAACAAAATCCGAAATCACTATTCATCTCCCCTATAAAAATGACTAAAATGCCCTTTTAGGTTGTCTTTTCATTTCCAAATGACCCGAGACCAAACACCAACATCTAAATAGACTTTTATGACTATTTCAATCCTTCCGGATGCAACGACACACTCGAAATGACTATAAGGTCGATATAAAAACAAGTTTCTTATTTAATCTCACAATTTAGTCCCGACACATCCCATACCGCGTCCGACTAAAAATTCAAGTTACCGAATTAACAATTCACAGCAATATCAATAACATCACATTCATATATTAAATAAATATCTTTAAGTAATATTCAGAATTATTCATTTTAATATCCACAATCCAGATAAAACCCAAATGAATTAATTAATACTAAAATCCAATTAATCCATTAATTTAAAATATAACCCATTTGAAAAATCATGAAAATTACGGGGTATTACACTCGCCCCTTAGAATTGGTCATCAGAACTTAAGGTCCTCGAAATTTACCTTGTCCCTCACAATAGGACATCACGACATAAGGTCCTCGTAGTTGACTTCAGCCCTTATAATTTCTCATCCCAACTCAAGGTCCTCAAAATTGACATCGGCCTTCAAAATTGGTTATCACAAATTTAGCTCCTCAAATTAGCCTCGGCCCTCTAAAACGGTCGTCCAAAAGTTGGGTCCTCGGAACTGACCTCGGCCATCATAATTGGTCATCCTAAGAACAATTTTAAAATAGACCTCGACCGACTAAATTTATCTCCCTATCCCCTTACAACCAATATTAACATATCCTCGACCTACTGAATCGGTCATCCTCATCTCATTAGGTCCTCAGAATTGACTTCAGCCAGTTGAATCACTCATCCTTGTCTCCCTAGGTTCTCAAAACTTTTTTTAGAAAAGGACTGATTTCCCTATATTTATTATAAATGGTAGAAAAGTCCTACTAAGGAGGCTTTTATAAGGAAAAGAAAATTGAAAGAAACGAAATACAAACCAATTAAGAAATTTTGACAGATTTAAAGCTATGTAAATCCATCCTATAATGGCCTTTAACTGAGTGAGGACGATTAGAGTATTAGGAGAAGCAATGGTATATTTGAGAGGCCACTCAATAATTTGCAAGACTATTAACAACTTGATTATTCTCTCAATAAGTATGGCTAAAAAAAATTTACATCATCTCTTAAAAAATCTATATCTCTGATAACATCTCCCTAATGGACCATGGAATAGATTGGATCTTCTCATTCAAGATGTCAGTGATCAATTTATAATCATACTTTATAACTACCTTATGAATGTTTAGACTATCACAAAGTCTAAGACCTCTTAAAATAGCCACACTTTTCATCTTTATTATTGGTAGAGAGTCCTTTAAAGGAAGAGAAATCATGAGTTAAAATACCTCTATGATATCTAATTAACCATCAAATTCTGAGGGAGCCGAATTCCCTTTTAATATCCCATCATTGTTTAACTTAGCAAAACCTTGACTAGGCCTTAACCAATTGACCAAATGAATTGTTATAGGAACTGGTTGATTGAGTTGGTCTTGAATAATTTAATAGTGAATTCACAGTCTTTTAGAGGTGACTTAAATTTTCTAAAGCAGTAAGAATGAACCATATCCATGATTTAGCCAATGATAAAATTAGACTTCATTTTGCTACCTTGAACCACACTAACATTTCTAGCCTTCCATAACTCCAAAATGATTTATGTTGGTATAATGATGAAAAGAAACTTAAAGAAATCTTATTTAGGACTCCTCAAACAAAAGACATGGGAATGATATTAAAAGAGGTAAAGGAAATTTACAAACAAAATTTTTTTATCAATGTATGACCATACATCATTGGCTACTGGACCATTTAGGAACAAGTGTTGAAAATTTTCTAATGCATTTAGATAATAGTGTCACTAGAAGATAGTTTGATGGTAGATTTTTGGATTACATCATCCAGAGGCACAATATGCAAGAGGCATTTCGAAAGGAATAGAGGCATTTTTTTGAAGAATATCATAATTCCAAACTATTTTGAAAAGTAATGAAGTAGGTTGAGGGTGCATATAATTCCAAGTTGAATTTGAAGAAAATTGGCCATCAGTTGTTGGAGTCCAATACTCAGTACCACCAATATCAACACTGAGCTGATCATAAATGGATTCCATATCTTTTAACCTTTTATAAGTTTGGTATCCGTAAGAGGCTGATCTATTCTTATACTTGTTGCATATAATTTCACACCATAAATTTGGGTGATTGGAAAAGTTCCATTTAATCTTTAGACTAGCTAATTTATTAAGATGTGTCATAATTTGAATCCTAAACCACCTTCTTAAATAGGGAGACATACATCAATCCATTTCATCGAGTGGTTCTTCTCCCTAAACTCCTTAGAAGATACTTAAAAGAAACTACTGAACAAAGTGTGCATAACCTCAATGGGTATTTTGGGGGGTTTTAATGCTGCTATTGTATGAATGGGAATGGAAGAAATAGAGGAAATCAGAGTTCTCCTACCATCCACATAAAGGAATTTGGAATTCTATGAGTTTAATTTACCATGATTTTAACAATGATCTCTTCAAAATATTTGTGCTAACTTCTACCGTAATAAATGGTGTATCCACGATATTTGAGAGGTGGTATTTTGAAGGATAACTAAGAGTTTTTGGCAATAGTTTTGATAAGCTTAGGGGTTATATAATGATGGATACTGGTACTTCTTTTTTGAAAGTTGATCATTTGCCCAGATTTATGCTCAAAGTTTTTGAGGAAAGTAATTAAGTTTTTAAGGCTATAAGAACAACCATTGCAAAAAATAATGGTATCATCAACAAGACTTAAGTTACTAATGACCGGGATATTTTATGGAAGAGAGTGAGGTTTCACTTGACCAGAAAGAATGAGATTATGCAGACCTTAGTGAGGGTTTCATGAACTAGGACAAAAAGACAAGGAGAAAGTGGATCTCTTTATTTGAATCGCATATAATTGAAATAACTAAAATTATGACCATTGACAATTGTAGAGAATCAATTATTTGATATGCTTATCCAAATTCTATCAATCCATAATTTAGAGAAACCAAATCTTCTAAGCGTTTTGACTAAGAATAGCAAAGAAACGCTATCATAAGCAATAGAAATATCCAAATTTATGACCACATTTGAGCCATAAGCCTTCTTCCCAATAGATTACATAAGTTCTTTACAATGAGGATGTTATCATTGATAATACCCCGTAATTTTATTAATTTTTATTTAATGGATTAATTGAATTAAATGAGAATTAACTTGGAAATTAATCTGGAGGTAAATACTAGAGAAATGTGAGTTGGTATTTGATCATGATGTTAAATAAAATATTACTAAGAATATATGGTAATATATGAGCATTGAAAATATTAAAATTGTCGCGAGAAAGAAATACGACAATTTGGGAAATTTAATCGGAACGCGCGTCTTAGCCACGCCAGGAATGAATTTATTTAAATTAAAAAATTAAATTTTATTATTATCGACCGAGTGGTCATTTTGAGTGTGCCGATGTATCCGGAAGGGTCAAAATAGTTAGAAAACACTAGTCGGGGGTTTAGTCTGGCTCACGGGGCACTTTTAGGCCAAACCGGCAACCTAGAGAGGTATTTTGATAATTTTAAAAATTTAGGAATTGAAACCCACGAGTTTTGATGGTTATTTATTAATAATTAGTGAGGCCACTATGGCCATTAGCAACCAAAGACAAGAGAGTGGGCTACGGGAGTTTTGAGAGCAGTTAGAGAGAGGTTAAAAGAGGTTCCTAACCAAACCCTCCTCCATCACCAGCATTTTGAAAGGAATTTGTGACCGAAAAGAAGAGAGAACCAACCCTTGATCATCAACAACGAACCAGAACATCGGATTTAAGGCAAGTTATTTGATGTTATTAAGTTCAATGAATATTTCATCCATGTTTGAATGTTTGGATGAAAAACCCAATGGGATTGTTGTGAAACACATAATTTTGGATAGGGATTGCAAGTAGAATGGATATGGACGAGTCAATACCCAAAAATGTAACTTTTGATGATTTAAAAATTGATTTATAAGGTGTCTTGATAGTTAATTAAATTCTGAGTTCATGTTCAGAGGGTTTGGGGCAAGAATTGGGGATTTGCGATTATTGTATGTTGATTATTAAGATTTGACCCCAAAAATATGTTAAGGAGTGGCCTAGTTTGACTTAAAATAGTTTAAAAACATTAAAACGTTATTGGGGTGATCTTAGGATGGATTTAGAGAAGAGAAAAAAGAAGAAAAATGATGTTTGGAAATTTCTGGACGTACTCTGCCATCTGGTTAGAAGACCTTCCCAGGTCGTTCAAACGACCTCGTGCGAATGAGACTTCTAACTAGATGACAGTATCCCTTCTAATGAGTTCGTTCGAATCCCTTCTTTCGAATGACACTCATTATAACTACCTCATTCGAACGAGATTTCTAACGAGTTGACAGAATGGACTTTTAGGCCTTATTTTATTTCGAACTTCCAGTAGACTTATTTTAATCGACTGTTCACCTTCCCTTGTCGACTAGTGGGTATAGTTGTGAGGTGGGAGTACTTTGAGGAGTAAAACCTAGAATTTCATAATAAACCGTATGACATTTATGGGCTAGGAAATGAGTTTTTGAAATTGTGACGTGAGAAGAGTTGATTATCTATGATATATATTATTTGGGAACTTGTAAGTGTAGTACAATAATGATGGTATAGGAATGTAAAATATATCTCTATTAATATTATAAGATATCTAAGATATGTGAATGCTTAGTATATGTGGTTATCTTTGTATGAAATACCAACCATACTTGCTATCACAGGAGGTCGGCCTTCGATCAGAGCTATCTAATATTTATGTGCCTACGGGGGGATTTAGAATGGTACCTCTAGGACATAGGTCAGAGAATGTCCTATTGAGGAGTTAATAAGTCTGCTGATCTTCGGAGCATAGGTATGTGTCTGACCCATGTGATGTGAGCTATCTTCACCTCCATTTTGTGTGATTGTTACTTATCAAAACAGTTCCTGAGAGATTCAGAATACGTGATCCTTATGTACACGATGTACCGGAATTTGATAACAAAGTATGTGTGCACCGCAGCTTAGTCTAGGGGTATCATTATTGTATATTTATGATGACAGTGATATACTAGAATATTGAAATGAACTTGTTTATATAAATACAAGTTTGAATGAATGTAACATCTTTGTAGAGCTAAAAAAGGGAAAACTCTTAGTAATTATTGTAACTAATCCTGAAGAATGAAGGTAAAACTCTATGTTTATATTAAAATGCCAGGAATTAAACTGCGAATAGTATAGTAAACTCAACTATTGTATTAGACTAGTTAGTAGTGGAATAACTAGAATCGGTATGGGTATGTAGGAGTGCACACTTAGTTGAGAGGTGAGGAACTCATGTGAGTGCGCGCACAATAATGTATTTTATATTCACTATTTAATGATATTAAACACTTGCTGTATTTTAAACTGTTTTCACAATCGGACTCTTACACATTTTCTTTCAAATCTATTTTCTTGTAAAAACCTTTTAGGCGCCCAGCCACAAGGACACCAAGCTTAGAAGTTCCATTCTGGTGACGTGCTGTAGCTGATGTGGAAGTTACAGGACCTCGATTCTAGACGCCTCCACTTTCTACCATTTACTCCATTGCACACTTATTTATCTGTAGGGCATGTCTCCCCTTTTGTCTTAGAGACATCTTATTTATTCAGTTTTATTTCAGTATTGGATTTAATTAATTACTGATTCAGACTTTGAATTTGGTTGTATTCAACATTCGGATTATTGAGAGGAGAATTCCTCCAGATTCATTGTTATTCCATGGTTATTCTATTTTGACTATGTTGTGGTTGTTGTATTAGTATTTCATAATTTAAATTGGTTTTATGTTAATCGGATTTGATTAAAATGGACAACTCACTTTTTAAATATTAGTTGGCTACTAATTGCTAAAACATTTTCGACAATGATGCTATGAACTGAACCAACTTGACATTTTGTATTAATTTCAATAAAGGAGTAGCTACTCGGTATTTAATTAGTCGGGGTGTCACAGGTGGTATCAGAGCATCAGGTTCTAGTGTCCTTAGGATCTGTATGGCTTATTATGTTTCCGCGTAGAGTTCTTTGATATAAAGCCCTATATTTCAGGAATGTTGTACTCTATTGTGTATGTTTCGCTCTTCAGCTTTTTTGAGTTAATAATTGTAGAGTTAATAAGACTTCCCTTTCATTTCAGATGCCTCCGCGACGTGCACAGCGAGTTCCCAGGGATGCTCAGCCCGAGCCACAACCTGCACCAGTTCAGGGCTCCATGAATGCCGCAGAGGTTGCCCTTATTATAGCCCAAGCGGTAAATGCCGCTCTAGCAGTCGTGCAGCAGGCACCGCCTCAGGCACCAGTAGTAGCGCCAGTACAGGCTCATGCATTCCCGTCTTCTTAGGAACGTGTTCATGATGCTTTCTAGACAGCAAACCCACCAGAGTTTACAGGTAGCTCCGACGTCGTTGTGTCTAGTCAGTGGAAGAAGGACATCCAAAGGCACTTGAGGATGTACGAGTGTACAGATGTACAGAGACAGATACTGGCTACTTTTAAGCTAGTAGGATCAGTGCTGCACTGGTGGTAGTCCATTACCACCGCGAAAGAGAGAGATATCCGTTCCATTCAGGAGTTCTGGGTGCGGTTTGACCGCAAGTACTTTCCCTCAGCCGTTCACACCGAGATGAGGAAGAAGTTGATGAACCACAAGCAGGATGGGAAGACAGTGGCAGAGTATGAGGCCGAGTTCACCAATCTTCTAAATATCATTCCCAATGAGATTTTGACAGAGGTGAAGAAAATACAGAATTTCATGGATGGGTTGACTTGGAGGATCCGTCAGCACTTATTGGAAAATCTCTAATTGGCTACTTATTCTGATGTGGTTAATACAGCACTGCTTCACTGCCAGGACCACCGCTTTCACTTGTTAGAGGGTAAGTGATCCGGAGAGTCCAGCCATCAGGGTAGGACAGGGGGATATGGTGCCGGTGGGGAACAATCAGCTCAGGTTCAGCACAGGTAGGGTGATCAAGGTTCCCAGTAGGGGGATTTTAAGAGGTTTAGAATTTGAGGTTTCAGAAATGGTCAGGGAGGTTTTTGTGAGGGCCAGTAGGGTCCGCACGACCATCTGGGTCAGCACGGCCAGCATGGACAACATCAGCAGTTTTATCAGGGCCAGCACGACCAGGGGAGGAATGGAAACCGCAGGGTTAGAGAGTGGGAAATTTTTCGAGGAAATATTTCACTTATGGAAAAATTAGCCACAAATGCTAGGAGTATCCTGAAAGGGATAGGTCCCGACAGCAGCAGCAGCAGCAGTAGGGAGCTCGACATAAGCCCCATAGACCTATATTTCACAACGCCCTCCCAGCACCATCGGAGATGCCAGGCTTGCCACCCATTCCTGAAGTCCTAGTCCAGCAGGGATAGCTCCAGTACGGGTGAGTTTATCAGCTCCAGCAGGCCACAGTTCCACAGGATCCACCTACTATTGAGGGTATCTTCTCTATTCAGGGGACTATGGGGCATAATTTATTTGAACGGGGGCCACACATTCTTTCATTGCCATCAGATTTGCACGCACTATGGGGTTGTTAGACACTGCAGAGAGCACGATTATTTGTGTAGATTCACCATGAAGTAGGGGTTCTATGATGTCTCTTATTTGTAGAGGTGTGGGTATAGAGATCGGCAGGTTTACTTTACCTGTTGATATGTTAGTATTAGAGATGACTGAGTACGATGTGATCGTTGGTATGTATTGGCTACTTGCATATCGAGCCATGATTTACTGTTTCAGCAGGAGTATTATTTTTGTCATCCCCAGATAAGAGATGTTCCTAGTGGCGATGCCTCGCCCTAAGGGAGTATTTTCCACTCATTTTTATTATATAGAGGAGGAGACCTCTAAGGAAGTGGTACTACCACTCGATTCGATTCCTATTGTTAGGGAGCTTGCTGATGTATTCCAGGATATACCTGGATTACCTCCTAGTAGAGAGATTTATTTTGTTATCGATTTGACGCCGGGCACACGGCCAATTACCCGTGCACCTTATCGTATGGCTCCAGCGAAGATGAGAGAGCTAAGGGTTTAGATAGAGCAGTTATTATGTTAGGGGTTAATCCATAAGAGTACTTCACCGTGGGGTGCCAATGTGTTGTTCGTAAAGAAGAGGGATGGACCCTTGAGGTTTTGTTTAGATTACCGGGATTTGAATAAAGTCACAATATGGAATAAGTATCTGTTTCCCCGAATCTATGACTTATTCGACCAGTTGAAAGGAGCTTCCTTATTCTCAAAGATTGACTTGCGATCGGGATACCATCAGTTGCGTATCAGGGCATAGGATGTCTCGAAGACTGCTTTCTTGACGAGATATGGTTCCTATGAGTTTCCGGTTATGCCTTTTGGCCTAACCAACGCTCTGGCCATGTTTATGGACTTGATGAATAGGGTGTTCAAAGATTTCCTAGACCAGGTCATCATCATCTTCATTGATGACATTTTGGTTTACTCCCAGACAGAGGAAGAGCATGCTGAGCACTTGAGATAGGTTTTGCAAACGTTGCGTCAGAATAAGCTATATGCAAAGTACGAGAAGTGTAGGTTTTGGCTAAAGTAGGTACAGTTTTTGGGGTATATCATTTCAGACGGGGGGATATCTGTTGATCCGGGGAAGGTATCCACGGTGAGGGAGTGGGGACAGCCCACGACACTGACTGAGATACATAGTTTCTTGGGCTTAGTAGGATACTACAGTAGGTTTATTTGGGGTTTCTCAAAGATAGCGAGTCCTTTGACACGTCTGACTCGCAAGGGTGTGCCATTCATCTGGAGTGATGCCTGTCAGTTGGCATTCGATGAGTTGAAGGACAAGTTGACCTCAGCGCCTGTGTTAGCATTTCCCAAACCGAGAGTTGAGTATCTAGTGTACACCGATGCGTCCTTACAAGGACTTGGAGGTGTAATGCAGCAGGAGAGTCAGGCTATAGCTTATGCTTCTCGTAAGCTTAAGCCTCATGATAAGAATTACCGCACCCACGACTTGGAGTTAGCAGTAATCGTATTCGCTCTTAGGATTTGGAGACACTATCTCTTGGGGGGGAAAATTTCGGTTGTTCACCGACCACAAGTCTCTACAATACCTCTTCACGCAAAAGGAACTGAATATGCATCAACGTCGGTGGCTTGAGTTTGTGAAGGATTATCAGTTTGATGTCCAATATCACCTAAGGAAGTCTAACGTGGCAGCAATAGCGTTGAGCCGTAGGCCAGTAAATGAGGTGGCTGAAGTGTGGAAAGCTAACCGGAAGGAGTTGGGACACCAGGATACAGTGGCCCGATCATTCATATATGTATGACTGTTACACCTCACATTGTTACGCGAGTGATAAAGACCCAGGCAAAAGACTCGTTCTATCAGGAGCAGATAGTTTTATTACTAGTAGAGGGAGTCGAGTCCTATACCGTTAGTTCAAATGGGGGATTCCGCTTCAATGGGAGACTGGTCGTTCCCGAAGGGGGAGACTTACGACACGAGGTAATGACAGAGTCGCACGGTTCGCGGTACACCCTGGTGGGGATAAGATGTACCAAGACATGAGATGACAGTATTGGTAGAGAGGGATGAAGAGGGATATTTCCGTGTTTGTTTCTAAATGCGCCACTTATCAGCTGGTAAAGGTGGATCATTAGAGATCAGCAGGAATTCTACAACCGTTAGAGGTTCCGATGTGGAAATGGGAGAGCATTTCCATGGACTTTATCACAGGGCTACCTACTTAGCAGTGGGGTCACGACTCCATATGGGTAATTGTGGATAGGCTGACCAAAGTTGTTCTTTTTTTCCCATCCCGAACAGACTACACTACAGGGCAGTATGCCCAAATTTTCATAGCAGAGATAGTGAGACTTAACGGGGTGCCTCTCAATATCATATCTGATCGAGATAAGATATTTGTTTCACGATTTTAGGAGAGTTTTCAGGAGGCAATGGGTACGGAGTTGCGGCTGAGTACGGCGTATCACCCACAGATAGATGGGCAAACTGAGAGGATGAATCAAATGTTGGATGACATGTTGGGTATGTGTATCCTAGACTTTGGAGGTGGTTGGGAGTAGTACCTTCCGCTAGTGGAGTTTGCTTATAATAACTCCTACCAGTTCACTATTGGCATGGCTCCATTCGAGGCATTGTATGGTAGACCTTGTCATTCCCCAGCATGTTGGTTAGAGGTTGGGGAAAACAAACTCCTTAAGACGGAAGTAATTCAGTATACTTCGGTAAGGATAGAGATGATACGGAGCCGTATTCGGGTAGCTCAAGATTGACAAAAGAGTTATGCCGATGCCAAGAGGTTTTTCAGAGAGTTCAAGGTGGGGGACCAGGTGCTACTCAGAGTATCTTCGATGACGGGGATTATGCATTTCAGGAAGAAGGAGAAATTGGCACCAATATATATGGGGCCATTTCCTATCATTGAGCAGATTGGGCCAGTAGCATATAGACTTGGAATACCGGAGCACTTGTATAGGATTCATGACGTGTTCCATATTTCCTCACTAAGGAGATATCATAGGGACGATTTGTCTCATACCCACATTGCTTTGGAGAACATCGATCTTCAGCCTGATAGTTCCTATGAGGAGGGACCAATTGCTATTCTGGACCACAACGAGAGGAAACTGAGGTCGAAGATAGTACCGTTAGTACGCGTTCAATGACAGCATCATAATGCCGAGGAGTCCACATAGGAGCTCGAGGATGAGATGCGCTATCGTTACCCAGAGTTATTTGTACAAGGTATTCTTCAGTTTCGAATTTGGGATGAAATTCTTTTATTAGGGGGAAGTTTGTATTACCCCGTAATTTTATTGATTTTTATTTAATGGATTAATTGAACTAAATGAGAATTAACCTGGAAATTAATCCGGAGGTAAATACTAGCGAAATGTGAGTTGGTATTTGATCATGATGTTAAATAAAATATTACTGAGAATATATGGTAATATATGAGTATTGAAAATATTAAAATTGTCGCGAGACAGAAATACGACAATTTGGGAAATTTAGTCGGGACGCGCGTGTTAACCACGTCCGGAATGAATTTATTTAAACTAAAAAATTAAATTATATTTTTATCAACTGAATGGTCATTTTGAGTGCGCCAATGTGTCCAGAAGGGTCAAAATAGTTAGAAAACACTAGCCGAGGGTTTAGTCTGGCTCACGGGGCACTTTTAGGCCAAACCGGCAACCTAGAAGGGTATTTTGATAATTTTAAAAATTTAGGAATTAAAACCCACGAATTTTGATGGTTATTTATTAATAATTAGTGAGTCCAATAAGTCCATTAGTATCCAAAGACAACAGAGTAGGCTACGGGAGTTTTGAGAGGAGTTAGAGAGAGGTTAAAAGAGGTTCCTAACCAAACCCTCCTCCATCACCAGCATTTTGAAAGGAATTTGTGACCGAAAAGAAGAGAGAACCAGCCCTTGATCATCAACAATGAACGAGAACGTTGGATTTAAGGCAAGTGATTTGATGTTATTAAGTTCAATGAATACTTCTTCCATGTTTATTGAAAAAACTATTTTTGTCTTGAAAGTTTGGAAGAAAAACCCAATGGGATTGATGCGAAACACAAAATTTTGGATAGGGATTGCATGTAGAATGGTTATGGACGAGTCAATACGCAAAAATGTAACTTTTTAGGATTTAAAAATGGATTTATAAGGAGTCTTGATAGTTAATTAAATTATGAGTTCATGTTCATAGGGTTTGGGGCAAGGATTGGGGATTTATGATTATTGCATGTTGATTATTAAGATTTTACCCCAAAAATATGTTAAGGAGTGGCCCAGGTTGACTTAGAATAGTTTAAAAACATTAAAACGTTATTGGGATGATCTTAGGAAGGATTTAGAGAAGAGAAAAATGAACTTTGGAAATTTCTGGGCGTACTCTGCCATCTCGTTAGAAGACCTGCTTAGGTCGTTCGAACGACCTCGTGCGAATGAGACTTCTAATGAGATGACAGTACCCCATCTAACGAGTTTGTTCTAAGCCCTTCGTTCGAACGGTTCGAACGACACTCGTTCGAACGAGATTTCTAACGAGTTGACAGAATGGCCTTTTAGGCTTGATTTTATTTCGATCTTCCAGTAGACTTATTTTAATTGAGTGTTCACCTTGCCTTGTCGACTAGTGGGTATAGTTGTGAGATAGGAGTACGTTGAGGAGAAAAACTTAGAATTTTATAATAAATCGGATGACATTTATGGGCTAGGAAATGAGTATTTGAAATTGCGACGTGAGAAGAGTTGATTATCTATGATATATAATATTCGGGGACTTGTAAGTGCACTACAATAATGGTGGTATAGGAATGTAAAATATACCTCTATTAATATTATAAGATATCTAAGATATTTGAATGCTTATTATATGTGATTATCTGTGTATGACATACCTACCATACTTGCTATCACAGGAGGTCGGCGTTCGATCAGGACCATCTAATCTTTGTGTGCCTAAGGGGGGATTTAGATTGGTACCTCGAGGACATAGGTAAGAGAATGACTTATTGAGGAGTTAATAAGTCTGCTGATCATGGGAGCGTAGGTATGTGCGTGACCCATGTGATGTGAGCTATCTTTGCCTCCAATTTGTGTGATTGTTACTTATCAAAACGGTTCCTGAGAGATTCAGAATACGTGTCCTTATGTACGTGATGTAACGGGATTTTTTAGCAGAGTATGTGTGCAAAGCAGCTTAGTCTAGGGGTGCCATTATTGTATATTTATGATGAGAGTGATATACTGGATTATTGAAATGAACTGTTTATATAAATACAAGTGTGAATGGATGTAACATCTTTGTAGAGCTAAAAATGGGAAAACTCTTAGTAATTATTGTAATTAATCCTGAAGAACGAAGGTAAAGCTCTATGTTTATATTAAAATGGTGGGAATTAAAATAGTATAGTAAACTCAGATATTGTATTAGACTAGTTAGTAGTGGAATAACTAGAATCGGTATGGGTACGTAGGAGTGCACACTTAATTGAGAGGTGAGGAACTCATGTGACTGAACGCACTATCATGTATTTTATATTCATTGTTTCATGATATTAAAAACTTGTTTTATTTTAAACCGTTTTCACAATCGGGCTCTGACCCGTTTGCTTTCAAATCTATTTTCTTGTAAAAACCTTTTAGGTGGCCAGCCACAAGGACACCAAGCTTAGAATTTCCATTCTGGTGACGTGTTGTAGCTGTTGTGGAAGTTATAGGACCTCGATTTTAGACGCCTCCACTTTCTACCATTGACTCCATTTCAGACTCATTTATCTGTAGGGCATGTTGCCCCTTATCTCTTAGAGACATCTTATTTAGTCAGTTTTATTTAAGTATTGGATTTAATTAATTTGTGATTCAGACTTTTCATTTGGTTGTATTCAACATTCGGATTATTGAGAGTAGTATTCCTCCAGATTCATTGTTCTTTCGTGTTTACTTTATTTTGACTATGCTGTGGTTGTTGTATTAGTATTTCATAATTTAAATGGTTGTATGTTAATCGGATTTTATTAAAATGGACAGGTCACTATTTAAATATTAGGTGGCTAGTAATTGCTAAAACATTTTCGACAGTGATGCTATGAACTGAACCAACTTGACATTTTGTATTAATTTGAATAAAGGAGTAGCTACCCGGTATTTAATTAGTAGGGGTGTCACATTATTCTCCCTTCAATGGACCCTTTTTAAGAATATCCAATAGTTCTTGGCAGAACATTATATAACCTTGATGCAAGGACCTCTGTAATTATTTTGATACAGTAATTATAAAGACTTATAGGTCTAAAATCGTTCTAATGAGTGGAATTGTTTGATTTAGGAATGAGTATAATATTAGTGCTAATCCAACTCTGTGGAAACTCACCACCTAATAAAAAATAGAAAATAACATTTAAAAGGTCAGCTATAATGATTCCCCAAATTTCTTTTACAGAATGTGCAATGGTAGCAATCAGGACCAGTAATTACGTCCTCATTATGATCTTGAATATACTTAAAAAATTCTTATTCATTTGTAATTGCATGAAGCATATTTGTATACTCAATATAGATACTTTGATTGATAAATTGAATGAAGGTATCCACTCTAGCAATATCATTTTCTTTAAATCCCTCTTTCAAGAAATTTACAACCTCCTTTTGAATTCCCTCATTCGAACTTCCATCTTTATCCTTAATTATATGGATCATTTGATTAATTCTTATGGCTTTAAGAGAGTATTGGAAAAATTTAGAATTTGAGTCCCCCTCCAAGTTCCATTTGGACCTTGTCTTCTACTTCCAAAAACTATCTTCCTTGTTTAAAGCATTTGCCAGATTAGCTTTGGATAGGGATAAGCTTACTACTCCAACTCTTTGATTAAATCCTCATCTTCTAGAAGTTGAGCCTAATAAAAAATATTTTTAAATTTATCCTTATTCCAAGAAACTAAAACACCCTTAACTCTTTGCACATTTAGGGAGAAAACTTTAAGAGGGTTCCCTTTAGCTATATTATTCCACGATGAAGCAATTATAGAATCAATCTCTTTATGGTGGCACCACATATTTTGGAACTTAAAAGGTTTCTTAATGGAGTGAAAGTGATTTTTGATAGAAAATAGCAGAGGGGAGTGATTAGAACATGACTTAACTGACATAAAGTCCTTAAAATTGACCTCTACCCTCCGAATCAGTCAACCTCATCCTCTAAGTCCACAGAATTGACATAAATTCCTCTCCCTTAATATCGCTGTCGTGTCTATTATTGGACAATCTTCACTTTTCCCAAGGTCACTTGTTGAGGGGCTATCTATATACATAACATCCAAGGGTCCCCTAAGAACCACCTTAGGTCCTTAACACTCACTCATTCTTCGTAAACCCTAGGTCATACTGTGAGTACAGATCTAGAGGCCACCGGGTGCTCCCGCAACCCATTTGTTGCCAGTCAACTTTCTCTCCTGGGAAGATGCTCAATGAATCATCTAAGGGTTCTAAATACCCTCTCCAACGGTTCACCTTATGTGTAAATTGGCATAACTATTCAGATGAATGATTCCATTCACCTCAAAAACTAATATAGACGCAGGCCATGTTTGACTTTAATCGACTTTACAACATGAGAAAATCTCAATGAATCTTTAAATGGCACTAAGTCCCACTTCCAATGGTCTGCCCAGTGTGCAAATTAGACTTACGGTATGGAAGAATGACCCATTTTACTCTAAAGGGTCATCAGGCGCTTTTGTTCCCCATTTGACCTCGATCAACTCTACAAATTGAACGAATTTGAATAAAATCTCAATGGTCACTGAATACCCTTTCTAATAGTAATATTTGTGCACGAATATGCCATATTGTTCGGACAAATGATTTGTTTTTCTCTGAGAATTTCCTATCCGGAGGCTAACGGGCTATTCTGGGACCCGTTTGGGCTCATTCAACTATTAAACTCATGAGTGGCTCAATGGATTCTTAAAGGGATCTGAATACCATGTGCATAATTATGAATTAAGATTTGAATTTTACAACCGTTTTTTCAAAAAACACGTCCCAAACTGCCGAATGGAACCCCCACACCCTGCTTATCGATAGTGTACCGGGGGTTCAATACCGATAGGCAGTCCAAGACCATGCCATTCGACACCCCCTTATCCCTATAACTAGGTCATGAACTCACTTTTAAATCACCCCGAACATCTGTCTGGGGAATTCAGAGAACATTCTCTCAAATTCTGAGTTGTTCCCTTCATAAATATCCCATCTCCCAATTTCCATTCCATCATTTTCTTACATAATTCAGTAAATTCCCTACCATATATTCATACCACCTTCATCTTATTGTAAGATCAGTGTATCTCCACAAAAGATCAACCATCAAGTATTCATAAGGAAGTCCAATTCTCCATACCTTTTCTATAAATTCTCCTATATTAGTATTAGTTGTTTTATTTTTAATTTAAAACTTTATTTCCTTACATCACATATATTAATCTCAAACCTTTATTAGTAGTAGTTTCACATACTCTATTTTCATAAAAAAAGAAAAAATAAGAAAAATGGCTAGATCTAAAAATTCCAAAAGAGGGATTGTCACGACACATTCTCACTCTTGAAGTACGTTTCTCTTCACAAAAATAAGAGAAATCCACATTTTGGATTTATCGATTATACCCCTCCCTATGTTATCTTCAGACTACGTGGACTTTGATGCCCCTTGGGCTACGTAGGCATCTTGGGTAAGTCTCGAGATTCGAGTCCTCCGTTATGCCCGTTTATAATACTGTTTTCATATATATATATATATATATATATATATATATATATATATATATATATAATGGATGTCATATTCTTTCATTTTTGTGTTTAGCCCTGTATATGCATTCGTTCTTCCAAAATGACTTGTGATTCGATAAACACTCAAACTATATTTTGAATTATTATTTCTAGGAATAGTCCTAAGGATGAATTCACTCATCCTTTTCCATGACACGAGTTGAATGATTCCATTATTCATCTATAATATGCACATAAACACAAACTTCACGGAGTCTAATAGGAAAAGATGAACACATGCCCATGAGAGGCAAAAGAGGCGGGATGGGTGTATAATTCCTTCATATTCCATAACTTAGTCTCTAGACCTTTGAACTACTTGGTTTTACAACCATCAACATTATCCTTGATTCCTCTCTCTCGAGGCAACAACATTTATTTTCCCTGTTTTTTATAAAATAGGCTAGTGAGTTTATCTCTATATATTATCCCACATTCATGATGACTGGGCGCCTCGAGAAAGGGAGCAATCCAGCACGCACGTCGAAGGGAACATGTAAAAAGGAAAAAGTAAGGGGGAGGCCACCGGGATGGCCACATTTCCACTACAATAACTAAGTTAGATGTGGTACTACATGTCTGAGCATGATTTCGAACTGACTTATGTATTGGAGAATCTAGAGGAGGAGTTATAGGATCCAAATTTTTTAATGATTTATCCAAATTGGAATGAGGTATCAGCTAAATTTAATAGTAGAGAAAAATAGTTTGGTTACATATTTCTTGGTGTAATATAAAAAAAATGTTTAAAACAGAAAAGACGTTAGTATACATGCTAAATAAACCTTATAAATAGGTTTCCTAACTAATGTTTTCACCTATTTCTGCTTAGGGGACCTATATGGGACGTTCAATGAGATCATGGGTACTTGAAGACATAAGCAGTGGTAGTGCTTCTTCCATAATAAGATTATAAGATTATAAGATTATAGGATTATAAGATTATAGGATTATAAGACATAAGCCGGTGTGCCCTAAAGAAGTGGTAGTTTCATAAATCATGATTTTCTATCTGTGTTATTGACGGGTGGAAACATTTGGTAACACTCTATGTCTGGGTATTAGAGCTTACATGGCCGCTAAGACTGAATAATTGACATATTGCTCAATTGTTTTATCAATTACTTTATATATATGAATGAAAGTTCCTATCCATATATATATATGCCTTTTATTTTGACGTCAATAGTTATTTATTTTCTAAAAACCTTGGAATATTTGGAGATTGAATCTCATTCGGCTTTTAGCTAATGTTTTATAATTAACCATTTTTTTCACGAAATAATTAGGCAAGTGGATGGAACCAAAGAGGACTATGTTGAAGATTTATCTTTTAGAGCTCTTTTTGTTACATCAAGTAGAATTTTGTTTTATTAGATAGAGGATGTTTGGCTTTTTAATTAAAAGGCTTTGAAATTTGTTTAAAGTTGTAACTCTTGGATATTTTAGTATAAATGAAGTTGCCTTTAGAAAGCTATGATGATGTAATTCCTTCACTTTCAGTATTTTACGATTCATAACCATGTCATTTTATTTCCGCTACATATATTTTAAAGGAAATATTTTAAGGCCAAAATATTGAATGCCTTAGTGGCATCTCAAGACACTTGTTCCAAACTTTTTGGGGTTGGGGACGTGACAGGGGTGGTATCAGAGCATATGTTATGAACTCGTAGACCACAGAGCATAGGTTTCGAACGTTATAGATTTTATGTTTCCATCCTTAGGAGATAGCATTAAAAATCTAATTTATGTGATAACCCTCCCAATGAGTTATTTTATTTATAATTGGTCTTTTAGATTTCAATCTTGATATAGTATAGTAGATCTTACATTTGGTCATGACTGTAGAAAAAGACCAAGAGAAGATCATCAATGGGAACTAGTGATTTCAGTATAGAAGGACTGAAGGTGCGTACAAGGTGATTGAAAGTCTAGCAAAGATTGTGGAGCATCATGTGAATAATGGAGTACCAAGGAATCTTGAACTAAATAGATGTACTATTGAACAGTTCAAGAAGTTGAATCTGACATCTTTTAAAGGTACTCCTAACCCACTGAAGCAGAAAGTTGGGTGATGCAGATGGAAAATATACTTGATATTCTTAAGTTCACAGATGAACAACAGGTTTTATTTGCAACATTTATGTTAGAAGGTGAAGCCGAACATTGGTGGAGAATGACTAAGAGAATACACGAGGAAAGGCATACTTACATAGGTTGGAATGATTTCTTAGTAATCTTTTATGGGAAATATTTTCCTGAAACGGGGAAAGACGAAATGGAAGCTGACTTCATGAGTCTAGTGTAAGAGAATATGATGGTTAGTCAATACGAGGAAAAGTTTACTGAGTTATCACGTTTTGCACGTCATGTTGTAGTAACTAATGTTTGAAGAGCAAAGAAGTTTGAATGTGGGTTAAGGTTTAATATTTGTAGTAAAATTTCCATCAGAAAGTTGACATCATTTATTGATGTCGTGACTAAGGCTATAATAGCTGAGAGGGATGGTGATGAGTACAATCAAATCAGAGATGGTGAGAGGATGTTTTGGGAACAAAAAGGAAAGAACCCTAATAATAGAATTTTTTTTAGGAACACATCCAACATTGGGGGATCTAGTGATAACAAACAGTATAATAACCAGACATGTCAGCAATGTGGAAAGATGCATGGAGGACGACCTTATTATAAGGATTCAGGAGCTTATTTTAGATGTGGATAGAAAGGACATCAGATAAAAGATAACCCAAACCTAGCAAGGGTTTCGATAAATCCTTCAAGTGCAAAGAAGGATCCAGACATATAGGGTAAAGGTTTTGCTTTTTCTGATACCCAAGATTCTAGTACGGTAGTGTCAGGGATACTTTCTATATGTACACAACCTTTTAAATCTTTGATAGATCTTGGTTCTACCCATTCGTTTATATCTATACATGTATTAAATCGCTTTCATAAATTGCTTGAACCCTTGAATCATAACATACACGTTTCTACTCCTTCAGGTGAGTTATTGATGGCTAAATTAGTATACAAGGCTTGCCCCATACCTATTTATAGTCATAAACTATTTGTTGATCTGATAGTTTTAGACATTAAAAATTTTGAAGTCATTTTGGGGATAGATTGGTTAGCATCATATCATGCTAAGGTAGACTGTTTTGAGAAGAGTGTTACTTTCCAAATTCCTCACCAACCAAAATTTAGTTTTGAAGGAGATGGCATCATATCTCCGATGTGTATTATTTCTGCAATACAAGACTATAGTTTTCTTAAGAAGGGATGTCTTGGATTTCTTGCAACGGTTACTAGTTTGGAGACGATAGAGCCTAGATTAGAAGATATTCCTATTGCTAAGAAATTTATGGATGTTTTTCCTGATAATTAACCCACTTTACCTCCCAATAGAGAAATAGTTTTTACCATTGACCTTATTCTGGAACTAACACACCATATCGTATGGAACCTTTAAAATTAATAGAGTTAAAAGTTTTATTAGAAGACCTTTTAGATAAGGATTTTATCCGACCAAGTATATCTCCTTGGGGTGCTCCTGTATTATTTGTTAAAAAGAAGGATGGGACTATGAGGTTACGAATAGATTATCGTGAACTGAATAAGCTTACTATTAAGAATAAATACTCCCTACCTCATATAGATGATTTGTTTGACCAACTATAAGGTGCGCAAGCATTTTCTAAGATTGACCTTAGGTCAGGCTATCATCAATTGAAGATTAAGGAAGATGATATTTCAAAATTAGCTTTTCGTACTAGATATGGTCACTATGAATTTCTTGGGATTCCATTTGGAATAACTAATGCACCAGCCGCTTTTATGGATATGATGAATAGAGTGTTTAGGAAATATTTAAATCAATGTGTGATTGTTTTTATTGATGACAGACTTATTTATTCTAAGAGTATTGAAGAACATGAGAAGCATTTGGAGATAATATTACAAATCCTAAGGAAAGAAAATTATATTCGAAATTAAAGAAGTGTGAGTTTTGGTTTCCTATAATTTCTTTTCTAGGATATGTCATTTCCAATGAGGGACTGTCAGTTGACCATCAAAAGAATGTGGCTATACTAGATTGTGAAAGACCAACTAATGTGAGTGAGATTCGTAGTTTCCTTGGATTAGCAGGTTATTATCAAAGAGTTGTTGAAGGATTTTCTAGTATTGCCAAACCTCTATCTAGGTTAACATAAAAGAAGGTAAAATATGAATGGTCTGAGGAAGCCAAGAAAATTTTTCAAGAACTTAAGAATCATGAGTGACCGCCCTAATTTTTACTATTCCTTCAGGTACGAAAGGGATGGTGATTTATAGTGATGCTTATAAAAATGGTTTAGGATGTGTGTTAATACAAAGTGGAAAAGTAGTTGCTTATGCCTCAAGACAGTTAAAACCATATGAGCAGAATTATCCAACCCATGACCTAGAATTAGCAGTCGTAATTTTTGCTCTTAAGATTTGGAGACACTATTTATATGGTGAGATTTAAACTGATCATAAGAGTTTGAAATATATATTTACTCAGAAAGAATTGAACATGAGAGAAAGGAGGTGGTTAGAATTGGTGAAGGATTATGATTTAAATATGCACTATCACCCAGGGAAAGTTAATGTAGTAGCTGACGCTTTAAGTAAGAAGTCTACACCAAATTTAGCATGTCTTATTACAAACCAGGAGGCTCTATTGAAGGTATTAAGAAATATGGAAGTAGGTGTTCGTATTTATAATAAAGGTGGAATAATTGCAAACTTACAAGTACAACCCCTATTGATGGAAAGGATCAAAATTGCACAAGTAAATGAATCACAACTGAAGACAATTAGAGAAGAGGTTATTGAAGGGAAGAGAATGGAATTTGCGATACGAGGTGATATATTGAGGTTTGGAAATAGAGTGTGTATTCCACGGGATGCCCAACTTAAGAGGAAAATTTTGGAGGAAAGTCATTATTCGAGATTCACGTTTCATCCTACAAATACCAAGATGTATAGAGATGTTTGAGAAGTGTTTTGGTGGAATAACATGAAAAGGGAGATAGCGGAATTTGTATCTCAGTGTTTGGTCTGTCAATAAGTAAAAGATGAACATCAAAAACCATAGGGATTACTACAACCCCTACCTATCCCAGAGTGGAAAAGGGAACATATCACTATGGATTTTGAGACAGGTTTACCAAGGAGTTCAAATGGTAAGGATTCTATTTGGGTAATTATTAACAGGCAAACTAAATCTTCTCATTTTATTGCCATTAAGATTATCCATTCTTTAGAAAAGTTATCTAGGTTGTATGTGCGAGAAATTATTAGGCTTCATGGAACCCAAATTTCAATTGTTTCTAACCATGACCCTAGATTTGTGTCTCGCTTATGGAAAAGCCTACAAGAAGCCGTGGGAACAAACTTGAATTTTAGCACTGCTTTTTCTTCCTGAAATGGATGGGAAATTAGGGAGAACTATTCAAACCTTAGAGGATATGCTTAGGGAATGTGAACTTGATTTAAAAGGGAATTGGGATGATCATTTATCGTTAGTGGAATTCGTGTATAATAATAGCTATCAAGAAAGTATTCAAATTGCTCCGTATGAGGCACTCTATGGTAGAAGGTGTCGTTTGCCTATATGTTGGGTAGAAGTTAGGGAAAGAAAATTATTGGGACTAGAATTGATTCATATCACAACAAAGAAGGTGAAATTGATCCAAGACCGACTTCGAATCGCTCAAAGCAGTCAAAAGAGTTATGTTGACAATCGACACCGACAGCTAGAATTCCAAAAAGGAGATTATGTGTTCTTGCGAGTATCGCTTGCAAAAGGTGTAATACGATTTGGTAAGAAAGGGAAGTTGAGCCCAAGATACATAGGACCATTTGAAATCCTTGAAAGGATAGGAGCTGTTGCGTATAAAATAGCCTTACCACTTGAATTCTTTAGTGTACATAATGTGTTTCACGTATTAATGATAAAGAAATATGTCCCAGATACAAAAAATATCTTAAGACACGAGCCTCTTCAAGTTAGAGAAGATTTATCGTACATTGAGCATCCAATGGAAATCTTGGACCATAAAGATCAAATATTACGAACCAAGGTTATTCCACTAGTCAAAGTATTATGGCGGAATCATTCTGTTGAAGAAGCAACATGGGAGCGGGAAGATGAAATAAAGGAGCGATATCCAAACCTTTTTGGAAATTAATGTAAGTAAAGTTTGGGGACCAAACTTTTTATAAGGAGGGTAGGATGTAATGACCCCACTTATATATATATATATATATATATATATATATATATATATATATATATATATATATATATATATATATATATATATATATATATACTAGGGTATGCCCGTGCCTGAAGGCACGATGAGAATTTTCAAAAAGTACATAATCTCAAAATGGTAAAAAATTTCAAAGTACGAAATTGCAGAACGAAAAAAATTTCGTTCCACAACAAAACAAAGTGTAACTTTAAAAAAATGGTTCATAATTTCCAAAGTCGTGCATGTGGCAAAAGGACAATTCTCCAAGGTGTGAATCGTGTGGTCAAGTCATAAAAAATTTGTATTATAGTATAATTTTCCAAAATATAAATCACGGTAAATTTTTCTTAAGGTCGGATATTTTTTTCAAAATTATTTAATCCACGCTAATTTTCGAAAGTGTGCATCGTTGATAGGACCATATATCTTATTTAGATGGCAACAAATAATAAATAATCCAACAACTTATTCTTAGAGTTGAATCAAGTACCACATGATACAATTAGAATATGTAAAAACATTGACAAAAAAACCTTACACGAACCAAATTCGGAAATGAAAAATAAAACTTCCTGCTTTAAAGTAAATTTTGACCCCTCAAACAATGTCGAATATGGCCCGAAATGTTAATGTATTTGTATAGTTTTCTATTTCTGGTTGTATTAATTACACACCACTTCTTATTTTAGGGTCATTTAAACTTAACCCATTATTTTGTGACTTAATTATTTGACGCCCAAATTGTTCGACGATGTTACAAACTGATTAGAACTTTCTCTGATCTACATGACTTGATCCGTGTATAAATTGATCAGTTATCTTCACAAATAAAAATTAATCAGTATAAATGTTTTCACAAATAAAAATTAAATGAACCCCAGTTACATCTAAGCATACAAACACAGAAAAAATTACATGAAACCCAGTTACATCTAAGCATACAAACACAGAAAAAATTAAGAGAAATAATTCCAGCTAAAACAGTAAATTATAAATTTATTAGATATCTAAGCATACAACAGATATCCGTGTATACAACCTAGTTACATCTAAGCATCCAACCAAGTTAAGTATAAGCATACATCCGTGAATACAAAAAATACAAAGAGAAATAGATCCAATTTTAAACTAAAAACAAAAATAAAAAATAAAAAAAATCAAATCACAACAAACTAAAATCGAAAACCAAAAACCAAAAAGCTGACTTTGTATCCAAAACCAGAAATCAGAGACAAATCGAAATCAGAAAAAATTACATGAACCCAGTTACATCTAAGCATACAAACAGAGACAAATCAAAAATCAGATACAGAAAGGCATACAAATAGAGACAAATCGGAAAATCGAGAGAAATCGAAAAACCAAAAAGTTTGACTTTGTATCCAAAACCGAAAATCAGAGACATCGGAAATCAGATAGAAAACCCAAAAATCCAAAAAGTGACTTTGACGTAACAGGGGAGAGTTCCATTGCATTAAGAAATCACAGCACACGAAACAAATTAGGAAATCTACAAACTTTGCATTCTTATGACTGTCGTTCGCCTCTGAGACTATATACATCCTTAAAACCACTTAAAAGCATAAATCCATAAAATCAAAACTAAAAATTAACTCAATAAATAAATACAAAAGGAGATTTGTAAAGATAAAAGTTCACATCTTTTTTTTGGCCCAAAAATGCCCGATGAGAGCTTTTGTGTTCGATCTCTGAGTATCTTGAGGTTAGGTCTTTGCGTCGATGAGATCGGGGTTGATTACAAACCCCCTGGTAGTTTTGAACGGAGATGGTCTCCCCGGGGCTCCAACGCCCTTCTTCTTTGACCGTGTGGTGTTTGACTCGGGACAGCCATCTTGGAGTATGGCTGAACTATGTGAAAATGGTTTCCGGCGTATGGTAGCGGTGTTGAAGATGGTAGCGGTGTTGAAAATGGTAGCGGTGTTTAGATGTCGTTAAACTGAGAGGGGATGGAGAGCAAGATATAGATGACTGAGATGTGGATTTGGGACAAATTTTCTCATATGAAACAGTGCTATACCCCTGCTCCTTATGCGAGAGACCCCAAAATTGGTCAATTATAATTTTATCCTTCTTTTTGAATTTTGAAAGTAGGGGGAAATAAATTATAGTGTGTTAAAAGAGGGGGAAACTAAAATATCTAAGGGTAAAATAGAAAATGCATGAATAACTCATATAGATGACATCATGAGCCAAACTTGTGACATACATAAGTTTTATACTTTATTATATAGATATATATATATATATATAGAGAGAGAGAGAGGAAGGCTCCTGTGCACACTAAGTTTACACACTAAGTTTGCACATTACTTTTTTAAAGTAGTAAAAAAAATATTTTTGAGTGCTGGCGCACATCAATTTTTTTATGTGATATTTTAACATTTCAACGGACTCACATAAAAAAAAATTAGTTGAAAAAAACTTTTTTTGCTATTTTTAAAAAATCGGTCAAACTTTCGCAGTTTTTAAAGGGCTTAAAAGCATAGAAAGTTTGACCGATTTTTTAAAACTAGCAAAAAAAAAAAATTTCAACTTATTTTTTTTATATGGGTTCCTTGAAATGTTTAAATATCACACAAAAAAAATCAACTCAAAAATATTTTTTTTACTACTTTAAAAAAGTATTGTGCAAACTTAGTGTGTAAACTTAGTGTGCACAGGAGCCTGCCTATATATATATATATATATATATATTGTTTTTTACACTCTTGTGTTACTTATTATCTTATAAATTTTGTATTATTAGATATATGGTATTATTGCCTATCAATATAACAAACCCCATTTTTTATTACGAAGAATCAACTACAAATTGGATCAAATCGAAGTCTTATGATATATCTTAAGGTAAATAATAAGTTTCGAGGTAGAAAATACAAGTTTATGAAACTTTAAGGACTAAAATAAAAATATAAAATGGGTCATTTCATAAATAAAATATTTATAAGGACCTCTAAGAAATATTCAAAATATATAGTGTGAAATTACCAAAATACCCTTCATGTGTAAAATGACCCTTATACCCTTATCACCTTTCCACCACGTGTTGGCCACTTCCACCTTACACAAGTCGTCTACAAAACCACTCCGGATCGTGACACCTCGGTGTTGAATCACCCCTCCAAAAAGCCTAGTCATTAGACACGTGTCAACACCGTAATACTTTTGGAAACATATAAATAGGGCTTTAGGGTTAATTTGAAACTCACACCAATTCGTTGAGAACTATAGTAAGAAAGAGTGATAGAAAGCTTGGGAAATATCTTAAGAAGGAGTTCTATAATTTCGAAGAAATAATTCATTTCGTATGTATGATTTTATTTAAATGTTATATTGTATTTTTATAGTTTTAATTTTTTTTTATAGTTTTACTTAGTAATTATGCTGGTAAAATACACTAAGGACTTCACTAATCAAAACTTAAAGTTTAGAAGAAATCCAAGTTGATTTTATATTCATGTAAACTTGTTTAAAATTGTATATACACTTTTAAAATGATTTCTTAAAAGTAATTTCTCGTTATTATGGAATCCCATTTAAGTAATTCCAAATTCAGGCCCGGTGAAATTCTGTCTAGATGAGATGGTATTTAAGTGGTGCCCCTGTGACCCTCCATCTCTACTGGGAATGAATCCAAAAATGTTCTGTTTAGAGGATATGGCATTTAAGCGGTGCCCCTGTGACCCTCCATCTCTACTGGGAACCGACTGATTAGGAAGAACTATAAATTGAATCCTTTAATTACGATCAATGAGTTTTAAAAGTTAAGAAAATGGCTTTTAGTATTCCTTTGAAACAAGTTATTATTAAAATACAATATGTATACAACACCTTGTTTAGAACATATACTTAAACCTTTATCGTAGTTGTTAGATTAACGTGCGATCGATGACTCATTATCTATCATTTTGACCTCTATTTTAGGTGAGTACTCTATGCAATTTCTTGTGCATTTTGACTATATTATATAATGCAAACTATGTATATTTTGTTAAATTCTTTTGTTCTCAAAATGCATTTAATACCGATGATTCAGTCATTTGTTTATGTGTATATCTCTCGATATAATCATCTGATTTGAATTCTAAATTTTTTTATTTTTGCCTATGGAAACTCTTTTACTATTTTGACCTTAACTACCGGGTGGAAATATTTGGGCGGTACCTTCCCAGCTGGTTTATCACTAGTGTGCCCTAAAGAAGGCGTTGTTTCAGAAATCATGATTTTCTATATGTGTTGTTGACGGGTGGAAACATTTGGTGACACTAGCTGTCTGGGTATTAGAGCTTACAATGCCGCTAAGACTGAATAATTGACATATTACTCAATTGTTTTATTTGTTCTATTCTGAACTGTTTATTCTGAAAATATATATACCGTCAATTACTTTATATGTATGAATGCAAGTTCCTATCCATATATGTATCTGCCTTTTCTTTTGACTTGAATAGGTATCTATTTTCTTAAAACCTTGGAATATTTGGATATTGAATCTCATTCGGCTTTTAGCTGATTTTTTATAATTAACCATTTTTTTTCTTGAAATAATTAGGAAAGAGGATGGAACAAAAGAGGACTATGTTGAAGATTTAGCTCTTAGAGCTCTTTTTGTTACATTAAGTAGAATTTTGTTTTATTAGATAGAGGATATTTGGCTCTTTAATTAAAAGGAATTGAAATTTGTGTCAGGTTGTAACTCTTGGATGTTTTAATATAAATGAAGTTTCCTTTAGAAAGCTCTGATGATGTAATTCCTTCACTTTCAGTATTTTACGATTCATAACCATGTTATTTTATTTCCGCTACATATATTTTAAGGGAAAAATTTTATGGCCGGAATATTGAATGCCTTGGTGGCATGTGAAGACACTTGTTCCCTACTTTTTTGGGTCGGGGTCGTGACAATTAGCCTTGGTATACTTGTTTTATTGTATGTAACTATACTTGTTGTTATAGTGATCGTAGGGTGTGTGGGGTTTTGGTAGTAAAAGACCCTGGAGTTTCTAGTATGATGGATTCCTCATCATCAAACTATTGAGGTCTAAAAGTCTTCTCCTCATCTCGGTATGTTTTCAATTTAAATCCAATTGTAATTTAGACATCACACCAACCACAATCAAATTTTTTATTTCTTCAGGTATTCAAACATTGAAGTTTAAAATGCTTTTACTAAAAGTTAAAAATAATTTATTAATCTTGACACTTTAGTGTATTAGATTATTTTTAAGAGGTATAAGATCTACAAGATTAATTTATTTTAAAAGTGTTTTTTATTCTTTAAGATCTTGAACTCTTTTAAATTTTTTTTAAATCGAATACCATTGTAGAGGGGTACACACTCAATTGACAAAACAATTAGGCTAGCAAGACCATATGGCAAGGGGGGCCTCACCATGAGAAACCCACTAAAGAGTGCACAGTCCAAGATAGAATAAGACTCAACTGAATGAGGAGGGACCCCATAAGTATCTCCTTATTCCTAAATCTCTGAAGTCACGGAAGTAGAATTTGGTGGAGGCGGCCCACCATGAGGGGCTCCACGTCCCAAAATAGCTCTGAACTCACAGGAAGTAAAGTTTTGGCGAGGAGGCCGAGGCCCACCATGAAGGGCTCATCACCCCCAAAAAAGTTCAAAACTCACACAAGTGAAATTTGGGTGAGGAGGCCCACCATGAAGTCCTCCTTGTCCCAAAATGCTCAATAACCTCATAAATGACATTAAACTAGGTCGAGGAGGCCCACCATAAGGGGATATTCATCCCAAAAAAACTCAGGAATCTAAAACATGAAACTTGGGAGAGGAGGACCACCATGAGTGTCTCCTCGTCCTAAAAAGCTCAGAAATCTCATAAAGGAAATTTGGGTGAGGAGACCCGCCATGAGCAGCTCCTCGTCCCAAAATGCTCAAAGAACATAGAAATGGAATTTGGGTGAGGAGACCCTCCACAATGGGCTCTTCCTCTCCAAATTCTCAAAGATTATAGAAACAAAGTTTGGGTGAGGAGTCCCACTATGAGGAGCTCCTCGTCCTCAGAATTCCAAATGATTTATTGAAAAGAAATAATGGGCATGGAGGTCCACCTAGAGTGAACTACTCCCCAAGATTTGTTACTCATGTTTATATTAAAGTATCGATATATTACTTTCTTGTACAGGTAGCCTGGTTGAGCAACTAGGTCTCAAAAAAGCAAGTTGGGATCTCTTCGGTGTTTTGGTTTGGTGTCTGAGGAACGAGGTTTATTGAGCAACCTCAACCACTTTGAACTTTAATATTGAGAGAACACTAGTAGAAATAACCTAAAAGTCACTAAGTCCTCCCATAGTCATGTCCATTCATAACTAAAGTGAGCAACTAGGAGGTTGCTCATAAGAAATGTACAAGTTTCTAAAATGATTTTAAAGGATGTGGTCCTTGAGAACTCCCATCAAGTTTATAAAATATTTTAGAGGAGGTGGTCCTTGAGACCCTCCTTAAGCTTACAAAGTTTGTACCAGAATTTACCATTCCAAAAGATATTTACCAAACTAGATATTTTTTCTGCAAGCGTAAGCATATTTTCTTTTTGACTTTGGTTTTCACTAGGTGGCACCTGTCAGAGGGGATAGGTGGTTACACACAGGTAGCGATAAATGGTACATTGCAGACCCAGTCCCTCACCAACACCCTTAGTTTTGGCGCCCAAAAGAGCGAACTCAATCCTATTGCCCAAGTATAAATAGAATCCATGGGCAAGGTCAAGTCACAATCATAACTCAAGTCATACCGTTACTCTGTCAAAATCACACTAGATACCTAGTGTTATGTCCCTACTCTATCTCTAGTGTTAAGTTATTTGTTCCTTTACTGAACACTGACTGCCATCCTTCTCAGGAGTTCTTATTGAGAAAAGTTACTATTATTGTTGTGAAGTTCATCATCTTGTAGGGAGTAATTCGTACTGTGGTTCCATTTTTACCAAAAGGGGAAGGTTTTACTAGGTGCTTCTCTAAAATTTCTTAAAAACCTTGAAGACAAGGTTCATTAAAGTGGGTTCATGGAAAGGGGAAGGTTTTACTAGGGCTGCCAAAAATATAGCCATGATAACCGAACCTAGGTCCTAAAGTTAGGGGACACAAGTTCCACTGATTTCTATAAGGTTTTAAGTCTAGAGGAGGTAAGAAGTCAACTATGTGGATGGAAATCCAAGGGGCAATAAAGGAGGCACTGGATCTAAGAACAACAATCCAGGTAACAAGAGAAAGTTAGGAGAGGATGCCCCAACACCGCTAGCTTGCAGCGTCCTAAGAACTATGAGTTACACAAGAGGGTGCAACACTCTGCCAAAGACTGTTACTAACAACACACTATATGGTTAACTCACTTGAGTCTTCACCATATAGGGGATCAAACAAGTTTGGATATGCTGAAAAAATAGGATTAGATTTCATGAGCATCCACTCTAAGGCATCTACAAGATTCATCTTCAAACATCATCTAGTCCAAGTCCAATGAATCTACTAATATGTAAGTATTCTTATCTCTTGATCACATTATAGGATACATTTCACGCATATAGGTGTTGATGTGTGTGCACAAACGTTTACATATTTTTTAGGGATTTTTAAAACATTTTTTAAACATTTTTAAGCATTTTTTAAAATGATTTTTAAACATTTAATATCATGTTTTAAAATGTTGTGGGCTAAATTAGAATTATTATTACCCCTTAAAAACTGCCAGGGTAGAATATAAAAATGCTAGAAACATTTGTTGGCACAATTTGTATTTTGAAATCGTAAAAAACACACGTTTTATAATCAGTTAGATCCTTACACGTGTTTTATTTCTACCGATTGGATTTGTGTTTCTTTACTCTCGCAAAACTGATCAGTAATTACCACCATTGGATCATTTGATATCAATGTACTGCCTATCTTAGAAATCAATTTGTGTGATAAAGGATCAATCAGAGTGAGTATAAAAGAGGTGCATCTTCGGCCCTTAGATTTAGATGTTGAATCGTCAATTTGATTATAGCCTTTGATTGCCTTCGAACGTCTAGATATTTCCTAGATTAGTATAAATAGATAGCATTTGGTATTCATTTGAAGAATTTGGAATTAGTCTCATTTAAGAGAAAAATAAGAGAGAGAGAGAGAGAGAGAGAGAGAGAGAGAGAGAGAGAGAGAGAGAGAGAGAGAGAGAGAGAGAGAAACTAGTCGTACTAAAATATGAAATCCATTGGTTTTTCTTACAAACCAAACACCTATTTTCATATATACTCAAAGTCATAAAACCCCTATAGTTGAGAGTTAAATTTTCTAGGTTTTCCAATGAGTTTTGTATGTGGTTTTTGTAGTTTGAAGATCCTCTTCAACTCGTATCTCTTTTAGGAACCCTTATCACTGTAGATCTCAAATTTCTCTTAAAAAAATCTGAAATTTGCTAAGAGATATACTCCACGTCATAGTTTAAGATTTCTTATATCTCTTTTTATTGTATCTTGCTTTGCATGTGTATATTTTTTAAAGATATATGTTACTTTTCAAATAGTTTGAAAAATAGACTTCCTATAGTCTAAGGCTTTAGATCTAAAAATTTTTGTTTCAAAAACACAGGTTTCACAGTTTGTAAAATTCTTCTCGTATATAAATAAGTTTTGAAATAATCTGAAGGATTCCTTTCAGATTTGAAAAATCTTGAATTATGATTTTCTTAGAAATTTGAACTCTCTGAATCTCATATGGAACTTTATAATTCATAGGATTTATTTATATAAATCTTGAGAGGTGTGGGTTGCATACTTGCATGTAGTTTATTCACATCACTATCACTATCACTCTTACATGAACACCTAGATTGTGTGGTTCATTTGAGAGATATATGGTTATTTGAGACACTGAAAACAAAGGACGGGGAGTAAGGCAAAGAAGTTGTTGGGGAAATCAAAGAAGTCAAAACATAAGTTCCTAAAGAGAGTGGAACTTGTGTAGGTACATTTTTATCTTATTCTTGCGATCTTTAATGTATGCTTAGTGCTTGTAATCTCGTAATCTTGTTTGATTATTAGTGGATTTTTTGTTTTGTGGCATAAAGGTCACTGTGAATGTTTCCCCTAGTTTGGATTTTTATCACGTAAAACAATTTGTCTCTTGTCTCAATCAAGGAAGTTTTGGAAAATAAATAAAAGGAAACTTTGATAGAATTGGAATAATCTAAAAAAAGGTTTCAACTGTCATCAAAAAAATTTCTAAGTTTGAAAACAATTTCAATTGTTTTGAAGATTGTGTTGCCTCCAGTAAAATCAATTCTGAAGACAAAACAATCATAAGTTTTGATCAAAAAATTAAGACACAAACCAAAACTTCTCAAAATATAAAATTTGTGTCTTCTGGAAAAAGATCTGCTAACCCATGTCCTGATTTTCAAGCCATAAAACATGAATTTGAGAGTAAACAAAAAAGGACAAATAACTTGATGAAAAATTGTCCAAAGCCCACTCGTGAACCTCGTGATAAATATGTTTTCCCCTCGTCAGGAGATTTGAACCTGAATGGATTGTAGTTAGACTTAAGGTCAATGTCCAGCAAATGGATAAGTCTTTTTTTAAAGATTTTAAAAATCAGAGACAACCATATAGCCACTAATATTTTTCATACTGTGATGTTTATGGACTCTATATTGATGAATGCTTTAAAAAAAGACTGTATAAGGTTGTCTATAAATCACATGTTTACAAAAAAAATTAACTATTTTAGGCAGAGCCAAAATAATTATGTACTTCCTAAACAGCCCGATAAAAACTCTAACTACAGGAATACGAAGAAAAGTTTTAACACTTAGAACAAATCCAAGAGAAAGAGTCCTAGATATAATTCAAAACCAAAAGCTCACAAACCTGTGAAAACTAGAGCTATATGGGTTTGAAAGGACGATCTAATACCCCAGTTGAAGTGTAACATAGTTATAAGCACTTTAAAAGCTGAACACCCTTCATATGTTTGGTATTTAGACTCTAGATGTTCCAAGCATATAACTAGAGACGATACTAAATTATCCAATAGGACTGACTTCTTAGGAGGAAATGTTTTGTTTGGGTACAGAGTATGAGCTCAGATCATAGGCAAAGGAACACTTCAAGAAAAGGGACTTCCTATTCTCAAAAATGTCTACTTAGTGAAAGGACTTAAAGCTAATATGTTAAGTATGTCAGAATTTTATGGTTCTAATCATACAGTCACATTCTCAAAAACTAATTGTAAAATCTTAAATGAGAATGGTGATTGCATCCTTACTGGTCATAGGAACCCTAATAATTGTTGCACAGTAAATGAGAGGTATGAGACTTGTTGATTTTCTAGACTTGATGATAATAAAATCTTGCATAATCATCTAGGTCACAAAAATTATGATAATCTTAGAAAATTAAACTCCCAAGATATAGTTAGAGGTTTGCCAAAATAAAACCCATCCCAAATGTTATTTGTTGACCATGTCATGAAGGACAAATAGTTAAATCTTCTCATGAGAAAGTTAAAGATACTCTAACTACAAAACCTCTAGACCTAATCCACATGGATCTCATGGGTCCTTCTCGAACTCTAAGACTCTGTGGTAACAGTTAAATTTTGCTTATGGTGGATTATTTCACTCGATTCACTTGGGTACCCTTTTTAAAACAAAAATTTAATACATTTAAAAAAAATTATAAATTCTTATAAGAATAAAAAATGAAAGAGATACCCAAGTCAATTAAATACATAGTGATAGAGGAGGAAAATTTAAAGACCTACGTGTAATAGAATATTGTAACGGTAACGGTTACCATCACGAGTTTAGTACACCTAAAACACCTCGCAGAATGTTGTTGCTGAGCTTAAAAATCACACAATATAAGAAATGTCTAGGGTAATGATACATGCTAAGAACTTGCCAAAATACTTTTGGGCTGAGAAAGTTCAAACAACATGTCATGTTATCAACAAAATGTACCTTCGAAAAAATATTAAACAAACATCCTATGAACTTTGGTATATCAAAAATCCCAACTTAAAATTTGAACTTTTAGGAGTATCTATTATGTTTGTAAAGATAGAGAACACCTATCTAAATTTGAATAACGTGGTGGCAAAGCCATTTTTGTGGGTTACTCCCCTAATTGTCAGGCTTATCGCATTTATAATCTGTATACCAAAGACATAATGGAATTGATAAATGTGATACTGAGTAACACTAATGTCAAGGGTAAGGATTAATGGCCAACTATAGTGGATGAGTCGATAAACAATTTTACCTCTAACTCTCCAGAGATAGTTGATCCTTTACCAACTGAGACCACCGAAGTACATAACTGGGTTTCTAAAGATCAGACCATAGATAGTATTGTTTGTAACCCTGAAGAGCGAGTGTGTACAAGGTCCCAATTACGTATTATTTCTCATTTTTCATGCTTTGTTTCTTTAATAGAACCAAGGAATGTAAATGAAGCACTCAATGTCTCATTCTGGACTGATTCTATGCAAGAAGAGCTCATCTAATTTAAAAGTCATGACGTGTGGCATCTTGTACCCCGGATAGAAAATAAAAGGGCTATTGGCACTCGCTGGATTTTCAAAAACAAAACAGATGATTCTGGGATGATAGTTAGAAATAAAGCTAGATTAGTTACCCATGGTTATTCTCAAGTTGAAGGAATATATTTTGAGGAGACCTTTGCCCCGATCCCACGCCTTGAGTCTATTCACTTACTTTTGGCCTTAGCTAGTCTCTTAAAATTCACACTTTATCAAATGGATGTAAAATCCACCTTTTTAAATGGTATTTTGACAGAGGAGACTTGTATTGAACAGCCGTAAGGCTTTATTGATCTGTAGTACCCAAACCATGTCTATAGATTAAAAAAAGGCTCTATATAGTTTAAAGCAAGCCCCTTGGGTCTGGTGCGAACGCCTGTCAACCTTTTTAATCAATAAAGGGTTTCGACGAGGTGGAAATGACCTGACATTACTTGTTAAACATTTTAACAAATATGTATTAATATCTCAAGTTTATGCTGATGACATAATATTTGAATCTATTTCCCTTTCTAAGGTTAAAAAAAATTCAAAATTATTCATGGTGAGTTCCAAATGTTTCTTGTGGGGGAGCTTCAATATATCTTAAGATTATAAGTCAAGTAAAAATCTTATGGGTTATTCATTTGGCAATCCAAATCTCTGTAGAGTTAATGAAAAAGTTTGGATTAAAAAATGATAAGGTTGCTAGGACTCCCATAATTACTTCAATTAAACTTTATAAAGATTAACATGGAAAACCTATAGATCCTCGCCTGTATAGAAGTATGATAGGTAGCCTTTTATACCTCAAAACCTTGCATCCTGATATCATATATGTTGTGTGTGTTTGTGCCCATTACCAAAGTGCACCTAAGGAAAGTCCCTTTCAATATGTCAAATGAATTATCAAATATGTCAATGGCACAATAAATTAAGGCATATGGTACACAAACGATACATCTAGAACAATTATAGGATACACTGACGTAAATTGGACTGGTTGCTCTGATGACAACAAAAGAACATCAAGATCTTGTTATTATATATGTAATAACTTAGTAGGATGGAGTAGTAAAAAGAAAAATTGAATTTCACTTTCAGTAGAAAAATCTGAATATATAGTTGTAGGAAGTTGTTGTGCTCAATTAATGTGGATTGAGAAAATTCTTAGTGACTATGGTATTCATGAAGAAAAGCAACATCTCTATGGTGATAATCAAAGTGTGATAAATATCTTTAAGAATTATGTTCAACGTTCACGCACTAAAAACGTCAAGATAAGACACCATTTTATTCGTGAATAAGTTGAATCTAAAGAATTAGAGATAAACTATTTCCCTATAGAACTTCAGTGAGCTGACTTATTTATAAACTATTTACCTATAGAACTTCAGTTAGATGACTTATTTACTAAGCCATTAGATAACTTGAGATTTTAATCTTTACAAAAACCTATTGGTATGCATAGTCATGAATAACTGTCTATCAAGTTGTAGTATATCCTCCGGTTACATTCATGCACATAATTGGTCTTTAATGATATAGGGTACGACCGTCTAAAAGTTGACAAAATGTGCCTACTATCTTTGTTTTATGTTGGAGACTCTTGAAGTAACCTGTTGATTATCATAGCTTGTAAGATGATTAATTATGATTCTTTATTTGTTTTCAACTCTTTGCACATTTGATAAAAATTTGGGGAGAAATAATTAAGTAACTTGATATATTTTTATCTCTCTTGACTCAACTAATATGCCACCTTAAATGTTTTCTTTCGGGAATTACAAAACCATTTGTGCAGATATTATTATTCTAAGGTATTGGTTCATATGATAGTTGGATTATGTATTTACTTTCTCTTATTTTTTGGTTCTAGGGTGGGAATGGGTAGATAGCCCTTTTTGTATATGAAATCTAAAGTTTTTATTTATACCTATGAGTACAGGTTACTCAAAGGAATTTTGTCTCCACTATCCAAACAGGGAGATTGAGAACACACTATATAGTTGAATCACTTGAGTTTGCACCATATAGGAGATCCAAATAGTTTAGATATGGTGACAAAATAGGATTGGATTTCATGAGCATCCTCTCTAAGGCATTCACAAGATTCATCTTCAAACATCATGCAGTTCAAGTCCAATGCCTCTACCAAAAGGTAAGTATTCTTATCTCTTGAACACACTATAGGACACATTTCATGCATATAGGTGTTAATGTGTGTGCACAGTTGTTTGCATATTTTTAGGGATTTTTGAAACAGTTTTTAATCATTTTTAACCATTTTTAAAATGATTTTAAACATTGAAAATCAAGTTTCAAAATTTTGTGGGCTTAATTAGAATTATGATTATCCCTTGAAAACTTCCAGGGCAGAATATAAAAGTGCTAGGAACATTTGTGGGTGCAATTTGTGTTTTGAAATCTTAAAAAACATATGTTTTATAATTAGTTAGATCCTTACACATGTTTTCTTTCTACCAGTTGGATTTGTCTTTCTTTACACACTCAAAACCGATCACAAGTTATCACCGTAAGATAATTTGTTATCAACATACTACCTGTCTTATAAGTCCATCCATGTGATAACTGAAGGGGACAATTAGAGTGAGTATAATAGCGGTGCATCTTCAACCCTTAGATTTTGACGTTGAATCGTCAATTTGACCACAAACCTTGATAGACTTTAAACTTCTAGATCCTTCCTTGATCAGTATAAATAGATACCATTTGGTATTCATTTGAAGATTTTGGCATTCATCTCAGTTAAGAGGAAAAAAAGAAGAGAGCGAGAGAGGCGAAAAGAGTAGAGAGATAGAGAGAAAACCAGTCGTCCAAAATACCAAATCCTTACGTTTTCTCACAAACCAAACACCTATTTTCAAATATACTCAAATTCAGAAAACCCCTATAGTTAAGAGTTAGATTTTTTAGGTTTTCAAGTTAGTTTGGTTTGTGGTTTTTATGGTTTGAATATCCTCTTAAACCTGTATCTCTCTTAGGAACCCTTCTCACTGTATATCTCAAATTTCTCTTTAAAAATTTTGAGATTTCCTTAGAGATATACTTCACATCATAGTTTAGTGTTTTTGGCATCTCTTTTTGTTGGATTTTTGTTTATGTGTGTATATTTGTTAAAGATCCACTTTATTTTTCAAATACTTGTATGAAGTGACTTCTTATAGTCTAAAGTTTTAGATCTGGAAAGTTTTGCTTCATAAACACAAGTTTCAGAGTTTATGAAATTTTTCTCTTATATAAATAATTTTTGAAATCATTAAATCTATTTTTTTAGAAACATTGTATTCAGATCTGAAAAATTTTGAAAGTCTAATTTTCTTAGAGATTTGAACTCTCCACATCTCATATACAAATTGTGTAATTTGTAGGATTTATTTGTATAAATCTTAAGATGTGTGAGAGCCATACTTGCATGTAGTTTTAGTAACATCACTATGACTGTCACTCTAACACGAACTCCTATATTGTGTGGTTCATTTGAGAGATATAAGGTTATTTGAGACACTGCAAACAAAGGACAAGGTGGAACGCAAAGAAGTTGCTATGGGGATCAAAGTGGTCAGATCATAAGTGGCTAAAGAGAGGGGAACTCGTGTAGGTTCATTTCTATCTTAGTCTTAGGATCTTAAATGCATGTGTAGTTCTTGTAATCTAGTAATATTGTTTTATTGTTAGTGTATTTTTTTTATTTGTGGATTAGAGGTCACCGTGGATGTTTCCCCTAGTTTGGGGTTTTACCACGTAAAAAATTATTTCTCTTGAGTGTGCTATTTAACTCTTCACTACCACTGCTACAATATAGACTAAGGTTTAACTTTAAAATTGATTTTCAAGAACTTAAAAAAACTTGTTCATACTCTTGAAACACATCTTATGTTAACTATTTTGTTTTATAAAGGAGTTTCCTCAAAAAGTGGTTCAGAACTTAATTAACTGTTTTAACTTATGTTAAATAACTTACTAGGGTTTTCAGTTACTACTTAAAGAGGATCAGTTGCAGGCATGTGGCCAGTGGTACGTTGCAGATACCTCATGTGGATGTTAATGAGAACCCACTCCAAGCTCATCAATATGCCACCGCCAATATACTAGTAACGTATGATGAAGAAGAAGCTCAAGATCTGATGGAGTGTGAGGATAGTGAGAAAATGTGCGAAGAATTAGAAGGGCTAGTGATGAAGAGTGAATAAATAATTGACCTGGAGAGGAGGAGTGAGGAGTAGTTCTTCACTCATGACCAATAAGAGAGTACGAGTGAGGAAGTCGAGAAAGTGAATCTTATAAACGGTAAAGTGGATGTCATCCTTTGTCTATATATGGGGGAGACATCTAAGGGAGAGTACGTTTGTAATACCCATACATATGAAGTGTACTTAGACTCTGAATGTGAAGCTATAATGAGGAGTCCTAAGTTCAAATGGTTCTTTGATCAAAGAGGAGTAAAGTATGAAACCAGAGTAGTCATAAAAACATGAAGACCCCTCACTAAATTAGCAGGGACCAATTGGGATGTTAATCAAAAGATACACTTCTAAAGTGTTCTTTTTTTAGGAAAATAGGCCGGTGTCTTACTTCCACAACTTCCCATTGTGTGTGAAAGTTATTATCAATGGAGTTTACTTCCCCAGGGAATAAATGGTTGGAGGGGGAATCTATTAACATTATATTTATCAATAAGTTGTATGAAATGGGGCTTGATCAAGAGAAGATAGTGCCTGTGCCACTAGTGATTTCAAGATTTGGCAGCGCCGACATGCAATCCCTCGGATATGTGAATGTGGGAATAAGGTTAGGGAATTTCACTTCCCACATAAAGTTTCATGTCATCAATGTCAATACCAGCTAACAGTTGCTCATTGGAAGGGTATCAATGCATATGCATGGAATACTACCCTCCACCTACCACCAATGAGCAAAATCCAACATCCGAGGAATAGATATAATAATCAAAGTGACACAGAAGACCTTTTCTGTTAAGGAGGACCATCTGGTGGATGTAGAATTTTACACAAAACTGGAAAAAGAAAGAAATAATTATGTAAGAAAGTTAAAGGATGGGACAGTGGTTAGAGGAGGTGTCCATCCAAAGATATCTATCCATGATCAGTTTGGGGAGAGGGTGATCCCCCACATACCAAAATGAAAGAAGAAGGTGAGAAGGTAGTCAAACCTCCTCGAACTTGCAAGGAGGTGATTATACTTGATGAGAAAGTCATATACCGTTTATTGAGGTCTATACGGGTGGCGTTCTGGGATGAGAGCGTTGACCTGACACCTGAGTGTTTTATTATGGAGGAATACCACATATTTGAATGTATTGAGGAACTGAAAGAGGCCGAAAAGTGCATCCAAGATGGACCTATGATGCAGTTGTAAGAGTTAGAGGAAATTAACCTAGGAGTAGAAAGGAGTGAAAGTAGACCCATTGTAATTTCCAATAGTTTGAACCCAAAGAAGAAGTAAATGCTCATCGTCCTACTCAAAGGGTTCAACAACATATTTTCCTGGAAATATATGGATATTCCAGTATAGAACCAAAATGATGTCCCACAAATTAAATGTTCTTCCCAGTGCTTTACGATCCAGGAAAGAAACTTGTACATATAAAGCCAACCTCGACCTAAAGATAAAAGAAGAAATAGGTAAATTATTGGCAGCAGGGCTCATTAAGTGTATTTAGCATCCTGTGTGGCTCTCCAACATTGTACCTGTGGCAAACAAGGACAAGATCTAAGTTCGAATTTGTGTGGATTTTCGTGACTTAAATCGAGCATGTCCCAAAGTGAGTTTCCTCTAACCAGCATAGACATCTTACTTGCCACTACCATAGACCATGATATGTATCATATTATGGATGGGTACGTCGGCTATAATCAGATTAAGATGGACTTGGCAGACACAGAGAAGATTGTATTTCTTTCACATGCTATTGGGAAACTTCCACAATACATTCACTCCATTTGGATTGAAGATCGGTGAGGCCACGTATCAGTGGACCATGATGGTAATCTTCCATTATATGTTTAATGAAATACTATAATATTATGTGGACAATTTGGTGGTTAAGTCCAAAAGATAAATCAAGCATATATAAGAGAGTGTTTGATAGATACCGTAGGTATAAGATGTGGATGAAGCCCTCGAAATATGCCTTTGGGGTCACTACGGGGGAAGTTTTTGGGGATTTTCGTGTATAGGTTTAGGGTACAAGTTGATGCAGAAAATATGAAAATCATCATGATGTTGACACATCTGAAGAGTAAAAGGCACCTCAAGAGCTTCCTAAGGAAGGTTTCCTACTTTAGAAGTTCCATGCTTGCGCTCGCGGAGGTGACCCACCCATTCACACCCTTTCTGAAAGATAAATCCAAGTGGACTTGGGGATATGAGCAGAAGAAAACCTTTGAGAAGATTAAATGAATTTTATCCTCTCCATCCCCGAAGATCCCACCTAAAGTTGGTGCACCACTACTGCTCTACCTTGCTTCAATAGTGAGATCCATAGCACCACTACTGGATCAATAGAGTGAAGGAGTAGAGAAGATAGTGTATACTTATCAAGGGTGATCTCAGGTACAAAATGCAGATATACCAATGCGGAGAGACACTGGCTTACCCTAATCTTCATGGCTTAAATGTTGAGACATTATGTGCTAGCCTTCACAGTCCATATAGTCACTAAGTGTGACCCTATCAAGTACCTCCGAGAACAAATGGTCCTGTTAGGATGAGCAGCGAGATGGTTCATAATTTTATCGGATTATGATCTAAAGTTCATAGTGCCGCAAGCCATCAAAAGTCGAGCGACAGCAGACCTATTAGACTATTTCCTAAATAGGAATTTTGATCCCCTCAGTGAATAGTTTCCCGAGGATAATTTCCAAGCATGCATGGAAGAAGAGATGGAAAAGTGGGAAATTTAGTTTGATGGATCTAGTCCTTAAGGAACAAGAGGTGCAAGCATTGTACTTTCAAATAATAAGGAGAAGGTCGCCTTCTTTTTTAAGTTAGACTTCCAATGCTCAAACAGTGAGGCAAAGTATGAGGCTCTCATTTTGGGAATGTTTAAAGCACTCTGAAAGGCGTCAAGGTATTATGCATATGAGGTGACTCTAACCTGGTGGTGAAACACATTAATGGGGAGTTTGCACTCAAACATGATAACTTAGAACACTATGGATACATCATCCAGAAGTTGCTGGGATAGTTCTTGGAAGTAACCATTGAGAGGCATGCACGAATAATGAATAGGAACCCTGGCGTAGTAGCTAAAATAGCCCCGAACTTAGACATGGATGAACCAGAAGCAACAATCACATTATAGAGAAGAACAGTGCCTACCATAGTGAAGTCCTTGTTCCCAAGAAATGAGCCAAAAGATTTGAGGCACGTAGTTGTCAGATATCTAGAAATAGGAGAGGGGACAATGAAGATATTAGAATTGGCCAACTACCACCTGTTGTAGGGAATACTTTACATAAAGAGACTTCAAGGGTTCTTAGCAATGTTTGTTGAAGAAAAAGAAACTACATAGAGGTTGGCAGAGATGCATGAAAACCATTGCGGGGACAGTGATATCCCTCTTTATCATTGGTTTCAATGGGGGGATACTATTAGCCCACTGTGAGTGCAGAGGTTGCTCATCTGCAACAATGTTCTTTAAAGTGCCAAACCCATTTTGACCAACCAGCAAAATATATTTTTTTTGGAGGTATTTGGAGTTTAGAGGCATCCATGTGGACCCTATCTAAAAGACATTGAGTTGCCCACAGAGTGAGGACTTGAAATTTATCTATGAAAGAGAGTAACACATTTTTACTTGGTAGATGGAGAGCTATGTAGTAAAGGATACAACAATAAGGTGTTGAAGTGTATAGCCAAAGAAGATACAGGGAAAGTGTTAAAGGAAGATCATGCGCCCTCTCACATGGGAGGTGCCAAACTGTATGATCAAGTGATGATATTGGGGTACTACTGGACAATAATTGAGGTTGAATCCATTAGTTATGTGAACAAATGTAAAGCCTGGCAAGTGTATGGAAACATGCTACGTGCTCCTCCAGTCAGCTTACAAAGCTTAGCATCTCCCTACCTTTTAACACATGGGCATTTGACCTGGTTGGAAAAATCTTCCCAGCATCTGATGGAAAAGCTTATATTATTTTGGCCACGAAATTGTACACCAAATGTTTAGAGGCCATTATTCTAAGAAGGGTGACTGTCCAAGTGGTAACCAAGTTTATTAAGGAGAATATCATATGCATGCTTAGTATACCGAAGGTGATTCTAACAGATAATGACAAACATTTCATAAGCAAAGAGACGGCCCTTCTCACAGACAAGTACAATATTGTGCACAATAGCTCAACCATCTCCTACCCTAAGGGTAATGACCAAGAAGAGGCCACTAATAAGACCCTGATTAGTATCTTGAAGAAGATGCTGGAGGAAATGCTTGGGGCATGGGATGAGAAGCTGCCTATGGTACTATGGGCTTATCGCACTTCAAAGAGAAAGCCCACCAGATTTACCCCATTATCGCTGGTATATGGGACATAAGTTGTCCTACCAAAGGAGTTGGCAGTACCCTCAGCCAGAGTTTCTCTAAGGAATAGACCCATCCCTGATCCGCGACATATGCATTTGGAGGCACTAGATGAGCATAGAGACAAAGAGAAAGAGAAATTTAAAGTCTAGACTCAGCAACTATCCAGAGCCTATGAAAACTTAGTTAAGCCCAGTGAGTTCCATGTGTAAGACTTGGTCTTGTGAGCATCCTCTCACCACCTTCGCAGCATGTCAGCGTCAAAGTTCAAAACCAATTGGGAAGGGCCCTTTGTGGTAAGAGGGGTAGGGAAGTCGATTTATTTCCATATTTTAAAGTCATGGAGTGACGGTCTCCAGTCCATCAACTGCAAGTGGATGAAGAGGTATTATGCCTAGTTTTATGCAAATTCATTTATGTCAAAGAATTTGACCGGCTCGCTCTAGCACCAGAAAAGTTCTTTTTTTTTAAAATGATAGAGCAACACAACTTTGTAAACAGTACAGAAAATGAAAAGAAATTAATAGAAACTTTGTTTCTATCATTGCATGATGATTATTATATTGTTTACTTACTTACTGCATGAGGTAGATCCATTAGAATTTTTTCTATATAAACACTCTCTACTAGCCTTGAAAAGGGTGCAGGATAAATAGAACTTTGCTCATTACACGTAGGGTGTACATCCATCCTAAAAGAAAAATATATTGAGCAAAGTCTTTGCCTACATAATAGACAAATGGTTTTACCCTTGTCACCATACCAGTAGGAGGCCATCCTCCAAGTAATAATAAAAATAATAATAAATATATTTTTTACAGCAAAATTGCCTAGAGAATAAGTTTTAATCTCCGTTCTCAAAGAAAATATTTACTTTACCACTTCATAGAAATTAGGGGGAAAAAAGGCCTACACCCCTGCTCTAATTTGGTATAGACAAAGGAAAAAAAGGGTTCCTAACAAATTTTTTGAAATAAAGACCCCGCAAACCAGGGATAATATTTCTACCAAAAACTATTATTTTATTAATAGTATTCCAAGTTTGAGGGAAGGAGAAGAGCTAGCCCTTTTATCCCAGTTATGTCCTAAGAAATGAATGTGCATAATAAAATTCCCCCATGGTTAGAGGGGGCAGCTCTAAGAATATTAACATGCTCAGAAAATATGCAAGTACCCAAGAGTTAGATGGGATAACTCTAAAAATACTAGTTTTCTCTGAAAATTTTTGCAGATACCCCATAGTTAGAGAGGGAATCTCTAAAATATTAACTTGCTCAGAGAATAAGAAAGTAACCCACAGTTATAGGGGATAGATCTAAAAATATTAACTTTCCTATAAAATATGCCAGTACCCCACAGTTAGAGGGGAAAGTTTTAAAAATATTAACCTGCTCAGAAAATATGCAAGTACCCCACAGTTAGAGGGGGTAGATCTAAAATACCAACATGCTCACATAATACACAAGTAACCCACATAAAACTAGGCAGTTCAAATAGATTAAGTGGCCACAAAAAATTAGAACAGGCCATAGTAAGCAGATATCAAAGTCCATAAAGAAGTAGAAAATGAATAGAATGATAGAATTCAACAAAATACTTTTCATTAATAATAACAAAGTTATTTACATATGAAAAGTGTACAAAGGTAAGTCTGCATAACAAGACTATCTACCCACTAGACAAAATAAAAAATAAATCATGTCGGGAGCACAGGTATGTGTAAAAAGGACTAGACTCCTCAATAAGATCCTCCTATAACCTATCTATCTTGTCATCATGCTCAGCATCATCAGCCTCTAGCTTGGCCGGCTTTGCCTGAAGAGACTGAATCTGAGCCTGGATTCGATATGCCTAAACCTAACACTGTTGCACCCTAGCCTTCCTGGAAGTATGAAGCTTTATCATCTTCTTAAAGGTGACATCAAGAAAATGATGAACTGAAGCATCAAGCCAGTCCAGCTGGAAATGATAACAGAACATAAGATCATGAAGAGCCTGGAGGAACAATGTAGTCCTTTGAGTGGTCATGTCAACAAGAGAGGTAGATAAAAAATATTTAAGATGGTTGTCTAGGGCATTCAAGTTGAAGGCTGTAAGGTTATAAATGTTGAGGATGTTATGATAAGTAAAGGTCTTAGGGTGGTGATCAACAAGAGTCTCCAACACCTCTTGCTTATGTGTGTGGAACCTAAAGAGTAGACTTATATGACACATCACGCTCATGAAAGATCTAGGAGCCACTACCTTTATATCATCATAGACTGTGTTATGAGACTCAGGATACAAAAGAGGAATAGAAGAATCCTCATCCGAACTGACATCACATGTGGCCTCAGAACTCTGGTCATCCTCACTAGTCGTCTCAATAAGTTCACCAATCGGATCGTGAGGAAAGAAAAGTAAAAAGAGATGTGTCATAAAGAAGAGAATTAGTAGGTGGTGGAATACCCATTCTCAAATTGAAACAAGGATTATGGAAATCTTACCCCATATCCCAGGGGAGTCCATATGATGTCACCAAAGTGAGGAGGCACCATATGAACCTGAGCACTAGCCTAACAGAAAATTGGCAAGAGTTAGCATTTCTTTTGCTGCAGAAAAAAGGAGAGAAATGTACTAACTTAAAAGATCGAAATGGGCCATGTATGACAATGTAATACCTAGGGTGTGAGCAGTACAACACTCACTATAGGTCCCGTAGAGCTAGGGATGATCACCTCACTAACCTAAAAATAAGGAAACATGAGCGTGAAGGTGAGCCCACTTGCAGAGTAAAAGAAAGAAGAAAAGGGGAAATAAAGAACATACTAAGGTATCACAGTATAATACCTCACTTGCAGTAAATCCTATTAATTGTTCCATTGTCAGAGGAACAATTCAAGTGCTAGCCTAAAAATAGGGAAACAGGTTAGTGTGAGAAGTTACTTACACAGAAAATGTAAGCTCAAAGGTTTAGGTAGACTAGGTGTTTACCTGGGAGCTCCCAACTGAGACACCCACAAGAGACCCCATAGTACCAGGAGTAGGAGTGATACTATCTTGTGAAATGACAAACCTAGAGGGTGTCAATACACTCATACATAGATAATGTGAGTTGATGAAAAGAAGAATATGTGACATTACACATACCGGAGTACTCTCCTCCGAGACGCTGGCGAGAGTTTCCTCAAACATTGAAACTTGCAGAATACTAACATGAGAGTCCAAATAGACGTCCTACAATTAAAGGGGCCCCATTTACAGATTTGTTAAAAGAAACTATAGAATTTGAAAATATGTAATTAATCTAGCAAGTAGATGTGTAAAGACTAATATACCACAGAAGCTGCTCCTACAAAGCTAAACATATGCCCCTCTGATAAGGGGACTTCAGCCATGTTAGCTAAGGCAGATTCCCCTAGAGAAGATAAGGGGAGAGTCACAGGTGGTTCCCTATAAATTGCCATTGTGGCCCTCATCACGGTTGCGATGAATGAGGAGGTATGACTAACATCGCCCTACAAATGGAAGAAAGATATGAATAATTACCAGTTGTTCGTGGTAATAAAGAAAAATATATAGAAGAAAATAATAGATAAGTTAGAATAACTACTGGGAGATGTGCTATAATAATGCCTCCCATAGAGACAATAGCTGTAGGAGCTTCCCCAACAGTAGCAGGGTCTACTGAAGAGGAAACTGAAGAAATGATCGCTGAAGTGGTAGCGATAGTCAACTAAAATATAAATAAATAGAAATAGAGTATGAGAATAGAATCCCATTGGCAACGAAAAATGAGTCGGGAGATGAAAGATTCAAAATAGGTGCACCTAGATTCCTTCTACGGAAGAAGAAAGGAAGATGATCGGCGGGATAGTCACAGCAGATGCATTAGCCTGATCATTCGAAAGTTATCAAAGAACTAAACAATAGATAAAGAAAGAAATCGAGCCTAACATAAATAAGTAACGCCCGAGGGATAGATCTAGCCTATGAAAAGGTTCACTAGACGCAATAGTGAAAATTGGCTAGAAAGATATAGGTTGAATGTGAGCTATATTGTCCATGGGCACAAAGACTCGAAAGATGGAAATCCTCCCCGAAAGTGATAGACCTGGGGAATGCCTCTAGTGAGTGGTAATATTCCCCCAGTGGAGGAAGGGACACTGGAAAATAATCCCTGCAATAAACATAAGCAAAGAAAATATAATTAAAGATGTAGAAAATATGACGGAATAGAGAAAGACAATAAAGGAGACAAACTCAAAGCACCTCAAGCAGCCCGATCGAAAAACCTCTCACCACACAGGAGTGGGGAGGTGAAGAAAGATGACTAAGAGAAATAGTCACCTATGTATAGGAAAAGAAGAAGACTTCGAAAGATATGCCTCAAAATATGACAAGTAAAAGGAAAAGACTTAGGAGAGATAATGATTACGTGGATCGAAGAGGGGGACATATAAGAAGTCCTTGTTATCATCGAGAATATTGTAGATAGCTACAAAAGTTAGATGAGGGTAGAGGCATGTTAGAAAAATTGAGAAGAAAAGAAATAATTACAAAGTAGGGGAAGTAACAAACCTCCCTAGATAGGCCCAAAGATGAGACCAACATGGAGCTCCTCGCCCTAGGAAAAGGCCTCCGATTGAAGGCGAATGCAAAGAATCACTCTCCACAATAGAGACACCCTGCAAATGTCACAAAGATAAATAAATTCATGTATGAACTACGCATATGTAAATGGATAATAAAATAGTACAAAGGAGGTTAATAAAAATAATTTACAGTGGTGGACCAGGTAGTATTCCCATATGGTAGATGCCCAGGAGTGGGGATATGGGAAGATGGCGAATATATCATGACACCTCCACTAGAAGACTACCCCGAAAATAGTAACAGAGAAGTAGTATCAGGTTGTTGATCATTATAAGGATCGGTGACACTCATCTCATTTGAAGAAGAACCGTCATCATCATAGGAGGGAGTGCTTCTATAATCAACTAGTTCCTCTTTAAATGATAGAGTAGGGGAACCAGGAAGTGAAAACCCATGAAAGTAAATTTCACTACGTAAAAGGCAGTAAGGTGTCATACTTTCACCAATGGGAATTGAAGTAATAGCAGTATCTTCATTAGATAATCATAGGGCTTCATAGCCCTACTCTCGCAAAGTCATGTATGTCTCCTCTACCCCAAGGTTATTAGTGTCAGACCCTTGGTCTGGTGCAGGAGATGGAGAAGCAACCCCAATACTGGCCTTCTTATTATTTCTGTTCACCTTGGTTCTTACTAGCAAGAGGGAGTATGAATAACAGCAACAGTGGTAGTAGTAGTGGAAGTAGGGGATCTGGTAACTGGTATGAATTGGAAACATCCACATCAGGATGCTTCCTCTTTGAAGCGGTATGGGATCTTTCATTACCATTTGACTTGGGCTTAGCAGGTTGATGCTCAGTTTTCTTAGAATAAATAGACTCATCAAGCAGGGGCCTTACTAAGATTGGAGTGAGCTGCTCGAGAGGAACCTTAGGGATAGTACTCCGGTGTCACAGTGACTTTTGTATCCTCTTGCCTAAGTACCTATCATTGTTGGGAATTTTTATGGATATGGTCTCATGAGGGGCATTCCTCATACAATTTTGAATCAGGAGGACCTGTCTCTGCCAAAGGGTAAACCAAAAATATGTAAAAGAAGGCAAGTAATCTCGAGAGGGTACAAACATATTGTCTATATGGATAACTCTGTTGACCACACCGTCAAATGTGAAGTTTTAAAAAGCCTCAAGGCATATCTTAGAGGGGGAGGTACTCGAAGGATAAACAGGAGTGTGAACCCCTTTATCATAGTCAAACTGCCTCCTCACTCTCTCGGAATGGTAGAAACTCCACACCTTGGCCCAAGTCAGTCAAAGAAGGCAAGATACATTATAGAAGCATAACATTTATAGAGATGTGGTTAAAGGTAGGTGCATACTCAGCATCAACAGGGTAGTAGAAGGTGCCTCCTAAAATGAGGAAGAAAACCCTACCTGGAGCAAGCCTTAAAAAAAGATTAAAAAAGAATCTCATGAGGAGAATCATCTGTCATCCCAGGAAGAAGGAGAAAACGATGATGCCAAGTGTGAGGAGGAGTTAATTTTTTGGCCCTCTTAACTCCTTAAGGCCCTGCTCGAACTTTCACCCTTGGGCAGCTTCTCTAAATCATTGAACCAATATCTTTGCCACTTGGTGAAAAAATGTTTGGTGGTCCCAGTCAAGTTGATAGAAACATATTTCAAGCACTCACCTAAAGCAAAGTGGATCTCTCCCACAATTTTCTCCTTGACCTCATCCTCAAATCCATCACTGACAACATGGCTGCCTAAGTAAGGAAGGGTGAGGAGCTCGCAAATAACCTCCAAAGTAATAGTGAATTTTCCCCAACCAATAATAAAATTTTGTTAATACCTACTCCAAATAGATGTTAGGAAACTAAAAGAAGGGTATTATTTGTCAATAAAGAAAGACTTGAAACTATTGATAGTGGTAAGAAGACCTAGCCCCTCGATGACAGTCTTGTCCAAGTAGGTGGACAAGACATGATCTATCGAAAGAAAAAATTCCTCTATTGAACCACCACATGCCTTGACATAAATTTTGGAATGGGTAGGATCACCCATGTCCACTCACACTCTAAGAATTGAATCAGGGAAGACAATGGGAAAATCAAAAGACTCACCTAGACCTTCTTGGGGTTGCTCGTTTATCTTCAATATAAACTCCAGTTTGAAAAGGTATCCTCCTTGCCAAAATAAGGCACCAGACGATAAAGGCTAGAGTCCTTTTGTTGGCGAGAAGACATGAGAAGATGGTGATTATTTAAATTATCCCTGATACTAATTTGTGAATGCGCGTCATGATACTGATTTGAAAAAATTCCCAAATTTCCAATTTAGAATTATTTAATCAAATGTCAATTTTTAAACCAATTTAATTCAGTTCTAAAACATACATTTATGTGAGTGAAAACAAACCAACACAAATATAATTGTTGAGACACAGATTTCAGGGAAAATCCTTGAAGGGAAAAACATTTATTTCACTAGTAATACTCACAATCATTATAGACAAAATCTGCAAATAATTTACCGCATCAAACTCTCATAGGCCGTAACATAAATTAGTATTGAATCATCCTCAAAATATCTATAAAGACACGCGGTCCAGTCAGCCCAGTAACACCCATGAGTACTCCCTTTGACATGAAGTCAAGTTAGCCCAGTACCTCTCATAACTGGCACCTAAATCACCAATAGGTTATCCTCCCTACAAGAGAAACTCCAGAAAAATCGTATCTTGGGTTCTAAAATAATTCACTAAAATCAGTTGAGATTTGTGATTTGAAAATAAAAGGATTTGAACCCTAAATGAAGAAGACAAAGGTTATTTGTTGTTAGGAGTTTATGCATAAAAAAAAACGTTAGGTATTCTTAACAAAAATTGAGTGGTTTAATACACTATAAATATGAAAACTTAAGTCCGCGCACCGCTCGAAAAAAGCAAGGAAGTACCTCGAATGAGGACAGGTGTCTCTTGCAAAAGGCTTTGCGCGACATGATCATCTCATTTGAACGACATTGAGCAGTCGCTCGAATGACCCTCAGCGGAAAAAATACCTTCGTGACGTATCAAGTTTGATATGAGATAAACATAAATAAAAAAAACTATCAAATCTCAAATCTCTCCCATAATGAAAAACTCCCCATAAAATCTTAATTAGTTCTCCCCCTTTTTATTTGTCCGAAATAGATAAGGAAAAGAATGAACAAAATAAACATGGAGTGTCACGACAAATAAGCATATAAAATGTAACAACCCGAGGTTTTGGAGTCGGCCATTTATTTATTTTGGGGAGAAATAAATAATATTTTATTGAAGAAATAATTAAATTGGCAATTGAGGTCAAAATTTAGAGTCGTTAGTAAGAGTGTCGAATGTCAATTCTGAGGGTACCATCATTTCCGGAAGGGTTGAGAAAGTCGAAATGACTGTACTTGGGGTCTATTTAGGTTCCGAAATAATTTAGGACCGTTTGACTCGAATTAAAGTTTTCGGGTCATTTAAAGTGTGTATTATCATTTGAAGATGTGTACATTGGGAGACAAGGCTTAAAAGCCACGTGACAAGTCTTTCTCACTTAAGAGAAAGAGGAAAACCATAGAAAGAAAGAGAGAAGAAGAAAGAATAAGAGAAAGAAGGAGAAAAGGGAGAGAAAGTGGAGATTTCCGATTTCCACGTGATCTCAAGGCAGATTCAGACCCTACGAACCCGAGGCAAGTGATTAAACTTGCTAAATAACTGTTGTGTACCAATTATTGGATGATTTGTGGATTGATATTTTGGGTTTTAGGTTTAGTTTAACAAAACCTAACTTTTGGGTATAATCTTAGATTTAATATGTAGATCTTTGATTTAATGAGAAAATCAGTTTATAAGTATTCTAGAATGAATATAAATGTTATGAATATGTTTGGGTTGAAGATTTGTGGTCGAATGGAATTTTATTGGAGTTTTTGAGAAGTCAAAAATGGATAAAAATGGAGTTGACTGTAATACCAGTTAGGGCCGGTCGACCGCGTACAGAGGACCGGTCGACCGCGCCTCCAGAATTGGGCATACTGTCTTCGAGAATAGGCAAAATTTAGAAACGCGGTCGACCGCGGTTTGGGCATCGGTCGACCGGTCCCCTGTTTTGGGTTCAAGTTGGGAATTTAAGTTGTCCCCTTCTTCTTTGGGATTGTATATATGGACGTCCATAATCAGAGTATCAATAAGGATTAAGTGATTATATTAGGGGATTATAGACCTTAGAGTCAAAAGACGATATATGAGGATAATTGATAATTGAAAGACTAAATGTAAATGTCGGATAGTTTTAGTGATTGATGTTGAGAATTGAGAATCTAAAAGAGTATATCAATTTGGGGAAAAATCCTCTAAGTATCGAGGTTAGTATTTGAGGGATATAGAATACCTATTGGAGATTTTGGGATTTCTCTAAGTGGGGAAGCCCACTTTTATTTGGAATTTTATTTGGTGAAAATAAATAAAATTTCACGATCTGAGAATGAGAATAATTTCGAGATGCTGGATCTTATGATCCAATCCAAAATGGGATAACTTTAAAAAGGTTCATAAAATTAATTGATCCATATTATGAATGGAAAATAATAAATGCTATTTGATGGGCATATGGATATAGAAATATCCTTATTGATGATTGATTTGGGAGAAATCTCACACAATGAGAAATGTTAATTGAGGTGCAATAGGATATAAAATATCCTTAACCTAAATAGAATTGAGAGACAATTCATACTAGAAGCGACATCAGAGCTTCAAGCGAGAATTAGTATAGTATATACTAAGTGGGGTAAAAGTTTGAGTATCGACGGTTTGTGTATCAAGAGAGGGATAAACTAAACAATGATGTTAATCAATTTACGCCTAAGAGCGTATAATGAAAATGAATATGATGTTGCAGGTATACCTTATATAAAATGGTATATCTTTATTATGTGGGATGTATGTTTACCTTATATGATGGTGTATATACATGTTAAGCATACCCCCTCCTTGCTATCATTTGGAAGTTTCGTGCGTAGAGGGTGAGCATTCTGACTAGAAAAGCAGGATGTGGATATTCCCCAGGTCATAGTCGTCCTTTGTGGTCAACAAATGGCATTTATGATATATATATCTATTTATTTTGGGGTGAGAGGTCGAGGGTATGTGACACTCTCACTTGCCGGTTAGGAACTACGACTGCTTCCCGGGACGTTGTGTGCGTGAGTTGATCACGAGGTGGGTGTCGTTGAACCCCACCAGGTGGCCCCAGTTTGCTACGTATATGTGCTGCTGGAAGATGATAGCATGTGAGCCTGCGTCCTTCTAGTTATAGCTCGGTTGGATGGTTATTATTGCTTGTGGTTGTATTTGGGTGTCAAGGGAATAATGGACCTCAATGACCTACATTGCCAGGATAAGTGTATCGAGGGGGTTCCTTGTTTGGATTTCGCTTCGACGAGACGTCCCACGCACGAACCGCAGTGTACTATTGGAACTTGGGAATAAGTTTAGTCCTTAATGCTCATCATTATATATACATATATATAACCTATCCCGACAATCGACAGTGCCAGGAGAAGTGTAACAGGGGCTTCCTTGTTTGGATTTCGCTTCGACGAGACGTCCCACGCATGAAACGCCATGTACTGTTGAGAATTGGGAATATTAATTAATTAAAATTGGACAATAATCATTTGGGTTACATGCATCTTGCATTGAGGGCATAATGAGCTCCGAGGATCGATACGGTCAGGAGTAATGTAACGGGGGGGTTCTTTGTTTGGATTTCGCTTTGGCGAGACATCCCACGCATGAAACGCAGTACCATGTTGAGAATCGGGAGGAGTTTAGTTCTTAACTCTTGATGCTAATAAATCATCTATAATAATAATATATACGGTTTCATGCCTTACATGGGCATTACTAGAATATAAATTCTAGTAAACGAGATTGTGGATGTATGGTGATGATGTGGACATGATTGGATCATGTAACTTTATATGTTCAACAAATGAACATTATAAAGATAACTATAACTATTACATTAAAGTTAATGTATATGACTTATAAATTATGTGAACGAATGTAGTGGGAAATAGGTAAGATGATTTTGCTTAAATACTTCTTTTGGGGTTTAAGTTAGGATCCTCTTACCTGTTTAGAATCGGACATCCATTTGGAGATCACGTGCATACGTTCAGTGCGCGCTTTATATGAGACGTGAGTTGAATTATTTATGGAGAGTTCGATTCCAACTCAATCATGTAACAATGCATTTATAATTATTATGCATTTTAATACACTTGCTATAAAATGTTTTCCAAACTCGGGCTCTGACCCGTTTATATTTTCCTCCTCCTTGTATATATTGTATTACTTTAGTTGTTCCTCCGCAAGGACGCCTTTGATGTTCCTCCATTCAGGATTGTGGAGCTTTAGTAGTAGCGAACTGTTGCGGCACTTTGCTTTAGTCGATTACTATCTATTGTACATCTAGATTAGGATTGAGATTGTATATTGAGTTAGTATTCAAGTGTTGTAGAGTAACACTTTCATATTTCATTTTCACAAATTATTGTATTGTCTGTTACCCGACAGCATATTCGGGTATTTCATTGTTGAGATTTTGTTGTACAATGTATTGTACTCTTTAATATTTGGAGCAAGCACATTTCACTCATAATAGTTAGATGTATATTGTTGGTTATGTGCAATATTGGTTTTGTTGTTGTTGTTATTATAAAAGTTTTAAATATTTTGGCATTTCGCACTTAATCATTTCGGGTAGTTAGCCTTATATTGTAGTGTTTAGTTGTTAATGTTGAGACTGTGTCATCTGGGATACCTGATTTATGTGGTATAAGGCTGGCCACCTGTTATTATTTGGAGCAGGTTGTCACAGGTGGTATCAGAGCATCAGGTTCTAGTGTCTTTAGGATTTGTGTGCGTTACTACGATCTTCCATAAGCGTTCTTGATGTAGAGCCTTATTATTAGGACGATTACATTCATACGTCCATATTGTTCTGTGATTCGAAAATATTTGAAAGGCGTTCTGATACAATTTTTCTTGTTTCAGATGCCACCGAAGGGAGGTCGTTCAGTCAGGGCAAATAAAGGGAATGTGCAACTCCAAATGCCTGAAAGGAACATGACTACGGATGATGTTGCCAATATAGTGGCACAAGCAGTAACTGCTGCCGTTTCTACGATGGCTCAGCAATCTTCCGCTCGAGCAGCCCCACCCCATTTAGGATTATCTTTATGGGAGAGAGTGAAGGAATAATTTAGTAAGGGGCATCCTCCCGAGTTTGCAAGGGGAGTTGATGCAATGGCTGCAAGTCAATGGAAAAATATTATGCCGAGGCATCTTCGTATGGTTGAGTGTAGTGAGGTACAGAAACAATTTTTAGTCACCTTTAGGTTATCGGGTGCAGCTCTTCAATGGTGGGAGTCTGTCACCACATCTGAACAGAGAGATACTTTACCCATAACAAGATTTTGGGAACTTTTTGATCGAAGGTATTTTCCTTCCCCTAATCGAGATATAAAGATTTTTCAAGGAAATAGAACTGTGGCGGAATACGAATAAGACTTTTCTAGATGGGTAAAGTTAGTACCTGATGAGGTAAATACGGAAGAGAAGAGTATATTAAAGTTTGTTCGAGGTTTGGATTGGAAAATTCGACAACATTTGTTAGGGAGTCCTAGGTTAGTGACTTTCGATGAGGTAGTGAATGCGGCACTACTAAAGTGTCATGAATATCGCCTTCATTCCCAAGAGGGTAAGAACTTTGGAGATTCGAGTTCATCGAGAAATTTTGGCAAGGAGAGTGCCAGTAATGCAAATGCGCAGAAAGGATTTGCGGGTAAGCATTTCTTTTATAAAGAAATAGGTCATAAAAAGAGAGATTGTCCTCAAAGAGGTAAAAGACCGCAATTTGATGAAATTTTGGAAGTGCAACCCCTACAACAGATTCGAGGTCGCTTTAGACCGGGGGACTACATTTGGGATCCCATTGATGAGGATGGGCAATCGGACTAGATATGGGTGATGTAAGTTAATTTTCCTTTATAAATAGGATAATTACAAAAAAAATATGAGTTTTGGGAATATCGTGTGTAAGATAATTGTGAAAGGGTAGAAATATAGCCCTATTATTTATGTAATGACCTTAAAAAGGGAAATTTTGAGCAAGATATGCTCTTATTCTATTATTTTGTAAGAAGGATAGATGATTTTGCAAGGTGCTCAAAAAGAGCTTTAAACCTTATGGTAACTGTAAAAATGGTAAGGGTGATAAGTAGTAATGATAAAAGCTATTTCTTTTTATATATAGTCATGATAGACTATTATGATTGTTGTATTCTAGATATGGATGTGCCTTATAAAAAGGTTATATATATTGAAATGATGTAAGATGTTTTTTATGTTTTTAAGTTTGATTGTGGTTTGATGGGACGCAGGTAAAATTTTAGCTCATAAGTATGATAATATTTGTGAGCTATATGTTATGTATATGATGATTCAAAAGACCTTGTGTTGGACATAAGGCATTTTATATTAGATTATAATATATGAGTCGTTTTCAAATAAAGTTTTTTTTTCAAAATAAAACTTTTCTCGGCCTTCGGGCCCTTTCAAAATGATTTTCATAAAATTAAACTTTTCGAACTCTAGTCCGGATTTAACAAACTCTCAATCCCCGGCATCGCCTCATAGTAGTGTATTAGGAGGGTTTCTTGTTTGGATTTCTCTTTTGCGAGACGTCCCCCGCACGAAATCGGCGATTGTCAGGAATTGAGATGAGTTATTTCTTTGGACCATTCAAATTTTTACTCTACTAAAATTTTAGTATTACTTATTGTTGGAATTGTGGAACTTGGAGGCAAATAAAGCCTCATTATGATTGTTGTGAGCATAAAGCCAAATATAAAGGGTGTATGGGCGCCCTTGTTGTGGAAATTGGTTTTATTTAACTCATAATTAACTTATAATAAAAAAAAATGAACTCGTCGTGGGAAGTTAGAAGTTTGGAGTTGGGATTAGCAAGATTGGGTAAAGGAGGACTAGTTGAGCTTTGGAGAAATAGGCTTAGATAAATTTCGAGGACGAAATTTTTGTAAGTGGGGAAGTTTTTAACAACCCGAGGTTTTGGAGTCGACCATTTATTTATTTTGGGGAGAAATAAATAATATTTTATTGGAGAAATAATTAAATTGGAAATTGAGGTCAAAATTTAGAGTCGTTAGTAAGAGTGTCGAATCTCGATTCTGAGGGTACCATCATTTCCGGAAGGGTCGAGAAAGTCGAAATGACTGTACTTAGGGTCTATTTAGGTTCCTAAATAATTTAGGACCGTTTGACTCGAATTAAAGTTACCGGGTCATTTAAAGTGTGTATTATCATTTAAAGATGTGTACATTGGGAGACAAGTCTTAAAAGCCACGTGAGAAGTCTTTCTCACTTAAGAGAAAGAGGAAAACCCTAAAAAGAAAGAGAGAAGAAGAAAGAATAAGAGAAAAAAGGATAAAAGGGAGCGAAAGTGTAGATTTCCGATTTCCACATGATCTCAAGGAGGATTCAGACCCTACGAACTCGAGGCAAGTGATTAAACTTGCTAAATAACTGTTGTGTACCAATTATTGCATGATTTGTGGATTGATATTTTGGGTTTTAGGTTTAGTTTAACAAAACCTAACTTTTGGGTATAATCTTAGATTTAATATGTAGATCTTTGATTTAATGAGAAAAATCAGTTTATAAGTATTCTAGAATGAATATAAATGTTATGAATATGTTTGGGTTCAAGATTTGTGGTCGAATGGAATTTTAATGGATTTTTTGAGAAGTTGGAAATGGATAAAAATGGAGTTGGCCATAATACCTGTTAGGGCCGATCGACCGCGTACAGAGTACCGGTTGACCGCGCCTCCAGAATTGGGCATACTGTCTTCGAGAATAGGAAAAATTTAGAAATGCGGTCGACCGCGGTTTGGGCACCGGTCGACCGGTCCCCTGTTTTGGGTTCAAGTTGGGAATTTAAGTTGTCCCCTTCTTCTTTGGGCTTGTATATATGGACTTCCATAATCACAGTATCAATAAGGATTAAGTGATTATATAAGGGGATTATAGACCTTAGAGTCAAAAGATGATATATGAGGATAATTGATAATTGAAAGACTAAATGTAAATGTCGAAGAGTTTTAGTGATTGATGTTGAGAATTGAGAATCTAAAAGAGTATATCAATTTGGGGAAAAATCCTCTAAGTATCGAGGTTAGTATTTGAGGGATATAGAATACCTATTAGAGATTTTGGGATTTCTCTAAGTGGGGAAGCCCACTTTTATTTGGAATTTTATTTGGTGAAAATAAATAAAATTTCACGATCTGAGAATGAGAATAATTTCGAGATGCCGGATCTTATGATCCAATCCAAAATGGGATAACTTTAAAAAGGTTCATAAAATTAATTGATCCATATTATGAATGGAAAATAATAAATTCTATTTGATGGGCATATGGATATAGAAATATCCTTATTGATGATTGATTTAGGAGAAATCTCACACAATGAGAAATGTTAATTGAGGTGCAATAGGATATAGAATATCCTTAACTTAAACAGAATTGAGAGACAATTCATACTAGAAGCGACATGAGAGCTTCAAGCGAGAATTAGTATAGTATATACTAAGTGGGGTAAATGTGTCAGTATCGACGGTTAGTGTATCAAGAGAGGGATATACTAAACAATGATGTTAATCAATTTACACCTAAGAGCGTATAATGAAAATGAATATGATGTTGCAGGTATACCTTATATGAAATGGTATATCTTTATTGTGTGGGATGTATATATACCTTATGTGATGGTGTATATACATGTTAAGCATACCCCCTCCTTGCTATCATTGGGAAGTTTCGTGCATAGAGGGTGAGCATTCTGACTAGAAAAGCAGGATGTGGATATTCCCCAGGTCATAGTCGTCCTTTGTGGTCAGCAAATGACATTTATGATATATATATATATATATATATATATATATATATATTTATTTTGGTGGTGAGAGGTCGGGGGTATGTGACGCTCTAAGTTGCCGGTTAGGAACTATGACCGCTTCCCGGGACGTTGTGTGCGTGAGTTGATCACGAGGTGGGTGTCGTCGAACTCCACCAGGTGGCCCCAGTTTGCTACGTATATGGGTTGCTGGAAGATGATAGCATGTGAGCCTGCCTCCTTCGAGTTATAGCTCGGTTGGATGGTTATTATTGCTTGTGGTTGTATTTCGGTGTCAAGGGCATAATGGACCTCAATGACCTACATTGCCAGGATTAGTGTATCGGGGAGTTCCTTGTTTGGATTTCGCTTCGGCGAGACGTCCCACGCACGAACCGCAGTGTGATGTTGGAACTTGGGGATAAGTTTAGTCCTTAATGCTCATCATTATATATACATATATATCACCTATCCCGACAATCGACAGTGCCAGGAGTAGTGTAACGGGGGGGTTCCTTGTTTGGATTTCGCTTCGGCGAGACGTCCCACGCATGAAACGCCGTGTACTGTTGAGAATTGGGTATATTTATTAATTAAAATTGGACAATAATCATTTGGGTTACATGCATCTTGCATTGAGGGCATAATGAGCCCCGAGGATCGATACGCTCTGGAGTAGCGTAACGGGGGGGTTCCTTGTTTGGATTTTGCTTCAGCGAGACATCCCACGCATGAAACGCAGTACCATGTTGAGAATCGGGAGGAGTTTAGTTCTTAACTCTTGATGCTAATAACTCATCTATAATAATTATATATATGGTTTCATGCCTTACATGGGCATTACTAGAATATAAATTTTAGTAAACGGGATTGTGAATGTATTGTGATGATGTGGACATGATTGGATCATGTAACTTTATATGTTCAACAAATGAACATTATAAAGATAACTATAACTATTACATTAAAGTTAATGTATACTACTTATAAATTATGTGAACGAATGTAGTGGGAAATAGGTTAGATGATTTTGATTAAATACTTCTTTTGGGGTTTAAGTTAGGATCCTCTTACCTGTTTAGAATCGGACATCCATTTGGAGATCACGTGCATACGTTTAGTGCGCGCTTTAGATGAGAGGCGAGTTGAATTATTCATGGAGAGTTCGATTCCAACTAAATCATGTAATAATGCATTTATAATTATTATGCATTTTAATACACTTGCTATAAAATGTTTTCCAAACTCGGGCTCTGACCCGTTTATACTTTCCTCCTCCTTGTATATATTGTATTACTTCAGGTGTTCCTCCGCAAGGACGCCTTTGATGTTCCTCAATTCAGGATTGTGGAGCTGTAGCAGTAGCGGACTGTTGCGGCACTTTGCTTTAGCCGATTCCTATCTATTGTACATCTAGATTAGGATTCAGATTGTATATTGAGTTAGTATTCAAGTATTGTAGAGTAACACTTTCATATTTAATTTTCACAAATTATTGTATTGTCTGTTACCCGGCAGCATATTCGGGTATTTCATTGTTGAGATTTTATTGTACAATGTATTATACTCTTTCATATTTGGAGAATGCACATTTCACCCATCATAGCTAGATGTATATTGTTGGTTATGTGCAATATTGGTTTTGTTGTTGTTTTTATTATAAAAGTTTTAAATATTTTGGCATTTCGCACTTAATGATTTCGGGTAGTTAGCCTTATATTGTATTGTTTAGTAGTTGATGTTGAGACTGTGCCATCTGGAATACCTGATTTATATGGTATAGGGCTGGCCACCCGTTATTATTTGGAGCGGGTTGTCACATAAAATATGAATCAAACTATGCTCATGCAACGGAATCCTCAAAGTCATCCGAAACTATTTTTTAGTTTTCATAAAAAATGCAAAAATAATTTTAAAAAAACCACACACCATGAATTTACACTAAGATAACCAAATCGTGGAAACAACATGAATGGGTGTGAACATATTTAATGGGAAAATAAATGCAAGAAAGAATAACATAGGTTCATGATGAATATGTGTACTCCTAACAAATGAATCTCAATGCCATCCTTAGGTGTCGAAAATGAGAATTTAGATGACATCGGCTTAATCAAATCGAAAGATCAAAGTCAAACATGATTTTCACATCATTAGCGTTTAAAACTATGTAACGCTTTTTCATGACTTTGTCAAGACATGGAAACTCGTTTTAAATTTCATCCAAACTCCCTCATAAATAATAATGCTTTTTTTTTTTCTTTTGAGGTGATGAAACTAAAACCTATTGGCCCACTTTATGGCATATTTTTCTTCTTGTTGCCTTTAAATTTTTTGGGGGATCTTTGCAACCTCTTTGGACCTTGGCATATATTTATTATGCCACATTTTTTCTAGGTCCGATTTAAACGGTGGCTGAATCACAAAGGATAAATGAGTACCTTGCGTAGATCTTACCCATTTTAAATTTACCACACAAACTCACATCAACGGTTTTTACATTCACTAATTTCATTGTCAAGTTTTATCGCATTTAGTTCATTTTAAATACATAATCAAGATAAAAACACATCAACCAATATGTGATAGACAAGAATAATAGTCAAACATATATGTGCAAGTGTGCATTAAAGGAACTTGTGAGTAAACATGTAGGTAGTAACCACAAATCACATCTTGATGACTCCAAACATTGTAAAGCACAAGAATAAAATTATGACGCATATCAAAACACAATCGAATAGTAACATGGATATGGAATAAAATTGTGACTCGGTCATCCGAAATGTCCATCATAAACAGTGTAAAACAAAATACAAAAATCATTTTGTCTTTTTCAAAAAATTTTATCAAAATAAAATCTTTTAGTATTTTTCAAAAATTTTATAAAAAAACAAAAATATAATACAAAAAATACACGTGTCATCACACTAGCAAACATATAACGTGAAGCACAACTAGTGTATGACAAACAAATCACGCATGAAACTATACATAAGAAATAGCAAGTCACGCATCATGTGAAAGCATGTGATAATCAACACCTTTACCATCTAGATCCTCTAAATGTGATATCCTAACCCAAATAGGTGTGAAACATCGAATTGGGATTTCGGGAACCAACACAACTCTAGACTTCAACTCCCTAGGACCTCTTCCAAGATCGAAACAAAAATGCCAAAGGTGACCTTTCCTACCACATTATGAACAGGTGGACCGACACCTATGGGTTGACCTTTTCTAATGTCCTTGGAAATAATTGACCCAATAAAAAAATAATGTTCATGGCTTTAACACTCGAAACATGAGAACACAACGACCCACTACCATTGCTACCAACACTAGTCGAGTCTGTCGAATTATTTTTCCACTCCAAAATTTTTTACTCAAGTAAATAATTGAACTCTTCCAATTTCAGGGACTCCTTCCCTATATTTTCAATTATTCCTAGAAGTTTATCACTTTCTCCATTAAAATACACACACTTACCCCTAATAGTCTCCTCAACTGCCACAAATTCACCGATTAAATTATTTTTATCATCTTTGGCACAAACACAAACCCAAGAATTTTTAAAGTCCTTCAATTCCTTTTCTGAAAATAGGACTCTATCATCACTCTCATTTTAGGACAATTTTAAAGCATTAAACTCATGGTCCAAGGAAACAAATTTTTCATGATAAAAATTACTTTGACTTTGAACCGTTTGCAAAATATCCATAGCGGATTTAAAACGACTATTTTATTTTTCCAAAACTCTAATACTTTTTGCAAACATCTAATTCAAACTATTTAAATCATTAAACCTCTGACCCGTGTCATCAAGGGGAGGCATCAGATTGCATAAGTGCTGCAACAAAAAAATTGCAAAATTTTAAATATCGGATTTTTCAAAAAAATCAATATCACAAAATTTTTCGAAAAACAAGGATCGCTCCATAACTTAGATAAATCCACTCTGATACCAATTGAGAAAGTTGTGATCGCTTAAAAAATCTCTGCTACCAATTTGTGAATGCGCGATGTGATACAGATTTTAATAAATTGGAAATTTTCCAATTTAGACTTGTTTAACCAAATGTAAATTTTTAGACCCATTTAATTCAGTCCTAAAACATTAATCTACATCGGTGAAAACAAACCAGCACAAATATAATTGTTGACACATAGATTTCAGGAAAAATCCCCGAAGGGAATAATCTTATATTTCACTAATAATACTCACAATGATTACCAGCGAAATCTACAAAGAATTTACCACAGCAAACTCTCATAGGTCGCAACCTAAATTAGCAATGAATCAACCTCATAAGGCCCACAAAGACACACAGTCCAATCAGCCCAAAAACACCCATGAGTACTCCATTTCACATGCAGTCAAGGTAGGCCAGTACCTCTCACAAGTGGAACCCAGATCAGCATTAGATTGTCCTCCATACAATAGAAACTCCAATAAAATCATATCTTGGGTTATTATATAATTCACTACAAGAAATTGCAATTTTTGAATTGAAAACAAAAGGATCATAACCTTAAATGAAGAAGACAAAGGTAATCTTTTGTTAGCAATATATGCAGAAGGTAATTCTTCTGTTGTTCTTAATAAAAACGGAGTGGTTTAACATGATTTAAATAGAAAACTTAAGTTGACGCTTCGTTCCAATGAAACTGGGAAGTCCCTCAAACGAGGATGGATGTCACTTAAATGAAGCTTTGCGCGACATGATGATGTCGTTTGAATGAGCGACCCTCAGGGAAAAAATCAAATTTTATTTCGATAAAAACTCCACCTCAACACTTAGAAACTATTTTAGAAAAATATCCCAACACTTTTAAATGAACTATAATGTAACCAAAGCACAATCATACCAAAATTCATCTCGTGGAGGCTTGAATGTTTGAGAACTTTGATATTCGGGTCCGTCTTCATGTATCTTCAGACTATGACTTTGTGTTCGACGGTTTGTAGCGGTATACGACATACACTAATGTAAACAGGACTTATAAAATATGTCCTTACATATCTCTCCGTGTGTATGCTACTATAAAATAAAAACATATCAATTCTGAAATAAAAAAGCCTATACAAATCTTCAAATCGCTAAGATTTTCTCATCAATCTTTGTACCTATACACATGAGACAAATAAAATACCATCATCATGTATCGAGTTTGATATGATATAAACAGAAATCAAAAAAAATCTCAAATCTCTCCCATAATGCAAAACTCCCCCATAAAATCATAATTCGTTCCCCCCTTTTTATTTCTCCGAAATAGATAAGGAAGAGAATAAACAAAATAAACATGGAGTATCACGACAAATAAGCATAGAAAACATGGATCAAACTACACTCGTGCAAATGAATCCTCAAAGGCATCCAAAAACTATTTTTTATTTTTCAATTGTTCATAAAAAATGCAAAAATAATTTTACAAAAATCAAACACCATGAATTTACACTAAGATAACGAAATCGTGGAAACGGAATGAATGGGTGTGAGCATATTCGATAGGAAAATCAGTGCAAATACGCATAACATATGTGCATGATGAATATATATACTCCTAACAAATGAATCTCAAAATCTTCCTTAGGTGTCGAAAATGTGAATTTTGATGACATCTTCTTAACAAAAACGACAAATCAAAGTCCAACATGATTTTCACACCAATAACGTCTAAAACTATGAAACGCTTTTTCATGACTTTGTCAAGACATTCAAACAAATTTTATATTCCATCCTAACTCCCTCATAAATAATAATTCTTTTAATTTTTCTTCTGAGGTGATGAAACTAAAACATATTGTCCCAGTTTATGGCATGATATACTTCTTATTGCCTTTAAAATTTTTAGGGCTCTTTTCAACTTCTTTGGACCTTGGCAAATATTTATTGTGCCACATTTTTTCTAGGTCCTATTTAAATGGTGGCTAAATCACAAAGGATAAATGAGTACCTTTCGTAGAGCTTCCCCGTTTTAAATTTATCACAGAAACTCACATCAACGGTTTCTATATTCCCTTATTTCATTGTCAAGTTTTTTCTCATGTAGTTCATTTCAAAGACGACATTGAGATGAAAACACATTGACCTACATGTGATAAAGGAGAAAAATAGTCAAATAAATACGGGCAAGTGTGCATTAAAGGAACTCATGAGTCAAAAATGTAGGTAATAACAACAAATCATATCTCAATGACTCCAAACAATGTAAAGAACAAAAATAAAAAGATAATGCATATCAAAACACTATCAAACAGTCACGTGGATATGGAATGAAATTGTGACTCGGTCATGCTAACTGTCCATTTATAAACAGTGCAAAGCCAAATACAAAAAATCTTTTTGTCTTTTCCAAAATTTTTATCAAAATAGAATCTTTATGTATTTTTCGAAGCTTTTATCACAAACAAAACTCTAATATAAAAAGAACATTGGTCATCACACTAGCAACATATAACATGAATCACAACTAGTATATGACAAACAAATCTTGCACGCAACAATCCATAAGAAATAGCAAGTGACGCATCATGTGCAATCATGTGAGAATCAACTATTTTACCATCTAGATCCTCGAAAAGTGATTTCCTAACCCAAATAGGTGTGAAACGTCGAAAAGGGATTTCAGGAACCAACGGAACTCTATACTTCAATTTCGTACGACTTCTTCCAATATCAAAAAAAAAACGCCAAAGGTGACCTTTCCTACCATAATGTGAACATTTGTAAATGGGTGAATCGACACCTATGGGATGACTTTTTCTAAATTCCTCGGGATTGATTGAACCTGTAAAATAAATAATGGTCTTGGCGTTAACAGTCGAAACATGAAAACAGAACGAGCCACTACTATTGCTACGAACACTACTCGAATCTATCAAACTATTCTTTAACTCCAAATTTTTTACTCAAGCAAAGAATTAGACTCTTCTAATTTTAGGGACTCCTTCTCCAAATTTTCAATTATTCCAAGAAGGTTATCACGTTCTCCCTTAAAATATGCACACTTATCCCTAAGAGTATCCTCACGTGCCACAAACTCATCGATTAAAATATATTTATCATCTTTGTCACAAACACAAATCCAAGAATTTTTTGAAGTCCTCTAATTCTTTTTCTAAAAATGGACTCTATCATCACTCTCCCTTTTGGACAATTTTAAAGCAATAAAGTCATGGTCCAACGAAATAAATTTATCGTGATAAAAATCACTTTGACTTTGAACCGTTTGCAAAAGATCCACAGCGGGTTTAAAACGACTATTTTATTTTGCCAAAAATTTAATTCTTTTTACAAACACCAAACTCAAACTATTTAAATAATCAATCCTCGTACCCATGTCGTCAATGGGAGACATTAGATTGCATATGTGCTCCAACGCAAAAACTGCAAAATTTTAAAAATCTGAGTTTTCAAAAAAATCAATATCAAAAAATTTTGAGAAAAACAAAGATCACTCGATAACTTATATAAATCCACTTTGATACCAATTTGAGCAAGTGGTTATCGCTTAAATAATCTCTGATACCAATTTGTGAATGCGCGGTGTGATACAGAATTTAATAAATTGGTAAATTTATAATTTAGACTTATTTAACCAAATGTCATTTTTTAAACCAATTTAATTCAGTACTAAAACATATATCTATGTGGTTGAAAAAAACCAACACAGCTGACACACAAAGTTCAAGAAAAATTCTCAACGGGCATAACCCTATATTTCACTAATAATACTCAGAATGATTACCAGCGAAATCTACAAAGAATTTTCCGCAACAAACTCTCATAGTCCGCGACCTAAATTAGAAATGAATCAATGTCCAAAGATCCACAAAGACACATAGTCAAGTCAGCCCAGAAAAATCCACGAGTACTCCCTTTGGCACGCAGTCATGTTAGCCAGTACCTCTCAGAAATGGCACCAAGATCAGCAGTAGGTTATCCTCACTACAAGAGAAACTCCAGCAAAATCGAATCTTGGGTTATAAAATGATTCATTAAAATAAATTGGGATTTGTGAATTGAAAACAAAAGGATCTAAACCCTAAATGAACAAGACAAAGGTAATATGCTATTAGCAATTTATGCAGAAGGAAATTCGTCAGCTCTTCTTAACAAAAACAGAGTGGTTTAACACGCTTTAAATAGAAAAATTAAGTTAGCGCATCACTCAAAATAAATTGGGAAGTCCCTCGAACGAGGTCATATGTCGCTTGAGAGAGGCTTCGTGCGACATGATGACATCGTTTGAATGACATTAAGCGGTAGATTGAACGACCCTCGAGGAAAAAATAATTTTTTATTTCGATAAAAAAACTCCACCTCAACACTTAGAAACTATTTTAGAAAAATATCCTAACACTTTTAATTGAACTATAACATAGCCAAAACACAATCTTACCAAAATTCATCTCGTGGAGGCTTCAATGTTTAAGAACATTGATATTTGGGTCCGTCTTCATATATCTTCAAACTATGACTTTTTCTTCGACGGTTTGTAGTGGTATACGAAATACACTAATGCAAAACAAGACTTATTAAATATGTCCTTACATATCTCTCCCTATGTCTATGCTGGTATAAAATAAAAACATATGAATTATCAAATCAAAAAGGCTATCCAAATGTTCAAAAATCTTCAACATCAAATCTTCGAATCTCTAAGCTTTTCTCATCAGGTTGTGGAACATATGATCATCAATCTTTGTGCCTATACACATGAGACAAAGAAAATACCTTCATGACGTATCGAGTTTGATATTATAAACATAAATCAAAACTAATATCAAATCTCAAATCTCTCCCACAATTCAAAACTCCGCCATAAAATCATAATTGGTTCACCCCTTTCTTATATTTCTGAAATAGACAAGGAAAAGAATAAACAAAATAAATATGGAGTGTCACGACAAATTAGAATAGCAAACATGAATCAAACTACACTCATGCAAAGTAATCCTCAAAGGCAACCACATACTATTTTTTATTTTACATTTTTTCATACAAAAACGCAAAAATAATTTTACAAAAATCACACACCATGAATTTACACTAAGATAACCAAATCTTGGAAATGGAATCAATGGGTGTGAACATATTCGATAGGAAAATAAATACAATCATGCATAACATATGTGCACGATGAATATGTATTCTCCTAGAAAATGAATCTCAAAATTGTCCTCAGGTATCGAAAATATGAATTTAGATGACATCGTCTTAAGCAAATCGACAAATCAAAGTCAAACATGATTTTCACACTAATAACGTCTAAAACTATGTAACACTTTTCTGTAATACCCCGTATTTTTGGCGATATTTATTTTTGGGATTAATTAATTAAATGGGAATTAATTGGGAATTAATCCGGATAAAATACTAGCGAGGTGTGAGTTGGTATTTTACTATATTGAGTATATATGATGTTATATGAATATTGAATTATGAAATTTGTCATGAGATTGATATACGGCAATTTGGACATTTTATTGGGACGCGTGAGACAGTCGCGTCAGGATATAATTATTTTGATTATAAAAGTGAATTTAAATTCTATTAACCGTATGGTCGTTTTGAGTGCTCCAACGCGTCCGGAAGGGTCGAGATAGTCAGAAAACACTAGTCGGGGGTTTAGTTTGGGTCCCGGAGTATTTTTAGGCCATACCGGCAACATAAACGGTATTTTGGTAATTTTGTATTTTTGGGAATTAAAAGTGACGAAAATTAAGAGTTTTTATCTGATTGGGAATTGAGCCACTTAACTCATTAACAACCCATATTAACCTAGAAGGCTACGTAGGTTATTAGAATTAGATTTTCTAATATTTCCCAAAGCAAACCCTAGCCACCATAGCCATTGGAGAAGAAAGCTTGGAGAGAGAGAGATAGAAGGGAATTATGCAGAAAGAGAGAGAGAGAACTTCTTCAAATCGTCATCAAAATCAGAGATTGAATCAAGGAAAGTGGTTTAATTTACATTTTTATGCAGTAAATGCTTCTTCCATGCTTAGACAATTCCATAATCATAATTAATTGAGAGATAATTAAAAACCCATAAAATTGGAGTTGTTAGTTTAATTTTGGAGATAGGTTTGCATGTAGAAATGTTATTGGAGGATCGAATTAAGAGAATTACATATTTATGTGATACAAAAATGAATCTATTTCTGGGAAAGGAAGATTTAAAATTCTAGGGTTTATGTTCTTGAGAATTTGGGGAAAAGTGATGAGACTTGATGATTTAATGATGTTGAGGATGAATTAATTCCTTAAAAAACATTAATATGTGATTTTAATATGTTTAGGATTGATTAGAGACCTTTAGACATTGTTGGGACGAATTTTGGTTGAGATTTGAGGTGTAGAAATTGGTGAAAAACGAGATAGGATTTCTGGGCTTGAATCTGGTCACTCGTTAGAAAACCTACCCAGGTCGTTCGAACGAGCTTATTCGAACGAGCTTCTAACGAGTTGACAGTTTGGGGTTCTAACGAGAGGGATGTTCGTTCGATAATCTCGTTCGAACGAGATCTCGTTAAATAGCCCAGTTCGTTCGAACAAAATCTCGTTCGAATAGCCTCGTTCGAACGAGACTTCTAACGAGCTGGCAGTTTAGGCCTTTTTGGCTTGTTTTGATTTTGGGAGTCCCGTAAACTTGTCCGATGATAGAGATAACATTCCTTTGATGATGGATTGGTATACTTGGGACATTTGGGATATAATGAGGAGTAAATTATATAATTCTGGAACGAATCAAATAGACATTTTGAGTCGAGACGTGAGTGCCTACTACGACGTGAGAATAAATTATGGCGTGTATGAATTATGAACCGGATTATATAAATTGTATAAATTATAAGTTGGTACCGCAACTTAGTCTCGGGGTGCTTATATTGTATATTTATGTTGTGGAAAATATACACTTAATAAACTGGGAACTTTCATATGGTATTGTGTGTATAACTATGGAATAACAAAAGGGATGATCTATAATGAGTTGTATTACTTTTACGTGAGAACCTGAATTTACGTTAAGCCCCTAATTAATTGTGAGCGTTATAATGTTAATGGGAACTGAGTAATAAGGGTAGAACCTGTGACATTCTAGCTAGATATGATGTTACCTAGCTAGTGGGTTGTGTCATTTTAGATGGGTACTTACGTTAGGAGTGCACAGTTAGACGAGAGGTGAGAATTTCATGTGAGTGCACGTCCTAACATGTACTTTGCATTTAATGTTTTAAATGTTTTTAAAGCACTTGCAGGTTTTTAAAATATCTCCACATTCGGGCTCTGACCCGTTTGCTTTCAAATCTTTTTTTCTTGTAAAACCATTTTAGGTGCCCAGCCACAAGGACACCATGCATAGGATACTCATTCAGATGACGAGTTGTAGCTGTTTGTGGAAGTTACAGGGATTTGCTTTTAGAAGATTCTATCATTTGGATTCCATGTTCAGTATTCCTCAGTTTTAGGGCATGTTGCCCAGTTCCATTAGAGATACATTTCCATTTCAGTTTTTCAGACTTTCGCATGTATTGATTCAGTATTTAGTTATTCATTTCAGTTGTGGAGTTTGTTGTGAGGAGTTTTCCTCCGTATTTATTTATATCATGTGATGGTTATTCTATTATTTCGTTATGGTGAATGGTGATATTATTCTTGCTTTAAATCTCGTACTGCATGGTAATCAGACTTTAATTAAAATTTGGCAACTTACTTTTTAAATACTAGGTGGTTAGTAATAATAAAATGTTTTCGACAGTGATGCTATTAACTGAGCCAACTTGGCATTTTGATTTAATTTAATAAAGGAGTAGCTACCCGGTATTTAATTAGTCGGGGTGTCAGAGGTGGTATCAGAGCATCAGGTTCTAGTGTCCTTTAGGATTTGTACGGTTATATGTTTTTGCTAAGTTTTCTTTGATATAGAGCCCTATATTTTAGGAATGTTGTACTCTTTTTGTGTATGCTTCATTCTTCAGCTATTTTAAGTTTATAAACAGTGAACTTATAAACTTTATTCTTATTTCAGATGCCTCCACGATGTGCACGACGAGTTCCCAGGGATGCAATGCCCGAACCCCAGCCCGTTCCAGTTGAGGGCATGATGAACGCCGCTAAGGTTGCAGCCATTGTAGCCCAAGCGGTAAATGCCGCAATTATCGTAGTTCAGCAGGCACCACCTCAGGCGTCGGTTGCCGCGCCAGTACAGGCAAATGCATTCCCGTCTGCTTGGGAACGTGTACGTGACTCTTTTCAGAAAGCGCATCCGCCAGAGTTTGCAGGTAGCTCAGATGTAGTAGTCTCGAGCCAGTGGAGGAAGGATATACAGAGGCACGTGAGGATGTATGAGTGCACGGACGTTCAGAAGCAGGTGCTAGCTACTTTCAAGCTAGTTGGATCTGCACTGCAGTGGTGGGAGTCTATTACCACCGTGGAGGAGAGGGATACTCTCACAATTCAGGACTTTTGGGTGCGGTTCGACCGCAAGTATTTTCCGTCAGCTGTTCACACGGAAATGAGGAGGAAACTGATGAATCTGAAGCAAGAGGGTAAGACCGTGGCCGAGTATGAGGCCGAGTTCACGAATCTGTTGAATATCGTTCCGGATGAGATACCGACAGAAAAGAAGAAGATTGAGAAATTCACCGACGGGTTGACATGGAGGATCCGTCAGCATCTGTAAGGGAACCTTTCGTTGGCCACTTATTCTGATGTGGTTAACGCTGCTTTGTTACACTGCCAGGATCACCACTTTTATATGGCTGAGGGAAAGAGATCGGGAGAGTCTAGCCATCAGGGCAGGACTGGAGGACATGGTGCCGGTGGGGCACAATCTGTTCAGGGGCAGAGACAGGGTGAGCAGGGTTCCCAGTAGGGGGATCAGAAGAGGTTCAGATCAGGAAATTACAGGCACGGACAGGGAGGTTTCCGTCAGGGCCATCAGGGTCCAAACGGCCATCAGGGCCAACAGGGGCAGAATGGGCAGCAGTTTCAGCAGGGCCAAGGGAGGAACGGTAACGGCCACCAGGGCCGGGGACCGCAGGGGCAGAGAGGAGGGAACTTCCCAGGGAAGTGTTTCGTTTGTGGCAAGACTGGCCATAAACGACAGGATTGTCCTGATATGGGCAGGGCCCCACAGCAGCAGCAGCAGGGTGCTCGCCAGGAGCCACAGATGCCTATGTTTCCCGCCGCTCTCCCCGTACCGCCATAGATGGCAGCATTGCCACCCATTCCAGCAGTCCCAGCTCAGCAGTGGCAGCTACAGTATGGACGTGTCTATAACGTCCACCAGGCAGCAGTTCCACAGGCACCGCCCGCGATTGAGGGTACGTTTCCTATCCATGGCACTATGGGTCGGGTATTATTTGATACGGGGGCTACACATTATTTTATAGCTACATATTTCGCAAAAGCCTTAGGGTTGTTAGCTACGGCAGAGAGCACAGTGACGTGTGTCGACTCACCATTGGGGAATGGGTCACTTATATTCTTTATATGCCGGGGAGTGGGGGTAGAGATTGGTAGTCTGGTATTACCTGCAGATATGTTGGTATTAGATATGCATGTTCACGATGTGATTATCGGTATGGATTGGCTCACTGATTATAGATCCATGATTGATTGCTTCGGTGGGAGCATTGTTTTTGCCATTCCGGGGCAAGAGATGTTTGTAGTGGCGATGCCTCGCCCAGAGGGAGGCTCGACCTCTCATTTGTATTACCTAGAGGAGAATACCTTTAAATAGGTTGTGATTCCTTTAGATTTAATCCCAGTTGTCAGGGAGTATTCGAATGTGTTTCAGGAGATACCAGGCCTACCCCCCAGTCGAGAGATAGACTTTGTTATAGAACTATTGCCAGATACGAGACCTATAGCACGCGCACCGTATCGTATGGCTCTGGCAGAGATGCGAGAGCTACGAGATCAGATAGAGCAGCTGTTAGGTCAGGGCTTTATTCGCAGGAGTACCTCACCTTGGGGCGCTCCAGTTTTGTTTGTGATGAAGAGGGACGGCTCACTGAGATTGTGTGTGGACTGCCGGGAGTTGAACAAGGTCACGATACGGAATAAGTATCCGTTGCCTCGAATCGATGACCTATTTGACCAGTTGAGAGGAGCTTCTTTCTTCTTGAAGATTGATTTGAGATCGGGATACCATCAGTTGCATATCAGGGAGGAGGATGTCTCGAAGACTGCATTCTTGTCAAGATATGGTTCTTACGAGTTTCGGGTTATGCCTTTTGGTTTAACCAACGCTCCAGCAGTGTTTTTGGACTTGATGAACAGAGTGTTCAGGGATTTCCTAGATCAGTTTGTCATTGTCTTCATCGATGATCTTCTGGTTTACTCCCAAACAGAGGAGGAGCACGCCGAACATTTGAGGCAAGTTTTGCAGACACTACGTCAGAACGAGTTGTATGCAAAATATGATAAATACGGGTTTTGGCTGAAGGAGGTCCAGTTTTTGGGACACATTATTTCCGACCGGTGGATATCTGTTGATCCGGGGAAGGTATCCGCGATGAGCGAGTGGGGACAGCCCACGACACCGACTGAGATTCGTAGTTTCTTGGGCCTAGCCGGATACTACAGGAGGTTCATTCAGGGATTTTCGAAGATAGCGGGTCCTTTGACACATCTGACCCATAAGGGTGTGCCATTCATCTGGAGTGATGCCTCTCAGTTGGCATTTGATGAGTTAAAGTACAAATTGACCTCAGCACCTGTCTTAGCAATGCCGAGACCGGGAGTTGAGTATTTGGTTTACACCAATGCGTCTTTGCAAAGACTTGGAGGTGTATTGCAGCAGGAGAGACAGGCCATAGCTTATGCTTCCCGTAAGCTTAAGCCTCATGAGAATAATTACCCCACGCATGATTTGGAGTTGGCGGCAGTGGTATTTGCCCTACGGATTTCGAGGCACTATCTTTTGGGGGAGAAGTTCTAATTGTTCACGGACCACAAGTCCCTACAGTACCTGTTCACGCAGAAGGAGTTGAACATGTGGCAAAGGAGGTGGCTTGAGTTTGTGAAGGACTACAAGTTCGATATCCAGTATCACCCGGGTAAGGCCAACGTGGTAGCAGACGCGTTGAGCCGTAGGCCAGCAGATGAGGTGGCAGGGGTGTGGAAGGCAAAGTGGAAGGAGTTGGGACACCAGGATGCAGTGGCCCGATCTTTCATGTCTGTGATGACCGTTACACAGCAGATTATCACGAAGGTAGTACGGGCACAGGCTAATGACTCGTTATGTCAGGAGTTGATAGTTCGATTACTAGCAGAGGGAGCCGAGTCCTATACCGTCAGCTCAGACGGGGGATTACGCTTCAATGGGAGATTAGTGGTTCCGAAAGGGGAGAAATTGCGACACGAGGTGATGGCAGAGTCGCACGGCTCACGGTTCGCGGTACATCCCGGAGGGTACAAAATGTATCAAGACATGAGACGCCAGTATTGGTGGAGCGGAATGAAGGGAGATATTGCTGAGTTTATTTCGAAATACGCCACTTGCCAGCTAGTAAAAGTGGATCACCAGAGACCGACAGGACTTCTACAGCCGTTGGAGGTTCGGGTATGGATGTCGAAAAGCATATCCATGGATTTTATCACGGGGTTGCCTACGTCGTAGAGGGGTCACGACTCCGTTTGGGTAATTATGGACAGATTGTCCAAAGTCGCTCACTTTTTACCCGTAAGGACTGACTACACTACGGGACAGTATGCCCAGCTCTTCATTTCAGAGATTGTGAGACTTCACGGTGTGCCCCTAAATATCGTGTCTGACAGAGACAAGATATTTGTATCGCTGTTTTGGGAGAGTTTCCAGGAGGCCATGGGCACGGAATTGCGGTTAAGTACGTTTTATCATCCGCAGACCGATGGGCAGACCGAGCACACAAATTAGATGTTGGAGGACATGCTACGCATGTGCATTATTGACTTTGGAGGTGGATGGGAGCAATACCTTCCACTGGAATAGTTTGCTTATAATAACTCCTACCAGTTCACTATTGGCATGGCTCCGTTTGAGGCGTTGTATGGTAGGCCTTGTCATTCCCCAGCATGTTGGTTGGAGGTGGGGGACAACAAACTACTTGGGCCAAGTGATTCAAGATACTTCGGCAAGGATTGAGTTGATTCGGAGTCGCATTCGGGTAGCTCAAGACCGGCAGAAGAGCTATGCCGATGCGAAGAGATCTTTCAGGGAGTTCCAAGTGGGGGACCAGGTTTTGCTCAGAGTATCTCCTATGAAGGGGATTATGTGTTTCGGGAAGAAGGGGAAGTTGGCACCGAGGTATGTGGGGCCGTCTCCTATTATTGAGCGGATTGGACCAGTTGCGTATAGACTCGGGTTACCGGAGCATTTACACCGGATTCATGATGTGTTTCATATTTCCTCGCTAAGGAAATATATCAGGGACGATTTGGCTCATTCTCACATCGCTTGGGAGGACATTGATCTACAGCCTGATAGCTCCTACGAGGAGGGGCTGATTGCTATTTTGGACCGAAGTGAGAGGAAGCTGCGGTCAAAGATAGTTCCGTTAGTGCGTGTTCAGTGGCGACATCACAATGTCGAGGAGTCCCCATGGGAACGCGAGGATGAGATGCGCGAACGTTATCCAGAGTTGTTTTTATCAGGTACTTTCTAGTTCCGAATTTCGGGACGAAATTCTGTTATTAGGGTGGAAGTGTGTAATACCCCGTATTTTTGGCGATATTTATTTTTGGGATTAATTAATTAAATGAGAATTAATTGGGAATTAATCCGGATAAAATATTAGCGAGATGTGAGTTGGTATTTGACTATATTGAGTATATATGATGTTATATGAATATTGAATTATGAAATTTGTCTTGAGATTGATATACGGCAATTTCGACATTTTATTGGGACGCGTGAGACAGTCGCGTCAGGATATAATTATTTTGATTATAAAAGTGAATTTCAATTCTATTAACCGTATGGTCATTTTGAGTGCGCCAACGCGTCCGGAAGGGTCGAGATAGTCAGAAAACACTAACCGGGGTTTTAGTTTGGGTCCCGGAGTATTTTTAGGCCATACCGGCAACATAAAGGGTATTTTGGTAATTTTGTATTTTTGGGAATTAAAAGTGACGAAAATTAAGAGTTTTTATCTGATTGGGAATTGACCCACTTAACCCATTAACAACCATATTAACCTAGAAGGCTACGTAGGTTATTAGAATTAGGTTTTCTAATATTTCCCAAAGCAAACCCTAGCCACCATAGCCATTGGAGAAGAAAGCTTGGAGAGAGAGAGATAGAAGGGAATTCTGCAGAAAGAGAGAGAGAACTTCTTCAAATCGTCATCAAAATCAGAGATTGAATCAAGGCAATTGGTTTAATTTACATTTTTATGCAGTAAATGCTTCTTCCATGCTTAGACAATTCCATAATCATAATTAATTGAGAGATAATTAAAAACCCATAAAATTGGAGTTGTTAGTTTAATTTTGGAGATAGGTTTGCATGTAGAAATGTTATTGGAAGATCGAATTAAGAGAATTACTAATTTATGTGATACAAAAACGGATCTATTTCGGGGAGTGGAAGATTTAAAATTCTAGGGTTTATGTTCTTGAGAATTTGGGGAAAAGTGATGAGACTTGATGATTTAATGATGTTGAGGATGAATTAATTCCTTAAAAAATGTTAATATGTGATTTTAATATCTTTAGGATTGATTAGAGACCTTTAAACATTGTTGGGACGAATTTTGGTTGAGATTTGAGGTGTAGAAATTGGTGAAAAACGAGATAGGATTTCTGGGCTTGAATCTGGTCACTCGTTAGAAGACCTACCCAGGTCGTTCGAACGAGCTCGTTCGAACGAGCTTCTAACGAGTTGATAGTTTGGGGTTCTAACGAGAGGGATGTTCGTTCGATAATCTCATTCGAACGAGATCTCGTTAGATAGCCCAGTTCGTTCGAACGAAATCTCGTTCGAACAGCCTCGTTCGAACGAGACTTCTAACGAGCTGGCAGTTTAGGCCTTTTTGGCCTGTTTTGATTTTGGGAGTCCCGTAAACTTGTCCGATGATAGAGATAACATTCCTTTGATGATGAATTGGTATACTTGGGACATTTGGGATATAATGAGGAGTAAATTATATAATTCTGGAACGAATCAAATAGACATTTTGAGTCGAGACGTGAGTGCCTACTACGACGTGAGAATAAATTGTGGTGTGTATGAATTATGAACCAGATTATATAAATTGTATAAATTATAAGTTGGTACAAGAAGGCGATATGTACTACAATTAAACTACGGTGATTACTAAGATGCACGTTTACTTAGTATTGATATTTGATTTGTGTGTATGACATACCTACCATACTTGCAATCACGGGAGGTTTGCGTTCGCTTAGGGCCCTCTAATCCTTGTGTTCCCCGGATTTAGACTGGTTACCTCGATGAACATAGGTCAAAGACGTACTTATTGGGATGATAATAAGTATGTTGATCGTGGGAGCGCAGGTATGTGCGTGACCCATGTGATGTGACTGTGTTCGCCTCCATTATTTGTGATTTGTGTTATCTGAACGATTCCTGAGAGATTCGGAATGCGTGATACTTATGTACGTGATGTACCAGGATGGATAGCAGAGTATGTGTGCACCGCAGCTTAGTCTCGGGGTGCTTATATTGTATATTTATGTTGTGGAAAATATACACTTAATAAACTGGGAACTTTCATATGGTATTGTGTGTATAACTATGGAATAACAAAAGGGATGATCTATAATGAGTTCTATTACTTTTACGTGAGAACCTGAATTTACGTTAAGCCCCTATTTAATTGCGAGCATTATAATGTTAATGGGAACCGAGTAATAAGGGTAGAACCTATGACAGTCTAGCTAGATATGATGTTACCTAGCTAGTGGGTTGTGTCATTTTAGATGGGTACTTACGTTAGGAGTGCACCATTAGACGAGAGGTGAGAATTTCATGTGAGTGCACGTCCTAACATGTACTTTGCATTTAATGTTTTAAATGTTTTTAAAGCACTTGCAGGTTTTTAAAATCTCTCCACATTCGGGCTCTGACCCGTTTGCTTTCAAATCTTTTTTTCTTGTAAAACCATTTTAGGTGCCCAGCCACAAGGACACCATGCATAGGATACTCATTCAGATGACGAGCTGTAGCTGTTTGTGGAAGTTACAGGGATTTTCTTTTAGAAGCTTCGATCATTTGGATTCCATGTTCAGTATTCCTCAGTTTTAGGGCATGTTGCCCAGTTCCATTAGAGATACATTTCCATTTCAGTTTTTCAGACTTTCGCATGTATTGATTCAGTATTCAGTATTTATTTATTCATTTCAGTTGTGGAGTTTGTTGTGAGGAGTTTTCCTCCGTATTTATTTATATCATGTGATGGTTATTCTATTATTTCGTTATGGTGAATGGTGATATTATTTTTGCTTTAAATCTCGTACTGCATGGTAATCAGACTTTAATTAAAATTTGGCAACTTACTTTTTAAATACTAGGTGGTTAGTAATAATAAAATGTTTTCGACAGTGATGCTATACTGTTTTATATTCCCTTCAAAATCCGTTTTATATTCCCTTCGACAGTGATGCAAACCCGTTTTATATTCCCTTCAAAATCCCTCATAATTAATAATGCGTTTTATTTTTCTTCTAAGGTGACGAAACTAAAACTTATTGTCCTACTTTATGGCATATTTAAATGGTGGCTTAATCACAAAGGATAAATGAGTACCATTCGTAGCTCTTCCCCATTTTAAATATCTCACACAAAATCACATCAATGGTTTTTGCATTCACTAATTTCATTATCAAGTTTTATCGCATTTAGTTCATTTTAAAGACGAAATTCAGATGAAAACACATCGACCAACATGTGATAAACAATAACAATAGTCAAACAAATACGTGCAAGTGTGGATTAAAGAAACTCATGCGTCAAACATGCAAGTAATAATAAAAAATCACATCTCAATCACTCTAAACATTGTAAAGCACACAAATAAAATGATAACGCATATCAAAACACTATCAAATAGTCACATGGATATGGAAGGAAATTGTGACTCGGTCATCCTAAATGTACATTCATAAACAGTGCAAAACAATATACAAATTATTTTTTCTCTTTTTCCAAATATTTTATCAAAATAAAATATTTTTGTATTTTTCAAAAATTTTATCAACGATAAAAGTCTAATACAAAAAGTACATATGTCATCACACTATCAAACATGTAACATAAATCACAACTAGTATACGACAAACAAATCTTGCAGGCAGCTATCCCTAAGAAATTAAAAGTGACGCATCATGTGCAAGCATGGGAGAATCAACTTTTTACCATCTAGATCCCCAAAAAGTGATTTCCTAACCCAAATAGGTGTGAAACATCGAATAGGGGTTTTGGGAACCAACGGAACTCTAGATGTCAACTTCGTAGGACATCTTCCAAGATCGAAACAAAAATGCCAAAGGTGACCTTTCCTACCACAATGTGAACATTTATACACGGCTGGACCGACACTTATGGGTTGACCTTTTCTAACATCCTTGGGATTGATTGACCCTATAAAAAAAATAGTGGTCTTAACTTTCACACTCGAAACATGAGAAAACGACAAGCCACTACCATTGCTACCAACACTACTCGAGTCCGTCGAATTATTTTTAATCTCCAAAATTTTTTACTCAAGCAAAGAATTAAGCTCTTACAATTTTTGGGACTCCTTACCTAAATTTTTAATTATTCCTACAAATTTATCACTTTCACCCTTTTAATATGCACACTTACCCCTAAGAGTCTCCTCACGTGCCACAAATTCATCGATTAAATTATTTTTATCATCTTTGGCTCAAAATCAAATCCAAGGGGGATATTTAAAATGTATTTGTGTGTGTGAGACTTATTTTTTTTTAGTCTCAACCTAGTTTGTCCCAAAATTAGCCAAAGGGGGATATTAAAATTACCTGCTTTAAATCCCACGTGATTTTAGTTTGGCTCAATTTTGTAACAACAATCCCAAATACACTCGAACCTATACACGCACCAAACACATTCCTAAAAATATTTTAAAATTTTTTTAAAGTCAATTTTCTATTTTTAAAACCCTGAATTGAATTTTTGTTAATATATTCTTTATTTTAGTATTAATATATTATACATGTATTTTATACTTAAATATTTTTTATATTACACATTTTATGGTTTTAGAATTTTCTAGATTTTCTAAATTCGTTGTCATATTTTTTATATTTTTTCTAGAATATATATTGTTGAATAAATCGTTTTAAAAAAAAAACAATTTAAACGTTTTAATTACTTCTTAATTAAAATCAGTAAAACTCAAAGCAACATTGTTTTGTGTGGTTTTTATGTTGTTTGGATTTCGATCCAGGTTAACTAGTTTAGACCAATGGGGTTCCGAGGTGAGGCTCATTCGATTTAATCATGTATTAGCCTTTGTTATTCTGTTGTTGATTCATGGTTATTTGGGTATGTTTTAGGCTTACACCCCATAATGCCTTGTTTAAAGACCCATATGGCCCCACTGAACTCCATTTCTTGCGATGGGATTCATACCCTTTGAACCACTTGTCTCTTTACCCTTCTTCCTTTATTTTTGTGTGGAATTATAATTGCACCATGATCATTCCACAACCTTAATTAATAGAGGACTTGGACTGAGAGTTTTAATGGTCGAGATAATTTCTGAAACAAACAAAGAACTATCAAAATTTGTATTGAATTTCCTCTCTCTCTCTCTCTCTCTTTAGAAACTTGATTATTTCAAAAACTCTAAAGTATATTTTCCTCAACCTCAATCTCTAAACACCTGAGTGTTTCAAATCACATTTGTGAGTTTTAAGTTTGTAGTTTTTTTTTTTTTTTTTTTTTTTTGGGAGGGGGGGGGGGGGTGAGTGGTTCTATTTCATGGATTTAGAGTTCTTAAAAGTTCTCGAGATTTCTCGGTTTTGGTTCTCTGAACCACTTTATGAATATTTTTGGATTTTTGTTTTAAAAGAATTTTTGGAGTGATCATTCAAGGCTATTGGAATCCATTCATTATCATGTTTGGCTATGTGATCCTAGATGGGGTATATTATCTAAACCCATCATTTACCCCCTCCCTCCCCCCCCCCCCCCCCCCCCACATATATATATGCACTTTCTGTTTTTGTTTTATGATTTTGCGTGTTAAACTGATCTAACATGTTTCAAAACAAAACAAAACCTAGTTTTGAAAACCCTAAATTCAAAGCTTCCATTTTTGGCCAGATCCTACTAAAAATGTTTTCATAACATATATATCTATTGCATATTTAGTAGCTTTTATTTGGTTTGTAGTTTCTCATATTTGTGTAAACCCAATTGTAGTTTGTAAAAACTCTAATCTATAACTTTTTTTACACAAACTTTTTTTTCGATTTCCCAAGGGTTGAAACTTAAGAGCCTGAAGAAAAGACCCTTTTTATCTAATCTCTATGGTTTGAAACTTTCATCCTTATGTTAAACCAAGAACATATTAAAATATAGTTTTCTTTATATCTTCATTGATACTCATGTCTTGAGTGTGAAGCTCTATTTTTGGTTCTCTTAGATTTCACTATTGGTGTTGTTTGGTATAATTTTAGTAGTTATGTGATTATTTAGTATTAGCCTTGGTATACTTGTTGTATTGGTTGTAACAATAGATTTACATATTCTAATTTATATTTTGTACTCGAACTATTGTTATAGTGACTTTGGGTAAATGTGTCCTTGGTACTAAAATACCCGGGGTTTTCTAGTACGTTGATTTCCTCGTCTCGAGACTATTTGGAATAAACCTCTTCGCCTCATCTCATTATGTTTCAAATTTAAATCTATTTTAAATTTGAACATCACACCAATTAGAACCAAACATTTTTGTATGTAGTTATTCACCCATTGAATTTTAAAATGCTTTTACCAAAGAGTAAAAAGGTAATTATTAATCCTGAGTGTATTAGATTATTTTCATTCTACCTACCACTTCATGCTTAAATAGAGTAGTAGAGGACATATGTTTTCCATGAGACTATTTTATCCTCGTCTCCTTCTTCATACCTTTCAGAATAGAAGAATATTATTATCTTTTAACAACTTGAATAACACATCTTTTTTTGATGACACTCTCCACACCCTGGAGTTGTTTAAGATGAGTAATCAAATGTGTTCATAGAATACATTTGGAAAAACTCCTTAAAATAATATCAGAGTGATTTTTGCAAAAATTTGGTTTGAGTTTTCGCATCTATTTGCATATCCAAGTACCTTCGATTTCCATAATGTTGACATCATCTATAGAATGTGGTCCCGAATATGAGTACTCTCAAGCATCTTTCCGTAAACTAGCTTTGGGGCATGGTTCTAATCCTCAAACATATCCTGGAGGTTCAGAATCATATTGTAAAAGCTTAATATTTTCTCATGACGATGTTGTAACACATTAATCCTGTAGGCCAATATATAAAAATGAGTCGTCTAATTAGCTTCTTTGCATTTATGATAAGCTCGGAAATCCACTTTGAATACCCCTCATCAAGATTCACGGGGCATGGTTGAGATAAAGTAAACTTATCATCATCAATGGTTAATACAATGTATATGTTTCTTTGCGAGTCCATAAAGTTCATGCGATTTGTATTCCTTTAAGATTGAAGCAGGTGGGTTGAATGTGAATACGATAGTCAAATCATAGAATCATAATTTGAAAATAAATAAATTTCAAATCAAATACGGAAGGTTAAAGTTCAATTAAATTTTAATTTTGATTCCCTCTACCACCAATTAGAACCGTTCTCATTGAGCATCAGAGTTCCCTTACGAAGTGATATTTCTTTATGTGAGCTTAAATTACCTGGCCGTGAAATATAATGATTTTCATTTTCAATAATATTCTCCAAATCACCTGACCATGAACTATAAAAATTTCAGTCTGGGATTCTTTTATGAGATTTAATTGAATAAACTGTGTATTTTAATCCCACTTATAATGATAGTTACTAAAATGGGGACAATATCATTTATTGTGTTTAAGCGACTACCAACGGATTATTGATTGAAATTAAATCTTCTCATGTAGAACTCCACCGATTGGAGAACCAAACTCACTCACATCTCATTTCAAAGAAACATCAAATTAATAATATTTCAATTGATGTGACGCCATAATTAATTCCATCCAATGGGGAGAAAAGCCAAATACTAGAACGAGAAATTAATCACATCCCATTTTTCAACTATCAATGTAAACCATGCATTTTCGCTTTCATCTCATCTCCCACTTAATATTTAAAACTTGATGGTATTTTGAAAAAAAAATCATCCAATTATAAATACTTTGATCAACTACTTGGTAATTCCCAATTTACTTAAAAAAAATTAATCACTGGGTCTAGCTATTTTAATTCCACAAAATTAAAACCATTTTAAAATTTAAATAAGTCTCGAAGATAAAAATTTAATGTATACCAATAAATTAATTACTTGATCTAATTAAATTGAGAAAATAACAAATAAAAATTAATTTTCTAAGAAATTGTGATCTAGGTCGGTCTCAAAATTAAAAAATCCAATTATCCACAAAAAGGGTGCCCCTAATTAATTAAATAATTATCGCATAAAATTTTTGAAATAAATAATTAATAGATATAAGAAATATTAATTCATACAAATAGATATAAAAAGGACGAAAAGCCCTTTCCATCATCGGCTAGTCATCCTCGGTGAGTAGATTCATTGTGGATTAAGGTCTCTTGAACACAGGTCCCTTTTTCTATAAGAGTTCTTGAAGAAAAAATGTTGCAAAGTAACATGACTGCGAAAAGTCATGTTGCTTAGATAAAACCATAACCACCCCTATCTTTGGAAATTTCCGTGGATGACCACTTCCATAACGGTTAGGTATGACCACTATAGCGGTTAGGACCCCCGCTATAATGGTTTGGGACTATCATTACGCCCACAGTGTTTTTCTCTCCCCCGTTATCTTTAATGTTTATTTATTCTTTCTTTTGTAACTACCTAGAACCTCCATTAAATAATACATAATAGTAAGCGGGGATTATAATATAGTGGCTCTAGAACAACGTCCCATTTTTTAGCTCGCATGGGGGAGTCCAAAGGTATCGTTCGCTTAGAGGTTCAAGGACATAAAAAAACTCCACTAATAAACCTTCAACTTGATCAAACTCCATTTTTGTAAGGATAAATTTCCAAATATTGTCACTTTGTATGTATTGACGTTATTTCGAAAAAAATAATTGATTCATAGATAGATGTTTTCTTGTTACAATTCCCAAATAGTCTATGACGTGTTTATTGGTGCGCATTTCACATCTTGATATCAGATTGCACTCGTAGATACTCTTATATATGAACACATAATGTTTATGGGACTCGAAAAATGTTTTAAGTACGTTATTTTGTTCAAAAATGATTTTCAAATGTTAAAAATGTTTTTGTGATGTTTTTAACTTTGTTTATTCTGAGATAAACTCATTTTAGAGTCATGTAGATCTTTCCCTTTGTGTTTTGCAAGATCAGGAGGCATCATCAGTTCTTCAAACGACATCTCAGTGTCACTCAAGAGAAATGTACAAGTCATTCAAATGACATGGCAAAGTTGTTCAAACGGCCTAAGATATCATTCAAACGACTTGTCGACTTAAAGTTTTTTATTTAAGGCATTTTTTCTTAGAATTTTGAGGTTTGTAAAAACAATATTACGGTATAGAAACCTTTCATTTTTCTGCATTATTTTGCTAAGGTTTTTCAAGTTAAAAACATCCTTTATGTTTCAAGAGACGATGTTTCATATACATATGCTATAGAGATCTTTGTTTAGAACCATCGGGAGTTTGTTCATCTCTATTGAACATTGTTTCATCGAGCTTTACGGTGAAAAAGTGGTGGACTCCGTGTTCTAAATCGTAGACGCTTATCGTAGTTGCATTAGTGGATACCGAGACATACGTGGACTTGTACGTTGTGGACCTTGCGTTAGTGGACTCCTTCGTTGCACTGTGGAGTAGCGGTTGAAGCATATAAGAGCATCAAGACTTGTGGGGTATTGAGTCGTTGAGTAAGTCTACCGTCTAAACTTTGAAATATCGTATAATAGTGATTGTCTGGCTTGGGTCGTTCGATTCCCTTAGTGGTTTTCTCGTACATCAGCGTTGTGTGATTTTTAGACTTAATTCATTTTATTTTTTTAATCACAATAGATGCATGTTTAGGATTAACATGATAAAAATGGGCTAAGTAAAATTAGATCACAAATCGGTACATATTAAAATTGAAAAAAACTTTTTGGAAATATTGTTTTCACCCAAAGCACACATATAAAGGTAACCTACAATATCCCTAATAACCAAAGTCAATACTAAGTAGGAAAAAAAATTACGTCCCCTCATAAACTCCCCCACTACATCAATTAAATGAATTAAATATAAAACCCCAATTATTACAATCAAATTCTACCTGGAAGAAAATATTGATTCGGATAAACCACCACAATATCAAGTCACATAAAACACATTCATGTTACCATGATGGAACAGATAAAATCACTAAAATTATACAAAACCATGTCAGTGAAAAATATGCACAACCATAGACATATTTTTTAACATGCAATTTAGGTTTTTATGGTGGACAACACGGACCTTTTTAAAACATGACAAGTCTATCATCGGGGCCCTAATACCATGGGGATTGGTATTAAAAAAAATATTTTCTTCCCAAAATTTATGAAAGATTATGCATAACAAAGTGAAGAACAAGAACTATCTTTATAATATACACATGGGATTTTGAATCACAATACATTTTATAATATTATAGGTGATCGGATGCGAATAAATAAAGTAAAGAAGTTGAAGAGGTTGCCTTACCCTCCAAAACCTTTCTAGATAATAGCGAAAGCCTTGGATATTATTTTATATGATCCTCCTAAAGCTATTTATGGGTAATGGAACTCTTGGAAATGAATAATGGTGTTTTAAGTGAGATATTCCCTTCTTTATGTACACCCCGTCAAAAAATGTGAATATAATTTTCCTCTCCTTCTCTAACCATCAATAATGAGCATATATATAAAGCCTTAGTTAATAACAATATATAGTGGTACAATTAGTGGTCTTTGGATAAGTTAGGTTTTTAGAGAGTGCAGAAATACTACTAGGGTAAATGTACTATACTATTGACCAAAAACTAATAATTAATCTGACTTCGAAATAGGTACTCAGAAATTCCAAATTACATCCTTCTAATATATTTCATTTCCCCATTTAACCACAATTATTCCCACTAAAGAATCACAACTACATTTTAATTGAATTAACTCAAAATTCTTGAATGGTGAGGCCTTTTTCATAAAGTTGATATGGTACATAATACGATTCTCAGCATTAATTATACAATACTGCTTGGTCAAATCAATTCATCATTAATTGATTTTATGACACTTATTATTAAAACCATTATCAAAGAATTAACTTGTTTTATGCACAACGATTGCCCAACTTATGGAGATTTAGATACTAAGATTGAATTGAATCCATTGAAATCAAATCAATAATTTTTCAAACATTCATATCATCACAATCCTTGTGATAAAGAACCTATCCCCCTTTGCAAACATTGCATATTGTGTAAGTCTAATCTCGTCAACACCTAGACTTAGATCTCTAATGTGGGCATGTTCAATATATTCTTGGTGAACACACTGTAATCACATGTGGTCAGGATGAACCCAACTCATCAGAATTCCTACTAAATCCAACTAGTTGATGTTTCCTATTATATATTTAAGAACAAATATAAAGCATTATGAAAAATAGGATTGTCATTTTCAAATGGACCTGAAACACCCATACTGACAAATAATATCCTAATGCTACAATAATGATGATGTATAGTATAACATTCATGAATCATTTGATGCACATATCATGAATCTCTTAAGTTAAAATTGACTAATATAAAACTTTTAACTAAGATAAAAGATATTCAGCATGAACAGGAAGAAGACCTTAAAATTTTGAATGTGTTTAATTAGATAATGGTACACTTAATGAAAAAGGTTATTTCTTATTAGATGAAGGAGAAAAAAAATATCATTATTCAAAAAGATGTTTTGGAAAGTGATTTTTAAAGGTTGACTCTTGATTTATAAGATTTGAAGTAATTGAAATTTCATAAGTGGAAACCCTAGGATCCCTACTAATTCTTTTAAATAACAATCCTTTACACACTTCATAATCTATTAATACCATATTTCCCACCTTAGAGATAGAAATGGAAGTTTTGGCAGAGAGAGGTGGTGCTATTAGAAAAGAAGGTCATGGACTTCTACTATTCACTAGAAAATCATTTACAAGGCGATAGAAGGTTACAACTCAATGGATTGGTAAAAGGTAAAATCCTGAGTTAAAAACACTAATACCAATTTGTAAAAGCGGATGTGATACCAATTTATGAATGCGCAATATTTTAATGGATTAAACATGTCTAATTAGATGTAAATCTAAAAACTGATTTTATTTGAACCCTAAACATGAATCTATGTGTTTGGAAGCATTATATTAACAAGCATTTAAATTTTAGGAAAAGTCCCCGCAGGGCAAAACCTCTATTTTACTAATGTTTGTGAATTGTAACTTACAACATAATAGATAAATCTTCAATAAATTCCTGCAAGAACCCACAAAGACCACAACCTTGAAGCAACAATGATTCCCTCAACAATCACAAGAACCGCAGTTCCTCCTTCATTAGTGAATACCCTCAAGTATCTCCAAGATCTGCAATGGAGATAGCGCTCCTCAAAAATAACTTCGTTACATAAGTGTTTGGGTCCAAAGATGATTCACAAAAGTATTTAGTATTGATTTGTGTGAATCAAAAACAAATTTTTCCCAAAAAAGTGGAGACTATTTTGTAGTTGTTCTGCAGTTTGCATAAAATAAAATTTTTAAACAACAAGTTTCACGAAACAGGTTTTATAGGTAAACAAAAAATTTGAGGCCGCACGATCTCGTTAGAACGAGATCTTGGTGTCGTTTGAACGACATAGGTATGTCGATTGAACTTTCTTCAAATGCTCTATCAAACGAACCTTTAAAAAACAAAATAGTACACTTGCGTTTGTTCTATATGAGATCCTAGGCATGAAACAACCTATCTAATGAGATGCTAATGCTATTTGAACGATATAGCCATATTGTTTGAACGACATAAATAATTTTTTAAATCTCTCCTACAGGTATTTCAGAAACATTTTATTTTTAAAAATTCCTCATTTTGGTAAAAACCACGTTATAAAAAGTGTTACAATACATAGTAAAAAATATAAGTGACATAAAACAAAATCCATAGCAAGGTATGCCTCATCTCACGTAGTTGTTAAAGATGCTTGATATTTGGATCCGTATTCTTGAACTTTGGAACTTGAATTGGATTGACGGTTGGAAAGAAATATGCCATACACGGTGTAAACTAGGAACTAGGGAAAATGATGGAAAATATGTCCTTATAAATCTCCACATATGGCTATTCCTGTACAAAAAAAAATCCGAATTTTTAACAAATGTCCTATAAAAATCTAATAGCATCCCATGATCCTAAAAGTGGAAAGATACTTAATATGTAAGTCCCTTCAAATCTTCAACTTTCAAATCTTCAAATCTCCTTTCTTTCTATTGTTCTTCTTTTGTGTGCTATTCAAATCCTTGTCAAGTTCCTACACACAATAAATAAACAAAATACATCCATGACATATTGAGTTTTAAATGAGATAAAAACATAAATCAAGTCAATTCCCCCCCATAATTCAAACTCACAATCCCCCATAATTCATAATTCGTTCTCCCCATTTTTATTCATTCGAAATAGAAAAGGAAAAGATTAAAATATCACAAATCAGAGTGGGTCATAATAAGCATATCAAATCATCACAAACATATATCAATTAAGCTCATTCAAGGAGAATCTCAAAATTTCCATAATCTATATTTGATTTTTCTAATATTTTTCAAGATAACATAATTTTACAAAAACAACGCACCATGAACTAACACTAAGATAACCTAATCGTGGAAATGAAACGAATGGGTGCGAACAAATTCGATAGGAAAATAAACTCAAACAATCATAATATATCTGCACGATGAATATTTGAAACTCCAAATGAATGAACTCAAAATCATCCTTAGGTGTAAAATGGTTGAGTTCAAATGATATCGACTCAATCTAATCAACAAATCAAAATCTAAAATTATTTCCACACCATTAACATCTCAAACTATGTAATACTTTTTCAAGACTCTTTCTAGACATGCAAACTTGTTGATTTCTAACCAAACTCCCTCAAAAGATAAATATGATCTTATTTTCTATTTTGTATTTTGAAATATCAACCAAATTAAACTATTTTACCCATTTTAACATATTATTCATTTTATTGCCTTCATTGTTTCTTGGGCTCTTTTCAAACGGTGGGTTTCACGACGAGTTCACTTGCCTCTCGGAGCCCTTTCCTGTGTTCACTCATCATTTTTTCATATTAAATAAACTCTCATGGGCAACTGTTCTTACATGAACTACTTTTATCATCTCGTTTTATCACATTTGGTTCGTTTTAAAGACTCTATTTAGATGAAAATACTTTGACCAATATGTCATAGATAAGTACAAAAATCAAATAAATCTATGCAAAAGTGCATTAAAGGAAATCATGAGTCAAACATGTAGGAAATAATCGTTAATCTCATCGTAATAACTCCAAACATTATAAAGCACATGGATGAAATGATGTTGCGTCTCAAAACACTATCAAAAAGTCACATGGATAATGAATGATATTGTGACTTGGTCATCCTAAGTGTTTATCCTTAAATGGTGTAAAAATAAATACAAAAATATTTCTATGTTTTTCAAATATTTTATCAAAAATAAAATCTTTATGGCTTTTTCACTTTTTCTAAAACAATAAAAAATATTTTTGTATTTTTCCAAAAACTTTCAAGAAAAACAAAACACGTTTTGTATTTTATAAAAAATATATCAAAACGGAAAAAGTTAAATACAATGGTAGTACACAGTAGCAATAGGCATAAAGATATAATCATGAAAATCATCATGTGCTAGAAAATAAGTCTAAACCTCTATCATTAGGTATAGAGGAGTTTTTCAAATGTGGTTACATCCTATGAAAAATATCCATTAAATCATGTGAAGTCTTGATTAAGTAATCAACTTGCTCACCAATGTGCTCGAAATCTCTCATATGATGTGAGGGAACATGCGGAGTATCATTTGTGGGAGTGCGTGTGTGAACACATGTAGTAGCATAACGAGCCTAGGAATACCTCTCTCAAGACATAAACGGGCTTAGGAATACCTCTCTCAAAACGTCTAGGATGTGCTCACCTATGGGAAAATGAAGGCCTAGGTGGGTTAGGTTAAGATCCGTATGGATCTATCACAAACTCGAGAACCGACTCGGGTGTAACATGAGAAGTGGAAGCACCATTATAACCTACTCCTAGTCTCTCAATATTACCCAAATAAGGACCGAGGAGCATGTTTCCAACCTTCTTAGATATGTCCTCTAAAGTAATCTTGACCTCCCAAGAACGTTTGAGATCTCTCTTGAGTTGGTATACATTGGCTTCATGTTTCCTGCGAGTCTCCAATGAGGATTCAAGATCTCCCATATGACTAGCTAGAGTGCTGGTGAATTCACTCTTATCCCGACCTAAAACAGTCGACTACTCATTTAAAGAGACTCTCACCTTCTCAAGTGGACTTGCAGACGCCTCACTCACCCTTAAAACTTCTCTCTCTTTCTCTCTATCTCTCTATCTCTCTCTCTATTTGTCTATCTATCTATCTCTATCTATCTCTAAATCTAAATCTAACACCTTAAGACCCAACTCTTTATTCAACTTTTTGATTTTCAACGTCTCGGTGTACAAATCTTTAAACATGTTTTGGAGATCACCTTCACCCTCACTTTCAATCTCACTCTCACACTCACTATTCCCCGAATAGCTCGAAATATCATCAAGGCTCTCATGTATACTAGTGTCCTCATCATCGTGGGATAAACTAGATGATTTCATATGACTAGCCATGAAAGAAATGCACTTTTCATGTCGTGATTTATTCCCACAATCATCCAACTCAATGTCACAATAACTAAGAGTGTCCTTATTACCAATATTCTTAATCTTTTTTCTTTAGCATAATGGGACACCCAAGAGCCTTATGCCCTTTGCCCTCACCCTTATAACACCTTATATCTTCCTTTTTCTCACTGCTATTCTTGACCTCGTCTTTCTTTTTTTCTTTCTCAAAATTCTTTCTATTGGACGAATTTACTTTAGAAAATTTGAGAAGTTTTTTAAAAAAATCGCAAATAAGGATAAGTCTTCTAAATCAACCTCACCCTCAGAATCAGACTCACAAACTCTCTTTGTTTTTCTTCTTCTTATCTTGAATATTTAGAGGTTATCCGTCTATACTTCGGCTTAATGGTTTTGGTAAACATGTCGATCTCATAAGTTTGAAGGTCTTCTATGAGTTCTTCTAAGATAAGTTAGTCTAATACACCCAAAGAATTTAAAACATTGAACTTAGGAATAAATCGGGATGGGTGTGACCTCAAAATATTTTTCACACCTCTCGAATCATCAATTTTCTCAACCAAATTAAAATGTGTTAACAATGTCTGACAACCATGCATAAAATTCATCAAAACACTCTAACTATAACATAGTAACAGTCTCAAATTGGGGGGTCAAAATTTTCAATTTCAACGCCTAACAACGTTGGTACCCTCATGTGCCAACTGGAGGATGTCCCATACATATTTTGACGTGGTGCATGTCATAACACGTCAGAATTCATCATGGGTGATGGTTCTAGAAATAGCACTAAGGCCTCAAGAGTTATACGTACTCCACTTAAACTCAACACCAATACAGTCATACATGAGTTTCGGATTAATCACATTATTGACGGTGACAGTGGGTGGAATCCAACCTCTTTCGCAAACGAGCCAAACTCTTTCATAGATTGCATTTAAACAATATCTCATCCAGGCTTTCCAATAGGCAAAATTTGTTCCATTAAAGATGAGCATCTGATTATATAAGTTATCCATAAAAAAATAGCAATTTTTCAAAAAGATTGATATCACAACAATTTTGCTGAAAAATGATCTCACGATACTTTAGTGAATCCTTATCTAATACGAATTTGAGAAAACAAAAGGTATCAAAGGCAAAAACATTTTGGAAAAATCAAGATCACTTAATAACTTAGAGCAACCTACTATGATACCAATTTGTAAAAGATAAAATGCCGCGCTAAAAGCTCTTAGACCAATTTTTAAAAGAATATTTGATACCAATTTGTGAATGTGCAATATTTCAATGGATTAAACTTATTTAATTAAATGTTAATCTCAAACAAATTTCAATTTTAATTAAACCCTAAACATGAAAGCATTAAATAAAAAAATATACAAATTTTAAGAAACTTTCTCGCATGGCAAAACCTTTATTTCACTAATGTTTGTAAATCGCAACTTACAACACAATAGATAAATCTACAATTAATTCCTGCAGGAACCCACAAAGACCGCAACCTTGAACAAGAAATAACTCCCTCGAAAATAACAAGAATCGCAGTTCCTCCTTCAGTAGTGAATACCCTCGAGTATTCCAAAAATTAGCAATGGAGATAGCACTCTATAAGAATAACTTCCTTATAGACATGTTTGGGTTACAAAGATGATTCACAAAAGATTTGGGAATGATATGTGTGAATTAAAAACAAATTTTCCTCAAAAAGTGAAAACTACGTTACAGTTCTTCTGTAGTTTGCATAAAGTAAAAGTCTTAATAATAAGGTTCACGAAACAAGTTTTTACAGGCAAATAAAAATTTGTGGTGGCGGAATCTCATTATAACGAGATCTTAATGTCATTTTAATGACATAGGGATGTTTTTTGAAGTTGCTTCGAATGACCTATAAAGCATCCCTTTAAAAAATAAGATATTACGCTCTCGTTTGTCCAATATGAGATCCTGGGCATCAAATGACCTATCTAGTGAGATGTTATTTTCGTTTCAACGACATAGCCATGCCGTTTGAAAGACAAAAATGAGTTTTTAAATCTCTCCAATAGGTATCTCAAAAAACATTTTAAGTTTGAAAAATGACTCGGTTTGATGAAAACCATTTTATAAATAGTATCCCAATACTTAGTAGAAAATATAAGTAACACAAAACTAAATCCAGACCAAAGTATACCTCATGTCGTGTAAATGTTGAAGATGCTTGAATTTTAGGAGCCGTCTTCTCGAACATGTGAACTTGAATTGCCTTGACGGTTGGAACGGGATTTGCCATACACAATGTAAACTAGGAATTATCGACAGTGATGGAAAATATGTCCTTATAGGACCAAAATCAATTAAGATAAGGGATATGTTCTGTTTCTCATCTTACTTGATTAAACCCCTAGTTTCCATGTTTTTTATTGAACGACATGACCCCTTTGTTTGTATTCTGGAATTAGGCCATGGGTTTTTCACTATTCATCTAGTTTTTCTGGGTTTATAAGCCATTGAAAAATATTGTTCATCCGGGTTAAGGTTTAGTGTTCATTTGGGATTTAGAAACTTGGCAATGTTACTATTCATTTTAATTCATTGATGTATTAGTTTTCTCTTAGGATTCTTATTTAGATATTATGTGTTAAGGATATAAGACTTCGGAGATATTCCTATTGATCTTATGAGGTTTTAGCCAAGATTGTAGGGGAATGGAGTTATGAGATAATTAGGGTTTAAAAGTTTTGTTTTGCTAAAATACCATTCTATTAAAGATTTTTACTCCTTATTTGAGTCCATGGAGTTTAGGTAGTACCATATTATGATTACGTAATCTTTTAGATGGGATTCAATGCTAAAGTCATGATACTATTTGATTAGGTTGAGATTTAATTATTTGATAAATGCTTCTATCTTAGTTATTGGGTTCTAAGTGGTTAGTTCTAAGGAGATTGATCCTAGGAATAATAATGGGATTTTCACCACGACAGATCTTGACCAAGGTGTGCAGTTAACAGCAGATCATGGATCCTCCATCCTGGATATGGGAATGACTGAGGACACAAATTATGGCATGACTAGGTAAAAGAAACCTAGAATGAGGTCGCAAAGAATGAGGGGTCCAATGTCATAAAATAAAGGCCACGGATAATAACGTGAACCACAGGAGAATGAGCCTTGGGAGAATCCATATAGTGGTGAGATAAGGTAGAATGATCCTTAGGTTATTGGGGTTATCTGTATGATTTGGAAATTTATATCATTTTCCTTCCTATATGTTTATATTTCACCATCTTCCATATTTGCACTATTATTTTCGATTTCATTGCTAGTATAACTTTTTTTCCTAGAACTGACATTGAGAATTAGGTTGAGGTAGTTGATTTAAATATTGTCAAGCTATTTGAGCTCACCCTTTCCATATTACTTATTTCCTTAGGATGGAGGTCGTGAAGGTTATTAAGGGCTGAGAAGAGTTCGAGATATTGTTGAGTAATTGGTGGTCGGGGAGGCACTACCAAGCAACAGATTTATTATAGATGTCTTACTTATGTTTCACTAGTAGTTGTAATCAATTAAATTTATTGTTATATATTGAGGTTGTATGAGTATATACTCTAGTAAGGCATGTATTAGATACTTATATATGCGCGCGCGCGCGCGCGTGTGTCTGTGTGTTTCAATGTAATTACTAATTGTAAAATGATCCTCTTATATTATGCTTTATTAAATTTTGAGGAATTATAAATCTTCCTACTTTGAGGATGAGATCAAGGCCTTTAGAGAGGTTGCGACATGTAAGTTACCTTATTAATAAAGTTTTCAAATTTTCATGTGAGACTAAGTGAATTAATGGTCGAGGCATAATAGGGGAAGATATGGTGCATTACAATTATGATCTCTAAAATTCTTACACAGTGATTGTCCAAATTGTGGAGATTTAAATCCAATAGTATTTAATCCCATCAATAAGAATCAAATCCATAATTGTGCAAGTATCCCAATCCTTATAACCCTCGTGATTAGGAAACTATGCACCCTTTGAAACCTATGAGATTGTGAAAGTCTAATTTATTTAGTGCCTAGACTTGAATCTCACCCATGGTCCTGTTAATAGATTCCTAATACTGGTACAATCCTATTTGAATTATTAGACAAGTTCCAAAATCATTAGATAGTTTCCCGTAGTTAGGATAGACTTCTATGATTGTAATCACAACTTTACTAATAAGATGTCAACTTGCTATCTAAGATGTGAACTACTCAATTATACTAAAACCAAAATTCTAATCTTCCAGGATTAAATCAAACCCAACTCACCAAAATTCCTCCTTTGTCCAATTAACCGAGATGTGTAAAATATATTTAAAATAAATATAAGACATTCTCATAAACACTACTAAAACACCTTTATTGAAAAATGAATTACATACATGATTTTAAGAATATAAAAGACAAGTAATATTCAATTTTGTCTTAATCCCATTACTTTTATATCACCATCAAAGGCCTTAGATGGTAAGCTCATTGTAAAGGGATCGTCGAAGTTTTCATGAGATGTGATCTTGGTCACGATGAGGTTGCCTCTTTATATCATTTTTCGTATCAAGTGTTACATTTTCTTAGTGTGATTTTCTATTTTATGAGTCATTGGTTCTTTTGAGTTAGTTAATTCATCACTATTGTCACAATAAAGTTTAATACCCTATTGTACTAAAGGAAACACAACAAAATAAATTTAGAAATTTTGGATCCAAATTGTCTATTTTTCTACCACCGAAGTTGAATTATATTCAACTTCCTTGGTGGAATCAGAAATAAATGATTCTCTGGTACACCTCCAACTTATGTCTCCATTTTTTAGGGTAAATACACATCAAGAGGTTGAATTAGTTTAACCTTAATCCGGCTAAAATATGAGTCTATTTACCCATAGATATAAGACAATATGTTAAGTTAACCATCACATAATATCCATTCCTTTTCAAGAAATAATTTTCTTTACTTCAATGTAGCTCTCGTCACCTAGGTTATACTGCAATCCGATGAAAGTGAATATGAAAAATAATATATATGGTATTTTACACAGCATAGCACACATGAGGCTTTCCGACGCAATTGCATAAGGTATATCCCCCATCCCTTATGTATTACCATATTGTAGACACCCCATTCTGTTACTCCCAACTCTCCTTAGGTCCCTAGTACCTCCCCTTCATCACTATAAACCTAGGTCATGTCCCGAGTACTGACCTAGAAGCCATCGAGCACTCCCTGGTTCAGTTTGACCAAAAGGTCAAACACTTCATCTCGAGTGAGAATGAATGAATCTTCTAAGGGCACTGAATACCCTTTCCAACGGTCCATCTCTTGCGTGATTCCGACATACCATGAGGACGAACGATCCGTTTGCGTTCAAAACTTGACCTAGAGGCCACCGGGCGCTCCCGGGCTCTGTTTGACCTAAGTAAACTCTTCATCTCAACTGAGGCTGAATGAATCTTCGAAGGGCACTAAATATACTTTCCAATGGTTCACCCCATGCGCGATTCTGACTTACTATGCGAACGAGCGATTTGTTTAACTCCAAGAGGTTGCCAAATGAATCAAGGGCCTGGTTGACCAAAGTCAACTCCCTAAACTGGGTCAAACTCTTTGGAATGTCAAAGTACATCTCCTAACCTTTCCAACAGTCCACCCCCGTGCGTGATTTGGACTTACCATGTGGACGAACGATCTGTTTGCATCCAAAGGATTCCCCGTCCAATGGACCGACAAATGCTTCCGAGCCATATTTGACACGAAGTCAACTCCCAAACCCGGGAGCGGGCCAAAGAACTTTCTAAGGCCTCTGAATTACCTTTCTAATAGTATGCCCCGTGCACGATTCTAACCAACGGTTTGCCCTCGGCATCAAATTTATCGAAAAGGCCTAAAACACACTACCAAATGGCAGGTTCCAGACCCTGCCTATTAGCAGGTGCCGATAGGCAGGATGAGGTCTATGCCGATCGGCAGTGACCTGAGCCTATAAAAGGAGGCCTTCACCTCATTTGCAAGGGGAGCCCATATCTGACAAAATTCACTCTCAACGAATCCCAAAAACCTCTCTCGAAGGCAGCGTGATTTCAACCTCCAAATCCCATTTTTACTTCCACTTTTCATCATCCTTTTCTTCAAACTTGGTGAATTACCACTCTCCATCATCATCCATGTGCAAGGGCTTCTCTCCAACATTCAAGATCTCCAAGAAGGTCAAACTTTCTCAAACTCTCTCTTAAATTCTCTTATATTCTCAATAACTTGTTTTATTACTTACCACTTTTATTATCTCATGTCACACATCCTAATATACTTTTTATTTAGTATTATTGCACATCTCCTATTTCCATATATATAAAACCCAAAAAACAAGAAAAATTGGGTTTGCTCATAAATTACAAATAGGGATTCTCATACTTTTCCCACACTTTTCTCACAACTAAAACACTTTTTCTACACACACACTCACAAATAAGAGATCCCCCATTTGGATTTATGGGATAGACCCCACCCCTCGTTTTGTATGCGAACTACGTGGATTCTGTTGCCTTTATAGGCTACGTAGGCATCTCGGGTTAAACCCGAGACTCGAGTCCCTTTTCTCACTTTTTCTTTTCTTTTCCTATTTTCTCTAAATCTAATCCTCTTATATTCTATATACTTGCCCTTAGTGACGTATTACTCCATATGTGTTATCATTCCGTTATAACGATCAATGTAGGGATAATCGCGTAAATCTTATTTTCTAATATTATTTTTACACCTTCCTACGGATGACTTGCTCTATCTCTTCGATGATACAAGTCGAAGATTCCTATCTCCACTATATATATACACATGAACACATATCACGGGGAAAAACAAAGGAAAATAGCAAATATCCATGAGAGACTGAAAGGGCGTAATGGGTGCCTAACACCTTCCCATTAAGTAACTTAGCCTCCGAACCCTTCTCGAATAATTTTGGTTTTGCATGTACCAGTATGTCTTTGGATGCATCCTTCGGGATGGCTTCCCCTTTTTATTTATTTGTTTTGAGTAAAATAGACTGGCGACTCTAAATATCTATACATTTTTACAACTCATCTCAGTTGACGATGGCCAACGCTCTCCCGAGAGGTATACGCGGGACCCGAGGATCCTTTCCTTCGCGCGCTCACCTGCAGGCGAGGATCGTGGGTGGCCACAATGGAGACTCCACTGGGGATATGTGTATTTTGAGGGCTTGACTCTATTTGCATGGATGCTATATTTTTTTATGTTTTCCCCCATATCTGCATGTTCCCCCTTTTCCATGTGTATCCCATGCTTATGCTTATGTTCACACACTTGTAGAAAATTTTCCATGTACACTTCACACCACGTGAACCTAGGATCACATATATCCACATGTTGCACGCATCACCTATCCATACTTGGTGTACCTTGGGTACTCGTACTTTGCTCCATGTTTGGAATAATCAAGAAAGGCATTCTCATCATACGATACTAATAACAGAATCGTGCATGATTCACATTATATCACCAAAGAGCATTGTTATTGAACAAATTTTACCCAGTAACTGGAGGGTCATTTCGTGATGGGCGCTGGTCCGGCAGGTCGTAGTTAGCCTAAGTGATATGACTCTCACCTTCCATTGGCCAAGTACCTTCGACGTATATCGAACGGTTCCCCCGCATCATACCGCTTAACCGAAGTCATGACGGGAGGTATATCACAGGGAATTTGTTCACGTACGACAAGTATATCGAATTTGCTCTCACACGTACCATCCCCATGAGGTATATGGTGAAGCAATTCATGTACACTCAGGTATATCAAATGGCTTGCCCACACGTACCGATTGCCCGCAAGAGCAAGACATATATCGTGGAAGTCACACCAAAGGGGAGAACCCATGACGATTCACCCAACCAACTGCATACCCGCATATAGGTGTCAAACCTAGGACACGCACTTTAGATTATCGGTTTCAACCCGAAACTCTACCAAAATTCCGAGTCGATCTGCCGCCTAATTTTTGCGCATTTTTAAAGCGGGACCTTTACCACGAGCCTCGTGAAAAGTCCAAACCGTAGCTTTGCATATATTAAAAACCCAACTTTCCTAGGCTCGGGTCCCATCTGACATTGCATTTAGAATAATTAAATACAAGTGAGAACATAATAATCATAATAATCATCCTGAGTTCCGTCTCCAAAAACATTTCTCCCTTCTTTATCAAAAATCCAAAAGCATTTCTCCCTTCTTTATCAAAAAATCCAAAAACATTTCTCCCTTCTTTATAAAAAAACTAAAAACATTTCTTCTTTCTTTATCAAAAATCCAAAAATAGTTTCTTCCCTTTTTCTCAAAAATAAATCTCATCCTACGCCTTCTCAGGTCGATTGTAAGCCCTTCGCCTGGCTCCCTATTGGCTTCGGTCTTCAGTCAAATCACCCTGGAGTTTCGTCCGTTCCTCTATTAATTTTTTCGAGTCTAAAATCCATTCACTTTCCATGGAGAATACAGATAAAGCACCAGTCATACAGCTGGATCTTACGACAATCCTAGCTGAGCTCGTGTCCAAGATTGACAACCTCCAAACCAAGGTTCGAGAGATGCAACGAAACCAGGTTCCAATTCCTTAAGATCCCAAGGACCTATTCCCTCATGCTATGGGTCCACCCAAGCCTATCTAGGTTCCCAAAGAATATCAGCATGCTCCACGTGCCCCTCCTATCAATGGGCCACCGACTGCCATTCTTCCTATGCGAAATATTGCCCAGCCTATGGCTAACCTGCGCATGGTCATTGATCCAAAGGAGGAGGAGTTGAATAAAGTCAAAGAGGATCTCAATATGCTCACCAAGAAGTATGATCAAATCAGGATCTCTGGGAATCACATGGACTACACCCACATGTCTCCTTATCCTAAAGCGTGGTTGCCCGAGAAGTTTAAGATGCCAAATATCGAGAAGTTTGGAGGGAGTGGACCCCCTATTGTTCATCTTCGCAGTTATCATCGTTCCATGACTCTACTAGGGGATTCTAAAGAAGTGATGGCCTAATTGTTTCATCAAACTTCGAAGGATAGTGCCCTGTGATGGTTTTTATCCCTTGAGTAATCTAGAATCCGTAGCTGGGAGGATGTAACCCAAGAATTCATGTCGTAATATAAATACAACGAAGAGCTTGAGGTCACCCGTCATGATTTAGAGATACGAAAACAGAATCCATGAGAATCATTCAGTAACTTTATAACCCGATGGAGGGAGCAAGCAACTACCATGACCAATCGGCCATCCGAGAAAGAATAGGTCAACATAGTGAAGAAGAACTTCTTGCCCCATGTCCGAGCGATAATGGGAGAACAATACTATCCCCACTTTTGAGCTTTTAAAGAGGCTAGAGTAGAAATTGAGGAAAGACTTGTTAAAATAAAGGTTGAATCGAAGAAGGTGTCCCGACAAGCCTGCCAGTGCTACACTCTCAACCATCAACAACATCTCTCAACCAACCACATCATGGGCACCAGAAAGATGCCCTGCCCCCATACGAAGGGAATACACTCCCATTCGAAGGGAATACACTGAGCTCCATGCTCCCCTCTCCAAAGTTTACCAAGCCCTATTAAGCCAAAACCTCATCAAACCCTTGGATACACGTCCATTGCCAAATCCACTCCCAAGAAATTTCAAGGCCGATGCACATTGCGCCTTTCACCAAACTACCGGCCATGCCGCCGACCAATGCTTTCACCTCCGAAACATAATCCAAGATCTCATTGACCGGGGTACCATCGCCCCACCAGCCAAACCTAAGCCAAACACTACTCATAATCCACTTCCAAATAATGTTAATACCCTCTTATTAGAAGAAAACCCAGATTTCGATCCATCAACTCAAATCACACCCATATACTCTCCTAAACCTCTTTAAATTTGCACATATTTCTTCCTACACCCAACTAGCCTCACTGATAAGAAACTGTCGATCCTTACCAGAGCGTGCATCGTTGTCCATACCCGTTCTGAAAATAGAAGTATGGAATTATCAGAAGTCTTGAACCAGCTCCTAGAGTTTGGGCTAAAATTTCCCTCACTGATGGTCATCGATTGCCAAAGGCTCAGTGCACTATTCTTGGAAGCACATAAATGGGACGGAGATTCAGATAGGTAGGTGGTACCAACTGACGAAGTCAACTTAAATGATGTTGTCCAAATTATGGCAAAATTATTCGGGCAAACCAACGGCATTTGTAGTATTACCGGGTTACTTGACACTTTGAAGCTACAAGGGCGCTTGGTCCCTTCGATCACACATATCCCCACAGAATGGGAGGACCTGTATGAAGAAGCCATTGAATTTGTGGAATGCACTGACTTTACATGGAAAGACGAAATTGTTGACACCGAATGGGTGAAGAATTCGAAGATTCGAGCAAAGAACAAGCTTTAGGAAGATCTAGCCCAGTAACCGACATATGTGGGATGATATCATTTGAAGAACTCCTCGGAGAAATAAATAAGGTGGCATAACAACTTGAGATTGACGAGGAAATGGGATTCATGTTCTTTCCTTCTTCAGTAAATCACATGACCAGATCGGGGAGACATTACCAAGTTCTAAGATCACTACCAGCAAATAATAAAGGGAAAGGTGTTGAAAACCTTCGTATGCCAGAGATGACCATTAAGGAGAGCAAGATCGTCGATTAACTGAAGAAAACTCAAGCTAATATCACTCTATGGGAACTTTTCATGTCTTCCCAGCTACACAAAAATCCTTTATTCAAATTTCTCACTAGACCCACAGTTCCTCCCTCTACCTCACCAAAAGAAGCGGTAAATCTAATCGGATCCTTGATCTCTACCCGAATGCTATCATTTTTTGAAGAAGAAATCCCCAGAATTGAGCCAAATCACAATCATTCTCTCAACATCTCCGTCGAAGTTATGGGGAAGGCCGCACAACTCTCCCTTGTCGATAACGGATCCGCCTTGAATTTTTGCCCTCTGAGAACCATCAAGAGTTTAGGCCTGAAAGAAAGAGACCTCGCTTCAACCTCCACCGCTATAAGTGCCTACGATAATACTCACCGGGAGGTGATGGGATCCATAAAACTTGTAATAGGGGTTGGCCCTATAAACCCTATCGTTGAATTCCATGTCATAGACATCCCATCTTGTTTCAACTTGTTGCTCAGACGACCCTGGCTCCGCAATATCAAAGGTGTGTCTTCCTCACTCAATCAGAAATTGAAGTTCTTCACCAACGGGCGATTCATCACCATTTTGGGCGATGAGGAAAAGGTCGAGGGTGCAAGCCCCAGCAGTCCAATTCTTGAGATACAGCACGGGTCAAATGATATGCTCCTATCAGGATTCCAAGTTGAGCCACTCCTACTCTCGGTAGGGGATGGTTTCAAAGAAAGGGTTTTTCCAGAATATGACCCTCATGGCAATGTCAATGTGATTCAGATGTTCACAAACATGCACTTTATGCTCGGACTGGGGCTAGGGCAAAGCCAACAAGGGATACTTGAGCCCATTGAACTGAAGAGAGGTTTCCCTCCTTGTGGCTTGGGGTATCAACCATCAGAACAAGAGCTCAGAATGATCCACCAGTCTCGACCAAGTAGAAGATTAGACTACATCCCAACTATCTCAGGAGACTCCTTGAATTGATAATTCATCACAGAAGGAGAAGATTTCCCCTTTTATGGTTTTCCAGAACCATGGTACGACCACACAAACAAGAAGATGAAGCCTGGAATGGAGATCTTTTTCCAAGATAGCTACCCATGGGATGAAAGTTTCCAACACCCCGTACAACCGCCCATCAAAGATAGCAAAGAGACTGAGGAAAGTGATTCCGAAAATTCCTTCAACTTATAGACATTAGGTCTAACACTCTTCATGGTTCATTGAGGCACTACATCAATGGATCCATTCCGTCTGATTAAACCTGCTGATACACCTCTCCTCAACTGTCATGCTGCGCCAGTTCTACCTCTTAAAATCTCCCCTAACCCCAATGTTTACCCTATTTCTTCTTCTGTTGTCTATCCTTGTTCAAATGTAATCGAGACCTCTTTTGATAAGGTTCTCAATGTTGTTTTTCCTATCAATGAAATAATTGAAGATTTTGAGTATCTTGTTGTGCCTTACATTAACTGCTTGGATTCTAATCGAACTTTTGATGATGATGATTTTGCAAATGAATAATTCTTAACTGATCAAAATAAGGTTAATAAAAAACAACATAACCGCGTTCAAGTTAATGAAGAAGAGACTGTTGTTATTAATCTCGATTCTAGTAGCCAACTGCGTGAGATTAGGATAGGAGCCACCCATGACTAGCATGAACGGAACAACTCGAAGAATTACTAAAGGAGTTCGTGGATGTATTCGCATGGTCCTATGATGATATGCCTGACATTGATCTTGAAATAGCTCAGCATGAGATTCGCACTCTCCCAGATTACAAGTTGGTTAAATAAAAATTAAGAAAGCTCTGCACCGAATGGTCGCTCAAGGTCAAAGAAGAGGTGGTCAAATAGTTAAACGTGGGCTTTATTCGAGTGATCGAATATCCCACATGGCTAGCAAACATAGTAATTGTGCCGTAATCAGGGGGAAGGTTCGAATGTGTGTAGACTATCGAGATTTAAACAAAGCTTCTCCAAAGGATGATTATCCCTTACCCAATATCGACATGATCATGGATAACACAACCAGTCATGCTCTCAAGTCATTCATCGACGGGTTTATCGGATACAACCAAATCAAGATGCACCCCGACCACCAAGAAAAAACCGCATTCATCACCCCATGGGGAACCTTTTGCTACACCATTATGCCATTTCGTCTCAAGAATGATGGGGCTACCTACCAAAGGGCTGCCACAACCATCCTACATGATCTGATTCACAAAGAAGTCGAGGTTTACGTGGATGATATGATTATTAAGTCAAAAACTAGAGAAGGTCATGTTACCGCTCTCTGGAAGTTCGTCGAACGACTGCGACGGTATCAGATGCGACTTAATACACAGAAGTATGTCTTTGGAATTACAAAGGGAAAACTCTTGGGATTCATTGTCAACAAAAAGGGGATAAAAGAAGATCCTACAAAGCTGAAGGTCATACTTGAGATGCCACTACCCTGAACTTAGAAAGAAGTTCGAGGTTTTCTTGGGAAATTATAATATATCAGTCGGCTCATCAGCCAGCTATCCTCCATCTGTGAACCGATCTTCAAGCTCCTTCGAAAGTATTTAACCAAGGTTTGGAATGAGGCCTGCCAAGAAGATTTTGACCGAATCAAACAAAATCTGACCCAACCGCCAGTGCTCATGCCACCACAGCCTGGTCTCCCTTTGCTCCTATACCAAACCACAACCGACACTGCCGCTAGGGCTTTGCTAGTCTAATACCTTGAGGACTCCCGTAAAGAAAGATCCATCTATTATGCGAGTCACAAATTGGCCGAATACGAGATCAACTACACTGCTTTGGATAAGGCGTGTGTCGCACTTGTCTGGGTCACCCAAAAATTGCGACACTACATGCTCGCCTTCCCCATCAAACTTGTATCTCGAATGGACCCCATCAAATACTTGCTTCAGAAACCCACCTTATCCAGTCGAATGGCCTGATCGTTGATGATCGTAACCGAGTTCGATATCGTGTACGTCACATAGAAAGCTGTAAAAGGAAGATCCATCTCTGACTACCTCACCGATTACCCCGTAGAAGAAGAAGATGCCTGGATCTCCGAATTCCTAGATGAAAATATCCTATGCACCTCTCAAGACAACCTTCGATGGTAAATGTTCTTTGACGGAACTGCCAATAAAATGGGATGTTGCATTGGGATACTTCTTATCACCCCAGATGACTCCCACACCCCCATCGCCATTAAATTGAATTTCCTTTACACCACCAACATGATGGAATAGGAGGCATGCACAGTAGGCCTCAAAGTTGCTCTCAAGAAAGGTATTTAATACCTTGATGTCTACAGGGATTCTACCGTTAACATCGGTCAATTGCTCAAAAAGTGGAAAGTCAAGGACGAAAAGCTCCAACCCTTCCATGCCCACTTAGAAGAATTAGCCTCCCGATTCCAAGATATCACCTTCCACTTCCTAGCCCGAGGAAAGAATAACCTAGTCGATGCTCTCGCCACCTTGGCCTCCATGGTCGACATGCCCGAGGGAATAATGACCCCCTTCCTAGTTCAAAAGCAAGACAAATCCACCCATTTCTACCATATTGAGCTTGTCTCCACCAAAGATCCCGAACTAGCCGATTACTGGTACTATGATATCTGGCACCTCCTCAAACATGGTAGGTATCTCGAGGGTTCCAACAAGAAATATTGAACAACTCTTCGAAAACTAGCTACCCAGTACATCATCTGTCATAAAGCTCTACTCAAGAGGAGCTTCAATGGAACTCATCTACACTATATTGCAAGAGCTGAGATTGAGAAGATAATGCAAAAGATCCACAGCGGGGAATGCGAGCCCCATATGAACGGTCACATGTTTGCCAAGAAGATCATCCAACAGGGCTATTACTAGACCACTATGGCCCAAGACTGCACCACTTATGTCCGTAGATCCCTCAAATGCCAATAGTTCTCCAATCTTCAACACCTACCTCCACGAGAATTATGCAACATGACCTCTCCTTATCCATTATTCACCTGGGTTATCGATATCATAGGAAAGGTTACACCGAAGGCTTCAAACGGACATGAGTTCATCCTAGTTGCCATTATTAGTTCACCAAATGGGTCGAAGTTGAGTCATACGCAGTATTGAACACCAAGAAAGTAGCCAAGTTCGTCAAAAAGAATATCATCTACCGATATGGGGTCCCACACGAGCTAGTGTCAGATAACGGGTTGCATTTCGAGGCAGAAGTCAAAGAAGTGGTCAACGAGTACGGGATTCAGAGACTTAAATCTTCTCCCTACCGAGCTCTGACTAATGGTGCAGTTGAAGCCGCCAACAAGAACCTCAAAGCTATCATCAGGAAGATGATCGAAAGTTGTAGGGATTGGGCCGATCGGATCCCGTACGCCCTCTGGGGCTATCGAACCTCAATCCGAACCTCTACTGGGGCTACCCCTTACTCCTGGTCTATGGCATGGAAGCATTCCTACCTATGGAGCTGGAAATACCCTCACTACGCGTCATGCTAAAAAATAAAGTTAGTGAAGAAGACTGGTGCCAAAGGCGTCTTAATGAGCTAGCCCTCCTATATGAAAGAAGATTAAAATCTCTTTACCACATACAGGGTTATCATCGCCGAATAGCACGATCATTCAATAAGAGAGTCGAGGACCGCGACATTCGAGAGGGCGACTTATCCCTCAAGGAGATAATAGAACCCATCTGGGACCCCAGAGGGAAATTTAAGCTCAAATGGAGCAGCCCCTACATTGTGAAAAAAATCCTATCCGGTGGTGTCGCCATGCTCACTGACCTAGATGGGGAAGAGATGGCTCGTCCAGTCAACCTGGAACGTCTCAAGAAATTCTACCCCTAGTTTGAAATTTTGGCACTCTACGACTCTTCTCATCCCCCTTCTATTCTAAAAAAAATAAAAAAACTCTTCATTTCCCTCTACCCAGAACTACGCGGGCCTGATCCTCTGCAAAAACTATTTTTAAAAAAAAAACTTTTTCAAAACACCGAGAGGTATGTAGGCAGCTCATACACCTCACATGAGTGCGGACCTTTCTTTTTCACAAAATACCATTCTTTTATTACCTCCGAGAACGACGGTTCATTCTAAGGAATACTTGAACAAAAGGATTATGTATGCCTTACCGATCAGTATAGATAATTCAAAATAAAAAACTCATCGAAAGGCACGGCTAGATGATCAGAAACTTGTTTATTTCATTAATAAGAAATTACAGCACAGATTACATAGGAAAAGGGATGCATAACTCCCTTCCCCCTACTACCATAAATAGCCAAATAAAATCCCCGCATATACTACACAAATAAACTCTCCAAGAGTCCTACTCATAGCTACCAGAGAAGCCTTTACCCTCATTATCCACGTCCCGAGGTCCCCAAGTTTCCCCTGCCTGAATAGAGTGCCGTAGACACTCCATGGACCGATAAGCCCGAACCATCTTCGAAAAGACCACAACACCCCCTTCCATGGTGTTAGATAAAAAAAATCTTTGTCCAGTCTCCATTGCCAACATCTTTCTAACTACTTTCCTCCACAAACACTTCATATAATCTTTGGGGACATGCCAAACTTTCCTGACAGACTGGGAAGGACGGGTCGACGGACGTTGATTTTCCCACAGAGATCCAAGCAACAGATACAGGTGCTCAGTCAAATCTTCTACCGAAAAGAAATTTGAGGTCTGAGGTGGCACGACCTGGGCCCAGCCAAATTGGCGCAGAAGCCACCAAGGGAAATAAAAGGAGGTCTGCCTAAGACCAACCAGCCACACATATGAATACTCTCCTAGGTCCAGAACAACCAGCCACACCAAGGCACTAACCAATACAGACCACGAGCCCCATGGTCCACAAGCCAATGCTCCCAGTTCTTAACATACAGACCAACACTGATGAAGTAGCGTGAAAAGAAGTTGGGTACAATTGACAAGGGATATTCTGGAATAGTCGTCAAGCGGAATCTTTCAGACAACCACATGACCAGCATCACGGGGCTACCTCTCAAAAAGTCAGAATGACCTTCTCTCCAGGCGTCCAGGCCATTTAGGGTCTCTGCCAGTATCACCGCCTTAGGATTACGACGGTAAGATATCCATGAAGTAATGGCTGCAAGTTGCGGGTCCACCTGCAGTTCTCCAGTCACCAGTAACAATTTTGAAACCATAACCAGAACAATGGCTCCAGCATAGCCAGCATCACCTACCTCCCATAAATGCACAAATTGCAGCACCACCGTGGGGGAGATCATTCCTCCAATAACCAATGATCTGGCCATCGGAGATGAAACATGAAGAAACCCGGTCAATAAATCCCTGGGAGGGTAGGAAAATTCGGGCAAAGTCGCAGCAACACTAGGATTTGCACCCAGCATGGCAGAAAATTCTTCGTAGGTAGGACAAACTTCATCCAACCCAAAGCAGAATACGTGGTCTTCGTGATACCAGAATTGTACCGCCGCCATTAGCAGGTTCCACTCAAGAGGCCGATTGTGCCATAGGTAGACTCAGCGCATATTGAAAGCATCATAGTCGACATTATAAGAGCACATTGCTTCCAAGGCTTCAAGGTAATTAGCAAACTCAATGATACCAGGGAGAACCATCTTGCAAGGCTAAGAAATAATGGGTAAGTAGGTGAAAATGCAAAGGTGTGATGAAAACACTCCACCCTTACCCCTTTTTATACTTGAAAACCCTCCAAGAGACATAATCCCTACAGAAATCGGAGGGAATCCTACCCCACAAGGTACCAAAGGCTGAATAGGGTACCAATCAAAGCATTTAATTGATGGGACTGAACTGAACTACCGATAGGCAGGACAGGGTGCTTGCCGATCGGCATTCCCCTATTTTTAGAAATTTCCCTTTTTCCTCTTTTGTCAAATCAGAAAACTCAATAAAAATAAATTGATATTCTCAACAGAATTTCAAAATCCCTTTAATTTCCCCTTTTTAATCAAAAAATTTCCTTTAAAAGATTTCAAAAAATATTCCTTTTTACGGTCTCAACAGCAAAGTAAAAAGCACATGTGCATGCATTCATTCATCATTAATAAAAGATAATCAAAAAACTTCGTTGCATTGCATATATATGTTTTCTGTGTTACATCATCTTTGCATGAAATAAAAAGAAAAAGAAATAAACAGCGGGACTTAGCCCGAACCTACATTCTCTCTCGCTCTCTCTCACTAAGAGCTTCCACCCCTGCAACGTGCTCTCTTCCCCCTACGGTGAGATGATGCGCCACCACTACCCAAGCCAGAGTCCTCTCCGGACAAAGCAGAAGGCACCAAGAAAGAAGGAACAAGAACTGCATCCCGAATATGGGCAGTCTCCAAAGATATCCAGTCTCTGATGTCCTTTAGCCAATTGGTCGACAACCGAACTTGCTACAAGAAAAGGCAAAATCAGTATCGAAACAGAGGTGACCAAAACAAAAAATAAAGAAGGAGAAGAACAGAAAGGTATACCACAAGTTAGAGGACCTCCTCTGTCAAACCCAACTCCTTCGAATTCATCTCATGAGGATGGTGCAACATAGGCACCATCCCTCCATCAGCCCGTCAAATGTTGTACGAGGGGGTATGCAACCGCACAAAAGAAACCTCTGAAGTCATCGCAGTCGCAGATGCCATCGGACCACCGCCGCTGTGGGAAGATCCCACCGCCCGACTCGAACCCGCAGGAGGGAAAAGAAGGGCATCATATATGATGGGCGCCATCAACCAACTCGTCACAAAGTCCATATAGTCATACAGCGCATCCGTATCGATGTACAATAAGTAAGACTCGCCGATCATCGCAGCGATCTTTTCATCCTTCGACAGCACTCGCTCCCACATCATAGACATAGGAGGTTATGCAGGTGGCACCACCACCTCCTCCTCAGCAATTTGACAAACTACCCACTCCCCGAGGTACCAGGAATGGACGAACTCATGCACCAACAAATGCCTTATCCGGACATTCACCCCAGTCTCCCCCACATCATAAATGGCTGTCCCCCGGGGATAAAAGGTCACCTGAAAATCCCCAAGTAGGCATAAATCAATACAAGACTAGAAGGTGAAAAAAACCAATACTGAAATGGAAAGAGCCTTACCCTACCACTAGTCATGTCATTCAAGACCTGATACCACCTCCGGAGAGAGAGATCCCTTCGACTGCCGATTAGCCTTACACCATCGATACAATCGACAGAAGTCCTCAATAATGTCGTACTTCCAAGAGATCAGCGGGGTATTGCACCCAATCACCTTGTAGAACCATGTTTGAACTCACAAAGCAAAAAGAGACACATAAGGAAAATGTGAATGCTTGAAAGGAAAATGCGGATGCATGAAAGGAAATGCGCAAACGAAAGAATTCCTCAAGAAGGTTTGTGGCCCCAGTAAAGGTATGCCGATAGCACCGGCTGAATGCATCTAGAGAAAAGTAAAGGTTTACCAAAATCAGACTCCCTCAATCATAGGAAGGGATGTTCGAAAACATCCTCAGGTACGGTAAGAACCTCAAATGGACGACGTCACCGCTCAACGCCACCATGAAACCTCCTAACACCAGAAAAATAAATAATCGAGCCATCTGCCTCACTTGCAGCCCATCCTCCACATCAATCACCCTGCTTAGTAGAACATCCTTCAACAGGGACAGCCATATAGAATCCCCAGAAACTACCCTCCCTACATCGCCAAGTGTCGTACGCACTACCTCCGGTCTCCCCCGTAAAGAGCGATCCACCTTTATCTTTTGTCCATCCCAATCTAGCCCCAACAGCTATTTCATGTCTATGGGAGTCATAGTCATCTCCCCGAAGCCGAAATGGAAGGTATGGGTAGTATCCCACCACCTCTCTCCCTAAGCGCACAAGACCGCTATCAAATGAGGCGTCTCATCCAGCGCAGATGCCAACCTCCAAAAACCCGCTGATGATACCACCCAACACACCATTGGTGGGAGATGCTACCAGGCATCCCTGAGCCCCGTCGTCCCGTGGGCGTGCATGTTCTTTAAGTAAATATTAGACTGGCAAAAAGGAAAAGTCTCATCAAAAGTCAAGAAAGAAAGAAAAATCACCAAAAAAAAGAAAAAAGAACAATGCCAAAGGTCAGGTTACTTACATAACCGTCAGGAACCACTTTCAAAGAGCGATGATGCAGTGGCTCCCGCAGAAAGGTCCGCTCATCCGCAACAGGCTCAAATGCATCAAAGGAGTTCTCACTCACCAAAGCAAGAGGCGCCCTGGCCCTCCACTCCATATTCACCCAATCATTAACGGTCAACCACTCCCGGTGGACTGTAGTGCTCACAAAAGCAGCCATTTCTTGAAGATCAGAATACTAGAACAATTTGCAGAAGAATCGCAGAGAGAGAGAATGCAAAGAAGCTGTGAAAAAAATGAAAGGATTCGCCCCCTTTATATAGGATGCCAAGCGCCATGCCGATCGGCACTTCCCCCCACCATATCAATCTGCAGTGACTCCTTACCTTCCCGAGGTAGCCCAAAAGTCTGTGCCACTGTCGAATGGCACCCCTCATACCATGCCGATCGGCACCCCCTTCAATTTTGTACAGAAATTCCCAGAAAATACCAAAAAGCCTCCAAAAATCCTCGAAAAATTCCTAAAAATCCTAGGAAGGATTTAGAGCATCTTCACCAAGAAAATATCACATTCCCTCAAGTGGAACCCATATTTCCCAATGGAATCCTCGAAAGCCAAGTGAATCTCCTCCCGACAAAGACCCGGAGGATCTCTAAGGATCGCCTGATCACTTCCCCAGCGGAGTTTTTTTTTAACACCAAAATAGGTTAATTCCTCTGCGAGGCCTCCTAAAGAAACAAAATCTTCCCCACATGTTAGCTCCATAGATCAAATCAAAATCACAAAGAACTTTCTCCATTCAGAATCAAAATCCCATATTTATCCACTCTTTAGGTCAGAATTGGCCACGGTCTTGGATCGTCACCTGAGTTTGGTCAAAATTGACCCCGGTCCTCCGTCGTCACCACTCTTAGGTCAGAATTGACCTCGGTCTTGGATCATCACCTAAGTTGGGTCAAAATTGACCTCGGTCCTCGGTCGTCACCACTCTTAGGTCAGAATTGACCTCGATCTTGGATCGTCACCTGAATTGGGTCAGAATTGACCCGGATCCTCGATAGTCACCACTCTTAGGTAAGAATTGACCTCGGTATTGGATCGTCACCTGATTTGGATCAGAATTGACCCCAGTCCTCGATCGTCACCCCTCTTAGGTCAAAATTGACCTCGGTCTTGGATCCTCACCTGAGTTGGGTCAGAATTGACCTCAGTCCTCGGTCGTCACCACTCTTAGGTCAATATTGACCTCAGTCTTAGATCGTCACTTGAGTTGGGTCAGAATTGACCCCGATCCTTCATCATCACCACTCTTAGGTTAGAATTGACATCGCTCTTGGATTGTCACCTGAGTTGGGTCAGAATTGACCCCGGTCCTCGCACGTCACCACTCTTAGGTCAGAATTGACCTTGGTCTTGGATCGTCACCTGAGTTGGGTCAAAATTGACCTCGGTCCTTGGTCATCACCACTTTTAGGTCAAAATTGACCTCGGAGTTAGATCATCACCTTAGTTCGGCCAGAATTAACCCCGATCCTCGGTCATCACCACTCTTAGGTCAGAATTGACCTCGATCTTGGATCGTCACCTGAGTTGGGTTAGAATTGACCCTGATCCTCAATCTTCACCACTATTAGGTTAGAATTAACCTCAGTCTTAGATCATCACCCGAGTTGGGTCAGAATTGACCCCGGTCCTTGGTCGTCACCACTCTTAGGTCAGAATTGACCTCGGTCTTGGATCATAGCCTGGGTTGGGTTAGAATTAACTCTGGTCCTCGTTCATCACCTCTCTTAGGTTAAAGTTGACCTCGGTCTTGGATCATCATTTGAGTTGGTCCAAATTGACCCCGATCCTCGATCGTCACCACTCTTAGGTTAGAATAAACCTCGGTTATTAGATCTTCACCCTAAGCCCGCAGATTCGACTTTGACCCACAGAATTGGTCATCCCCCAACAACACATCAGGTCCTCAGAATTTACCTAAACCTTTGATCATCATTCCATCCCCATCACACTCCTTAGGTCCTCAGAATCGACCTCGACCCTCTGAACCGGTCATACTCCCTCAAAAGCGTTATGTGGTGTTTATTCACCAGTCATCATTTATTTTAAACTCATCGATCGAGGGTCTCTATAGACACCCCATTACATTACCCCCAACTCTCCTTAGGTCCCTAGTACTTCCCCTTCATCCCTACAAACCCAAGTCATGTCGCGAGTACTGCCCTAGAAGCCATTGGGTACTCTCCGGCTCAGTTTGACAAAAACATCAAACTCTGAATCATGACTAAAACTGAATGAATCTTTGAAAGTCACTGAATACCCTTTCCAATGGTCCATCCCATGCGCAATTCTGACTTACCATGCGGACGAACGATCCGTTAGCATCCGAAACATGACCCAAAGGCCACCGGGCGCTCCTGGGATCTGTTTGACCTAAGTAAACTCTTTAGCTTAACTCAGGTTGAATGAATCTCTAAAAGTTATTAAATACCCTTTCCAATGGTCTACCCCATGCCCAATTCTGACTTACCATGCGGACGAACGATCCGTTTAACTCCAAGAGGTTGCCAAATGCTTCCAGGGCCCGGTTGACAAAAGTCAACTCCCTAAACTGGGTTAAACTCTTTGGAATGTCTAAGTACATCTCCTAACCTTTCCAATGGCCCACCCCGTGCGTGATTTGGACTTACCATGAGGAGGAACGATCCATTTGCGTCCGAACGATTCCCGTCCAATGGACTGACAAATGCTTTCGAGCCATATTTGACCCAAAGTTAACTCCCGAACCCGAGAGCAGTCCAAAGGACTTTTTAAGTCCTCTGAATTACCTTTCTAACTTTATGCCCCTGCACAATTCTAACCAATGGTTTGCCCTCGATAACTAATTTCCCGAAAAGACCTAAAACACACTGCCAAATGGCAGGTTCCAGACCCTGCCTATCGGCAGGTGCCGATAAGCAAGTTGAGGTCTATGCTGATCGGTAGTGACCTGAGCCTATAAAAGTAGGCCTTCACCTCATTTGCAAGGGGAGCCCAGATCTGATAAAATTCACTCTCAACGAATCATGGAACCCTCTCTCGAAGGCAGCATGATTTCAACCTCCAAATCCCTTTTTTACTTCCACTTTTCATCATCCTTTTCATCAAACTTGGTGAATTATCCACTCTCCATCATCACCGAAGTGCAAGGGATGCTCTCCAACATTCAAGATCAAGCTCAAGATCTTCAAGAAGGTCCAACTTTCTCAAACTCTCTCTTAAATTATCTTATATTCTCAATAACTTGTTTTATTACTTACCACTTTTATTATCTCATCTCACACATCCTAATATACTTTTTATTTAGTATTATTGCACATCTCCTATTTTCATATAAATAAAACCCAAAAAATAAGAAAAAATAGGGTTTGCTCATAAATTCCAAATAGGGATTCTCATACTTTTCCCACACTTTTCTCACAACTAAAACACTTTTTCTACACACACACACACTCACAAATAAGAGATCCCCCATTTGGATTTATAGGATAGACCCCACCCCTCATTTTGTATGCGACCTACGTGGACTTTGATGCCTTTATAGGCTATATAGGCATCTCGGGGTAAAACCCGAGACTTGAGTCCATTTTCTCACTTTTTCTCTTATTTTCCTATTTTCTCTAAATCTAATCTTCCTATATTCTATATACTTCCCCTTAGTGACGTATTACTCCATATGCGTTATCGTTCCATTATCACGATCAACGTGGGGATAATCGCGTAAATCTTATTTTCTAATATTATTTTTACGCCTTCCTACGAATGACTCGCTCTATCTCTTCCATGATACAAGTCGAGGAATCATATCTCCACTATATATATACACATGTACACATATCACTGGGAAAAATAAAGGAAAATAGTAAATATCCAATATATATATATACACATGCACACATACACCTCATCTCAATTGACGCCGACCGAAGCTCTCCCGAGAGGGATGCACGGGACCCGAGGATCCTTTCCTTCGCGCGCCCGCCGGCTAGCGAGGATCGGGGATGGCCACACATACGTTTCTGTACATTGATCATTTGATAGATTTATTCCATGTCTTAAATGATGAAATAATTTCTTTGAATCATACACGCAAAGCTGAGTGCATCATTTATACAAGTAGTATGGGGTAACCCAAACATTTGATTTTTTCTATCATGAAAAATCTTGATCCTAGTGATGTGACTAGATTCTCCAAAATTCTTCACATCAAAATACTGAGACAACAACACTCTAATGCTCAACAATATGCCCACACCATTCCCCATTAGGATAACATAATCTACATAGAGCACCAAAAATACCACCATTTTTCCTTCATTCTTCTTATACATACGAGTTTCATATTTGCATTAATTAAAACCAAAAGATTTGATTTTTTTATCAAATTGCATGTTCCATCACCTTCGTGATTATTAATTCCATAAATGGATGTCTTAAACTTACACAATTTTATTTTCCTGGACTCTTGCTATGAATGCATTGAGTTGTATCATATGCATGTACTCACTAAGACTATTGTTGAAGAATTTAATTTTGATGTCCATCTGCCAAATCTTAAAATTGACACAATAGATTGAATAATTCGAATAAAATTAAGCTTGGTTATTGGCAAGAATTTTTCCTCTTAGTCAATCCTTAATCTATGAAGAACCCATTTTGTAACAATCCTTGCCTTAAAGGTTTTGACTTTCCCATCTACCCCTCTTTTCTTCTTGTAAATCCACTTGTATCCGATGGTTTTATCCAATCTAGAATGTCTAAAAGATCTTAAACCTTATTTGGATACATTGATTCTCTTTGGATGTTATTAGCCTTAAGAAAAATCTCAAAATTGGTGTCTTGGAGTGACTCTTTGTATTTTTTGTGGTCTGGTTCGTGTTACCCTCATATGTTACAAAACTGTACATACAAATACACAAACCTATCGGGGTAGCATTTGACCCTCCCACTACAACTTTGACCCACTTTTGGTCTAGTATAAGTGGCACATGTATCTTTATTATCATTAGAACTCCCATTACATATATGTAATGTGCTATCAATACCCGGTTGTATTCGATCATGTATGGGTGTTTCTAAATGGATTACATGATATTAATCTCTTATCTCTTGCAAGATAAGAGATTATAAAATATCAAGAATTTGTACTTACCAAAACCGTCTAGTCCTTCCGATTCTAAAATATATTAATGTTTGTTTGTTTTTGGTAATTTATAAAAGAAATACTTATGTCCTAGATCTTGCTTACCCGACTCATTCTTCTTCACGTGTGTTGTGCAACCCCATATTCCAATATAGCGTAGACTTAATTATCACCCAATCCACATTTTTATGGGTTTGTTTGAGACCAAGTTGGGAAAATTAAAGTTTAGTAAATATGTAGCTGTTTCAAATGCAACCCCCCAAAAATTGGGAAATTTAAAGAACTCGTCATAGATTTTAACCATGTCCAAAAGAGTTATGTTTCTTCTTTACACTACTCCATTTTATTATGGATTGCTGGGATTAGACAATTAAAATGTAATACTAACCTCTGATAAGTGAATCCTAACTCTTCTAACGGGTACTATCCGTCACGATCAGATCGTATAGATTGGATTACTATTTTATGCTTACTCTCCACCTCAACCTTATACACTTTAAACTCATTAAAGTCTTCATACTTGTGGTGTATAAGGAAAACTTATCCAAACCTCAAGTAATCAAAAATGAAAATGATTAAATGCTTATAGAAACTACTTCCCCATATAGTAATATGGATACATAAATCAAAGTGAAGCAATTCCAACACATTTTTATTTGTTTAAGCACATTGAAATTTTTTATTTACGTAATGATTGTTTTATTCTAATTTATTTGGACATATGACTATTCGAGGAATAATCTATTATGAGTATTTCATAATTATTAGCAACTGTGTGTTATCCCTGAGACTCTCTCTTCTTCACCTTCTTCATACTTTTAAGGATAGAACACGAAGGTCCTATTTTAACAATGTGAATAAAACCCTTTTGTTTGATGAAATTCCCCACAACCTGGAGTTCTTTAACTAGTTCTCTAGGAGGAAGTCAAATTTTTTCATAGATTCCTCTGAGAAAAACACTTTCTAAAAGACTCTGGGAGTGATTTTAGCAAAATTTGGTCTATATTTCCCCATTGATTTTTTATCCGAGTACCTCCAGTTGCCCTAAGATGGACATCATTTGTAGATTATGCTCCCTAATGGGAGTACCATCAATAATATTTTCATTAACAAACCCTATGGCATGATTATGATCCTCAAACATATACTTGAGGTTAATAATCATGTCATAACATCTTGATATTCTTTTGTTTTTATGTTGCAACACATTGATAATTGAGTCCAATATGTAGGAGCAAGACATCTAATTAGCTTGATGCCATTTATGATAAGCCTGGAAATCCTCTTCGAATTCCCCCTCATCGGTCTTTATAGGCCATGGTTGAGTTAAAAGGAAGTTATAATCCTCAATGATTTGTAATACCCCGTATTTTCATTGCTTTTAAATTATGGGATTTATTAAATTTAATTTAGATAAATTAATTTAATTTTAATCCGGAATGTTGTTCTAAATATTTACTAGCGTGACGAGAGTTAGTAATTATTGGAAATTTGTTATTTGTTGAATATTACTGGATGAGTATAGTAATATATGAGATTTATCTTTATAATATTGTCACGTGTGAATAAAATGGCAATTTTGGAAATTTAAGTCGAGACGCGCCTGTGTCGTGTCGGGACTAAATGTGAATTAATAAAAGTAAATATTTTATAAGTTGTTCGGATGGTCGTTTTGAGTGCGCCAACGCGTCCGGAAGGGTCAAGATAGTCATAAAAGTGTACCCGGGAGTTTAGTTTGGGTCTCGGGGCGTTTTTAGGCCTAATTAGTAACCCGGGAGGGCATTTTGGTCATTTTACATTTTTGGGTAATTAAACCCACGAAAATTAGAGGAGTTATATCAGATACCTAGGTTACCTTCTAGGGTTAGAAACTCTAAACACAAGTGACGGCCATAGGAGAGGAAGGAGAGAGCTCTCAAGGAAAATTCAAGGCCCATACCGAATTTGGCACCAAACCAGACCTCTAAAAACCCAGGCAAGTGTTTATCTTGCTTATTTCTTTGTTTCATCTTTCATATTAGTTTAGGAGTAATTAAGATGAGTTTTAATGGAGGAAAACCCGATTTATGATAGGAAAATCCTTGTAGTTTTGGTCTAATTGATAATTCTGGAAACCCTTGCCATGTAGAGGAATTTAAACCACGAAATTATGATGTGTATAAGAAGAGAATTCTGGAAATAATTGTTAGAACCATGTTTAAGAGAAATTTAGGGTTCTTGAGATTTTTGCACGAAATTGGGGTTGTTAATTCATGTTTTAATCACCGAAATTCACATGCTTTACGTTGAAAATACCTAATATGATGATATAAGGTTAGTTGCATCAATTCTGGGACGATTGGGATTAGACAATATGGAAATTTTTGGTGTTTGGAGATGAAACCCGTAACTGTAGAATTTCAATTTTCGCAGACCTGCTTGATCGATCGATCGAGCCCAGAGCTTCGATCGATCGAAGGTTCGATCGATCGAGCCCTAGACCTCGATCGATCGACCACTCCTGGCAGACTCCTATTTCCTTTCTAAATGTGTTAAATTCAAATTATTGTGAGATGATTCTTGGGCATCCTTAATAAAATGTTTTGGAAGATAGGGAAGACCAGTAGGACATGTGAATAGATTTTGGGACCCTAGATGTTGGAAAAAGATTGTATTTTGGGATAATTACATAAGGGTCGGTGAATTTAAGATTTTAAGAGAGAGACACGTAAGAGAGTTACTTTGGGACAAATGTGTATACCTACTGAATTTTTATACTTGGGAGGATAGAATCCATGAGCGTTATGTAGTAAGTGGAAAAGTTCCTCAAATTAAAGTAAGATGTGAATGGTTATATGTGATAACTAAATAATGAGAAATAAATGAAAATGACGTAATTATGGGAATTGAGAATTTACCCATTATTGATATGTTAATATGAGTATAGTTATATGATTGCGTATGCATATACTATCTATGTGTGAAAATCATGCCCACGCTACTTGCTATCCCTGAGGTTTCCGCGCTGGGACAGTCTTATCTCGATGGCACCTTTATGGGGGATATTGACTTGTACCCTAGAAGATAGATATCCTTGGTACAGGCTATCGGAATGATAGTTCAGACGATCCTAAGAGATGCGGGTATGTGCTTTCCTCTTAGGGACTTGGAATCTATGATTCGCCTCATTTTGTTTGTGTGTAGGTATCCTTGGTATAGGCTATCGCAGTAATAGTTCAGACGGTCCTAAGGGACTTGGAACCTATAGTTTGTTTATGTGTTAATACAATTCGAGAGTGATTCCGAATTTGTATTCCCCTTAATAAGAGTGATATGGGGTTCGGATAGTAGAGTATGCCCGCACCATAGTTATTATGTGGGGTGATGTTTGGATATATATATTTTCGAGTAGTTAATATATATATATATATATATATGAAATTATGAAATCTGGAACTGCCTACTGTGATTTGATATGTAGGACATGGTTGATGGCTCAAATTGTAAATATTTGTTTTGAGAAAGTATAATATGAAATTGGAAAACTTTATTGATTAATAAAGTCAAAATGAGAACTTTGGTTACTAATTGAAATATTCTTTCCAAATAATGGAATCGTTAAATTTTGAATCTTACGAGTAATCTAAGATAAGTTAAATCATTGGGAAGAGTGGTGCGATAAATGTTAAGACAAACTGTTGGGAAGGTTAGTGCTATAGGTGTGCACATTAGAAGAGATGTGAGAATTTCTCAAGAGAGTGTCGCACTAATATGTTGTTGCATTGGCCTTTATCAATTTAAATACTTGCTAAACGTATTTTAAATCAAACACACTATCGGGCTCTGATCCGTTTCTTTTCATCTCTCTCTCTCTCTTGTATATATATGTATGTATTATAGGTGCCCAGCCACAGGGGCGTCTTGCTTAGGATCTCTTGGAAGGAACGCGCTGCAGCTTAGGTGGAAGCTGCAGGTCTCTTGATTAGACGACTTCGTTCATTCGGATCCACTCTTAGTACTTTCATCTAGTTGGGCATGTGTAGATCTTTCCATTATTCCGTTGTTATTGGACATTTGTATTTCAGTTATTTCCAGTATTGTTACTATGGGATTTATTCAGTTTGGATGTGTGACTTTAGATTTCGTATGTTGACATTCGATTGACGAATGTATTAAATTAATTGGATTATGTTGCATAATTTAATGTGGTGTGATTCTTACTTATTGGATGTTCTTAATAAAATAAATGATTTTTCTTTAAATAAAATTTGGAAACTATGTAGGAAAATGGTTTTGACACTTAGCTTAATTATTTAGGGTGTTTAAATTGGAAAAGTATTTTTACGACAGTGATGCTAAGAATGAACCAACTGTTCACCTTGATTTTAATTTAATAAAGGAGTGATCACCCGGTATTTAATTAGGCGGGGTGTCACAGGTGGTATCAGAGCATAAGGTTCTAGTGTCCTTAGGATTTGTACGGCTTATTATGCTTTCAGCGTTGCTTTGTTTGTTAAAGAGCCCTATGTTTAGGATTGTCGATTCCTTGACGAGATTTCGTTCGGATGTGTGCGTCTACCAAGCGATGATGGATGTTAGAAGAGGACCGTTAAGCGTACATCAGGAGGCAGGGCTTAGTTGAGCTGATGAAATATATCCGAGGATGATGACCGTAGTCGAGGTCACCTCCATTATGGCGCGAAAAGCCACGACTAGAAAGGCGACTAAGGTGCAGCAATGATTTTTTTTCAAATGCTGTTATAGTCAAATGAGGTGTGAGGGTAAACTTACCCAGCGTATTACCAAAATGTGTAGAGACTGTCAGTGGGAGATTTTAGAAACGCGAAATTTGTATGTGCCTTTAGCAAAGGAGGTAATGTACCCAAAGGTTTAGATATAGGACGGAGTGTGGCGAACTGAAAGTGAAAATTTAGAGAAAATTTTCTTGGCTTTCGGGACGAAATTATAATGGTTGGAGTCAACCACCAATTTTAGAAGTGGAATGCTATGCCTATAGGAGAACCTTAGGTACAGTGCTGACCGTATGTTACTTCCTTAACTGTTCAGGATTAGAAGCAAATGTGGTTCTGAACTCATTGAGAGAGGGAATGTCAGGGGTCCATTCGTGAATATGGATCTTAACCGTTAGCAAATTTTGTATTCGAAGATGTAGATACAAGTGGGGGGAAATGACTCCAAGTGGAAGACCAACTTGTAATAGTAGTTGATAATACTCGAAGAGGAAATTCTGATGGAAGACCAATTCGGAGGTTGACAATGTCATATTTTGTCAATATAGATGATAACGCTTCCTTATGGGGGGAAGTTAAAGGAATCGAAGAATTTAGTCGAGAATGAGATTGAATGCAACGGTGGTGGTATAGCACCACAGAAGGATGTGGATACACATCAGGAAAACCATTTAAATGCTTCAGATAGTTAAATTCTTACCAAGTGATGGTAAATTCAGTAAGTACTATTATAGATAGTAACATGATCTTTATGGCTTGAAGAGTTAAGAGAACAATCGGGATGATTTACAGGAATCGAGTTTACTAAAGTCCGAAAGGAGGAAAAATCCTAACCTGGTTACTAGGATAGGTGGTAAGTGGATTATGTACTAAGGTATTTTGTGCGGAGTGAGATCGCTCACGATAATATGTTCCAAAATGAGAAAAAGGACAGGAATACGGTGCCTAGTAAGGCAACGATTAAAATAATTTTGTTTTGGATTGGGCAGACGTGTTACGTCCGAAAACCATCTGTGCAGTCAAGATGATTGCCAGGATTGAAGTATAAATTGTATCCTTAGAGGATGAGGCATGTTTATGTGACACGAGCGAGTCACCACATTTTGTTCATTGCTAGAGTAGCATGTGAGACGAGCTTAATGCATATAATTTTAATGTTACCATTATATGAATATTTTTCCCGTGTAGTGGGATTTTTCTTTAGTGTTATCCACAGAGGATGGATGAGTATATTAACAGTGTTTTGTGCTTTATTGAGGTTACTCGTTGTAGTGATGCGATACACGAGTATAATATTATCTATGTTAAAATGTTATAAAAAAAATGGGTAGTGTGATAGTGGGCATTTATTGCAAGGCTATCGGAGTAGTTGCATTGGTGAAACATGTTTTATGTTTGTTTTGGCGAGGCTTTACCTGTAAGAAGGTTGGACTCGCACCTATATTATCTATCCAAGAGACTTCGGAGGAGATAGTGGGCTCGATATATTCGATGCCAATGTATGTATAGACTTTGTCAGTATGATTCGCTATGTATCGGGACTTATCGTTGAGCGAAAAGATTTGACGCAGTATTATGTTTAGCACTCCGGACTTAGTGATAAGGAAAGTGCATTGTTATATTTATCCTTTAGAGATGTGAGAGTTAATATTTATACCCCTATTATTAGGGAAAGGAATTTCGAGAATTCCGATTGTATGTATTCGAGGTTTATGGAATGCTATTACCACCAACCTATACTGAACAATAGTGAAATTAGTGAAACGTTCTTTGTTAAGCATAATTACGGGAAAAATTGTAACTTTTCTGTCAAGGGACGGAATAAAGGGGTATACACTATGGACGGAGGGCCTAACGAATTTGGATAACCGACAATGCTAGGTAGTAGTGTATCTGGGTGGTTCCTTGTTTGGATTTCGATTTGCGAGATATCCCACGCATGAAACTTAGAGTAAGGTTGGAAATAGGGAGACGTTTGGTCACTATTCCATGAGTTCGGTACCCTGGTCGAAATGGGATCAAGTAATTATGTATGTAAGTTGGGAGTTGAATTTTGTTTTAAGGTCGTTGGAGCCAGATTTTTTTGGTAGGAAAGCATTGAAAGTTATCCCCACGAGTTGAGGGGTGGAACTATGATAAGGAGAATTTAAGAATTTTCATTTCTAGGGTGATTGAGAGTACCCAAATGTCATAACCGCGTACAGAAAATAAGGTGAATAAAGAGTTGGAATAATTTTTAGCATGGATTATCTAGAAAGAACTTTATACTATACAAAAGAGATAACCTGTAATCATTTTGATGAATAGAGCCTTAGTGATTTGTTTTGGTTGTTGTACCTATTTGGGAAAATTGTTGTACTTATCTGAGGAAGGTTGAGAATTATTATTCCTCTTTTATTGTCATGGAATTTGAATGCCCTATTCCTTCTATTCCGTTGAATTTAGTTAGTCCTACATAAGAGAAGCCGTCGTTCGCTCTCCCAGGGCAGTCGGGGTGTTGCAAAAATGTGGGCATCTGTGTTAGATGCAGTTAAAATAGTCCGAGTCGAAGGGACGTGGTAATAGACATGTGAAATATATGTTTGTGGGACTGGTATAATGAAGTGGAAGTGATAGCTTGGATTAAACGTCACATGAGGGGAGATAATCCATACATAAGTGTGCAATTAGAATATCACGCCCTAACTTGATTGGAAGGCTGTGGTAAGCCATTCAAGAATTGGTATTCCTTGAATATAGTAGAATTTAATTGTTATGAAGCACACCCGGAGCGGAATTTTTATTAGTCAAGTGGTAGAACGACTTGCGCAAACAAAGAGTAATGATGTTAGTATAGTATAAGAGTTCCAGAAGTGCGCTTCGTGGAGAGAAGAGCACGGGTAGAACTTTCGGCATACTACAAGGAAGGAAGGGGAGTATTACGTGTCACTTAATGTGAGACATTTCAATGGAAGAATCAATGTTTAGCGAGACGTAGTGAGTAGTCTCTACATGCACTGCCCATAGGTAAGGTTTGGTTGAAAGAGGAGAAGCAACCAAAGAATTTTGTGTGTATCAACAAAATTCCTGAAATTGGAAAAGATTGGTAAAGTCGGTAAAGTTCTTGGATGGGTTGCCATCCTCAAACAGGATCAAGGGTTTATCCCGAACATGTGAATTAAGTCGCCGAGAAAGAAGTTATTAATATTCCTTTGGGATGGCTTACAATATTAACTAGTATGCCCCAGACTTCCTTTGAAAAAAAGTATCGCACCAGTGCATGGTCCGGCGCAGTATAAATTTCTAAATCGGGATGAGATTTGGTGAATCCCACCTTTGATATGGGATTTCAGGAACCATCAGAGAAAAGATTTTGTTTCGAGTAGGATGTATCACCCTTAGCCAGGGAATGAGCGCACGGTGATTAAAGATTTGTGGAGCCACGTCAAGGAGATTTTGGAATCTTGATACGATGATTTCAAGAATGCTCTGTAGAAGCATTCGTACCTATTTATCGCGTACAAGGTACTTATTAAGGTTTTGTTATGAAAGAACCTCGACTATTCTCCTTCCTTATGTTTAGAGGAGAGTAGATAATCAGAATTTTTGATCGGTCGAGAAAATATCCGATAAATGTGGTAGAATTCCATGACTTTTTTAGGCGAACAAGAGTGATCAAATGTTCGTAATATTTTCTCAGAATGGGAGTTTTGTATATGAATAAATCCGAGTATTTGTCATGTAGTGAGATGCGGCCTCCTAATGTTAGTGAGATAATGAAATTTATAATGTATAGGCGTGACCTATGAGAATGTGGTCGGTTGGGAGCACAAGATGAAGTGTCTCCAATGTGAATGTAAAACAATGTTGCTATGAGAGGAAAGCTATAGTGATTGAGCACCGTACTATGTAGATAATTTGCATACTGACAAGGATATCCAGAATTGTGCTACCTGGTAGGCCTTATTTTTCGAATTTCGGGACGAAATTCCGTTATTAGGGGGGAAGTATGTAATACCCCGTATTTTCATGGCTTTTAAATTATGGGATTTATTAAATTTAATTGAGATAAATTAATTTAATTTTAATCCCGAATGTTGTTCTAAATATTTTCTAGCGTGACGAGAGTTAGTAATTATTGGAAATTTGTTATTTGTTGCATATTACTGGATGAGTATAGTGATATATGAGATTTATTTTTATAATATTGTCACGTGTGAATAAAATGGCAATTTTGGAAATTTAAGTCGGGACGCGCCTGTGTCGTGTCGGGACTAAATGTGAATTAATAAAAGTGAATATTTTATAAGTTGTTCGGATGGTCGTTTTGAGTGAGCTAACGCGTCCGGAAGGGTCGAGATAGTCATAAAAGTGTACCCGAGAGTTTAGTTTGGGTCTCGGGGCTCTTTTAGGCCTAATTAGTAACCCGGGAGGGCATTTTGGTCATTTTACATTTTTGGGTAATTAAACCCACAAAAATTAGAGGAGTTATATCAGATACCTAGGTTACCTTCTAGGGTTAGAAACTCTAAACACAAGTGACATCCATAGGAGAGGAAGGAGAGAGCTCTCAAGGCAAATTCAAGGCCCAAAACTCAACGGTTTGCACCGCCGCCACCACCAACGCGTAGATCGCGAGACGAGGAACGCAACCATACCGAATTTGTCACCAAACCAAACCTCTGAAAACCCCAGCCAAGTGTTTATATGGCTTATTTCATTGGTGCATCTTTCATATTAGTTTAGGAGTAATTAAGATGAGTTTTAATGGAGGAAAACCCGATTTATGATAGGAAAATCCTTGTAGTTTTGGTCTAATTGATAATTCTGGAAACCCTTGCCATGTATAGGAATTTAAACCATGAAAATATGTTGTGTATAAGAAGAGAATTCTAGAAATAATTGTTAGAACCATGTTTAACAGAAATTTAGGGTTCTTGAGATTTTTGCATGAAATTGGGGTTGTTAATTCATGTTTTAATCACAGAAATTCACATGCTTTACATTGAAAATACCTAATATGATGATATAAGGTTAGTAGCATCAATTCTGGGATGATTGGGATTAGACAATATGGAAATTGTTGGTGTTTGGAGATGAAACCCGTAACTGCAGAATTTCAATTTTCGCAGACCTACTTGATCGATCGATCGAGCCCAGAGCTTCGATCGATCGAAGGTTCGATTGATCGAGCCCAAGACCTCGATCGATCGACCCCTCCTGGAAGACTCCTATTTCCTTTTTAAATGTGTTAAATTCAAATTATTGTGAGATGATTCTTGGGCATCCTTAATAAAATGTTTTGGGAGATAGGGAAGACCAGTAGGACATGTGAATAGATTTTGGGACCCTTGAAGTCGGAAAAAGATTATATTTTGGGATAATTACATAAGGGTCGGTGAATTTATGATTTTAAGAGAGAGACACGTAAGAGAGTTACTTTGGGACAAATGTGTATACCTACTGAATTTTTATACTTGGGAGGATAGAATCCATGAGTGTTATATAGTAAGTGGAAAAGTTCCTCAAATTAAAGTAAGATGTGAATGGTTATATGTGATAACTAAATAATGAGAAATAAATGCAAATGATGTAATTATGGGAATTGAGAATTTACCCATTATTGATATGGTAATATGAGTATAGTTATATGATTGTGTATGCATATACTATCTATATGTGAAAATCATGCCCACGCTACTTGCTATCCTTGAGGTTTCCGGGTTGGGACAGTCTTATCTCTATGGGACCTTTATGGGGGATATTGACTTGTACCCTAGAAGATAGATATCCTTGGTACAGGCTATCAAAATGATAGTTCAGACGGTCCTAAGAGATGTGGGTATGTGCTTTCCTCTTAGAGACCTGGAATCTATGCTTCGCCTCATTTTGTTTGTGTATAGGTATCCTTGGTAGAGGCTATTGCAGTGATAGTTCAGACGGTCCTAAGGGACTTGGAACATATAGTTTGTGTATGTGTTAATACAATTCGAGAGTGATTCCGAATTTGTATTCCCCTTAATGTGAGTGATATGGGGTTTGGATAGTAGAGTATGCCGGCACCATAGTTATTATGTGGGGTACTGTTTGGATATATATATTTTCGAGTAGTTAATATATATATATGAAATTCTGAAATCTGGAACTGCCTACTGTGATTTGATATGTAGGACATGGTTGATGGCTCAAATTTTAAATACTTGTTTTGAGAAGTATATTATGAAATTGGAAAACTTTATTGATTAATAAAGTCAAAATGAGAACTTTGGTTACTAATTGAAATATTCTTTCCAAATAATGGAATTGTTAAATTTTAAATCTTACGAGTAATCTAAGATAAGTTAAATCATTGGGAAGAGTGGTGTGTTAAATGTTAAGACGAACCGTTGGGAAGGTTAGTGCTATAGGTGTGCACATTAGAAGAGAGGTGAGAATTTCTCAAGAGAGTGTCGCACTAATATGTTGTTGCATTGGCCTGTATCAATTTAAATACTTGCTAAACGTATTTTAAATCAAACACACTATCGGGCTCTGACCCGATTCTTTCTCTCTCTCTCTCTCTCTTTCTTGTATATATATATGTATGTATTACAGGTGCCCAGCCATAGGGGCATCTTGCTTAGGATCTCTTGGAAGGAACGCGTTGTAGCTTAGGGGAAAGCTGCAGGTCTCTTGATTGGATGACTTCGTTCATTCGGATCCACTCTTAGTACTTTCATCTAGTTGGGCATGTGTAGCTCTTTCCATTATTTCGTTGTTATTGGACATTTGTATTTCAGTTATTTCCAGTATTGTTACTATGGGATTTATTTAGTTTGGATATGTGACTTTAGATTTCGTATGTTAACATTCGATTGACGAATGTATTAAATTAATTGGATTATGTTGCATAATTTAATGTGGTGTGATTCTTACTTATTGGATGTTGTTAATAAAATAAATGATTTTTCTTTAAATAAAATTTGGAAAGTATGTAGGAAAATGGTTTTGACACTTAGCTTAATTATTTAGAGTGTTTAAATTGGAAAAGTATTTTTACGACAGTGATGCTAAGAATGAACCAACTGTTCACCTTGATTTTAAATTAATAAAGGAGCGATGGCCCGGTATTTAATTAGGCGGGGTGTCACATGATTAAGACAATGTCTAAGTTTTATTTTGAGTCTATAAAGTTCATGCAGTTAATTTGTTTTCCTTTAAGATGGAAGTAAGTGGGTTAAATGCTAAGCCCATAGTCAAATAAGATAATCATAATTTTAAAATAAATATATTTCAAATTGTATATTAAGAGATTTAACTTCAATTATATTTAAATTTGGATTCCCTCTACCACAAATTATAACAATTCTCGTCGAGCATCCTTGTTCCCTTATGACGTGAGATTTCCTGATATGAGCTTAAATAACCCCACCATGAACTATAGATATTTTTATTTTTCAATTATATTCTCTAGACATTCCAGGAATCTTGTGTCCTACATAATTGAATATCCGACGTCGTTTGCTGCCATATCTAATGATAGTCACTTGGATGGTAAGTATATAATTAGTTATGTTTAAGAAACTACCATCAGTTCATTGATTGAAATTAAATCTTCTCATGTTAAACAACACCAATTGGGGAACCAAACTCTGTCACATTTAATTTCAAAGAATTGAAACTTAACAATATCGAAATTGATGTGATGCCGTGATTAATTCCCTTTAATATTGAGGAAAGATACATACCAACATAAGGAATCAATCAAATTACATTTTCAAACTATTGATGGAGACCATGGATTTCCCACGTAATATTTTAAACATAAGGTTGTTTTGAAAAAAAAACTCATGCAATGTTCAAATTTATTCACACTATCTGGCTATTATAATTCACCAAACATAAAACCTTTTTTAAATTAAAATAAAAGTCGAAGATAAAAATTTAATTGATACCAATAAATTAATTACTTGGTAAAATTAAATTGAGAAAGTAGAAAATAAAAATAGATTTCCAAGTAATCATGATATAGGTATATCTCCAAATTAGAAAATCAGTTGTCCACAAAGGGTGTAACGAATTAATTAATTAATTAGTTATGACAAAATTATGCAACAAATAATTGAGAGATATAAGAAAATATACTTTAAACAACAGAGCCCTTGTAACATCCCGTGTTTTTATTACTTATTTTAATTAATTAATTGGAATTTTTGGGAAAAATAAATTTTTGAATTTAATCATTTTTATTGGCAAAATATGTTAGTTATGATTTTAGAAGAATAGAACTTCAAGAGGAATTGAAATCGGAGTTAAAACGGATTTTATATGATTTTTTTTATATTTTGCCTTATGGCATTTTTAAGCAAAACTGTCAGTTTTCCGGGGTGATCGATCGATCGATATCTGGGCATCGATCGATCGATGCCTTCAAAAAACGTGAGCTGCAATCCATTTTTGAACGAATTTGACTTACTTTAAAACTCTTTCTCTTATATATAATTAAAGGGACGGGGCTAGACTTTTAAACACTGATTTGTGAAAACCTTAAGAGCGGAAAACTCTATTTTCTCTATCTTCTTCTACCTCAAAACCCTAGCCACCATTAAAATAAATTTTCAAGCTCAGTTTTGAAGGCCAAGGCTAATCTATCCCGAGTCGGTGTAAGAAGTGGTTTCGACCCATTTTTCGAGGGGAACACAGTCACGTAATCAGATTTTTCTGTCGAACTAATTACAGGCATGTTGAACCTATTCTTTTCCTGTAGTGTTATGTGTATTGATTGTAGCCTCCATTAAACTCATGTTTTCTAAAATAAGATATGAATATAAAGATTGAATAGATAAATTTCGGGGTTGTTTTACATGAAAAAAACTAATGGTACCGAATACTTATAACTGTGTATTCTTTGGGTTATGTCGGTGTAGTCGATTTTGCTATGGGCATGTGCATGTAGAGGAACCCTTTTTAAAGTAAATTTTGATATTTCATGTGAAACCCCTAGTTTAATTTAATTTCTTGTGTTGGAAAATAAGGATCATGATAGGACTTGCATGTAGCGATTATTCTGAAAATGATAATATTTAGGTGTCTTTGACTTCCACTTTTTAAATTAAATTATTTAAATGGGAATTTAGTATTATTATGAATGTTGTTATAATTTGGAATTGTGTTACTCTGTGGAATATGTTAATATTTCGGAAAGGTTGGGTATGGTAGATAATTGGTTTTCACCCTTGTTATAGTACACTTGTTAGGTATGGAACTAGTAAGTGGGCCTTAATTACGGTTTATGATAATTATGTATGGGACTAGTTAGTGTAAGTCTGTGCGGGTTATATAATTTGGGGTGGGGGCTGATTTTCTATATTATTCCTTTGTTGTGATGGCCTAGGATTTATATCTAGTTGGAGTGAAATTTTGTAATCATTATTTGCTTAGGATAGGACAATATTGTGTTTTGGGACCCCTTAGTTAGGACAAAAAGTTGTTTTGAGGATTTTCACATCGCTTTTATGGGTGGGGGAAATGAATGTGATCAATGAAAATAAGGAATGTGGAATTTAATATCGCAGGACTAAAACGGATACTAAAAATTTATTGGCGACATAATTTGTCTAGGGACGACAGTTTGAACGAGTCAGAGGACGAGTTATGTCGTGTCATGTGTGGAACCTTGTCATATCGCGAGGGTCGCAGGATAAAAACTGACCAGACGTCGGACTTGACAAGGGGACGGGTGCGTGTGTGAAAGCTTGTCATATCACGAGGATCACATGATAAAAACGGATCAGACGGTGGATTTGACAAGGGGGCGGGTATTGGTAATATTCTTCACGGTTAAATTAAATAAAAGTTAACATTGTTGGGAAGGTGTCTTAATTAAAATTATATTGGTGTGGCTTTTATGAAAACCTTACGAGTAATTGTGAATTTATTTATGGTGATTAATAATCTCGAAATTAAAAGATTCTATTGTTATAGTTGATATATATAGAACTATTGTCTGGGTTCAAGGACCCTATTTGAGGAGAGTAGCCGGTTTACATGATCGGGGCTTTGGCTCTGACACATGCGTTGACTAATCTTTTTCAGAATTTTTGGGAGTTGCTGCATAGGATTCATTGGAGATATTTTGGAGGTGCAGCTGTATTTATGTTACTGCTTTAGTAGTTGGATTTTCTCTTTCCATTCAGTCATTTTATTTATGAGACCGTTTTGGAGTTATTGGGCCTTTTTGGTTCCAAAGTTGTTTTAAGTTTTCAGTTGAATTCATTTATTTCATTATTGAGATGTTGGGAGATTATATGATGGATTTAATCGCATTTTGGAGCATTTTCGGTTTAATGTCATTTCATATTTGGGTTTAATTAAAATAAATTATATTATGGATTAAAATTTGATGTCTCATAGATGCCACATGCTAACGATGGTATTTTATTTACTCATGCCCGGCTTAGCTTTGGTGGCGGCCGACGCCAGAAATAAGCGGGTGTGACCGCCCTTTGGTATTAGACATTCATTAAGGATTAATTTACTTTAAACACAGAGCCCCTTGGTAGAAGAGTTCCTGAGCCAAAAGTGTCCCAAAGAGACTTTAATTGTGAAAAGTCATGTTTCCTAGATAAAACCATAACCACCCCTTTTATTGGAAACTATCATGGATGACCACCACCATATCATTTAGGTCCAACCACTATAATAGTTAGGGCTCCTCATATAGTGGCTTGGGACTATTGTGATTCCCATAGCATTTTTTCTTCCTGGTTACTTTTTATGTTTCTTTAGTCTTTCTTTTGATACTTCCTAAACCCTCCATTAATTGACCTACAACCTGAGCAGAACTCCATGGACTTCCTCCACCACCATCATACTCAGTACAATGCAGGATAAAAAAATTACATATCCTCACATACTCCCCCATTACATCAATTAAGTCCAATAATTATAAAACCTTAATTATTTCCACCAAATTGAATCTAGAAGAAAATGTGACTATGGATAAACCACCATAGGATCCGTCTATATAAAACACATTCATTTTACCATGATGGAAGGGATAAAATCATTAAAAATCTATAAAACCATGTTGTGAATTATAAATAAACATAAACATATTTTCTAACATGTGAACTAGGTTTGAATGGTGGACAACATTGACCTTTCTAAAACATGTAAACTCAATCATCGGGACCCTAATACCATGGGGATTGGAATTAAAAAAATCTTTTCAACCCAAAAATTTTGTAACATCGTGCATAAGAAAGTGAAGAGCACGAACTAAGTTTAAACCATAAACATAGGATTTTAAATCACGATACATTTTAGGATCTTGTACGTGATTCAATTGGGAATAAATAAAGTTTGTAGATGTTCAAGGGCTTTCCATACCCTCCAAAACCTTCCTAGATATTCTAGTACATTATCCACCCAAAATAGAATGTGTCCCGACACTCTTATAAATGAATACTGGTGTTTTGAGTGAGATATTAACTTCTATCTCTACACGTGTTCAGAAAAACATGAATATAATTTTCCTCCCCAACTCTAACCCTCAATAATAAGCATATTTTCTAAAACCTTAGTTTTCACCAATATACAAAGGTACAAGTAGTTGTCTTAGGATAAAATAGGTTTTCATAGCGTCTGAACCTACTAGGGTAAATGGACAATACTTGGCAGAAAAGACTAAATACTTAATTTTACTTTCACATATGTACTAAGAAATCCCAAATTACATCCGTGTAATTTATTTCCTTTCACCATTTAATTTCAATTAATTTAACAAAATAATCACAACTACATTCCAATTTAATTATCTCAAAATTACTCGAATGACGAGGTCTTTTCTGTGGCATTGTATAGTACATAATATGATTCCCATCGTTAATTATGCATTACTTTCTTGGTTAATCAATTCGAAGGTAATCCATTTAACACACTTATCAAAATTATATGACTAAAAACTTAACTTATTGCATATAAAAGGATTTCTCAACTTGTGGAGATTTAGATCCTAAAATTTAATCGCACCCGTAATAACCAAAGAAATTATTTTTCAAGCATTCCTATCAGTATAACCCTCGGGATTAAGACTACTCCCCTTTGGAAACATGTGAGATTATGAAAGGCTAATCTCTTCAACACCTAGACATGAATTTCACCCGTGGTTGTCATCAATGTATTCTCGATGTGCGCATTACAATCCTCTTTAAACTATTAGTCAAGTTGTTGAACCATCAGAGAGGTTCCTATAGCTTATGATGGACAACTAGGATTTCTGTCAAAATTTTACCAATATTATGTGAAATCCTTATCTAATTGTGAACTTTTTAATTGTACTAAAACTAGAATTCCATTCTCCTATGATCACGTTGAACCTAACTCATCGGAACTCCTATTAAGTCCAATTGACCTACATTACTTATTATATATTTAAGAGAAAATATAAGGCATTTTCACAAATATGATTGTCAATTTCAAATGTACCTAAAACACACTTATTGGCAAATAAAACCATAACATTACAATAGTGATGATATAGAGCAGAACATTCATAAATCATTTGACGTATATAGAAATAATGTCTTAAGCTCAAAAAGTCTAAAAACAAACTTTTAACAAGGATAAAACATATTCAACATGAACAATAAGAAGACCTTAAAAGTTTTCAATATGTTAAAATGGATAATATTACACATAACAAAAAAATTTAATGCTTGTTAGACAAAGTTGCTTCCTCAAGGATGATAAATGAATTCCTTTTTAATGAGAAACAACGGGTTATGATTCAAAAAGAAGTTTTAAAAGGTGGTTTTTAAAAGTTGATTGTTTATTTACAACATTCAAAGTAATTTAAATTTCTTAAGTGGAAAACCTAGGTCCCCTTGTAATTACAATTAATAAAAAACCTTGGCCCACTTTTCATATGTGCCCAATCCCCATTTTCCACTTTAGAGAGATAAAGGAAAGTTTTGAGAGAGAGAGAGAGAAAAAGAGAGGAGGTGGTTCCAAGAAAAAGGTTATGGATATCTATTTTTAGAAGCGTTTAAGAGGAAGCTAAAGGTTATTGTTCATTAGGCCAAAAAATGTCAAGGTAAGGTACATGTCCTATTCCTCTTATTCTTTGACCGAAACCATAGTTTTCATGTTTTCTATTGAATGAGATGATCCCTTGTTTGTATTCTGATCTTAAGCCATGGAGTTTTTATTATTCATCTATTTTTCATGGGTTTATTGTCCATGGACAATTACTATTCAACGAGGTTTAGAGGACATGGTGTTTTATTTTTCATTTGGGATTTGGATACCTTGTAATGTTACTATCCATCTTAATTCATTGATATAGTAGTTTTCTCTTAGGATTATTGTTCAGAGATTATGTGTTGAGGATATGAGACATTGAGGATATTTATATTTGATCTTATGAGGTTTTATCTTTGATATTCGGGGAATGGAGTTATGAGATAATTAGGGTTTAAAACAAATGTTTCTCTAAAATAACTTTATTGATTACTGATCAGGAGTTAAAACTCTTTCTTTGAGGCTGCGGAGTTTAGGTAATACCATATTGTGCCTAGGTATTTTTTGAGTTAGGACTAGATACTAAGCTTACGGAATGATTTGGTGAGGACAAGGTGTCATTGCCTCATTATGACTTCTTTCTTAATGATTTGTGTTATAGCAGTTAGTTCTATGGTTATTGAGCCTAGGACTAACTGTGGGGATTGCACCGTCACAGATCTCGACCAAGGTGTGTAGTTAACAACATATCGTGTTACCTTCATCCTGGATATGGGAAAGAGTGAGGATGGGACCGATGGCATGATAAGGTCAAATATACATAGAATAAGGCGACGAATAATGACAGTTCTAAAGTAATAAAACAAAAGCTGCACAATATGAGGTGAACCAAAGGATAATTAGCCTTGGGAGAAGATGTGTAGTGGTGAACTAAAGGTGAATCATCCTTAGGTCATCGAGGTTACTTAAGGGTTTGGGAAATTTATGTTATTTTCCTTCCTATTTATTTATATTGCATCGCCTTGCTTATTTTCTATATTCATTTCCATTGCATTGTTAGTATATTCTTTTCCAGAACTAATATTGACAGGTGGGTGAGGACTTTGATATAAATCTTATTAAGCTATTTGATATTATCCCTTCCATGTTCCTCATTTCCTCAAGATAGAGGACGTGAAGGTTGTTAATGGATTAGTATAGTTCCATTGATAGGGGAGTAATTAGTGTTCATAGAGGCATTGTGGATCTAGAGATTTATTTTAGATGTTTTACATAGATTTCACTCTTAGTTGTAATTAATCAGCTTTACTGTTTGACGTTGACGTTGTATGAGAAAAGATTCTCATGGCAGATATATATATATATTATGCATTATCCACTTTGTCCAAGTATCCGCTATATTATGCATTATTAAATTGGGACAATTTATAAGTCTGCCAACTTTGAGGATGAGCTCGAGGCCTTTATAGAGTCCGTTGCATGTAAGTTGTCTTAATAACAATGTTTTAAAAAATATCATGTGAGAATAAGTGAATTAATGGTCGCTGACTAATCGGGAAAGCCACAGGGTGTTATAATAATGATTTTTAAAATGCTTACATAGTGATTGTCGAACTTATGGAGATTTATGTGCAATTGAATTAAAGCCCATTCATAATAATCGAAGACGTAATTATGCAAGAACTCCAATCTTTATAACCGTCAGGATTAAGAGACTATGGACCCTTTGAAACCTACGATATTTTGAAACTCTAATTTATCCAATGCATAGAATTAAATCTCACCCTGGTCATGTTGAATACATTACCGATGTCGGTAAAATCCTCTTTAAAATATTATACAAGTTCATAAATCATCAGATATATTCTCGTAGTTAAGATATATTTCTAGGATTTTAATCGCATATTTACAAATTGGATGTCAACTCCATATCTAATATGTGAACTATTCAATTACACTAGAATAAGAATTTTAATCTTCCATGAAGGAGATGTATAAAATATATTAAAAACAAATATAAGACGTTCTCACAAATATTATTATCATTTGAAAATGAACTGAACATAGCTTTATTGAAAAATAAATGCCATGCAGGGTTTTAAGAATACAAAATCCCCAACAATATCCCATTTAGTGTTAAACCCGTTCCCTCTAAATCAGTGTCAAAAGACTTTTTTGGTAAGATCAGTGTAAAAGGATCTGTGAGGTTGTCCTGAGATGTGATCTCATGAAGAGGTTACCACTCTTTATGAACTCTTGTATCAAGTATTACATTTTCTCACTGTGTTTTTCCATTTCATGCATCCTTGGTTCTTTAGAGTTCGAAAATGCATCACCATGATCACAATAAATTTTAATAGTCTTTTTCACTAAAGGAAACACAACTAATTCAATTTGAAAATTCAGGATCGAAACCGCCTCTTTTACTACCTCTGAAGTTGCATCATATTCAAGTATATGGTGGTATAAACAATGCATAATTGTTTGATACTCCTTTAACTTATGTCTTCATATTGTATGGTAAATGCATATCATGAGATCGAATTCCATTAATCTTAATATGGATAAAACATCATTATAAAATATGGTCTACTGAGTCAACCAACACATAATATCTAGTCATTTTCAAGAAATAATTTGATTTATTGAACTACAATTCTCCTCACCTAGGTTATATTGGAATCTTCAAACAATGCATATGAAAAATAATATATCCAATCTTTTATACAACCTAGAATACATGAGTCTTTCCACCATAAAGCGTAAGGTATATACTTGATCCTCTTTATATGATGAGGTGTCTTAGTATAATGATCGTTAGATAGAGTTATTCCACATAGAAAAAGAAGAAATCATTTCTCTAAATCATGCATGCTAAATTTTTTAGTGAATAATCGATATAAGTATTTGGGCTAAGCCTAAAATCCTTTTTCTCCTATCACGTAAAATCTTGATCCCAGCAATATGACTAGTTTCTCGCAAATTCTTCATGTAGAACTAAGTGGACAATCACACTCTTATGCAAGATAAAATGACACCATGTTTCCTTCATGCTTCTTATACACATAAGTTTCATGAGTTCATTAATCAAAAACAAAATATTTTATTTTATGATCAAAATGGATTTTCTAGGACCTCGATGGTTATGAAGTCCATAAAAGGATGTCTTAAGATTGCACAATTTTCTTTTTCGAGACGCTTTCTATGAATCCCTCGGGTTGTATCGTATACATGTACTCTTTAATACTAATGTTCAAGAACATAATATTGATGTTCATTTACCAAATCTTAAAATCGAGATTCTTCGCAAAATATTAAAGAACCCGAATAAACTTTAGCTTGGATATCAACAACAAGGTTTGCTCTAAGTCAATCCTCTGTTTATGAAAAAACCATTTGGTAACAAAACTTTCCTTAAAGTTTTTGACCATCCCATATACCTATCTTTTATTTTAGTATATCTATTTGCATCCGATGGGTTTTATCCCATATAGAAGCTCAAAAATATCTCAAACTTTATGTCAATACATTGAATTCCTCTCAGTGGTCTTCACCTTATGCTAAAGTGCATAATATTTGTTTTGGAGTGCCTCGTTGTAATTTTTATAATTTGGTTTCTGTTATCCTAAACACTTACCAAAGTGTTTATCCAAATACACCAACCTATCAGGCTGATACCTGACCCACCCATTACAAATTTTCTCCACTTGTGGTCTTGTATAAGTGACACATATATCCTAGTTATTACTACTAATCCCACTACAAATAGGTAGTGTACTATTGATATTAGAATATAATCCATTATGTATGGGTGGTCTTGAACTCAATCCCTGGTATTAATCTCTTATCTCTTGCAAGACAATCATGTTATTGGGATTTTAGTTTATCCTATAATCGTCCTCTAAGTATTGAGTAATCGTACTACCCAAATCCACTTAGTCATCAAGATTATAAAATAGACCACATTTCGATCCTTTTATTTGATCTAAAAAAATACATACTTGTGTCCTAGATCTAACTTACCCGACTCATTCATTTGCACGTGTGTTAGGAAACCCCATATCGAAACATGTCATATACTAGGTTTGCACCCAATCCACATTTTTATGGGTGCCGTTGAGACCAACTTGGGAAAACAAGTTCATTAAATAAGTAGTTATTTCCATTGCATAGCCCTAAAAATAATTACGAGATTGGAATAACTCATCAGTGACCCACTATGTCCAAAAGAGTTAGTTCCATCTTTATGCTACACCATTTTATTGTGTAGTACTTGGGGTAGATAATTGGAATGTAATCCCATCCTATGATAAGTGGCTCATGAACTCTCCCAATAGGTAGTTTCCTCCATGATCAAATCAAAAAGTTTGGAATAGTTTTCATGCCTATGCTCCACCTTAGCGTTGCACACTTTGAACTTATCTAAGGCTTCATATTTATACAGTATGAGGTAAAATTATCCAAAACCTGAGTAATCATCAACGAAACTAATGAAATACCCATAACAACTTCTTCTCGAGATAGTCATATAGCCACACAATTCATAATGAACCAATTTTAACGCATTTTTATTCGAAATAATGTTTTTTCTAATTACAAAAATGAAAAAATAATCTACTAAAATTCAAATTTTTTCTGCACCAAAATTCAAAAATAAATTCCCTAATACTAAAACTTTTACCTTGTTGTAATTTTCGATAAATAGAAACACATACCCTTCATTGATCATCCTAGTTACTATAACCCCTGCAAAGAATTGAAAACATGATCAGTGGTTTCAAAATTACACACCAAGTACCAATAGGTTGGACCACAAAATATATATCAATGACAAAAGAGAAACTACCATTCTTATTATTTTTTCCAAATAATTTGGCAACTACTTCATCAAATGTGCTAATTTATTGGAGATATACACTTTCCTCTCAATTGTTTACCTAGTACCTAAGGCTTAAACATGATTTTAACGACCAAGAGTTATGCCTCCAAGTTTCTCTTCGTATTCTTCTTCTTCTTCTTCTTCTTCTTCTTCTTATTCTTCTTCTTATTCTTATTCTTATTATTATTATTATTCTTATTCTTCTTTTTCCTCCTCCTCTTCTTCTTCTTCTTTATCTTCTTTTTCCTCTTCTTCTTTTGGATAGAAGATGACATGTATCTCTTAACAACCTGAATAACAACACGCTTTACGATAATGTACTTAGTCAAAATTTATTTAAGTATTTGTGCTTAAAATTAATTTCAATTTGTTCATAGCTTAATTTAGGTAAAACTTCTTAAAGGACTATAGGAGTGATTCGGCAACAAAATCAATTTGGGTTTCCCCAATGATTTATTTTCCAAGGATCTACAATTCCCCTAATACAAATATCATCTTTATAACATGGACCCTAAAGTGACTAACATCAACTATATTGGTTTTTACTAACCATTCCATAGCATCAAGTTTTCCATCATGATATTATTCCTCAAAAATGTTCTAAGGATTTAGAATCACGATGTAATCACTTGAAATACTCTGATGTTGGTGTTAAACACATTAGTCATAGAGTCCAATATGTATCAACGAGCCATATGATTAACTTCTTGTCATTTTAGATAATCCCAAATATCCTCTTAAGATTCCCCTTTATCAATCTTTATGGGGCACGATTCAATTAAAATAAACTTAATCATCATCAGTTAAAACAGTTTTCAATTTTCTTTTCTAGTCAATAAAGTTCAATCCAATTAATTTTTTATCCTTTAACATTAATGTAAGTTGTTAAATGTTAGGCCCATTTTGACATGTGAGAATCATTACATGAACAAAATTAATTTAAATTAAATATGTGAGAATTTACTTAGCTTAAATTTTGAATGAATATGTATGTAGAGAGGGACTACCCAAATTTGAAATTATTACCAAAATTAAGGTAATATATACTTTAATCCAAATTTGGGGAAAAGTTAATCCTATAATCCAAGTGACAAGAAAGTTATTTGCACAATATGTTCATGAAGCAATAAGATACATCAAAATACGGAATAGTAAATTAATCACTTGATTTCAGGATTTATACTAGGGAAAAACATGTGACACCCCATCTATTCTAATACTGGTTGATTAGTCCTTCATTAAAATAACACAGGAATCTAGTATGACTTCATTTTCAGCATCAGTGTCGCAATAAGTAATATAATACAAAACAAATGAAACCATATATACCATGAAATGACAAAATAACTGATATGCATAAATATAAATAACGTGAACCAAATAAACTGTTGGTCACTACAAGTAATCATATAACTTAAATAACCACTATAAATAAATAAGATCTATGACTTAAGTAAGATTCAATCAACATATGGGAAACATGCCGAAAATGAAAAGCTGAAAAGAAACAAAAATCCTATCTAGATAGCAAAACATTGAGGCAGATAAGTCAATCCCGTAGAATCCACAACCACTGCTCGCAATGGCATTAAAAATCCAACCTTGTTGTCCCTCCAGTTGTTACACACCATGGATTTTTAAAAACAAAAGCAATTTGCTAGTGGGTCAAACCCCGAAAATGTTTGAAAATAATTTGCAAGTATTTAAATGCTTTAAATAAAAACATGGTGTGTATTACTTTCATAATTAATTTATTGGTTGCACTCACAGAGAGATATCCTCACTTATGATCTATGTGTCACACCTAATGCATTCATTATATCATCCTAATTATACTACCCATCCTAACTAGGACAATAAACCCTATTAAAGCCCATCCCTCTAATAATCACCATTAGCTAAATATATATTACCCTCGCTGTGAATATGTTCATAAATGCTACATACCTACGCTCGTGATATAAATAAATACACATAGCATGATACCATAGGTACAACCATGATATAAATAGATATACAAAAATATATCTCGTTTACACATACATGTATATCTCTCGCCATTTATGTATAAACTGTATACCCAGAGCATGGACCTTGTGGATATATCCGTCATACGCTATCAACCTCCAGGCCTATCACACATCAAACTGAGCCACTGGGTCAAAATATCACCACCTAACCTAAATATAAATACAAACAAGGGAGAGGATCATAAGCATACATTCGGGGGTCTCAACTATACCATATCTCACCTAACCTCTCTCTAAACCAACACATATCCTCACACATAGATATTGGACATGCAACAACACTATGGCTTGGGGAAGGATGTAACACCCCATATTTTTGACGATTTAAATAATTATGTGATTAATTATTATTATAATGGGAATATATATGCAATTAATTATTGTTGTTGGATTAATTGAATTAAAATGTGAGAAATTAATTTGTTATTAATCCAGATTTCAAATAATTATTAACTAGCGTGCCAAGGGTTAATACATATTGTTGTGAACTATTAAATATTACTGTGTGATATGTAATATGGAATTATGATATTTGATAAATTTTCGGAAGTGAGAAATATGGAAGTTTGGTAATTTAAGTCTGTCACACGTGTGAGTTGTGTCGGGACTAATTGAATGGAATAAAAACAGAATTTATTTTTATTAACTCGTATGGTCATTTTAAGTGCGCCATTGAATCCTAAAGGGTTTATATAGTCCAAATAGTATACTCGGGTGTTTAGTTTGGGTCCCGGGGCGACTTTAGGCCTAACCGGCACCCCGAGAGGGCATTATGGTAAATTATATTTTTGGGCTAAATTAATGGACGAAAATTGGGATTAATTATATCATCCAAGGAAATTCCATTAGGGTTACGAAGTGACAGGAAGTTAGAACGGCCATGGAGGGTGTGAGGGAGAACCAAATTCCAAGAGAGAAGACTCATTTGGCATCACCTTGCATAACCGTGACCACCAACGCGTAGATCAAGAAGAGAGGAACGTGTATATACCAACATCAATAATGGATCAGACCGTCATTTTCGAGGCAAGTGTTTATTACTTGCTTTCTTTGAGAAATAATCATGCTCATGTTAGTATAGGTGGAATTAATCACGATTTATATGTTAATTGGGTGAAAATTGGAGATTTAAATTATGATTAAGGATTGTTTTAATTAGTGGTTGGAATTCCTTCATGTATGTAAAGGATTAATCACAAAATTTGAGTATATATTGATGAACGAATCTGGGTTGATTGGGTTCTTTAATTGAAAATTTGGAAACTAGGGTTCATATGAATTGATTTGGGTATTTTATATATTTATGATGATATAAGACGAATTAATGATCCTAGAAGGTTAGGAATGATTTATAACATGTTAGGTGTTGATGGTTATTGATGATGAGTCATTGGGAATTGAATCTTAGAGGTTTTTAGTTTCAAAAATGGAGGAAAAAAGCTGAGATTTGGTGAAGAAGACGAGCAATGCAATCTCGTGCGAAGTCGCGCGAAGTAGTTCAAACGAGATGGTGATCTCGCACGAACTAGTTCAAACGACATATCATTCTTGTTAGAAAGACATGTCAAAGTGGTTCAAACAAAATCTCATTCTGGTTCGAACGACATGCATGCTTGTTCGAACGACATGTCATTCTGGTTCAAACCACATGTCATTCTGGTTCAAACCACAGTGTCAATTTCTGGGAATTTCCTTAGGGCCCAGTTTGGAGTTTATTGGTTTATTGGAGTGAGAGAAACTACCAAATAGTAAATTCAAATAAGAAGGCATTTTGGGAAAAGTATGTGGGAATTAATACTTTAATTATTTCAGTATAGAGAGAATGTACCTTGGAGATTACGAGAGAGATATTAATCTAATTATTTATACGTAGTAATGAGGTTAAAATACGTATGGGGAGTATATATGTAGGTTGGATAAAATACCTATAAATTATAATAGGATGTGTGTATGCCTATTATGTGATATTATTATTAAGAGCACGAATGGGTGATAACCCGGGGGTGTAAGAACCTTATAGTTAAGGGCATTAATGAGTGATAACTTAGGGGTGCAGAAACTCTATTGTTAAGTGTACTAATGGGTGATAACCCAGGGGTACAAGGATGATTATTGTTAGGCGCACTAATGGGTGATAACCCGGGGGTGCTGAATTATTATTGATAGGTGCATTAATGGGTGTTAACCCGGGGATGTATGATTTTTTGGATATGTTCACTAATGGGTCTTAGCCGGGGGTGCAGGATTAGTATATATATATATATATATATGTGTATAGGGATGATGTGACTACATATATATATATATATAAACGGACTTGTGAATATTGCTACTGTGTGAAATTAGTAGACTCGGTAATAAGAATAATAATCATTTCATTGCACCAAGTGGTCTTAGCCTAAGAGTGCAGGATTAGTGTATATATATAGGGATGATGAGACCATATATATGTATGAGTGTACTTGGGTAACATTCTACTTTGTGAGACTAGTAGAGAAAAATGAAAATGAGAAGTAAAATAATCTTAGTAAATAAAAGATTTAACCATTCAAACGGTGAAATAATGAAATTTAGTATGTCATATTAGCTATATGAATAGCGTATTGTATGGGCGATACAGTAATACTACTAGTGAGCATAGTTAGTATTAGTATGGTTTCTGACTAGTTAGACTGGGAGGTATAACTAGGGGAGACTAGATGTACATTAGGCGTGCACAATAGACGAGAGGTGAGAAACTCATGTGAGACTTCGATAACTAACATGCGTATAAGACTTGTTTTAAGAACCATCTTTAAATACTTGCTAAATCATTTTTACACATTGGGCTCTGACACGTTTCTTGTATCTCTTCTCTCTTTTGCTATATATATGTATTATATCAGGTGCTCAGCCACAGGAGTATCAGATTTAGAGATTTGAATTGCTTGACGTGTTGCAGCTATTGTGAAAGTTGTAAGTCCTTGCAGTAGACGCATCTATCCTTTCCATTCAGTTTCATCTAGACTTCTTATTTAGGGCATATGTCGCACACTTCTAGTTCTTCCATCAGAGATATTGAATTCAGTTTATTGTATGGTTTGGAGTTTTGAACTGGGAGGTTCTATCTAGTATTTTTTATTTCAGTACTTGATTCATGTTCAGTATTTATTTACATTCCTATCTGTGGTGAATGGTTTATATTTTAAGATGGAAAGAAATGGAATTACATGGTTTTATTAAATTGGAAATGTTTTGACACCTAGCATAATTTTTATATCAGGTGATTAATAGGTTAAAAAGTTTTTCGACAGTGATGCTAAGAATGAACCAACTGAATATCCTGTTTTAAATTGGTAGAGGACTGATCACCCTATATTTAATTCGGCGGGGTGTCACATTTGGTGTCAGAGCATCAGGTTCTAGTGTCCTCGGGATCTGTACGGCTTATTACGTTTCAGCGTATCATTCTTTGATGTAGAGCCTTATGATAGGATTGTTGTGTCCCCTTACGTATGCGACTTACATTCACCTGCTACGAATCATAATGGAGATGACTCGTTATACGAAATTCGGTGTCATTCGCACCCTGAACATTTTAGAACGACCAGCGAGGGCCGTAAGAAGAACTGCGGGAGGAGAAGCTCAACAAAAGACATAGAGCAATCGAGTAAGAGTGATTGGGACAAAAATCACCACGAGAATTACTTAAGTAGGAGATAGTAAAATTGACACTCGAGAATTATGGGTTCCCAGGACACAGTCATAGATAACGGTGGAGTGAATTTAGGGCCACCTAACATAGTCGATAAAGGGGAAATCAGAGGGAATCCTTTGAAAACCCATCGGTGAAGATGCGAAAAAGAAAATGAGAAAGTGTAACAGACCAGAGGAGGTAGAAAATCCAAAGGCAATTGTGTAGAGTGGGGCATGACGTCACTCATAATTAAATTTGGAGTTAAAAGCTATAGCTCTTAGGAACATCGTGTAGTAATTAGAGGCAATCACCATATATGAAGAAGTGTGTTTGAAATTTAGAGAGAAATTTGAGTAGGATTTGACTGTGAATTCTTCCATTCAATGTGGTAACAAAAAGTGAGTGAAATATTAATGTTTAGCACAATGGGTAAGATAGAAAACGATCGTGAGAGAAAGGTTGAATTGCATGATGAACTTTGTGCCTAGTAGAGGGGCATAAATTATCCAAAGGGTCTATAGATGATAAGGGACCCATGAGTAGAATACAAGTATGGATGAGAAATCCAGTAAGGATGACTAATGTTGATGTCATCAAGGTTATATGGTGACTAGTTCTTGCATTCTTTCCAGAAGAAGGAAGCCAGGAAGGTTAGAGAATTCGTTTGAAGGGATAATTGAACATAACGGTGTTAGTGAAACACTACATGGGAGTATACCCGATAGAGAACTCGTTTAGATGATTTTAAGTGATTAAATTCAAGAGGACGATGAAGTCAATCAGGCTATAGAGGCCAACAATAGTTCCGAATAGCTAGCGTAGCCAAAGGGACAATGGAAGAATAATAGTGAGTTGAGATTGTCGGTCCGAGAGAAGGACATTCCCAAAATTGTCAGTGGGACTAGTGAAGGGAAATAGTTTGTGAAGTTTTCCTTATGTGAAGGAAGTAGAACTACAAGTGTTGAGTGTGTCCACAATTGATAAGTGAGACCGAATAGATTAGAAATGGTAAACCATGCCAGTTAAGCATAACGACTGGAGGAGCGAGACTTCCAGCTAAAGAATTTGGGGTCAAGAGAATTAGGCCCAAGAAATGTATAACCCGAGAATGATGGGTTCAAGCTAGACCAATAGAGTCCTCGTTAATAGTATCATACAGTATGTCAGAGTCTACGGGACCCGGGATGTAAACGGGAGTTTTATAAAGCTATAATTGAGGCCTAAAGAGTTTGGGCCAACGTTTTAATAATGGGCGTGAAATCCACAAGATGGAATAAATCATCCATGGTGAGAGGGGACAACTATAGGATGAAATACTAGGACATATGGCGATTGCAGATGTTCATGGGTCGTATTGGCAGCCACATCCTAAGACCCTGTGATTGGGTGAGACTGGTGAGGTTTTGCTTCTTCCTTGTGAGTAAAGGATAGATTCTAGTGACATGGATGTGCCACAACTTTTATGTAAATTGGAAACCCTAAACTTCGCGTGCGAGTCGAGTTTAGTGGGAACGTTAGTTTTAACAGTCTTGTTACAAACGTATTTCTCGTTGTTAGAAGGGTATTTTGATGATTGCTCGTGAGGGAACCGGGCGGGCCCTAAGAATGTGTTTTGTTGTTATAATTTACTACTGTATTTAGTCAGCTTTAGTAGAGTTTATTATGGTAAGGTGTAGTGATTAATTACCGTATGGTTAAATGATAGTAAATATGTAGCGATATGACTATCATGTCGGATACTCCGGAAGGAGTGATCTTAGTTTTGTGCGGCGCCACCTGAAATAGGGTTGGGCCTAGACATGAGTATATATGAAACTTTCATGGTATTATAGACCTCATCGAGTATAGTGTCTAATTATATGTGATTTTTTAGCATAGGAATTTATTTGTCTGTTAAGACTTAGAATACATTATGTTCTTATCGAGCGGCGAAATATAGCTCGTTATATATCTATAGCACCAAGTACTTAGGATAGTGAGGGCGCCATGCTTCATGTTACCTTTTAAGGACATGAGAGTGGACTAGTAAACTTTTATGTCACCATACATAGATTGTGGGAAAGTACATAGTAGGTACTGAAGGCCTTACGGACCTTAACAACCGACTAGGTCAGATAGTAGTGTATCGGGGGAGTTCCTTGTTTGGATTTCGCTTTGCGAGACATCCCACGCATGAAACTAGCGAACGTCGGGAGTTGGAGAGAAGTTTGGTCAATAGTAGATAAGTTTTATATGTTGGTTATAGTACCTATAGGAGAATATATTTGAGACTTGATAATTCTTTTATAACTTAAGGCCACTAGAGTAGCCTGGCCTTAGTATTTTTCGGAATATATGAATGATGCCATTGAAGGATGGTTTAAGTCATGATTAGTGGGGCGGTTGAGTGTACCCTAGCACATCAGTATAATGAGTGTGCAAGAATTGAGGTAAGAAACTTTTGTGATGTTGTATAATGATGCGCGAGACATAGGGTGTATGGGCGCCCTGGGTGATTGAATCAGGTAGTGGATTATGATTAGCATGTGAATTCGATAACATGTAGTCGGGTAAGCCGAAGCTTATTCACGAAGTTTTTTCATAGAATTATGTTTCAAGATAAATTGAAACTTATTCAAGAGAGTATAAAATGTATCAGAATACAAACAATAGTGGTGATGGGTTACGATGTAGGGTAATATTACAAGGATAGTCTTGCAGTGGGCCACCTGATGGATTGAAAAATGGTGGACAATTTGAAACCAGTAGGGGCTTCTTCCACTAGAGAATGGAAGGCTACCCCAAGGATCTTCTCATGTTGCTGAGATGGTGAGATTATAGGTACTAAGATGCGATTGAGTACATCCTAATACCCACAGAGGGATGGGTAAGGACAAACGGTCTAACCGGATGCGGGAGAGAAAATTTTATGTGGACCCTGAGATCTTAGAGGAGGACGAGAGCAATACCTTACATTAGTGGAGTTTGTGTCCAAATAATTCCTATAAGTTCACGTTTGGGCAGAGTGCCAGTGGAAGTATGGCATGATAAACTTTGTTGTTGTCCTACTTGATAATTAAAGGTGAGGGACCAGTTATGATTACAAATGTCGGAGAAGAATCGATATTATCGTATATATTGTGTGTGAAATATTTATTGCACAATCCATTTACTTATATGAACCACACGAGATGAATTCATATGTATATCAAAAGAGGATAGATCTACTAAGATCCAAATAGTAGAAGGCAAGATAGAGAATATCTAAAACAATGTTGAAGTAGTGAAACTTAAGCAGAAAGGCTTGGGCAAGATCCTATATGACAGGGTAACCTAGAGTTTAAAGAAAACATATGTGTAGTGTTCATTATTAAGGGTACTCGATAGCGTACTATATGGGTGGTACGGAGTAGCTTATTTGTGAGCGCTGGGATGCAATGCACAATATTTTTACAGTGTTGTTTGTACCTAGTATACTTTTTCTGAATTTCGGGACGAAATTTCGTTGTAAGGGGGGAAGTATGTAACACCCCGTATTTTTTATGATTTAAATAATTATGTGATTAATTATTATTATGGGAATATATATGCAATTAATTATTGTTGTTGGATTAATTAAATTAAAATGTGAGAAATTAATTTGTTATTAATCTGGATTTAAAATAATTATTAACTAGCGTGCCAAGGGTTAATACTTATTGTTGTCAACTATTAAATATTACTGTGTGATATGTAATATGGAAATATGATATTTGATAAATTATCGAAAGTGAAAAATACGGCAGTTTCGTAATTTATGTCTGTCACGCGTGTGAGTCGTGTCGGGACTAATTGAATGGAATAAAAAGAGAATTTATTTTTATTAACTCATATGGTCATTTCGAGTGCTCCATTGAGTCTGGAAGGATCGAGATAGTCAAAATAGTATACCCGGGTGTTTAGTTTGGGTCCCGGGGGGCCTTTAGGCCGAACCGGCACCCCGAGAGGGCATTATGGTAAATTGTATTTTTGGGCTAAATTAATGTAAGAAAAGTGGGATTAATTATATCAGCCGAGGAAATTCCACTAGGTTTAAGAAGTGACACGAAGTTAGAACGGCCATGGAGGGTGTGAGGGAGAACCAAATTCCAAGAGAGAAGACTCATTTGGCATCACCTTGCATAACCGTGACCACCAATGCGTAGATCGAGAAGAGAGGAACGCGTATATACTAGCATCAACAATGGATCAGACCATCATATTCGAGGCAAGTGTTTATTCCTTGATTTCTTTTAGCAATAATCATGCTCATGTTTGTATAGGTGGAATTAATCACAATTTATATGTTAATTGGGTGAAAATTAGAGATTTAAATTATGATTAAGGATTGGTTTAATTAGTGGTTGGAATTCCTTCATATATGTAGAGGATTAACCACGAAATTTGAGTATATATTGATGAACAAATCTGGGTTGATTGGGTTCTTTAATTGAAAATTTGGAAACTAGGGTTCATATGAATTGATTTGGGGATTTTATATATTTATGATGATTTATGACGAATTAATGATCCTAGAAGGTTAGGAATGATTTATAACATGTTTGGTGTTGATGGGTATTGATGATTAGTCATTGGGAATTGAATCTTAGAGGTTTTTAGGTTCAAAAATGGAGGGAAAACACTGAGATTTGGTGAAGAAGACGAAAAGTGCAATCTCGCGCGAAGTCGCGCGAAGTGGTTCAAACGAGATGGGGATCTCGCGCGAAGTGGTTCAAGCGACATATCATTCTGGTTCGAATGACATGTCAAAGTGTTTCAAACAACATCTCATTCTGGTTCGAACGACATGCATTCTGGTTCGAACGACGTGTCATTCGGGTTCAAAATACATGTCATTCTGGTTCAAACTTCAGGGTGAATTTCTGGGAATTTGCTTAGAGCCCAGTTTGGAGTTTATTGGTTTATTGGAGTGAGAGAAACTACCAAATAGTAAATTCAAATAAGAAAGAATTTTGGGAAAACTATGTGGGAATTAATACTTTAATTGTTTCGGTATAGAGAGAATGTACCTTGGAGATTACGAGAGAGGTAGTAATCTAATTATTTATACTATACGTAGTATTGAGGTTAAAATACATTTGGGGAGTATATATGTAGGTTGGAGAAAATACCTATAAATTAAAATAGGATGTGTGTATGCCTATTATGTGATATTATTATTAAGAGCACTAATGGGTGATAACCCGGGGGTGTAAGAACCTTATAGTTAAGGGCACTAATGAGTGATAACTCGGGGGTGCAGAAACTCTATTGTTAAGTGTACTAATGGGTGCTAACCCGAGGATACAAGGATGATTATTGTTAGGCGCACTAATGGGTGATAACCCGGGGGTGCTGGATTAATATCGATAGGCGCATTAATTGGTGATAACCCGAGGATGGAATATTCTATTGTTAGGCGCACTAATGGGTGATAACCCGGGGGTGCTGAATTATTATTGATAGGTGCATTAATGGGTGTTAACCCGGGGATGCAAGATTTTCTGGATATGTGCACTAATGGTTCTTAGTCGGGGGTGCAGGATTAGTATATATATATGTATAGGGATGATGTGACTATATATATATGGACTTGTGAATATTGCTACTACGTGAAATTAGGAGAATTGGTATTAATAATAATCATTTCATTGCACCAAGTGGTCTTAACCTAAGAGTGTAGGATTAGTGTGTATATATAGGGATGATGAGACTATATATATGTATGAGTGTACTTGGGTAACATTCTACTTTGTGAGACTAGTAGAGAAAAATGAAAATTAGAAGTAAAATTGTCTTAGTAAATATAAGATTTAACCATTCAAACGGTGGATAATGAAATTTAGTATGTGGTATAAACTATATGAATAGCGTGTTGTATGGGCAATACGGGAATACTACTAGTTAGCATAGTTAGTATTAGTATGGTTTCTGACTAGTTAGACTGGGAGGTATAACTAGGGGGAGACTAGATGTACGTTAGGCGTGCACAATAGACGAGAGGTGAGAAACTCATGTGAGAGTTCGATAACTAACATGTGTATAAGACTTACTTTAAGAACCAATTTTAAATACTTGCTAAATCATTTTTACACATCAGGCTCTGACCCGTTTCTTGTATCTCTTCTCTCTTTTGCGATATATATGTATTATATCAGGTGCTCAACCACAGGTGTATCAGATTTAGAGATTTGGATTGCTTGACGTGCTGCAGCTGTTGTGGAAGTTGTAGGTCCTTGCAGTAGATGCATCTATCCTTTTCATTCAGTTTCATCTAGACTTCTTGTTTAGGGCCTATGTCGCCCACTTCTAGTTCTTCCACCAGAGATACTGTATTGAGTTTATTATATGGCTTGGAGTTTTGAACTGGGAGGTTTTATCTAGTCTTATTTATTTCAGTACTTGATTCATGTTCAGTATTTAATTACATTCCTATGTGTGGTGAATGGTTGATATTTTAAGATGGAAAAAATGGAATTACTTGGTTTTATTAAATTGGAAATGTTTTGACACCTAACTTAATTTTATATCAGGTGATTCATACGTTAAAAAGTTTTTCGACGGTGATGCTGAGAATGAACCAAATTAATATCCAGTTTTAAATTGGTAGAGGACTGATCACCCTATATTTAATTGGGTAGGGTGTCACAAATGAATCCAACTCATATTAGTTAATGCTAGGGTTGACCGCCCAGTATGCCTAACCTCTTACGATAGCACCACCAATAGGTATGTTCCAAATAAATGCACATGAAAGCAGATATATAAATATACAAGAAATCTCGTAATACGTGTATATATATAAAGTACTGACTACGTACATAGATCCTATAGCATACTAGTCCACCAATCCTGATGTCTGAAATGACTTCTCGATTATAGATATTAGTGCTCACTCACTTAAAGTCCGATTCATCTCACCCTAACATATCTATTCGTTGGCCTAACACATGCACCAACCCCTGGAAATATTCCCTAGTAGTCTACATCTACCACTGGAGCCCATATGTCCATTCTAAAACACTAACGGTTCAAAACAATGGACAATAAAAATTCGAGCAGGCCAACAAACCAAATCAGGTTGCTTGGCAAACCGAACCAATTTTCTCCCCTAGAGACCAGTTCAATTTGTTGGGCTATCAATCATCTTCTTCCTTAGTTTTCACCACTTAAACCCTCCTGTGGAGGTCCCAATCCTCCTAAAACATCAAATTGAATTCCCACGTCATTATAAAACTATCCTAGAAACATTATAACACATAAATAGACCCAAAATCGTAGGATTCCATTGAATTCCAAATCATAGGTAAACTCTAACAATGCATAATCAATCTAACCTTGAAGTCCATTAATTTCTAGCACCTTATCAATCTTCCCATGTTCAATATCACGAACCCATAATTTAATTATTAAATTGTTAATTATCAAATATCAGTCATCATTAACTATAATTAGACGTTCACACAAACCTATTTCAATTAATTAATTCGCTAAAACTTTAATCTTTTCAAATCCCATATTTGTAATTATGAATGTAATTAACCATGAAATATGCAATCTAAATCAAGTAAACACTTTCCTTTTAAATCTGAATCCGAAGTCTCATTATGTAAGGATGATTTGAATCTAAAGATTGGCTCTTCTCCTCTGTTCTTCAAGTTCTCTTCTTCCTTTCTTCCTTTTTCTCTTCCTTTAAGATCTTCCTTAATCATAATTATGCAAAGGCCAAAGGTAGTTTGTCATACGCCTCCCTAATCCTTAAATACTCCCTAATCAAACCTTAATCCAGTTTTTATGTGTATCCCTAAGGGTAAAAAGACACCCAAATCGATATACAGGTCCTACTACATTTAAAAAGCCCCTGAAACCCGACCATATCCTGCGAGTACCTATTCTAGACCACTTCAACCCATTCCGGATCATTGATGCATTTAAAAAGGTCATCCTAGTTACCCAACTAAAAATACATCGTCATCCCATTAATTAGGCCCAAAATGTGAGTACAGTATGCATTGCCCAAAAACTATATAAGTCCACCGATGTAACTCTCTATCGACATAATATAATAAATCATCGCTTTCTACACATAAACAGTATATCATAATTCACATATCCTTTTACTTAGGACACACATGTAAATAACAGAAATGATAAATATTAATCCCTTACTTGCTAATTAATATTTCTCGAAACCAATTTTTATTTCCCCAATTAAATTAATAATTAAATGCACACGTGGAAATTAAGTAATCGTAAAAGTATGGGGTCTTTCATTATCCTCCTAATAACGGAATTTCATCCTCAAAATTCAAACGTACTAGCCACAAAGATCTTTGATACTTTTTTCGCATGCCATCGTTGTGCTCCAATGTCAACTCGACAATATTATGGTGTCCCCACTATACATGCATTAATGTAACCACCTTTCACTGAATCTTTTGCATGCTATGACCCAAAATGATAACCAATGTCTCCTCATAAGAAATGTTTGGATTCGGGTATATCTCCTCCAGCACTATATATTAGTAATTCATGTCATCCCTGAGATACCTCTTCAACAATGACACATGAAACATAATCAATCCTCTATAAATTCTCTGTAAGGCAAGCATATACTCAACTGGTATTAACCTATAGATGATGGGAAAAGGCCACACTTACCTACGCGCCAAATTCCCCTTCTTCTTAAACTGCATCACTCCCTTCATGGGACATACCCATAATAGTACCTGATCACCCAAGTCCAACTCCAAGAATATTTGATCCGTATCTACATAACTCTTCTGATGATGCTGAGCTACCTGAATATGACTCCTAATCAACTCAATATTTGTTAACGTCTCCTGAGTTAAGTTCATCCTGAGAAGATTATTGTTCCCCACCTCTAACCAGTAAGAGGTTGAATGAAAAGGTCTCCTATACAAAGCCTCAAAAGGATCCATGCTAATACAAACTTGTACGAGTTGGTATACACAAACTCTACCAATGGTAAGTATTTCTCCCAACTACCCTAGAATCCAAAATACACTTCCTCAACCTATCTTCCAATATTTGATTCACCCTCTCTGTCTGCCCATTGGTCTGTGGGTAATACATCGTGCTCAAATGCAACTTTGCTCCCATTGCTTCCTGAAATCTCTACCAGAAGTGGGACGTAAAGATCTTATCCTGATCTGAAATAATGTTAAGAGGCATCTTGTTCAGTCTCACTATCTCTTAAATGAAAAAAAATTTGGGCATACTGTCAGGTTGTGTAATCTACCCGAACAAGTGAGGAATGATCTACATCGGTATACTTATCCATAATAACCCATATGGAATCATCACCCCTTTATAAAATTGGTAACCATGTGATAAAGTACATCGATATAGTATCCCATTTCCACACTGTAATATCCCATGGCTACAAAACCATGGTTAGTCTTTGATGAACAAAACTTTAAAATCTGACAAGTGGTACACATGGAGACAAAATCTGTTATGCCCCACTTTATACCAATCGACCAATATTTCCTCCTCGTATAAAGATCTTATCCCCTTCAGAATGAAATGAGAATTATGACCCATGTGCTTCATCCATAATTGAGCGCCATGGGTCCTAGTCATATTGGAAGATCAACCTCCTATTAAAACATAAGCCACCCTCAGAACAAACTGTGTAGGACTCTGCTCCGCCTGCTAAAAACTATTGTATCCTCTTTAGATAAGAAGGATCCTCGGCCTAGTCCTTCATTACCTTTAAAACGATCTTAGGCTTGACGGTCATCACTGCCATATATTCTCGAACTACGTCCTCCTCCTGACGAAGCTCAACCCACTTCGCCTTCTAAACAACTGTCAACTGTCCTATAGGCATACGTCCCAATGTATTTGCCACCACATTAGCCTTCCTCGAATGATATTGAATATCGAATGGATAATCCTTCATTAATTCAATCCATCTACGTTGACTCATATATATCTCCTACTGACTAAAAAGATATTGGATTGATATATGGTCCGTGAACAACCAAAATTTCTCCTAAATAAATAATGCTCCAAATCCTCAAGGAAAAAGTAACTATTGCTAACTCCAAATAATGAGTACGATAGTTCTTCTTAGGGGGCTTAAGATTGAGAGATGCATTAACTATAGCTCGCTCCTCCCATTATAGATCTACCCCAAGACCTTGTAAGAATGTAAGAGTAAAAATAAAGTACTCCACTCTTCCCTGGGTAATATGAGCACTGGTGCTGAAGTTAACTTGTCTTTTAGCTCATCAAAAGATAAGTGTCAGTGATCATCCAAAACAAAAGGTACTCTCTTATGAGTCGAATTTTTCAAAGTACCCGCAATGTTCAAAAACCCTCTGATAAACTGATGATAGTAACCATAAAACCCCAGAAAACTACGAACCTCCGTCAGCGTCGTGGGTTAGAACCACTCCCTCCCCTATGACACCTTACTTAGATCCACTGAAAGCCCTCTCTCAAAGATAATTTAACCGATGAATTGTACCTCCCGCAAATAGAATCTGGGTTTCTCAAACTTGGCATATAATTAATGATCTCACAAAGTCTGAATAATCATATGCAAGTGCTCTACATTCTTTTCCCTTGTAGAGAATAAACTAAGATGTCATCTATGAACATAATGTCAAAATAATCCGAGAAATCCCTTAACACTCATTTCATGAGATCCATGGAAAATGTTAGTGCATTGGTTAGCCAAAATAGTGTAACCCTGAACTCGTAAGACCCGTATCACGTTAAAAATGCAATCTTAGGGACATCCTTTTCCATGATACGTAACTGATGGTACCCCGATCTCAAAACAATTTTTAGACGTATGCAGATCCTCTCAGCTAATTGAATAAGTCATCGATACACAAAAATGATTACTTATTTCTAATCGTGACCTTGTTCAATTCTTAGTAGTTAATACACAACCTTAATGACCCATCTTTCTTTCTCATAAATAGTATTATGGAAGCCCAAGGTTATGTACTCCAGGGGATAAAACCCTACCCCAAAAGATATTGAATCTGATCTCTCAACTCATGCATCTCTAAAAGAGCCAAACGATATGGCACACGTGTTATCGTTTTAGTCCTTAATGCTAAATCGATCATAAACTCAATCTCCCAACTCGACGATAACCCCAATATATCCCCTAAACCTAAGGATAGATTCCAACAAGACAACAATACCCTCTGAAGTCTACTCCTCTATATAATATAAATTTATGCTCGAACCTCCCTCTGGACGAGGCTTCTCCACTAGAAACATAGCATGCCTTGGAATGGAGAACATGATAGTCCTATTATATAGTCTACCATCACTCTTTATGTCACTATCTAGTCTATACCAAGAATATCATCATACTCATGCATCTCTGAAACAAGAAAATTAGCTACTAAGCATAACCTCCCAATGTCGACACCCACTCCCCTGCAGATATAATAAATGAGAGTGCCGCTCCCCAAGATGTTGTGTCCACTAAACCTATCCCTTATGGGAATCTAGTGCTAACAAAATAATGTGATGCTCTCTTATCGAATAATACCCACCCCTAGTGCCCATTAATAGGAAACATGCCCTCAATTATTTGACGAGCTGGTGATAGAACTGGCCCAATGATGGTATAGACAGGCCCAAACTGTAATTGGCCCTATTGAGGCAATACTGCTGGAACTTCTATTAAGGTTGGAACCTGTGATAACTATTACCCCTAATAGGCATCCTATTATGGACCCCTAGCCCTATTTGAACATACATGCTTCATGTGGGCTTGCTCCTCACACATGAAATATCTCCCTAAAAAACATTCCTGCCTCTATCATTTGCCCTACTATCCCTTCTAACCACAACCCTCCTAGCCTCCAATCTGGATCATCGTCCATACTAGACCTAATGATCATTTTGTTGGCCATGATGGCTCTACCTAAAACTACCATCACCCGTCTTGAACCTCTTAGCTGAGTTATCTTTCTAGGAACACCGCTCCTATAACCTACCACGATATTGCGGCGCACCATAAGTAACATTGCCCCAAGACTTGACCTACTAGATCAACGCTCTTATCCTCTTCGCTCCCCTTATATGGAAGAAATGGTCATGGGAGTTAAGCAATACGGTGTTAACAACATCAATATAAGTCATTATTTTTAGGTTCCGCAACAGATGCTGGAAGATCCTTTAAGTAAGCTTGTCCAAAAACATGTGAATCCTATTCTCATCAGTGTTCACCTCATCTCGCACAAAGTTTCCAAGAGAGTGAACTACTCCTCATACTCGGCCATTATCTGGCCATCGTTCTTGAGATCCACAAATATACTTCTCATCTTTATATGCATGGATGACGAAAAGAACTTATGGTTAAACCACACCCAGAACTCCTGAATCCTCAAAACATCTCTCCCCTTTAGCATGGTAACTGACTCCCACCACTAAAAAGCTACCCTAACTCTCTTAAACGTAGCTAGTACTTTCTTTTGAGTGTCACTACACTCAACCATACGAAGATACCTCTGGATATCCTTCTTATATTGTCTCGCTAATACTATGTCGATACTTCCCTGAAACTCGAGTGGATGGCATTTTGAAAGGTCTCCCTGACTCGCTCTTACACGGACCATAAGGGGTGAATCTTTAATGGTACAACCATTGGTGGATGTGTCTATGCCTGGGGAAAGTGTTGTGCCATGATGTTCATGGAAGCATTAACTTCCTATGCTACTATGACTGCGATCACAATCCCTCAAGTGGCCTATGGCTCCAGGTAAGCCTCTCCTTCTATGGGCCTCCTCGCTAAATGAGATGGTCTACCTCTCCTGTTGTTTGGCATCTGAAACCAAATTGAAATTATATGAGATTATACTTTAAACATACAAAATATAAGAAGAACGTAAATGCACAATGTGAAATAATAGTCCTAAGCATAGGGCTCTACATCAAAGAAATGTAGTGTTGACAACGTAACAAGTCTAAACAGAACCTAAATGGAACTATAGATATAAAAAAAATGAAAACATATATAAAATCAAATGACATAATAACTTATATGCGTAAACATAAATAACATAAACCGAATAAACCCTCAGTCTCTACAAGTAATCATCCAACGTAAATCACAACTGATAAATAAGTAATATCTCTTACATAAATAATATCCTATCCAATTACGGGAAACACGACCAAAAGGAAAAACTTAAATGAAATAGAATCCTATATTGATAGAAATAAAATTGGGCATCTAAATCAATCCGGTATCGTCCACATCTACTAATCACAACGACGTGAAAGATCTAACCCTGTAGTCCCTACTGTTGTTGCACACTTTTTTTTTAAATAGATTTTCCAGTGGGTCAAAGCATGCAAAACGTTTGAAAATATTTTGCAAGTATTTAAATGCTTTTATAAAAACATACAGTGTATTACTCTCACAATTAGTTTACCGACCGCACTCACATGAGATATTATCACCTCTCATCTACATCCCTCACTTAATGCATTCTTTTTATTATCCTAATTATACTACCCAACCTAACTAGGATAATAACCGCTATCAAAGCCCATCCCACTAATAATCACCAACAGCTAAGTATATACTACCGTCACTAGGCATATGTTCATAAATGCTACATAGCTCCGCTCGTGGTATAGATAAAAACACATAATAAAATACCATAGGTACACCCGTGTTATGAATATATGGACACACAATATCTCGTATGCATATATATATATATATATATATATATATATATATATATATATATATATATATATTTGTCTCTCTCTATATTCTTATAAACTGTATCCCCAGAGCATGGACCTCATGGGTATATTCCTTGTGCTCTATCCAGATTCACACTTATCACGCATCACACTGAGCCATCGGGTGGGAATCTCACCATTGAACCCAAACGTAAACGGGAAATGGAGGTGGTCATAAACATATGTTCAAGGGTTGCAACCATAATAGATTGCACCTATTTGATCTCCAAACCAACACCTATCCTGACACATGGATAATTCCCATGCAATAGTAGTATGACATGGTGAAGCAATCCAATATATGTTGGTCAATGCGAGGGTGGACCGCACACTACACACAACTTCCTTCGATAGCACTATTGAGTAGGTATGTTCAAAATAAATGCACAAGAAATCACATATACATATACAAAAAATCCTTCAATATGTATATATATAAAGTATTGACTACGTACATAAATCCCAGATCGTACAAGTCCACCAATGCCAAGTCCGAACTAGCTTCCCTATTGTAATACCCCGTATTTTTGGCGATATTTATTTTTGGGATTAATTAATTAAATGAGAATTAATTGGGAATTAATCCGGACAAAATACTAGCGAGATGTGAGTTGGTATTTGACTATATTGAGTATATATGATGATATATGAATATTGAATTATGAAATTTGTCGTGAGATTGATATACGGCAATTTGGACATTTTATTGGGACGCGTGAGACAGTCGCGTCAGGATATAATTATTTTCATTGTAAAAGTGAAATTTAAATTCTATTAACCGTATGGTCATTTTGAGTGCGCCAACGCGTCCGGAAGGGTCGAGATAGTCAGAAAACACTAGCCGGGGGTTTAGTTTGGGTCCCGTGGTATTTTTAGGCCATACCGGCAACATAAAGGGTATTTTGGTAATTTTGTATTTTTGGGAATTAAAAGTGACGAAAATTAAGAGTTTTTATCTAATTGGGAATTGACCCACTTAACCCATTAACAACCCATATTAACCTAGAAGGCTACGTAGGTTATTAGAATTAGGTTTTCTAATATTTCCCAAAGCAAACCCTAGCCACCATAGCCATTGGAGAAGAAAGCTTGGAGAGAGAGAGATAGAAGGGAATTCTGCAGAAAGAGAGAGAGAACTTGTTCAAATCGTCATCAAAATCCGAGATTGAATCAAGGCAAGTGGTTTAATTTACATTTTTATGCAGTAAATGCTTCTTCCATGCTTAGACAATTCCATAATCATAATTAATTGAGCGATAAATAAAAACCCATAAAATTGGAGTTGTTAGTTTAATTTTGAAGATAGGTTTGCATGTAGAAATGTTATTGGAAGATCGAATTAAGAGAATTACTAATTTATGTGATACAAAAACGGATCTATTTCTGGGAATGGAAGATTTAAAATTCTAGGGTTTATGTTCTTGAGAATTTGGGGAAAAGTTATGAGACTTGATGATTTAATGATGTTGAGGATGAATTAATTCCTTAAAACACGTTAGTATGTGATTTTAATATGTCTAGGATTGATTAGAGACCTTTAAACATTGTTGGAACGAATTTTGGTTGACATTTGAGGTGTAGAAATTGGTGAAAAACGAGATAGGATTTCTGGGCTTGAATCTGGTCACTCGTTAGAAGACCTACCCAGGTCGTTCGAACGAGCTTGTTTGAACGAGCTTCTAAGGAGTTGACAGTTTGGGGTTCTAACGAGAGGGATGTTCGTTCGATAATCTCGTTCGAATGAGATCTCGTTAGATAGCCCAGTTCGTTCGAACGAAATCTCGTTCGAACAGCCTCGTTCCAACGAGACTTCTAACGAGCTGGCAGTTTAGGCCTTTTTGGCCTGTTTTGATTTTGGGAGTCAAGTAAACTTGTTCGAGGATAGAGATAACACTCCTTTGATGATGTATTGGTATACTTGGGACAATTGGGACATAATGAGGAGTAAATTATATAATTGTGGACCGAATCAAATAGACACTTTGAGTTGAGACGTGAGTGCCTACTACGACGTGAGAATAAATTATGGCGTGTATGATTATGAACCGGGATTATATAAATTGTATAAATTATAAGTTGGTACGAGAATGCGATATGTACTACAATTAAACTACGGTGATTACTAAGATGCGTGTTTACTTAGTATTGATATATGATTTGTGTGTATGACATACCTACCATACTTGCTATCACGGGAGGTTTGCGTTCGCTTAGGGCCCTCTAATCCTTGTGTTGCCCAGATTTAGACTGGTTACCTCGATGAACATAGGTCAGAGAAGGACTTATTGGGATGTTAATAAGTCTGCTGATCGTGGGAGCGCAGGTATGTGTGTGACCCATGTGATGTGGCTGTGTTCGCCCCTATTATTTGTGATTTTTGTTATCTGAACGATTCCTGAGAGATTTGGAATGCGTGATCCTTATGTACGTGATGTACCGGGATGGATAGCAGAGTATGTGTGCACCGCAGCTTAGTCTCCGGGTGCTTATATTGTATATTTATATTGTGGAAAATATACACTTAATAAACTGGGAACTTTCATATGGAATTGTGTGTATAACTATGGAATAACAAAAGGGATGATCTATAATGAGTTTTATTACTTGTATGTGAGACCCTGAATTTACATTAAACCCCTATTTAATTGCGAGCGTTATAATGTAAATGAGAACCGAGTAATAAGGGTAGAACCTATGACAGTCTAGCTAGATATGATGTCACTTAGCTAGTGGTTTGTGTCATTTTAGATGAGTACTTACGTTAGGAGTGCATAGTTAGACAAGAGGTGAGAATTTCATGTGAGTGCACGTCCTAACATGTACTTTGCATTTAATGTTTTAAATGTTTTTAAAGCACTTGCAGGTTTTTAAAATATCTCCACATTCGGGCTCTGAACCGTTTGCTTTCAAATCTATTTTCTTGTAAAACCATTTTAGGAGCCCAGCCACAAGGACACCATGCATAGGATACTCATTCAGAGAGCACAGCTACGGTAGAGAGCAAAGTGACGTGTGTAGACTCACCATTGGGGAGTGGGTCACTTATTTTATTTATATGCCGGGGAGTGGGGGTGGAGATTGGTAGTCTGGTATTACCTGTAGACATGTTGGTATTAGATATGCATGTTCACGATGTGATTATCGGTATGGATTGGCTCCCTGATTATAGAGCCATGATTGATTGCTTCGGTGGGAGCATTGTTTTTTCCATTCCAGGGCAAGAGATGTTTGTAGTGGCGATGCCTCACCCAGAGGGAGGCTCGACCGCTCATTTGTATTACCTAGAGGAGGATACCTCTAAGGAGGTTGTGATTCCTTTAGATTCGATCCCAGTCGTCAGGGAGTATTCGGATGTGTTTCAGGAGATACCAGTCCTACCCCCCAGTCGAGAGATATACTTTATTATAGATCTGTTACCAGATACGAGACCTATAGCACGCGCACCGTACCGTATGGCTCCAGCTCAGATGAGGGAGTTACGGGATCAGATAGAGCAGCTGTTAGGTCAGGGCTTTATTCGCAGGAGTACCTCACCTTGGGGCGCTCCAGTTTTGTTTGTGAAGAAGAGGGACGGTTCACTAAGATTGTGTGTGGACTACAGGGAGTTGAACAAGGTCACGATACGGAATAAGTATCCGTTGCCTCGAATCGATGACCTATTTGACCAATTGAGAGGAGCTTCTTTCTTCTCGAAGATTGATTTGAGATCGGGATACCATCAGTTGCGTATCAGGGAGGAGGATGTCTCGAAGACTGCGTTCTTGTCGAGATATGGTTCTTACGAGTTTCGGGTTATGCCTTTTGGTTTGAACAACGCTCCAGTAGTGTTTATGGACTTGATGAACAGAGTGTTCAGGGATTTCCTTGATCAGTTCGTCATTGTCTTCATTGATGATATTCTGGTTTACTCCCAGACAGAGGAGGAGCACGCCGAGCATTTGAGGCAAGTTTTGCAGACACTACGTCAGAACGAGTTGTATGCAAAGTATGAGAAATGCGGGTTTTGGTTGAAGGAGATCCAGTTTTTGGGACATATTATTTCCGACCGGGGAATATCTGTTGATCCGGGGAAAGTATCCGCGGTGAGGGAGTGGGGATAGCCCACGACACCGACTGAGATACGTAGTTTCTTGGGCCTAGTAGGATACTACAGGAGGTTTATTCGGGGATTTTCGAAGATAGCGGGTCCTTTGACACATCGGACTCGCAAAGGTGTGCCGTTCATCTGGAGTGATGCCTGTCAGTTGGCATTTGATGAGTTGAAGGATAAATTGACCTCAGCACCTGTGTTAGCATTACCGAGACCGGGAGTTGAGTATTTGGTTTACACCGATGCATCTTTGCAAGGACTTGGAGGTGTATTACAACAGGAGAGATAGGCCATAGCTTATGCTTCCCGTAATCTTAAGCCTCACGAGAAGAATTACCCCATGCATGATTTGGAGTTGGCGGCAGTGGTTTTTGCCCTACGGATTTGGAGGCACTATCTCTTGGGGGAGAAGTTCCAACTGTTCACGGACCACAAGTCCCTACAGTACCTATTCACGCAGAAGGAGTTGAACATGCGACAGCGTAGGTGGCTTGAGTTTGTGAAAGACTACCAGTTCGATATCCAGTATCACCCAGGTAAGGCTAACGTGGTAGCAGACGCGTTGAGCCGTAGGCCAGCAGATGAGGTGGCAGGGGTGTGGAAGGCAAAGTGGAAGGAGTTGGGACACCAGGATGCAGTGGCCCGATCTTTCATGTCTGTGATGACCGTTACACCGCAGATTATCACGAAGGTAGTACGGGCACAGGCTAATGACTCGTTCTGTTGGGAGCAGATGGTTCGATTACTAGCAGAGGGAGCCGAGTCCTATACCGTCAGCTCAGACGGGGGATTACGCTTCAATGGGAGATTGGTGGTTCTGTAAGGGGAGGAATTATGATACTAGGTGATGGAAGAGTCGCACGGCTCACGGTTCGCGGTACATCCCGGAGGGGACAAAATGTACCAAGACATGAGACGCCAGTATTGGTGGAGCGGTATGAAGAGAGATATTGCTGAGTTTGTTTCGAAATGCGCCCCTTGCCAGCTAGTAAAAGTGTATCACCAGAAACCGACAGGACTTCTATAGCCGTTGGAGGTCCCGGTCTGGATGTGGGAGAGCATATCCATGGATTTTATCACGGGGTTGCCTACATCGCAGAGGGGTCACGACTCCGTTTGGGTAATTGTGGACAGATTGTCCAATGTCGCTCACTTTTTACCCGTAAGGACTGACTACACTACGGGACTGTATGCCCAGCTCTTCATTTCAGAGATTGTGAGACTTCACGGTGTACCCCTAAATATCGTGTCTGATAGAGACAAGATATTTGTTTCACGGTTTTAGGAGAGTTTCTAGGAGGCCATGGTCACAAAATTGCGGTTGAGTACGGCTTATCATCCGCAGACCGATGGGTAGACAGAGCGCACAAATCAGATGTTGGAGGACATGCTATGCATGTGCATTATTGACTTTGGAGGTGGATGGGAGCAATACCTTCCACTGGTAGAGTTTGCTTATAATAACTCCTACCAGTTCACTATTGGCATGGCTCCGTTTGAGGCGTTGTACGGTAGGCCTTGTCATTCCCCAGCATGTTGGTTATAGGGACAACAAACTACTTGGGCCGGAAGTGATTCAGGATACTTCGGCAAGGATTGAGTTGATTCGGAGTCGCATTCGGGTAGCTTAAGACCGGCAGAAGAGTTATGCTGATGCGAAGAGATCTTTCAGGGAGTTCCAAGTGGGGGACCAGGTTTTTCTCAGAGTATCTCCTATGAAGGGGATTATGCGTTTCGGGAAGAAAGGGAAGTTGGCACCGAGGTATGTGTGGTCGTTTCCTATTATTGAGCGGATTGGACCAGTTACGTATAGACTCGGATTACCGGAGCATTTACACCGGATTCACGATGTGTTTCATATTTCCTCGCTAAGGAAATATCTCAGGGACGATTTGGCTCATTCTCACATCGCTTTGGAGGAGATTGATTTACAGCCTGATAGCTCCTACGAGGAGGGGCCGATTACTATTTTGGACCGAAGTGAGAAGAAGCTGCGGTCAAAGATAGTCTCGTTAGTGCATGTTCAGTGGCGACATCACAATGTCGAGCAGTCCACTTGGGAACGCGAGGATGAGATGCGCGAACGTTATCCAGAGTTGTTTTTATCAGGTACTTTCTAGTTCCGAATTTCGGGACGAAATTCTGTTATTGGGGGGGAGTATGTAATACCCCGTATTTTTGGCGATATTTATTTTTGGGATTAATTAATTAATTGGGAATTAATTCGGACAAAATACTAGCGAGATGTGAGTTGGTATTTGACTATATTGAGTATATATGATGATATATGAATATTGAATTATGAAATTTGTCGTGAGATTGATATACGGCAATTTGGACATTTTATTGGGACGCGTGAGACAGTCACGTCAGGATATAATTATTTTGATTGTAAAAGTGAAATTTAAATTCTATTAACCGTATGGTCGTTTTGAGTGCGCCAACGCGTCCGGAAGGGTCGAGATAGTCAGAAAACACTAGCCGGGGGTTCAATTTGGGTCCCGAGGTATTTTTAGGCCATACCGGCAACATAAAGGGTATTTTGGTAATTTTGTATTTTTGGGAATTAAAAGTGACGGAAATTAAGAGTTTTTATCTGATTGGGAATTGACCCACTTAACCCATTAACAACACATATTAACCTAGAAGGCTACGTAGGTTATTAGAATTAGGTTTTCTAATATTTCCCAAAGCAAACCCTAGCCACCATAGCCATTAGAGAAGAAAGCTTGGAGAGAGAGAGAGAGAGAGAGAAGGGAATTCTGCAGAAAGAGAGAGAGAACTTCTTCAAATCGCCATCAAAATCAGAGATTGAATCAAGGCAAGTGGTTTAATTTACATTTTTATGCAGTAAATGCTTCTTCCATGCTTAGACAATTCCATAATCACAATTAATTGAGAGATAAATAAAACCCATAAAATTGGAGTTGTTAGTTTAATTTTGAAGATAGGTTTGCATGTAGAAATGTTATTGGAAGATCGAATTAAGAGAATTACTAATTTATGTGATACAAAAACGGATCTATTTCTGGGAATGGAAGATTTAAAATTCTAGGGTTTATGTTCTTGAGAATTTGGGGAAAAGTGATGAGACTTGATGATTTAATGATGTTGAGGATGAATTAATTCCTTAAAACACGTTAGTATGTGATTTTAATATGTTTAGGATTGATTAGAGCCCTTTAAACATTGTTGGGATGAATTTTGGTTGAGATTTGAGGTGTAGAAATTGGTGAAAAACGAGATAGGATTTCTGGGCATGAATCTGGTCACTCGTTAGAAGACCTACCCAGGTCGTTCGAACGAGCTCGTTCGAACGAGCTTCTAAAGAGTTAACAGTTTGGGGTTCTAACGAGAGGGATGTTCGTTCGATAATCTCGTTCGAACGAGATCTCGTTAGATAGCCCAGTTCGTTCGAACGAAATCTCGTTCGAATAGCCTCGTTCGAACGAGACTTCTAACGAGCTGGCAGTTTAGGCCTTTTTGGCCTGTTTTTTTTTTTTTGGAGTCCCGTAAACTTGTTCGAGGATAGAGATAACACTCCTTTGATGATGTATTGGTATACGTGGGACAATTGGGACATAATGAGGAGTAAATTATATAATTGTGGACCGAATCAAATAGACACTTTGAGTTGAGACGTGAGTGCCTACTACGACATGAGAATAAATTATGGCGTGTATGATTATGAACCGGGATTATATAAATTGTATAAATTATAAGTTGGTACGAGAATGCGATATGTACTACAATTAAACTACGGTGATTACTAAGATGCGTGTTTACTTAGTATTGATATATGATTTGTGTGTATGACATACCTACCATACTTGCTATCACTGGAGGTTTGTGTTCGCTTAGGGCCCTCTAATCCTTGTGTTGCCCGGATTTAAACTGGTTACCTCGATGAACATAGTTCAGAGAAGGACTTATTGGGATGTTAATAAGTCTGCTGATCGTGGGAGCGCAGGTATGTGCGTGACCCATGTGATGTGACTGTGTTCGCCTCTATTATTTGTGATTTGTGTTATCTAAACTATTCCTGAGAGATTCGGAATGTGTGATCCTTATGTACGTGATATACCGGGATGGATAGCAGAGTATGTGTGCACCGCAGCTTAGTCTCGGGGTGCTTATATTGTATATTTATATTGTAGAAAATATACACTTAATAAACTGGGAACTTTCATATGGAATTGTGTGTATAACTATGGAATAACAAAAGGGATGATCTATAATGAGTTGTATTACTTGTATGTGAGAACCTGAATTTACATTAAGCCCCTATTTAATTGCGAGCGTTATAATGTAAATGAGAATCGAGTAATAAGGGTAGAACCTATGACAGTCTAGCTAGATATGATGTCACTTAGCTAGTGGTTTGTGTCATTTTAGATGGGTACTTACGTTAGGAGTGCACAGTTAGACGAGAGGTGAGAATTTCATGTGAGTGCACGTCCTAACATGTACTTTGCATTTAATGTTTTAAATGTTTTTAAAGCACTTGCAGGTTTTTAAAATATCTCCACATTCGGGCTCTGACCCGTTTGCTTTCAAATCTATTTTCTTGTAAAACCATTTTAGGTGCCCAGCCACAAGGACACCATGCATAGAATACTCATTCAGGTGACGAGTTGTAGCTGTTTGTGGAAGCTACAGGGATTTTCTTTTAGATGCTTCTACCATTTGGATTCCATATTCAGTATTCTTCAGTTGTAGGGCATGTTGCCCAAATTCTATTAGAGACTTTTCCATTTCAGTTTTTCAGACTTGGCATGTATTGATTCAGTATTCAGTATTTAGTTATTCATTTCAGTTGTGGAGTTTGTTGTGAGGAGTTTTTCCTCCGGATTTATTTATATCGTGTGATGGTTATTCTATTATTTCTTTGTAGTGAATGGTGATATTATTTTTGCTTTAAATCTTTTACTGCATGTTAATCAGACTTTAATTAAAATTTGACAACTTACTTTTTAAATACTAGGTGGTTAGTAATAATAAAATGTTTTCGACAGTGATGCTATTAACTGAGCCAACTTGGCATTTTGATTTAATTTCATAAAGGAGTAGCTACCCGGTATTTAATTAGTCGGGGTGTCACACCTATTATACATATACGTGTTCACTCACTTGAATTTTTTCTGGGCTCACTCGAACTCATCTAACCATTGACCTAACACAGGTACCAACCCTTAGAAATATTCCCCATTAGTCCCCATCTACATCGTAAGCTTATCAATACCTTCCCCGAGATCTAATGGGTCAAAATAACGTGTAAAAAATATGATCAGGCCAACAAACTAAATCAGTTCGCTTGGAAAACTAAATCAGTTCACTAGACCAAACGGATTCTCTCCCCTGGTGAATTGGTTAGGTTTGTTGTGTTTCCAATCATCTTATTCCATAGGTTTTCACCTCTTATACCCTCTAATATAGGTCCTAAGCCTCCTAAAACCTCAAATTGACTTCCCCCATCATTATATAACTGTCCTAGACACATTAGAACACAAAAATAGACCCAAATCCATCATCTAAACTCTAGGATTCCAAATCATAAATTAATTCCAACAACTCAGAATTAATCTAACCTTGAAGTTCATTTTTTTAATTAAAAAAAAATAACGTAAATGATGAGAAGGAATATCCCCTCCATAGTGGCTCACAAAGAATGATTGAATCCATCAGGAAATCCAAAGCATTATCTCTGATGATAGAATTGGAGAAGTTGTGAACTTGTTATGGAATTCCCCTCAGATCTTGGGTATTTAAAGGAAAAGCTCCAAAAATATCTAATATATGGCTTTTGATTTAAATAATAATGATAATAATAATAATAATAATAATAATAATAATAATAATAATAATAATAATAATAATAATAATAATAATAATAATAATAATAATAATAATAATAATAATAATAATAATAATAATAATAATAATATATCTACCTTTCATTGGAATCCCCTCAAAATGACTTTTATTTCGAGAGGTTCAGATATGCCAACAACTCACGAATGGGAGCAACCTGCAGAAAGAAGCAGTAATACCATGCCCTCCAGACTTAATCCACTAGACCGAAATAGATAGTCTAAGAGAGAGACTGTCACCACGAAATCCCATGAGTCCTCAAAAATAGGGCCATATTTCAGATGCAATGACACCCAATAAATTATAAACTCTTCAATCTTCCCCAAGAAATAGCAGTGACAATGAGAGGCTAAGTGATTTTCAGCTTCATGATAACACAATCAAGTGAGAGGATCTTATGGAGCAATTTCCATATAAAAACCGAGATCCAGTTTGGCATCCTTTGGCCCCAAATATTTCTAAAGATAAATTGCATACACTTTTTCATGAGAATCAAATCCTAGGTTGGATGAACCGGGAATGTTCCAATAGCTATAGGCAAACATCTCATCTCCGGAGAGATTTTAATTTCGTCTTAAATGACATCAATATCACAAACCCATAATTTAATCACGAAATTTTGAATTACTAATTATCAATCATCATCAACTATAATCAGAGGTTAAAACAAACATATATAAATTAATCATTCTAAAAAACATTCATCTTTTCAAATTTGAGAATTGTTCCTAATTAATTTTGAAGGCAATTAACCACGAAATATGCAATATAAAGTAAATAAACACTTTCATTTTGGATACAAATCCGAATTTATGTAGGGATGATTTGAATCCAGAGATTGGCTCTTCTCCTCTGTTTTCCAAGTTCTTTCTCACTTGCTTCCTTCTTCTCTTATCTTAAGCTCTTCCTTAATCATAATTATGTAGAAGCCAAAAATGGGGTTGTCATCCACTTCCCAAATTCTTAAATACCCCTTTATCACACCCTAATCATATTTTTAAATGTATCATTAAGGGTACAAAGACACCCATACCCCTATACGGGCTCTACCACGTCTAAAAAGCCCTCTGAAGCTGACTATGACCCCTGGGTATCTATTCTGGACTATGTCAAGCCATTATGAATCACCATTACACTCGAAAAGGCCATTCGAGTCACCCAACAAAAAAATATACCATCATCTCATTAATCGGGCCCAACACGTGCGTATAGTATATGTTGACAAAAAATAATGTAAATCTATCGATGTAACTCTCCATAGACATAATATAATAAACCGTCGCTTTTCATACATAAGAGCATATAATAATTCACATGTGGATTTACTTATTACAGGAAAGTAAATAATAATAATAGTAATAAATCTAAAGACTTAACATGCTAATTAATATTTATCGAAACTAATTTAGTTTCTCCAATTAAATTAATAATTAAATGCACACATGGAAATTAATTACTCGTAAATGTACGGGGTATTACAAAACCCTTGTGAGGAAACATTTCTCTAAATAGACACCTTCCATTATGTATTTAAAGATATATAAAGGGGGTAAATGACTAACAAACATGAACCTAACCTAAGCTCAATAATGCAAAACCTCTACAAGATACTTTTTCCACCTTCTGGTTGACACGTTGCACGTGTTAATATCTGTTGATAATGTCTCATTTGCACCAAAACAAATTTCATCTTTTAATGTTTGAAGAAAAAAAAAATTGTTTCGAAAGGAACAAGTTGAAAGCCACTATTTATAGTTCGAACTTCATCGGATGTGAGGGTCATAAAAGTTTAGGGAATTTTCAAAAAGTGTTTACTTAATCAAAATAAAATCAAAGTATTTCCCAAAAACAAATTTTACAAAAAAATTTTATTCAAGTCTTAAAGGAAGTAATCAAACTTCAAATAACTTTAAATAAGAATTATGATAATGGATATCTTAAAATTACAAAGAAGTTTTTTCCTCTTAAAAAACTATGATTTCTTTAGCTCTATAAAACAATGAAAACCTTTCTAAAAACATCTTAACCTTATTTTGTGAGGAACAAGAATATGGATTTAAATAGTGGTTTTCAAACTTTTGCACACAGCTTTCAAGCCATAAAACTCATTCGCAAGCACATAAAATAGGTTGCTTCCGGATCACAAAAAAAGAGGTTGCAAAAAAAGAGAATCTCAACATTTTTCAATGCAATGTTTTGGACAAATTTTCTTTTTGTGCCATATCTGATGTTGTCACTATAGTGTCACTACAACAAGGCAATACGTAGACGGAGAAACCTAACGTGATCTTATTGGTTCAAGGGAATGGTGAATTTTGGATATGGACATGGTACTAAGGACGGGCTTTTTTTATGGAGAGGAAAATCATTGTTGTGGGGAAACTGCGATGAGACAGATCACGCCCTTTTTCTGTCAATTCTGAAAAGGTATTTACCAGCCAAGAGTTGAAAAATATTTTGGTAAATACTTTAAGTGTGCTTGTTATTAACTAAGAACAATCATATTATGACACCTTGGCTATTCTAATAACGGGCAATCATTCTTTTACTAAAATAAAATAGGAATCTCATCTAATTCATTCTTAGCATCCTTGTCAAAAACATTTTTAATTACTAATACCCGATTAGGCCTGATGTCAAATTTTTAAAATTTCTAACTTACTCATATAAAATTCTCACTCACATAACCAATTATGCAAATAATTAAACTCACACACAGTGTCATAAATAAATTAACCAATAACTCTCGATAAAAAGTCATAATACAATAATCAAACTAACTAAAGGGAAAGCATCTGAATAAAGTAAATACAAACTAAGTGGGAGACATTCCAGGAATAACTTTGAAGTACCTCCTATCTAGATATGAAGAATAGAAATGTCTAATAAATCCCAGCAGGCATCCATAGCTATTGTAGCATTATTTGACTGGAAGGACGGCTAAGACAGGCGTCCCTATGGCTGAGCATCAAAACTTTTCAAAAATATTTTGATGCGGGTCAGAGCCCAAAACCTTTTGAAAAATATTTTGCAAGTTTTTAAAATACAGAAATAAATATGCCATGCATTCTTTCATATTTGAATCGATGTCGCACTCCCATGAGACAACCGTTGCCCCTCATCAATAGTGTGCACCTAAGGCATGTATTTTAAAAAACCTAATTACACTACCCAGCCTAACTAGTATCCCTACTCATCTTAATCCCAAACACTGTCTTATGCCAATGTATACTTTTTATCTGACTTGGAATTCTCATTAAGCTTTTGCATCTTCTTATTCAGTATAAACCTCATTTGTAATCTTATTAATTCATTTCACAGAACTTCATGCTAGTTATTAATTCGATCTTCACACATTAGTGTCATGCACCCGTATATATTTATATCACGCTCATATACATATTTCCGCATAGCATCCCTGAGTCATCCTCTCGGATGAATATAAATTCTCTATTCATAAAATCCTTTAATTTGTCCATATATATATATATATATATTTACACATACAAATATATACATGTATACATATCACATCTCATGCACACACACATATATCGCTCATTATATACGTACAACCACAATCCCCAGAGAATTACCTCGCGGATTGCAACCATCCCTCTAAGCATTACCCCACTGGATGCAAATCTCTAGCATCCTATCAGGCACCAGGGATATATACCTCTACCTTGGCACTCGGGTCGGAATCACACCACCAAACATAAAGCGTAAACATAAAATTGGAGGCGATCATAGTCTTAAGTCCGTGGGTCATAACCACGACATTACTCTACATGATTCCAAACTCACATAGGATGGTCATTCATAGACCTATGACCCGACGGTTTGATTCTACACCTTTTGGGATTTTCTAGAATAGATCGCCTACTTACATGCAACCTCTACTGATAGCATCCCCTAGAACACGTAAGTTTCACATATATCAATCACACACAGGTATATTCATACACACACACACATATATATATATACACGCACTATTTCTATACCCGTATATATATAAAATAAAAATTGGTAAATTGTGCATGTACTTGTAGCACTAGTTTATATTCTCTGAGTCTAAATTTGACTCTAAAATCAATATGTAGTCGCTTACTTATTTATATATCATGATTATATTTTATTCTTTACCCTAACACTATCTCAATCCATCCCGTATCCCAATTCTATCCGAAATTCCCAATCAAATCCATTAAGAAATTTTTTAGTGTAGTTCATCCTAAACACTCCTAAATTCATACCCCGATTTTATCCCGACTATTCCACTGTATTTCATAAATCTCTACTTATTTTTCATAAGCCCTAATCACATTCATGGACATCCCAATATAACTCGAAATCCGTCCGAGCAGCAAAGCCTTGTAAAAAACAAACCCTGGCCAAGCAGGGCAGCCAAACAGAGTCAAAATCCGTAATTGTGGGCCTATTTTAAAAACACAGAAAAATCAGATCCAAACATTATCCAAATTAAAAATCCAACTTCATTTTTGGATTCTACACGAAAAATTGATTCAAGTATGTGTTTTGAAGTTTTCTCAAATATCTTTTGAAAGGATGAAGATCTAAAACTCTCCAAATTGACTTTTCTAATTCCTCTTGTTTTTGCCTCTTTCAGTTTCATGTTTTTCCTCTCTATTTCCTCTTCTTACACTAAAAATCAACCCTAACATTACCTATCCTCAATATACGTGTTTTCACATATAAATTGATCCAACTAATCATCTACAACATAGGATCCAACATAAATTATCCAAATTTAATCCACCTTAATTCTAATATCCCTTTTTCATTATTTTTCCAAATTTATAATTTTAAGATCACATCTATTAATCACAATTCAATTTTAGATTTCTGATAAAGTTTTACCTTTTATATGAATTAAATTCAGATTTCATATGAGATAAACAATCACTTTTATTTCATGAATTCATCCCCCAAAACCCCATTTATTGTCAAGTGAATCCCACCCAAAAGTTCATATTTATTTTTCAGCAATCATGATATGAACTAAAACACAACATATAATATCTTAGAATGTTAAAAATTCTCTTCAAATCAAAGACAATTCTTAATTTTCTCCTTGAGATCCTCTTTGCGTGTAGATTCTTTCCCAGTTCCCTCCTGAATTGATTTTCTCAAATTGTCTCTTGAGTTTCTCCCTTTAGTTTCCACCCATTTTTTTCCTCTGTCTTACACCTGGGTGAATTATAATTGGTATATTGGTGCCTCCTTCCTATAAAAACCCTTTATATTCCCCAAATACATAAATTAGGCTAAGTTATGACATTAAAATGACCTGAATACCCCCATACGGGTCCCATATAGCTTAAAACGTCCCCGAAACCAGATTACAATCCTTGGGTACCTAATTCTGAGAATTTTGGCCCATCCGAGATCATCCGTGGACTCAAAATTACCATTTGAGTCATTTATCATCAATTTACCATCTTATTACTAACACGACCCCGCAAACACGTCCCAAATAAGATCCTGTGAACCCGTTTCTTTTACCCACATAGGACGTAATATAAAATAACACAATTTTATTTACTTATCACAAAAGTAAATATAATAAAGCATAAATATTAATTCAATATTCTCTAATTCATATTTATTCCATTCACCTTAGTTTTTAATTTATTAAATTACGAGCACACATGTAATTTAAATATTCCCCAAAATACAGGATTTACATACTTCCCCCGTTATAACGGAATTTTGTTCCCGAAATTCAGGTATACCTGGTACTAAAAATATCAAATACTTATCTGCATGGCACCCTTATGTACCTAACATCCAACTATGGTAACATTATGGTGCCTCCACTATACACCCGCTAGTGGTACCATCCTGACTGAAGGCATATTCACTAGGCCCCCACACTAGCGATAAGTATGTTCAAATAATTTTATATTGATATACTCCATCATTTATAAATATCTCACCTTGATGACAGTATGCAAAACTGTCATGAACATTCTAAAAATTATCTAAATAAGACGAGCCTATACACTAGTGGCTCTATCATCTCAATACTACGAAAAGGCCCCACTTCCCTAGGTACCAACTTCCCATCTTGCCAAATTGGTAGGAAAAATTTCCAATTGAGTTAATTTGTAAATATTTTCTTACTTTCGAACAAAACTATTTCAGTCACAGGATTGACATTTATTTTGTCTTTCAAGCCTTTGAAGTTTGAGTTGAAGACGTAGAGGCCAAGAAATTGAAGATAACATCCTTGTCGTTTTTTCGTGTCAAGTTTATACATCATCAACATTTCAATTCCAAGGTATCTAAAGGTATGAATGCATTTAATATATAGACAGACTTAGATATTTTTAGGGGTGTCTTTTTATAAAAAACAATTGTCAAGATGATTTTATAATTTTATTAGAAAATCAGTTTAAATATTTACATAAAAGTATTGGGTCTTTAAAAGAATTTGGGATTTTTTGAAAAGTCATCCGAACGAAACTAGGATCTCGTTCGAACGAGATGCCCAGGTCATTTAAACAAACCATCAAACAAGCTATTTAATGAGCTTTGTATCTAATTTTCTGAAATGTCATTAGAACGATGTCGTTCAAACTAGTTTAGCTAACGAGATTTTTGCCCTTTTCTACTTTGAAATCTCGTTCGAACCAAGTCGTTCGAAAGACCTACGCAGTTTTTGCCAGTTTTTATTTTTAACTTCCCTCAACCCCACTAACTTTTTACCAGTTTTAATAGTGCGGGAGCATAGTTTTTGGGAAGAGACTTTTTCCAAATTTTCAAGAGGCTTGAGAGCTCAAAACATTAACCAAAAAGTCCCTTTTGTTTTTATGAATCAAAATTCTTTAATATTTACACAAAAATGAGTTTTACACCCATAGTTTACTTTGATCCAAGTTCTTATATATATACTTTCTTAGAGATCATCTTGTTGGCACTGTGTTTCATCTCTACCCCTAAAAGACGAAGTTTCCTACAGAGGATTCCGTGTATTATTGGTTCGTGGTGTGCATATGAAGAAAGGCTTCATGTGTAGATGATGGTAGCCGAGCCCCATCGGTGGATTTTGGGACTACAGAGGATTTCAGAGTTATCAAATAGGCGGGGGTGAAAGCAAGAACAAGCGTCAAGGCTTCAGAGGAAGTCGAGTCGAGGAAGTAAGTCTTTTTTCTCCTCTTTGTAAAATCATACCTAGTGGATTTGTTGGTTGCGACGTCCGAGGCTTTTTTTGTTGTGGGTTTTCCTCATAGATCGCGGCATTGTGTGATTATTTTTATTTTTATCTTGCTAAAATCATTTAGATGCATGTGTAGGTGTAAAAAGATAAAAATTGGGTTAAACACGGTAATGGAGTAATTTTGGTGTTAGATTATGTTTGCGTCATTTTAATTTAATTAAATTCAAGTCGATTTAATCTATTTAGTAAAAAGCATGCTTTGGCTTGTTTGACATAATTTTCACTTGAATTGAATTAAATTTGTTTAATTATGGTTAAAATAAAAATTCATATGGTTGTCTTTTTTAGGTTAATTTAAATTTTATTTTGGAAGAAAATAAAATTTGAAGACTTTAATTGTTTATCTTGATAGGAATTTAAAATTTGGAATATTTAGGGAATCATCTTGTTTTAGATTTCAAATTGGGGTATCAATCCACATCTTATCATTTATAGGAAATTCACCCCCTTTCAAGTGGTATAAGATCGGGAAAGCTAAATTATTGCGTTAAGATCCTTTCATATTTTGGGTTTAAAAATGGAGAATTTACCTTTTTCAAAATAACCTATTTTTTATGGTTCCAACTATGCGTAATGAAAAACACGTATGAGGTCGGCACTTAAATCCTTAGATGAGCGAGTTTGGCAATCGGTAGTTAAAGGGTGGAACCCACCAACATGTCTAGAAGGAATGCTTCGTGTACCTAAACCCGTAGAAAGATGGAGTGAGACTAAGTTTAGGTTAGCTAAATTTAATTACCTTTGTTTAAATGCCCTTTTTAGTGTGGTCACACCGATTGAGTTTCGTCGAATTATGAGGTATTAAATGTCTCGGGAAGCATAGGATTTACTCCAACTCATCCATGAAGGAACAAGTGTTGTTAAATCTTCGAAACTCCAAATCCTCACAACTCAATTTAAAACCATTAATATGTTAAAAAGTCAAACGTTTGATCAGTTCTATGCAAGATTGTCAGATATTATGAATTCATATTTTAATTTAGAAGAAAATTTACCCGACAACTGTGTTATAAAGAAAATTTTAAGGTCACTACCCGGTAGATTTATTCCAATGGTGGTCGTTTTAAATTCTTTAGGCACTTTAGACTCTACGAAACATGAAAAGCTTTTATACGACCTTCAAATCTATGAACTTATAATGTTTCCCTCCAAGTATGAGAAGAAGAAAGATAATGGCATAGACTTGAAAGCCCATAAGGAGGAGACATCGGTTATAGACGATGAGTTTTGTAACAACCCACATTTTTTAAATGGGAATTTTTAAATTAATTTTAAAAATCGAAGAAAAATGAAATTTTTTGATTTTATAAATTTTATAATTTAAAATGTTGATTTTTATATTTGAAAAATAAATTTTCAAATGGAATTGGAATTGGAATCGGAATTAAAATGGAGCTTTAATTAAATTTTTATTATTTAGAAGAGTCCTCAAAATATAAAACTTTCTAAGAGTCCTCAAAACATAAAACTCTCTAGTAAAAATAATATTTTTAGAAATCCGATCGTCCGATCAAGATGAATTTTTGACAGAAGTCATGTCTCGCCGTTCGCTACAACATACCAAAATTTCAAGCGATTCTGACGGTTCGATCATCCGTAATGATTTTTTTGAGCATTTGTATTTGATTAGGACTCTAATTCTTTTTGGTATATAAACATAAAGTGACGAGTTTAGATATTTTAAAACACATTTTAGCCTTCTCAAAAATCAAAAACCTCTCATCTTCTTCATCTTCTTCAACCTCAAAACCCTAGCCCCATTCTACATAACTTTCAACTCAAGTTTTGTCAAGATTAACCGGATTTTCTCGAGACGCGTCAAGAAAGAATCTTTGTCAAATTTTTTAGAGGAATACACATTCAAGATCAGATTTCTAAACCAACTTTTATTCAGGTATGGTGTAATAAACCCCCCTTTTGGAGAGGATTAAATTCCATAATTAAGTATAATTTGGAATTTGGAGAATTTCTCGAAATAGTAATTTTTGGGATTTTCAAGGATTTAATGATTTTCGAAGGGTGTTATAAATTATTTTGGGATCATATAGGTCGAAATACTTTATTTATATGTCGCCGTGGAGTATAGCGACAAAAGAGGTAAGATTTTGAGTAGAAAACCCGCATTTAATTATTTTGGGTTAGAATAGTGATTTGCGTTCAAGTACCTCGGATGGAAATTTCCACTGCGCCATGAGTCTCGAAATGTCCGAGATAGTCGGAAAAGAGTGTTCGATTCTCGAAATTGAGTTTCGGGTAATTTTGGAGTAAAATAGGCTCGTAATTGAGTAAACGAGTCGTTTTGCGGGTATTAAGGGATTTAACCCTTTTTTACTTATAAAAGGAGGGAGAGGGGGAGAATAAAGAAGAGAAAGAAGAAAGAAGAGAGGGAAGAGAGAGAGAGAGGGAAGAAAAGTGGAAAAAGGGGGAGATTCCGGCCAGCTTCCGCGGGATTCGGCTCGAGGACGTCGGATTTTATCCACGAGGAAAGTGTTTACTTGCTTTATTTATTTTTGAGCATAAAAATCTCATATCATTGTTGGTATAACAAACCCTGATGATTTTGGGTTGGGTATTCGTGGATAAAACGGGTTTTCGGGAGATACAACGAATAAAACCCTAAAATTGGTAAATTAGAGAAATTTAGTAATTAACCAAATATATTGGGTGATTCCGGGTTCTAGGATGTTTAGGACCCGTATTATAGGTGTATTTGTTGTTGGTAGAAGTTGTAGGCCATTGGGTGAAGAGATGGAAGCTTGGGGGAAGCTTCCATGGCCGAACAGCTTCTCGGAGAAGAAGTTGCCCGACATGATCGATCGATCGATCATGGGGGCTCGATCGATGGAGCCTTCGATGGATCGACGGCCATGGGTCGATCGATCGACCCCAGATGAAATTGGATAATTTTCTTAGGGTGATTTGGATGGGATAGATTCCACTTCATCTTGCTTTGAGCTTAATTAGGTGATAACCTAAAGGACCTTTTAGGACTTTATGGTCCATAAATTAAGGCAATTTAGGAGGGTAAAGTAAGGGTTTTAAGTATATAACCCTTAATCTATATTTTCGAGGAAAATAGAATATTTGCTGAAATTTATGGATTAGGGTTCCTAAATTAAATTGGGGACTTCTAAATGATTTAATGGACTAGGTGTAGTCTTGGGGTTCAAGGAAATGAAATCCTTAACCCAATGAATTTAAGGTTGATCGGGTGAGTTAAATCCCGAGGATATTTCCAGTAGGCATATGGGCCTGTATAATTACGCTTATAGAAAGCATGATTATATCGAATACTGTTAAGTGTATCCTAGAAGATAATTAGGATAATTTGGTAAATAGATATTTGTTGATTTTAATTAGAGTGAAGGGTATCATTGGAAATATCCAATAAAATCCCTAGATAGGATTGAGATATATAGTGACTATTAAAGTAAGAAATACTTTGGGTTTAGAAGCATGCTAATATGAATGCATGATTATGATTCCTGGAGGGAATCTTTGGGATTATGGTCATCGCTAGATGCTATAGGCCACTATGGCCGTTTATATATATTCTAGGAAGAATATATAGGATATGTATATACGGTGTGATTTAGGTATATATATATATATATATATATATATATATATATATATATATATATATATATATATATATATATATATATATATATATATATATATATATGTTATGATGGAAATGATTTTGAAAATATAAAAATGAATATTTTCAAAATGGAAAGAGAAATGTTTTTCATAATTGATAAAATATGGATTACACACCTCTCTAAATCGCTATCATAAGGGAAAATGCGCTCGTTGTGGTGAAGCCTTCCTAGCTGTTGAGCAGGTTGGATATAGTCCCTAGGCCATATGGGCATTTGTATTACTGCGCTGGTTAGGGGATTCCGGGTGTGGTCCTAACTTTCCCGTAGGCAATATGGCCGCTTCCCGACGTTGGTAGGTTCCCAGGTGGTCTTGTATATATAGGCCCTGGAAGATGATAGCCATTTAGGGGCGCGTCCAGTGGGAAAACCTGGAGGGGCGGTCTTAGATTTATTGAAGCAATTCATGATAATGGATTGGCTTCAATTTACATTTCCTGAGTATAAAAAGGGAAATGGGATAAAGTTTTGGCTTCGATAACACTCCCGGATGGAAGAAGGGATGTGGAAGCATGATTTGATCAAAGCATTTTCATGATAATGGAAATGGCTTTGGGGTACATTTCCTGAGTATAAAAAGGGAAATGGGATGACATAAAAGGGAAAAGTATTTTTATGATAATAAAAATTGGCTTTTAAAAAGGTATATGATTTGTTAAAGCAATTCATGATAATGAATTGGCTTTTAAATACATTTCCTGGATATGAGAAGGGAAATGAAAGGTTTTGAGATAAAAATGATAAGTATTGATAAATACTTGATATATGAATCCTCAGCCCGGGAGATAGATCCGGATGGTTATGGTAAAGTATGTATATGTATAGTCCCAAGGGTCTAATGGATCCCGACGATCGACCTTGCCGCATAGTAGTGTATCGGGGAGGTTCCTTCTTTGGATTTCGCTTTGCGAGACACCCCACGCACGAGTATGGCATTGTGTTGAGACTGGGGAGAAGTTTAATCCTTAGTGCTCTAATATTATAAATGTTTATGGTATATATATATTTATATATATCTTTCTGTACTGAGGTACTGGCGGATCTCGACGATCGACCTTGCCGCATAGTAGTGTATCGGGGGGGTTCCTTGTTTGGATTTCGCTTTGTGAGACACCCCATGCACGAACATGGCATAGCGTTGAGACTGGGGTGAAGTTTAGCCCTTAGTACATTTCTTGGACTATCTAGGATTGATAGTGGGTTTGGGATAGACTAGTTTAGCAGGATAACTTGACTAGGATGTCTAGAGGGATGCGCTAGGAGAGTGCACTGTTAGTGTAGAGGTGAGGGGTATCTCATGGGAGTGCGATACCAATTTAAATATGGGATAAAACTATTTTTCTAAAAATAAAGAATTTATGCACTTGCAAAATATTTTCAAAAATTTGGGCTCTGACCCGTTTATCTACTCTCCTTTCTTTCTATATATTATATATATATAGGTGTCCAGACACAGGGACGCCTGGATGGAAATTCTTTCGAGTCAGACGTCAGCTACAGCAGCTGTGGATGCGTGCAGGTTTTTGATAGTCGCTTCCATCGTTGTACTCTAGATAGGAGGTACTGTATAAACATTCGAGCGATTGGCTCAAATGCATTTATTTATTCTTTTAGTACAGCATTCGATATGGTTGTATATTTTGACCGAGTGTTCGGTTACTTTATTTCATTTCAGTTTCATTTACGCATAAACTGTGTGGATGTTTTTTTTTTGTTGTTATAAAGAGTAGTAAAGTTAAAATTTTGACACCGGCCTAATAGGTTATTAGTAATTAAATGGATTTTTGACAGTGATGCTAAGAATGATCCATATGAGACTCCTGTTTTAATTTAATATTGGAGTGATCTCCCGGTATCTTATTAGGCGGGGTGTTACAGATGGTATCAGAGCATCAGGTTCTAGTGTCGTTAGGAATCTGTGCGAACGTACTACGCTTTTAGCGTTGCTCTTGATTTGATATAAAACCCGAGGATAAGGATTGTTGATTTCTCTTATGAGATTTCGTTCTCCTCCCATATTAGAAGATTATAGAAACCTTTTACGCGCTCGTTGAGAATCGTGTGTGGAGCTCGGAGGGCAGCAGGAGTTGGAACTTAGCTGGGGAAGCTGGTAGAAGGTGGGGACGAGGACCTTAATAGAGGCCACTCTCCTTGTGGCAAATTGCTAAGGATTGTTGGAACGGGTGGTGGAGTTTCCTTTTAATGAAGAAGTTAAGAGGATTAGTAAGGTGATTATGAAGAGCGAGGTTATAGAGTCAGATGATGTTGTGGAGTGCGGAGCCACACGGATAGTCTTTTCCGGTAGGAATAAAAGACAAGGTTAGGGTGCCCGGATGGGTCCTAGAATTAAGAAATTCTAGTAAGAGGTGTGGCTAGATGAAGTTGTGGTGTTTGTTAGCCCTAGACTCGTGTGTGCAATATGAGTTTTGTTTCGATCTCGATAACGTAATAATGTAGGCCTATGTGTTTTCCGCGATAGCGGGATTTTGTTTTCCTTCACTCGTCATAAAGGAGGGTGTTTATATTTTGTATATATACATATAATGTATTTGGTTGATCGGAGCGATAACAGGCTAATGATGGCAAGTCTATCGTGTTCGCAGTTCCTGGAGGGAACAGGTTGTTATTGTGGTGTCTCACCTTGATAAAGGTTGAGTTCACCTTTATTATTTTGGATTGATGGAACCTCGATGAGTAGAGGTTTCCTTATTTTGGTTGGTATATGTGGAAACCTGATAGATATAATTTAAGGCCCACAGGATTATTGTTGAGCTGTAAGATTTAGCTCAGTAATGGTTTGTGCAAGGACTTAGAAATAGTGCGAGCGCTGGGTGGTGTGACTCTTAGTTAGAGATACGAGTTCAGACCACCTTTCGTTGATAAGGTATAGGATTATCCCGGTTGCATGTCTGAAATAACGGGACTCCGTGATCGACGAAGTCAAGTGTTAATGTGTGGAGGGGTTTCTTGTTTGGATTTCGCTTTGCGAGACACTCCACACATGACTATTAACGGCGCCGAGCGTGGAGAGCTGTTATGGGATGCACGGATGTGGTTTAGTCTTATAGTGTGGATGAACCACTATAGACTACGAGCCCTGTGATGATGGTACGCTTATGGAAATATTGTGCTATGGAAAAGCACTATATTGGTCCTCTCACCACAAGTAGTTGGGTGGAGTGGGACTTAGAGAATTTGATTTGAGGAAGATATCCCTGCCTTAATAAGAAGGCAAATTTGGAGGAAATCTGTGATCGGTGTGATATAAGAAGTGTTCCTACAGAGAGTAGGCACTTTGATTAGTTAGGTTTCCTTTCGTATGGGCGGAAGGATTAGATAATAGAAATGCGTTCGTAGGTTAGTTTAGTAAGATTTAGGATGTCCCGCTGGTGTGCCTTAGGTCGTTATATCTCGATAACCGACAACGCGAGGGAGTAGTGTAACAGGAGGGTTCCTTGTTTGGATTTCGCCTTGGCGAGACGTCCCACGCACGAAACCAAGCAAATGTCGGGAGTTGAGAGAGGCCTTGGGCACTAGGGATATAATTAGGATACTCGTTTCGCTTAGGTAGAGTAACGCATAGATAGTAACATTGTAGGGTGTAGGCTCGATAGAGTTAGTGATGCCGAGGTTAGGAGTTTGGAATTTCGCAGGTTGGAAGAACCCATAGGTGAGTATTACACCGAGGAAAGGAGACCCTTATTGGGAGAGAGAGTGTTACGTGTCGGACATTCGCTATGGATGTGCAGATATGCACATATTAGAAAGGTGTATGGGCACCTTGGTAAGATGGTTTTATATTCCGCCTGGAATAGAATGGGCGTAGTATATAAGGTTGAAATTCATGCCAAGAGGCATTTTAGAGGATGGGTATTAAGTGACGTATTAGACTCACTTTATGATTGCGGTAGTCGCATAGTGTATGGTTAGAAACCGTTGGGTTAGTGTCGTTCCCCTTGAGGTTTAGGATTTATAATGATCCGAGTTAGATGGGGTAGACTGTATCCGAATTTCGAGGACGAAATTCTGTTGTAAGGGGGGAGTATGTAATAACCCGCGCTTTTGGAGATGATTAAATTCCATAATTAAGTATAATTTGGAATTTGGAGAATTTCTCGAAATAGTAATTTTTGGGATTTTCGAGGATTTAATGATTTTCGAAGGGTGTTATAAATTATTTTGGGACCATATAGGTCGAAATACTTTATTTATATGTCGTCGTGGAGTATAGCGACAAAAGAGGTAAGATTTTGAGTAGAAAACCCGCATTTAATTATTTTGGGTTAGAATAGTGATTTTCAGTCAAGTACCTCGGATGAAAATTTTGACTGCGCCATGAGTCTCGAAATGTCCGAGATAGTCAAAAAATAGTGTCCGATTGTCGAAATTGAGTTCCGGGTAATTTTGGATTTAAATAGGCTCGTAATTGAGTAAACGAGTCGTTTTGGTTGTATTAAGGGATTTAACCCTTTTCTCCTTATAAAAGGAGGGAGAGGGGGAGAAGAAAGAAGAGAAAGAAGAAAGAAGAGAGGGAAGAGAGAGAGGGGGAAGAAAAGAGGAAAAAGGGGGAGATTCCGGCCAGCCTCCGCGGGATTCGGCTCCAGGATGTTGGATTTTATCCACGAGCCAAGTGTTTACTTGCTTTATTTATTTTTGAGCATAAAAATCTCATATCATTGTTGGTACAACAAACCCTAATGATTTTGGGTTGGGTATTCGTGGATAAAACAGGTTTTCGGGAGATAAAACGAATAAACCCCTAAAATTGGTAAATTGGAGAAATTTAGTAATTAACCAAAAATATTGGGTGATTCCGGGTTCTATGATGTTTAGGACCCATATTATAGGTGTATTTATTGTTGGTAGAAGTTGTAGGCCGTTGGGTGAAGAGATGGAATCTTGGGGGAAGCTTCCATGGCCGATAAGCTTCTCGGAGAAGAAGCTGCCCGACATGATCGATCGATCGATCATGGGGGCTCGATCGATCGAGCCTTCGATAGATCGACGGCCATGGGTCGATCGATCGACCCCAGATGAAATTGGATAATTTTCTTAGGGTGATTTGGATGGGATAGATTTCACTTCATCTTGCTTTGAGCTTAATTAGGTGATAACCTAAAGGATCTTTTAGGACTTTATGGTCCATAAATTAAGGCAATTTAGGAGGGTAAAGTAAGGGTTTTAAGTATATAACCCTTAATCTATATTTTCGAGGAAAATAGAATATTTGCTGAAATTTATGGATTAGGGTTCCTAAATTAAATTGGGGACTTCTAAATGATTTAATGGACTAGGTTTAGTCATGGGGTTCAAGAAAATGAAATCCTTATCCCAATGAATTTAAGGTTGATCGGGTGAGTTAAATCCCGAGGATATTTCTAGTAGGCATATGGGCCTGTATAATTATGCTTATAGAAAGCATGATTATATCGAATACTGTTAAGTGTATCCTAGAAGATAATTAGGATAATTTGGTAAATAGATATTTGTTGATTTTAATTAGAGTGAAGGGTATCATTGGAAATATCCAATAAAATCCCTAGATAGGATTGAGATATATAGTGACTATTAAAGTAAGAAATACTTTGGGTTTAGAATCATGCTAATATGAATGCATGATTATGATTCCTGGAGGGAATCTTTGGGATTATGGTCATCGCTAGATGCTATAGGCCACTATGGCCGTTTATATATATTCTAGGAAGAATATATAGGATATATATATATGTTATGATGGAAATGATTTTGAAAATATAAAAATGAATATTTTGAAAATGGAAAGAGAAATGTTTTTCATAATTGATAAAATATGGATTACACACCTCTCTAAATCGCTATCATAAGGGAAGTTGCGCTCGTTGTGGTGAAGCCTTCCTAGCTGTTGAGCAGGTTGGATATAGTCCCTAGGCCATATGGGCATTTGTATTACTGCGCTGGTTAGGGGATTCCGGGTGTGGTCCCAACTTTCCCGCAGGCAATATGGTCGCTTCCCGACGTTGGTAGGTTCCCAGGTTGTCTTTTATAGATAGTCCCTGGAAGATGATAGCCATTTAGGGGCGCGTCTAGTGGGGAAACCCGGAGGGGCGGTCTTAGATTTATTGAAGCAATTCATGATAATGGATTGGCTTCAATTTACATTTCCTGAGTATAAAAAGGGAAATGGGATAAAGGTTTGGCTTCGGTAACACTCCCGGATGGAAGAAGGGATGTGGAAGCATGATTTAATCAAAGCATTTTCATGATAATGGAAATGTCTTTGGGGTACATTTCCTGAGTATAAAAAGGGAAATGGGATGACATATAAGGGAAAAGCATTTTTATGATAATAAAAATTGGCTTTTAAAAAGGTATATGATTTGTTAAAGAAATTCATGATAATGAATTGGCTTTTAAATACATTTCCTGGATATGAGAAGGGAAATGAAAGGTTTTGAGATAAAAATGATAAGTATTGATAAATACTTGATATATGAATCCTCAGTCCGGGAGATAGATCCGGATGGTTATGGTAAAGTATGTATATGTATATATAAATGGATAAATCATGTGCCGAGGGTCTAATGGATCCTGACGATCGACCTTGCCGCATAGTAGTGTATCGGGGGGGTTCCTTGTTTGGATTTCGCTTTGCGAGACACCCCACGCACGAATATGGCACTGTGTTGAGACTGGGGAGAAGTTTAATCCTTACTGCTCTAATAGTATAAATGTTTATGGTATATATATATATTTATATATATCTTTCTGTACTGAGGGACTGGCAGATCTCGACGATCGACCTTGCCGCATAGTAGTGTATGGGGGGGTTCCTTGTTTGGATTTCGCTTTGCGAGACACCCCACGCACGAACATGGCATAGCGTTGAGACTGGGGTGAAGTTTATCCCTTAGTACATTGCTTGGACTATCTAGGATTGATAGTGGGTTTGCGATAGACTAGTTTAGCAGGATAGCTTGACTAGGATGTCTAGAGGGATGCGCTAGGAGTGCACTGTTAGTGGAGAGGTGAGGGGTATCTCATGGGAGTGCGATACCAATTTAAATATGAGATAAAACTATTTTTCTAAAAATAAATCATTTATGCACTTGCAAAATATTTTCAAAAATTCGGGCTCTGACCCGTTTATCTACTCTCCTTTCTTTCTATATATTATATATATAGGTGTCCAGACATAGGGACGCCTGGATGGAAATTCTTTTGAGTCAGACGTCAGCTGTAGCAGCTGTGGATGCGTGCAGGTTTTTGATAGCCGCTTCCATCGTTGTACTCTAGATAGGAGGTACTGTATAAACATTCGAGCCAATGGCTCAAATGCATTTATTTATTCTTTTAGTACAGCATTCGATATGGTTGTATATTTTGACCGAGTGTTCGGTTACTTTATTTCATTTTAGTTTCATTTACGCATAAACTGTGTGGATGTTTTATTTTTTTTTTGTTGTTATAAAGAGTAGTAAAGTTAAAATTTTGACACCGGCCTAATAGGTTATTAGTAATTAAATGGATTTTCGATAGTGATGCTAAGAATGATCCATATGAGACTCCTGTTTTAATTTAATATTGGAGTGATCGCCCGGTATCTTATTAGGCGGGGTGTTACATATGGATACTCTATTCTTTTCCTATAGTATTATGCGTTTTAATTGTCGCCTAAACACTTAATTACATGTTTTCTTAAGAACAATCAGTAACTTAATTAGAAAAAGTGGACACTAATTGTGGGGCTATTTTTATAAAATCTTTTAATCTAAATAATATTCATAACCCTTTGGGTACGTAGGATTCGTGAGTGATTTTGGGTTTATTTGGTGTAGGTTGCATGTAGAAGAATCCTAGTTTTAAAATAAATGGATTTGGGAGCGTATAACTCATGTAATTTGTGTTGAAATAATGAAATTATAAGTTTGATGTTTTAAAAGATGAAATAGCGGTATATTTAATTGAAATAATTAAATGAGACTGATTGGAGGTTTATGACGAAGTGATAATTAAATTAAAGATTTAATTGAATTGGACTATCATGCATAGTTTTATACGTTGATTAATTATTCTTGTTGGTATTATTAAATATCATTGTGACTATGGTTTGTTAGGTATTATTTCTCTCCCTATATTTTAGAATGCCTTCTAGGAATGGGACTAGTGAGGGAAAATTATTACGGTTTTATTGTGTTGGGGGTGGGATGATTTTTATTACTTTATCGTCGTTATGCTAGTCTAGGTATGAGACTAGGTTATGATTTATGTTAGAAAATCCTCCTATACATACGTTAGGACGTATTGATAACTTGGGGACCTTTAGGTTTCAGACTAAGGGTTATTTTGAGGATCTCACATCGATTAAAGGGTGGGGTGTTTATAAATTGTGAATTGAGAAATTGAGAACTAATACATAAGATAATAAGACGGGGATTAAAATATATTGGCGACATAATCAGCGAGGTCCGACAGTTTAAACGGTCCAGGCGGCGTTTTATGTCATGTCGTGTGTGGAACCTCGTCAATTAGCGAGGGTCAACAGTTTAAACGGTCCTGTCGGCGTTTTGACGAGGGGATGTGTATTTTGGTAGAGAAATCACCCGATGCGGGAGGACCGCCATAATAAAATGAGGATATAATAGAAGATGGTTAATTTAATGAAATTAATAACGTGGGACTTGGGAATTTAAAGTCATATTGGTGTGCCTTTATAAATGGGGATTTATGTGGGTAGTTAGTGATTTATATTTATTACGTTTAATTATCTCGTTTAATTTAAAATATTCTATTGTGATATTTATTGCGTATAATGCTACTGCCTGGATTCAAGGATCCTATTTGAGGGGAGTAGTGTGTATTCTTGCTCTGGGCTTTGTCTCTGACCCATGCGTTGACTAATCTTTTTCAGGATTAGAATTGTAGAAGTTGTATAAGTTTATCGGAGTTTCATTTGGAGGTGCGGCTGGAGTTATTCATTTTATGGCATAGTTTAGTTAGACTTTCCTTTTCAGTCGTATTTAATTATGAGACTTCATTTGAGTTTTATTGGGCCATTCGGATCCAAAGTTGCTTAGAGGATTTCTGTTGGGATTATTCAGATTTTATTTCATCATTATTGGAGATTGGATTTTCGAAGTTAGCATGTGATGGATCTTTTATCGCTTAGTTGTTTATGATCATTTGAGATTGATTCAATTATTTATCTTATGGACTGATTTATTTATGTCTCATATCTGTCTCATGCTAAGAATGGTATTTTTTACTCACGCCTGGCTTAGTTTTGGTGGCAGCCAACACCAAAATTAGGCAGGGTGTGACAAGTTTGAGATTGACCTGGAAGATATGGATTTGTTTGCTAAGAATTTTAGAAAATTTCTTAAGACTAATAGAGAGAAACTTAAAAATGATTATAAGAAGTTTGAGAAGTCTAAGCATAGTAAAGTCAAGAAATTCCCCATAAATCATAATAAGGATCTTAATAGGGACGAGTCAAATAGATGTTATGGTTATGAGGGTTATGTTCATTCAACATTCAAGTGTCCTACTAAATGAAGGAAGGAGGGAAAAAGACCTATTTCATTTAATTCCACCTTTAGTCATAGTGAAATGGAAGAAGGACCCAATTCCCCAATTGAGTGCAATTTTACCACGTTCTTGGCTCATCATGTGAGAGATAGTGATAAATCTTCTATTGAGGATAATTTAATACATGACACTTCCAAGGCCATTGTTTGTGAATCCCATGAGGTTAATGGTAAAGAGAGTGGAGAAGAGAGTGATAATGAAGAAGAGGTATAGGAGAGTGAACTTCAAGCAGCCTTTCATGAGTTGTATGCAGAATCGTTAAAATTAAAATGGGCAAACTTGAAGTTAGAAGCTAAAATGAGATAATGTGCCATAGGTAGTGATGAGAGTGTTTTGGTTGAATATCTTAAGGAACAGGAGATAACTCTTCGTGAGAAGCTAGAGTATGTAGAAGGTGAAATAGATAGCCTTAAAGGTTTAATGGGGGATATGAAGAAAGAGCTTCTCGAGTTTGAAGAGAGTAGATGTTTACTTAATTCTCGGGTAGTTGAACTTGAAGAACAATTAAAATACTCAAATTGGGTCAAATTTGATTTGGAGTGTAGGTCGGAGAAAGTAGATAAAATCTTAGGGACCATCCAAATTAAAGACGACAAGTTTGGTACTAGCTTTGATACTCAAGATACTACCATTAATAAATATAAAACCATGTTTTTTAGAGAATCATCTAGAAACACTAGGCAATATCAATCCTTAGGTAACACTTCATGTCGTGTTTTCACTTGCACACATTATGGTCAGAAGGGGAACCTTACGAAGTGTTGTTTTGATCTTAAAAATGGTCCTAGAAAGTCAAAGGGTAGAGTCACCAAGGTCACCATCTCGAGAGTGTCGTGTTTCACTCATGTGGGTTAGGAGATCTGATTTGGAGACTTTACATGATAGAGTTTATAATTCTCATTTACTTGCACATGATTCCTCCCTTACTAAATGTAATGGTTGGTTGTGTTAGTTTTTCTTACATACACTAGCTTTTTTGCTTCATGATAAAAAAAATTCTAGTTGTATGTTTGTTTGTCATATTCTAGATTATGCTTCATTATAAATTTTTCTAGAATTATGATGTATGTATCTTTTGTATTTTAGTTTTTATTTATTTTGTCTTATTTAAAAAAATATATATAAATACAAAAATATTTTTTTTTACTTCTGTGTTGAAGTTTTGTTTGTTTAAAAGTTTTGAAAATCTCAAAAATAATTTTGTGTATTTTAGTTTTACACATTTTATGTGGCATATACTTGTGTTTGAATCCAATATCATTCCCCTGCTTCCATGTGGCTAGAAATTTGGGTTATAATTTTCGAATATCAAAATTTTCTTTATCATGCTTGCATAGAGAAGTTTGATTTTGAGTTTCTTTATGCATTCCTTTTATATGAATCTTTCACACATACATGAGCTCTTTGAACTCAAACTTCACATATGTATTTGAGCTATGTGATATGTTCTCCTATCAATTTTGTCATCTACATGTTGCTATGACTATGGAGGATTTGTGCATGTAAGAACCGCTGCACGTGAGGTTTGTTTGAATTATATAAAAAGTTATATATGAGGTTGCACAGTAAAAGGGTCTAAAAAAGTTTGGCTTTGTAAAAATTAACCAAGATCCAAAGATTTTATACAAAAGGTGTGGCATAGTAAAAAGTAGCCAAGGCCTAATTAATTTAGTTGGTTTGTTCATTCAAAAGAAAAGAAAAGGAATTATTATGTATGAGAGAGTTTGGTTGGAAACATCAATGGGTTTGAACAATGACAATGTGTCTTTGTTATGCTTATTTTGTCTTGACTCTATGGGTTTGTAGAATCATCAAAATTCTAGGCTTGTATTCCTTGTGCTTGTTTTTTCTTTGAGTTCACTTTATCTTGTCACGTGAGGCTAAATCAATGTTTGATAAAGTTTTTGCAATCAAATATAACTCCTTGAACATTTTTAAGTGACTGGGTCATAATTATTGAGTCTCTAGTTCACACCCCTTCACTCCATTTACCACATGGGTATTTATACACATTTATGCCATATGAGTGTGGAAAGCTTAATATATTTTGTGTTTTGTGGTGTGTTTCTACCTATGTATATATGCTTGTGCTTCTTTAGTATTTTTAGTGTATGTATATATGTGGCATTTCTTTAAGTTTTGAGTCTTTTCTTTGTTATTTAGTCCTTGTATGACTCATGTTGCTATAGGTATCCATTTTATTTCGATTGATATCACATGCTTAAATTACTAGTACACTTTAGTTGATATCATTTTGTTATCACATCATAATTGGTATCTATTAATCTTTTAATGAATTGGTGCACTTTTGTTGCCATGTTGTTTTATTGTTCTTGTCACTTTATACACCATTGCAATATATATTTGTTTTTCCATTTTTTATTATCCCTTGTTTCATTTAGGGGGAGAATTTGTTTTCATTGGGGAGAAATGAGTTCATATATGCTTTTTAATCTTTTCCTATTCCTGAACAAAAAGGGGGAGAAATGGTATCAAAGACTTTTAATTTGGGAAGATCTAACTTAGGGGGGTGTTTCTTAGGTAGATCATGTTATGAACTTTATATTGTCATATTCCCTATGAGTTTGATGGTGTGTTTAAGTGTACAGGTTTTCATCTTTCGTTGGCAGCTTTAAAAGAGGCAAAAAATTTCATCCCATGTGTCCAATCAAGTGTCTGTATTTTTTTATTTTGGGAAGGTTTGTGTCCTTTTAGAAGCACTTGACTGCCCATGGGATTTTTGTTTTGGGTTTTGTCCTAGAATATCCAAAGGTGGAGATTTGTAAGGACAAATTTCCAATTAAGTCAATTTGTTAGTATTGTTTTGATTCCAAACAAAATTATTTTATTCATATGATAGACATTTCTTGTGTCTTTCAAGCCCATGACATTTGAGTTAAAGAAGTAGCGGCCAAGAAATTGAAGATATCATCCTTGCCGATTTTTCATGCCAAGTTTATACGTCATCAACATTTGAATTCCAAGGTTTCTAAAGGTATGAATGCATTTAATATAGAGAGAGACTCGGATATTTTAATGTGTGTATTTTTATAAATTTTTTATCAAAATGACTTTGCAATTTTATTAGAAAATTATTTTAAATCTTTACATAAAAGTTTTTCGGCTTCAAAAGAAGTCTGGGATTTTCTTAAAAGTTTTTCCAACGAAACTAGGATCTCGTTCGAACGAGATGCCCAATTCGTTTAAACGAACCATCGAACAAGCTATCCAACGAGAATTTTACTTGGTTTTTGGGAGGTGATTTAGATGGCCCAGGGTTTGGATGTATTGCTTGGGGAAAATTGAGACCTCTGCCCAGAGGAGTTTTACTTGGTTTTTGGGAGTTCAGCTAGGGAAATGGGGGGTTCTTCTTGAAGGAGTGTGAAATTTTCTTGGTGAAAATGTTCTAAATCCTTCCTGGGATTTTTAGGAATTTTTTGAGAATTTTTCAAGGCTTTATGGTATTCCCTGGGAATTTTTGTACGAAATTTTTAGGGGGTTGCCGGTCGGCATGGTATGGAGGGTTCCATTCGACAGTGGCACGGACTTTTGGACTGCATCGGGAAGGTAAGGGGACAGTGTCGATCGGTGGGTAGGGGGTCAATGCTGATCGGCATGACCCTTGGTATCCTATATAAAGGGGAGAGTTCCTTTCATTTTTCACAGCTTCTTGATTTCTTTCTTTCTGCACTTTTCCTCTGTTAATCGTTCAAGTATTCCAATATTTAAGAAATGGCCCCCTTTGTGAGCACTGCAGCGTATAGGGAATGGTTGATTGTTGATGACTGGGCGAATGTGGAGTGGAGGGCTAGCACGCTCTTGCTTTGGGGAGTTAGAACTCCTTTGACTCATTTGAGCCATTTGTGGATGAGCGGACCTTGCTACGGGATCCATCGCGCCATCGCTCTTCGAGGGTGGTGAGCCCTGGCGGTTATGTAAGTAACCTAACTTTTGGCATTCTTCTCTTTTTAGTGATTTTTCCTTCTTTCTGGAATTTTTGACAAGGTTTTTTCTTTTAACAGTCTAATATCTCTTTGAAGAACATGCGTGCCCGTGGGATGATGGGGCTTAAGGATGTTTGGGAGCATCTTCCACTTGTGGTGCGTTGGGTGGTATCCTCAACGGGTTTTGGGAGGTTGGCATCTGCATTGGATGAGATGACTCATTCGACAACGTTCCTGTGTGCTTTGGGGGAGAGGTGGTGGGATACTACCCATACCTTCCATTTTGGTTTTGGGGAGATAACCATGACTCCCATAGACATGCAGCAGCTGCTGGAGCTGGATTGTGACGGAGAGCAGATAGAGGTGGATCGTTCTCTATGGGTGAGGCTGGAGGCGGTGTGTGCGGTGCTTGGTGGCGTAGGGAGGATAGTCTCTGGGGATTCCATCCGGCTATCCTTGTTGTACGATGTTTTTCTGAGTAGGGAGGTTGATTTGGAGGACGGGCTGCAGGTGAGGCAGATGGCTCGGTTGTACATATTATTAGTGCTAGGAGGTTTCATGGTGGCATCGAGCGGCGACATCGTCCATTTGTGGTTCTTGCCGTATTTGAGGATGTTTTCGAGCATCCCCCTATATGATTGGGGGAGCCTGACTTTGGCGAACCTCTATTTTTCTTTGGACGTATTCAGCCGATGCTGTCGGTAAACCTATACTGGAGCCACGTATCTCCTTGCGGTATTTTTTAATTTGTGCATTTTCTTTTAATGCATCCGCATTTTTCCCTATGCGTCTCTTTTTTATTGTGACTTCTTGTCTTTGGCAGACGTGGTTCTACAAGGTGATTGGTTGTAATACCCAGCTGATCGCTTTGAAGGACGATACCATTAAGGACTTCTACCGATTGTATCGATGGCGCAAGGCCAATCGACAGTCGAAGGGATCTCTCTCTCTGAAGGCGGTGCGTCAGGTCTTGAATGGCCTGACTAGTGGTAGGGTAAGACTCTTTCCTTTCAGCCCTGATCTTCACACATTCTGATTCTCTATTGACTTATGTCTATTGGGGATTTTCAGGTGACTTTTGACCCTTGGGGGACGGCTATTCAGGATACGGGGGAGACCGGGGTGAACGCACAGCTACGGTGCTTACTAGCACGTGAGTTTGGCCACTCTTGGTATCTCGGGAGAGGGTGGTTTGACAAATTGCTAAGGAGGATGTGGTGGTGACACCTGCGCAACCTCCTATGTTTATGAGACGGGAGCGACTACTGTCGGAGGATGCGAGGATCGCGGCGATGATTGTCGAGTCCTACCTGTTGTATACCGATACGACTGCGCCGTAATTATATATGGACTTTGTGACGAGCTGGTTGATGGCACCCAGCATATATGATGCCTTGCCTTTCCCTCCTATGGTTCGAGTCGGGCGGTGGGGTCTTCCCACAGCGACGGTGGTCCGTCGGCATCTACGACGACGGCGACTTCAGAGGTTCCCTTTGTGCGATTGCATACCACTTCACACAACATTCGACGGGCTGATGGAGGGATGCTTCCTATGTTGCACCATCCTCATGTGATGGATCCAATGGAGTTGGGTTTGACAGAGGAGGTTCTTCGTCTTACGGTATACCTTCTTCCTCTTTTTGGTTCCTTTTCTATTTTTATCCCTCTTTGATACTGATTTTGCCTTCTTCTTGCAGCAAGTTCGGGTGTCGACCACTTGGCTGAGGGACATTAGGGACTGGATATCTTCGGTGACTCGCCACATTCGGGATGCAGTCCCGGTTCCTTCTTGCTTGGTGTCATCTGCTTCGTCAAGGAAGGACTCTGGCTCGGGTAGTGGTGGTGCGTCGTCTCGCCATAGGGGAAAGAGAGCGCGTCGCAGGGGTGGAAACTCTTATATAATAGGGGTGAAGGTTTGGTGTGTGTATGTGTGTGTGTGTGCGTGTGTGTGAAAGAGAGAGAGAGAGAATATGGGTTCGGGCTAAGTCCCGTTAATTTTTGCTTTTTTTTATTTCCTGCAATATTGATGTCACATAGAGAACAAATATATATGCAATGCAATGGAGTTTTTTTATTATCTGGTGTTAATAATGAATGAGTGAATGCATGCACATGCGCTTTTTACTTTGCTGCTAAGACCGTAAAAAGAGATATTTTGGGATTTTGAAGGAAGGTTTTTTTAAAAATGAGAAATTATATAGGGGTGGAAGGGGATTTTGAGATTTTGTTGAGAATATCAATTTATTTTTATTGATCTTCTAATTTTGGCAAAAGAGAAAAAAGGAAAATTTCCAAAAATAGGGGGTTACCGATTGACAATCCCTTTGTCCTGCCTATCGACAGTCAAGTCTAGTCCCATCTATTCAAATCTTTCATTAGTGCCCTCTTCAGCCCCTTGTACTTTATGGGGTAGGATTCCCTCCAATTTCTGCAGGGGTCGTGTTTTTTTGTGAGGGTTTTCAAGTATAAAAATGGGAAAGGGTGGAGTGTTTTCATCATACCTTCAGTTGTCTTCTGTTTCTTAGTTCTGCAAGATGGCTCTCCCCAATAGCATTGAGTTTGCTAACTACCTCAAAGCCTTGGAAGCAATGTTCTCTTATAATGTTGACTACGATGCTTTCAATATGCATCGAGTCTCTTTGTGGAGCACTCGGCCCATTGAATGGAACATGTTGATGGCGGCAGTACAATTTTGGTACCCCGAAGACCATGTATTCCGCTTTGGGTTGGATGAAGCTTGTCCTACCTACGAGGAATTTTCTAAAATGATGGGGATAAATCCCAGTGTTGCCGTGGATTTACCTAAATTTTCCTGTTCTCTCAGGGATTTGTTGGATGGGCTTCTTCGCATTTCGACTTCGGAGACCAGACCATTGGTTGCTGGGGGAATTATCACCCTTTCGGAGGTGTTACAGTCCGTGTATTTACAGGAAGTAGGTGATGTTGGATACACTGGAGCCGTTGTTTTGGTCTTAGTATCAAAATTACTGATGGTGACTGAGGAACTGCTGGTGGACCCACAACTTGCAGTCATTACTTCCTAAATGTCATACCATCGTAATCCGACGGCACTGATATTGTCGAAGACCTTGAATGTCCTGGATGCCTGGCGATAAGGTCATTCTGACTTCTTGAGGGGTAGCCCCATGATGCTGTTCATGTGGTTATCTAAGAGACTCCGCCTGGTGACTCCTTTGAAATACCCTTTGTCGGTTGTACCCAAATTCTTTTCGTGTTATTTCATTAGCATTGGCTTGGACATCGAGAGTTTAGAGAACAGGTTTGTTGAGCACGGGGATCTATATCTATGTTGGTCAGTGGCTTGGTGGGGACAGTTGCTGCCTATTCTGGAGCTGGGAGAATACCCGTATGTTCGGCTCGTTGGTCTTAGACAGACTTCTTTTTATTACCCTTGGCATCTTCTGTGCCAGTTTGGCTGGGAGCAGGTCGTGCCACCTCAGACACTAGACTTCTTTTCGGTAGAATATTTGACTGAGCGTCTACGTATGCGGCTCGGCTCTATGTGGGAGAATCGGCATCCGTCGACCCATCCATCTCAGTTTGTTGGGAGAGTTTGTCATATCCCTAGGGATTATATGAAGTGGTTGTGGAGAAGGGTGGTCAGCAAGATGTTGGTAGTGGAGATTGGACAAAGGTGGCTTGTTTTGTCTGTTACCATTCAGGGAGGTGTGGTAGTTTTTCCGAAGCTGGTTCGATCTTATCGGTCCATGGAGCGCCTGCGGCACTCTGTTTAGGCAGGGGAAGTTTGGGGACCCTAGGATGTAGATGATGATGATGGAGCAGGCTCCTCTGGTAGCTGTGGATAGGACTCTTGGACAGTAATGGGGAATAAATACGAGGATTTTTTTTTGCGTTTTAGTAAAATAGGGGGAAGGGAGTTATCCGTTCTTTTTCTTATGTAATCTGTACCAAAATTTCTTACGAGTGAAATAAACAAGTTTTTTATCAGATGTGCCTTTTGATGAGTTTTGTATTTTTGAGCTATCTATACCAATCACTAAGGCATACATAATCCTTTTATTCAAGTACATGTTAGAATGGACTGTCGTTCTCGGAGATAAGAAAAGAATAGTAATTTGTGAAAAAGAAAGGGTCGTGCTTATGTAAGGTGTATGAGCTACCTACGTACCTATGGGGGTTTTGAAAAAGTTCTACTTTGTTTGAAAATGGTTTTTGAAGAGGATCAGGTCCACGTAGTTCTAGGTAAAGGGAAATGAAGATATCTTTTTTTCTTTTAGAATAGAAGGGAGATGAGAAAAGTCGTAGCGCTCTGAGATTTTGAGTTAGGGGTAAAACTTCTTGAGACGATCCAAGTTGACTAGATGAGCCATCTCCTCCCCCATCTAAATCAGTGAGCATGGAAGCACCGCCAGACAAGATCTTCTTAACAATGTAGGGTCCGCTCCAATTGGGCTTGAATTTCCCCTAGGGTCCTAGATGGGTTTTATTATCTCTTTGAGGGCCAGTTCCCCTTCTCGGATACCGCTATCCTTGACTCTCTTATTGAATGAACGCGATATTCGGCGATGGTACCCTTGTATGTGGTATAGAGCTTTTAATTTCCTTTTGTCTAGGACGGTTAGCTCGTTAAGATGGCTTTGGCACCAGTCTTCTTCGCTGACCTTGCTCTCAAGCATGACACGCAATGAGGGTATTTCTAGATCCACGGGTAGGACTTCTTCCATGTCATAGACTAGAGAGTAAGGGGTAGCCCCAATAGAGGTTCGAATTGAGGTTCGGTAGACCTAGATGGCGTACGATATTCGGTCAGTCCAATCATGACAACTTTTGATCATCTTGTTGATGATGGATTTAAAGTTCTTGTTGGCGGCTTCAACTACACCGTTGGTCTGAGGTCGGTAGGGAGAAGATTTGTGTCTTTGAATCCCATACTCGTTGACCACTTCCATGACTTCTTCCTCGAAATGCAACCCGTTATCTGATACTAGCTTGTGCGGGACCCCATACCAGAAGATGATATTTTTCTTGATGAATTTGGCCACTTTCTTGGCATTCACCACCGCGTATGACTCAGATTCGACCCATTTAGTGAAGTAATCAATGGCCACTAGGATGAAATCATATCCTCTGGAAGCCTTCGGTGTAACCTTCCCTATGATGTCGATGCCCCAGGTGGATAACGGCTAGGGAGAGGTCATGTTGTATAATTTGCATAGAGGCGGATGCTGAAGGTTAGAGAATTGTTGTCATTTGAGGGATCTCCAGACATAGGCGGTGCAATCCTGGGTCATAGTGGTGCAGTAGTAACCTTATCGGATGATCTTTTTGCCAACCATGTGACCGTTCATGTGAGGTCCGCATTCCCCATTGTGGATCTTCTAGATTATCTTTTCAATGTCAGACCCTACGATGCAATGTAGATGGGTTCCATCAAAGTTCCTTTTGAGCAGTGCTTTGTGGCAGATGATGTATGAGGCATGCAGTCTTCGAAGGGTTTCTCGATATTTCTTATTGGAACCCTCAGTATACCTACCATGCTTGAGGAGGTTCCAAATATCATCGTACCAATAATTGTCTATCTCGGGATCTTCTATGGTGATGAGCTCAATATGGTAGTAGTGGGTTAGTTTATTTTACTTTTGAACAAAGAAGGGGGTCATTATTATTCCTTCGGGCATGTCGACCATGGAGGCCAAGGTAGAAAGGACATCGTTTAGGTTATTCTTTGCTCAAGGTAGGTGACAAAAAGTGATATTTTTGAATTGGGAGGCTAGCTCTTCTAAGTAGGCATGAAAGGGTTGGAGCTTCTCGTCCTTAACTCTCCACTTTCTGAGCACTTGACCGATGATGAGGGCGGAATCCCCATAGACGTCTAGGCATTGAATACCTTTCTCAAGAGAAACTTTGAGGCCTACAAAGCATGCCTCGTATTCTGTCATATTGTTGGTACAAGGGAAATCCATCTTGATGGAAATTGGAGTGTGGGATTCATCTGGGGCGATCAGGAGTATCCCAATGTCATATCCCTTTTTATTGGCAGGACCATCAAAGAATATTTGCCATCGAAGGTTGTCCTAGGTAGTGCAGAGGATGTTTTCATCTCGAAATTCGGAGATCTAGACATCATACTCATCCATGGGGTAATCAGCGAGGTAGTCAGAGATGGATCTTCCTTTCATGGCTTTCTGTGTGACGTACATGATATCGAACTCGGCTAGGAGCATCAACCATCGAGCCATTCAGATGGACAAGGTGGGTTTCTCAAACAGGTAATTGGTGGGGTCCATTCGGGATACAAGTTTGATAGGGAAGGCGAGCATGTAGTACCACAACTTTTGGGTGACCCAGATAAGCGCGACACATGCCTTTTCCAAAGAAGTGTAGTTAACCTCGTATCCAGCCAATTTGAGACTGGCATAATATATGGCTCTTTATTTACGATAATCTTTAAGGTATTGGTATAGCAAAGCCCCAGCTACAATATCGGTTATGTTTAGGTATAGGAGCAAAGGTAGATGAGGATGTGGTGGCATGAATACCGGGGACTGGGTCAGATATTGTATGATTTGGTCACAAGCTTCTTAGCAAGCCTCGTTCCAAACCTTAGTTGAATCCTTTCAGAGAAGTTTGAAGATAGGTTTGCAGATGGAGGTTAGCTGGCTAATGAATCGGCTGATGTATTGTAATTTCTCAAGGAAACCTTGAACTTCTTTCTCTGGTCGGGGAGGTGGCATCTCAATTATGTCTTTCAGCTTGGCAGGATCTACTTCTATACCTTTCTTACTGACCATGAATCCCAAGAGTTTTTCCTTTGTAACTTCGAAGACGTATTTCTGCGGATTGAGTCTCATCTGATAATGTCACAGTTGTTCGAAGAACATTTGGAGAGTAGGAACATGACCTTCTCTAGTCTTGGATTTGATAACCATATCATCCACATAGACCTCAACCTCTTTGTGAATCAGATCGTGTAGGATGGTTGTGGTAGCCCTCTGGTATGTAGCCCCAGCATTCTTGAGACCAAATGGCATAACAGTGTAGCAAAAGGTTCCCCATGGGCTGATGAATGCGGTTTTTTTCTTGATGGTCTGGGTTCATTTTGATTTGGTTATATCCAGCAAACCCGTCGATGAATGATTTTAGAGCATGACTAGATATGTTGTCTACGATCATGTCGATATTGGGTAACGAATAATCATCCTTTGGAGAGGCTTTGTTCAAGTCTCGGTAGTCTACACACATCCAAAGTTTTCCTCCTGATTTCGGCATGGACACTATCTTGGCTATCCATGTTGGATATTCGATCATACGAATGAAACCTACGTTCAACTGTTTGACCACCTCTTCTTTGACCTTGAGACACCATTCGGTGCGGAGCTTTCTCAACTTTTGTTTAACCGGCTTGCAATCTGGGAGAGTGGGAATCTCATACTAATCTATTTCAGGATAAATGTCGGGCATATCGTCATAGGACCATGAAAAGACATTCACAAATTCCTTTAGCAATTCTTCGAGTTGTGGACGCTCATGCTCGTTAAGGGTAGCCCATATCCTAATACCGCGTGGTTGGCTACTAGAACCGAGGTTTATGAAAACAGTCTCTTCTTTACTAACTTCAATGCAGTTATGTTGTTTATTATCAACCTTATTTAGATCAGTTAAGAATTATTCATTTGCAAAATCATCATCATCAAAAGTTTGATTATCATTTATTTTATTGATAGGAAAAACAACATTAAGAACCTCATCAAAGGAGGTCTCGATTACATTTGAGCAAGGATAGAAAACAGAAGAAGAAATAGGGTAAACATTGGGATTAGGGGAGATTTTAGCAGGTAGAACTGGTGCATCATGCCAGTTGACGAGAGGTGTATCAGCAGCTTTAATCTGTTGGGACGGATCCGATGATGTAGTGCCTGAGTGAACCATGTAGAGTGTCAGCCCCAGTGTCTATAAGTTGCAGGAATCTTCAGAGTCACTTTCCTCAATCTCTTAGGTATCTTTGATGAGAAGGTGTACATTGTGTTGGAAACTCTCGGCCCATGGGTAGACATCTTGGAAAAAGATCTCAATTCTAGGCTTCATCTTCTTATCTGTATGGTCATACCATGGTTCAGGAAAGTTGCAAAAGGGGAAGTCTTCACCCTCTTTGATGAATCATCCATTCAAGGAGTCACATGGGATAATTTAGATGCAGTCTAGTCCTCTCTTTGGTCGAGACTGGTGGATCATTCTGATCTCTTGTTCTAATAGTTGATAACCCAAACCACAAGGAGAGAAAGCTCTCTTCAGTTCAATCGGCTCGAGTATCCCTTGTTGTCTTTGTCCTAGACCCAACCCGGGCATGAAGTCTATGTTTTTGAATATCTGAATCACATTGACGTTGCCATGAGGGTCGTATTGTGGACAAACCCTTTTTTTTAAGTCATCCCCTACCGGGAGTAGGAGTGGTTCAACTTAAAATCATGATAGGAGCATATCATTTGACCCGTGTTGTATCTCAATAATTGGACTACTGGTACTTGCACCCTCGCCATTGTCATCGTCATCCAAAATGGTGATGACCCGTTCGTTGACGAAGAACTTTAATTCCTGATGGAGTGAGGAAGACACACCCTTGATACAGTAAAGCCAAGGTTATCCGAGAAACAGGTTAAAACAAGCTGGGATGTTAATAACTTGGAATTTGACGATAGGTTTTATAGGGTCAGCCCCTATTACAAGCTTTATGGATCCCATCACCTCCCGATGGGTATTATCGTAGGCACGCACATCAGCGGAGGTTGGAGTGAAGTCGCTTTCTTTCAATCCTAAACATTTGAAGCTTCTCAGTGGGTAGACATTCAATGTGGATCCATTATCGACAAGAGAGAGTGGCATGACCTTCCCTATAACTTCTACGAAGATGTTGAGTGTATGATTGTGATTTGGCCCAATCTTGGGGATTTCTTATTCGGAAAAGGATAGCATTCGGGTAGAGGTCAAATATCTGACCAAATTTATTGCTTCTTCTGGTGTGGTACAAGGAGGAACTGTTGTTCTAGTAAGAAACTTGATCAAAGAATTTATGTGTAGCTGAAAAGACATGAAAAGCCCCTATAGAGTGATGTTAGCTTGAGTTTTCTTTAGTTTATCTAGTATCTTCCTCTCCTCGAGGGTCATCTCTGACATAAGGAGGTTTTCCACACCCTTCCTTGTCATTGACTGGTAGTGATCTTGGGATCTGGTAATGCCTCCCTGATCTAGTCATGTGATTTAATAAAGATGGGAAGAACATGAATCTCATTTCCTTATCAACCTCTGGTTGTTTCACTACCTTGTTTATTTCTCCAATAAGTTCTTCAAATGATATCATCCCACACATGTTAGCTATCGGGCCAGTTTTTCCTGAAGCTTGCTCTTCATTCGAATCTTCGAATTCTTCCCCCCATCTGGTGGCAACAATTCTGTCTTTTCATGTAAAGTTGATACATTCCACAACTTCAACGGCTTCTTCATACAGATCCTCCCAATCAATGGGGATGTGTAAGGGTGAAGGGACCAAGCGCCCTTGTAGCTTTAAAGCATCGAATAACTCGGTGATACAGCAAATGTTGTTGGTTTGTCTGAATAATTCTTCCATAATCAGGACAACATCATCCAGGCTGACTTCATCGGTTGGTACTGCCTAACTATCTGACTCTCGAGCCCATTTTCGTTCTTCCAAGAACAGTGTACTGAACCTTTGTCAATCAATGATCATTTGTGAGGGCAATTTTATCCCGAACTCTAGGAGTTGGTTTAAGACTTCTAATAATTCCATACTTCCATTTTCAGAACGGGTACGGACGGCGATGCATGCTCTAGTAAGGAGTGACAATTCCTGATCAGCGAGGATAGCAGGGTGTAGGAGGAAATATGGGCAAATTTCGAGAGGTGTGTGAGAGTATATGGGTGTGATTCGAGTTGAGGGATCAAATTATGGGTTCTCTTCGAAGAAGATGGCATTGGCATGATTTGGGAGTGGGTTGTGAGCAGTGTTTGGCTTATGATTGGCTAGTGGGGCGATGGTACCCCTATCAATTAGACCTTGGATTATGTTTCGGAGGTGAAAGCATTGGTAAGTAGTATGGCCATTTATTTGGTGAAATGCGCAATGGGCATCTGTTTTAAAGTTTCTTGGAAGTGGATTTGGCAATGGACGGGGATCCAAGGGTTTGATAAGGTTTCATCTTAACAGTGCCTGATAAACTTTGGATAGGGGAGCATGGATCTCGATGTATTCCTTTGGATGGGGATAGGGCAGATTTTTGGTGCCCATGATGTGGTTGGTTGAGAGATGTTGTTGATGGTTGAGACTGTAGCATTGGCAGGTTTATCATACTTCCTGGGGATGAATTGTCCGGACACCCTCTTTGGTTCAACTTCTATTTTAGCAAGACCCTCCACGATTTCTACTTCGGCTTCTATGAGAGCTCGGAAGTGGGGATAGTATTGTCCTCCCATCGTTGATTAGACATGGGGTAAGAAGTTCTTCTTCACTATGCTGACTTGTTCTTCCTCAGAAGGTCGATTGGTCATGGTAACTGCTTTTTCCCTCCATCGGGCTATGAAGTTACTGATTGATTCCCCAGAGTTCTGTTTGAGAATCTCTAAATCATGATGGGTGACCTCAAGCTATTCGTTGTATTTGTACTGTGAGATGAATTCTCAAGCCACATCCTCCCAACTACGGATTCTAGACTCTTCAGGAGACAAAAACCATCGGAAGGCGCTATCCTTCAAAGTTTGCTGAAACATTTGGGCCATCACTACTTCATAAGCCCCTAGTAGAGTCATGGAACGGTGATAGCTACGGAGATGAACAATCGGGGGTCCACTTCCACCAAATTTCTTGATATTATGCATCTTGAACTTCTCGAGTAACCTCGCTTTAGGATAAGGAGACATGTGGGTGTAGTCCATGTAATTCCCCAAGATTCTGACTTGGTCAAACTTATTGGTGAGCATCAAGAGGTCCTATTTGACTTTGTTCAACTCTTCTTCCTTCGTATCAATGATCATAGGCAAGTTATCCCCATATTGGGCAAGATTCGGCATCGAAAGTTGGGCAGGCGGCGGCCCATTAGCAGGAGGGGCACATAGAGCGTGCTTATATTCTTCGGGAACCCAAATAGTCTCGGGTGTACCCAGAGCGCGAGGAAATAGGGCCTCGGGCTCTTGAGGAATGGAAACCTGGTTTCATTGCATCTCTCGGACCTTAGTTTGGAGGTTATCAATCTTGGACACGATCTGGGCTAGGACTGCCGTCAGATTCGGCTGCACAACGGGGACTTAATCTTTGTTCTCCATGGAAAGAGGGTGGATACCAGACTTGAAAGAAGTAACAGGGGAACGAACGGAACTCTGGGGTGATTTGACTAAAGATTGAAGCCAATAAGGAGCTAGGCCAAGGGTTTGCGATCGACCTGAGAAGGCGCAAAAATGGGATTTATGTTTTAGAGAAAGAATGAAAATATTTTTTGACGGTTTTTTTTTTATTGGAAGACAAAATATTTTTGGCTTTTTGACAAAGAGAGGATTTTTTTTTTGGCTTTTCGATAAATAAGGGAGAAATGTTTTTGGATTTTTTTTTCGGGAGACGGATCTCAGCATGATTATTATGATTATTATGTTCTCACTTATATTAAATTCTCCTAAATGCAAAATAAAATGTCGGACGGGACCCGAGCCTGGAAAAATTGGGTTTGTAATATATGTAAAGCTATGGATGGACTTGTGACCAGTCTCACAGATAGGGTCCCGTTTTAAAAATGTGCAAAAATTTGAGCGATAGGATGACCCAAAATTTTGGCAGAGTATTGGGTAAAAACCGGTAATCTAACATGTGTGTCCTAGTCTTGACACCTATATGTGGGTATGCAATTGGTTGGGTGAATCGAAAAGGGTTCCCCCCCTTTGGCGTGACTTTCACGATATACGTCTTGCTCTTGCGAGCAATCGGTACATATAGACAAGCCATTTTATATACCTGAGTGTACGTGAATTGCCTCACTATATACCTCGTGGGGACGGTACGTGTGAGAGAGAATTTGATATACTCGGCGTACGTGAACGAGTTCCCTGCGATATACCTCCTATCATGACTTCGGTCAAGTGGTACGATGCGGGGAACCGTTCGATATATGTAGAAGGTACTTGGCCAATGGAAGGTGAGAGTCATATCGCTTAGGCTAACTGCACCCTGCCGGACCAGCGCCCATCACGAAGTGACCCTCCAGTTACTGGAAAAAATTATGTCAATAATAATGCTCTTTGGTGATGTCGCGTGAATCATGCATGATCCTCTTCTTAGTATCTTATGATAAGAGTATCTTTCTTGATCATGCCCAACGGGGAGCAAAGTATGAGTACCAATGTAATACCAAGTATGGGTGATGCGTGCAACATGAGGATATATGTGATCTTAGGTGCACGTGGTGTGAAGTGTACATGAAGAATTTTTTACAAGTGTGTGAATAGAAGCATAGGCATGGGGTACACATGAGTAGTAAAGGGGAACATGCAAAAATGGGGGGAAAATATAAACAAACATAACACCCATGTAAATGGAGTCTAGCCCTCATATAGTCCCCAGCAGAGTCGCCACTGTGGCCATCCCCGATCCTCGCAACGGGCGGGCGCGTGATGGAGGATCCTAGGTCCCGCGCATCCCACTCAGGAGCGCTTCAGCCGGAGTCATTTGGGTGAGGTGAAAAATGTAGAGAGATAGAGTCGCCAGTTTATTTTACTCAAAATAGATGAAAGAATGGGGAGCCATCCCGAAGGACAGCATCCAAAGACATACTGATGCATACGAAACCAAAGTGATTCGAAAAGGGTTCGAAGGCTAAGTTACGAAATGGTAAGGTGTTAGGCGCCCATTCCGCCCTTAAGGTCTCTCATGGGTTTTTGCTATTTTCCTTTATATTCCCCGTGATATGTGTGCATGTGTATATATAGTGGAGGTAGGAATTATCGACTTGTACCATGGAAGAGGTAAAGCGAGTCATTCGTGGGAAGGTATAAAAATATTAGAAAATAGGATTTACGCGATTATCCTTACGTTGATCGTTATGATGGAACGACAACGCATGTGGAATAATACGCCACTAAGAACAAATATATGTATATATATGTAATCTAGGAGAATTTAATTTAGGGAGAATAAGAGATGAAAGAAAAAGTAAGATTAGGACTCGAATCTCAGATTTTACCCCGAGACGCCTACGTAGTCTATAGAGGCATCAAAGTCCACGTAGTTCGCATGAAAAATGAGTGGTGGGATTTATCCCATAAATCCAACCGGGGACTTCTCTTATTTATGTGGGTGTGAGTGTGTAGAAAAAGTGTTTTAGTTGTGAGAAAAGTATAAGAAAAGTGCGAGAATTCCCGTTTGGAATTTATGAGCAAACCCTCTTTTTCTTATTTTTTTGGGTTTTTTATTTGTTTAAAAATAAGAGATGTGCAATAATACTAAATAAAAAGTATATTAGGATATGTGAGATGAGAGAATAAAAGTGTTAAGTAATAAAACAGGTTAATGCGAATTTATGAGAATTTAAGGAGAGAATTGGGAAAATTGGACCTTCTTGAAGATCTTGAGCTTGATCTTGAATGTTGGAGAGCATCCCTTGCACTTGGATGATGATGGAGAGTGGTTAATTTACCAACTTTGAAGAAAAGGATGATGAAAGGTGAAGGTTGAAAAGGGATTTGGATGTGGAGATCGCGCTGACTTCGAGAGAGGTTTTCTGGACTTGCTGAGAGTGATATGTTTCTGATCTGGGATCCCCTTGTAATGAGGTCAAGGCCTCCGTTTTATAGGCCCATGGAATTACCGATCGACATAGCCCTATTCCTTCCAATCGGCAGGTGCGTTTAGGCACACTACCGAAAGGCAGGGTCTGGGACCTACAGTTTGGTAGTGTCTTTCAGGCCTTTTCGAAAGATCGGCCACAGAGGGAAAATCGTTGATCTAAATTACACATGGGGCATACTGTTGGAAATATAATTCAGAGACCTTAAAAAGTCATTTGGATGGATCCCGAGTTTGAGAGTTAACCTTGAGTCAAATGTGGCTCGGAAGTATTCGTCGGTCCATTGGACGGGGAATTATCGGACGCAAACGGATCGTTCGTCCGCGTGGTAAGTCTGAATCATGCACAGGGCAGACTGTTGGAAAGGTTAGGAGATGCACTTCGACATTCCAAATAGTTTGATCCATCTCGGGGAGTTGACTTTAGTCATTCAGGCCTTGGAAGCATTCGATGACCTCTCGGAGTAATGGATCGTTCGTCCGTACCGTAAGTCAGAATCGCGCACGGAGCAAACCGTTGGAAAGGGGTTTGAGTGCCCTTTGAAGATTCATTCAGTATCGGTCGAGATGAAGAGTTGAATTAGTTCAAACGGAGCCTAGGAGCGTCCGATGGCCTCTAGGTCAGGTTTCGGGGGAAAATGGGTCGTTCGTCCGCATGGTAAGTCATAATCATGCACGGGATGGATCGATGGAAAGGAGATTCAGGGTCCTTTGAAGAATCATTCATCCTCGATCGAGCTGAAGACTTTTACTTTTGATCAAACGGAGCCTGGGGATGCCCGATGGCTTCTAGGTCAGTACTCGGGGTATGACCTGGGTTTATAGTGATGAAGGGAGGTACTAGGGGCCTAAGGAGAGTTTAGGGGGTAACAAAATGGGTTTTCTACACTATTAGCCTAGTAATCGCGATTTAATTACCCTCGAGATTGCCCAATATATCAACTATTTGTGTAAATGTTCCCCAGTGCTCCCTACACAGCACTACCTGGCTCCATTGGACTTATATCGTATAATAGCTCTCAACTCATAGTGTTTTATCCACACGTACATTAATTAACATTCAAAACTGATTCCATATTATCCAACAATGTCTCCTAACTCCTGACATTTTCTAATGTTCATGTGTGGAATGCCAAGCAAATGAAATCCAACTAAGGAACTCCCCGAAACATTATTCCCTCATATTATCGATCGTCAGGATCCTTTGGGTCAAAGAACGTAACCGAAACACTCAAAATCCTATCCCCAAATGTATAAGTATAATCCTCAACTCCTATATCTCTAAAGGAGTCATATAATAGTGCGCTTGCACTATAACTAAGTCCCCAATGCTAAATTAATAATCAGTTAAATCTCTTTGCTCGACGATGAACTCATTTTTCCCTAAATCACATCAGAAAAGCCCTAACGGCACTAGCTATCCAGCTGGTCCTTCGACACATTACTCACACTTGAACTATCCCAAAAAAACTACTGCAACTGTTGTCCCACCTGATCACCCTATTCTTGTCCCCTCGCTCATTACGAAAAAAATTTATGCATGTGGACCTACTCTCCACATGTAAAACACCTCCTTGTATTATCCCCTTAGCCCTTACCCTACTGGTCATGTTGGGGCAGTCATGATCTCTGTCCCCAGTGGTCACACCCCTGATCTCCACCCCATGGTTCCCTTGGCTCTATTATCCCTGAAGAACATGCTGCTGATCCTGATGAACCTTTCTGAATCCACAATCATCCGATCGAAATCCCCTAATTTAAATCCCTCATACGGGTCCCCCCATTGGATATCCCCCTGTGGTTCCCCCACTAGCACCATTACAACCATTCTTTCCCTATTGGCTATAAGTCATCCCAATTGGCATGTTATATGATCATTATGGTATCACATGTTGGTTCGAGTCTCCCACACTCTTTGCTCCCTGTTGGCTAGACTCTCCCACACTCTTTGGATCCTTTGCATTAATCCATGTATACCACATGTTTTTTTTTAGTTTGGAGTGATTTCAAATTGGTATGTTATATGATCATTTTGGTATCTCTTGTTTCTTGTTTACATTACTATCTAGTACTTCATTATTTATTAAAGTTGGTATCATTTTTGCATTAAAATTGGTATTAATTAATCATTGTTTAGATTATTTTTACTTGTGTTGCCAAATTGTGTTTGTCATTGCTTATTATACCTTACACCATTACATGATATACGTTTTTTCCTTTATGCCTACCCATGTTTTATTTAGGCATATTTTTGGATATATTTTGGAGATTTGATTTTATTATGCATCTTTATCTTTTACTATTCCTCAACAAAAAGGGGGAGAAATGGTATATCAATCTTTATAGTCCGGAGGAGATTTTTTCCCTAGGGGGAGATGTTCTAACTTAGACAAAGATTGGTAGACAAATGGGGGTGGTTTATTCTTATGCAGTTTATATTGTTATATAATCAAGTTGCATGTGAAGGTGTGTTTTTGTGTGTAGATTTGCAACGATGCAGTAAAATATACACGAGATCAAAGCTACTCATCGTTTGAGTTTGTTCGGCATTTGAACCTTTCTCCTTTTGGGGTTACGGATTGAGTCTTTTAAATATATTGACGGACCGTGGGTTTTTATTTTTGTAATTTCTCCTAGAATATCCAAACGGGGAGATTTGCAAGGAAAAGATTTTGATAGAGTCAATTTGTATGTATTTTGGATAATTATATATTTGGAAAAATCATTTTGGTTATAGGTTATGGATTGAGTGTGTTTACCATTTCAAGCCTATGACTGAGTTTCGTGCCTTATTTTAGTATTCATGTTTCGATAATCTCTCGAGTATGAATTCATAAATCTTTTGTTCCTTGGTTATTTTACTCCAATGTTGTTTTGAAAAAGTATATTGAACATATTTTTGAAAAGTAATTTTTTAAAAATTTGAGGAGTCGTTTTAACGACACCAAGTATGTTGTTCGAAAGACTTTGCACAGCTCGTTAGATCGTGATCCATCGAAGTTTGAACAAGAATGTTTTTGGTCCGCACTAGTTTCCGCATTTGAAGTTTCGTTAGGAATGTGTTTGAGCAAGAAGTGTAGCTTCGTTTGAACAAGATCACATTTTGTTTAAAAGAGTTGGAACATTTTTCAATAAAAATTCCTTTTCTTGGCTTTCTCTTGTTTTTGGAAAAACTATTATAAATAGGACTTCAGGGTGGCAATTTTGATAGAGTCTTTTTCATAATCTTAGAGTCATAAAACTTTTCTAACAATCTCTCCAAGGGTTTTGATCTTCCATGATCATGTTTTTCAATTGGAATCCTAGTTTACACCCAATCATTTAAAGATCCAAGTTTTTATCTATTGTATGCTTTGAGATCAAATTTTTGGGCACCATTGGTCTTTCTCAACATCTTATTGAGAATTGTTTCATACAATAGATTACGTACTTGGTTTGTTTACATATGGTGGACTCCTTGTATCATGGTTGTTGAGCATGTATCGGTGGATACTAAGGCATGTATGGAGTTACACGTAATGGTAGTTGTGTGGATGGAATCCCGCGTGTCGTTGTGCGAAGGTTGAGGGAACGAAGAGCATCAAGGCTTGGAGGGCGTCAGCAATTGTGTATGTCTATTATCGTGTCCTTTATAAATCCATACATAGTGAGTTTGCATGGCTGGAGTGTCCGAGGTTTTTTTCATTTGGATTTTCTTTGTATATCGGGTGTTGGGTTTTGATTTACTTAGTTTATCCTGCACGCACCTAGATGCATGTTAAGGTTATGATAAAATTGATTAATTTGTTTATCACAACAATTGATTTAAAATAAGTGTTAAGTTTAATTTGGATTAATTTTATTTAAGGTAAAATTTGAAATAAAATATTTTAAATATAGTGGTTTGCTTTATTTTGCATCATTTGTCATATATTAAAATCCTATTGAACTTACAGGAATCTATATAGAATTTATTTTTGATTATAACACCCTTGATCACACAATAAGTTTTGAGGATATCAAATTTAGCAATTTCTTGCATATTTCATAGTATTTTATCTCGTACATGGTGGTGAAGATCCTCATAAAATATTCTAATGAATCAATAAATGATGGAAAATTGATATGTGAATATTAGGTTAGGGCAACGTTTTGTTTCAAAATATATTAACATAACTAGGTATAAACCTCCGCGATAGACGGGCTTAACATTGTGTTCTAAAAAAGAAAAAAGAAAAGAAAAAAAACCCCATTATTCTTATATCAAAGTACTCTTCGGTACTCTCGCAAACAAATTTTAAACACTAAAGGAATTTTTAAAAAAATTTAAAAATTTTAAACACTTATGTTCATTAATTCTCTTCTTGTAGAAGTCCACGTAAGTGGCATAACAAGTGGACCTAATAGTAACTTGCCCTTAAATATTTAAAAATTGTCAACAAGGGACCTAATTGTAAATTATCCTTATTTTTGTTACTCAAAATATTTGACTATTACATCTACAATCATACCACAAAGACAATAGAAACTGTAGTTTGGAAAAAACCCAAACTTTCCATTTATAGCTTAAAACACAACAGTAGAAATTAGAACTACTATAATAAAATCAATCATATATATATATATATAGAGAGAGAGAGAGAGAGAGAGATAGTTCTTAATTGAACCAAAATAATGAACTTTTTAATGAACCTAATAAGACATTAACAAGTAACCCTTAATTTCTTGTTGTAATTGATTTGCGCCAATGGCAATAGACAGGCATGTTACACGGGTTATTTTTTACACCCCACTGCCCCACCCCCACCCCCTAAAATTATAACAGCCCCAAACCCTATCCCTATTACCCCTTGTTCTTGCAACCCCTACACACCCAATACCCCTATCACACCCCACAACTTCTACATACACTTGCTCCCAAAACCCTCTACACAATCCTCACCCAAACCCACGAACTGACCCACTACTTCTACCCATAACCCTTATACACCATCTTACACTAACCAATTACTACCCAACTATAACCCACCAAAACCCCTACCTGTTATAAATCGTTGTTATACCTCATACCACACAGAACCAAATTCCCACGATGCTACGCGCTTTTTTCCCTCAACCACCATACCCAAATCCCTCAACCTCGATATTTCCCGTGCCTATTTCCCATCGGAGTTTTAAGGTCTGGTCAGCCATTTTTGGTTTGAGGCAGCAGGTTAGGATCTGGGTAGTATAGCTAATGGCAACTAGGTGGGTGGGTGGGTGAGGGGAGGGTAAGGTTTGTGAGTGGTGTGTGTGTGTATTGAATCACACATGTGTCCGTTACCGCTGGCACAGACGAATTACAACAAGGAATTATGGGGGGTTTTTTAATGTCTTATTAGGTTCATTAAAAAGTTCATTATTTTAGTTCTCTCTCTCTCTCTCTCTCTCTCTCTATATATATATATATATATATATATATCTTCACCTTACCCCTAGCCTGCCTTCTTCTTCCCATTCAAAATTCCATGCATCCTCACAATTTATATTATGATAAAAAAAAAAAAAAAAGAAGAGAGTATAGGGTGAATGAACATAATATCTGTGTGTATCAATAGAATAGAGATGTGGAGAGACTATGGTATATGTTGAAAAATCCCTTTTTCTAAACCATATCTCACATTAAATTTTATACATGAATTGTTCATTCTTAACCATATAATTCTTTCAGACATTGTAATAAACATATCATGTGCCAAAAAAATCTTGTTTTGAATAATTAAAAATGGGACCAACCAAGCATGAAAAATATAAAATGTAAAATATATTTATTGGTAGGTAATATGTCTCAAATCGGATCCCTTTCCAAACTCGTCTATCTCGATTTGTCCACGAATAATTTTTCGAGAATAATCCCACTCAAAATTGGCTTTCTAACGAATACTGTGATACTTCACCTGGTTGAAAATCAGCTCAACAGCTTGACTCCTCAAGAGGTAGGCCAATTAAAGCCTTATTCTGGGGTTGCCCTTTATACCAACCAGCTTATAGGACCCATTCCTCCTTCTTTAGGCAGCTTGACCAACTTGGCTGCTCTGTATCTCCTATGAAAACACAAAAAAAGAACTCACATTTGGGCTCCATTATAAATTACAGATTTAGATTTCATAATAAATAAAGGGTTGAGGAAATCTTAAAATATATATATTATACCTGAGAATTAAGTGAGGGTGAAGGAAATTGAGTGTGGGGTGTTGTGTGTGGGGGGTGAAGAGAAGTGATGGTTGGGGAATATTTATATTAAGAGAAGGAGATAGAGAAAAAGGGGGAGTTTTCGGGTTAGTTTCCATGGGAAGACGAAGGGGTTGTGCAAGTCTTGACAAATGAAGGAAATGTGTGAGTTGTGCGTTTCTCAAAAGTCGAGAAGGGTAATGGTCATAACCGGTTGAAAGAGGAGATTGAATAGATGTCTCCACATGGACAGCTAAAAAATAAAGAAAAAAATAAGGGATAATAAATGGTGATTTGCTTTTAGATAATGTAAAGAGCATAGAAAAAAAAATATCTCTTAAAATTTCTAACAAAATTATTCTTCTTATTTATATTTCCATAAAAGCGCCGTCAGATCTTTGAATTGAGTTCACAGCTAATCAAGTGAGCACATACTCAATGTGAATTTGCGGGTGTACGATTTCCTCTCTTTATCTCTTGTTTATCTCACATATTAGTTATCTTCCTGTTGAAATAGAAAATATAATAGTTGTATAAACCCAAAAAGATAATTTAGTAAAAGGAACCCTAAATTTTCTTATAAAAAAATTGAACAGTCGGAGTGAGATGATAAAGGATTATTATATAAAAAAGGAGAAGAAAAGACACTAAACATCGATGATATGAAAGGACATAGACATAAAAAGGTTTCTAAAAAATTATGAAAAGCTATAAATTATAATTGGAGCACTCTTTTTTTTGGCGATCTAAAGGCATCGTGCACTGTTTATCTAAAGCATAAAAGATTGTCAAAAAGATACATACAAGGTATAAATTCAAAACATTGACCATAATGTCTTTACCCTCCATTTTGGTTGCAAACTATCTCATAATTTTAGAAACACAAGGTCTCATGTTGGGATACGCCATGACTAATGGTCTTCCTCTTTCGATAGATGAAAATAACATGGCCGATTTATTTGGTCAGTTTTTTAGGGTCCTTATTGAAGTATCTCCTACTAATTCCCTTTGGGTGCAGAGAGCAAACCGTTGATTTTAGGTGAATATATAGTATGAGAAACTCCCTAATTTTTGCACATTGCATTTTTATTGGACATGGTTTGCGTGAGTGCAAAAATCTTAAGAAGTAGCGTGTGGAAGTGTAACATACCGTATTTTTGTGATATTTATTTTATGGGATTAATTAAATTAAATGCGTATTAAATTAGAAATTAATTAGGATTAAAAATACTAGCGAGATGCGAGTTGGTATTTGATTATATGTGCATATATGATTATATATAAATTTTGAATTATGAAATTTGTCATGAGATTGAAATACGACAATTTGGAAATTTTGTTGAGACGCGTGTGACAGTCGCGTCATGGTATATAATTATGATAATTAAAAAGTAAATTTTTATTTCTATTATCCGTATGGTCGTTTTGAGTGCGCCAACGCGTCCGGAAGGGTCAAAATAGTCAGAAAACACTAGCTGGGGGTTTGGTTTGGGTCCCGGGGTATTTCTAGGCCATAACGGCAACGTATAAGGGTAGTTTGGTAATTTTGAATTTTGGGGAATTAAAACCTACGAAAATTGGGAATTAATATCTGATTTGGCATTAACCCACTAAGCCCACTAATACCCAAATAGGCTACGGAAGTTATTGAAACCTGTTCCAAAAGAATTTCTAAAGCACAAACCCTAGCCACCATTAACTTTGGAGAAGAAAGCTTGTAGAGAGAGAGGAGAGGAGAAATCTGCAGAGAGAGAGAGAGAACCATTCATCAAATTCGTCATCAAATCAGAGATTCCAATAAGGCAAGTGATTTAATTTCGTTTTTATAGAGAATGTTTCTTCCATGTGTAGGAATTGATAAAAATCTGATTTGTTCTTGGGAGTTAATGAAAAACCCATTAAATTGGAAATAGAAATTACATTCTTGGTGAGGAAATTGCATGTAGATTTGTAGTTGATGATTATTCTGATGATATTACAATTAGTATGAAACCAAAAACGGATTTAATTAGACTTCTAGATGATTTATAAATTCTAGGGTTCATGTGTTTGAAATTGGGAAAAAATATGTAGAGATTTGATATTTGAATGATGTTAGGATGAATTAACACCCCCAAACATGTTAATATGTGACCTGAGGATGTTTAGGGACGATTAGGAACCTTAAACAATCGTTGGAGTAATGTTTGGATGAGATTTGAGGTGTAGAGAGATGGGAAAAAACGAAAATAAGAAATCTGGGCTCGAATCTGGTAGCTCGTTAGAAGACCTGCCCAGGTCGTTCGAACGAACTCATTCGAACGAGCTTCTAATGAGTTGACCATTGACTTCTAATGAGGGTGAAGTTCATTCGATAACTTCGTTCGAACGAGACCTCGTTAGATAGGCCAGTTCGTTCGAAAGAACTCTCGTTCGAACGAGACTTCGAACGAGTTGACAGTTTAGGCTTTTTAGCCTGTTTTGATCCCGAGTGCCCCGTAACCTTGTGTATAGGTAGAGATAGCTTTCCCTTGATGATAAATTGATATATTTGGGATGTTTGGGATATAATGAGGAGTCAAACCTAGAAGTGTAGTTTGAACCTAAGGGAATATAGGAATTAGGACGTGAGAGTCTATTACGATGTGCGAACTATTGAACGGCCTAATTTATTATATTAACCGGGGAACATATAAAGTGTGTAGTATTATATGTCGGTACGAGAATGAGAAGTACACCACCAATATATATTATGGTGATTACTAAGATGTGTGAATACTTAGTATATGTATTGATTTTATGTGTATGACATACCTACCATACTTGCTATCACGGGAGGTTTGCGTTCTCTTAGGGCCCTCTAATCCTTGTGTTGCCCGGATTTAGACTGGTTACCTCGATGAACATAGGTCAGAGAAGGACTTATTGGGATGTTAATAAGTCTGCTGATCGTGGGAGCGTAGGTATGTGCGTGACCCATGTGATGTGACTGTGTTCGCCTCCATTATTTGTGATGTTGTTATCTGAACGATTCCTGAGAGATTCGAAATGCGTGATCCTTATGTACGTGATGTACCGGGATGGATAGCAGAGTATGTGTGCACCGCAGCTAGTCTCGGGGTGCTTGTATTGTATATTTATGGTGTGAATAATATACACCTAATTAATGGGAACTTTCATGTTAATATTGTGAATAAAATTATGGAATTGTTTTGAGAAAACATAACGTGTTAACCGATAGTGAAATGTATTACATATTGAGAATCTGAGTTTAAGTAAACCTCCATTTATTTGATAACGTTAGAATGTAAAATGGGAATCGAGTAGTAAGAGGTAGAACTTATTACGTTTTGGTTAGATATATGTGTCATTTAGATGGGTAATGTACGTTAGGAGTGCACATGCAGTCGAGGGGTGAGAATTTCATGTGAGTGCACGTCCTAACATGTATTTTGCATTTAATGTTTTAATGTTATTAAAACACTTGCTGTTTTCAAAATGTTTTCCACTTTCGGGCTCTGACCCATTTGCTTTCAAATCTATTTTTGTAAAAATCATTTTAGGTGTCCAGCCACAAGGACACCATGCATAGGATTCTCATTCAGGTGACGAGCTGTAGCTGATTGTGGAAGTTACAGGACTTTGCTTGTAGACGCTTCATCTATCTTGACTCGATATTCATCAGTCATCGGTTATAGGGCATGTCGCCCATTTTTTTTTAGAGATATTCATTTATTTCAGTTATTCAGACTTTTGGCATGTAATTATTCAGGATTTAGACTTGTCTTATATTTTTAGTTGTGGGACTGTTGTGAGGAGTTTTTCCTCCGGACTTATTATTATTAATTGTTGGTTATTTCATTACTTCGTATGGTGAATGAATTATGTTGTTCTTCCATCATTCTTTTATTGCATGTTAATCAGACTTAACTTAAAATTTGGCACTTACTTTTTAAATACTAGGTGGTTAGTAATTATTAAAATATTTTCGACAGTAATGCTATTAACTGAACCAACTTGGCATTTTGTATTAATTTAATAAAGGAGTAGCTACCCGGTATTTAATTAGTCGGGGTGTCACAGGAAGTTTTAAAGAAGCATGTTGCCTTTCATAAATGACAAATATCAACAAGATATTAAATAAAAGAATCTTGACGATCCATAAATCATTCTAAGTTTGGGTATCAACTAATGCCACATGGCATGATTGAGAAAAGAGTAAAATTAATGCTTTGTAAAATTATAAAAGAAAAGAATTTTACAAATTAGAATGATTTGTAAAATTAATGCTTTGTAAAGCATTTTATAATATATATATATAAAAGAAAAGAATCTTGAAGATCCATAAATCATTCTAATTTTGGGTATCAGCTAATGTCATGTGCCATGGTTGAGAGAAGAGTAAAATTGATACTTTGTAAAGCATTTTATAATATATAAATGATAAAAGATAAAGCAAAGATGGTCATACGCTGATATGGTTGTAATTAATTGCAATTCCTCCGAGTGCCGCGATTAACTTGAGTCAAAGACCAAACTATAATATGAATCCAAAGCAGGTCTATTAAAAACATCTCTCTATATCTTTTATGTAGAAAAATTCAGACACGTTATATTTAGTTCATCCACTTTGTTATTTCCTCTCTCATTTACTCGTTCAATCCAAACTATATGAAATTTAACCTGTTAACTCTTGAAATTAATTATATTAAAAAAACTCATAACATCAACACGGTGGACATATATTATTCTTAATTTAAATCTAGATATATACTTGTGTTTGTTTTTTGAGTGTATGTGCTTTAATCTTCGTTGTTTGTTGAGGTGCTTACCAAAATTGAACACCAACACAAACGTTATATATCACTGTAGGTATGTCATGTGGCACCCCGCATGTTGTGATGTTGAGGAGACGGTCCCATAAAAAGTGGTGTAAATTTCAGAATCTGTGTAACTTTTGTTTGTTTCATATTTAACTAAACCATTAATATTGCTTTAGAATGAAGCCATGAGGTCCCACGTTTTAACTTTTATAAATACCCTATCCTCAGTTTAAGGACAAAGGTTCTATACTGAGAACACTAGTATATATTTCAAAAGTCTCATGTTTTGTCTTAACATAGGAAGAATTGACGACAACCATGGGGTCTCAATTTTCTTACCTTTATTTTTTGGCAAAAAACAGTGGTTTCATTGAACCAGACCTTCATTTGTCTATAGAAATCAAACTCATGAGTCCGGCGCAGCTATAAATTATATTCCCATAAATAAGTCCTGAGGTGATATTATTGGCAATGAGCATTCAATAACATTATAAAATAAAAGACATGTTAGTAAATTAAAAGGGACACAAGAAAAATTTAGAGGCAATGAGTTTTTCATTTTATTGATTTTTTAATACTAAAGGGGTATGACTCATATTTATAGTACACAATCAGGTAATCCAATAGACCCCTTACTAATTGTAGAATATCAGTGGATTGGAATACAAGTGGACATCCACTCAAATAAATATTTTATAACACTCTCTCTTGAAAGTACACTATATCCACCATTCAATTATTGTTATCTTAGTAAAACCTTACTAAGGAAAAACCCGGTGGGAAAAAAATCAAAGTAAAGGAAAAAGCGTACAGCTTTTGTAATCATTGAAACGGTGTTGCACGCACTTAGTGTTGTCTCGTTAAAACCTTTAGCTGAAAAATCTAATGGAAAAAACCTAGTTAAAGAAAAAATAATACAATGCGCATATGTCCAAAACATCATGTTCTTAGATTCTCCCCCTATCAAATGCTCCCCTGATTGGATATTCCCCCTGATTATGATATTTCTCTCATGATTGAGTCGATGCATATCAGTCTCATATACAAACTTCTGAAATGTTGCTTTAACATGGTGAATATATTTGATTTGTTGTTACTTCAATTTTATTTTTCTTTGTAATATCGACTTCCATAAGGCTTGGGTAAAGAGGGATGGACATGTCACTTTATAAGATCTATTTAACTTTATTCGCATAACTCTTCTGGAGTTTATGTATGGCATAACTCTTCTTGAGTTCATGGACGTAAAGAACTTAAATGTGTTTGTCATATCTCCATAGTTGTAGCCTTTTTGAGTTTGAGTTATACAAGTACCATTACTTTCATAAGTAGTAGCAGGAACATATGTCATTTGAGGCAAATCATAAGTACTTTGATTATTCTTTGAAACGATCCGAGAGATAACCTGCATCTATATCATATGATATGACTGATATTAGTCTCATGCTATACAAGTCAATGGTAAATAATTATTGCCAAGATATTGACTACAATTATAATATCCAATATCATTCATTGTGTCATGTACATTAGTATACTAATAACGTACATATATGATACTTCTGGACCAAATACTATAATAACAAGCACATATGGTACTTCAGGACCAAATCTATATTTGTTATCCTCTTTACGACGATATAGATAATTTAATATTCAAATACCGGAGACCATGGATATACTAAAAGTGTATGCTTAATATATCCTAAAGCATTGAAGGACTTTGCAATCTAATGGATACTAGTTTAACATAAATTATACTTGATCTGCAGGTCAAGACAATAATTAGTTGTCCCTAGATCATTAATTTTTAATGTTCTTATTTGGATATTTTGCATTTTAGTTGAGCTCTTTATGAGCACATCCATTTAAAGATTTTTTTTTCATTTCAATTTAGCTCTTCAGGAGCATATCCATCAAGGATATTTTATAATGACACATTTGCATATATGATTTAATCGTACCTTTTTTTAGACAAATAATTACTAAGACGGTTGTACTTATATCCATTTGGATTGTCTATTGTACAATGAACATCTTAGTGCATTTGAGTGCGTACTACTTATCTTTGCTCCACTCAAAGAAAATCCTTCTCGAATTTTTACATATATTCTTTGTCTAAGTTCCGTATATATAAGCAGTTATACAATATTCACGAATCTCATAAAATATATTCAAAAAAACTCCTAAGATAGTCAGATATCTTAAAAGTATTTACGGTCAAAACAGGATGGTATGTTCGATAAAATCAATTTTATTTTTTCAGAAAACCTTGTGCCATAAATCATGCACTTTTGGTGATTTTTACATTCTTACAAAAAATCATTTGTAACCTTCAGGGTTAACATATTTTGAGGTTTACTATAGGTTTGAATATACCACGTATATTTAGGTACTCGAATCATGGCATTTTCTCATTTTGGTCAATATATTCTTCGTCGACATTCATTCATAGTACATGAATTTATAATATCATTGCCCTTCGATTTTTGTGTAGCTACAACATACATAATTATATCAATGATGATCATCTTTATTAATCACACTTTTCTCTTGTATATGTATAAAACATAGAGATCTCATTAATTATTAGGTACTATTGCCAACATCAGGGGCATTATAGGCACTTCAGGGAGTTGTGCCTTTTCATAGATAATAACTTCTTTTAGGGTTTTAGAGAAAGTGGATCTTTTGTTCATAACCTCTTCTAGAGAATTATGTATAATCTCTTCTACTAAGGAGTCTAGTTTGGACTTATAGGTTTATCATGCTTCTGGTGTGCAATAAATTTATTTGTTGTCAAATATATTTTGTCCATCCGGGACAATGATTTTGGCGCAAGTATGTTTGCAACTAGTCCATGTGACTTTTAATGTTACAATATCATTTTAAACATAATTTTTTTCCACTAAACAATACGGGGGATTAGATGAGACAGAGTGAAAGTATTCCACGATAATTCACGTCGTTCTTCAGGAATAGAAAGTTCGTTAGTTATAATTTTTACTTGTTGTACGTTATATCGTCCCCCTTAACCGCGAGAATAGTGTCTCATCAAAATACAATCGCATATATACTATTAACATTGTATTTATCGAGATTCAATAAAGGGTGAATCGTAAGCACCATATATACCCTTGTGATAAATATCATTTTTATTCGCAGCGTCTTATGAAAAAAAATTAAGGTGACCAAAATGGTCATTGTATAATAATAAATAATTGAACCATGGAGATGCAGGCTCATGACAAAGTGCAATTTATATTATAACCCCTTGAATAATATTATAATTGTTTGTTAATGTAAGCCTTTGTCTTCTAACACTAGAAGTAACGCAAAATTATTTTTTCACTGTTTATTTCAATATGGTATTCACGTATATTGATGATCATAAAACAAAGAAAATTACTTCGGGAATTACTTTTATATGACTTATCGCATATGTATGGTAGGGTACCAAATAACAATATCACGTAGCATCTTCCACATCCTTAGATTCAACTATGGTTGAAACATTTATTATATTGCAGACCAAGTTAGAAAAAACTTGTTGTTTTTCATAATAGAATGAGATGTTCATTATCTTCTTGGCAAATGTCATCATATGATGATTGTTCAAAATTGCCACTTTAAAGAGTCAAGAGTGGAATATAGAGATGATTAAGAATACAATAATATATTTTATGATCTGTGACACCCCGAATAATTAAATACCGGGTAGCTACTCCTTTATTAAATTAATTCAAAAGCCAAGTTGGCTCAGTTAATAGCATCACTGTCGAAACCATTTAAAAATTTCTAACCACCTAGTATTTAAAAAGTAAGTTGCCAAATTTTAATTTAAGTCTGATTAACATGCAACAAGTGTAATGAAGAAATAAATAACACCATACACCATACTGAAGTAAAACAAATAACCATCACAATAGAGTAAATAAAGTCTGGAGGAAAACTCCTCACTACAATCCCATAACTGAAATGAATAACCGAATACTGAAATAATACATACTAAAGTCTGAGAACTGAAATGTAAAAGATGTCTCTAAATAAAAATGGGCAACATGCCCTACAACTGATAGATAGTGACTCTGGAATCCAAAAGATAGAACCGTCTACATGCAAATCCCTGTAGTTTCCACAAACAGCTACAGCTCGTCACCTGAATGAGTATCCTATGCTTGGTGTCCTTGTGGCTGGGCACCTAAAATGGTTTTACAAGAAAAAGATTTGAAAAGCAAACGGGTCAGAGCCCGAATGTGGAGTTATATTTTAAAAACCTGCAAGTGCTTTAAAAACATTTAAAACATTAAATGCAAAGTACATGTTAGGACGTGCACTCACATTATATTCTCACCTCTCGTCTAATTGTGCACTCCTAACGCAAGTACCCATCTATAACGACCCATACCACTAGCTAAGTGACAACATATCTAGCTAGACTGCCAAAGGTCCTACCCATATTACTCGGTTCCATTAACATAATAACGCTAGTAATTAAATAGGGGTTTAATGTAAACTCAGATACTCAATATGCAATATATATAACTATCAGTTAACTCGTTATATTTCTCGAAACAATACCGTAATATATTTAAAACATTAACATGAGGATTCTCATTAATTAAATGTATATTAATCACATCGTAAATATACAATATAAGCACCCCGAGAACTAAGCTGTGGTGCACACATACTCTGCTATCCATCCCGGTACATCACGTACATAAGGATTACATATTTTGAATCTCTCAGGAATAGTTCACCGATAACAACATCACAAATAATGGAGGCGAACACAGTCACCATCACATGGGTTACGCACATACCTACGCTCCCACGATCAGCGGACTTATTAATATCCCAATAAGTCTTTCTATGACCTATGTTCATCGAGGTAACCAGTCTAAATCCGGGCAACACAAGGATTAGAGGGCCCTAAACGAACGCAAACCTCCCGTGATAGCAAGTATGGTAGGTATGTCATACATACAATTCATATACCAATACTAAGTAAACACGCATCTTAGTAATACCGTATTTTAATCGTAGAACATATTGCACTCTCGTACTAACTATAATTATCATAATTTGTACTATTCCGGTTTGTAATCATACGCACCATAATTTCTCACGTCGTAGTAGACACTCACATCTCAACCCAAACCGTCCATGTAATACAACTCTCATATGTAAATTCCTTCTCATAAATACTCAAATGTCCCAATTCTATCATTACTACATCTACGGAATGATATCTATAACCTCGAATAAGTTTACGGAACTCCAAAAATCAAAACAGTCCAAAAATGACCAAACTGTCAACTCGTTAGAAGTCTCGTTCGAACGAGACTGTTCGAACGAGATCCTTCTGTCAACTCGTTAGAAGTCTCGTTCAAACGAGACTATTCGAACGAGATCCCAGTTTGTTCGAACGAACTGTACCTTCTAACAATATCTCGTTCGAACGAGATATCGAACGAAACTACCCCTCATTAGAAGAGACTGGTCAACTCGTTAGAAGCTCGTTCGAACGAGCTCGTTCGAACGACCTGGGGGTTGCTTCTAACGACTGACCAGTTTCGGCCCAGATTCTTCCCCAATTCGTTTTTATCCATTTTTACTCCTCAAATCTCTTCTAAAATTTGTTTCCAACAATGTATTAAGTTCTCTAACCATCCTCAAACATACTAAGGAGATATGCTAACATCTTTTAAGGGTTTAATACCTTCTAAACATCAATTAATCACAAGTTTCTACATTATTTCCTAATTTTCTTCAAGAACATAAACCCTAGATTCTTCTCATCATAATTTCCCAGATTTTAATCCGTTTATACATCACATAGATATAAAATTTCTGAATTCCATCTTCAAACAATGTTTCTACATGCAAACCTATCCCAAAATTAAATAATAACTTCCAAATTTCATGGGTTTTCTTTTAACTCTTATAGAAGATTAATTATCAAAGTTTCTAACATGGAAGAAGCATTCACTACTTAAGGAATGTAATTTAAATCACTTGCCTTGGTTTGATTTCTGAATTTGGTGTAGGTTTGATGAAGTTTTCTGCAGAAATTCCTCTCTCCAAGCTCCTTCTCCAATGGTGGCTTAAGGTGGCTAGGGTTTGATTTGGGGAACTTAGAAAACCTAAATGATAACCTACGTAGCCTTCTAGGTTAATATGGGTTGGTTATGGGCTTAGTGGGTCAAATCCACATCAGATTTAATTAACCAATTTTCGTCACTTTTAATTTCTCAAAATGTAAAATTACCAAAATACCCTTTAAGTTGCCGGTATGGCCTAAAAATATCCCGGGACCCAAACTATACCCCCGGCTAGTGTTTTCTGACTATCTCGACCCTTCCGGACGCGTTGGCGCACTCAAAATGACCATACGGTTTATAGATTTTAAATTCATTTTTATTATCAAAATATTTCACCGTGACGCGGCGGTCCCACGCGTCTCAACAAAATTTATAAAATATCGTAAATAAATCTCACGACAACTTTTATAATACCAAATACATATATCAAAACACGTATGCACATAATCAAATACCAACTCGCATCTCATTAGTATTTATAACCCGGATTAATTTCCAATTAATACTCATTTAATTAATTAATCCCCAAAAATAAATATAGCCAAAAGTACGGGGTATTACATACTCCCCCCCTAATAACTGAATTTCATCCCGAAATTTGAAACTAGAAAGTACCAGCTAAAAATAACTCTGGATAACGTTCGCGCATCTCATCCTCGCGCTCCCATGTGGACTCCTCGACATTGTGATGTCGCCACTGAACACGCACTAACGGGACTATCTTTGACCGCAGTTTCCTCTCGCTTCGGTCCAAAATAGCAATTGGCCCTTCCTCGTAGGAGCTATCCGGCTGGAGGTCGATGTCCTCCACAGCAATGTGAGAATGAGCCAAATTATCTCTAAGGTATTTCCTCAGCGAGGAAATATGGAACACGTTGTGAACCCGATGCAAGTGCTCCGGTAGTCCAAGTCTATACGCAACCGATCCGATCCGCTCAATAATAGGAAACGGCCCCACATACCTCGGTGCCAACTTCCCCTTCTTCCCGAAATGCATAATCCCCTTCATCGGAGATACCCTGAGCAAAACCTGGTCCCCCACTTAGAACTCCCTGAAAAACCTCTTCGCATCAGCATAACTCTTCTGCCTGTCTTGAGCTACACGAATGCGACTTCGAATCAACTCAATCCTTGCCGAAGTATCCTGAATCACTTCTGGCCCAAGTAGTTTGTTGTCCCCCACTTCTAACCAACATGCTGGGGAACGACAAGGCCTACCGTACAATACCTCAAACGGAGCCATGCCAATCGTGAACTGATAGGAGTTGTTGTAAGCAAACTCCACCAGTGGAAGGTACTGCTCCCATCCACCCCCGAAGTCAATAATGCACATGGGTAGCATGTCTTCCAACATCTGATTTGTGCGCTCAGTCTGCCCATCAGTCTGCGGATGATAAGCCGTACTCAACCGCAATTCCGTGCCCATGGCCTCCTGGAAACTCTCCCAAAACCTCGAAACAAATATCTTGTCTCTGTCAGACACGATATTTAAGGGTACACCGTGAAGTCTCACAATCTCTGAAATGAAGAGCTGGGCATACTGTCCCGTAGTGTAGTCAGTCCTTACGGGTAAAAAGTGAGCGACCTTGGACAACCTGTCCACAATTACCCAAACGGAGTCGTGACCCCTCTGCAACGTAGGCAACCCCGTGATAAAGTCCATGGATATGCTCTCCCACATCCATACCGGAACCTCCAACGGCTGTAACAATCCTGCTGGTCTCTGATAATCCACTTTTACAAGCTGACAAGTGGCGCATTTCGAGACAAACTCAGCGATATCTCTCTTCATACCGCTCCACTAATACTGGCGTCTCATGTCTTGGTACATTTTGTCCCCTCCGGGATGTACCGCGAACCGTGAGCCGTGCGACTCTGCCATCACATCGTGTCGCAATTCATCCCCTTCTGGAACTACCAATCTCCCATTGAAGCGTAATCCCCCGTCTGAGCTAACGGTCTAGGACTCGGCTCCCTCTGCTAGTAATCGAACTATCTGCTCCTGACAGAACGAGTCATTAGCCTGTGCCCGTACTACCTTCGTGTCAATCCGCGGTGTAACGGTCATCACAGACATGAAAGATCGGGCCACTGCATCCTGGTGTCCCAATTCCTTCCACTTTGCCTTCCACACCTCTGCCACCTCATCTGCTGGCCTACGGCTCAACGTGTCTGCCACCACGTTAGCCTTACCCGGGTGGTACTAGATGTCGAACTGGTAGTCCTTCACAAACTCAAGCCACCTACGCTGCCGTATATTCAACTCCTTCTGCGTGAACAGGTACTGTAGGGACTTGTGGTTCGTGAACAGTTGGAATTTCTCCCCCAAAAGATAGTGCCTCCAAATCCGTAGGGCAAATACCACTGCTGCCAACTCCAAATCATGCGTGGGGTAATTCTTCTCATGAGGCTTAAGCTTACGGGAAGCATAAGCTATGGCCTGTCTCTCCTGCTGCAATACACCTCCCAGTCCTTGTAACGACGCATCGGTGTAAACCAAATACTCAACTCCCGGTCTCGGCAATGCTAACATAGGTGCTGAGGTCAATTTGTCCTTCAATTCATCGAACGCCAACTGACAGGCATCATTCCAGATGTAGGGCACACCCTTACGAGTCAGATGTGTCAAAGGACCTGCTATCTCCGAGAAACCCCGAATAAACCTCCTGTAGTATCCTGCTAGACCCAAGAAACTACGAATCTCCGTTGGTGTCGTGGGCTGTCCCCACTCCCTCACCGCTGATACTTTCCCCGGATCAACAGATATTCCCCGGTCGGAAATAATATGTCCCAAAAACTGGACTTCCTTCAGCCAAAACCCGCACTTCTCATAATTTGCATACAACTCGTTCTGACAAAGTGTCTGCAAAACTTGCCTCAAATGCTCGGCGTGCTCCTCCTCTGTCTGAGAGTAAACCAGAATGTCATCAATGAATACAATGACAAACTGATCTAGGAAATCCCTGAGCACTCTGTTCATCAAGTCCATAAACATTGCTGGAGCGTTGGTCAAACCGAAAGGCATAACTCGAAACTCGTAAGAACCATATCTCGATAAGAACGCAGTCTTCGAGACATCCTCCTCCCTGATACACAACTGATGGTATCCCGATCTCAAGTCAATCTTCGAGAAGAAAGAAGCTCCTCTCAACTGGTCGAATAAGTCATCGATTCGAGGCAACGAATATTTATTTCGTATCGTGACCTTATTCAACTCTCGGTAGTCCACACATAATCTCAGTGAACCGTCCCTCTTCTTCACAAACAAAACTGGAGTGCCCCAAGGTGAGGTACTCCTGCAAATAAAGCCCTGACCTAACAGCTGCTCTATCTGATCCCGTAGCTCTCTCATCTCAGCTGGAGCCATACAGTATGGTGCGCATGCTATAGGTCTCATACCCGGTAGCAAATCTATGACGAAGTCTATCTCTCGACTGGGTGGTAAGCCTGGTATCTCCTGAAACACATCCGAATACTCCCTGACAACCGGGATCGAATCTAAAGGAATCACAACCTCCTTAGAGGTATCCTCCTCTATGTAATACAGATGAGCGGTCGATCCTCCCTCTGGGCGAGGCATCGCCACTATAAACATCTCTTGCCCCGGAATGGCAAAAACAATGCTCCCGCTGAAGCAATCAATCATGGCCCTATATGCTACGAGCCAATCCATACCGATGATCACATCGTGAACATGCATGTCTAACACTAACATGTCTGCAGGTAATACCAAACCACCAATCTCTACCCCCACTCCCCGGCATATAAAGAAAATAAGTGACCCACTCCCCAATGGTGAATCGACACACGTCACTGTGCTCTCTGCCGTAGCTAACAATCGTAAAGCTTTCGCGAAGTGTGTAGCTATAAAACAATGTGTAGCACCCGTATCAAATAATACCCGACCCATAGTGCCATGGATAGGAAACGTACCCTCGATCGCGGGCGGTGCCTGTGGAACTGCAGCCTGGTGAACGTTGTAAACACGTCCATACTGTAGTTACCCCTGCTGAACTGGGACTGCTGGAATGGGTGGCAATGCTGCCATCTGTGGCGGTGCGGGAAGAGCGGCGGGAAACATAGGCTTCTGTGGCTCCTGGCGAGTACCCTGCTGCTGCTGCTGTGGGACCCTGCCCCTATCAGGACAATCCTGCTTCTTATGGCCGGTCTTGCCACAAACAAAGCATTTCCCTGGGAAGTTCCCTCCCCTCTGCCCCTACTGTCCCCGGCCCTGGTGGCCGTTACCGTTCCTCCCTTGGCCCTGCTGGCCCTGATGAAACTGCTGCCCATTCTGCCCCTGTTGGCCCTGATGGCCGTTTGGACCCTGATGGCCCTGATGGAAACCTCCGTATCCCTGCTTGTAGTTCCCTGACCGAAACCTCTTATTATCCCCCTGCTGGGAGCCCTGCTCATTCTGTCTCTGCCCCTGACCCGATTGTGCCCCGCTGGCATCATGTCCTCTGGTCCTGCCCTGATGGCTAGACTCCCCCGACCTCTTACCCTAGGCCATATGAAAACGGTGGTCCTGGCAGTGCAACAATGCAGCGTTAACCACATCAGAATAAGTGGCCAATGATAGGTTCCCTAGCGTATGCTGACTGATCCTCCAAGTCAACCCGTCGGTGAACTTCTCAATTTTCTTCTTCTCTGTTGGTATCTCGTCTGGAACGATGTTCAATAGATTCGTGAACTCGACCTCATACTCGGCCACTGTCTTGCCCTCCTGCTTCAGACTCATCAATCTACTCCTCATTTCCGTATGAACAGCTGACGGAAAGTACTTGCGGTCGAACCGCACCCAGAACTCCTGAATCGTGAGAGTATCCCTCTCCTCCGCGGTGGTAATGGACTCCCACCACTGCAGTGCAGATCCAACCAGCTTGAAAGTAGCTAGCACCTGCTTCTGAACATCAGTGCACTCATGCATCCTTAAGTGCCTCTACATATCTTTCCTCCACTGGCTCGAGACTACCACATCTGAGCTACCTGCAAACTCTGGCGGATGCGCTTTCTGAAAAGTGTCACGTACACGCTCCCAAGCAGACGCGAATGCATTAGACTGTACTGGCGCGGCAACCGGCGCCTGAGGTGGTGCCTACTGAATAACGGCAATGGCGGCATTTACCGCTTGGGCTACTATAGCTGCAACCTCAGCGGCGTTCATCATGCCCTGAACTGGAGCGGGCTGTGGTTCGGGCGTTGCATCCCTGGGAACTCGTCGTGCACATCATGGAGGCATCTGAAATAAGAACAAAGTTTATAAGTTCACGGTTATAAACTTAATATATCTGAAGAACGAAGCATACACAAAAGAGTACAACAGTCCTAAAATATAGGGCTCTATATCAAAGAAACGTAGCGGAAACATAATAGCCGTACAGATCCTAAAGGAGACTAGATCCTGATGCTCTGATACCACCTGTGACACCCCGACTAATTAAATACCGGGTAGCTACTCCTTTATTAAATTAATTCAAAATGCCAAGTTGGCTCAGTTAATAGCATCACTGTCGAAACCATTTAAAAATTTCTAAGCACCTAGTATTTAAAAAGTAAGTTGCCAAATTTTAATTTAAGTCTGATTAACATGCAACAAGTGTAATGAAGAAATAAATAACACCATACACCATACTGAAGTAAAACGAATAACCATCACAATAGAGTAAATAAAGTCTGGAGGAAAACTCCTCACTACAAATTCATAACTGAAATGAATAACCGAATACTGAAATAATACATACTAAAGTCTGAGAACTGAAATGTAAAAGATGTCTCTAAATAGAAATGGGCAACATGCCCTACAACTGATTGATAGTGACTCTGGAATCCAAAAGATAGAAGCGTCTACATGCAAATCCCTTTAGCTTCCACAAACAGCTACAGCTCGTCACCTGAATGAGTATCCTATGCTTGGTGTCCTTGTGGCTGGGCACCTAAAATGGTTTTACAAGAAAAAGATTTGAAAAGCAAACGGGTCAGAGCCCGAATGTGGAGTTATATTTTAAAAACCTGCAAGTGCTTTAAAAACATTTAAAACATTAAATGCAAAGTACATGTTAGTACGTGAACTCACATTATATTCTCACCTCTCGTCTAATTGTGCACTCCTAATGCAAGTACCCATCTATAACGACCCATACCACTAGCTAAGTGACAACATATCTAGCTAGACTGCCAAAGGTCCTACCCATATTACTCGGTTCCATTAACATAATAACGCTCGTAATTAAATAGGGGTTTAACGTAAACTCAGATACTCAATATGCAATATATATAACTATCAGTTAACTCGTTATATTTCTCGAAACAATACCGTAATTTATTTAAAACATTAACATGAGGATTCTCATTAATTAAATGTATATTAATCACATCGTAAATATACAATATAAGCACCCCGAGAACTAAGCTGTGGTGCACACATACTCTGCTATCCATCCCGGTACATCACGTACATAAGGATTACATATTCCGAATCTCTCAGGAATAGTTCACCGATAACAACATCACATATAATGGAGGCGAACACAGTCACCATCACATGGGTTACGCACATACCTACGCTCCCACGATCAGCGGACTTATTAATATCCCAATAAGTCTTTCTATGACCTATGTTCATCGAGGTAACCAGTCTAAATCCGGGCAACACAAGGATTAGAGGGCCCTAAGCGGACGCAAACCTCCCGTGATAGCAAGTATGGTAGGTATGTCATACATACAATTCATATACCAATACTAAGTAAACACGCATCTTAGTAATACCGTATTTTAATCGTAAAACATATTGCACTCTCGTACTAACTATAATTATCACAATTTGTACTATTCCGGTTTGTAATCATACGCACCATAATTTACTCACGTCGTAGTAGACACTCACGTCTCAACCCAAACCGTCCATGTAATACAACTCTCGTATGTAAATTCCTTCTCATAAATACTCAAATATCCCAATTCTATCATTACTACATCTACGGAATGATATTTATAACCTCGAATAAGTTTACGGAACTCCAAAAATCAAAATAGTCCAAAAAGGACCAAACTGTCAACTCGTTAGAAGTCTCGTTCGAACGAGACTGTTCGAACGAGATCCTTCTGTCAACTCGTTAGAAGTCTCGTTCGAACGAGACTGTTCGAACGAGATCCCAGTTCGTTCGAACGAACTGTACCTTCTAACGATATCTCGTTCGAACGAGATATAGAACGAAACTACCCCTCGTTAGAAGAGACTGGTCAACTCGTTAGAAGCTCGTTCGAATGAGCTCGTTCGAACGACCTGGGGGTTGCTTCTAACGACTGACCAGTTTCGGCCCAGATTGTTCCCCAATTCATTTTTATCCATTTTTACTCCTCAAATCTCTTCTAAAATTCGTTCCAACAATGTATTAAGTTCTCTAACCATCCTCAAACATACTAAGGAGATATGCTAACATCTTTTAAGGGTTTAATACCTTTTAAACATCAATCAATCACAAGTTTCTACATTATTACCTAATTTTCTTCAAGAACATAAACCCTAGATTCTTCTCATCATAATTTCCCAGATTTTAATCCGTTTATACATCACATAGATATAAAATTTCTGAATTCCATCTTCAAACAATGTTTCTACATGCAAACCTATCCCAAAATTAAATAATAACTTCCAAATTTCATGGGTTTTCTTTTAACTCTTATAGAAGATTGATTATCAAAGTTTCTAACATGGAAGAAGCATTCACTGCTTAAGGAATGTAATTTAAATCACTTGCCTTGGTTTGATTTCTTAATTTGGTGTAGGTTTGATGAAGTTTTCTGCAGAAATTTCTCTCTCCAAGCTCCTTCTCCAATGGTGGCTTAAGGTGGCTAGGGTTTGATTTGGGGAACTTAGAAAACCTAAATGATAACCTACGTAGCCTTCTAGGTTAATATGGTTTGGTTATGGGCTTAGTGGGTCAAATCCACATCAGATTTAATTAACCAATTTTCGTCACTTTTAATTCCTCAAAATGTAAAATTACCAAAATACCCTTTAAGTTGCCGGTATGGCCTAAAAATATCCCGGGACCCAAACTATACCCCCGGCTAGTGTTTTATGACTATCTCGACCCTTCCGGACGCGTTGGCGCACTCAAAACGACCATACAGTTTATAGATTTTAAATTCACTTTTATTATCAAAATATTTCACCGTGACGCGGCGGTCCCACGCGTCTCAACAAAATTTATAAAATGTCGTATATAAATCTCACGACAACTTTTATAATACCAAATACATATATCAAAACATGTATGCACATAATCAAATACCAACTCGCATCTCATTAGTATTTATAACCCGGATTAATTTGCAATTAATACTCATTTAATTAATTAAACCCCAAAAATAAATATAGCCAAAAGTACGGGGTATTACATGATCAAACTTTTGTTGACCAATCTCCAAGAAGGGAAAGTATTTAAAAAATCATATCATATAATTACCAAATATTTAATGAATGAGATAAATAACAAAAGCTTTTTTAATTAAAGTTTTAAACTTTGAGTTAATAACTAATGAATCAAAAGTTCATAATCTTATAATATGTGAGAGACTTCGGGCTCGAAATTAAGGGACTTTAGGTTTTTAATATATAACTAGTGCCACCAAAATAATGATGACAAATATTTCGTCTTGAAAAGTAATGAGAACTTAAGGTTCTCTATTTAATGTCACATGTATAAGAATCTTTAGGTTCACATAAATTATCAAATTAAAACCTCGGACTTTGGGTCATATATTATAATAACTCACAAAGTGTCCCGGGAGAATATTGTATAAAAATGAAGTTTTTATCATTTGTATATGAGTCTACACAAATAGTTGAATTTCAAGTTCAGCATTACGAATATCGAATGACAATAAATTCTTTACCCATTTGTATCAAAGATTCAGGTTTGATTATGGGATAAAAATATTATAGAATCTTTCAAACGAGTGCCAAATTATATTTAATAACTCCAACTAATAATAATTCACCATCTTTATTAAAAAAAAATGAGAGGATTAATTTTTCACATTCTCTAAACATTCTCAAGACTCCAATGTACATTAAATAATTAAAATGTAAAGTGGATATAAAATTAAATACCGTTAAAAGTAATTTAATACTTAAATGATGTAAAAGATCAAGAGACAATTTTTTAATGGTGAAACCATTAATGTGATATTCAAAGGGAGACGTATCCATTAATAGAGTATTTCAAAAAGACATTTTACTTAATAATGAAAATAAAAAGGCGAGAACTTGAAAAGATATGTTTAAATATACTATTTATTTCAAAACAAATCCCAACAAAAATAATATTTTTTTAAAGCTTTATGTCCAATATGAATATTCATATCGCAAAAATAAACGGGGGACACTCAGTCTATACGTGGCATTAGACAATCAAACTTCAGGTTTCATTATGATATATTTTCTTTTGACACATTAGATCCAAATAATTTACATACTCCACGCCCCGAAATTTGAACGAAGAAGATCCAATTTCCATATTCGAATAATTATTTACGGACTTCATGTCCCAATAATAAGGACAACTAAATATTTAGGGACTTTAAACACACTATCCAATTATATACAAACTTCAAGTTTGATAAGGGGTAAAATTATTTGGAACTTCAGGCCCAAAATATTAATAACCATTATGGAACATTTAATATCCTTACCCTTATTAGACAAATAATCAAAACTTCATGTTTGATTACAGAATTATTGTAGCTCGAGAGTTATAAGTAATTATCATGGGACTTTTACTATCCCTTGCCCTATTATAGAAATAATAAAAACTTTAAGTTTGATTTTATGGCATATTTCATTTTCATGTAAAAAAATGGAACAATAATTGAGAACTTTGGGTGTCAATTATAAAATAAATTTGGGAACTTCTCGTCCCAAATGAGAAAATGTATATGGAATCTTCTAGTCCCTAATGAAAATATCTATATGAGAACTTTAGTTCCCAAATTAGAATGATAATTAGGAACTTCAGGTCATTATAACAAAATATGGAACTTCTGGTTCCAAATTTTAATGTTATCACAACTTATAACAAACATGGGAGTTGAATTGTAATTTTCAAAATTTAATAGAGAAATTATAAATATTAAAGAAAGTTTATGGTTCATAATTACTAATATAACATGATCGATAAAAAGAATAAAAACCTAAAAGTTTAGGGAATTGTAAGTACGCAAAAATAAGGTGAATCTTTAAATATGCAAGACGCAAATTCTATTAAAACATTTGCATGACACTTATATCTATGAGAGTTATATAATTATAATAAGAGATAATAACATTTTTGGTCAAAGATTTGGTTAATGTGAAATGGTTAAAGGGAGCAACATATTTTGAACCTATTTCTTGGGATCTCAAGTCATTTAGGTTGGGTTTCCACTAAGGCGACTCTTTTTAGGCTTTAATAGGATTTAGGCCCATTCTCCATGATGAAATTACCACTTGTTCTCCAAGAATACCTTTTATTAATGGACCCTTAATATTTTCCTTTAACATAATATAGTCAATGGAAATTATTCCATTCGACAGCAATCGTCTAATGGTTTCATATCAACGACGTATATGTCATGACTTACCCTTATAATTAGTATTTTGTGCCCTTTTAATTGAATATTGGCAATCACAATGTATTATGATAGGTGGCTGAGGCTTTGTCTAATTAGGAATGTCTTTTAGGAAGTTTCAAAGTCATTTTGCTTCTTCCACATCGTTGTCTAAATCTATGAATTCAAATTTCACAGTGGATCTTGCAATGCATGCATACTTCTAGGATTTAGAAGGCACGGATGCACATCCGAGAATAAATACATATCCACTTCTGAATTTTTAATAATTGGAATTAAATATCCATCTTGCATCACTATATCCTTTAAGAATAACTAGACATCTTTCGTAGTGCATTCCATCATTTTAAGAGTATTTAAGATATCTAAGAACTCCTACTAAGTCCTTCCAATTATTTTTCCCAGGCTTACTCGCCTATTGACTTAGTTTACTTATAGAGTATGTTAGATCTGATCGAGTGCATTTTAATAGATACATCAAACTTCCAATTATACGAGTATGTTCTAATTGAGATATACTTTCACCTTTGTTTATAGCAAGGTGATGAGTTGGGTCTACAAGTGTTCTCACTGGAGTTTGTTCATTTTATTATTCTTTTCAAGAATTTTCTCAACATAATGAAATTGAGACGAACTAAGTTCTTCGGAAGTTCTAATAATCTTAATTCCTAGAATAACATCTCCTAGTCCCAAATCTTTTATTTTAAATCTATTAGCCAACATTTTTTAGGTAGGATTAATGATATCATTATTACTACAAATGATTAACATATCGTCTACATAAAGACATACAATGACATGTCCCCTTTGATTGTTGTTGACCTAAACAAATTTGTCACACTCATTTATCTTGAAACTATTTGACTTCATTGCATTGTAAAAAATTCTATGCCATTGTTCAGGTGATTATTTAAAAACATATACTGATTTGACAAGTTTTTTAATTATTATATCGCTTTCAGGAGCTTCAAAACCTTTTGACTGTTCTGATATATTTATTCATCTAATTAACCATTTAATAAAGCAATTTTGACATCCATTTGATGTATTTTCAAATTGTATATTTCTAATATTTCTTTTAACATTCGAATGGATATAATTCTCATAACTGGTGAATAAGTCAAAATGGTATATTCCCTCCGCTTGCTTATATCCTTTAGCAACAAGTCTAGCCTCATATTTTTTCTATTGACTCGTCATCTTTCATCTTCCTTTTGAAGATCCATGTACACCCTAAGGGCTTGTTTCCTAGTGGAAAATCCATCAGTTCTCGTGTATGATTTTGCATAAGATTCAATCTCACTATTTATAGCTCGCATCTAATATGGAGATTCCAGAGTGGATAGAGCCTCTTTGACACTTTGAGGTTCATCTTTTAACATATAAGTTAGAAATTCTGGATCGAAAGATTTTGACATCCTAGCTCTTTTTCTATGTCTAGGTTCATCCTAATTATCCCTATTGACATTTTGAGAATCACTTTTCTTAGATTTGAGAGTTATTTTATGAGAACTTGTTTCTTTTCCATTCTTATAAGATAATATATTTTCGAAAATGATGAATTCCATGATTCTATAATATTATTAACATGAATGTCAGGAATATCAGATTTATACACAAAAATCGATATGAACTATTATTGTTAGCATAATCAATGAATATATAATCAATGGTTTTAGGACCTATTTTCACCTTTTTAAGGTCGGGAACCAATACTTTTGCGACACACCCCCACATTTTAAAATATTTATAAGAAGGTTTTCGACCTTTTCGTAAATAATAGGGCATCTTGTTTATTTTCTTGTGAATCAATTTGTTGAGAATATATAGCGGAAAGCAATGTCCCCCCCCCCCCCCCCCCCCCCATGTTCTAGGGTAATACATAGCTTATCAACATAGCATTCATCATCGCTTTTAGAGTTCGGTTTTTATGTTCGGTAATGCCATCAGATTGAGGCGAGTAAGGAGCGGTAATTTGGTGAATAATACCATTTTCTAAACATATTATTTAAAATGAGATTCATATTCACCACCTCTATCACTTCTTAATTCCTTAATCTTTTTTTCGAGTTTATTCTCAACTTTATTCTTGTATTGTTTAAATACTTGAATTGGTTTATCTTTGCTCCTTACTACGTAACATAAAAATATTTACTATAATTACCCCCAAATGTAATAAAGTAATTTTTGCCATCTCTAGTTTAAACAAATTTTAAATCACATATATCGGTGTGAATGAAATCTAAAGATTCACTACTTGTATCAATTGAATGGAAATATGTTCTCGTTAATTTAGTTTCTACACGTATTTCACATTTTTTATTTTTATCAATGTTAAATTTAAGAATGAATTATAAGTGAATTAACTTGCTTAAAGTATTATAATTAACTTTTCGTAGTCTACCATACCACACATTCTTAGACTCAAGTATATAAGCAGAAGATATCATATTATTATTGTTAATTTTTTGGAACATAAGTCATGACGTTCATTTTTAACATCCCATCACACATATATTTACATTCCATCTTTGAAAAGACCAAATTTATCTCCAACAAATACAAGCTTAAACACTTTCTTGCTTAACACTCAGCTAGAAACAAGATTTTTACGAATGTTCGACATATGTAACACATTATGGATTTCGAGATGATTTCCCAATGTCTTTTTTAATGCAACCTTGCCTTAGCCTTCAACCTTTGAGGTTGAGGAGTTTCCCATAAATAGTTGATCTCCATTTAAAATTGGTTGGAACTATGTGAACATATTTTTATCCAATCATATATGGCGTGTAGAGCCAGTATCAACCCACCATTTTTTTATGATGCCCACCAAATTCAGTTCAAACACAATTACTGCGAGATTTATATCGAAAATATCGTCACATAATTTTTCAATTTCAATTTTGTTTGCTTAATATGCCTTCCTTTTGAAGTTCTATTGCTTATTTGACTTTCGACAGTCCTTGGCCCTATGACCTTGATTTTTGCAATTAAAGAACTTTCCCTTAAACTTCTTTGTAACACCATCTCTTTGACTTGTGAATTTATTTTCATGCTTCCTCTTCTTATTACATTGTGCCCATCCTCTGTCAGGTTGGCATTTGCCAAAAGAGCACAAAAACTGATTTCATTTTTGGACAATTGGTTATCCTCTTTTATCCTTAACTGAATAATTAAGTCCTCGATTCCTATTTCTTTTAGTTTATGCTTCAAATAATTATTAAAATCTTTCTAAAATGGCCATATTTTTTTAATAACCATATTTTTAACATTAATTTAAGCTCTTGGACTAGGCTTATGATAGTCTTTGAATCCAACAATTTAAAATCTAGGAATCTACTGATAACGAATATTTTCTTGTTGGCATCCCCCGTTTTATACATTTTATCCAAAGACTCCCATAGAAACTTGGCGGTCTTTATTGCTCTATACACATTATATAATGTATTTTATAATCCATTAAGTAAAGTTTTTGTAAATGAAATCATAATGTTTTTATGATTCTATGATGGCAAAAGTCGTATTATCCGTTTCGTTATCATTTATCGCAGGAGCATCCTCATTAATTAACTTCACAAGATTCATGGTGGTTAAGTGAAATGTGTAACACTCTGTGCGTTCGAAAAGACACACGATGCGTGCTACTATGATAAAACTAAACTTAAACAATCCACAATAAGTATAGAACATCTATACTCCATAATTTAAATATATAACAAATCCATAAATTATTACACTTCCATAATAGTTACAATAATGTTTCTTTCAAAATACCCAATTCTCCAACTAATTACATCACCAATTTATACATAAAAAATAATTCTTCCAATCCAAACTCTAAAATAATTCTCCAAAATAGTCCATAGCATCCCAATTCACGCTAGCCTGCCACTAAATAAAAATACGGGGAAGTACACAATATGACAGGAATAGATACTCAAAAATAATTAGCACGATGAATAAATCGCAATAATACGGATGTGCATATACAAATCAAATGCAATTCTCAAGCATAATATCAATATTAATTTCTGAACACACATCAATGGGTCATCGGGCCTCACCTCACCTGCCCTAGGCATCTCAAAGCCATATAACGGTTTTTGGACTATTGGCGGGTGCCCATTCTCCAAGCCATATTAAAATATTATGACACGATGCTCAAATGACAATATAATATATCTTAATGAATAAAATAATAGATTCCAATAATTTTTCAGGATTCCAATGAATATCACAATTCAATATGAGTGCAATCGACACAGAAAACAAACGGAATACTCTCGAGAGAATTTAGGAGCATATTGTGTGAGTTTACGAGGTGGTTAGCTAGGTGGGTCATGTATAGAATGTTAGGCGTACACGTTAGTGTAGGGGTGAGGTGTCCTCAAGAGAGTGTACGACACTAACTTAAATATGAAGAGCATACTTGCATTTTAATTTTCTACATTTAAATTCACTTGCTAAATATTTTCAAATGTTTTGGGTTCTAACCCTTGCTATAAAATATTTTCAAAACCTTTTAGGTGTCCAGCCAAAAGGACGCCAAAATTGTTATATTCTACGTTTTCACAGCTTCGGCACATGTGGATGTTGCAGGACTTTGACTTAGATGCTTTAGTCATTTCATTCCTAGAGTAGGATTCAATTAGTATTCCATTTGGGCATGTCGCCCTAGTTTTTCCATTTATTTCATTTAGATGATGTATTTAGTTATTCCTCTTGTGGTTTATTTTTGTTATTTGACTTGTAGTTGATGGTTGTTTCGGTAAGGATTACATCTGTTCCACTTTTAATTTTGCTTGATTCAGTGATTGTATGATGGTTAGTTATATATCCCTTCGCATGTTATTGTTAGGGTGTTAAATAAAAAGATAAAGTTTGGCACCATGTCTTTTGAACACTAGGTGGTTAGTAAGTTTAAAAAAATCGATAGTGATGCTAAGAATGAACCAATTGAGATTCCTATTTAATTTGGTATAGGACTCATCACTCGGTATTTTATTAAGTTTTTCGGGCACGCGGGGTGTTACAAAATGTCATCTATTTCTTCTATTTTTTAAAATTAGAGCCATTGAATTTTGTCGATTTCTCTACATGTGATATATGAGTAGTAGAAACGATAGTAGAAACATTAATAGATAACTCATTCAGACGAACACTAAGGGCACATATTCATATCAGTCTTTTTTTATTAAACATATTTAACAGAACCCACTTATACATTATGGAAGATGATAAATATTCTAGAATATAATTATAAACTAGAACTAACAAAAAACTATAATATAATGAAACTGCTTTATAAGGTTTTATTGAAATAAATTGTATATCGTTTGATATAACATTCTAAGTTAAAAAAATTGTAAGAGGTAAAACGATTACTATTTTAATCACAATAAAGTTCCAGATTCGTAGACGATTTATTTAGTAAGAAACCAGTAAGCACAGTTCAATTACGAAAAAAGAAAGGGCATATGTCTTAATATTGTTGTTCCTTATAAATATAAATAATATTTTAAATACTAAATATATGCCAAACAATAATTGCATAACGAAAATATTGGAACATTGTGCTATTTATAAACAGGAAAAGAATGTAAAATTTACAATTCGTGATTTATTTAATCACTTAGCAGACTGAAACTGAATTATTAAACAGTCTCTCCTTAAGACAGAATTCGCCCCCTCTCTGGTGCTTACGGTAGGAATAATGGACATCTATCTTACAAGATAAAATGGTCTTCAATAACCACAGGATGCACTGCGATGTAGTAGTTTTATGAACCAACAATGGTGATAAACTCTCTAATTTTTAAGGAAGACAAATGTAAGAAAAGAATGACTTTTTCGTCTTAAAAAACTATGAAAGAGGCCTTGTATATATAGCCTTAAAAGGGTATCTTTTCCGAAGAAAATGTGATTACTTCGAACAGTCACAACCTTTCATAAACAACGATTCAGATTAGACCCTTTGCCAAGAACGCCCCAAATTAAATTCACATTATAATTAATTAAAATAATTGAAATGACGACATTTTAAATAGCGTAATTTATTAATTAATTGAAACTATTTCGGTTTGGAAAATTAAAACTAGCCAAAAAATTAATCCCAAAACCCATATTAATTTTTTTCCAAAAAGTTAATATTTACCCACGACTCACGGACTTCAGGCCAGACGGTGACGACGGCACGTACGTGCGCATGTTGGCTTTTGGGTCAAAGTCAAACCATGCATAGTATAGGCTACTTACCTTCAAAGAGTAGGGATACGCCAAAGGCAACCTATTCTTAGACCAAACTTTGGCGTATATTAACTTTACCACTTTCTCACATTTTCAAATGCGGGACAAAATTTCTAAATAAGCTACAGCAAGTAGCATGTGTTCAAGTGGGGTTATGTCCAAATCTGTCATCCATTCCTTAACTCTTTTGAACAAATGAGTATACCAGCCTATTCTCTTCTCGACGAGGATCGCTTAGGTACTTTGACCTGTCATGTTTGACGTGTGGGTCCCTCTTAAAATGATTCCCAAAGTTACGTCAACCAAGCTACAAATTGTATTTTTAATACTACTTGTCACCCTATCTATCCTAACAATGCTCAGGACATGGAAATAATTTAAGTGACTATTATGGATCTTTCGATTCACAATTATTAATTTGCTATGACAAACATACTAAAAATTATAAGTTTATTTTTTAAAAATTATTCCTTATTTATTAACTATTAAGTTGAAATGGGAAGGATGGATTATGATGTGATCGTCTACACCTATGGCATTGATATATATGTCAAGTTATGAAAACTTATTGGTGCAAAATCATCATAGGTGAGTATTGGACAATGAGAATCATCCTAAGTTTATATTTTGGGGGAGCTTTGGGGCTTAGTCTTGCAATTTAAGAATAGTTTGCCTATGATCCCAAGTAATTTATCTTTTGTTATTGGTCCCGTTAGAAGTTGGTTATATATGAAAATGTAAGTAGTTAAAACAACCTTCACACAATATAACCACCCACATCTCTATAAGGATGGCTAATTTTGGAGTACTATGGGACTGAAGATGAAATATAAAAGGACTTCGGATCAGAGACTATTAAAACTATTCAAATGGGACTGCACTAAAACAACTATATTTTTTTTATCTCATATATCATTAATTCTTATGTTGGATGTTAAGGCAACAGTTGATCTTTAGTGATATTATTTAACAAAAAAAAATCCCATTTTTTTTTAATGTCTAATATATTGATAAGAATTATTTTAGTTTTTTTTTTTTACATTAGAATAAGAATAATAAAATTAACTATATGTGTAGTTAATGACAAAAAAAAATTAATTTCATTATCAAGAATAAGACAAATCTAAATTTGGGTCTCTATGGGGTTACCCAAAGGAGGGAATTGACATTTGCAATTTAATTTTACGCACATTTTGACGTTGTGCATAATTTATTTATTATTATTTTACTTTAATAATCCTTTTGTTTTCCTTTAAACTTTAGTTGCCATTTTGACTTTGAGATCTGTTAGGTTTGGAGTGAAATATTTTTCATTGTAATGAAAAGTAAAGTGATGTAATGTAATGTAATGTATTTTTACACATACAAGATTAAGATTAAATTACCACTACACCTCCTGAACTATTTTTAGATCTCAATTTACACCCTAAACTTTTTTTCTCGATCCACCCCTTGAAGTATTGAAGTGCTTTAAAATGCTCGTTCCTTCAACTTCTATTAACAAAAATGATGGAAGTAAAAAAATCACTTTTAAAATGGGTGAGTTTATAAAAATACCCATAATTCCCCTATCTCTCCCCACTCTATTCTTCTTCTTCTTCTTCTTCTTCTTCTTCTTCTTCTTCTTCTTCCACACATGCACTTCTAGTTCACACAAATACATACTCACATACATAAAATTTCTTTTGTGAACACACTAACTATAATACACTGTATTTGTAAGAAAATTTATAATTTTTCATTTAAGAGTAATTTAATTATTAGATGACAATTTGGATTAATTCTGCAATTTAAATTTTAAATTAATCAATTTGGAATTGTAGGGTTAATTTGGAATTATAGAGTAAATTAGGTATATTGATAAATTTTTATGAACTAAATTTTAATTATATTAAAGACTATGGTTAAATTAGTGATTATATTATGTTATAAATGGATTTAGACTCACGAGGGATTTTCAGAATAAATTGATGGTAAAATTATACTTATTCATTTCTTGGGGAACAAGTAGGATTTTATAAGTTCGGGATTTTTCTTGTGTTTAGAGCTGCTCAGATAATAAATGGATGAACGCCATAAATGCGATCATGGAAATACTAGCTACAACCACGGAATGCAAGTCGCGGTCACGGTAAAAGGATGCTATGATCGCGAGCCTTCCCAATTGCGATCAGGTCATGCCCTAGTCGCAAAGACTACGCATTTGTTTGTTAATACCTCTTCGTGTTTAAATCCTCATTTATTCACTTCAAGCCTCATTTTAGCATACCTCCTTCACTAAGAAAACCCTAGAAGTCTCTAAACTCTCCCTCAAACTATTTCCCTCAATTAATAAAACCAAGGAGATTTTTCTCAAGGTTTTGAAGTGATATTCAAGTGAAGTTTTATATAAAATCAAATCAAGTTTTTCAAGAGATTTTCAGAAGGGATTTAAAGATAACTTTTCAAGATTTATTTTCCCTAAATTTAATTCAAGTTTTAGTTCATCTTTTTAGGTAAATTTCTACCTAGTCCTCTCCTTTTATATGTACTTATGTTAACTTTGCCTCAAAACTAATTGTAAAAAATGTGTTAGAAAATGTTAGGGATTTAGGATTTCTCATTATATTATCTTGTTTAGGTGAAACTAGTTAGCCTCACATGTAATACATTAAGATTTAGCCCTAATTAGTGTGATACATTGAACATTGAACCTTAAATAGTAAATTGATATTTTAGAGTTTGAAGTTTCATATTTGATTTATGTTTAATTTTAATATATGATGTGTAATTTGGGCATATTTAAGTTTTTTAAATTTCGAAAATCATGTATTTAGTATGGTTGGACCTTTGAAATTAAGAGTAATATCTTTAATAATAAAAAATTAATTAATGAGATTTTAAGAAATTTAATTTTTATATGTGGCCTAGAGAATTATGAGGATTCAGTATTAGTGATTATCATATATTTAAACTCTTGAAATATGAATAAAATCCCTTATGTTGAATTACATTATTAGAATTGGGAATTGGACTTAATTATGTAAGAATCCACTCTAAGCCACATACTACTTTTATTATGTTATTAATAATGAATTAATCAAGTAGATGAATTAAATGACGTACGGGATAATTTTTTGTTGCCTTCTTAGGTTATGGTTATGGTTATGGTTATGGTTATGGTTATGGTTATGGTGGCTTGTGTTGAACAGATTACAGTTGCATTTAGAAGTTGGATGTTGAATCAATGATTAACTAATTAAGTGGATTCATGATTACTATATCTAAATGGAAGTGTATCTAGGGGTTACTTAATTGGATTTCATTTTATTAGATGTCCCACGCATGGAGTTTAGTGACTAGGTATGAATGACGAATTTAAAACCATTAATTAATACATTTCTATATTTTTATATTTAGTTCATGAGTATTTCCACATTAGACATATCATCCCTTTAGTCATTAATGTATGAGTATAACGCTTGATTTAATACTCTATTTAAAATAACCTGGAGGGTGTGGTAACTAATAATAATGATGTGATGATGAGTGATAGGTTGCAATTGAAACTTTGAACGTATTAATGGAGGAGAATAAGTTGTATGTTAAATTCTAAAAGTGCGAGTTTTGGACACGTGACGTGCAATTTCGGGGTCATGTAGTTTTGGATCCTGGATTTTCGATCGATCCGAAAAAGGTGTTGGTCATATTAGATTAGGGATAACTAATGAAACCTAAGGAGGATTGCAACTTCTTGGTATTGGCCAATTAATATTAGAGGTTCAATTAGGGATTTTCAAAGATGATGGGACCGTTGACTGAGTTATCTCAAAAGCGTATTAAGTGTATCTATACTAAATAGTATTAGAATGCATTTGACACTATGAAGAAGAAGTTGAGTTCGACCCTAGTTTTGGCTCTACGTAGGAGTGGGGTTGAGTATTCGGTGTACTCCGATGCTTCCATATAGGGATTATGGGGTGTTGATTTAAGAGAATCATCCTATTTCCTATGCATCTCGAAAGTTGAAGCCATATGAGATTGAATATCCAACACATAATTTAGAGTTTACGGAAGCAGTGTTCTCACTACTTATTTGGAGACATTATTTGTGGGGTGAGAAGTTTAGGCTCTTTAAGGAGAACACGATCCTTAAGTATTTGTTCACAAAGAAGTACTTGAACATGCATTAATGACGTTGGTTCAAGTTCATCAACTACTACCAGTTTACAATTGAGTATCACCTGAGGAAGGCCAACGTATTGGAAGATTCTTTGAGTCAATGATTGAGCAATAGTTTATCAAATCTTCAGTTGATCGATGTGGGGTATGTTTAGGTGATTGGTGAGTTGGATATTGTGATTTGCAAGAAGAAAGTGGTCGATATCTTAGTAACAAATGTTTCTCTTTACACTGTTAGTTCGGAGGTGGATTGCAGTAGAAGGGGAGGTTGGTTATACTTTCAGATGAGGAGTTTTATAGGACCGTCATGCAGAAGGTCCATGGATTGAAATTTTTAGTTCATCCCAGTACGGATAAGATGTACCCCAACACGAGGAGATAATATTGGTGGGTCAAGATAACGCGGGATATTTTTAAATTTTTGTCCCAGTGAAGCACGTGTCAAATAATGAAGGTGGTTCACCAGTGGCCACCGAGTACACTTCTACTATTACCCATTCTCGAGTGGAAGTGGGAAATCATCTCGATGGAATTCATCATAAGGTTTCCCTTGATGCCAAGGTAAAATACTTTATTCTGGTTATAGTGTTTGATAAAGATTTCACGTTTCTTTCCCATCTACACAGATTTCACAATAGAAGAATACACACAATTATAGTGCTGAAGATTGTTCGATTATACATGATACCTTTACCGATCATCTCAGATAGGGTGTCACTTTTGTATCTCGATTTTGGGGAAGTTTTTTTTAGAGGTTATGGTAATTATATTTCACTTGAGTATGCCTTACCATCCTAATACAAATGGGTAGAGGAAATGGGTGAACCAAATTTTAGAGGATATTCTTCGGGCATACGCATTGGATTTCAGGGGTAGTTGGGATGTTCATTTTCCTTTGGTAAAATTCTTTTATAACAAAAATTTTCATAATTCGATCAGTTTGGCATTGTATGAGGCATTGCATGGGGGACTATGTAGAACACTAGGATTCGAGCAAGAGTAGTTTGTTGGGACCCATGTTTGTTCAGAAAAAACTTAGAATATTAAGATGATTCGGGTGCAAGTCAAGACAACCCAAAGTATTATGAAGAGTTATGTGAACTTAGAGAGGAAGAATGTTGAGTTTTAGGTGAGTGGTCAAATACTTCTCAAGATGTCACCCAAGAAGGGGTGATGCATTTTAGGAAGAAGAAGTTGGCCTTGAGGTATATTAGGCCTTTTATAATCACGGATCGGGTAGGGACGCTCACGTATCATCTTGAACTTTAAGACCATCAAGATTGAGTACATACTATTTTCCACATATCCATGCTTTGTAGGCTCTTACATGATGCAATCGCATATCAAGACATTGACTTAGGGGATATTAAGCTAGAGGCCAATGCTTCGTATAATGACAAGTTTGTGTATATTTTAGATCGTAGGGTCTCTATTTTGATGTATAAAGATATATCCTTAGTTTGTGTTCAGTGGTATCACCATAGTGAGGATGAGTCCAACTTAGAGCTAGAGGATATGATGATGCAAAAATTTCCATAGTTATTTTGAGGCAGGTATGTGTTATTTCCTGTAAATTTAGTGGATGGAATTATTTTTGTGAGAGAGGAAGAATGTAATATCCCGTATTTTTAAAAGAATTTATAATTAATTAATTAAGAGTAATTTTATTAATTAGATGGCGACTGTGATTAATTATATAGTTGAAATTTAAAATTTAAATTAAGTTAATTTGGAATCATAGAGTTCATTGGGTAAGTTGATAATGTTTTATGGTCTAATTTTTAATTATATTAAAGACTAGGTTTAAATCGACAATTATAATAAGTTAGAAGTGGATTTAGACTCAAGGGGTATTTTCATAATAGATTGAGGGTAAAATGATACTTACATATGGAATAAGTAGGATTAGTGGTTTTGCAATATTTTATAGCCGCTAAGCCAATAGGGGACGCACGCCTTAACTTCGATCGCGATAATACTAACCGCGACCACGAAAATATAGGTGGAGAACGTGGGCCTGCACAATCACGATTGGGCCACAACCTAGTCGTGGGATCCTAAGGTCTTGGGTGTTGTTTTTATACTCTTGTATATTTAAACCCTCATTTAATCACTTCAAGGCTTATTTTTTCATACATTCTTCACCAAGAAAACCCTAGAACTCTCCCTCAAGCTATTTTTCTCCACTAATCAAACCAAAGAGATTTTTATAAAGGATATTAAGTGAAATTAAAAGGATGTTTTATTAACAAACAAATAAAGTTTTGTAAGAGGTTTTCAAAAGGGATTCGAAGATGATTTTTCAAGATTTCTTCGCCCCAAATTTAAATAAACTTTTAGTTAATCTTTTGAGGCAACTTGCTATTTACTCCTCTCTTTTTATATATAGTCATGTTAACTTCGCCTAAACACTAATTTTAGATTTAAAATATGTTATAAAACAATAGAGATCTGGTATTTTTCATGATATTAGCTTATTTAGGTGAAATTAGTTAGCCTCGCATTTTAAATATTGAGATGCTGCCCTAATTAATGTAACAAATCAAATATTGAACCTGTAATAGTAAATTTGTGTTTTAGGGTTTCAAGTTTCTTATTAGATTTATGACTAATTGGAATACATGATAAGTAATTTAGACATATTTAAGGCTTAATTTAATTTTGAAATGCATGTTCTTAATAGGTTTGTACCTTTAGTAATGAATACCTAATTCATGAGATTTTAAATATGATGATTTTTATTTATGTCCTAGATAATAATGAGAATTCATTATTAGTGATTAACAAATGATGAAACTATTGAAATATGAATATAAGCTCTTATATTGAATTACATTCTTGGAATTGGGAATTCAATTTTAATTGTGTAAGAATCCAATGTAGTCCCTCTACTTCTTTTATTATGTTATTGATAATGAGTTAATAAAGTAAATGAATTAGAAGGAGTATGGGATAAACTTGTGTTGGCTTGTTAGGTTATGGCTGTGGTGAGTTGTGTGAACGGAATGGAGTTGCACTTGGACGTTGTATGTTGAATTCACATAATCTTTTAATTCAATTCGTATTAACCATTTTGAGACTCAGAATTGTCCTAATATTGAACGAATTGGAGTTGCATTTGGTTTATAGTTTTTAGAGTCAGAACTGTCCTATATATTTAGGAGTTGGTATTTAGTTATAGATCTCTCTCTCACACTATTAGATGTTTGATTCAACCTTATTAGTTGTGTATTGAAGAACTTTCATAACGTATTCTTATATTTCTCACATGTTTTATTTTTTTCCTTTCGTGATGAGAATGCTTTTTAAATTATTTTTACAATTTATACATTTTAATGTTAGGAATTGATCAATCCTAAGGTTAAAATATACCGGTTATTACACTATAATCATTTTCAAAAAATAATATAACATCATCTCGGACGAACACCATCAATCCATATTCGGTGGACACCATCACACCCTCCCGGTCAAACACCATCACACAAAAATGTTAATATCCTTTAAAACCCAATCAAGGTGATTTGTCTACCTCTCTCCTTATTTTTTTTAATTTCTTTTTACTACACCCAAATATATTTGATTTATGTAAAGAAGAATGGGTCTGTGAGATAGTATTAAAGATTTGAAGACAAATCAATTTCGAGTTGAACATCAATTGAATTGAATTTGATGGGTTTCATTTGGGTTTTGAGTTTGATTTAGGTTTTGGAGGAGATTAGGGTTTGATTTGGAATTTCAGCATGATTTGGATTTGATTAGGGTTTTAAGCTTGACAGATAAAGTGAGGTGGTGGTTTCACGGGAGATGTTCAGTAGAAATGATGGTTTCATTAAAGATTGTGCTGATAGTGTTTGTTTTTGCATGTGGGAGTGTGTGTTGTGTATGTTCACTAGAAAGAAAGAAAGAAAGAAAGAAAGAAAGAAGGAGAAGAAGAAGAAGAAGAAGAAGAAGAAGAATGGATTCATTATAGACGCCCATTTGATATTTTCGTCAATTTTGTTAACATAAGTTGACGGGATGGACATTTGATAACATTTCAATACTAAAAGGGGTGCATCAAGACAAAAAAAAAGTTTGAGGTGTGAATCGAGATATGAAAAATAGTTCAAGGCACCTAATTGTAATTTACTCTTAAGATTAAATTTTATTCACTATTTTTTTTTTAAATTTTATTATTATATTCTATGAACTTATCCACAATTTCAAACGAGCAAAAGTTTAATTTTAAACGAAGAAGAAAAAATTCGCCATTTTACTTTTCACCACATTTGAAAAATTCGCCATAATAGTAACTAAATGGCGAATAAAGTCAAAATGATTTTGAATTTTATATTAACAAAAATTTAACTTTAACTATTTCTTTTTTTTGCTTCACATTTCACTGCAGAATACTTCAATCAAATATTAAAAAAAAAAAAGGAAGATAAAAATAGGAAGCATTTGCTTTCTTATTTTTAGGCCAATATTTATCAGCAAATACGTTGTTTTGTAGAGGTCTAATACAAATATTCATGGATTTTGATAATTAATCATTCGTGTAGAACCAGACGTGGACGTGTGTAGTGTCGACATAAATGGGACCCAATAGATTAGTTGGGCCGTGAAAACCGCGGCAGAGATAAAAGCTTAGTATGAACACAACTGAAACCGTGGACTTTGCTTGGCATCATCGAATGGGCCGTGAGCAAAACCACCAATGGTACTTGTTAATTTTGCAGATGCATCCAAAGTAAAGATCCAAATAAGTAAAGATATGTTTACCTTTTCCCCTTTTCCCATCCATCTGTTTTTCTTTATAGTCAGATTGGTCTTTTCTACTTTATCATCAACCTTGTGTTTGTGTCAGCTTGAAGTTAGGCCAATGGCCCACAATGGCTGCCTAATAAGCTTATTACTCCCTTAATTTGGGTAAGTTTGAGTGAAACTTTTAGAGGGTAACTAGCACGCGTATTCCTAAGGAGTACACTTACTGTTATTTTGCAAATATTTCAGGGTTCATTTGTTATGCCGTAAATTTAGATGGAAATTGATTCATTTTGAATATTTTAAATAAGAGTAATGTTAGGGCGACTCAAAATTGAGACTTAAAATCGCGACTTGCTCACATAACGTGTCACGACTGGTTACTGCCACTGACGCGGATCCATATTTATAAAGGATCAACCAATGATAACACGCTATGTAAGCGGAAGTCCCAATTTTGAATTCCAATCAAAAGTTCACTAAGTGTTATCCTTTAAATAAAGTGTAAGATTAATGTATTTGGTATAAAGTTAAGTTACATAGAACTGTTGATCCTAACGGAATTAGATTACATTCTTTGCCAGAAAATGGATGGAATCAAAATTCATCCACTATAGATAGAATTATTGTTTTTCCACGAAAATCCTTTTAAATAATTTTTGTGAAAATAAAAATACATTTATAAATATTAAATTAGAAAAATTATTAGTAAAATTTAAATATTTATTTTGTGAAGACAATTTTGTTATGCCAGTTTGTATTAAATTTATGATCAAATACCAAAAAGTCCCTCAAACATTTTTTAATACACATTTAGTCCAAACATTTTATTTTGTACCAAAAAGTCATTTATTCTCTTACTTGTAAAGTTCCGCACCAGCGGCATGGTAATGACTTTTTGGAAGCTTGGACTAAACGTGTATTAAAAAATGTTCGAGGGACTATTTGGTATATCTCCCTTAAATTTAATGGTGAATAAATTTTATTTAGGCATTTTTTTTCTACTCATTTAATAATTAATTTGAATAATTTACAATATAATACACATATCTATAATGAATTATTATATTTGTTGAATACTGAAAATATAAACTTTTAAAATTTAAAGCATATTTGAGTTTGTTTATTTAGAAATAGTAAACTGTAATACTCTGTGTGTGTGTGTGTATATGATTGCTAAAGGATATTATTAGTATATATTGTACATTCTCATGTCACTTTTCATTCATAAACCAAATATAAAATTTTATTTTTCAATAGGAATCCAATGGTTAACCAAAAAAAGGATTTATAATCCTGATAAAATAATTTTTATTAATCACTTTTCTGGTAATTACAATCCATTCAAAATATTTTTGAGGTCCATCATTATCTTTTGAAGATAAATATACACTTGTAGAAATTAATGAAAATTTTTATGAACTTTAATATACTAATAATTTTTTTGTTTTAGACTTAAATATTAATAAACTAATTAAATTTTAGTACTTTTTTATTTCTACATATAAAATTTTTGCAACTAAAAATGATCTTCAGTGAAATTTAGCAACGAAAAATACACTAAATTCTAATAAACTGATAAATTACTATAAAAGATTGTAAATTAAAGTTAGTAATGTCCTAAAGTAAAAAAAAACTTAAAAAAATATGTATGTTCATATAAAGATGGTATTATATGACATGGCACTAATTATATTAAACTTAAAACTGTAAACATATAATATTTAAAGATACTCTCTAAATCCTAGTTATATAGTCATGTTTTCATATTTAATCCCTCCAAAATCAATTGCCTTGTTTCTAAAAATAACATATAACATTGAGTGCGATTACAAAATTATATATCTGAGTAATACTCATTTGAAAATATTATCTAAGTGTATGTCTCGCACCTAAAGGTATTCATCATCTTGGTAGGACAAGTTTGAAAAGTAAACAATTTTCCAAAAAGTAGCAGAATAGTGGCAAAATTATATGAATGTGAAATTTTCTATAAGTTAAATAGGTAGGCATACATAATTTATGTAATATAACATGATCGTATATATTAAAGTCATCTATATTGTTTTTAAACGTGTCCTATCATGATCATTAATGTTAAATCGTTTACGCAATTCACACATTACTGATTTATCTAGCAATAGGGTTGAGTCAATGACCTATCAAGTGTGTTTGCAAGCGCAATTATATTACATTTATGTAATACACATTTCATAGTAGTATTTACATGTATATGTATTTGTGTATATGATGATACCATGTATGTTCCCAGACGTCATTCGCGTCGAAGAGGTCCCAAACTCTTGACAAAGGTCAAAACAAAAAATCGATTACCTCAACCTTTCCAACCAAGGCTCCAATCGCTTTAAAAAAACCTCCAACTCAGTTAACTGAACCCCATGGGCATCCCCACAATCATGTTAAAAGCATAATGCTCATATCAAACCTCATCACCCAAGACCACAATTAGTAATGCACATCAAGTACTTTAACAACTCCATGTAATTCTGAGTCAAACTTTAAGAATCACACTATAAAACCCTTTAAATAAACCTATCGGTGTGTAAAAAGGCTTCTTAATGGAATAAGCCCGATTTTAAGCAAATTCAAAATTCTTTCCAATTTTTGTAATCTTAGGAAACATTCAAGTATGTGAGATGATAATGAGGCAACTAAAAATACAATTAAACCAATAAAATGGGAAATCTAAGTTAGTTATGACAAAAATGAAGTAGATGCAATTCTTAGGTTAAATTTAAATTGAATTCATATATCAGGTCTAGATCCCTGTGTTTTGTGTGAGATAAGAGGTAAATACCACACAAACACAACACGAGACAGATTTATGAAGACCCCCCCCCCCCCCCCCCCGGCACACACAGGGGCAAAAAACCTTCACTCATCCTAAACTTAAAAGAATTCTATACAATAAGGAAGAAACATCTTGCTCGAGGCAATAGGACAAGGCTGCTCGAGGTAACTCCTCGAGGTACCACGGATGTGGCCACTCGAGGCACCTGCTCGAGGTACCCCGAATGAGGCTGCTCGAGGTACAATGACTTGAGCAAATTGCTAAGTTTCAATTTTTTTTATTTGTGACAAGCTGCTCGAGCCAATAGGAGGAGGCGACTCGAATCACTAGGATGAGGCAAGCTCGAGTCACTAGGACGGGACTGGTCCAGGCACATGCTCGACGTACCACGAATGAGGCTGCTCGAGGTACCATGACTTGAGCAAAATGCTAATTTTTTCAACAAAATATTATTTTCCAAGGTCATTATTAAAAAATATCATTTTGATATGGTTGTTGGGGATATGTCATTTTTGACATGGTTGCTCAAAAATATTATTTTAGCAAGGTTGCTCGAGTGTATGCTCGTACTAAGTCTTTAAATGGTCCCCCATGGGATAACATAAAAATATTCATAATTTCAAGAGGTATGACTGATTAGGCTGTAATTCTTCCAAAATTACTCCCTAATTTAGTATCTTTTAGCATCCCGAATAATGCAATTGCTCGCGAATTATCTCGTTTCCATGCTACTGACCCTTTTATATAGTATTGCGAGTTTTGTGCTTTTTCCAGATCATTTACATGTATTTATTGCTAAGGAAAGAAAGGAGAAAGTCAAAAAAGAAAAGTCAGAAGGGCAAAAGCGTAATTTCCAGCCGAAATCCGGAAGAAGACCCAATATGAAAGTTGCAGACCTCAATTCTACGAATGCATAGGAAGAAACAACGTCCAATTCCGAGTTCGAGGGAAGAAGTTACGGGGTTTTAAAGATGCGAGATATTGAAGAGAAATTGAATAGAATTTAAAGACCAAATGCGGCCTGATCCGTTTTCCAAAATAATAGGACCGGCTCCGACCCTCAAAATCGACTGACCAAAATCACATAGTGGACCGATCCTATTTCTAGAAAAAAAGGATCGATCCGAATTTCTATCACTCACTAGAAAAATTGGCATATTGGACCGATCCTATTTCCTAGAAAAAAGGATCGATCCGGATTTGAATGAGGAACGATCCGCCACTGAATGGCCGGACCGGTCCACCGAGGATAAACTTGATTTTCTTGTTTCGATTTTAGAGTTTGATTTATCTACAACACTGGATTTTTTCGTGATGTATTTAACCTCTAGTTATTGTTAGACAAGGGAGTTCAATTTTTAGTTTTCTAGGTAGGAGTAGAGGGTTTTTGTAGGAAAAACCCTAGGTTTTCAAAAGAAGCTCTGCTGTAAGGATTGCAATTAATTTTCTTCAATACAAGTAATGTTCTTCCTTTAAATTTGCAATAGTTAATTAGTTTAATTGCTGGTTTGATTCTACACTTCTCTTTTCATCTAGTTTCTATTAATTATGATGCTTTCTTCTTTTCAATCCATGTTTTCTTTTAATTTAACTATGTTCGACTAAGTTTTTAAGTGTTGGGGTGCATGAACCCCACTCGATGTAATTCACGAAAATGGGAATAGGATTTTGAATTAAAATCTTAGAAGAATCGTGTTGCTGTGACACCCCGACTAATTAAATACCGGGTAGCTACTCCTTTATAAAATCAATTCAAAATGCCAAGTTGGCTCAGTTAATAGCATCACTGTCGAAAACATTTTATTTTTACTAACCACCTAGTATTTAAAAAGCAAGTTGCCAAATTTTAATTTAAGTATGATTAACATGCAGCAAGTGTAAAGAAATAAATAACACCATTCACCATACTGAAGTAAAACGAATAACCATCACATAACAGTAAATAAAGTCTGGAGGAAACCCCTCACTACAATCCCATAACTGAAATAAATAAACTGAAACAATACATGCTAAAGTCGGAAAACTGAAATGTAAAAGATGTCTCTAAAGAAATGGGCAACATGCCCTACAACTGATAGATAGTGACTCTGGAATCCAAAGAGATAGAAGCGTCTACATGCAAATCCCTGTAGCTTCCACAAGCAGCTACAGCTCGTCACCTGAATGAGTACCTACGCTTGGTGTCCTTGTGGCTGGGCACCTAAAATGGTTTTACAAGAAAAAAAAGATTTGAAAAGCAAACGGGTCAGAGCCCGAATGTGGAGTTATTTTTTAAAAACCTGCAAGTGCTTTAAAAACATTTAAAACATTAAATGCAAAGTACATGTTAGGACGTGCACTCACATTATATTCTCACCCCTCGTCTAACTGTGCACTCCTAACGCAAGTACCCATCTATATCTATCCATACAACTAGCTAAGTGACTACATATCTAGCTAGATTGCCAAAGGTTCTACCCATATTGCTCAGTTCCATTTAACATAACAACGCTCGTAATTAAATAGGGGTTTAACGTGAACTCGGTTACTAAATATACCATTGATATAACTATTAGTTAACTCATTATATAACTCGAAATAATACCGTAATATTTTTACAACATTAACATGAGGATTCCCATTAATTTAATGTATATCATTCACATCATAAATATACGTTACAAGCACCCCGCAATCTAAGCTATGGTGCACACATACTCTGCTATCCATCCCGGTACATCACGTACATAAGGATCACATATTCCGAATCTCTCAGGAATAGTTCAGATAACACAAATCACAAATAGTGGAGGCGAACACAGTCACCATCACATGGGTCACGCACATACCTACGCTCCCATGATCATGCAGACTTATTAATATCACAATAAGTCCTTCTATGACCTATGTTCATCAAGGTACCAGTCTATATCCCCCCCGTAGGCACACAAGGATTAGAGGGTCCTAAGCGAACGTAACCTCCCGTGATAGCAAGTATGGTAGGTATGTCATACACACAATCCATATAACAATACTAAGTAAACACACATCGTAATAACACCGTATTTTAATCGTAGTACATATTGCACTCTCGTGCTAATTATAATTATCACAATTCGTAGTATTCCGGTTTGTAATTATATGCGCTATAATTCATCCTCACATCGTAGTAGACACTCACGTCTTAACCCAAATGGTTTATTGGATATAACTCTCGTATATAATTTATTCCTCTCAATAACCCAAAAGTCCCAAATCTATCCTTACATCATCAAAGAATGTTAACTCTACCCTCGAACCAGTTTCCGGGACTCCAAAAATCAAAACAGTCCAAAAAGTACCAAACTGCCAGCTCGTTAGAAGTCTCGTTCGAACGAGGCTTCGAACGAGTTTGGACTGTCAGGTCGTTAGAAGTCTCGTTCGAACGAGGCTGTTCGAACGAGATCCCAGTTCGTTCGAACGAACTGTCACTTCTAACGATATCTAGTTCGAATGAGATATCGAACGAAATACCTTCTCGTTAGTAACGACTGGTCAACTCGTTAGAAGCTTGTTCGAACGAGTTCGTTCGAACGACCTGGGGGCTGCTTCTAACGAGGTACCAGATTCGGCCCAGATTTTTCCCCAATTCGTTTTCCAACATTTTTACTCCTCAAATCTTCTCCAAAATACATCCCAATGATTGATTTAAGATATCTAAACAATTATAAACACAATATAACCACGTCCTATCACGTTTTTATGGATTAACTCATCGTAATCATCCATCAAATTTGCAAATATTAAACTTTCCCCCCAAATTATTCATGAACAAGAACCCTAATTTATAAACCCTCAATTCATCAAATTAAATCCGTTTTTGTTTCACCCAATCATGTATAATCATCATATAATTTCATCCCATACTATTCTACGTGCAAATGGTCCTTAATAATTAAATTCTAAGTCCAATTAACATGGGTTTTCATTCATCTTCCAAGAACAATTTGTAAAACATCAATTTTCTAACATGGAAAGAACATCCTTTGAAATTAAACATAGTTAAACCACTTGCCTTGTTTGTCTCTGAATTTGGTGTGGATTCGGTGTAGAATTTATGCAGAATTCCTCTCTCTCTCTCCTTCTCCAAGCTTTCTTCTCCAAAAGGCTATGGTGGCTAGGGTTTGCTTTGGGGAAACTTATGAAAACCTAATTTAATAAACCTCCGTAGCTTGTTGGGTTAATAAGGGTTGGTTGGGTCAATTCCTTATCAGATTACAACTCTCAATTTTCGTCACTTTTAATTACCCAAAAATACCAAATTACTAAAATACCCTTTATGGTGCCGGAATGGCCTAAAAATACCCCGGGACCCAAACTATACCCCCGGCTAGTGTTTTCTGACTATCTCGACCCTTCCGGACGCGTTGGCGCACTCAAAACGACCATACAGATTATAGATTTTAAATTCACTTTTTATTATCAAAATATTATACCGTGACGCGGCGGTCCCACGCGTCTCAACAACATTTCCAAATTGCCGTATATAAATCTCACGACAAATTTTATAATACCAAATACATATATAATCATATATGCGCATACTCAAATACCAATTCGCATCTCATTAGTATTTATAACCCGGATTAATTATCAATTAGTACACAATTTAATTAATTAATCCTCAAAATAAATATAGTCAAAAGTACGGGGTATTACATACTTCCCCCCTAATAACTGAATTTCGTCCCAAAATTCGAAACTAGAAAGTACCTGCTAAAAATAGCTCTGGATAACGTTCGCGCATCTCATTCTCGCACTCCCATGTGGACTCCTCGACATTGTGATGTCGCCACTGAACACGCACTAACGGGACTATCTTTGACCGCAGTTTCCTCTCGCTTCGGTCCAAAATAGCAATTGGCCCCTCCTCGTAGGAGCTATCCGACTGGAGATCGATGTCCTCCACAGAAATGTGAGAATGAGCCAAATCATCTCTAAGGTATTTCCTCAGCGAGGAAATATGGAACACGTCGTGAATCCGATGCAAGTGCTCCGGTAGTCCAAGTCTATACGCAACCGGTCCGATCCGCTCAATAATAGGAAACGGCCCCACATACCTCGGTGCCAACTTCCCCTTCTTCCCGAAACGCATAATCCCCTTCATCGGAGATACCCTGAGCAAAACCTGGTCCCCCACTTGGAACTCCCTGAAAAATCTCTTCGCATCAGCATAACTCTTCTGCCTGTCTTGAGCTACCCGAATGCGACTCCGAATCAACTCAATACTTGCCGAAGTATCCTGAATCACTTCCGGCCCAAGTAGTTTGTTGTCCCCCACCTCCAACCAACATGTTGGGGAACGACAAGGCCTACCGTACAATGCCTCAAACGGAGCCATGCCAATAGTGAACTGATAGGAGTTGTTGTAAGCAAACTCTACCAGTGGAAGGTACTGCTCCCATCCACCCCCGAAGTCAATAATGCACATGCGTAGCATGTCCTCCAACATTTGATTGGTGCGCTCTGTCTGCCCATCAGTCTGCGGATGGTAAGCCGTACTCAACCGCAATTCCGTGCCCATGGCCTCCTGGAAACTCTCCCAAAACCTCGAAACAAATATCTTGTCTCTGTCAGACACGATATTTAGGGGCACACCGTGAAGTCTCACAATCTCTGAAATAAAGAGCTGGGCATACTGTCCCGTAGTGTAGTCAGTCCTTACGGGTAAAAAGTGAGCGACCTTGGACAACCTGTCCACAATTACCCAAACGGAGTCGTGACCCCTCTGTGACGTAGGCAACCCCGTGACAAAATCCATGGATATGCTCTCCCACATCCACACCGGAACCTCCAACGGCTGTAGCAATCCTGCTGGTCTCTGATGATCCACTTTTACAAGCTGACAAGTGGTGCATTTCGAGACAAACTCAGCGATATCTCTCTTCATACCGCTCCACCAATACTGTCGTCTCATGTCTTGGTACATTTTATCCCCTCCGGGATGTACCGCGAACCGTGAGCCGTGCGACTCTGCCATCACATCGTGCCGTAATTCTTCCCCTTCCGGAACTACCAATCTCCCATTGAAGCGCAATCCCCCGTCTGAGCTAACGGTATAGGATTCGGCTCCCTCTGCTAGCAATCGAATTATCTGCTCCTGACAGAACGAGTCATTGGCCTGTGCCCGTACTACCTTCGTGATAATCTGCGGTGTAACGGTCATCACAGACATAAAAGATCGGGCCACTGCATCCTGGTGTCCCAATTCCTTCCACTTAGCTTTCCACACCTCTGCCACCTCATCTGTTGGCCTGCGGCTCAATGCGTCTGCTACCACGTTAGCCTTACCCGGTTGGTACTGGATGTCAAACTGGTAGTCTTTCACAAACTCAAGCCACCTACGCTGCCGCATGTTCAACTCTTTCTGCGTGAACAGATACTGTAGGGACTTGTGGTCCGTGAACAGCTGAAACTTCTCCCCCAAAAGATAGTGCCTCCAAATCCGTAAGGCAAATACCACTGCCAACTCCAAATCATGCGTGGGGTAATTCTTCTCATGAGGATTAAGCTTACGGGAAGCATAAGCTATGGCCTGTCTCTCCTGCTGCAAAACACCTCCAAGCCCTTGCAAAGACGCATCGGTGTAAACCAAATACTCAACTCCCGGTCTCGGCAATGCTAACACAGGTGCTGAGGTCAACTTGTCCTTCAATTCATCGAATGCCAACTGACAGGCATCACTCCAAATGAACGGCACACCTTTACGAGTAAGATGTGTCAAAGGACCTGCTATCTCTGAGAAACCCCGAATAAACCTCCTGTAGTATCCTGCTAGACCCAAGAAACTATGAATCTCCGTTGGTGTCGTGGGATGTCCCCACTCCCTCACCGCTGATACCTTCCCTGGATCAACTGATATTCCCTGGTCGGAAATAATGTGACCCAAGAACTGGACTTCCTTCAGCCAAAACCCGCACTTCTCGTATTTTGCATACAACTCGTTCTGACGAAGTGTCTGCAAAACCTGCCTCAAATGCTCGACGTGCTCCTCCTCTGTCTGAGAGTAAACCAGAATATCATCAATGAAGACAATGACAAACTGGTCTAGGAAATCCCTGAACACTCTGTTCATCAAGTCCATAAACACTGCTGGAGCGTTGGTCAAGCTGAAAGGCATAACCCGAAACTCGTAAGAACCATATCTCGACAAGAATGCGGTCTTCGAGACATCCTCCTCCCTGATACGCAACTGATGGTATCCTGACCTCAAGTCAATCTTCGAGAAGAAAGAAGCTCCTCTCAACTGGTCGAATAAGTCATCGATTCGAGGCAACGGATACTTATTCCGTATCGTGACCTTATTCAACTCTCGGTAGTCCACGCACAATCTCAGTGAACCATCCCTCTTCTTCACAAACAAAACTGGAGCGCCCCAAGGTGAGGTACTCCTGCGAATAAAGCCCTGCCCTAACAGCTGCTCTATCTGATCCCGTAGCTCTCTCATCTCAGCTGGAGCCATACGGTACGGTGCATGTGCTATAGGTCTCGTACCCGGTAGCAAATCTATAACGAAATCTATCTCTCGACTGGGTGGTAGGCCTGGTATCTCCTGAAACACATCTGAATACTCCCTGACGACCGGGATCGAATCCAAAGGAATCACAACCTCCTTAGAGGTATCCTCCTCTATGTAATACAGATGAGCGGTCGATCCTCCCTCTGGGCGAGGCATCGCCACTATAAACATCTCCTGCCCCGGAATGGCAAAAATAATGCTCCTGCTGAAGCAATCAATCATGGCCCTATATGCTACGAGCCAATCCATACCGATGATCACATCGTGAACATGCATGTCTAACACTAACATGTCTGCAGGCAATACCAAACCACCGATCTCTACTCCCACTCCCCGGCATATAAAGAAAATAAGTGTCCCACTCCCCAATGGTGAGTCGACACACGTCACTGTGCTCTCCGCCGTAGCTAACAATCCTAAAGCTTTCGCGAAGTGTGTAGCTATAAAACAATGTGTAGCATCCGTATCAAATAACACCCGACCCATAGTGCCATGGATAGGAAACGTACCCTCGATCGCGGGCAGTGCCTGTGGAACTGCAGCCTGGTGAACGTTGTAGACACGTCCATACTGTAGCTGCCCCTGCTGAGCTGGGACTGCTGGAATGGGTGGCAAAGCTTCCATCTGTGGCGGTGCGGGAAGAGCGGCGGGAAATATAGGTCTCTGTGGCTCCTGGCGAGCACCCTGCTGCTGCTGCTGTTGGGCCCTGCCCCTATCAGGACAATCCTGCTTCTTATGGCCAGTCTTGCCACAAGTAAAGCACTTCCCTGGGAAGTTCCCTCCCCTCTGCCCCTGCTGTCCCCGGCCCTGGTGGCCGTTACCATTCCTCCCTTGGCCCTGCTGGCCCTGGTGAAACTGCTGCCCATTCTGTCCCTGCTGGCCCTGATGGCCGTTTGGACCCTGATGGCCTTGACGGAATCCTCCCTGTCCCTGCCTGTAGTTCCCTGACCGAAACCTCTTATTATCCCCCTGCTGGGTACCCTGCTCATTCTGTCTCTGCCCCTGACCAGATTGTGCCCCGCTGGCACCATGTCCACCAGTCCTGCCCTGATGGCTAGACTCCCCCGACCGCTTGCCCTCGGCCATGTGAAAATGGTGGTCCTGGCAGTGCAATAATGCAGCGTTAACCACATCAGAATACGTGGCCAACGATAGGTTCCCTAGCAGATGCTGACGGATCCTCCAATTCAACCCATCAGTGAACTTCTCTATCTTCTTCTTCTCTGTTGGAATCTCGTCTGGAACGATATTCAATAGGTTAGTGAACTCGGCCTCATACTCGGCCACTGTCTTGCCCTCCTGCTTCAAACTCATCAGCTTCCTCCTCTTCTCTGTATGAACTGCGGACGGAAAGTACTTGCGGTCGAACCGCACCCAGAACTCCTGAATCGTGAGAGTATCCCTCTCCTCCGCGGTGGTAATAGACTCCCACCACTGTAGTGCAGATCCCACTAGCTTGAAAGTAGCTAGCACCTGTTTCTGAACATCAGTGCACTCATGCATCCTCAAATGCCTCTGCATGTCCTTCTTCCATTGGCTCGAGACTACTACATCTGAGCTACCCGCAAACTCTGGCGGATGCGCTTTCTGAAAAGCGTCACGTACACGCTCCCAAGCAGACGGGAATGCATTAACCTGTGCTGGCGCGGTAACCGGCGCCTGAGGCGGTGCCTGCTGAATCACGGCAATCGCGGCATTTATCGCTTGAGCTACTATAGCTGCAACCTCAGCGGCGTTCAACATGCCCTGAACTGGAGCGGGCTGTGGTTCGGGCGTTGCATTCTTGGGAACTCGTCGTGCACGTCGTGGAGGCATCTGAAATAAGAACAAAGTTTATAAGTTCGCAGTTTATAAACTTAAAATAGCTGAAGAACGAAGCATACACAAAAAGAGTACAACAGTCCTAAAATATAGGGCTCTATATCAAAGAAAACGTAGCGGAAACATAATAGCCGTACAGATCCTAAAGGACACTAGAACCTGATGCTCTGATACCACCTGTGACACCCCGACTAATTAAATACCGGGTAGCTACTCCTTTATAAAATCAATTCAAAATGCCAAGTTGGCTCAGTTAATAGCATCACTGTCGAAAACATTTTATTTTTACTAACCACCTAGTATTTAAAAATCAAGTTGCCAAATTTTAATTTAAGTCTGATTAACATGCAGCAAGTGTAAAGAAATAAATAACACCATTCACCATACTGAAGTAAAACGAATAACCATCACATAACAGTAAATAAAGTCTGGAGGAAACCCCTCACTACAATCCCATAACTGAAATAAATAAACTGAAACAATACATGCTAAAGTTTGAAAACTGAAATGTAAAAGATGTCTCTAAAGAAATGGGCAACATGCCCTACAACTGATAGATAGTGACTCTGGAATCCAAAGAGATAGAAGCGTCTACATGCAAATCCCTGTAGCTTCCACAAGCAGCTACAGCTCGTCACCTGAATGAGTACCTATGCTTGGTGTCCTTGTGGCTGGGCACCTAAAATGGTTTTACAAGAAAAAAAAGATTTGAAAAGCAAACGGGTCAGAGCCCGAATGTGGAGTTATTTTTTAAAAACCTGCAAGTGCTTTAAAAACATTTAAAACATTAAATGCAAAGTACATGTTAGGACGTGCACTCACATTATATTCTCACCTCTCGTCTAACTGTGCACTCCTAACGCAAGTACCCATCTATATCTATCCATACAACTAGCTAAGTGACTACATATCTAGCTAGACTGCCAAAGGTTCTACCCATATTGCTCAGTTCCATTTAACATAACAACGCTCGTAATTAAATAGGGGTTTAACGTGAACTCGGTTACTAAATATACCATTGATATAACTATCAGTTAACTCATTATATAACTCGAAATAATACCGTAATATTTTTACAACATTAACATGAGGATTCCCATTAATTTAATGTATATCATTCACATCATAAATATACGATACAAGCACCCCGCAATCTAAGCTATGGTGCACACATACTCTGCTATCCATCCCGGTACATCACGTACATAAGGATCACATATTCCGAATCTCTCAGGAATAGTTCAGATAACACAAATCACAAATAGTGGAGGCGAACACAGTCACCATCACATGGGTCACGCACATACCTACGCTCCCATGATCATGCAGACTTATTAATATCACAATAAGTCCTTCTATGACCTATGTTCATCAAGGTACCAGTCTATATCCCCCCCGTAGGAACACAAGGATTAGAGGGTCCTAAGCGAACGTAACCTCCCGTGATAGCAAGTATGGTAGGTATGTCATACACACAATCCATATAACAATACTAAGTAAACACACATCGTAATAACACCGTATTTTAATCGTAGTACATATTGCACTCTCGTGCTAACTATAATTATCACAATTCGTAGTATTCCGGTTTGTAATTATATGCACTATAATTCATCCTCACATCGTAGTAGACACTCACGTCTTAACCCAAATGGTTTATTGGATATAACTCTCGTATATAATTTATTCCTCTCAATAACCCAAAAGTCCCAAATCTATCCTTACATCATCAAAGAATGTTAACTCTACCCTCGAACCAGTTTCCGGGACTCCAAAAATCAAAATAGTCCAAAAAGTACCAAACTGCCAGCTCGTTAGAAGTCTCGTTCGAACGAGGCTGTTCGAACGAGATCCCAGTTCGTTCGAACGAACGAACTGTCACTTCTAACGATATCTAGTTCGAACGAGATATCGAACGAAATACCTTCTCGTTAGTAACGACTGGTCAACTCGTTAGAAGCTCGTTCGAACGAGTTCGTTCGAACGACCTGGGAGCTGCTTCTAACGAGGTACCAGATTCGGCCCAGATTTTTCCCCAATTCGTTTTCCAACATTTTTACTCCTCAAATCTTCTCCAAAATACGTCCCAATGATTGATTTAAGATATCTAAACAATTCTAAACACAATATAACCACGTCCTATCACGTTTTTATGGATTAACTCATCCTAATCATCGATCAAATTTGCAAATATTAAACTTTCCCCCCAAATTATTCATGAACAAGAACCCTAATTTATAAACCCTCAATTCATCAAATTAAATCCGTTTTTGTTTCACCCAATCATGTATAATCATCATATAATTTCATCCCATACTATTCTACGTGCAAATGGTCCTTAATAATTAAATTCTAAGTCCAATTAACATGGGTTTTCATTCATCTTCCAAGAACAATTTGTAAAACATCAATTTTCTAACATGGAAAGAACATCCTTTGAAATTAAACATAGTTAAACCACTTGCCTTGTTTGTCTCTGAATTTGGTGTGGATTCGGTGTAGAATTTATGCAGAATTCCTCTCTCTCTCTCCTTCTCCAAGCTTTCTTCTCCAAAAGGCTATGGTGGCTAGGGTTTGCTTTGGGGAAACTTATGAAAACATAATTTAATAAACTTCCGTAGCTTGTTGGGTTAATAAGGGTTGGTTGGGTCAATTCCTTATCAGATTACAACTCTCAATTTTCGTCACTTTTAATTACCCAAAAATACCAAATTACTAAAATACCCTTTATGGTGCCGGAATGGCCTAAAAATACCCCGGGACCCAAACTATACCCCCGGCTAGTGTTTTCTGACTATCTCGACCCTTCCGGACGCGTTGGCGCACTCAAAACGACCATACGGATTATAGATTTTAAATTCACTTTTTATTATCAAAATATTATACCGTGACGCGGCGGTCCCACGCGTCTCAACAAAATTTCCAAATTGCCGTATATAAATCTCACGACAAATTTTCTAATACCAAATACATATATAATCATATATGCGCATACTCAAATACCAATTCGCATCTCATTAGTATTTATAACCCGGATTAATTATCAATTAGTACACGATTTAATTAATTAATCCTCAAAATAAATATAGTCAAAAGTACGGGGTATTACAGTTGCATAACTGGTGCAACCGTCGTAGGACTTTTGATCTCGTTTGCCCTAGGTAATCGGGATGCTTAAGAATGCGACGCGCGTATTGGTTAGTGAGACACCTCTTTACTCGTCCTTTGATTACATACTGTGCGGGATATGATCCCTCATATATGTAATTCTTGAGAGTACTAAAGACCGGGTTCATTTAAAATTCTAATTCCGAATCTGGTATCCTACACAGTGAATTGCTAGGGTGTGGGGGATTGTAATCCGACCTGTTGTTCTCATTTCATAGTTAACTCGTAAAACTATTTGTCATTAGATTTTCGTTTAATTAGTGTAGTTGCATTTTGTTAACTGGTAGTTTCTTTAGTTAATCATTCTCAAGTTTGTATCTAATTGTAGTTGTTTCGTATTCCAAACCACCTTTTCTTTTCTTTTTAGAGTCAAAGTGAGGATTGTTTCAATCTTTCCAATGTCGTCATGAATTAGTTCGTCATGTTTTCGTGAGGATCGATTCCCGACTTATCGGGAATATTATTTGAGTGACATGCTTGCACTTGAGCCTAGATAGCACCCACTCTGACACACATTTGTGATCACGTCAATGACCTTTTCAGAAATAAATGTTTTTCTACTCAAGCAACTAAAATTAGTGTGAGGTTACAAATATTTCAAATAGTATTTTCAGGGTGTATAAATAAAACACGCACATATTAAATACCATAACCTCTTATATTAAATATATTAAGAGGTAGCTTTATTCGGCCTATTTTAAATATCACATATCAACAAATTTCCAGCTGAGTGCCACTATACTTGCCCCTTGTTTTAGAAGATATACCTCGAGTGTATCTCAACATGCTTATTAAATTTTAATAAAAAACAAAGGTCATTATCAGTCCTCAAATAGTTTTATGGAATGTGGTCCCTCCGAAGGTTCCTTGGGGGTCAGATGGCTTGGAGATCCAGATGTTCTGGGGATTGTTGTTTTAAGGTTGTTTGTTTTCATTACGCCGGAGGTAGCTCAGGGTCCAAAGCTTCTCAGATGTCATATTGTTCGGATGTCAAGGTCCTCAGAGGGATTTTCTTTTTTTGAACTGGTTCAAATTTTGAACTAGATCAACTGGTAGCTCGAAGATACATGTTCAGAGGAGCTTAGATCAGAGTATGTGTGATGCTATTGGGTTAGTTTTTTTTCTAAATTCATCAAATTTGGGATGAAGGTCCGTCGGAATCTCATACTGAGGTGGGTTGGCATGAGATAAATCGAATAATGATGCGTCAAAAGATCTGAGATCATTCACTATAGATTCGTTGATTTCAACGGTGGGTCGGTTGCCCTCATAAACATGAGATTGGATGCTCATATAGTGATTCAGTTTGGTTGTGAACCTCGCTTTAATGCCATTGTTGGCTGCTTGATTTTTAATCCAAATACACACACAAGTTGATTTTTCGAATCAAAGTTGATTCCGTTTGGTGTGGGTTGGAAATCTCAATCGAGTTGCTGCAACCTTTTTAATGATTATACAATTTAATGGTTCAATGCTTCTTTATACCAAGAAAAACAACAACAATATTTTTTTTGTTCCAATGAATCTTCTCTTAAGCCTTTGAATTTGGTAAATGATTTTTGTTGGTTTACAGAGGGAGCCAGACTACAATTAAAAAGTTCTTGGTTTATAGTAAGATTATTTGGAGGGGGTTGACTCTTCGTTGCGTCATTTAATTGGTACCCCTTTGGAATGGGTAGAATTTTTCCCACTGTGTTGGTGGAGAGATCCCGCTGGAAAGCTGGGTGTCGGAAAATGATCACGGGAACCAATACAAGACTGTATGTAAAGTGCATGGGCACATATTTTAATATTTTGAATAGAAACATCTGGCTGTGATCTTTAAGAGGATCTCTAATATATTTTTAAACTATTATTATGTACATTTTTACACTTGATGCATGTCAGTGGCCGTATATTGTGTGACTCAAAACCAATTTGCATCAGAGATCTTTTACACACAAATGAGTATTTTACACACAAAATCAGTTTGAGTTTGATAGAGTGGCAACTTAATATTGATGACAAACACAAATGAATATTATATTTTATTAAAATCTGACATATAATTTTGGGGTACCCAACATGCTATACGTGTAAACATTTAGTTCTCTCACAAATTTGTTGTTCATAATTTCGAAGAGCAGTATGCATCCTTATTTTTTTAATCAATCTTTGATGGATCAAATTTAAAGATAGTAATAACAACACATATTTCTTCTTTCTGGAACAATTATTTATGCATATTCTTACATATTTTTAATTCTGTCAATCTAAATAATCAAACTGTTTTTTATTTGAGATAAATAAAAACTCATCTTGTATCTCAATATGTATGATTCATAGTGTTCATAAAAGAAATATATATGGATTATTCAACAAAGAAAATGATAGAATGACAGTAATAATACTTATCTTTGTTGAAGAAAAGTGTTCCACTACCACCGAGTTCCCCGTGTGTGCACATGAGGCATTACACAACCGAAATCATGAATACTTCCCCAACAGAGTCGCCAAATGTAAAATGTGAGTGCATATTTTAGGAGGCACCGCACCAAGCATTTTTTAGACTTGAGCAATGTGGTTGCTCCCACTCATCCGTCTTTGCCTAATCAAAGTATGCGTAGTTCATGGGTATGTACGATACGCCAGAGAGAGTTCAGTTTTTTATGGTTTTGGTGAATGGGGTGTGCCTAATCCGGCTATCCACCTCTCAAACTCCCAGTTTTGGTAGTTTTGGTGAGTTGGGGTGCCAAATCGGCAAGCCACCTTCTAAACACCCATATACGGTAATGAAACTATGAAAATATGTTCGTCACTATAAAACCCCTGAAGGATTTTAAGAGGTTTGTAGGGGAGGAGAGTTAGATTTCCTCTCCTTACTTTCCCCCTAAGAACATCATCCATTAAATGAGGGGGTAACCCTCCTTTTATAACAAAAAGTGCCTCAACTGGGCTTGACACATGCAATGTAATCTGTGGAACTAAGTGTCCAATATTTCATGGTGCCACTTGTCCCAATATATGTAGTGGCATATCAAATAATTAATTAAATCATTACTAGAGTATTATCTAGTGTATTTCATAAAATGCGGAGTATACGCAATATAATAAATCGCGCGTAATAATATCTATGCCCGTGTAAGGTCTGGATTGTAGTAAAACTTGATAAATCATAGATCAATACTTGATCAAATCCGTGGGATTAATTCATTAGCGTATTGGTTGTTAATTTATTTAATCCCACTTTACACCATGCATTCACTTTCTACTAGTTGCATTGGTCCCATGTGATGTGTTTATGCCTCTTACGAGGCTGTATGTGGGCTTGTTTTTCGATTTCGACCTCTAATGGTATGTTTTGAAGCCTAAGTCTTGATATTTTCAAATTATCGTATTGTCAAACTGGGGGTCCTGTGACCACGCGATCAGCGCTGACAAGTTTTAATGGTCCCGTGCGAGGTGTTCGTGGATTTCACGAGGCCTCTTATGAGGTGTTTTGTGTTTCCGCCCTCTAACGACATGCTTTTAAGCTTAAGTTTCTAAATTTTCAAATTATTGTAACATTTTAAAATTAGGAATCATTTGACCATGTGGTCAGTTATTGCTAGCCGTATTGGTCTCGTGCGATGTGTTCATGACAGTCACGGGATGTTTTTGTTTTTTGCCAAACAATGGCATGTTTTAAAGCCTAAGTCTAGATATTTTCAAATTATCATCATGTTGTCAAATTGGGGGTCCCGTGAGCAAGTAGTCAGTTCTTATGAGTTACATTGGTCCCGTGCGAGGTGTTCGTGCTCTCACGGGGATGTTTGGGTGGGATTTTGCCTTTTCACCCTCTTAATAGCATCTTTTGAAGCCTAAGTTTATATACTTTAAAACTATCATCATATTTTAAAATCTAGAGTCTCGTGACCACGGATTCAATTCCTTCTTATTGCATTGGTCCCATGTGAGGTGTTTGTCCCCCTCATGGGGCTGTTTGGGAGATGCCTTGAGTTTTCAACCTCTAATGGCAAGTGTTGAAGCCTAAGTCTAGGTGTTTTAAAGTTATCATCATATTGTCAAACTGGGGGTTCCGTGACCAAGCACTCGATACCTACGAGTTACATTGGTCCCGTGCAAGGTGTTCATGCCTCTTATGGGGACATTTAGGTGTGTTTTTACTTTTATCCCTCTATTAGAATGTTCTAAAGCCAAAATCTAGATATTTTAAAGCTACTATCACATTCTAAAACCGAGATTCCTACGACCACAAATTCAGTTTTTGCTCGTCACATTGGTAACGTGCGAGGTGTTCGTGATCTCACGGGTCCTTTTGTGAGGTGTTTTGTGTTTTCGCCCCCTAACATCATGTTTTAAAGCCTAAGTATCGATAATTTACAACTATCATCATATTCTCAAACTGAAAGTCTCGTGACCATACATTCAATTCCAGTTAGTTGCATTTATCCCATGCAAGGTGTTCGTTCCTCTCACGAGGCCGTTTGGGGCTTGTTTTGGGATTTTTCCCTCTAATAGCATGTTTTAAAACCTAAGTCTTGATATTTTCAAAGTATTTTAAATTCTCTAACTAGGGGTCCCGTGATGACGTGGTCAATTCATATGAGTTACATTGGTCCCATGCGAAGTGGTCGTGCATTTTAGGAGGCCGTTTTCGAGGTGTTTTGGGTTTCTTCCCTCTAACGGCATGTTTTTAAGCCTAAGTCTATATATTTTAAAATTATTGTCACATTCTAAAATCGGGAATCCCATGACCACGCAGTCAATTCTAGCTAGTTACATTCATTTCGTGTGAGGTCTTCGTGACTGTTTGGGGGGTGTTTTGGGTTTTTGCCCGATAGCGACATGATTTTATGCCTAAATCTAGATATATTAAAATTATCATTATATTGTCAAATCGGGGGTCCCATGACCAAGTGATCAGTTCCTACGAGTTACCTTGGTCACGTGCGAGGGTTTGTACCTCTCACATGGCCGTTTGGGCAGGGGTTTGGCTTTTCATCCTCAATAACATGTTTTCAATCCCAAGTCTACTTATTTTAAAACAATCATCATATTCAAAAATCAAGAGTCCCATGGCCACGTATTTTGTTCTTGCTTGTTGCATTGGTCCCTTGCGAGGTGTTTCTGCCTCTCATGGGGCCGTTTGGAGTTTTCACTCTCTAACGGCAAATGTTGAAGCCTAAGTTTAGATGTTTTCAAATTATCGTCATATTGTCAAACCGGGGATCCCATGACCAAGAAATCAGTTCCTATGAGTTACATTGGTCCCGTGCAAGGTGTTCGTGCCTCTCACGGGACCTCTTGGGTGAGTTTTTAGTTTTTACCCTCTAACATCATGTTTTGAAGCCAAACTATGGATATTTTCAAACTATCATCATATTTTCAAGCAAAGAGTTATGTGGCCATGCATTCAATTCTTTCTAGTTGAACTGGTTGCATGCACGGTGTTCATGCTTCTCACGGGACCTTTTGGGGGTGTTTTGGGTTTTCGCACTCTAACAACATGTTTCCAAGCCTAGGTTTATATATTTTAAAATTATCCTCATATTCTGAAATTCAGAGTCCCGTGACCACGCAGTCAGTTGGTCGAGTTACATTAGTCCCATGTGAGGTGTTTGTGTCTCTCGTGGGGCCATTTGGAAGGGGGGGGGGGGTTAAGTTTTCACCCTTTAACAACATGTTTTTAACCCAAGTCTTGATATTTTAAGAATATCATCACATTCTCAAACCGGGAGTCCCGTGACAACACGATTAGTTCTTATAAGTTACATTGGTCCCTTGTGAGGTGTTCGTGCCTATTATGGGGCCGGTTGGGAGTGTTTTGGATTTTCGCCTCTAACGACATGTTTTTAAGCCTAAATATATATGTTTTGAAATTATTGCCATATTTTCAAACTGGGGAGCCCATGATCATGCGGTCAGTTCCTACTAGTTACATTGGTCCCGCGCGAGGTGTTCGTGCCTCTCATGGTGCTGTTTGGGGGATGTTTTAGGTTTTCACACTCTAACGACATGTTTTTAACCTAAGACTTTATATTTTGAAAATATCATCGTATTCTCAAATCGGGAGTCCCGTGACAATGCGATCAGTTCCTACGAGTTATATTGGTCCCGTGCAAGGTGCCCGTGCCTCTCACGGGGCCATTTTTTTTGGTTTTCGCCCTCTAATCGCATGTTTTGAAGTATTAGTCTTGATATTTTTAAGCTATCATCATGCTATAGAATTAGGAGTCTCGTGACCATACATTCAGTTCCTACTAGTTGCATTGGTCTTGTGAGAAGTGTTCGTGGCTCTCATGGGACTGTTTTGGGGGTGTTTTAGGTTTTCACACTCTAACGACATGTTTTTAAGACTAAGTCTATCTCTTTTCATGTTATCTCCATATTCTCAAACCGTGGGTCCCGTGACTATGTGGTCAGTTCCTATGAGTTACATTGGTCCCGACAGAGGTGTTCGTGCCTCTCAACAGGCCATTTTTGGGGTGTTTTCAATTTCTGCCCACTAACGGCATGTCTTGAAGCCTAAGTCTATATGTTATCAAATTATTTTCACATTCTAAAAATGGAAGCCCCGTGACCACACGATCAGTTCCTGCTAGTTACATTAGTCTCGTGCAAGGTGTTCGGGCCTCTCATGGGCCCGTTTGGGGGGTGTTTTGGATTTTTGCCTGATAACGAATGTTTTAAAACCTAAGTGAAGATATTTTCAAATTATAGTCGTATTTTCAAATCGGGGGTCCCGTGACCAAACAGTCAATTCCTACGAGTTACATTGGTCTCGTGCGAGGTGCTCTGCCTCTCACTGAGCCGTTTGGAGGGTTTTTAGGTTCTTCCTCTCTAACAGCATGTTTGGAAGCCTAAGTTTAGATAATTTAAAACAATCATCATATTCTAAAATCAGGAGCCCTTGACCACACATTCAGTTCCTACTTGTTGCATTGGTACTTTGCGAGGGGTTCTTGCCTCTCACGGGGCTGTTTGGGGAGGGGGGGTGTTTTGGGTTTTCAGCCTCTGACGGCATGTTTTTAAAGATCAAGTATAGATATTTTCATGTTATAGTCATATCCTCAAATCGGGTGTCCCATGACAACGCAGTCAATTCTTGCTAGTTACATTGGTCCCGTGCGAGGTGTTCGTTCCTCTCACGGGGCCGTTTGTGGGGTGTTTTTCATTTTCACCCTCTATCAACATGTTTTTAAGCCTAAGTCTACATCATTTCAAATTATCATCACATTCTAAAATCAGGACTCCTGTGACCACGCAATCAGTTGCTGCTAGTTACATTGGTCCCGTGCGAGGTGTTCATTCCTCTTACAGGGCTGTTTGGGTGGTGTTTTGGATTTTCTCCCAATAATAGGATGCTTTTAAGCATAAGTCTAGATATTTTCAAATTATCACCATATTCTAAAATCGCGGGTCCAGTGACGAAGCGGTCAGATCCTACTAGTTACATTGGTCCCGTGAGAGGTGCTTGTGCCTCGTACGGGGCCCTTTGGTGGAGGTGGATTTTCGCCCTCGAAAAACACATTTCGAAGCTAAAGTCTAGATATTTTAAGTCTATCATCATATTCTAAAATCGAGAGTCGCGTGACAATGCATTCAGTTCTTGCTTGTTGTATTGGTCCCTTACAAGGTGTTTGTGCCTCTCACAGGGCTGGTTAGGATGTGTTTTGAGTTTTCACCCTCTAACGGTATGTGTTTAAAGTCCAAGTCTAGATATTTTCATTTTATAGTCATATTCTCAAATCGAGGATCCTGTGACCACGCGATCAGTTCCTTCTAGTTACATTGGTCCCGTGCGAGATGTTCCTACCTCTCACGGGGACGTTTGTGGGGTTTTTTCGATTTTCACCCTCGAATAGCATGTTTTCAAGCTTAAGACTATATCTTGGTAAATTATCTTCACATTCTAAAATTGGTCATGTCATGAGCCCACGATCAATTCTTTCTTGTTAAATTGGTCCCGTGATTGGTGTTTGTACGTCTCATTCGGCCGTTTGTGAGGTGTTTATGGATTTCTCCCTCTAATGGATTTTTTAAAGCCTAACTCTAGATATTTTCAATTATCATCATATTATCAAATCGGGGGTTACATGACCATGCGATCAGTATTGACGAGTTACAATGGTCCTGTGCTAGGTGTTCGTGACTCTCACGGGGCCATTTGGTGGTGTTTTTCATTTTTTCGCTCTAACAACATGTTTTGAAACCTAACTCTAGATATTTCAAAACTATCATCATATTCTAAAACTGGGAGTCCCATGACCACGTATTCATTTCCTACTTTTTGCATCGATTCCTTGCAAGGTGTCCGTACTCGTTACAGGGATTTTCGGGTGGTGTTTGCATGTTTAGAAGTCTAAGTTTAGATATTTTCAAACTATCGTCATATTCTCAAATCGGGAGTCCTGTGACAACACATTTAGTTCCTACAAGTTTCACTGGTCCCATGCGAGGTGTTCACGCTTCTCACGGGGCCATTTAGGGGGTGTTTTGGGTTTTCTCCCTCTAATGGCATGTTTTCAAGCCTAAGTATAGATATTTTTAAATTATCATCATACTCTCAAATCAGGAGTCCCGTGAAAATGCGTTTAGTTCCTACGAGTTACATTGGTCCAGTATTAGGTGTTCGTGCCTCTCACGAGGCCATGTTGGGTTTTTTTTAGGTTTTCACCCTCTAACGGCATGTTTTTTAGCCTAAGTCTTGATATTTTCAAAATATCGTCATATTCTCAAATCGAGAGTCCCATGACAATGCAGTCAGTTCCTACGAGTTACACTGGTCCCGTCTGAGGTGTTCATGCCTCTCACGGAGCCGTTTGGGGGTGTGTTTGGGGTTTTCTCCCTCTAATAGCATATTTTTAAGCCAAAGTCTAGATATTTTCAATATATCATCATATTCTAAAATTGGGGGTTCTGTGACCACGTGGTCAGCTCCTATGAGTTACATTGGTTCCATGCGAGGTGTTCATGCCTCTCATGGGGCCCTTTTTTGGGTGTTTCACTCTTTAACAACATTTTTTGAAGCATAACCCTAAATGTATTTAAACTATCCTCATTTTCTCAAATCAGGTGTCCTGTGACCACTCATTCAGTTCCTACTAGTTGCATTAGTCCCGTGCGAGGTGTTCATGCCTCTCATGGGGATGTTTGGGAGGTGTTTTAGGTTTTCGCCCTCTAACAACATGTTTTTAAGACCAAGTCTAGATATTTTAAAATTATCATTATATTCTCCAACGCAGGGTTCTGTGAACTCGCAATCTGTTCCTACAAGTTACATTGGTCCCGTGCGTGGTGTTCGTACCTCTCACGAGGCCGTTTGTGGGGTGTTTTCGGTTTCCTCCCTCTAATAGCATTTCTTGAAGCATTAGTCTATATATTTTCAAATTATAGTCACATTATAAAATCGAGAGTCCCCTGACCACGTTGTCATTTCTTGCTGGTTACATTGGTCTCCTGCTAGGTGTTCGTGCTTCTCACGGGGCTGTTTGGGGGTTGTTTTGGGTCTTCTCCCGATAGCGGCATGTTTTTAAGCCTAAGTCTAGATATTTTGAAATTTTCATCACATTGTCAAACCGGGTGCCCTGTGACCAAGTGGTTAGTTATTACGAGTTACTTTGGTCCCCTGCAAGGTGTTCGTGCCTCTCACGAGGCCGTTTGGGGGAGGGGGAGTTGGATTTTCACCCTCTAATAGAATTTTTTGAAGCCTAAGTCTAGATATTTTAAAACTATCATCATATTCTAAAACTAGGAGACCTACGACCACGCATTTAGTTCATGCTTCTTGCATTGGTCCCTTGCTCAGTGTTCGTGCCTCTCAATAGGACGTTTGGGGTGTGTTTTGAGTTTTGACGCTTTAACAGTAAGTTTTTATAGACTAAGTCTAGATATTTTAATGTTATCATCATATTCTTAAACTTGGGTCCCATGGCCACATCGTTAAATCCTGCTAGTTACATTGGTCCTATGTGAGGTGTTCATGCCTCTCACGGGGCCATTTGGGGGGTGTCTTTTATTTTCTCCCTCTAACAACAAGTTTTTATGACTAAGTGTTTGTCTTTTCAAATTATCTTCACATTCTAAAATCGAGAGTCCCGTGACCTCATGATCAGTTCTTACTAGTTATATTGGTCCCGTGCGAGGTGTTCGTGCCTGTTACATGGCTATTTGTGGGGTATTTTTTGATTTTGCCCTCTAATGGCATTTTTTAAGCCTAAGTCAATATATTTTCAAATTATCATCATATTATCGAACTGGAGGATATGTGACCACGCGAAAAGTTCCTACGAGTCACATTGATCCCATGTCAGGTGTTTGTGACTCTCACGGGACCGTTTGGTGGTGTGTTTCATTTTCTCACTCTAACAACATGTTTTGAAACCTAACTCTAGATATTTTAAAACTATCATCATATTCTAATACTGGGAGTCCCTTGACCACTTGCGGCCATCCCCGATCCTCGCGGCGGGAGGGATGAAGAAGAGGGGTGTCTTCATCTCGAGAGGATCTTGGTCTCGCACATCCCTCTCGGGAGCGCTTCGGTCCGCGTCGATGATGAGGTGAAAAATGTAGAGAGATGGAGTCGCCAGTATATTTTACTCAAAATAGACAAAAGAAAAGGGAGCCATCCCGAAGGACAACATCCAAAGACATACTGATACATACGAAACCAAAATGATTCGAAAAGAGTCCGGAGGCTAAGTTACGAAATGGGAAGGTGTTAGGCACCCATTCTGCCCTTGCGGTCTCTCATGGATTGTTGCTATTTTCCTTTATTTCCCCCTGATATGTGTTCATATGTATATGTAATGGAGATAGGAATCATCGACTTATATCATGGAAGAGATAAAGCGAGTCATCCATAGGAATGTTTCTAAAAAATAATATTAGAAAATAGGATTTATGCGATTATCCAAACGTTGATCGTTATAATGGGACGATAACGCATATGGAATAATATGCCACTAAGAAAAAATACATGTATATATATATATATGTGTGTGTGTGTGTAATATATATATATATATATATATATATATATATATATATATATATATATATATATATAGAATCTAGGAGAATTAAGTAAAAGAATATAGAAAGATATAAAATGAAAAAAAGTAGGAATAGGACTCGAGTATCTAGTTTTACCTCGAAACTCCTATGTAGCCTATAGAGGCATAAAAGTCCATGTAGTTCGTATACAAAACGAGGGGTGGGATTTATCCCATAAATCCAATCGGTAACTTCTCTTATATATGTCTGTGTAAAAAAAGTGTTTTAGTTGTCAGAAAAGTGTGAGAAAAGAATGAGAATTCCTGTTTGAAATTTATGAGCAAACCCTCTTTTTCTTATTTTTTGGGTTTATTTATATGAAAATAGGAGATGTGAAATAATATTAAATAAAAAGTATATTAGGATATCTGAGATGAGAGAATAAAAACACTAAGTAATAAAATAAGTTAATGCGAATTTAGGAGAATTTGAAGAGAGAGTTGAGAAAGTTGGACCTTCTTGAAGATCTTGAGCTTGATCTTGAATGTTAGAAAGAAGCCCTTGCACTTGGATGATGATTAAGGGTAATTAATTCATCAAGTTTGGTGAAAAAGATAATGAAAGGTGAAGGTTGGAAAGGGATTTGGATGTGGAAATCACACTGACTTCGAGAAGTGTTTATGAGCTCGCTGAGAGTGATGGATTTTAGATCTTGTCTCTTGCAATGAGGTCAGGCCCTCTTTTTTATAGGCCCAGGGAATTGTCGATTGGAACAGTCATGGTCCTGCCAATCGGCAGGTGTGTTTAGGTACACTGACGATAGGCAGGGTTTGGAACATGCCGTTTGGCAGTCTCTTTCAAGTTCCTTTAGAAAATCGGCCGTAGAGAGAAAACCATTGATCTAAATCGCACACGAGGCGAACTGTGGGAACATTACTTCATAGACCTTCGAAAGTCTTTTGGATTTCTACCGGGTCCAAAGTTGACTTTGGATCAAATTTGGCTCGGAAGAATTCGTCGGTCCTTTGGACGGGGTATTGTTGAACGCAAACGGATCGTTCATCCGCATGGTAAGTTAGAATCACGCACGAAGAGGATCGTTGAAAATGTTAGGATTTGTACTTTGACATTCCAAAGAGTTTGGCTCAGTTTGGGAAGTCGACTTAGGTCAACCAGGGCCTGGAAGCATTCGGTGACCTTTCAGAGTAAAACGGATCATTCGTTTGTATGGTACGTCAGAATCGCGCACACGGCAAACCGTTGGAAAGGGGTTTCGATGGTATTTAAGGGTTCATTCAGTCTCGATGGAGATGAAGAGTTGACTTTGGTCAAATGGATCCTGAGAGCGTCAGATTGGTGAGTTTGGCTGTCTATATAGCCCCTCGATGGGTGAGTTTGGAACAAACGATAGCCATCGAATAGACACCACATGATGCCTTTGAAAGAGCATGACCAATTCAGAGGGTCGAGGCCGATTCTGAGGACCTAAAGATAAGGATGAACGGTTCTATGGGTTGAGGCCGATTATGAGGGATTGAAGATGAGGGTGACCGATACTAGGGGTTGAAGACAATTCTGAGGGCTTAAATTGAGATGACCAATTCTACGGGTCAAAGCCAATTCTGAGGACTTAAGTTGAGATGACCAATTCTGTGTGTTGAAGCCAATTCTGAGGGCTTAAGCTGAGATGACCAATTTTCCCGGTCAAAGAAAATTTTGAGGGATTAAGTTGAGACGACCAATTCTACGGGTCGAAGCCAATTCTGAGGGATTAAATTGAGATGACCAATTCTGCGGGTCAAAGCCAATTCTGAGGGCTTAAGTTGAGATAACCAATTATGCGGGTCCAAGCTAATTCTGAGGGCTTAAGTTGAGATGACCAATTTTGTAGGTCCAAGCCAATTCTTAGGGCTTAAGTTGAGATGACCAGTTCTACGGGTCGAAGCCAATTCTGAGGGATTAAGTTGAGATGAATAATTCTGCAGGTCAAAGCCAATTCTAAGGGCTTAAGTTGATATGACCAATTCTGTGGGTCGAAACTAATTCTGAGGGCTTAAGTTAAGATGACCAATTCTGCGGGTCGAAGCCTCTGATGGCTTAAATTGAGATATTCTTGGGGAGTCTGTCGAGGAAATTACCTCGTGACTTTGATTTGAGTTGGGGAGCTAGTTGCTGGGGAAATCCTCGCATCTTTTGGAGATTTTGCGCAGGAATAGACAGTTTGATGCTATAAATTCCACTAGGGAAGTGATTAGGTGGTACAGGGCTTAGACATATTGCTCGAGGAAATTTAAGACCTTAGAAGATGATCCTGAAGTTTGGGGATGCTTTAGGTGTCCTCTGGGAACATTGTCGGGAGGATATTTACTTGGATTCTAAGAGTATCGCTGGAGAAACCGGGGTTTCGCTTGAGGGAGTGCAAGATTTTCTTGGAGAAAATGTTCTGAATCCCCCTTGGGATTTTTAGAAATTTTTTGAGGATTTTTCAGATTTTTCAGGTATTTTTTGGGAGTTTTTGTACAAAAATTTAAGGGGCTGCCGATCGGCATGGTGTGGAGGGTGCCATTCGGCAGTGGCCCGAACTTTTGGACTGCCTCGAGAAGATAAAGGGGAATGACCCTTGGCTTCCTATAAAAAAGGGGCGGGTTCCCCTTATTTTCACAGCTTATTGCCTTCTCTCTTTTAGCGATTTTCTTCTGTGAATCGTTCTAGCAGTCTGTAGTCTAAAAAATGGCTGTTTTTGTGAGCATTGTGGTACACTAGGAGTGGTTGGCTGTTGACGACTAGAAAAATGTGTAGTGGAGGGTTAGGGCGCCTCTTGCTTTGGGGAGTGAGAAATCTTTTGATGCATTCGAGCCAGTTGCGGATGAGCGAACTTTACTGCGGGAGCCTTCGCATCATCGCTTTCGAGGGTGGTGAACCCTGGTGGTTATGTAAGTATAAAAATGACTTTTGGCATTCTTTTTTTGGTGATTTCCTTTTTTCGTGGATTTTGATGAGGTTTTTCTTTGACAGCCTGATGTTTCTTTGTCGACTATACGTGCCCGGGGGACGATGGGGCTTAAGGATATCTGGGAGCACCTTTCACTCGTGGTGCATTGGGTAGTATCGTCAGCAGGCTTTGAGAGGCTGGCGTCTGTGATGGATGAGATGCCTCATTTGACGAAAGTCTTATGTTCATTGGGGGAGAAGTGGTGGGACACTACTCACACCTTCCATTTTGGTTCTGGGGAGATAACCGTGACTCCCATGGATGTGCAGCAGCTGCTTGGGCTGGATTGCGATAGAGAGAAAATAGAGGTGGATCGCTCTCTGCGGTTGAGGACAGAGGCGGTGCATGAGTCTCTCGGTGATGTGGGGAGGATAGTATCAGTAGAATCTATCCGTCTGTCCCTGCTGAGGGATTTTCTGCTGGGCAGGGTGATCGATGTGGAGGACAGGCTGTAGGTGAGGTAGATGTCCCGGTGGTTCATTTTGCTGGTTCTGGGTTTTTTTTGGTGGCGTCGAGCGGTGAAGTTATCCACTTATGGTTTTTACCATACTTGAGGATGTTTTTGAACATCCCTCTCTATGATTGGGGGAGCCTGACTTTGGCGACCCTTTATTTTTCTTTGGATACATTCAGTCGGTGCTGCCAGTATACATTTACTGGAGCAACGTATGTTCTTGAGGTATTCTTTAGTTTGCATGTTTTCCTTGTGCGTCTCTTTTTTTATTGTGGATTATTGTCTTTGGAAGATGTTGTTCTATGAGGTGATTGGGTGAAATACCCAGTTGATTTCTCTGAAGGATGAGACTGTTGGGGACTTTTGTCTATTGTATCAGTGGCGGAAGGCCATTCGACAATCGAGGAAGTTTCTTTCTCTGGAGGTGGTGCGTCAGGTCTTGAATGGCCTGACCACCAATAGGGTAAGAGATTTTCCTTCTTCACTTTTGGTCTTTGTGTGCTCTGATTCTGTATTTGCTTATATCTGTTAGGGATTTTTTAGGTAACTTTTTACCCTTGGGGGACGGCTGTTCAGGACATGGGGTTGACTGGAGTGAATGTGCAGATGAGGCATTTACTAGCGCGTGGCCACTCTTGGTATCTCGGGGAGAGGGTGGTTTGGTATATTGTTGAGGAGGTGGTGGTGGTACCGCCTGTGAGTCCCCCTTTGTCTATGAGACGCGAGCAGCTACTGCCAGAGGATGTGAGGATTGCAGCAATGATTGGAAACTTCTATCTATTGTACACCGATACATATATGACGTATGATTATATGGACTTTGTGATGAGTTAGCTGATGGCACCCAGCCTATATGATTCTTCGCCTTTCCCTCCTCAGGGTTCGAGTCGGCCAGTGGGGTCCTCCCACAGCGGTGGCGGTCCATCGACATTTACGACGACAGCGACTTCGGGGGTCATCTTTGTGAGGTTTCATACCCCTTCATACAACATTCGGCGGGCGGATGGATGGATGATGCCTATGTTGCATCGTCCTCATGCAATGGACCCGGAGGAGTTGGGCTTGACAGAGGAGGTTCTTCATCCTTTGGCATATCTTTTCTGTTCCTTTCCTTCTTTTTGGTCATTTTGATCTTTTCTGCTTGATACTGATTTTGCCTTTCCTTGCAGTAAGTTCGGGTGTCTACCACTTGGATGAGGGATATTATGGATTGGATATATTTGGAGACTGCCCATATTCGGGACGCGATTCCTGTTCCTTCTTTCTTGCTGCCGTCAGCCTCATCCAGGGAGCAGTCTGGTTCGGGTAGCGGTGGTGCATCATCTCACCGCAGGGGAAATAGAGCGCATCGTAGGGGTGGGAGTTCTTAGAGAGAGGGAGGTAAAGGCTTAGGTGAGTGAGAAATAATGTGGGTTCGGACTGAGTCCCGTTGTTTTTCTGCTTTTCTTTATTTCCTACAAAATTGATGTAACACAGAAAAATATATATGCAATGCAATGGAGTTTTTTTTAATTATCTTCTGTTAATGATGAATGAATGAATGCATGCATATGTGCTTTTTACTTTGCTACTGAGATCGTAAATAGGAAATATATATATATTTTTTTGAAAGGAAATTTTATTCACAATGAGGAATTATATAAAGATAAAAAGGGAATTTAAATTATGTTTGAGGATATCAATTTATTTTTATTGAGTTTTCTGATTTTGACAAAAGAGGAAAAATGTAAGTTTCTAAAAATAGGGGGTTGCCGAGCGGTAAGCACCTTGTCCTGCCTATTGGCAGGTCCATCCAGTCTAATCAATCAAAGCTTTGATTGGTACCCTCTTCAGCTCTTGGTACCTTATGGGGCATGGTTCCCTCTGATTTCTACAGGGGTTATGTTTTTTTGTTAGGGTTTTCAAGTATAAAAGGAGTAAGGGTGGAGTGATTTCATCACACCTTCACATCATATCTTTCTTATTCTGTGAGATGGGTCTCCCTAGTATTATTGAGTTTACCAACTACCTCGAGACTTTGGAAGTGACGTGCTCCTATAACGTCGACTATGATGCTTTCAACATGCGTTGAGTCTCATTATGGCGTAATCGGCCTATAGAATGGAACATGCTAATGGCGGCAGTGCAATTTTGGTACCCCGAAGACCATGTATTTCTCTTTGGCTTGGAAGAAGTCTATCCAACTTATGAGGAATTTTTTTCCATGTTGGGAATAAAACCTAGTGTGGCGGCTGCTAAGCCTGAGTTTTCTTGATCTCCCTAGGAGTTATTGGCGGGACTTCTCCGCATCTCTCCCTCGGCTGGTATATCCTTGGTTACTGGAGGAATGATTTGCCTTCTAACGGTGCTGCGGTCTATGTTTTTGCAGGAGGTTGGCGATGCTGGATATGTCGGAGCCATCGTTATGGGCATGGTTTCAAAATTACTGATGGTGACCGGGGAACTGTTGGTGGATCCACAACTTGCAACTATTACTTCATGGGTGTCCTACCATCGCAATCCTGCGGCGGTGATACCGACGGATGCTTCGAATGGCCGGGATGCTTGGCGAGAAGCTCGTTCTGACTTTCTGAGGGGTAGCCCTGTGATGTTATTAACATGGTTTTCTAAAAGACTTCACCTAGAGACTCCTCTGGAATACCCTTTATCAGCTGTACCCAACTTCTTTTTACACCATTTCATCAGTGTGGGCCTGAATATTGAGATATGGGAGAGCTAGTTTGTGGAGCATGAAGCCCTTATACTTTTGACTCACTTGAGTCTATATTGTATAAGTGCTTATCTAGTTTGGAAATTGTGACAAAATTGTTTCCTACCTAGAATCCAAAGAACCTCAGAAGTTGGTTTGCTACTTCATCTCTCTATCTTGTAGTGATCAAGAACCTATTGCCCACACTCACACAAAGTAGAATTAAATTATTGCATATCATATTGCATAATAATGTGTGTACATATGTTGAGTGTGTTTAAATCCCTAATTTGGTATTTTAATAATTTTTTAGGATTTTTTAAACTTTTTTAAAATAAGGTTTTCTTAATTAAAACTTGTTTTAAAAAGTTTTTTGGTCAATTTGTAAATATAATTTGTTGATTATATTGGATTAATGTTACCTTGGGTAGAATCCGAAAGCGGAGTAAACTTGAGGGTGTGGTTTTAATTAACTTTAGACGCACGCTTGGTATTTTAATAATTTTTGGGGATTTTTTAAACTTTTTTAAAATAAGGTTTTCTTAATTAAAACTTGTTTTAAAAAGTTTTGTGGTCAATTTGTAAATATAATTTGTTGATTATATTGGCTTAATGTTACCTTGGGTAGAATCCGAAAGCGGAGTAAACTTAAGGGTGTGGTTTTAATTAACTTTAGACGCGCGTTTGTTATCCTTTTATTGACTTACACCTGTCCTCGTCTGATTGGCTGAAGTTGTGTTTCTTTACTGAGTTAAAATAGCATTTGTTCCTAGCCCTTGGATCATTAGCTATCAACAATCTGCATGTTATCTTGGTGAATCCTAGAACAACTCTTTAGACCAATCAAGATTCGTTTAATCACAACCTTATTAGAACCCTTCGATCTAAGTCAATTTGGCTTGACTTAATCCAGGCCCTTGGTTCTGAGCCAGCCTCTCGAACCTTCTCCTCACCCTATAAAATGGACCCTATTCTCAGACTTCGAAGACTTTTTCCATTTTCATTTCTTTTGAGAAATTAAGATAGAAGAGAGAGAAGAGAGAAGAGAGAAGAGAGAAGAGAGAAGAGAGAAGAGAGAGAGTTAGAAACCCTAACCTTGTTCGTCAAAACATCTTCCATCCAAACTCGAACACATCTTCAAATACCTCCATATCCAAAACACTTCTCTTAGTGTTCTTGAGAGTTTGAGAGTTTGAGTTAAGTTTGTTTTTGTTGCTGTAACCTCGTGTTCACTAGATCTTGTCTTTCAACTTAAACGTTTATTCAGATCTGAGTTATTCATTTTACATTACACTTAGGTTCATTATTTATTTCTCATCTTGAGAAATATATTGTTGATTATTTTCTCTAAAATGTTTGCTTACTTTGAAATCAACAATAAGTGTTTTCTGTTTGTAGTTCTTGTAAAACTAAACCTTTGACCTAGTTTGGAATCTCACTTGGAGGTTTTCAATCTCGAAAAGTCTTTCTAAATTTAGAGATTGATTAAGACCTTGTCTGTCTTCCTAGCAAGGTATCCGTGGATTCTGGGAATGACTTAAAGGTCAAATAAGGTGAAAAGTTTTGTAAGAAGAAAGAAAAAGAAAAGATCACAACATATAGTGTTATTGTAATTTGTTAGGACTGTTTGTACTTAATAAGTGTGTGTGTGTTCATGCATGTGTTAGAAAGCACTTACACAAAAACTTTCACCCTACAACACGAAAAGTCTTGGTAATAAGATCTTGAGAACAAAGAGTCGACGTAAAGTGCTGGAACAAATCAGAAGTTAACAAACTGGGAGAACTACATTTGCAATCAGAACTGCAGAGAAGTTTAAGGACACCAGAGGGTACATTCTTAAACTTATATAGGACTGAGTTGTTTGCATGTTAGTTATATAGTTTGTAACTCATATATTTATTTTAGTGGATTTTTCATTTTACTCCGTAGAGGGAGTCGTGGATGTTTCCTTAATTGGTGAGGTTTTACCACATAAAAAATATCGTGAACATAATTTTTCTACATCTCCTCATCTCATTCTTGGTTGTGCTGAGTTTAAGATTTTTAAACTAATTTATAAACATGTTATTCAATTCTTGAATAGATCTCGTACATACTGATTTATTAAACACATCTTGTGTTCAAATAGTTTGGTTTTTACGAAAAGAGTTTTTTAAAAAAATAGATCGGAGTTACTTAAATATTTTATTTTTAATAAACGGCTTTAGTAACATTTTTCTGAGCATGGGGCTTTAAATCTGCACTCGTCAGTGCTTTGGGGGGGACAGTTGTTGCCTATTTTAGAGCTAGGGGAATACCCGTACGTTTGGCTGGTTGGTCTCAGCCAGACCTCTTTCTAATTCCCTTGGTTACTTTTGTGCTTATTTGGCTGGGAGCCGATCATGCCACCTCGGACACTAGATTTCTTTTCGGTAGAAAATCTAACAGAGCGTTTGCGTATGCGTCTTGTCTCTTTGTGGGAGAGTCGGCGTCCATCGACCCATCATTCTCACTCTATTGGGAGAGTCTGTCATATTCCTAGGGATTATATGAAGTGGTTGTGGAGGAGATTAGTCTGCAAGATATTTGTAGTGGAGATCGAACAAAGGTGGCTTGCCTTATCTAATACCATGGAGGGAGGTGTGGTGGTTTTTTTGAGGCTGGTTTGAGCTTATTAGTCCATGGAGCACATACGACACTCTATTCAGGCAGGGGAAGCTTGGGGACCCCAGGATGTAGATGATGACGGAGCGGGCTCCTCTTGTAGCTGTGGGTAGGACTATTGTGGGAGTTTATTTTGTAATGGGGAATAAGTTTGGGAATTTTAGGAAGGTAGGGGGAAGGGAGTTATCCGTTCCTTTTCTTATGTAATTGTACCGTAATTTCTTATTAGTGAAATAAATAAGTTATTGATCATCTAGCTGTTCCTTTTGATGAATTTTATATTTTTTAATTATCTATACCGATCGCTAAGGCATGCATAATCCTTTTGTTCAAGTATATGTTTAGAATGAACTGTCGTTCTCGGAGATAAGAAAAGAATAGTTTTTTTGTTAAAAATAAAGGGTCGTGCTCATGTAAGATGTATGAGATGCCTACCTACCTCTGTTTTTTTGAAAAGTTTTAATTTTTCTAAAAATGGTTTTGTAGAGGATCAGGCACACATAGTTCTGGGTAGAGGGAAATGAAGAGATTTTTTTTTAGAATAGAATGGAGATGAGAAGAGGCGTATCGCGCCGAGATTTCGGACTAGGGGTTAAATTTCTTGAGATGGTCCAGGTTGACTGGACAAGCCATCTATTCTCCGTCTAAGTCGGTGAGCATGGCGGTACCGTAAGACAAGATCTTCTTAATGATGTATGGGTCGCTCCAATTGTGGTTGAATTTCCCTCTGGGGTCCCAAATGGGCTTTATTATTTCCTTGAGGGCTAAATTCCCCACTCGGACACCGCGATCCTTGAGTCTCTTATTGAGTGATGGCACGATACGATGATGGTACCCTTGTATGTGGTATAAAGATTTTAATCTCCTTTCATCTAGGAGGGTCAACTCATCAAGACGGCTTTGGTACCAGTTTTCTTCGCTGCTTTTTCTTTCCGCGCAATGAGGGTATTTCCATCTCCACGGGTTGGACTGCTTCCATGTCGTAGACTAGAAAGTAAGGGGTAGCCCTAGTATAGGTTCGAATTGAGGTTCTCTAGCCCCAAAGGGCGTAAGGGATTCGGTCGGCCCAATCTCTATAGCTTTCAATCATCTTACTGGTGATGGCTTTGAGGTTCTTGTTGGCGACTTCAACTGCATCATTGGTCTAAGGTTGGTAAGGATAAGATTTGTGTCTCTGAATCCCATACTCGTTGACCACTTCTATGACTTTTTCCTCGAAGTGCAACTCGGTATCTGACACTAGCTTGTGTTGGACCCCATATTGACAGATGATGTTCTTCCTGATGAATTTGGCCACTTTCTTGGCGTTCAGAACTCCGTATGACTCTGATTCAACCCATTTAGTGAAGTAATCAATGGCAACTAGGATGAAGTCATGCCCGTTGGAAACCTTGGGTGTAACCTTCCCTATGATGTCAATGCCCCAAGTGGAGAATGGCCAGGGAGAAGTCATGTTGTACAATCCTCACGGAGGTAGGTGTTGAAGGTTGGAAAACCTTTAGCATTTGATGCATCTTCGAACATAGGCGGTGTAATCCTAGATCATGGTGGTCTAGTAGTAGCCTTGTCAGATGATCTTTTTGGCAAGCATGTGACCGTTCATGTGGGGCCCGCATTCCCCGTTGTGGATTTTTTGTATTATCTCTTCAATGCCAGCCCCTGCAATGCAGTGTAGATGGGATCCATCTAAGTTTCTCTTGAATAGTGCTTTGTGACAAATGATGTATTAGGAGGACAGTCTTCGGATGTTTGCCTGGTCTTTTTTATTGGAACCCTCAAGATACCTACCATGCTTGAGGAGATGCCAGATATCATAGTACCAACAATTATCTAGCTCGGGATTTTCTATGGTGATGAGATTAATGTGGTAGCAATGGGTTGGTTTATCTTGCTTTTGAACTAGGAAGGGGTCCATTGCTATTCCTTCGGGCATGTCGACCATGGAAGCCAAGGTAGCAAGGTCATCAGCTAGGTTATTCTTTGCTCAAGGTAGGTAGTGGAAGGTGATATCTTGTAATTGGGAGGCTAGTTCTTCTATGTGGGCATGGAAGGGTTGGAGTTTCTAGTCCTTGACTTTCCATTTTCTAAGAATTTGACCAATGATGTGGGTAAAATCCCCGTAGACGTCTAGGCATTGAATTCATTTCTTGAGACCAACTTTTAGGCCTACTGTACATGCCTCGTATTCAGTCATGTTATTATTACATGGGATATCCAATTTGATAGCGACGGGAATGTGGGAGTCATCTGGGGCGATCAGAAGTATCCCAATGCCATATCCTTTTTTGTTGGCAGCGCCATCAAAGAATATTTGCCATCGAAGGTTGTCTTGAGCGGTGTAGAGGATGTTTTTGTCTCAAAATTCGAAGATCCAGTTATCAGCTTCTTCCATGGGGTAGCGAGCGAGGTAGTTAGAGATGACTCTTCCTTTCATGGCTTTTTGCGTCACATACACGATATCAAACTTGGCTAGAAGCATCAACCATTGATACATTCGGCTAGATATGGTGGGCTTGTCAAGAAGGTACTTGATGGGGTCCATTCGGGATACAAGTTTGATGGGAAAGGAGAGCCTGTAGTGTCATAACTTTTGGGTGACCTAGATAAGTACGACACATGCCTTTTCCAAAGAAGTGTAGTTGACTTTGTACCCATCCAATTTTTGACTGGCGTAATAGATGGATCTTTATTTACTGGAATCTTCAAGGTATTGGGCTAGTAAAGCCCCATCTGCAGTGTCATTTATGGTTAGGTATAGGAGCAAGGGGATACTAGGCTGTGGTGGTATGTGTACCAGAGGTTGGGTCATATATTGTTTGATTCAGTCAAAAGCTTCTTGGTAGGCCTCGTTCCAAACCTTGGTTGAATCCTTTTGGAGGTGTTTAAAAATAGGTTCATAGATGGAGGTTAGCTGGCTGATGAACCGACCGATGTATTACAGTTTCCCAAGGAAACCATAGATGTCCTTTTCCATTCGGGGAAGTGGCATATCCAGTATGACTTTTAGCTTGGCCGGATCTGCTTCTATCCCCTTCTCACTGACCATTAATCCCAAGAGTTTTCCCTTTGTAATGCTGAAGACACATTTCATTGGATTGCATCTCATCTGTGGATTAAACATTGGGGTTAGGTGGGATATTAATAGGTAGAACGAACACAACATTCCAGTTGAGGAGAGGTGTATCAACATCTTTAATCAGGTGGGATGGATCCAGTGATGTAGTGTTTGTATGAACCATATAAAGTGTCATCCCCAGTTTTTATAAGTTAAACGAGTCCTCGGAGTCACTTTCCTCAGTATCTTCGGTATCTTTAATGAGCGGTTGTATATGGCGTTGGAAATTTAGGCTGATGGGTGGCTGTCTTGGAAAAAGATCTCCATTCCAGGCTTCATCTTCTCGTCTGTATAGTCATACTAGAGTTTTAAAAAGACGCAAAAGGGGAATTCCTTTCCCTCTTTGATGAATCATCCATTCAAGGAGTTACCTGGGATAGTTTGGATGCAGTACAGTCTTCTCTTTGGTCGAGATCGGCAGATCATTTTGAGCTCTTATTCTGATGGTTGATACCCCAAACCACAAGGAGGGAAAGCCTTTTTCAGCATAATAGGCTCAAGTACCCCTGCTATCTCTGTCCTAGAGCCAGTTCGGCCATGAAGTGCATGTTTCTGGACATCTGAATTACATTGACGTTTCCATGAGGGTCGTATTCTGGACAAACCCTTTCTTTGAAATCGTCCCCTGTCGGGTGTAGAAGTGGTTCAACTCAAAATCCTAATAGGAGCATATCATTTGTCCTATGTTGTATCTCAAGGATTGGATTGCTGGTGCCTGGACCCTCGTCATTGTTGTCGTCGCCCAAAATTGTGATGACTCGTCCGTCGATGAAGAACTTCAATTTATGATGGAGTGAGGAAGACACACCCTTGATACTATGGAGCCAAGGTCGTCCGAGCAACATCTGGAAATAAGCTGGGATGTCAATAACTTGGAATTTAATGACAGGGTTTATAGGGCCAACCCCTATTACAACTTTAATGGATCCCATCACCTCCCGATGGATATTATCATAAGCACATACAACAGCAGAGGTTGGAGCGAGGTCAGTTTCCTTCAGTCTTAAGCATTCAAGGTGAAAGCATTTAAGGCGAATCCATTATCGACAAGAGAGAGTGGTACGAGCTTCCCCATAACTTCGACGGAGATGTTGAGTGCATGATTGTGGTTTGGACCAATTCTGGGGATTTCTTCTTTAGAAAAGGATAGCATTCAAGTAGAGGTCAGGGATTCGACTAGATTTACCACTTCTTCTGGTGTGGTAGAAGGAGGAACTGTGGGTCCACTGAGCAACTTGATCGAAGCATTTCTATGCAGGTGGGAAGACATGAGAAGCCCCCATAGAGTGATGTTAGATTGAGTTTTCTTCAGTTGATTGAGGATCTTGCTTTCCTCGAGGGTCATTTCTGGCATGGTAAGGTTCTCAATGCCCTTCCATTTGTCATTGGCTAGTAGTGATCTTGGGATCTAGTAATGCCTCCCTGATCCGGTCAAGTGATTTACTGAAGAAGGAAAGAACATGAACCCTGTTTCTTCGTCAATCTCAGGATGTTTTTCCACCTTATTTATTTCTCCAAGGAGTTCTTCAAATGATATCATCCCACACAAGTCGGCTACCGGACAAGTTTTATCGGAAGCTTGCTCTCCATTTGAATCTTCGAATTCTTCCCCCCATTCGGTGGAAACAATTTGGTCTTTTTATGTAAAGTCAATGCATTCCATAACTTTGGTGGCTTCTTCGTATAGGTCCTCCCATTCTACGGGGATATGTAAGGGAGAAGGGACCAGGCGCCCTTGTGTCTTCAGAGTATCAAGTAACTCGGTCATACTGCAAATATTATTGGTTTATCTGAATAATTCTACCATGATCAGGACAACGTCATCTAGGCTGACTTCAACGGTTGGTACCACCTAACTATCTGACTCTCGAGCCCATTTCCATGCTTATAAGAATAGTGTACTGAACCTATGGCAATCATTGATCATCTGTGGGGGAAATTTTAGCTCGAACTCTAAGAGTTGGTTTAATACTTCTAATAATTCCATACATCCATTTTAGAACAGGTATGGATAACGATGCATGCTCTTGTGAGAAGTGACAGTGTTTGATCAACGAGGCTAACAGGGTGTAGGAAGAAATATGGGCAAGCTTGGAGATGTTTGGGAGAGTGTATGGGTGTGATTTGAGTTAAGGGATCAAATTATGGGTTCTTTTCTAGGAAGATGGCATTGGAATGATTTGGGAGTGGGTTATGGGTAGTGTTTGGCTTTGGATTAGGTGGTGGGGAAATTCTACCCCGGTCAATTAGACTTTGGATTATATTTCGAAGGTGAAATTATTGGTCGGTGGTATGATGAACAGTTTGGTGAAAGGAGCAATGGGTATCTGCCTTGAAGTTTCATGGGAGTGGATTTGGCAATGGACGGGAATCCAAGGGTTTGATAAGGTTTTGTCTTAACAGGTCCAGATAAACTTTGGAGAGGGGAGCATGGAGCTCAGTGTATTCCTTTTGAACTGGGACATGGTGGCTTTCTGGCGCCCATGAGGTGGTTGGTTGAGAGATGTTGTTGATGGTTGAGAGTGCATCACTCACAAGTTTGTCATATTTTTTGGGGGTGAACTGTTCAGACACTTTCTTTGGTTCAACTTCTGTTTTAGCAAGACCTTCCTCGATTTCTACTCCTGCTTCTCTAAGATCTCGCAAGTGAGGATATTGTTATCATCCCATCATTTCTCGAACATGGGGTAATAAGTTCTTCTTGACTAGGTTGACTTGTTCTTCCTCGGATGACTGATTGGTCATGGTGGATGCTTTTTCCCTCCATCGGGCTATGAAGTTACTGATGGATTCCCTAGAGTTCTATTTGAGCATCTCTAAATCATGGCGGTTGACCTCAAGTTCTTCGTTGTATTTGTACTGCAACATGAATTCATGGGCTACATCCTCCTAGCTACGGATTCTGGACTCCTAGAGAGACAAAAACCATCGGAGGGCGCTATCCTTGAAAGTTTACTGAAATAATTGGGCCATCACTTCTTCAGAATCCCCTGGGAGAGTCATAGAGCTGTGATAATTGTGAAGATGAACAATCGAGGGTCCACTTCCTTCGAATTTCGCAATATTTGTCATCTTGAACTTCTCGGGTAACCTTGCCTTAGGATAAGGAGGCATATGGGTGTAGTCCATGTAATTCCTAGAGATTCTGACTTGCTCAAACTTCTTAGGTAGCATTTCTAGATCTTCTTTGACCTTATTCAACTCTTCCTCTTATGGATCAATGATCATATGCATGTTAGCCCCATGCTGGGCAAGGTTCGGCATAGGAAGCTGGGCGGGCGGTGACCCATTAGTAGGAGGGGGCACGTGTAGCGTGCTGATACTCTTATGGAATCCAGATAGGATCGGGTGGACCCATATCATGAGGGAATATTGCCTCGGGCTCTTGAGGAATAGGAACTTGATTTCGTTGCATCTCTCAGACCTCAGTCTGGAGGTTGTCGATCTTGGACACGAGCTAAGCTAAGACTGCCGTCAGATCTGACTGCATAACTAGTACTTGATCTGTGTTATGCATGGAAAGTGGATGGATACCGGACTCAGAAGAAGTAGCAGGGGAACGAACGGAACTCCGGGTTGATTTGACTAAAGACCGAAGCCAATAAGGAGCCAGGTTAAGGGCGTGCGATCGGCCCGAGGTGGCGTAAAATGGGATTTATTTTTGACAAAAAAGGATGAAAATATTTATGACATTTTTTTTGAGATTAAAAGACAAAATATTTTTGGCTTTTTGATAAAGAAGGAAGAAATACTTTTGGATTTTTGATAAAGAAAAGAGAAATGTTTTGGGATTTTTGATAAAAAAAAGAGGAATGTTTTTGGAGTTTTGATAAAGAAAAGAGGAATGTTTTGGGAGACGGGTCTTAGAATGATTATTATTATTATTATTATTATTATTATTATTATTATTATTATTATTATTATTATTATTATTATTATTATTATTATTATTATTATTATTATTATTATTATTATTATTATTATTATTATTATTATTGTTGTTGTTGTTGTTGTTGTTGTTGTTGTTGTTGTTATTATTATTATTATTATTATTATTTATTATTATTATTATTATTATTATTATTATTTATTATTATTATTATTATTATTATTATTATTGTTATTATTATTATTATTATTATTATTATTATTATTATTATTATTATTATTATTATTATTATTATTATGTTCTCACTTGTATTAAATTTTCCTAAATGTAAAAATGTTCTCACTTGTATTAAATTTTCCTAAATGTAAAAATGAAATGCCAAAGGGGACCCGTGCCTGGAAAAGTTGGGTTTGTAACATATGTAAAGCTATAGTTGGACTGGTAACTGAAAAGAGTGCGCCTCGGTTCAAATAGAGATATTGTTTAATTAAACTCAGTTTTTATCAATTAAGTCCTAAATATGCATCTATATGTGATTGAATAAGATGATGAAACATGCAAGAACTTTCAAACACACACATGTGAGGAAAAATCCCCCAAAGGGACAAAACCTTTTATTTTCACTATACTCGTTGTAAGATACAATTACACGGATTATAGTGACACATAAATACCTGCGGGTGTCGATTCTGTAGTCGACGGCTGGAATTTTCCCTTTTCAGGAGGGCAGCAATGAAGAAGAAGGACGATCTTCTCCACAAGAGTATGGACAAACACAAGGTTGTGTTCTTGGGTTGCAAATGGATTCAAAAAGGTTTGGCAAAGTTGTGTGAATCAAAACATGGGTCTTGGGACTAAAAAATATGAAGACTAGAAGTATTTGGACTCTCAAAGTCTTAGAAAATATGCCACCGAAATAGGTATATTTATAGGAAACTTGGTGGAAAGAATCTAAACAGATCTGATCGAGTTTATCAGAATCAGATCGGTCCAATTTGATGCTGGATCGGTCCGGTGGCGAATCAGTTCATTTTTTAAAATGACTTCTTCGATTTGGCTTCGATTCGGGGTTTACTATTTTTGGTGCAAAGCGGATCGGTCTGTTTTGATGCCAGATCGATTCGTTTTGAAAAGGACCGGATCGGTTCGGTTTACTAGAAAATCTTTACCAAGTTCATGACGCTTTGATATTTGGATCTGTTGATGTAGATTCGATCTTGAATTTCTTAAACGGTGTAACGGCGTACGACATACATATTGAAAATGGCCAAAATGACCTTACAAATCTCCCCCTATGTCTATGCCGGTACAAACATAAAAAATATCTGAATTATCAAATATCAAATTGCCTATACAACCCTTCCATCAACTCAAAACTGGAATGATTCAAATGAATAAATATTCATTGTTTGCTCTTCAAATCTTCAAAACTTCTCAAAGTTTTTCTCATCAGGGTGTGCAATATATGATTATCAATCTTTGTACCTACACACATGAGATAAAGGCAAATATCACGTGACATATCGAGTTTGAAATAAGCTAAACATAGATACCAATTTAAAATAGATCCTCAAACTCAAAACTCCCCCATAATATGATAATTCTTTCTCACCCTTTTTATGATGTATCCAAATAGACAAATATGAGAAGCGTAAATAGAGGCAAATGGAGATTGTCACAAGGTACTAAACCGCTATTTTTGAATTTTTCAAAATTTTTCACACAATATATATATAAAAAAAATCACACCATGAACGAACACAAAACAACCAAGTCGATGATAGCGTAAATGAAGGGGTGTGATAAAATTCGATAGGAAAATCAATGCATAAAAATATGACATATGTGCATGATGAATATTGAATACTCCTAACGAATGAACTCAAATTCTTCCTTTGGTGTAAAAAAAATGGTACGAGACATTTCCTTAATCAAATCAACAAATCAAAGCTCAAATATATTTCCACACCAATAACGTCCAAAACGATTTCATACTTTGAATAGAGGTAATCTAAATTCTCAAACTTTGGAGAATTGATGGTGAAACTTAATGCCCAAATTTAACATGTACATCTTTTTATTGCCTTAAAATTTTTCGGGCTCTTTGGACCTCGGATAATAAAATACCTCAACTTTTAGGTCCTTTTTAACAGTGGCTTAGAAATCGCAAAAGCTAAATGAACCTTTCGCAGCCCTGCCCCATTTTTAAATAAAGACATAGTCTCACCAAACGGTTTTTACATGCATTCCAATCTTGTCAAGTTTTATTGCATATTGTATGTTGTACAGACATAATTGAGATGGAAACACTCAAGCCAATATGTGATAGACAAGTGCAACAATCAAGTAAAGCCGTGCATGTGTGCAGTAAAGGAGATAGGAGTCAAACATGTAGAACGATATCACTAATCACATCTCAAAGACTCCAAGCAATGTAAAGCACATGGATGAAATGATGTAGCGTCTAAAATCTCTATCAAACAATCACATGGATATATGGAATGAAGTTGTGACTTGGATATCTTAAATGCTCATCCATAAAAGGTGCAAATAAAATACAAAAATCTTTTTGTGGTTTTCTAAAAGTTTTATAAAAAGAAAATCTTTTTGGATTTTTCAAAAAAAAAAAAAAAACAAAATATATGATACAATCTAGCAATAGGAATCAGATGATATGACAACAAACATCCTACGCTAGACACGGACCAACCCTTCAGTCAGCTATACAAATCCCCAAAGACTTCCTAAGACTCTCGAATCTAAGGGCATCTAAAGGTTTTGTGAAAATATCGGCTAACTGACGGTCGGTGGGAACAAAACTCAGGGATACAACATTCTCCTCAACTAACTGACGTATAAAGTTCTCGCGCAATACAAGAAAACTATTTTTTCCGGCACTTTTTTCTCAGTATTATTTAAAAATATTGAGAATTTTGTTTTTACTAGCATTTATTTATAAATATTAAAAATTCACAGCATTTATATTGATGTGCCGCATAAATAGAGCGTTTTTTAATTAATGCTGGAATAAATGTGGTATTTTGTAGGCATTTCATAATAAATGCCACTAAAATTAGAGAAAAAAACGCCACTTTTTAGTTTTTGGCGGGTGTTTGTATTTTGTTAAAAAAACACACACCCACGTTCCAAGCTAAAACCTCTAACAATCTCTCCCATCACGCCTCTTCCTCCGGACGAATCTCCACCAATTCTAATCCTTCTCAAAACTCTCTCCCCTCAATTAGTTTGACCTAATAATCCTCAATACCTCCCAAAAATACCCACATTCGAAGTTAAAACCTTGTTCTTTGAAGACTCTGACCTGTTCTGGTAGGTAAGTTGCGTTTTTCTTATTTTTTGGTATATTTTTTTATTTCGGTATATCAAAGACCCGACTCGGACTTGTTCTTGTTATGTTAGCTTTGTTTTTTTTTCGGTATATTTTTTTGTATAGGTATATCAAAACCCATCTTGGATCTGTCGGACCTGTTCTTCGATCATTGTTGTTCTTTTTTTTAATCTATTTTGGTCACTACAATTGGTTTTGATTATACTATTATTTTTTTATTATTTAAACACTATACTGTGTTGATGGCAGATATATATACCATGAATCCAAAACGCAAATTAATTGATATGTGTGTGAGCTTGAGATTTTTTTATACATAATTATTTATTTGATATGTGTGTGAGCTATAGATTTTTTTTGTGAGTTTTCTATTGATTTTTTGTTTAGTTTGTAAAGAATTGCATTTGGGTAGTTTCAAATAAATCTATATATCTCATATGCTTAGATATAATCTCCTGATAAATAATTGCTATTGTTTGAGTGTATTTGTGTTTGAACTAGGGGTGGCAATTAAAAAATGGGTCGTATTTTGGGCCGACACAAAAAGGTTTTTCGGACACGAACATGACACGACACGAATTCGTGTTTTTTTTAGTTGACACTAACACGACCCGAATAAAAAATAACATGGCACGACACGACACAACAACCAAAATTTCTTAAAATTTCACGCCTATATAACACGATAACACGACATGACACAACTCATAATTAAGACACGAACACGACACGACACGACTTCGTGTAAAAAAACACGACTCGAACACCAAACATCGTGTCAATTTCGGGGTGTTTCGTGTCGTTTCTAAAATTTCCACCCCTAGTTTGAACCTTTGGTGGCTTATTTTAGATTTGTTTTTGGGTAAATGGCTTGAATATCATTCAATCCGTTTTTAATTTTTTTGTTATCAATCAAAATTAGACAATTCACTACTAATTTGGTTCAAGTTTGGTGAGATTTGTACTTATTTTTAATCACCACTTTTATGGAATTTTTGTATTTTTTTTATCAAATATCTAGAATTGTTGCTTTGAATCTTGAGAATGTCAAAGTACAGAATTTGTTGGAAAATTGAATTCATTGTTATATTAATATTATTGTTATTGCAGTATTGTTTCTTAGTTGTTACTATTTTTTTGCTTCTATTTATATAATTAAATGAAGTATATACAAGATATGATTTATCCACGACCTAGCATATTTAGTTGTTCATCTGTTTTTGGTAACTACCAATTTTTTTCACTCTTTCATTTATTTCAATTAGTTAAAAAAGTCCAGTTAAACGTAAATCTAAATCACTCCCTATGATATCATCTTTGTGTAACTCTTACACCCTTGTTTTAATTGATTAGTATTATTTTAATCGTCTAAATCGACGCGGTCCTGTACAATAGGGGGTTATATACATCTAAATTTCCTCATTTTATATCACTAAATATTGGTAGTTTTCATATTAGGCCATATCCAAATGGTGTTATAATTAAAGTCTTACTATTTGTAAATTTACATAGTTTTGAAGGAGTATATTAATGATTTATGGTTTAAAATTTTGTTTATTTATTGTATTTTTGTAATGAACTTTTCCTAATGAATCTAACAACAATTTTATGATAGTGTGAGGTAATCAACAATCTTTACAAATGGATAGCGATAAGAGTTGGATGGAATTGTCAAGAGTTTCTCAGCCTTATATTAAAGGAGTTAATGGGTTTCTTGATTTTGCATTTGCAAATAAATACCCTGAGCTAGTGATCAAGTGACCGTGTAAGAAATGTCAAAATACCATTAGCCATAAAAGAGAAGTTGTTTATGAGCATCTCATCTTACATGGGTTCGTTAAGAATTACACTCGGTGGATTTATCACGTAAAAGGTGCTCCATACACAATGGGAACTAGTGGAGCGAATGAAGTGCATGCCTCGAATACAAGAGATGATATATGTGAACTACTACATGATATATTCAGAAATCGAAGTGAAGAGGGTATGCGATGTAACGACCCGTATCAAGACCAGGATGGGATGGTTGAAAATGCATCAACATTTTTCAAGTTGTTAAAAGATGGGGAGCGAGAGTTGTACCCTGGTTGCAAATCTTTCTAATCACTTTCATTTATTATTCGTCTCTTTCATATGAAAACACTTTATAAGTGGAGCCTCACATCGTTTACATCATTTCTTCAATTCTTAAAAGAGGCACTTCCGGAGTGTGTGAAATTTCCAGGTTCATACTCTCAAGTAAGAAAGATAGTTAATGATCTGGGGTTTGATTATTAAAAAATTCATGCATGTACGAATGATTGTATGTTGTATTGGAAAGAGAACAAAGATCGTGAGGATTTCATAGTATGTCATACATCAAGATGGAAGCAATTTTCGGGTGAGTCTGATGATGAAGAAGCTAGGGGTCAAAAAATTCCCGCAAAGGTTGTTAGGTACTTTCCACTGAAACCAAGGCTTCAAAGATTATTTATGTCATTGAAAACATCCTCCCTCATGAGGTGGCATGCAAAGGAACGCAATGACGACGGCATATTAAGGCACCCCGCTAATTCTAAAGCATGGAAAACCTTCGATCAACAAAATCCAAATTTTTTCAGTGACTCGCGCAATATTAGGCTTGAACTAGCAGCCGATGGCTTCAATCCTTTTAAAATAATGAGCATTTCTCATATCACGTGGCCCGTTGTTTTGATGATATACAACTTGACTCCGTGGCTGTGTATAAAACAACCTTATCTTATACTGTCTTCATTGATTGATTATCCACGCAGTCCAGGAAATAAAATTGATGTTTACTTGCAGCCTCTCATCGACGAGTTGAAGGAATTGTGGAATGATGGCATGCTTACTTATGATGCATCGGCTGAAAAAATGTTTTGTATGCGTGCAACATTAATGTGGATAATTAATGACTTTCCTGCGTATGCAAACTTGTCAGGTTGGAGTACAAAAGAGATATTGGCTTGTCCTTGTTGCAACAAGAACACTCGTTCACAATGGTTAAAGAATGGGAAGAAATTTTGCTATATGGTCCATCGTCGGTGGTTGGATCACAACCATAAATTCAAAAATGATACCGTTACTTTTGATGCGAAAGTTGAATGAGAAGTGAAGCCAACTCAAGTATCCGGGGATGATATCTTCGAGCAATTAGAGGCCATGGAAAGAAATAATGAGAAGAGTCACTCATTGGCGACGAAGAAGAGAAAAACGAGTATCGATGGTGAAGGTAATTATGATAGTTCTCTAAATTGAAAAAAAAGCATATTCTTTCAGTTACCGTAGTAGAAGGACCACTTGATTCGTCACAATCTTGATGTTATGCATGTAGAGAAAAATGTGTGCGATAACATACTTTGGACATTGTTAAATGTTGATGGAAAATCTAAAGATAATATAAAGGCTTGTCGAGACCTTGAGAACGTGGGTATTCGAAAAGCATTGCACCCTAAAAGCTTGTCAGATAGCAAAGTATATTTACCACCAGCATGCTTCACAATGAGTAAAAGTGATAAATACATATTTTGTAAAGCTTTAAAGAATATCAAATTCCCAGATGGTTATGCATCTAATATTTCACGGCGTGTAAACATTAAAGACCAACATATTTCTAGACTTAAGATCCACGATAATCATATCATAATGGAACAACTACTCCTGCTAGTAGTACAAAAATCATTGCCTACGAATGTAGCAAGGTCTTTGATTGAATTATGTAATTTCTATCGGTATCTCTGTTCAAAAACAATGACCTTCAAAGACTATGAATATTTGCAAGATCGTGTTGCTCTTACACTCTGTCATCTTGAGAAAATCTTCCCCTCAATGTTTTTCGATGTTATGGAGCATTTGACAATCCATTTAGTCGAGGAGGCAATGATTGCTGGACCAGTACAGTTTCAATGGATGTATCCCATCGAGAGGTAAGTTTCGTGCATGCATTATGTTTGTGTCACCTAAATTAATGCATATGAATTCTACTTTAATTTTTTTACAATAACGAACAGGTTTTTATTCACACTAAAAGAATATGTTTGTAACCGAAGTCGTCTAGAAGGTTCAATTGCTGAAGGATACCTAGCAGAGGAATGTACGACATTCTGTGCGAGGTACCTGGGTGATGTTGAGAGTAAGTTAAATCGACCTTTATGAAATGACGAAGCTGATGACAACACAAGTTCAATAGGTCGTACATTAGGTAAAGGAGTAGCATTTACTCTTGATGACACTTCATTTTCACAAGCACATCGGTACGTGTTATTTGACTCCACCGCGGTGCAGCCTTTTTGCGAGTAAGATAACATTTGAATGAATTTTAAACTTTATGTAATTAAATATCACTTTAAGCTATTCAATTTATAGATACATGCTTTACAGGAAACATATAACAATGCTAAAACAGGAGAGACCTCGTGTGGGACACTACAAAATTAACCGCATTCACAACGCAACGTTTCACAAATGGTTTGGGGATCATGTAAGTCATCTTTTGTATTTTTATGTAACCAAATTTTTTATATGTTAATAACACATTCAATTTTTACACATCTAATTTTTATTATTCAATCATATTGAAAAATTTAGGTACGGAATCTAAATAAGGGCGAGGTATCAAAGGAAGTTGCAATTTTGGCTTTAGGCCCCTCCCAATGGGCTAGGAGATACACGGGATATATTGTAAATGGGTTTAGGTTTCGCACAAAGCAGCATGAGAGAAGATTGAATACTCAGAATAATGGAGTTATCCTTGATGCCACCACCAAAAGTTTTGCAAGTGAAAAGGACAAACAACCTGTTTTGAGGGATGTAACATATTATGGAGTATTAACCGATATATTTGAATTGCGGTATTCAAATGATTTCAAGTTTATGATATTCAAGTGTTATTGGGTTGATACTCATTTGGGGACGACAAAGGATGATTTTGAGTTCACATTAGTGAACTTCAAACATTCACTATACAAGCATAATCGATTGTCAAATGAACCGTTTATATTAGCATCTCAGGCCAAACAAATTTGGTATGTGCGAGACCCGATTGAAGAAGATTTGCAAGTTGTCGTGAAGATGACACCGAGAGATTTGTATGACATGTATGGTAAAGATACTTATGGAGGTGACACAATAGATGTAGAAGTTGAGTCGTACAACATCAAACAACTGGATGACACTCTAATTAACCATGATGGGGATATTACGTGGGTTAGGGATGATATGGAGGGAACAACTGTTGACAACATAGTTGATATATATGGCGGTGATGATATCTATGTTGATATTGATGAGTATTGTAGTGATGAGGATGTTTATGAGATAGAGACTTGTGAATATGATTGAGAGGCGGACGGGGAAGCTAATGAGAGTGATATAAATGAAAGTGATGAAAATCAGGAGAGCAGTGATGATTATGATATTGAAAGTGATGATTATGATACTGACATGGATGAAGATGACAATTGACCTGAATTTTTCAGTTATGAATGGTTTTATTTATAAGGATGCTTCGATGTTCACGAAATTTGACATTCTTTTCTTAGTTTAATATTTTAAAAATGGCTAATGATTGAATGAATTTTCTTTATTTCACGTCATATGTATCAATGGATAAATAATGATGGAGAGTCAAGTTCTTTTTGTATTTAGTTTTATTTATGTATTTATTGATGATTAATGAATGACTGCATTTTATATTTCTTGCCTTTTATTGATGATTACATCTACTACTGTATAGGCCTTAGTCAATGTGTGATGTTATGGTATAAAATAGGATTTTCACTAACATATTCAATGGATGTTGTTCAAATTGCAGTAGAAAGTTCCTTCTAGACCCAAAATTTTAGTGCTTGTTGGTGCAATAGGGCATTTGACATCTTTGGCATTGGTGGTTGTCAATTTATAAAGGTATTTTTTTCTTAGTTGACTGATACCCTCTTCAACATATATTTGGTATGTTTGTTTATGTTTTGTGTTTATGTTCAAGGAACTTGAGATATGTATTTTTGAGTACCATTATCGAGGGAACTCTTATCAAATTATCTCATATGTTATTATTTCAGTAAGTCATCCTAATTTTTAAGGCAAAATGTAAATATATATGTTATGTTTCTCATATGTTACGCGGAGTTTAAAATAGTGTTTTGTGTTGATGGCGTTGAGGTTGAGCGGTGGAGATGTGGGTGGGTTTAAGTTGTAGTTTAGTTTGGGGGTGGGAAAATGTACTCAATAGCAAGTTCTGGGAATGACCTGCAGAGAAGAGTGACGTTCTTCCCTCTTTAAGATTGAGTTATCATCATCTTCCACCCCATCTAAAGTGGTTGTTTACATACTGCTTAATATTTCCCAAGGACTATCAGTTTCACAAGTTTGAACTAGTTTTATTATGGATGGTAGAAGGCTTTTTGCGACAAGCACAGGAAAATAAGAAAATGGAGGATATAGGTTTTCAATAATTTAATGAGTTATTATCAAGGTCCTTTTTTCAACATTCAAGTGGTGATAAATCACAATTTATGGTGCACGACCTCATGAATGACTTAGAACAATTTGTCCCTGGTCAAATATGCTTTAGGATGGATGATAAGATGATAAGTAATGAGCAACAAACAATTTCTGAAAAGGCTCGTCACTCATCGTCCATCTGTCTAAAGAATGGAACCTTTAATAAATTTGAGTCCTTTTCTAAGGCTTGGAGTTTGAGAACTTTTTTTACGTTACGAGCTTATAATTAGAGATATCGGGAAGAACTCCACTAGAGAAATAAGGTTGTCCATGAATTGTTACCAAAGCTACGATGCTTACGAGTGTTACATTTAAGCGGTTATTGCATAAATGAGCTATCAATTTCAATTAGTGATTTAATACGCCTTCGGTATCTTAACATCAAACAATTAGATTTTAATTATCATTTGATCATTAAAATATGCCAACTACTCTAAGCGTACAACTTATTTTTTAATTAAAACTGATTTGAACTGAATTTCTATAAGTTTTTTATTCTTTCTTATAAGACTTTTTCTCCATGTGTATTTGTCTTAGGAATTTGGATCAGTGAAAACTATAGATTCTGCAGTTTGACTGAATTTGGAATTCAAGTCTATATCTCTCTCAAGTTTTTAGTCACTTACGAATCTCTCTAATCCGAGGTAACTTCCTTTGTCTTCTGTGTGTTGTGTATGTACCTGTGTGGTACAAACTCAACTACCACTGATTTGTCAACTGATAGAATATCCCCCAGATCCATTTCGCAAGTGTTGAATAAGCAAACCAATTGACTAGGGGCTACCTTGGCCTAAACAACATAAGGCAAGGAAAGTTTTGCAAAGTAATACAGTAGATGAGAATTTCCATTCAGCAGATCAAAATGTTCATTCAATAACACACTATTTTTAGTATATGCTGCTCACACTTGCAATTGGTTTTGATTTACGATTTGACCATGGCTTCATCTTATTTAATAACCAATACTCCTTTGCTAATCATTTTGTTAATATGGAGCTTATTGTTCTGAATCACTTTGTTCATAGCTTTAGATTGATGGAGTTTGGTTAGATCTGTCGCATAGTTTAACTGATCGATGAGGTATGTTTCGGATCTATTTGGTTAGACCAATTTTTTTTTATGTTGAAGCAGCCATTAAATCCATTAGGGCCAGTGGATCAATGGTATACCATTGAGTTAGTTTGCATGAGAATCAGTAACATTCTTATCAATAACTTGAAGAATCTCATCTCCCCTCTAAAAAAAATCTTCTTTAAAATGATTTTGTTAGTGATAGATAAATTCTCCCTTAATTTCTTATATATTCTTAAGACACTCACATTTTTCATTCTTAATTTTATGAATAAGGTGTTGTAAACTCCTAGACTTCATTGCAACATGGAATAACTAAGTATTGGAATCCCCTTCTTGAAGCCACTATCCTTTTATCTTTTCTTGCCAATAAGCTTCCTCACTTTTACGATCCCATTGTAGTTGAGATTGACTCGAGAATTTTTTTCTCTATTCTCCACAATAGGGGTTGTCTAAAAAATAATTTCATTATCTAACACTTCATCTTCTGGAGTCTGCACCTACGGAAAAGCATCCTTTAAAGTTACTTTGTTCCATTGATAAGATCATACTTCACTCTTTGCAATTTAAGAGAGAAAACTTTGAATGCCTTCCCATCCACTGCTCCATTATAAGAATTCTAAATAACTTCTTTAATATCCCTATGTGAGCACCACATGTTCTGGGATTTAAAAGGTTTTGGATAAAGATTAAGTAGCTATTTTATTGAGAGGAGCATAGGATCCATATTTTTCATAGCATTAAAAACCTCTTCTTCAGATGGAAATTCAGTGAGTTTTTGTATTGATCTCTCCAGTAATAGATTTATCAATAACACTTAAGAAAGAATTGTTAAATAGTAATAAGATCTGATTTCCAGATGTTTTGAAAATGAGATATACGCATATTATCAATTTCCTCTTGTTTGTCAATCTAGTTATTTTGGGAATATTTGATCTTAGATATATTCAACCTTCTATGACTTGTATTTACTGAAGCATGGAAAAGCTTAGTATTCAAATCCCCATGTTTAAGCCATTTTTTATGACTTTTTTGGAACCAAAAGCATTCCTCCCTTTGTAATGAGATATTAAACTTAGCTCTAGTTTCAAATAATTCAGTTCTGGTAGATTCAGTGGGGTTATGTTCAAAAGCCTTCTCCTTAATCATGACTTCATCTTCTAGATTACTAGCTGATTGAAAAACATTTTTAAACTCTTCTTTGTTGCAAACTTTAAGTTTAGTTTTAAGCATTTTTAGTTTAATAGAAAATTTATTCATTGGGGGGGCATGTATATCATAGCTCCAAGATTGCTGAATAATATCTTGCACATTAGAATGAATACACCACATTGATAAGAATTTGAAAGGTTTAGGAAAGTCATCAGTTGTACTTTTAATAGACGGAAGTAAAGGACTATGGTGAGAGCATTTCATATGTAAATGAGGTATGGTAGATGATGGAAATTTGTTAAGCCAATGAATATTAAATAGTCCTCTGTCTAGTATACAAAAAATACTACCATGTATTCTATTATTTGTCCATGTAAACCTATACCCTATGTAACCAAGGTCACTAAGAGAGCATGGTGTAATCATGTCATTAAAATCCTCCATAGAATGAAACTCTACATTAGTTCCACCTATTTTTTCATCCTCTTTAGCAACAACATTAAAATCTCCTATGATAATCCAAGGAAGATCAGTGTTTTGGGAGGTTAACTGACCAAGATCAAACCATAAAATTCTTCTTTCAATACCAGGAAGATCAATGTCCCCAACTATTATATGATAATTATGGGATATACATCCACCCCCCAGTACCCCGCAGTGGCGGGAGCCTCGTGCACTGAGTTTGCCCATTTTTTTAGATGTGAAAAAGACAAGTTCATTGCTCTTTGTGCTTCTTGTAGGTATAAAACCTACGATCATCCCCTCCGTAGCTACCTTGCCCTAGCTTAGTGTAAAAAGCTATCTAGACTCATTTGAGAAAGGGTGAGTTTCCATCTTGCTACCTTTTTGTCACTCCAAAATCTTGTGTAGATTATTCTGTATATTATTAAGTTCCAAACTAGCATATTAACAAGTGATTGAGACCCCCACATGGTCGGGTTTGATGGCCAACTAGGGGCACACATGGTTTGGGCTTGTGTTTTTTCAAACCAAGCCCAGAACCAAAACAACGCTCACCAGCTCTCAGTTTATCCAAATTAATTATGGAGAATTAAACTTTTAACTGTTATAAATGATATTTAAAAATTAGGCATAACTACTTCGCTGATTAACCATCCAAATTGAAATTTTAACGTGGGTTTTATTTTTATAGTCAAAACTTAGTTCGGTGAAGCTGAGCCAGTGTTGTGGCCAATAAAAATGAGCATAGAGAATGCCACAGATAGATTTTGTTCTTAACTTGATGTGAGGCAAAAGAACAATGTAGGGTGATCTAGTTATCCCACATCAGAAAGCTGTCTATACTCTAAATCCTCAAATAACTGTCCTTTATACGATGCATACTTTATAGATGGATTTGGGTATGACATTTGGTTTGTGTTTCGTTCGGTTGAGCCGATGAGCTGTAGGCTAGAATCTAAATATGTGCATCTACTGTTTTTCCAAAGTTCATACATTTCTAGAGTTTTAGGCAGTATGGGGATATCTTGAACCAATCCGAAAGGGTTGGAAATCGAACTAAATCAATATGTTCATGTCTTGTTGGTTTCGTTAACCGGGTTTATTGGTTTACTTGTGCATCCATGCTGCTGGTATAAGCATAACAGAATGTTGTATGGGGTTTCTTATTTTCCTCTGTTAAGATTTGGTGGAATGTTACTTTTCTGTGTTTCTTCAGGGAGTTCATTTCTTCAATTTATGCGAAATTTTTTTCTATAAATTTAAAGGTATCATTGTAATTTTCTTTACAAAGTGGGGCATATTGGCCTGAGTTCAATTAGTAAAGGTGCTGCTCTTTAACGAATAAATCCTGTAAAGCACAAGTGCGGTCTACGAATTGCTGGTGTGTTATAGTGCAAGTTTTTTATACCCTAAACAAATGGATAGTCTTATAAATAAAGGAAATACTCTCCATTTTTTTTAAAATCTAACTCTTTGAATTGAAATTATATCGGGTCAACTGTTATTTTGTTGCGACCGGATATACAACCATTGAATTATGGTTTAAATGTTTTATAACACACCATGTTATTTTAGATAATAAGATAATTAGTTTGACTACAACTTTTTTAGGGAAAATATGTCGAAGAATACATGGAATATTATTAAACATATATTTATGTGTATCCGTGTCCCCTAGCGTGTCATGTCCAATATTTAAAATTTTCCATGTCGATGTGTCCGTGTCGTGTTGGACATGACACTCGTGTCCGTGCTTCATAATTAATAAGTTTATTCCAGTTAATGAGAAAATTCAAAATCGGACTTACCTATATATGCAAGGCTATTTCAATCAATCATAAAATAACAACCACTTGTTCATCTGGTGCGAAAAATCTTAAATGGTTAGGTATTTCTTTGCAAAACTCATGGGGCATTCAAATTGATCAAAGTGGCTTAAATGGATTATTAATGAGCTAGTTGTACAAATCTATTAACAAATAATATATTAAGATCTTCTGTAAGGTGATTCCAACTCCGGAATCCAATATAGTCTAGATTGAGAAGACCTTTGATTGAAGATGAAAGACTGAGAAAATGACTATACAACTCTGACTTTTTAGACGTGGCAGCTAAAGTAGCCAGATCATCTGCTATTCTTTTTCCTTGTCTCCAAATGTGAAAGATTCTTAAGTTCCTGGAAGCCATCTTCTATTGAATTTCTTTAACCACATCCTTAAGACACCATGGAGGCTTCCATGTATCACAAATAATGTTCACTATAGCTTTGGAATTAGTTTCTATAAAGAAATGATTGTAAACAAACTTAAAATAGAATTTAATCCCCTACAAAATAGTTGTATCTTCAGTTAATAAAGCATCTTGAACACCTATATATATAAACAAACCACCATTAAAATCCTCTGTACGATCTCTAATAATGCCTCATATACCATTATTTTTGGAAACCCCCATAGAAGATTTATCCACATTGAGTTTCAAAAGGCCATTTAGAGGCTTGATCCACTTGATTGCTAAAATTTTTGAGCCTTTGGTATAGACTTTAATCATGAATAAATCAAAATGGTGCAAGTCTTTAGCAGAGACTTTATCTTCGAAAGTGATGGTATAACTGATATGGTTATCTTCTCGAAAAGGGGATCAATGGAAAAATTCTTCTTGTGAGTGTTAATGTTACTGATAGTTATTGTACTTGGGCTTATTATAGGATCTTTCTTCTTCATTTCCTTAACTTTATCATCTATATACTTCCTATAAAAACTATCATAAGAGGAGGTAGAATCTTCAATTCTTTAGGAGTGGTGGATGAAATCTTTCATATAGGTTCAAATCATAATTGTATTTTTTCTCATGGCTTATGTGTTTATCATAATTATGAAGATTAGTGACCTTTGGGGATAGATTAAAATGGTCTACTATCATTACCTTCTTAATAGAAATATCTCCATGTTTAATCTTTTCTATGTTGTTGGCAATGGTCTTGCATAGAACAACAACAGATTTGGCTCCACCTTTTGGATAAGGCTAAATATTTGAAAGCACGGTGATGGAAGAAAGGAAGAAACTTTCAATTTAGGAAGAGTTATTGCTAGTTTTAACTATTATGCCAGCATGAGGAAGTCAATTTTCAGTAAGGATTTTCCTTGCAACTTAGTGGTTTTTCTCTTTCAAAACTGTTTGTGTTTGTAAGTCCTGATCTGCCTTCTTTTTGGGAGCTAAAGCAGGGTCAGTGTCAATCGGGTATGTGGTTTTTCTTTCTTCTTTAAAAGGTTATTTTGAGTGTTCTTGATAAAAATAGTCATCTAATTTATGGCCTTTTTTCATACAATGCGAAAAACTTAGGGGATATATTCATAATTGACCTGTTGAAAAAATCCTTGATTAATGAAATGTTATTAAAATTTATTATAAACGCTATAATATTACAGTTAAAATATGCAATATAGTATGTATCATATATGGTAATCTGCATTATACACTGTGATATGCATATGACATTTGGAATATACACTATATATTCTCAATAGTATTAATATAAAGGAGACATCATCTCGTCGATCCATGATAACAATATGGGGTATAGTATGCATGTTGTTAGACCTACTCTTATTGGGAACATGGCTTGCTATTTTGACTCTTCTACAAAGATGCGGACGTCTTCCTCAGAATACTTACCTCAATTACACCCGCATAATCCTCTTGACACACCCAAATTGTTAAATATAATTCTTAGAAGCTTAAGACTTGAGTGATTCAGGTTGTCCAACATTTTTCCAATACTTTTCCATCTTAGAAGCTGAAGTTGGAAATAAACAGAAACATTTGAAAATGTAATTCAAAAATAATTTCAAACATTAACAATATGTGGTGATCCACTTACTTCTATAACTATGTTCAAACATTTGTTTCTCTAGTTTGTGATAGTTCGTTGGCACAATCATTGGTATCTACTAAACTCCAAGATGAATATGTTCAAAGTATAATCACAACTCTTTGCAACAAGCTGAAGTTACACCAACACCACCTGTTGGTGGAGAAACCATTACATGACCATTTTGAGCAAATTTGAGTTGTCCCTATATAACTTTCCTTTAACATATTATTATTTGTTCAAATTAGTATTCGTTGATATAATTAGTAATTTTGAGTTCCTATTATTATGTTTTTTAGCAGAAGGTAAGGTGAAGTACAATTGAAATTTGAATGTGATAAGGATATAGAATATATGATTTCTCTATGCTGCGAAGTATGAGCTTAAATATGTGAAATATAGAACTTGATACAAATCAATACTTCTTATGAATAAATATTGACAGACGCTGTCACGTCTAAGTCGATGCAGCAGGGTGTGCAACTCTTTGAATATGAATTTTTGAGATTGTTCTTTTTTGTTTGTGTTGGAGCATTTTGGATGACTACTTGAAATTTGACTTCCCTCTAGTATTATGTAGTAGCAGATGCCTAAGTCCTTGTAGACCACACCATGGCCTTCCCTTGTCACCTATTTGTCTTTGGCCATCCATTTATGCCCCCACAACCCACATAAAAGGTCTAAAATTATCAAACTGGTATGTTATAATCTAGAATAGCATGGATAACACCCATGCTAAATTTAGGCTGAGATTAACCAATTTAGACCGGGTTATAATTGATTTAAAATTTATCACCACTCTCTATTGTGCCAAATGTGTGAATCAATTTTTTTTATTTTATAATTTTTTAGCATAGCCTTGGCAATAATTTTAGCTTCCCAATTTCAATTTTCTGGCCCACCACCTTCTGCTTTCTCACCTTGACACCCTTCTTTCTCATCTTTAGTCTCTCTTTTGATCATCATTGCTCCACCATCCAAACTCTTACTCTTTGCAATTTATTATAATAGTTTATCAGCCCCCTCTTCTCGCGTCTCTATCCGCCTCTCCTGAATCATTTAATTTTTTGGAGAAAGCAGGGGTTGATATTAAGGCGTACGTTAAGGAAGACAAAATGAATGTTATATATGCAGATACCATTACTGTAGATATGAAGCACATAGACCTATAGTTTCTATTGTCCACTCAGATAACATTCGTTTTGCCTTCCTGAACCATGAGTTCCTTCATATTTTGAAAAAATGCTACTGGGAAATTTAATGTATGGAAATAAGATGAAATTGGAAGATGGAAAAGGTTGAGATGTGGGAAGTTTAGCGCAACAGTTAGCTCCTGCATTTTTTGTCTTCTAGAAAATTGTGGTGTAACGGTAATGTTTGAATTCATCTATAGTTTCTATTGTCCACTCAATCCAATCAAACACATGCCCAGCTTTATGTAAAATAGATAGAGAAAAATCTCGCACATTTTCGTGCATCTTTGTCACTGTCTAATAATAAATTCGAATTTCAAAGTTTCTGGAATATGAAACTAGTTTGTTTCTTACCTCTTGAAGGTTGCCTCTCATTTAAACAACCTTAGTCTTGTTACCGTAGCATTAGGCAGTTTTAAGAAGTATCCAATCATTATTTCAGCTATAAAAAATGAATTATCTCTCAACATGAATAAATTATTTATCTCTCAACATGAGATATGTATTTTTAAATACCATTATCGAGGGAACTTTAAGGTTAAACGAACAAAGACACAATTTCAAAGTTAAATATATATTTTCCCCTACTTTAGTAAGTAGTGTTGTATTCAAATTCAATGACTAGTGACCTGATTCAAGCAAAACTTGGAAAATATACGGAGAAACTAAAAACATATATATAGGTTTAATATATATGTGTAAATATGAGATGGCTATCACAAAATTTACTACTTGTTGATAATCATATAGGTTCTATCAAATAGCTCCAGGTTTTTTACTCTGGATTTTTATGGTATTCTTTTTATTATTTGCAATTCTCAAGTTTTAGTCGTATGCAGCGTTTAAGGACCTCAGGATCATCATGTTTTAGTCATTTGTAGCCTTCTTTTTTGAACTGTGCAACCTTCTTTATAGTTATTTTTTTACCGAGTTTTGTTTTGACAATGGTATTACAACCATCATATGATTTCAGTTATGTATTGACCGTTTGATTTCACAATTCAGTTCAGTCTTGTAAGAAACAATTCACATATGTGCAAGCGCGCACACACATATATATATATATATATATATATATATATATATATTTATTTTTTTATTGTCTACCCATGAAATTAGAAAAGGACTTTATAACTCACAATTTTAGAACATCTTGGCTTGGATAAACACTACTCCTGTAAACTCAGTGGTGAATTATTATTATTTTAGGTTTCTATGACATCGCAGAGGCAGAGTAAATCCCTCTCACGGTCACAGTTCCACTCACAGTCTCTCTTGCACTCACAATCCAATCTCCAACCACCATTTTGGCTGCAATCTCAGCCTAGTTCTCATTCCCTTTCAGATTCTAGCTCGACTGAACGATCAAACTCAAGTGATAGTGAAAGCGATAGAATCCCAACGGAGAGTGAGCCTTTACATAACCAAGACGACCATTCACATGAAGAAGGTACTCAAAGTTATTTGATTTATATGTGCTTAATTAACTGTATAGATTGAAGTTCACCTATATTTTCAATTTTTATGGTTCAACTTCAGCACAATATGCCACTAAACGTATAGGTATTACGAAGTTGGGTGAATTATGGGGTACGGGAAAATGCTTAGAGCTTCACTTCAACGATTTCTATCAGCCAATTGGAGATACCGCGGATAGACTATCTACCCATTTAGGAATTTTAGTTCGTGATGGAAACATGTAAACTTTCTTTTGTAAATTTTCGTATAACACAACTCTTATTAGAATACTCTTTGCAATACTATATGTTACTAATTTAATATTATATCAATGTTGAACAGGTTAGCGTTGGATTTCAAAGATTGGCGATGTAAGGACTTATACCCATACAAGGAACATGTTTGGCGAGAGGTGAAGGTAAAATCAAATGGTACCATGATTTGTGGAAAATGAATTACAAATTTGAATTCTTTACAAAGATAATTATGTATGCTAAAATCATATGTGTAGTATATGACTTGTTTTTCTATACATTATAATTATATAGGAGAACACTGATGCCCCTGATGAATTCAAAAAAATGTGCATGAAGAAGGTTGGAAAGATATGGAATAATTGGAAAGCAGAGGTGAAGAAACATTATCGTGCCTTTGATACCGACGAAGAGAGATTGAAACATTGTCCACCTAGAGTAAAGCTAGAGCAGTGGTCGCAACTTGTTAAGTATTGGGGATCTCGTGAGGCAAGGGTATGACTGCATTACAAGAAGTAAAGTTTTATAAATTCAAGTTAAACATATATTTTAAATATATTTTTGTAACAGAAAACGAGTCAAAGAAATCATCGAACTCGTAAGAAGCAAAGTACGGAAGAAAGAGTCATACGAATGTTTCTCATAAGGTGTTTTATAAAATATTTTGATTGTCAATATTATTTTATGTTATCAAACTTATTTATGTAATAACTTATGAATCAATGGGTTTATGCAGATAGAGGATGATAAAGGGAAAAAGGTTTCGTTGGTTGATGTTTACATCAAAACACACTAGAGGAGTGATGGCTCAGACATCAATAAGGATTCCGCTGAAGTAAAGGTACAAAAATTAGCAGATGAGGATTAAATTAACAATTAAATAAGTTTATTAGGATATTTATTTTGTTTTGTGTTTGTGAATGAATGATTATAATTTTTGTTTTATATAATAAGAATTGTTTCATTTCAGAAAAAAATGAAGCAAAAAGTAGATCAACTTCTGTCAGATTGTAATGACTCCGTCAGTCGTAAAGACGAGATATTTTATAAAGTCTTGGGACCTGATAAAGACAGTCATTATCGAGCTTATGGGCATGGACCATCTCCAACTGATGTACATGGAACTAAGCGGCCGAAGGTTAACGAAAAAGAGTATGAGCGACTACGATTTGAGATTCGATCTGAATTTCAAGATAAATTTGATCATTTAGAGGCTCAGTTTGAGTTGATACGCACACACATGATGACTTGCCCTTTCGTTGTATCCAAACAGGTTAATAAGTACTCACTTTTATCCTTTGTGCTTAATCATCTTGTATAAATACATAACTGTATGTTAAATATTAAATCATGCTACTAATAGGTTCCTCAATCCTCTAATGAGAAAAACATACCATCATATAGGTCCATTTTGCAACCCGAGCAAAAAATTAGAAGAAATCAGCCAATTTCAACTTGCAGTGGTACCACAATCAAATCGCCATTTTGCTCCATCTCAACAGGTAAGTAGATAATTACTTTTTAAAATCATAATTTAAGACTTTCAGTTTTTGTGACTGAAATAATTCATTTTTTGTAGATTGTAAATTCTCAACACTTGGCTGCCCCCGAGACTACTGATCGTGTTAGTGAACAAATGAATGCTACTTCAATTCAGGTATGCTACTAATTTAATGGATTTTAAAGGGAACAATATATATGTGCTTTCTTGGGTACTTTATGTATACTTGACATTGGGTTGTTGGTTTATTTGGTTGTATATAGTCTTAAAATTTTTGGGATGTCTTAAAAATAAATGAAACTCTATCGATTTTTTTCTAGAAATATATCGTTGATGACATATTCATCTTGTTTGTAGAAAGAACCATCAAAGAATAAAAAGAAGCACCATCAACCACGACAAAGGGTCTCAAATAATGAACTTCCTAAAATTGTAGACCTTATTACTTCCGGACTTCCAAAAGTGGTTGTGGCACGTGGATTCATTATAAGCAAGGACCCTTTAACAAAAGTAGGGGGTGCGCTACTTGATGAAGACTTTTGGGAAGTATATATTGAGAAAACATTTATAACAAACGAACCATTGCCCAAAACTTATGGAAACAAGTCCACAATTGGATATGCATATCATTCAACCATAGCGTGTCATATGACTAATGCACTAATTTTTAATTTTATTATTTTTATTGAAATACTAAGAATATGTATGAATGACTAACGATTGAATTTTTTTATTTGTAGGTTGAAGAGGATGTTTAACTTTGATGGACAAGGATCGTACATTATAAAAATTTCCGTTTCGCTTCATGTTTTCCCGCTTTTGCTTATTAGACATGTACATTTTATTTTGTGGATGGATAATTTTTTCAAACTCAATTGTGTTTAATTACGGTGAATGCTATTGGTTTTAATTTAATGACGTTTTAATTTGATTACCGCCCTCTTAATTTAATGTTATGGTAGTGTATTTGCACATAAATATGATACTTGCAATAAATGATTTTTTAACACTTGTTCCCACTCATATATTCCAAAATAATATAAAATTTTGTTTAGTGCCGCTATTATCATTCTCGACATTTTTTAGTGCCGCCAAAAGTGTGTTGACCATTTAATAGGTGTTGCAAAAGGTCATTATCAACATTTTTTTATTGCCACTAAAAGGATATTACCAGCATTAATATAAATGCCTAAAAACGCAGTAGTTTTTTTGCGGCATTTTTTAAAATGCCGTTGTTCTTTTACCACATTGGTTACCGCCCTTGTGGAAATGTCGAAAAAAGTGCCACTAACTTTTCGCGGCATTTTTTAAACTTCCGTTGTTCTTTTACCACATTGATTATTACTTCACTTGTGGAAATGTCGTCAAAAGTGCCGCCAAAAGTCTTACCCGCATTTTTAGTGTTTTTCTCGGCATTTAATTTATGCCGGGAAAAATCAATATTCCTGTAGTGGCGTATCCTGATGTGCTTTGTGCGCGAATGCTAGACTGGACTGTGGGATATGTGCATTGCGCTCGTGTTATCACAGGAAATGGTCATGGTGTCCTATGAAATCCCATAATCCTCCAACATCTGCTTCATCCACAAGAGTTGCGTGCAATAACTCCCGATGGCGATGTACTCAGCCTCCACAGTGGACAAAGAGATGGAGTTTTTATTCTTGCTCAACCAGAAGACTAGAGTAGAACCAAAATAGAAACACCCACCAGAAGTAATCCTACAACCATCGACATCCCCAGCCCAATCGACATTCGAATAGGCGGATAATTGGTCATAGGTATCAAAGGAATACCAAATACCATATGAGAGAGTCAGACTCACGTATTTGATAATACGTTTTAGAGCGAGTAAGTGTGACTCTTTTGGGGATGCCTAATATCGCGCACAGACTCCAACACCAAAGGCTAGGTCAGGACGACTAGCAGTCAAGTAGAGAAGACTACCTATCATACTCCAATACAAGATTTTCTCTACGTTTTTGCCTGACGTGTCCTTACTAAGCTTGATAGAAGTAATCATAGGTGTACGTGCATGCTTAGCGGAGTCTAAACCAAATTTCTTCACTAGGTCTCTAGCATACTTAGATTGGGAGATGAACATTTCATCCTCTAGCTGACGAACCTGGAGACCAAGGAAGAAAGTAAGATCACCTACCATACTCATCTCAAACTCACTTTTCATATCCTCCTCAAAGTGGTGAGCCTGTGGATCCAAAGACTATGTCGTCCACATAGACCTGGGCAACCAAAATAGCACCGTCATCTCTCCTAACGAACAAAGTCGTATCAACTCCCCCTCTCTTGAAGCCACGAGCTAAGAGATAGGAAGTAAGCCTCTCGTACCAAGAACGGGGTGCTTACTTCAAACCATACAAGGCTTTCCTCAGATAGTAGACATGATCTGGCTTAGGGTCTTCAAACCCTTTTGGTTGTTCCACATAAACCTCGTCCTGTAGAATGCCATTCAGGAAGGCACTCTTGACATCCATATGATATAACTTAAAGCACAGATGACATGCGATGGAGAGTAGTAAGTGGACGAACTCAAGCCTTGCAACAGGAGCAAATGTCTCCCCAAAGTATACACCCTCTATCTATGTGTAGCCTTGAGCGACCAACCTAGCCTTGTTTCTGATTATAGTACCATTTTCATCCATTTTATTCTTGAAAATCCACCTCGTACCTATCACATTAGTCTCACTAGGTCGGGGGACTAGTTCCTAGATATTGTTCTTTTTAAACTGAAGCAACTCATCTTGCATAGAAGATATCCAGTGTCCATCCTTGAGGTATTCTTTGTGATTCTTGGGCTCGACTTTGGATGTGTAGAAAAAGTGGCTAACGACGTTCTCTAGCTGAGCACGAGTCTTGACCCCAAGAGTGGGATCACGTACAATGGAGGCAGGATCACGACTCTTGTGAACCCAAGCTGGTGTCTCCCCTAACACAGGAGTAGGATCCACAGGGTGTGTGTGAGGGACAAGTAAATCACTCCCAGAAAAGTCCTCATCATCACTCTGAAGGTTAGGATCAATAACCGTTGGAGGTTTGTCATCTTACACGGTGACGTTTATTGATTCCATAACCTTAGAGATCTTCAAGTTAAAAACCCGATACGCTCTACTATTCGATGAATATCCTAGCAATATTCCCTCATCACTCCGGGAGTAAAACTTTCCTAATTTCTCTCGATCCCATAGGGTTTACTCCTAAAAATATGGAAATATGCAAGGTTGGGTTTCTTTCCAGTCTACAATTCATAAGGTGTCTTAAGTGTGTGTGGACGCGGGTAAACCCTATTCACCATGTGACATGAAGTAGACACTGCCTCAACCCAAAATCTCCTAAAAACATTATGACCTAGAAGCATAGATCTAGACATTTCCTGGATCATCCTATTCTTTCTCTCAATAATCCCATTTTGCTGAGGAGTCTTCACAGCAGAAAACTCATGTTTGATCCCAAGGCTATCACAGTAGAGATCTACTTTTGCTTCCTTAAATTCTGTGCCGTTGTCACTACGGATCCTATTAATAGTGACTCTGTGTTGATTTTTTAGGACACAACACTTGGTCGTTAAAAATTCCACAGTATTAGATTTCTCCCTGAGAAACCCTACAATCGAGTATCTGGAGAAATCGTCTACCATAATGAGGATATACCTCTTACCACCCAAATTCTCAGTGCGAGTAGGACCCATAAGGTCCATATGAATAAGCTCAAGAATTCAGGAGGTGGTGATGGAATGCCACTTTCTATGGGGGCTACGAATTTACTTTCCCAACTGACAGGGTCCACAAACCGTGGAAGTCGACTTTCTAAGTGATGGTAAGCCACGTACTAGGTCCTTTTTTGGCCAAACGAGTTAAGTCTCTAACATTCACGTGACCTAGACGTTGGTGTCACAAATCCATAGGAGTGATCGTGGCGCTGTTGCAGAAAAGTGAGGAAGTGGGTACAGTCCCATAATAATTATCCTTGGTCCTCACCCCTTGCACTAAAAGTTTACCGGCTTGATTGTAGACATTACATGAGTTCCGGTCAAACTTTACTACAAAGTCAGTGTCGCACAGCTGGCTAATGCTGAGAAGGTTTGCTTTCAAAACTTTGACATATAAAATATTCTCTATCTTAGGAAATCCTGGTAACTCTACTGTACCTCGTCCTACAATTATAGACTTGCTCCCATCTCCAAAGGTGACCCTACCATTCTTATAATCCTCAAGGTAGGTAAAAAATGAGGCATCACCTGTCATGTGTCTGGAGCACCCACTGTCAAAATACCATTGTGAGGTATTATGAGCTTTGAGAGAGACATGGAAAACAAGGGCTTTCTTATCTTTCTTAGGTACCCAAGAAGTGGTAACCTTTTGTTTACCCTTGTTGTTATTGGTTTTAGCCGGGATGTGAGAAGCATTCACTGACGGCAAAGACATCCGTCGGAATTCCTTCATCAAACTCTATGATGTGGCAACTAAAAACTCAACATGCTCTCTCAGACTGGCAAACTCATCAGTATTACGTGGTGGATCAGTAGTACGTCATGTTCGACCCAAACTATAGGAAAACTCCCTCAGGTGGCCTTTTCTTTTGCAATATGTACAAAACAACACAGTCTTAGGTGGACCTTGGTTTGCTTTTCTTGGTCGAACTCTCCTTCGTGGTATTTGGTCGTGGCAATAAGGAGTTGTAGTAAACTCAGGGACTGGTCCAGGTGAAATTTGGTATGTGGAGTCACCATCATAACCAATTCCCTACCGATCTCCAAAACCTAAAGCGGGGCCGAGGAGCATCTTTCCCATCTTCCCAGATCTGTCCTCGATTTGTACCTTGACTTCCCGTGCTTTCTCAAAATCATGAGTAAGCTGGGCTACAAGGAATTCAAGTTTCTTCCGAGTCTCCATGTAGGAATGGAGCTCACTCGTAATACTAGCCACTTGTTTAGTCAAGTCCCCTCTCTCTTTCTCAAAACAACTCTCTTTCTCTCTAAACAAACTCTCTTTCTCAATATAGGCAGACTCTCTCTCTCTTAAGGTAGTGCAAGTGGAGGACTCTCTCTCTCTCACTTTTCTTAAGTCTTCCTCTAAAGCTGTGATCCTAAGAACTAACGCTTTGTTACAATTTTTAGTTTTAAAATACAGAGAATATAGCTCGTCGTAGGCGCGTTGAAGGTCACTCTCTCTCTCTCTCACTTGTGTCGTCCTCCCCCTCACTCACATCGATCTCACTATCGAGGTGTCCCTGTGATGCATCATCCTCATCATCGTGAGGAGTACTAAAAGTGCTCACATGACTAGCCATGAATGCAATGAAGTTACAATCATGCGGTGACTTGTCTTCGGAATCCACTGACTCGACCTCACTGTCATCACTAAGAGTAGCATTAAGGACAACTTTGCCTCCTTTTTCTCTGTTCATCCTGGTAGCACACTCAAAAGCTCTATGACTCCTTCCGTCGCACTCAAAGAATCTCTCACTTTCTTTCTTAGGAGGATCTTTAAAAAAAATTCATTTTTCATTTCATACTTATTTTTCGCAAACTTCTTTTTATCTTTGAAATTTTCATTTTTCTTGAATTTGACAATGCTTTTGAATTTTTTTGCAAACAAGGCCAAATCACCTATGTCAAAATCACACTCAGAATCTGACGTATCTGTCTCTCTTTTTCTAGATGACTCCCCCCTCTTTCTTGCCGACCCCTCACTCTTTCTCTCTTGGGCATTAAGTGCAATTCCCTTATCTTTCGTCTTAGCATTTTTGGGAAACATATCAATTTCATATGTTTGCAAGTCTCCTACAAGTTCCTCCAATTTTAGCATATTTAAATTATCCATAGAATTTAACACAGTGACTTTAGGGATAAAACGCTTTGGAAGAGAACGAAGAATCTTTTTAACAACTCTAGCATTAGGAATGTGTTAACAAAGATTAAAGCTAGTATTAACAATATCAGATAGCCTAGCATAAAAATCATTAAAACATTTAGTTTCATGTATGGTGATGGTTTCAAATTGAGTTGTTAAATTTTGCAGTTTAGACTCTTTCACAGCATTAGTTCCTTCATGGATGAGTTGTAAAACATCCCATGCCTCTTTTCATGTAGTGCACGTCATTATGCGTTTGAACTCATCAGGTGTGACAAATCCAGAAATAACACTTAAACTCTTAGAATTAAAAGATGACCATTTAAATTCTTCTTCAGTCCAAGTAGTTACAGGTTTTAAATTGGTCATATTTTCAACAGTCACGGAGGGAGGAGTCCACCCTCTTTCAACTAAAATCCAGACTCGTTCATCAATGGCTTTTAATGCAAATCTCATGCGGGCTTTTCAGTATGCATAGTTTGTCCCGTTAAAAACTGGCATTTTATTGTATAATTTCTCCATTATGAACACACTCGTTTTCAAAAATAAATTTTTCTAAAAATTGATATCTTAGAAAATTTTTACGGGAAATTACACGATAAAGTTGTGTAATTGGCTTTGATACCAATTTTAAAAGAGTGCGCGTGCGTTCAAATAGAGATATTATTTAATTAAACTCAGTTTTTATCAATTAATTCCTAAACATGCATCTATATGTGATTGAATAAGATGATGAAACATGCAAGAACATTCAAACACACACATGTGAGGAAAGATTCCCCAAAGAGGAAAAACCTTTTATTTTCACTATAATTTTGTAAGATACAATTACACGGATTATAGTGACACAAAAATACCCGCGGGTGTCGATTCTGTAGTCAGTGACTTAAATTTTCCCTTTCCAGGAGGGCAGTAATGAAGAAGAAGGATGGTCTTCTCCACAAGAGTATGAACAAACACAAGGTTGTGTTCTTGGGTCGCAAACGGATTCACAAAGGTTTGGCAAAGTTTTATGAATCAAAACACGCGTCTTGGGACTCAAAGATATGAAGACTAGAAGTATTTGGACTCTTAAAATCGTCTCTCAAAGTCTTAGAAAATACACCACCGAAATAGGTATATATATAGGAAACTTGGTGGAAAGAATCTAAACAGATCTGATCGATTTTATCAGAACCGAATCGGTCCGGTGGCGGATCGGTTCATTTTATAAAATGGCTTCTTTGGTTTGGCTTCAATCAGAGGTTTACTATTTTTTGGTGCAAGGAGGATCGGTCTGTTTTGATGCCGGATCGGTCCGAGGTCGGATCGGTTCATTTTAAAAGGACCGGATCGGTTCGGTTTACTAGAAAATCTTTACCAAGTTCATAATGCTTTGATATTTGGATCCGTTGATGTAGATTCGATCTTGAATTTCTTCAACGGTGTAATGACGTACGACATACATATTGACAATGGTCAAAATGACCATACAGTAACTAGGCTCACGGGCAAGGTCCCGTTTTAAAAAATGTGTGAAAATTCGGGTGGTAGATCGACCGAGATTTTTGGCAGAGTTTTGGTTCGAAACCGAAAATCTAACATGTGTGTCCTAGGCTTGACACCCATATGTGGGTATGTAGTTGGTTGGGTGAATCGAAAAGGGTTCTCCCATTGGAGTGACTTCCATGATATACAACTTGCTTTTGAGGGCAATCGGTATGTGTGGACAAGACATTTGATATAACTGAGTGTACGTGAATTTCCTCACTATATACCTCGTGGGGACGGTACGTGTGAGAGTGAATTTGATATATTTGGCATACGTGAACGAGTTCCCTGTGATATACCTCCCGTCATGACTTCGGTTAAGCGGTACGGTGTGGGGGAACCGTTCGATATACATCGAAGGTACTTAGCCAATGGAAGGTGAGAGTCATATCGCTTAGGCTAACTGTGCCCTGCCGGATCAGCGCCCATCACGAAGTGACCCTCTAGTTACTGGACATAATTTGGTCAATCACAATGCTCTTTGGTGATGTCGTGTGAATTATGCATGATTATCTTATTAGTATCTTATGATGAGAGTATCTTTCTTGATCATGCTTAATAGGGAGCAAAGTACAAGTACCAATGATATACCAAGTATGGATGGGTGATGCGTGCGACATGAGGGATATATGTGATCCTAGGTGCACGTGGTGTGAAGTGTACATGGAGAATCTTCTACAAGTGTGTGAACAGAATCATAAGCATGAGGTACACATGAATAGTAAATGGGAATATGCAACATATGGCAAAATATAAGCAAATATAACACCCATGTAAATAGAGTCTAGCCCTTAAAATGAAATATCCCTAGCGGAGTCGCCACTGTGGCCATCCCCGATCCTCACGGAGAGAGGGATGAAGAGGACAGGTGTCTTCATCTCGAGAGGATATTGGTCCCACGCATCCCTCTCGGGAGAGCTTCGGCCGGTGTCGGTGATGAGGTGAAAAATGTAGAGAGATGGAGTCGCCAGTCTATTTTACTCAAAATAGACAAAAGAAAAGGGAGTCATCCCGAAGGACAACATCCAAAGACATACTGATACATACGAAACCAAAATGATTCGAAAAGGGTCTGGAGGCTAAGTTACGAAATGGAAAGGTGTTAGGCACCCATTCTGCCCTTGCGGTCTCTCATGGATTGTTGTTATTTTCCTTTATGTCCCCGTGATATGTGTGCATGTGTATATATATTGGAGATAGGAATCATCGACTTCTATCGTGGAAGAGATAAAGAGAGTCATCCGTAGGAATGTTTCTAAAAAATAATATTAGAAAATAGGATTTATACGATTATCCTAGCTTTGATCATTATAATGGGAGGATAACGCATATAGAATAATACGCCACTGAGAAAAATATATATATATATATATAGGAGAATTAAGTCAAAGAATATAGAAAGATAGAAAATGAAAAAAAAAGTAAGAATAGGACTCGAGTCTCGGGTTTTACCCATTCCTACGTAGCCTATAGAGGCATCAAAGTCCATGTTGTTTGTATGCAAAACGAGGGGTGGGATTTATCCCATAAATCCAATCGGGAACTTCTCTGATATGTGTGTGTGTAAAAAAAATGTTTCAGTTGTGAGAAAAATGTGAGAAAAGAATGAGAATTCCCGTTTGGAATTTATGAGCAAACCCACTTTTTCTTTTCTTTTTTAGATTTATTTATATGAAAATAGGAGATGTGAAATAATACTAAATAAAAAGTATATTAGGATATATGAAATGAGAGAATAAAAGCGCTAAGTAATAACATAAGTTAATGCGAATTTAGGAGAATTTGAAGAGATAGTTGAGAAAGTTAGACCTTCTTGAAGATCTTGAGCTTGATCTTGAATGTTGGAGAGTAGTGCTTGCACTTGGATGATGATGAAGGGTAATTAATTAACAAAGTTTGGTGAAAAAGATGATGAAAGGCGTAGGTTGGAAAGGGATTTGAATGTGGAAATCATGCTGACTTCGAGAGGGGTTTTCTGAGCTCACTGAGAGTGGTTGATTTCAGATCTTGTCTCTTGTATTGAGGTCAGACCCTCCTTTTTATAGGCCTAGGGAATTTTCGATCGGCATAGTCCTGGTCTTGCCAATCGGCAGGTGTGATTTGGCACACTGCCGATAAGCAGGGTTTGAAACCTGCCGTTTGACAATCTCTTTTAGGTTCCTTTGGAAAATCGGCCATAGAGCGCAAACTATTAATCTGAAGCATGCATGGGGCAAACTTTTAGAAACATATTTCAGAGACCTTCAAAAGTCTTTTGGACTGCTCCTAGTCCGGGAGTTGACTTTGGGTGAAATATGGCTCAAAAGCATTCACCAGTCCTTTGGACGGGGGATTATCGGACGCAAACGGATAGTTCGTCCACATAATAAGTCAGAATCGCACATGGGGAGCATTTTTGGAAAGGTTAGGAGATGTAACTAGAAATTCCAAAGATTTTGGATTAGTTTGGGAAGTTGACTTTAGTCAACCGGGGCCTGGAAGCGTTTGGTGACCTTTCAGAGTAAAACAGATCGTTCGTCCATACCGTAAGTCAGAATCATGCACGGGGTAGACCGTTAGAAAGGGGTTTTGATACCCTTTGAAGATTCATTTAGTCTCAGTCTATCTAAATAGTTGACTTTGATCAAACGGAGCCTGAGAGTGTCTAGTGGCCTCCTGATCAAGTTTTGGGGGAAAATGGGTCGTTTGTCCGCACCGTAAGTCAGAATCATGCACATGGAGGATCATTGGAAAGGGGATTTAGTGCCTTTTGAAGATTCATTCAGTTTCAGTCAAGGTGAAGAGTTTGATTTTTTGTCAAATGCACCCTAGGAGTGTCTGATGGCCTCTGGGTCAGTACCCGAGGAATGACTTAGGTTTGTAGCGATGAGGGGAGATGATAGGGACCTACGGAGAGGTTAATGTGTGATAGAATGGGGTGTCTACACCACTCATTCATTTCTTTCTCGTTTCATTGGTCCCTTGACAGCCGTTCATGCCTCTTACAGGTCTTTTTGGGTGGCATTTTTTGTTTTCTCCATCTAACAACATGTTTTGAAGTCCAAGTCTAGATATTTTTAAACTATTGTCATATTCTTAAATCGGGAGTCTCGTGACCACGCATTCAGTTCGTCCTAGTTTCACTTATCCCATGAGAGGTGTTCATACTACTCACGGGATCGTTTGGGGTGTGTTTTAGGTTTTCGCCCTCTAAGGAAAGGTTTTCAAGCCTAAGTCCTGATATTTTCAAAATATCATCATATTATCAAACCAAGAGTCCGGTGACAAAGTGGTCAGTTCCTACGAGTTACATTGGTCTAGTGTGAGGTGTTCGTACTTCTCACGAGGCCATTTACGGGGTGTTTTCAGTTTTTGACCTCTAACGACATATTTTTAATCCCATGTCTTGATATTTTAAAAATATTGTCATATTATCAAACTGGGAGTACTGTAACAACGTGGTCAGTTCCTACGAGTTACAATGGTCCCGTGTGAGGTGTTCATTCCTCTCACGGGGTTGTTTGGGGGTGTTTTGGGTTTTTGCCCTCTAACGACATGCTTATAACCCTAAGTCTAGATATTTTTAAATTATCCTCATATTCTTAAACTTGGGGGACCGTGACCCTGTGATCAGTTCCAACGAATCACATTGGTCCTGAACGAGGTGTTAGTTCCTCTCACGGGGCCGTTTTTTTGGGGGGGTCTCCCTCTAACAGCATGTTTTGAAGCATAAGTCCAGATATTTTTAAACTATCCTCATGTTCTCAAACTAGACATCCCATGATCATGAATTCAGTTTTGCTAGTTACATTGGTCCCGTGCGAGGTGGTTGCGCTTCTCACGGGGCCGTTTGGTGGTGTTTAGGTTTTCACCCTCTAATGGCATGTTTTTAAGATCAAGTCTAGATATTTTAAAGTTACCACCATCGTTTTAAACCCGTGGTCCTGTAATCACGCAATCTGTTCCTACGAGTTACATTGGTCATGCGCGTGGTGTTCGTGCCTCTCATAAGGCCTTTTGTGGGGTGTTTTCCTTTTCCTCCAACTAACAGTATGTATTGAAGCCTAATTCTATATATTTTAAAGTTATAGTCACATTCTAAAATAGGGAGTAACATGACCACACTGTCATTTCTTTCTACATACGTTGGTCCCGTGAGAAGTGTTCGTGCCTCTCACGGGGCCATTTGAGGGATATTTTGGGTTTTTGATCGATAACGCATGTTTTGAAGCCCAAGTGTTGATATTTTAAAATTATCATCATATTGTAAAATCGAGATCCCGTGACCAAGTGGTCAATTTCTACGAGTTACATTGGTCCCCTGCGAGGAGTTCGTGCCTTTCACGAGGTCGTTTGGGAGGTGTTTTGAGTTTTTTTCCCTCTAACGACATGTTTTCAAACCTAAGTCCTGATATTTTCAAAATGTCATCATATTCTCAAACCAAGAGTCCCGTGACAAAGCGCCCAGTTGCTATGAGTTACATTGGTCCAATGTGAGGTGTTCGTGCTTCTCAAGAGGCCGTTTGGGGGGTGTTTTGGGTTTTCTCCCTCTAACAGAATGATTTTAAGCCTAAGTCTTGATATTTTCAAAATATCATCATATTTTCAAACCGAAAGTCCCATGACATCGCAATCCGTATCTGCGAGTTACAATAGTCTCGTGTGAGGTGTTCGTGCCTCTCACGGGGCCATTTGGGGGGGGGGGGGGGTGCTTTGGGTTTTCGCCCTCTAACGGCATGTTTATAAGACTAAGTCTAGATATTTTAAAATTATCCTCATATTCAAAAATTGGGGGCCCATGACCCTGTGATCAATTCCTACGAATTATGTTGGTCCCATGCAAAGTGTTCGTGTCCTCTCATGAGGCGGTTTGGGGGGGTTCAATTTTTCTCCCTCAAACAGCATGTTTTGAAGCATAAGTCTAGATATTTTTAAATTATCCTCACATTCTCAAATCGAGAGTCCTGTGACCACACATTTAGTTTCTGCTAGTCTCATTGGTCCCATGCGAGGTGTTCGTGCCTCTGACAAGGCTGCTTGGGGGGGGGGGGGGGTCTTTCTAGTTTTCACCCTCTAATGACTTGTTTTTAAGCCTAAGTCTAGATATGTCAAAGTTATTCACATATTCTAAAACTATAGGTCTTGTGACCATAAGGTCAACTCCTACAAGTTACATTGGCCCCTTGTGAGGTGTTCGTGCCTTTTATGGGGCCATTCGAGGGGTGTTTTGGGATTTCTCCCTCTAATAACATGTTTTGAAGCATAAGTCTAGATATTTTTAAACTATCCTCATCTTATCAAACCGGGTGTCCCGTGATCATGCATTCAGTTCTTGCTAGTTGCATTGGTCCAGTGCGAGGTGGTCGTGCCTCTCACGGAGTTGTTTGGGGGGTGTTTAAGTTTTCACCCTCTAACGACATGTTTTTAAGACCAACTCTATTTACTTTAAAATTGTCATCATATTTTTAAACTCGGGGTCCTTTAACCACACGTTCTGTTCCTACGAGTTACATTTTTCCCGTGCGTGGTGTTCGTGCCTCTCATAAGGCCGTTTATGGGCTGTTTTCCATTTCCTCCCTGTAATAGCATGACTTGAATCCTAAGTCTATATATTTTCAAATTATTGTCATATTCTAAAATCGAGAGTCCCGTGACCACATAGTCATTTCTTACTAGTTACGTTGGTCCTGTGTGAAGTGTGCCCGCCTCTTACGGGCCGTTTGGGGGATGTTTTGGGTTATTGATCGATAACGGCATGTTTTTAAGCCTAAGTGTAGATATTTTCAAATTATCACCATATTATCAAATCGGGGTTCTCGTGACCAAGCAGTCAGTTCCTACGAGTTACATTAGTTCCCTGTGAGCTGTCTGTGCCACTCATGGGGTCATTTGGGGGTGGGTGGGATTTTTTCCCTTTAACAAAATATTTTGAAGCCTAAGTCTAGATATTTTAAAACTACCATTATAATATAAAACTAGGAGTCCTGTGACCATCCATTCAGTTTCTCCTTGTTGCATTGGTCCCTTGCGAGGTGTTCGTACCTTTCACAGGGCTGTTTGGGGGTGTTTTGAGTTTTCACACTCTAACGGTATGTTTTTATACACATAGTCTATATATTTCATGTTATCGCGATATTCTCAAACTAGGGTCCTGTGATCACGGGGTTAGTCCCAGCTAGTTACATTGGCCTCGTGGGAGGTGTTCGTGCCTTTCATGGGGCCATTTGCAGGTTTTTTGGTTTTCTTCCTTTGACAATTTGTTTTTAATGATAACTCTATATATTTTGAAATTATCGTCACATTAAAAAATCGGGAGTCCCGTGACCACGTGATCAATTCCTACTAGTTACATTGGTCCGGTGCGAGGTGTTCGTGCCTCTTGAGGGGTCATTTTTTTATTTCACCCTCTAACGGTATTTTTTAAGCCTAAGTCTGGATATTTTCAATTTATCATCATATTCTCAAATCAGGGGTTACATGACCACGCAATCAGTTCCTACGAGTTAGATTGGTTCCATGCCACATGTTTGTGACTCTCATGGGGCCGTTTGGGGGTGTTCTCGGTTTTCATGCTCTGATGGCAAGTCTTGAAGCGTAAGCCTATATATTTTCAAATTATCATCATACTGTGAAACCGAGGGTGCCATGACCTAGCAGTCAGTTCCTACAAGTTATATTGGTCTCGCACGTGGTGTTCATTCCTCTCATAGGGCCGTTTGGGGGGGGGGGGGTGTTGGTTTTCACCCTCTAACATCATGTTTTTAAACCTAACTCTATAAATTTTAAAACTATCATCATATTCTAAAACTGGTAGTCCCAGGACCACTCATTCATTTCCTGTTTGTTGCATTGGTCCCTTGCAAGGTGTTCGTGCCTCTCACGGGGGAGTTTTTGGGTGGTGTTTTTTATTTTCTCCATTTAACAACATGTTTTGAAGTCTAAGTCTAGATATTTTCAAAATATCATCATGTTCTCAAACTAGGAGTCTCATGACCACTCATTCAGTTCCTCCTAGTTGCATTGGTCAAATGCAAGGTGTTCGTGCCTCTCACGGTTCAGTTTGGAGGGTGTTTTGGGTTTTCACTCTCTAACAGCATGTTTTGGAGTCTAATTCCTAGTTTTCTAAAATTATGGTCATATTCTTAAACCGGAGGTCCAGTGACCACACGATCAGTTCTTGCCTCCCACGGGGACATTTGTGGGGTGTTTTAGGTTTTCACCATCTAACGATACATTTTTGGACTAAATCTAGATATTTTCAAATTATCATCATATTCTCAAAGCGACAGTCCCGTGACCACGCGGTTAGTTCTTGCGAGTTACATTGGTTCCATGCAAGTGTTCGTGCCACTCACGGGCTATTTATGGGGGTTTTGTTTCTTCGCCTTCTAACGGCATGTCTGAAAGATAAGTCAAGATATTTTCATATTATCATCATATTCTCAAACTGAAAGTCTCATGACCATGCAGTTAGTTCATACGAGTTACATTGGTCCCATTCAAGGTGTTCGTGACTCTCATGGGGCCATTTGTGGGGTGTTTTTAGTTTTCACCATCTAACGACATGTTTTTAAGCCTAATTTTAGATTTTTTCAAATTATCAAATTATTTTCAAATCAAGGGTACCGTGACCATGTAGTTACTTCCTATGAGTTACATTGGTCCAATACGAGGTGTTCGTGCCTCTCACGGGGCCATCTGGTGGGTGTTTTGGCTTTTTGTCCTCTAACAGCATGTTTTGAACCATAAGTCCAGATATTTTAAATAATCTTCCTATTTTCAAATCGAGTGTCTCGGGATCACACGATTAGTTCCTACAAGTTACACTTGTGTCTTGTTAGGTGTTCATGCCTTTCACTAGGACGTTTGGGGGGTGTTTTGGGTTTTTTCCCTCTAAGGGAATGTTTTCAAGCCAGAGCTTAGATATTTTCAAATTATCATCATATTCACAAATCGGGAGCCCCGCGACCACGCAGTCAGTTCATATGAGTTACACCATGGTCTAGTGCGAGGTGATCGTGCCTCTCACGAGGTCATTTAGTTTTCTTTTGGGGTTTTGCCCTCTAATGACATGTTTTGAAGCCGAGGTCTATATAATTTAGAATTATTATCGCCTTCTAAAATCGTGGTCAGCTCTTGTTACTTACTTTGGTCCTGTACGAGGTGTTGGTGCATCTCATGGAGCAATTTGCGGGGGTGTTTTATTTTTTCACCCAACAATGGCTTGTTTTTAAGCGTAAGTCTAAATACTTCCTAATTATCATCATATTATCAAACCGTGGGTCCTGTGATAACTTGATCACTTCCTAGGAGTTACATTGGTCTCGTGTGAGGTGTTTATGCCACTCACAGGGCCGTTTACGGGTGTTTTGCGTTTTCTCAATCTAATAACCCATTTTGAAGCCTAAGTCTAGATATCTTCAAACTACCATCATATTATTAAATCGAGATTCGAATGATCATGCATTCTCTTCTTGCTATTTGCATTGGTCCCATGCGATTTGTTCGCGCCTCTCACGGAGCCTTTTGGGGCGTGTTTTGGGTTTTCACCCTCTAACAGCATATTTTGAAGTCTAAGTCTAGATATTTTCAAATTAAGGTCATATTCTTAAATCAGAGGTCCCGTGACCACGCGATCAGTTCCCGCTAGTTACATTGGTCCTGTTGGAGGTATTCATGCCTCGTACGAGTCCGTTTGTGATTTTTTTTGGGTTTTCACCCTCTAATGATATGTTTTAGGGCTACGTCTAGATATTTTCAAATTATCATTACATTATCAAATCGGGGGTTTCGTGATCACGCGGTCAGTTCCAGCGAGTTATAACGGTCCTGTGCGAGGTTTTCGTTCCTCTCACAGGGCCATTTAGGTTGTATTTTGTGTTTTCACCCTCTAACATCATGTTTTTAAGACCTAGTTTTGATATTTTCAAGTTATCATAGTATTGTGAAAGTAGAGGCCCTGTGACCACACGGGCTGGTCCTTCTAATTCATTGGTCCCGTGCGAGATGTTCGTGCCTTGCACGGGGTTTCTTGTTGGGTGTTTTGGGTTTTCACCCTGTAATATCATGTTTTTAAGCCTAAGTCTATATCTTTTCTAGTTATCATCATATTCTCAAACCGGGGTACCCGTGACCACGCGATCGGTTCCTACGAGTTACATTGGTCCGATGCGAGGTGTTCGTTCCTCTCACGGGGACGTTTGGGGTGTGTTTGGATTTTATCCCTCTAACAACATGTTTTGAAGCCTAAGTCTTCATACTTTTAAACTATCATCATATTCTCAAACCAAGGGTCATGTGACCACGCGGTCAGTTCCTACGAGTTACATTGATTTTGTGTGAGGTGTTCATTCCATTTACGAGGCTGTTTATGGGGTGTTTTGGGTTTTTAAAATTACCGTCACGTTCTAAAATCGAGAGTCGCATGACCACGCAGTCAGTTCCTGTGCGAGGTGTTCATGCCTCTCACATGGCCCTTTGGGTGGTGTTTTGTGCTCTTGGCTGATAACGGCATGTTTTAAACCTAAGTCTAGATATTTTCAAATGATCATCATATTGTCAAACTCGGGGTCCCATGACCATGCGTTCAGTTCCTATGAGTTACATTGGTCCCGTGCGAGGTGCTTGTGCCTCTCACGGTGTTGTTTTTTGTTTTTTCCTTTTAACTACGTGTTTTGAAGTCTAAGTCTAGATATTTTCAAATTATCGTCATATTATCAAACTGGAGGTTTTGTGACCACCCGGTCAGTTCCTTCCAGTTACATTGGTCCCGTTCAAGGTGTCAGTACCTCGCAGGGGCCGTTTGTGGGGTGTTTTGGGTTTTTGTCCTATAATAATATGTTTTTAGGCCTACGTCTAGATATCAAATTATCTTCATTCTCAAAGGGGTTCTGTGACCATGTCGTTAGTTCCTACGAGTTACATTGGTCCCATGCGAGTTGTTCGTGACTCTCACGGGGCTGTTTGGGATGTTTTTAGTTTTGACCCTCTAACATCATGTTTTTAACGCTAAATATAAATATTTTTATATTATCGTCATAATTTAAAACCGGGGGTATGGTGACCACGATTCTGTTCCTTCTTGTTACATTAGTCCCCTGCGAGAAGTCCATGCCCCTCATGGGGTCGTTTGGGTGGTGTTTTTATTTTTCACCCTCTAACAGCATGTTTTTAGACTAAGTCTATATCTTTTCAAGTTATCATCATATTCTCAAGGAGGGGGTTCCGTGACCATGATGCCTATTCCTATAAGTTTCATTTGTCCTAAACCAGATGTTCATGCCTCTCACAATGTCATTTGGGGGGTGTTATTTTTTTTCCCTCTAACGGCGTGCTTGGAAGCCTAAGTCTAGATATTTTCAAATTATTATGATAATATCAAAACGGAAGTCTCGTGACCACGTAGTCAGTTCCTACTAATTACATTGGTCTCGTTCGAGGTGTTAGTGCCTCGTACGGGGGCATTTATGGGGTGTTTTGGGTTTTCACCATTTAGCAACATGTTTTTTGGCCTAAGTCTAGATATTTTCAAATTATCATCATTCTCAAACTGGGGGTTCTATGACCATGTCGTCAGTTCCTACGAGTTACATTGGTCCCATGCGAGTTGACATGACTCTAATGGAGCCGTTTGAGTTTTCACCCTTTAACATCATGTTTTTAACCCTAAACATAGATATTTTCATATCATCATTATAATCTCAAACTGGAATACCGTGACCACGATGTCAGTTCCCGCTTGTTACATTGGTCCCATGCAAGGTGTTCGTGCCTCTTACGGGGAAGTTTGGGGTGGTGTTATTGGTTTTATCCCTCTAACGGCATGTTTTTAAGCATAAGTCTATATATTTCAATACTATCATCATATTCTCAAACTCAGAGTCCCGTGACCATGCTGTTAGTTCCTGTGAGTTACATTCGTCCAGTGCGAGCTATTCATGGCTCTCACGTTGCCATTTTGGGGGATGTTTTGGGTTTTTTCCCTCTAAAAAAATGTTTTAATCCTAACTCTATATATTTCAAATTATCATCATATTCTCAAACCCGGGGTCTCGAGACCACATGATCAGTTTTTATGAGTAACATCAATCTCGTGCTGGTGTTCGTGTTTTTCATGTGGCCGTTCAGGGGTGTTTTGGGTTTTCACCCTCTAAGGGAATGTTTTGAAGCCTAAGTCGAGATAGTTTCAAATTATAGTCATATTCTCAAACTGGAAGTCCCATGACCACCCGACTAGTCTCTTCTATTTACATTGGCCCAACGTGAGGTGTTAGTGCTCGCACGGGCCGTTTGTGGGGTGTTTTGGGTTTTCACCCTCTAACGACATGTTTTAGGCCTCAGTCTAGATATTTTTAAATTATCATCGTAGTCTCAAAATTTGGGTTCCGTCATCACGCGGTCAGTTCCTACGAGTTACATTGGTCCCATTTGAGGTGTTCGTGCCTCTCATAGGGTCGTCCAGGGCGTGTTTTGAGTTTTCACCCTCTAACAACATCTTTTTAAGACTCAGAAGAGATATTTTTTAATTTTCAACATGTTCTCAAACTGGGGGCCCCTTGATCATGTGGTCATTCCTGATAGTTATATTGGTCTCGTGCGAGGTGTTCATGCCTCTCACGGGGCCATTTAGGGGGTGTTTTCATTTTTTACCCTCTAACAACATGTTTTTAAGCCTGATTCTATATCTTTTCAAGTTATCACAATATTCTCAAATAGGGTGTCCCGTTACCATGTAATCAGTTCCAGCGAGTTACATTGGTCCAGTACGAGGTGTCCATGCCTCTCACGGGGTCGTTTGGGGGATGTTTTGGTTTTCGGCCTCTAACCTCATGTTTTGAACCCTAAGTCTCAATATTTTCAAACTATCATCATATTCTCAATCCGGGGTCTAGTAACCATGCATTCAGTTCCTGATAGTTGCATTGGTCCCATGCGAGGTGTTGGTACCTCTCACGGGGCCGTTTGGGGGGTCGTTTAAGGTTTTCACCCTTTAACAACATGTTTTCAATCCCAAGTCTAGATATTTTTAAATTATCAACATATTCTAAAACAGTGGGTCTCATGACCATATGGTCATTTCTTGCGAGTTACATTGGTACCATGCAAGGTGTTCGTGCCTCTTATGGGGACGTTTTTCATTTTCTCCCTCTAACTGCATGTTTTTAAGCATATCTCTACATATTTTAAAACTATCATCATATTCTCAAACTGGGAGTCCCATGACCTTGCATTCAGTTCCTGCTTGTTGCATTCATCCCATGCAAGGTGTTTTTTTTTTCACGGGTTCGTTCAGGTGACTTTTTGGGTTTCCTCCCTCTAACGGCATGTTTTCAAGCCTAAGTCTAGATATTTTCAAATTATCATCATATTCTAAAATCTCGTGACCACACGGTCAGTTCCTGCGAGTTACATTGGTCTAGTGCGAGCTGTTTGTGGCTCTCACGGGGCCATTTTGGGAGTATTTTAGGTTTTCTCCTTCTAACATAATGTTTTAATCCTAAGCCTATATTTTTCAAATTATTGCAATATTCTTGAACTGAGGGTCTCGTGACCACACGGTTAGTTCCTATAAGAAACATTGGTCCTATATGAGGCGTTCATGCTTCTCACGTGGTTATTTGGGTGGTGTTTTCGGTTTTCCCCCTAAGGGCATGTGTTGAAGCCTAAGTTGAGATGTTTTCAAATTTTCATAATATTATAAAAATGGGAGTCCTGTGACCACGCGGACAGTTCTTGCTACTTACATTGATTCCGTACGAGGTTTACATGCCTCTCATAGGGCCATTTGTGAGTTGTTTGTGGTTTTTGCGTTCTAATGTCATATTTTTAAGCCTTAGTCTAGATATTTTCAAATTATCCTTATATTCTCAAATTGGGGGTCCCCTGACCACGCGGTTAGTTCCTGCGAGTTACACGGGTCTCGTGCAAGTGTTCGTGCCTTTCGCGGGGCCGTTTGAGGGGTATTTTGTTTTTCTGCCCTCTAATGCCATGTGTTGAAGCCTAAGTCTAGATATTTTCAAATGATCATCATATTCTCAAATTTGGAGTCCCATTACCACGCAGTATGCTCCTATGAGTTACATTGGTACCATGCAAGGTGTTCGTGCCTTTCACGAGGCCATGTGTTTTTTTAGGTTTTCACCCTCTAACAACATATTTTGAATCCTATGTCAAGATATTTTCTGATTATTGCCATATTTTCTAAATGGGAGTTTTACCACCGCATGGTCATTTCCTGCGAGTTACATTGGTCTCATGTGAGGTGATCGTGCCTCTCTCGGGGCTGTTTGGGGCTGTTTTCGGTTTTTTTCCCTCTAACAACATGTTTTGAAGCCTAAATCTAGATATTTTTAAACTATCATCGTATTTTCAAACTGAGAGTCCTCGTGACCATGCATTTAATTCTTGATAGTTACATTGGTCATGTACGAGGTGTTCGTGCCTCTCATAGGGCCGTTTGGGGAGTGTATTATTTTTTCACCCTCTAACGGCATGTTTATAGACAAACTCTAGATATTTTCAAATTATCGTTATAATATCAAACCGGAGGTCCCATGACCACGTGGTCAGTTCCTGTTTTGTAGGTTGGTCTCGTTCGAGGTGTTCATGCCTCTCACGAGGCCGTTTATCGGGGATTTTGGGTTTTTACCCTCTAACGACATGCTTTTAGGCCTAAGTATATATATTTTCAAATTATTGCCATATTCCCAAATCGGGGGTTTCCTTACCATGCGTTAGTTCCTATGTGTTACATTGGTCCCGTGCGAGATGTTCTGCCTCTCACGGGGCCATTTGGGCAGTGTTTTGAGTTTTCAGCCTCTAATGGCATGTTTTTAAGCCTAAGTATAGATATTTTCAACTTATCATCTCATTCCCAAACTAGGAGTCCCGTGACCACGTAATCAATTCCTACTAGTTACATTGGTCTCTTACGAGGTGTTTGTGCTTCGCACGGGGCCATTTTGGGGGGAGGGTATTTTCACCCTCTAACAACATAATTTTAAGCCCAAATGAATATCCTTTCAAGTTTGTCATATTCTTGAACTGTGGTCCCGTGACCACACGATCAGTTCCTACGAGTTACATTGGTCCCATGAGAGGTCTTCGTGCCTCTCATGGGGTCATTTGGTGGGTGTTTGAGTTTTCTCCCCTAACAAAAGGTTTTGAAGCCTAAGGCTAGATATTTTAAAACTATCATCATATTCTAGAACTAGGAGTCGTGTGATCATACATTCATTTCCTTCTAGTGGCATTGGTCCAATGCGAGGTGTTTGGGACTTTCATGGTGCCGATTGGGGAGTGTTTTGTTTTTTCCCCTCTAATAGCATGTTTTAATCCTAAGTCTATTTCTTTCAAATTATTATCATATTCACAAACTCGGGGGTCTTGCGATCACGTGGTCAGTTCCAACGAGTAACATTGGTTCAGTTCGAGGTGTTCGTGCTTCTCACGTTGCTGTTTGGGGGTGTGTTTTAGGTTTTCTCCCACTAAGGGGAATGTTTTAAAGCCTAAGTTGAGATATTTTCAAATTATCACCATATTCCCAAATTAGGAGTCCCGTGACCACACGATCATCTCCTTCTAATTACATTGGTCCTGCGCGAGTTGGTCATGCATCTCAAAGGGACGTTTGGGGGGGGGGGGGGGTTCATTTTTGAAATCTTATGGCATGTTTTAAGACTTAGTTAAGATATTTTTAAATTATCATCATGTTCTCAAATCGGGGGTCCCGTGACCACACGATCAGTTCTTGCGAGTTACATTGGTTCTGTGCAAGTGCTTGTGCCTCTCACGGGGCCATTGTTGGGGGGGGGGGGGGGTTGTTTTACTCTCTCTAACGGCATGTATTGAATCCTAAGTCTAGGTTTTTTCCAATTATCATCATATTCTCAAACAGGTAGTCCCGTGACCACACAGCTAGTTCGTGCGAGTTACATTGGTTAGACGCGAGGTGTTCATGCCTCTCACGGGGCCATTTGGTGGATATTTTGGGTTTTCGCTCTCCAACGGCATGTTTTTAAGACCTAGAAAAAATATTTCCAATTATCATCAAATTGTCAAAGTGAGGGTCGCGTGACCATGTGGTCATTTCCTATGAGTTGTATTGATCCCATGCGAGGTGTTCGTGCCTCTCACGTGACCGTCTGGGGGGTGTATTAGTTTTTTTTACCTCTAACGACATATTTTGAAGCCTAACTCTAGATATTTTTAAACTATTGTAAAATTCAAAAAACTGGAGTACCGTGACCACGCGATCAGTTCATACGAGTTACGCTGGTCTCGTGTGAGGTGTTTGTGCCTCTCACGGGGCCGTTTGGGTGTTGTTTTGTGTTTTTTCCCACTAATGTCATGTTTTAAAGTTTAGTCTAGATATTTTTAAATTATCATCATATTCTCAAACCGGGGGTCCTGTGACCACTCATTTAGTTGCTGCGAGTTACATTGGTTCGGCACAAGTGCTCGTGCCTCTCACCGAGCCATTTGGGGGTTGTTTTGGGTTTTCTCCCTCTAACAGCATGTTTTAAAGCCTAAGTCTGGATATATATTTAAATTAATGCCACATTGTAAAATAAGGAGTCCCATGACCACACAGTGAGTTCCTGGTAGTTATATTAGTCCCGTGTGAGGTGTTTGTGCCTCTCACGGGTCCGTTTGAGGTGTGTTTTGGGTTTCGCCCGATAATGGCTTATTTTTAAGTTTAAGTCCATATATTTTGAAATTAACAACATATTCTCAAATCGAGGGTCTTGTAACCACGTGATCAATTCCTAAGAGTTACATTGGTCTCGTGCGAGGTGTTCGTGCCTCTCACGAGGTCGTTAGGGTGTGATTTGGATTTTCTCCCTTTAACAGGATGTTTTGAAGCCTAAGTCTAGTTATTTTCAAACAATCATCATATTCTTAAACCGAGAGTCCCATACCCACACATTCAGTTCTTACTAGATAGTTTTTTAAACTACAACGTGTTCTTGCCTCTCACGGGGCTGTTTGGGTCTTGTTTTTTTCCCCCTCTAATGGCATGTCTTGAAGCCTAAGACTAGATTATTTTCAAATTATCATCATATTCTCAAACTGGTTATCCCGTGACCACGTAGTCAGTTTCTACTAGTTACATTGGTCCCATGCAAGGAGTTCCTGCCTCTAAATGGGCCGTTTTGGGGGTGTTTTAAGTTTTCACCCTCTAATGGAATGTTTTAAGCCTAGCTGTAGATATTTTCAAGCTATCATCAGATTCCCAAACCCTGAGTCACATGACGTGATGAGTTCCTGCTAGTCACATTGGTCCCGTTCAAGGTTTTCTTGCCTCTCAAGGGGCCATTTGGGAAGTGTTTTAGGTTTTATCCCTCTACCACAATGCTTTTAAGATTAAGTCTTTATCCTTTAATGTTTTTCATATTCTCAAACCATGGTCCCATTACCATGTAATTAGTTCATATGAGTAACATTAGTCCCGTGCAAGGTGTTAATTCTTCCCACGTGGCTGTTTGGTGCGTGTTTTTAGTTTTTTCCCTCTAACAACATGTTTTGAAACCTAATCCTAGATGTTTGAAAACAATCTTTATATTATCAAACTGGAAGTCCCTTGATCACATGATTAGTTACTTCTAGTTACATTGGTCCCGCGCGAAGTGTTTATGCCTCTCAGAGGGCCGTTCAGAGAGTGTTTGTGGTTTTTCCCCTCTAATGGCATGTCTTAAGATTTAGTCTAGATATTTTCAAATGATCATCATATTCTCAAACTCGAGTCTCATGACCACGTAGTGAGTTCATTCTAGTTACATTGTTCCGGCACAAGTGCTCGTGCCTCTCACCGAGCCGTTTGGGGGGTGTTTTTGCTTTTCGCCCTCGAACAACATGTCTTGAAGCCTAAATCTAAATATTTTCAAATTATCATCAAATTTTCAAATTGATGGTCCCGTGACCATGTTGCCATTTCCTTTTAGTTACATTGGTCCCATGCGATGTATACCTGATTCTCACGAGGCCATCTGGGGGGTGTTTTGGGTTTTGCCCCCTAATGGCATGTTTTTAAGACAAAGTCCAAATATTTTATAATTAACATCATATTCTTAAACCCTCAGTCTCGTGACAATGAGGTTTGTTCCTACGAGTTACATTGTTCCCGTGTGAGGTGTTCGTGCCTCTCACAGGGCCCTCTGGGTGGTGTTTTGAGTTTTTTTCCTTATAACGACATATTTTTAAGCCTAAGACTACATATTTTCAAATTATCATCATATTATCAAACTGGGAGTCCTGTGAACTCGCAGTCTATTCATACGATATACATTGGTCCTATACGAGGTGATCGTGCTTCTCATGAGGCCGTTTGGTGAGTGTTTTGGGTGTCTGCCCTCTAACTACAAGTTTTAAAGCCTAACTATATATATATTTTTTTAAATATTCATCAAATTTTAAAATTCGGAGTCCCATGACCACGCAATGAGTTCCTGCTAATTTCATTTGTCCCGCGCGAGGGTTCACGCCTCTCACGAGGTTGTTGGGTGTATTTTGGGTTTTCTCCCGATAATGCCTTGTTTTTAATCCTAAGTTAAAATATTTTAAAATTATTGTCATATTATCAAATTGGAGGTCTTGTGACCATGCGGTCATTTCCTAAGAGTTACATTGGTCCCGTGCGAGGTGTTCGTGCCTCTCACGTTGCGGTTGGGAGGGTGATTTGTGTTTTCTCCCTCTAACTGCATGTTTTGAAGCCTATGTCTGGTTATTTTTAAAGTACCATCATATTATTAAATTGGGAGACCCATGACCACACATTCAGTTCCTTTTAGTCGCATTGGTCCAATGCGAGGTGTACTTGCTTCTCACATGGCTGTTTGGAGGGTGTTTATGTTTTTCCCTCTAATGGCATGTTTTCAATCCTAAGTGTATATTTTTTAAAATTATTGTAATATTCTCAAATCGGGAGTCCCGTGACCACGCGATTAGTTTTTGCGAGTTACATTGGTCCAATGCGAGCTATTCGTGCCTCTCACATGGCTGTTTGGTTGGTGTTTTTAGTTTTTTCCCTCTAAGGGAATGTTTTGAATCCTAAGTCGAGATATTTTCAAATTATCATCATATTCTTAAATCGGCAGTCGCATGTCAACGTATTCAGTTCCTTCTACTTGCATTGGTCCCGTGCGAGGTGTCCGTCCCTCTCATGAGACCGTTTATAGGGAGATTTTGGGTTTTTCCCTCTAACAACATCTAAAACCTAAGTCTAACGGTTTTCAAACTATCGTCATATTCTTAAATCGGGAGTCCCGTGACCACGTATTTAGTTCCATCTAGTTGCATTGGTCCCGTGTGAGGCGTTCATGCCTCTCACGAGACTGTTTGGGTTTTTTTTTTTTTTGCGCTCTAACTAAATGTCTTGAATCGTAATTCAAGATAATTTTCAAATTATTATCATATTATTAAACTGGAAGTCTCGTGATCATGCATTGAGTTCCTGTTAGTTTCATTGGTCCCATGCGAGCTGTTCTTGCCTTTCATGGGGTTGTTTGTGTGCGATTTTATATTTTTTTCCTTTAATGGCATGCCTTGAAGTCTAAGTTAAGGTTTATTCAATTTGAGGTCATATTCTTAAATCTGAGGCCCCGTGACAATGTGATCGGTTCCTGCTAGTTACATGGGTCATGTTCGAAGTATTTGTGCCTCGCACGGGGTCATTTGTGGGGTGCTTTGTCTTTTCACCTTCTAGTATTAGTTTTTTACGCCTAACTCTAGATTTTTTAAAATTATCATCATATTATCAAAGTGGGGGTTCCATGACCATGAGACTAGTTCCTGCGAGTTACATTGGTCTCCTATGAGGTGTTCGTGCCTCTCTCGAGGCCATTTAGGGGGTGCTTTGAATTTTCACCCTCTAATGATATATTTTAAGACCAACTCTAGAGAGTTTCAAATTATCGTTATATTCTCAAATCGGAGCTTCCGTGACCATGTCGTCAGTTCTTGTTGTGTATATTGGTCCCCTTCGGGGTGTTCATGCCTCTCATGAGGCCGTTTATCAGGTGTTTTAGGTTTTCACCCTCTAACGACTAGTTTTTAGGCCTAACTCTAGATATTTTCAAATTATTATCATATTCTCAAATCGGGAGTCCCGTGACCATGCGGTCAGTTCCTGCTAGTTAGATTGGTCCTATGCGAGGTGTTCATGCCTCTTATCGGGCCGTTTGGGAGGTGTTTTGGGTTTCCACCCTCTAACGGAATTCTTTTAAGCCAAAATCTATATCCTTTCAAATTTTTCATATTCTCAAATCGTGGTCCAGTGACCACGCGATCAGTTCCTATGAGTTATGTGGTGACAATTAAGTTTAGCACAAAATAACAAGAAAAGGCAACCACTAGAACAAAATAAAGAAAATAAGGAATGACAATCACACAACACAAGATTTACATGGTCCAGCAAGAATGCCTACGTCCACGGTGGTGCTCTCAATATTATTTCTCGTTAATTCGGGAATTATTTTACAGGAAAAATAAAGCATGCCCTTTTCCCCGGGCGAAGGGTTTGTTATATATATGTTATTTCGGAGAGTGGAGGAGTGGGAATCCCTCACGTTAGCCCACAATCCCAAGGATATCTATGAAGAGAGATTTTAGGAACTGACTGGGTCAAAACTAATTTGGTTGAGGCATGCGGCCTTTGGACTTTGGGACGCATTTGATTGGGCCTCTCGTCTGGGCCCAAGTGACAAATCGAGGTACCCACAATTGCCCCTAAAATTTTTGGGTCACAATTTGGGCTCAATAATTTTAAATGATTAGTCTTAATGGCATTTTTATTATTCCTTCCATACTTTTGAACTGAAGTGCCCTTCCCAAACTGATTTAGGCAGCAGATTGCCTCATTTCTAGTTCATGATGATTAGAAAGGTTTAAATCCTTTTAGAGAGGTCATTTCTCGAATCGTCACTTTTCATATCTCATCACATTATCTCAATCTCTTGAAGCTCTCACTGTAGCCATTTTTATTCTCAGGTCTCCTCTTCCATTTCTAAGCTTTTTTCATCATCCCTGCTTGTGGTTTTGCCTCGTCTCAAGCTGACTCTTACATCGTAAGCTCTTCTTACTTTATCTTTTTCTATTTTTTATTGGAATTTCTTCATATCTGCTACTAGGGTTTTTCTTTTCCGATGGCTAAAGTAGGCAATAGGTCGATAGCTAAATTTACGAAATACTATAATATTCCAAACTGGGTGGACATTGAGTGTGTCCCTATCCCTCATAATGTCAGAGAAGTTGAGGATGGTCACATGATCCATGTTCTCTTGTTGTCCCAGAGGGGTCTTACTTTCGCCCCAAATAATTTGTTTTTGCACTTTTTTGGTTACTTTAATATAGTTCATGCACAATGCTTGCCCAATGTCTGGAAAATCGTCAATGGTGTCCATAGAATAAATCAGCTTTATGGCACCAACTTAGGGCTTACTGAAATCTACTTCTGCTATTATCTTTCGCGAACAAGCTCTAGTCTTTTGTAACTCAAGGCTAGGAGTCCTGATAGGTTACTGGTAGTAAATCAACTTGATTCCCAGAAGGACTATTAGCATGAGGGTTTTATTGCTAAAAATTGGCAGATCCCTCCCGATACTAAGGGGTCGAAGTCTGGGAGATTTGTGATTACCTTTTATGGGGAGGAGTACATAGGTGGGCTTAGTCCCTTTCTGCTAATTGATCCTCTATTTTGTGTGATTTTTCTTATATTTTCCTCTATTTCTTTTTAGCAAAGATAAAGAACTAGGAGCCTGCTCTCAGTGAGATTAGAGCCACTGAGTTGGTCAAAGTTGGGAAAATTAGGGAGCTTTTGGCTGACGGTGAACACCCTCGATCAGCAACATTCCTTATGAAATACAAGAATGTTGAGTCCACTTTTATCGTGCGACCTGTGGATAGCATATCATCATAGAGGTTGTCATCGATCCCATCTAATTGGATGAGGAAGAAAGCAGCTCTGGTGAGGAGAGCGAGGGTGCTAACAGGGACGGTGCTGGAGGTAATTCCAGTGGGGAGAGCTCTGGTGGTGAAGAATCTTCCAACTCAAAAGAGGTTTCACAGGATCAAGAGTCTTAGAGTGAATCAAGTAGTTATAGCGAGGAAGATATGGCTCTTCCTAGGAAGAATCTAATTCGAGATAATGATGATGATGATGATGTGCTTTTGTCTCACCGATCGAAGAAGCAGAAGTCTGGCAGTGGGGATACTGCCACTGGTTCTCAGTCTGCTTCTCATGATCAGGAGAAGAAGAAGAGATAGGATAATCTGCTGAGAGAGAGGGAGAGAAACAAGGAAAAGGAGAAAAAGGTGGAGGAGAGAAAAAGAGCTGAGAAGGAGAGGAAAGAGAGAGAAGAGGAGAAGAGGAGAGAAGAGGTAAGGATAAAGGTGGGGTAAGCTATTATTCCTGTATCTTCTTTTCCTGAGGGGGCTTTTGTTTCCCTGTCTCCTCAGCTGGCTCCTACACTGCTCAAAAGAGAAATTTTGTGAACTGATCATCAGAAAGCGATGGGGATTGACCAGTTAGCTCTATCGCAGAGGCGATGAGCTAGTAAGGAAGAATGCTGAGCTAGAGGCCAACTTGAAAGCTACTGATGCTGCCCAAAATTCTTCCTATCTTTCTGTTATTAAGGCCAATAAAGCAAAGGAGGTGGCGACTAAGGATCTTGAGGAGTTGAGTCAGTCCTATGACTTGGCCTGCTCGAGCAAGCTAGCCGTGGTGGAGTAGAATAGGGTGCTCACAGAAAAGGTGAAGAAGGTGAAATCCGAGGCTGATACCTTTAAGGAAAGCTCATATAATGTCGGATGGACAGTATATGAGGATGCTGATGTTCAGATTGCTTATATAAGCCATTTGAACTTCAAGAAGGGTTGGAACAAGGCTCTCTTAGATGTAGAGGTGGATATTGACTCCCCATTTTTTGACAAACATGATCCTGGCCCTAAGCCTGTTGTGGATGAGGCACCTGTTCCTACTGTCAGTGTAGGTGTTCCTGTTGCCCAGAGTACCGCTGCAGAAGTGCCCCTCAACCAGGGAATGACAACTGCTTCGTCTGAGGGAGGTGCGCCTAGGGCTGCTGCATACAAGGGGAAGCAACCAGTGATCTCAAAGCAAACATAGGTTGCTAGCTAGATTTTCCTAGAGAACTTATTGTACTATTTGCTTTTGTTATTCTTTTTGTTCTTTCACTGATGTACTTGGAACCTTTTCTTTAATGAAATAAAATATTTTTCCATTCTGCATACTGATTTCTTTGCTCTTTAATGCTTGTATGGATTGTAGCTGATTGATGTTGATGAATATATATATGCTACTTCTCAACTGGGAAAAATTGTTGGTCCTGATGTGATAAATCAAGTTTGTAGGGCTTTCGTGAATATTTGCAAATCCCTTAGTTCAAGGAATAAGTATTATAAGGACCAGTCAGAGCTCATTGACAATCTGATGGACAGGCTCCAAGAGATGGAGGAAATAGGTGCTTCTGTATAAGAAGAGGTGGATGCTCTGAAGGAAAGGCTCGTATATGCCTCGGAGGTTAATCAATTAGAGAGCTACTTCAGCAAGAGAAAGAATGTCTGAGGCAAAAAGTTTCACGACTGCGGGAGAATACGCCTAGCATTAATCCTCAGGTTCTATGTGGTTCCTCGTAATTGAATCGATGGAGATCTGGTGCAGATGCCCGTGGTTCAACTAGGAAGATTGATGAGCTTCGAGGAGACATTCGCTGAGCAGACGTGATAGATGCTAGGATCTAAAGAGTTGTTACATTGCTGAGGCATCTATTCAAGAAAGGTCCTCGACGAGTGTGTGTTTATGGTTATGATCAGGGTTGGACAGATGCTCTCACGAGTTTGATCGAGGCCGAAGAGCTATCCTTCATTAGGGGATGGTTAAATGCTCTCAGGGAGGTGAAGGTACCCAGGAACTCAGTACTCTGGTATCGTCATGAGATCTCCCCTTCGACTCTGATGCCCAACCCTTTCAAGATGGACGACCAATGGGTCCCTATAGACGCTATCCCCAGGAAGCTACTAGAGACATATGCAAATGAAGATGAGGAAGAATTAACTCCTCACCCGGATGATGATCGAAGAGCGCAAGTAGCTGATTATCTTGCTTAGAGGCCTAATCCTCTTTATGATTTATTTAATTCAATGTAACTCATTGTAAATGTAATAAAGTAATAAAATATTTATGTTTTAGGCGATTCGCCCACTAAACATGTATATTGTGTTTTCTACTTCATTGATTTTTTAACTATCTTGTGCTCTTCTTAGCCGTCTAGAGTTGTTTTATTGAGTGAATGTCCTCCCAGTCCAGTATGCTTATAAGATACCATTCTGCCCCACTTTACGTTGTAGGTTTTGTCATCACACCCCCTTAGGCCTAAGTGTGGCAATGATGAGGACACACCTGGCGCTGGATGTTCTATCCGAGAAGGTTTTTGAGCCAAACCTTATTTGGCGACCAACCTGAGTTGACCGAGCTACCTAAGGATCCCCTGTAGGGCTTCATATATTGTCATGGGCAATGTTAGGAGATTTTTCGTGCTTCATAAAAAAACTTAAGGAGGGTAACACCCTGCTTTTATATGTTGAGTAGGACACTTATCGCTTGGAAAGGATGTGCACATTATAAAGTTCATCATAAAAAATGAACACTTCATAGAATGCCACTCCTAAATAATCTTTTATTTAACCAAAAAATAATGAAAAATGAATTGCCAATTTCAACAATGTAATAAAAGACCAATATAGAAAACTAGAAGCATTATTTATTTCGGTTGGTTGCGTTCCAAGCTTGGGGTATCTCCCTACCCTCCAGCATTTCTAACTGATAGGCTCCTTGCAGGTTATCTCTTGTCACCTTGAATGGTCCCTCCCAGTTTGGACCTAGCTTGCCATCTGATGTTTTTACTGCATTGCCAAGAACTTTCCTTAGAACTTAGTCCCCAACCTCGAATGTTCTTGGATTGACTTTTTTGTTATAGTGCTTTGCTAGCTGTTGCTGATAGCCCGCTAGTTTCACTTGAGCTAGTTCTCTTCGTTCCTTATCCAGGTAAAGTTCAGCGAGTAATGCTGCATCGTTCTGGCCTTGGTCGACCAGGGTGGACCTCATGGTGGGGAGGCCAGCTTCCAAGGGAATGATTGCCTCCATACCATATGTTAGTGCGAATGGTGTTTCCCCAGTTGCTCGTCATAGGGTAGTGCGGTTATCCTATAGAATATGTGGCTGCTCTCTCACCCATGCCCATTTGGTTCACTCTAATCATTTCTTCAATCCATCAATCACTTTTTTGTTGGAAGATTTAGCTTATCCATTTCTCTGAGAATATGATACCAAGCTGAAATGGTGCCTGATCCTATGGTCGCTGTAGAAACTCCGAAAGAGATCACTCTCGAACTGCATTCCGTTATCAGTGATGATGGTCCTAGGGATCGCAAAGGGAGTAATTATGTTCTTCCATACGAATCTCATCATATCTGCGTCTCTAATTTTTGCCAGTGGCTCCGTCTCAATCCATTTGGTGAAGTAGTCTGTCGTGACCAACATATACTTGCGATTACCGATAGTGGTAGGAAGAGGGACCACGATGTCCATTCCCCATTAGGCCAAAGGCCAGGGGCTAGTAACTAATTTTAGGTCACTAGGAGGTTGGTGAACCATAAGAGCGTGTAGTTGACATTTCTCTCACCTCCGAGCATATACCCTAAAATATTTCTGCATGTATGGCCACCAGTAGCCTTCCTTCACTGCGTGTAATGCTAGTGATCTTCCCCCAATATGGCTCCCATAGATTCCTTCATGAATCTCATGAAAAACTTGTTCAACGTCCTTCGGGTGAACCCATTGGAGGTAAGGGCCTGTGAAAGATCTTTTATACAGCTTGCTCTTAAGAGATAAATGAAAGTGGGAAGCTTTGACTCTTATTTGATGAGCGGCCTTCTTATCGTCTGGTAGGGAACCATCTTTCAAATAGTGACTTAGGGGGTCCATCCAATTGGGTGCTGGTTAAATCTGGAGAACACAAACCATGTCTGGCAGCTTGTCACTCTGGTTGATGCTCGACTTGGCAAGGAAGTCGATATGAATTATTCTCTTTAAGTCAGAGTTGATTGCTAAGATAAAGGCCGCTGGGGCATGAGCATGACTATTTTTTCCTCTGGGAAACTGCTGGACACTAACTTGCTCAAAGTTAGACATTAATTTCTTTGCTAAGGCAAGGTAGTCTTCCATTCTCTCATCCCTCGCATTGAAGTCTCCTCTTATCTGATTGGAGACCATTTGTGAGTCACCGAACACCTGGAGTTTCTTTGTCCCCAATCCCTGTGCCTTCTGCAGGCCTTCTATTAATGCTTCATATTCTTCTTCGTTGTTGGAAGCTTTAAATCCAAGCCTAATTCCTTTCTCGAGGGTTGTGTCTTCTAGGGTACCAAGCACAATGACTAATCCTTCACCCTTAGAGTTTGAGGTTCCATCAACAAACAGTGGCCAACCATATTGTGCTGAGTGGTCTTCCCTTTGACCCACAGATTGAAGTTGATCATAAGGATGTTCTCTTGTAAATTTCCTGATGAAGTCAGTGAGGACCTGCCCCTTGATTCCATTCGTTGGTTAAAACTGGATGTCAAATTGCTTGGGCTCAACCGACCACTTTGATAGTCTGTCGGACATATCCTCTTTTCGTAGGACTTCTTTAAGGGGGTGTGATGCATGGATGATAAAAGAGTGAGCTTCAAAGTAGTACTTCAATTTCCTCAAGGTCATCACTAGTGCAAAGGCTAGTTTTTTCGAGTGGTAGGTATCGCTGCTCGACATCCAAGAGAGTCTTGCTCGTGTAGTAGACTGGGTGCTAGATTCTGGTTCTTTTGCATTCTAGTGCAGAACTGATAGCATGGCTATAAACTGCAAGGTATAGGTACAATGAATTGTTATCTTGAGGTATTATGAGCAAGGGTGGTGTGCTGAGATAGGATTTGAACTCCTCTAATGCTTTCGAGCAATCTTAGTTCCACTCCACTATTTTTGTTTTCTTCAATAGCTGGAAGAACGGCTGGCACTTTTCGGATGACTTCGAGATGAACCGATTCAAGGTGGCAATCATGCCCATGAGCTTCTGTACATCTCTTATTATGTGGGGAGGCTGCACTTTACTGATTGTATCAATTTGGTCCGGGTTGGCTTCAATGACTCTCTTGATAACCAAGTACCCGATAAATTTTCTTGACTGGACACCGAAGGAACACTTGCTCGCGTTGACCTTTATTCGGTATATCCTAAGGATTTCAAAGGTCCTTGATAGGTCTGAGTGGTGGTCTTCTTTTTTCCTTCTTTTGACGAGCATATCATTAATATAGACATCCATGGTATCGCCCATTTGGTTTTTAAACATCTTGGTGACTAGCCGCTGGTAGGTTGCTCCTGCATTTTTGAGCCGAAAGGGCATAACTTTGTAACAATATAATCCGATGGTGGTGATGAACGCTATTTTTTCTTGGTCTGGTATGTACAGAGGAATTTGGTGGTACCCCGAGTATGCGCCTAGAAAACTCATTCTTTCATGGTCTACTGTGGCGTCTACCAACCAGTCGATCATTGGGAGAGAAAAACTGTCCTTAGGGCATGCCCTGTTCAGGTCAGTAAAGTTAATACAAACTTTACATTTCCCATTGCTCTTTGGAACCACTACTGGGTTGGACATCCATTTAGGGAATTGAACTTCCCGTATGGATTCTGCATCCAGTAGCTTCTCCACTTCTTTCTTTACAACCTTGGACTTCTCGGGTGTAGTTTGTCGTGCCTTCTGCACGATAGGCCTGAAAGTCGGATCGACATGCAACCGATTACAAACCACACTAGGTTCAATTCTAGGTAGCTCGTAAAGTTCCCATTTGAAAAAATACAGATTTTTCCTCAAAAGTACCATCAATTCCTTCTTCTCTCGATCTATGTCTTTTTCGCTGCCACAGACTGGGACCTCTTCTAGGTTTTTAATGACTCGTTCAGAGGGGAGGATCCTGGTCTCCTCCACTCTGGGCCTTCCATAATTTAGCTGCTATTTTGAAGGTATCAAACCTTCTTGTTCCTCAACCTTCTTTTTGGCCTTCTCGACCTTCTTCTCTGGTTTTGGGTAGATGGCTAATATGAAGCACTTTCTTGCCATCGCTTGAACTCCGTGGATCTTCATTACTCTTCTCTCAATCACATACTTGATTTTTTGATGGTAGGTCGAGGTAATGACTTTCATCGCATGTAGCCATCTTCTGCCGAGGATGGCCTGGTGGGGCGAGTCAATGTCGACTACTATAAACTCGATCTTCTTGGAGACACTTCCTGCCCTCACTGGAAGTACGATCTTTCCCAAAGGTATTGTCAATTTTCCAGTGAAACTAACTAGAGGGACAATGGATACCTTCAAGTCGGCGATGCTTAACTTCAATTTCCTGAACAGGTCGACATACATTACTTTGGATGAGCTTCCCTGGTCGACGAGCAACTTGTCGACATCATAGTTTGCTATCCTGAGTGTAATGATCAAGGCGTCATGATGTGGGGTTATCACTCCCACTAAGTCTTCATCCGTGAACACGATGTGTTTGCTGTAGTTGACATCATCTGCTCGCCTATGCTTTCCTACCTGTGTTTTTACTTGTTTGATTTGAAAAGCTTGCATTACTACCATAAGCTTTTTCACTTTCATTCGGGATGAATTTCCTTGAATCTGCTTCAGATCTGATGCCCCATAAATCAGTACGAGCTCATGGCCAGCGTCAAGCCTTATGTCTCCGTTGGCAGTAACCTTCTCTGACTTCTTCTCCATAAACTCGTTCAGGTGCCCAGTCTGGGCCAACTCTTTAGGGTGAGACTTAAGAGCTTTACAGTGCTCAGTTTTGTGCCCTCCTTCCGTATGAAAAGTGCATTTCAGCGCGTTGATTCTCTTTGTGGGATCTCCTCCCATCTTTCTGGGTCACTTAACGAATGACTCGTCCTTGATCTTCACCAGGAACTTGTAAATTGGTTCCTTAAAGACAGTGTTTACTGCTTGAAATGATTTTGACGCATCATTTTTGTTCCCACTCTTGGAGCCACCCTTGCCCCCATTCTTTATCCCTTTCTTCTGGTTCTCAGCCTTGTTGTTTCCCTTGGCAATGAGTTTAGCTCGACCATTCTCCCCTGCACTGAGGTGGGTCACATCCTTAACTTTGGCATACTTCTCGATACAAGCCATTAAGTCATTAATGGTTCTGGCCTTCTTTTTAGTGAGGGATTGGTGCAAGAGGCAAGAGCTTGGTAGGCCAATCTTAAAAAATGCCATAACTACCTACTCTGAGAAGTCCTCGACCTTATTGATTAATTACCAGTACCTTTTTGCGTAGTCCCGGAGGCTCTCCTGGGGGATTTTCTTCATTGTCAACAAGGCATTCATCGTCTTCAGATGGGAGCTGCTGGTAATGAAGCGAGCCGTGAAAAGATCTATCAGGAACTCAAAGCTCATGATGGATCTATGATGGGGTCTATCGAACAACTTATGGGCCACATCCTGTAAGCTCCAAGGAAAGATCCATCACATTAGTTTTCCCCTGTGGTTCCAGAGGGTCATGGATTGCCTAACATGATCGATAGGGTCAGTCTTTCTATCGTAGATCTTGAATTTAGGAATTGCAAACTTCTTAGGGGCTTCTTCTTCTTCTTCTATCTCCATTAAGAAGGGGGATTTCATCTAGGTCATGAGGCCTCTCCTGGCTAGTCTTCGATCGATCTGGCACCCCGATGTGCCGGGTGCTGGTCCACTTCTCTCCAGACTAAATTTTGTATGTCATCATTTCCTCAAGCTAGACTCCTGTAATGGGAGCTGGTAACTGTTTCTTGAGCAACTCATCATGTGACCTGTGCTCTTCGAATCTCTGAGATCCACTTCTAGGTATCCTTCCTCGACTGTGAGACTTGCTCGCCTGAGGGATAGGAGTGCGTTATTGACTTTTCCTGGTGCTACGATGGAGTTCATTCTCCACATTATCTAATCTCCTTTTGAGGCAAGCATTCTCAGCCTCTTGGTTGCAAGTGGCCTCCCCTTGCTCTTGGAGCTTGGCCTCATAGGCATCGATAGTCTGGAGATCTGCATGGACCTAGATGGTCCTTGGATTTCTTCTGAGGCTTGCCGTTCTGGGTGATCCCTAGGATCTGAACGTCGAACTTCAAATCTGATCCTACGAGGGGCAGGCTGCTCTTGAATATCCCCTGCTTGAAGGGTATTACTGTTGTGACCAGACATTCCAAATTCTTTGTTAGTGAGGGCTTTCTTAAAGTAAGATAAACGTTTCCCACAGATGGTGCCAATTGTGATGACAATCAAGTTCAGTACAAAATAATAAGAAAAGGCAATCACCAAAACAGAATAAAGAAAATTAGGAATGACAATCACACAACACAAGATTTACGTGGTTCAGCAAGAATGCCTACATACACGGTGGTGCTCCCAATATTATTTCTCGTTACTCTGGGGAGTGTTTTACAGGAAAAATAAAGCATGCCCTTTTCCCTGGGTAGAGGGTTTGTTATATACATGTTATTTCGGAGAGTAGAGGAGTGGGAATCCCCCACGTTAGCCCATAATCCCTAGGATATCTTTGAAGAGAGATTTTAGGAACTGACTGGGTCAAAACTAATTTATTTGAGGCATGGGGCCTTTGGACTCAGGGCCATATTTGATTGGGCTTCTCGTCTGGGCCCAAGTGACAAATCGAGGTACCTACAAGTTACATTGGTCACGTGTAGGGTCTTCGTGCCTCTTACGGAGTCGTTTGGGGGTGGGTGTTTAAAGTTTTTTCCCTTTAAGAACATGTTATGAAGTTTTAGTCTAGATGTTTTAAAACTATCATCATATTCTCAAACTAGCAGTCCCGTGACCATGCATTACGTTCCTGCTAGTTGCACTGCTCTAATGCAAGATGTTCGTTCTTCTCACGGGGCGGTTTGGGGAGTGTTTTAGGTTTTTTTCCCCTCGCATAGCATGTTTTAATTCTAAATCTATATATTTTAAATTATTGTCATATTCTCAAACCCAGGGGGCTCGTGACCACATGATGAGTTTCTGATAGTTACATTGGTCCCGTATGAGGTGTTTATGCTTCTCATAGGGCCTTTAGGGGGTGATTTGTCTTTTCTCCCTCTAAGGGCTTATTTTGAAGCTTTACTTTAGTTATTTTCAAACTATCATCATATTCTTAAATCGGGAGTCCTGTGACCACGCATTAAGTTCTTGTTAGTTTCACTGCTCCCATGTGAGGTGTTCTTGCCTCTCACGGGGCTGTTTGGCGGGTGTTTACATTTTTAGCCCTTAACATCATGTCTTGAAGCCTAAGTCTATATTGTTTCAAATTATCATCATATTCTCAAACCGATAATCCGGTGACCACATAATCCGTTCCTATGAGTTGCACTGGTCCCGTTTGAGGTGTTCGTCCGTCTCACGGGTCTGTTTGGAGGGTGTTTTTAGTTTTCACCCTCTAATAGCATGGTATAAAAACTAAGTGTAGATATTTTCAAGTTATCATCACATTCCGCAGTTGAGTGTCCTGTGACCACGCGATCAGTTCCTGCTATTCACATTGGTCCCGTACAAGGAATTCGTGCCTCTCATGGGTTGTTTGGGGGGTGTATTGGGTTTTCACCCTCTAACGACATGCTTTTAGGACTAAGTCTATTCTTTAAAGCTTGTCATATTCTCAAACTGGGGTCCCGTGACCACGCGATTAGTTCCCACCAGTTACATTTGTCCAATGTGAGGCATTCGTGCCTCTCATAAGGTCATTTGGGTGGTGTTTTGTGTTTTCGCCATCTAAAATCATGTTTTAAACCATAAGTCCTATGTTTTAAAACTATCATCATATTTTCAAAGTGGGATTTCCATGACCATGCATTCATTTCCTACTACTTACATTGGTCTAATGCGTGGTGTGCGTCGCTCTCAGGGAGCCGTTTAGGGGAGAGTTTTGGATTTTCACCCTTTAATAACATGTTTTAATCCTAAGTATACAAATTTTAAAATTATAATCATATGCTCAAACCTGGAGTTCCGTGACAATGCCGTCAGTTTATTCGAGTTACATTCGTCTCGTGCGAGGTGATTGTGCCTCTCGTGGGGCCTTTTGGAGGGTGTTTTAAGTTTTCTCCCTCTAATGGCTTATTTTTAATCCTTAGTATTCATATTTGTAAGTTATCATAATTTTATCAATTTGGGGGTCCTCTGACCAAGAGATCAGTTCATACTAGTTACATTGGTCTCGTGCGAGGTGTTCGTGCCTCTCATGGGGCTATTGGGAGGGGGGGGGGGGTGTTTTGTTTTTTCGCCCTCTAACGACATATTTTTAAGCCTAAGTTTAGATATTTTAAAACAATGATCGTATTCTAAAATTCGGAGTACCGTGACCATGCAGTCTGTTCCTACGATTTACATTGGTTCCATACGAGGTGTTCATGCCTCTCACTGGACCGTTTGTTGGGTGTTTTGGGTTTTCTCCCTCTAACAACATGTTTTAAAGCCTAAGTCTAGTTACTTTCAAACTATCATCATTTCTTAAATCGGGAGTCCTATGACCAAGCATTCAGTTCTTTCTAGTTGCATTGGTCCCATGAGACGTGTCAATGCTTCTCATCGGGATGTTTGGGGTGTGTTTTCATTTTTTCCCTATAACGACATGTTTTGAAGACTAATGATAGATATTTTCAAATTATTGTCATCTTCTCAAATCGGGAGTCACATGACCACGTGATCAGTTCCTACGAGTTATATTGGTCTCATATGACGTGTTCATGCCTCTCACGGGGACATTTGGTGGATGCTTTGGGTTTTTACCCTCTAGCGGCTTATTTTAAGCCTAAGCCTAGATGTGTTCAAATTATCATCATATTTTCAAACCAGGAGTCTTGTGACTACATAGTCAAACCAGTAGTCTTGTGACCATGCTATCAGTTGCTACTAGTTACATTGGTCCCGTGTGAGGTGTTGTGCCTCTCACGGGGCCGTTTGGGGGGTGGTTTTGGTTTTCGTCTTCTAACAACATGTTTTTAATTCTAAGTCTAGATATTTTTAAATTATCGTCATATTCTAAAACCTAGAGTCCCGTGATCACATAGTCAGTTCCTTCGAGGTACGTTGGTCAAGTGTGAGGTGATCATGCTTCTCATGAGGCTGTTTGGGGCGCTTTTTGGTTTTTGCCCTATAAGGGCATGTTTTAAGTCCTAAGTTTTTATTTATCACATTATAAAATTTAGATACCCGTGACCACGCGGTGAGTTCCTACTAGTATTGGTCCCGTGCGAGGTGTTCATTCCTCTCATAGGTCCGTTTGGGGTGCCTTTTGAACTTTTACCCGATAATGGATTATTCTTCAGCCTAAGTCTAATCATTATAAAATTATCACAATATTCTCAAATCGGGGGTCTTGTGACCATGTGATCGATTCCTTAGAGTTACATTGGTCCCGTGGGAGGTATTCCTGCCTCTCACGCAGACATTTGGAGTGTGATTTGGACTTTCTCCCTCTAGCAACATGTTTTGAAGCGTAATTCTAGTTTTTTCAAACTACCATCATATTCTTAAACAAAAGTTCCGTGACGACGAATTCGGTTCTTGCTACTTGGATTTGTCCTGTGCGAGGGGTTTGTGCCTCTCATGGGGCTTTTTTTTTGTTTTTCGCCCTCTAACATAATTCCTTGAAGCCTAATTCTAGATATTTTGAAATTATCATCATATTCTTAAATCAGGAGTCCCGTGACCATGCATTCAACTCCTCCTAGTTGTATTGGCCCCATGCGAGTTGCTCGTGCTTCTCACGGGGCTGTTTGGGGGTTATTTTGGGTTTTTGCCCTCTAACGGCATGTCTTGAAGTATAAGTTGAGATTTTTTCAAATTAAGGTCATATTCTTAAATCGAAAGTCCCGCGACCATGCAGTCAGTTTATACGAGCTAAATTGGTCTAGTGCGAGGAGATCGTGCCTCTCATGAGTCCGTTTGGGGGTGTTTTGTTTTTTCCCTTTGACGACATTTATTGAAGCCTAAGTTTGTATATAAATTCAAATTATCATCATATTCTCAAACCGTGAGACCCGTGGCCACGCAATTAGTTCCTACGAGTTATATCGTTCTTGTGTGAGGTATTCGTCCCTCTCACGTGGCCTTTGGGGAGTGTTTTGGATTCTTTCCCTCTAACAGTATGTTTTTAAGCCTAGCCTAGAATTTTAAATTATCATCATATTCTCAAACCAGGAGTCTTATGACCACGCTTTCAGTTCTTACGAGCTACATTAGTCCAATGTGAGGTGATCGTGCTTCTCATGAGGCCTTTTTAGGGGTGTTTTCAATTTTTGCCCTCTGGCAGCATGTTAAGTCTGTATATATTTTTAAATTATCATTGCATTCTTAAATTGGGAGTCTGTAACCACACAATCACTTCCTATTAGTTACATTGGTCCCGTACGAGGTGTTCTTGCCTCTCACGGGGCTATTTGGGGGGTGTTTTGGGTTTTCGCCCGATAACGACATGTCTAGAAGCCTAAGTCTAGATATTTTAAAAGTATCATCATATTCTCAAATAAGGGGTCTCGTGACCATGCAGTTAGTTCCTATGAGCTACATTGGTCCAGTTCGAGGTGTTCGTGCCTTGCAAGAGGTCATTTGTGGGGTGTTTTGGGTTTTCACCCTCTAATAGAATGTTTTTAGGCCTAAGTCTAGATATTTTCAAATTATCATCATATTCTTAAATTGGGTGTTCGGTGACCACGCGATCAGTTCCTAAAAGTTACATTGGTTCCGTGCGAGGTGTTCGTGCCTCCCCTGGGGCTGATTGGATGGTGTTTTGAGCTTTCACTCTTTTTAAACATGTTTTTAAGCCTAAGTATATATATTTTCAAGTTATCATCACATTGTTAAAACCAGGAGACTTGTTACCACACGATCAGTTCATGCTAGTTACATTGGTCCCGTGCGAGGTGTTTGTGCCTCTCACGGGGCTGTTTGGGGGGTGTTCAATTTTTTGTACCTCTAACGGCATGTCTTGAAGCCGAAGTCTAATTTTTCCAAATAATCATTACATTATCAAACTAAGAGTCCGGTGACCATGCAGTTAATTGCTACGTGTTACATTGGTTGCATGAGAGGTGTTGGTGCCTCTCACGGGCCATTTGGTCGGTGTTTTGGTTTTCCTCCCTCTAACAGCATGTTTTGAAGCTTAAGTCTAGTTTTTCAAACTATCATAATATTGATAAACTAAGAGACCCATGACCGCACATTCAGTTCTTGCTAGTTGTATTGGTGCTAGGTGAGGTGTTTGTGCCTCCCACAGGGCTGTTTGGGGGCTGTTTTGTTTTTTTTCCCCGCAAACGGCATGTCTTGAAAACTAACTCTATATTTTTTAAAGTTATCATGAAATTCTCAAACCTAAGGTCCCGTGACTAGGCGATCATTTCGGAAGAGTTACATCGGTCCCATGCGAGGTGTTCGTGCCTCTCACGGGGTCGTCTGGGGGGTGGGGGTTCCTCACTAACGACATAGTTTTAAGACTAAGCCTAGATATTTTCAAACTATTTTCATATTCTCAAATTGGGAGTCCCGTGACCACGGAGTTAGTTTCTACGCACTTCATTTTCTAGTGCGAGGTGAATGTGCCTCTCATGAGGGAATTTAGGGAATGTTTTGGGTTTTCTCCCTCTAACGACATGTTTTTATGCCTAAGTTTGTATGTATTTTCAAATTATCATCATGTTTTCAAATCAGGAGTCCCATGACCATGTGATTAGTTATTAGAAGTTACATCGGTCTCGTGTGAGGTGTTCGTGCCTGTGGAATGTCGTTTGTGGATGTATTGGGTTTTCTCTCTATGATGGCATGTTTTTATGCCTAAGCCTAGATATTTTCAAATTATGATCAAATTTTCAAACCAGGAGTCCTGTGACCACGCAGTCAATTCCAATGAGCAACATTGGTCCAGTTCGAGGTGATCATGCCTCTCATGAGGCCTTTTGGGGGAGGGGGGTTTTCGGTTTCCACCCTCTAGTGGCAAGCTTTAAAACCTAAGTATGTACATATTTTAAAATTATCATCACATTCTAAAACCGTGAGTCACGTGACCACGCATTTATTTCCTGCTACTAACATTGGCCCTGTGCGAGGGGTTCTTGCCTCTTATGGGGCTATTTGGGGGGGGGGGGGGGGTGTTTTGGGTTTTCCGTCCGATAATGGCACGTCTTGAAGCCTAAGTCTAGATATTTTAAAATTATCATCATATTCTCAAATAAGGGGCCTCATGACCACGCAGTCAATTCCTACAAGCTACATTGTTCCAAATCGAGGTGTTCGTGCCTTACACGGGATCATTTGTGGGTTGTTTTGGGGTTTGAACCTCTAATGACAAATTTTTAGGCCTAAGTCTAGATATTTTCAAATTATCATCATATTATCAAACTGGGTGATCTGTGACCACGCGGTCAATTCCTATGATTTACATTGGTCCCGTGAGAGATGTTTGTGCCTCCCTTAGGGCCATTTGGGGGTTGTTTTGAGCTTTCATTATCTAACTTCATGTTCCTAAGCCTAAGTATATATATTTTCAACTTATCTTCATATGCCTAAACCAGGGGTCGTGTTACCATGCGATAAGTTCTTGTTAGTTACATTGGTCCCGCACGAGGTGTTCGTGCCTCTCACAAGGCTATTTGGGTGTTGTTCTATTTTTTCACCCTCTAATGACATGTCTTGAAGCCTAAGTCTATTTATTTTCAAATTATCATCATATTCTCAAACCAGGAGTCACGTGACCGTTCTGTCATTTCCTATGAATTACCTTGCTGCCGTGAGAGGTGTTCACGCCCTCTCACGGGCTGTTTGGTGTTGGTTTGGATTTTTGCCCTCTAACGTCATGTTTTTAAGACTAAGCCTATATATTCTAAAATAGTTATCAAATTCTAAAACTGTGAGTCCCGTGACCATGTCATCAATTTTTATGAGCTAATTGGTCCAGTGCGAGGTGATCGTGCCTTTCATGAGGCCGTTTGGGGGGTGTTTTGGATTTTTTCCCTCCAATGGCATGTTTTGAAGACTAAGTATGTATATATTTTCTAATTATTATCATATTCTGAAGTCGGGAGTCCCGTGACCACATGATCAGTTCCTACAAGTTACATTGGTCTCGTGTGAGGTGTTCGTCCCTCTCACTGGGCCATTTGGGGTTGTTTCGGGTTTTCACCCTCTAACGGCATGTTTCTAAGCCTAAGGCTATATATTTTCAAATTATCATCATATTCTCAAACCATGAGTCCCATGACCACACAGTCAGTTCCTACGAGCTACATTGGTCTAGTTCGATATGTTCATGCCTTACATGGGGTCATTTGTGTATTGTTTTGGGTTTTCACCCACTAACGGCATGTTTTTAGCCCTACGTCCAGATATCTTCAAATTATTTTCATGTTTTCAAGATGGCTGTTCCGTGACAACGTCATTTATCCTGTAAGTTTCATAGGTCCCGTGCGAGGTGTTAATGCCTCTCACGTGGCCTTTTTTTATCTTTTATTCTCCAACAACATGTTTTTAAGCCTAATTATAAATATATTTTTAAGTTATCATCATATTCTCAAATCGGGAGTCATGTAACCACACCTTCAGTGGCTGTTAGTTACAATGGTCTCGTGCGAGGTGTTCATGCCTCTCACGGGTCCGTTTGGGCCCTCTAATGGCATGTCTTGAAGACTAAGTCAATAGTTTTCCAACTTATCATCATATTCTCAAACCGAGAGTCCCACGATCATGCAGTCAGTTCCTATGAGTTAAATTGGACCCATGAGAGGTATCTGTGCCTGTCATGGGGTTGTTTGGTGGGAGTTGTAGGTTTTCTCCCTCTAATAGGATGTTTTGAAGCCTAAGTATAGTTATTTCCAAACTATCATCAAATTTATAAACTGGGAGACCCATGACCATGAATTCAATTCCTCCTTGTTGCATTGGTCCCAAGCGAGGTATCCGCGTCTCTCTTGGGGCACTTTGGGGGTTGTTTTGGTTTTTCCCCTCTAACGGGATGTTTTTAAGACTAAGTCGAGATTTTTAAAAATTATCATAAAATTATAACAATGAGGGTCTCGCGACCATGCGGTCATTTCTTATGAGTTGCATGGGTCTCGTGCGAGGTGTTTCATGCCTCTCACGAGGCCGTTTGAGGGGTATTTTTCATTTTTGCCATCTAACAGCATGTTTTTAAGCCTAAGCTTAGATAGTTTCAAAATATAGTCATATTCTTAAACTGGTAGTCTTGTGATCGCGTAATCAATTACTACGAGCTACATTGTTCCAGTGCGAGGTGATCGTGCAAGTCATGAAGCCATTTTGGGTTATTTTTGGTTTTTGCCCTCTAACGACATGTTTTGAAGCCTAAGTCTATTTATATTTTCAAATTATCATCACATTCTAAAATTGGGATTCCCGTGACTATGCGGTCCGTTCCTACAAGTTACATTGTGTCATGCGAGGTATTCGTGCCTCTCACGATTCCGTTTAGGAGGTGTTTTGGGTTTTTGCCCGATAATGGCTTATTTTTAAGCCTAGGTCTAGATATTTTTAAATTATAGTCATTTTCAAATTGGCGGTCTCGTGACTATGAAATCAATTCCTAAGATTTACACTGGTCCTATGCAAGGTGTTCGTGCATCTCAATGGGCCGTTTGGTGGGTGTTTTTGGTTTTCTACCTTTAGTGGTAAGTGTTCTAGCCTAAATCTAGATATTTTCCAATTATTATCAAATTCTCAAACCAAGGGTCCCATGACCACGCATTCAGTTAATTCTAATTGGTCCCATGCAGAGTGTTCGTGCCTCTTATGGGCTCCCATGCAAGGTGTCCGTGACCACACTTGCTTTGAAGCTTAAGTCTCGATATTTTCAAACTATCGTCATATTTTTAAAAGGGAGTCCCCTGACCACGCATTCAGTTCCTGGTAGTTGCATTGGTCCTATGCGAGTTATTTATGCGTCTCACGGGGCCGTTTGGGGGCTGTTTTTGATTTTCACCATCTAACAGCATGTTTTGAAGTCTAAGTCTATATATCTTCAAATTAAGGCCGTATTCTTAAATCAGAGGTCCTATAACCACAAGAACAGTTCCTACTCATTATATTGGTCCACTTCGAGGTGTTCCTGCCTATGATGGGGACATTTGTGGGGTGCTCTGGGTTTTCACCCTCTAACGACATATTTTTAGGGCTAAGTCTAGATATTTTCAAATTATCATCATATTCTTAAATATGGGGTTCCATGACCAAACGGTCAGTTCCTACTAGTTACATTGGTCTAATGCAAGGTGTTCGTGCCTCTCACAGGGCCATTTTGGTGGTATTTTGAGTTTTCACCCTCTAACTGCATGTTTTAAAACATAAGTATATATATTATCATATTATCATCATATTCTCAAATTGGGGGTCCTGCGACCTTGTGAGTTACATTGGTCCCGTGTGAGGTGTTTGTGCCTCTCACGAGGCCATTTTGGTGGTTTGAGTTTTCATCCTCAAACGACATGTTTTTAGGCCTAAGTATATATATTTTCAAGTTATCGTCATATTCTCAAACCAGGGGTTCTGTGACCCCGCGATTAGTTCCTGCTAGTTACACTGGTCCTGTGCAAGGTGTGCGTGCCTCTCACGGGGTTATTGGGGATGTGTTTTTTTCCCCTCTAATGGCATGTCTTGAAGCTGAAGTCTAATTTTTCCAAATTATCATCATATATCTTAAACCGGGAGTCCCGTGACCATATGCTCATATCCTACGAGGTACATTGGTCCCATGTGAGGTGTTCGTGCCTCTCACGAGGCCGTTTGGTCGGAGTTTTGAGTTTTTTCACTCAAATAACTTTTTTTGAAGCCTAAGTATAGATATTTTTAAATTATCATCATATTATCAGAGCAGGAGTCTTGTGACCACGCGTTCACTTCCTACGAGTTACATTGGTCTCGTGTGAGGTATCCGCGCCTGTCACAGGGCCATTTGTTTTTTTTTGGGGTTTTCCCTCTAACAACAAGCTTTTAGAACTAAGCCTTGATATTTCCAAATTATCATCATATTCTCAAATCGGGAGTATCATGATCACGCAGTTAATTCTTACAAGATACATTGGTCCAATGAGAGGGATCGTGCCTCTCATGAGGACATTTGGGGGTGAGTTTGGGGATCCAATGAGAGGTGATCATCACATTCTAAAATTGGTAGTCTCGTGAACATGTGGTCAGTTCCTACTACTTACATTGGTCCCGCGCGAGGTGTTCGTGATCTCACGGGGTCGTTTGGAGGGTGTTTTAGGTTTTTTCCTGATAATGGCTTATTTTTAAGCCTAACTCTAGATATTTTAAAATTATTATCACATTCTCAAATCGATGATCTCATGACAACGTGGTCAATTACTATGAGTTACATTGGTCCCGTGCAAGGTGTTCGTGCCTCTCATATGGACATTTAGGGAGGGATTTTGGTTTTCTCCCTCTAACAACATGCTTTGATGCCTAAGTCTAGTTATTTGTAAACTATCATCATATTCTTAAACCGAGAGACCCGTGAAGAAGGATTCGGTTCTTGGTAGTTGCATTGGTTCCATGTGAGGTGTTTGTTCCTCTCACGGGGCAGTTTGTGGGATGTTTTTTATTTTAACCCTCTAACAGCATGTTTTGAAGTCCAAGTGTAGATATTTTAACATTATGGTCATATTATTAAATCGGAGAACCTATGACCACATCATTCGTTCCTGCAAGTTACATTGGTCCTGTTCAAGGTGTTCGTGCCTCGTACGTGGTCATTTATGTTTTTTTTAAAAATTTATTTTCACCCTATAACGACATGTTTTTAGGCCTATGTCTAGATTTTTTTAAAACATTGTCATATTCTAAAATCAAGAGCCCCCTGATCATGCATTCAGTTCCCGCTAGTGGCATTTGTCCCATGCGAGGAATTCGTGCCTCTCATGGGGCCTTTTGGGGGTTGTTTTGGGTTTTCACCCTCTAATGTCATGTTTTGGAGCCTATGTTTAGATATTTTCAAATTATCGGCATATTCCTAAATCGCAAGTACCGTGACCATGCGTCCAGTCCTCACACGTTACAATGGTCCCATGTAAGGTGTTTGTGCCTCTAACAGGGCCGTTTGGTGGGTGTTTTTTGGTTTCTTCCTCTAACGGCATGATTTTCAGCATAAGTCAAGTTATTTTCAAATTATCATCATAATCCCATATCAGAGGTACCGTAACCATGAGATCGTTTGTACGAGTTACGTTAGTCTCGTGGTGATGTACTTGCCTCGCACGGGGCCGTTTGGGGGGTGTTTTTGGTTTTTTCCCATTAACGACATGTTTTTAAGCCTAAGTCTGGATGTTTTCCAAATATGGTCATTTTCTCAATTCGGGGGTCCCAGGACCACGCGGTCAGTTCTTGTGAGTTACACTAGTCCACTGTGAGCTTTTCGTGCCTCTTACGGGGCCATTTGGGGGATGTTTTTGGTTTTATCCTTCTAACAACCTGTTTTAATCCTGAGTCTATAGATTTTCAAATTATCATCATATTCTAGATTCGGGGGTTTAGTGATCAAGCGATCAGTTCCTATGAGTTACATTAGTGCCATGCCAAGTGTCCGTGCTTCTCATGAGGCTATTTGGGTAGTGTTTTGAGTTTTCACCCTCTAATGGCTTTTTTGGAATCCGAAGTCTCGATATATTCAAATTATTTTTATATTCTCAAATCAAGGATTACGTGACCATGCGGTCAGTTCTTGAGAGTTACATTGACCCCGTGCAACTGTTCATTCCTCTCATGGGGCTGTTTGAGGGGTCATTTGGTTTTTCTCCCTCTAACGATTATTTTTAAGCCTAGTTCTAGATATTTTCAAATTATCGTTATATTATGAAATCAGGTATCCAGTGACCACACGATCAGTTCGTACGAGTTACATTACTGCCGTGCGAGATGTTCCTGCCTCTTGAGGGGCCGTTTGGGTGGTGTTTTGTTTTTTCGCACTGAAATAGCATGTTTTTAAACTTAAGTCTGTTTGTTTTCAAAATATGGTCATATTCTTAATTTGGGGGTCTGAGGACCACGCGGTCAGTTCGTGCGAGTTAAGATAGTCCAGTGCGAGCTTTTCGTGCCTCTCACGGGACCGTTTGGGGATTATTTTGGGTTTTATCGTTCTAACAACCAGTTTTAATCTTGAGTATATATATTTTCAAATTGTCATTATATTCTCGATCCAGGGGTTTCGTAACCATGCGGTCAGTTCCTACGAGTTACATTGGTGCCGTGCTAGGTGTTCATGCTTCTCACCAGGATATTTGGGCGGTGTTTTAGGTTTTCACCCTCTAACGAATTTTTTGGAATCCTAAGTCTTGATATATTCAAATTACCATGATATTCTCAAATCGAGGATCCCGTAACCAAGCGGTCAGTTCCTCGGAGTTACATTGACCCCGTGCAAGTATTCCTTCTTCTCATGGGGAAATTTGGTGGATGATTTTGTTTTTCTCCCTCTAATAAATATTTTTAAGCGTAGGTCTAGATAATTTCAAATTATCGTTATATTCTCAAACTGGGTGTCCCGTGACCACGCGATCACTTCGTACGAGTTACATTACTCCCGTGCGAGATGTTCGTGCCTCTCGTGGGGCCGTTTGGGCCGTGTTTTGGTTTTTCACCCTCTAACTGCATGTTTTTAAACCTAAGTCTAGATAATTTCAAACTATCATCATATTCTTAAATCGGTTGTCTCGTGACCACGCGATCAGTTCATACGAGTTACATTGGTCCTATATGAGATGTCCGTGCCTCACACAGGGCCGTTTCGATGGTGTTTTGGGTTTTCCCCCTCTAATAACATGTTTGCACCGGAAGTCTAGATTTTTTTAAACTATGATCATATTCTCAAATCGAGAGTCTCGTGTCCACACATTCAGTTCCTTCTAATTGCATCGGTCCCCTGTGAGGTCTTTGTGCCTCTCACAGGGCCATTTTGGGGTGCTTTCGATTTTTGCACTCTAACGGCATGTCTTTCTTCCTAAATCTAGTTATTTTCAAAATATCATCATATTCGAAAAATGGGAGTCTCGTGACCTCACAATGAGTTCCTGTTAGTTACATTGGTCTAGTGTGAGTTGTTTGTGCCTCTCACAGGGCTATTTGGGGCGTGTTTTGAGTTTTCTCCCTCTAACAATATATTTTCAATCACAAGCCTATATATTTTCATATAATCATATTTTCGAACCGAGGGTCCCACGAGCACGTGGTAATGTCCTATGAGTAACATTGGTCCCATGCGAGGTATTCATGGCTTCTCACGGGGATGTTTGGGTGGTGTTTTGGGTTTTTACCCCTACCCAGTTGTTTCGAAGCTTAAGTCTTGATATTTCAAAATTGTCATCATATTCTAAGACTACGAGTCCCTTGGCCATGTAGTTAGTTCCTACTAGTTACATTGGTATCGTGCGTGGTGTTCATGCCACTCATGGGGCCGTTTTGGTGGGTTGTTTTGGGTTTTCGCCGTCTAATGGAATATTTTCAAATTATCATCACAATCTAAAACTGGGGGTTCCATGAGCACATGGTCATTTCCTACTAGTTACATTGATCCCGTTCGCGGTGTTCGTACCTCATACTAGGCTGTTGTGGGGGGAGGGGAGTTTTGGGTTCTCACCCTTTAACGACATGTTTTAAGCATCTGTATATATCTTTTCAAATTATAATCATATTCTCATACTAGGGGTCATGTGACCATGCGGTCTGTTCCTATGAGTTACATTGGTCCCGTACGAGGTGTTCATGCTTCTCACATGGTTGTTTGGGTTATGTTTGGGTTTTCTCCCTCTGACAACTTGTTTTAATCCTAAGTCTATTTAATTCAAATTATCAGCATATTCTCTATCCGTGGGTCTCGTGACCATACGATCAGTTCTTACGAGTTACATTGGTCCTGTGCGAGGTGTTCGTACTTGTCACAGGGCTATTTTGGGGGTGTTTTGGGTTTTTACCCTCTAACAATATCTTTTGATGTCTAAGTCTCGATATATTCAAATTATCTTGATATTGTCAAACTGAGGATGCCATGACCACTTGGTCAGTTCTTGTGAGTTACATTGGTCCCGTGGTAGTGTTCCTTCCTCTCACTAGGCCGTTTGGGGGGTGTTTTTGTTTTTCTCTCTCTAATGGCTTGTTTTTAAGCCTAAGTCTTGATATTTTCAAATTATCATCATCTTCTCAATTCGGAAGTCATCTGACCACGTGATCAGTTCATACGAGTTATATTGGTCCCGTGCGAGGTGTTAGTGTCTCTCACGGGGACGTTTGGGGAGTGGTTTTGGTTTTCTCCATCTATATGCATGTTTTTAAGCCTAAGTCTAGATATTTATAAATTATTGTCATATACTCAAATTGGGAGTCCCATGGCCACGCGGTCAGTTCGTGCAAGTTATGTCAGTCCCGTACGAGTTCTACGTGGCTCTCATGAGATTGTTTGGGGGGGGGGGGGGTTGGGGTTTCAACTTCTAATGGATTTTTTTTAAGCCCGAGTCTAGATATTTTCAAATTATCATCATATTCTAAAATCGTGGATACCATGACTATGCAGTCAGTTCATAGTATGTACGTTGGTCCTATGCGAGGTGTTCGTGCCTATCATGGGGTCGTTTGGGGGGTGCTTTGCGTTGTTTCCATCTATCATGTTTTGAAACCTAAGTTTAGATATTTTCAAACTATCATCTTATTCTAAAATTCGGATTTCCGTGACCACGTATTCATTTCCTTTTAATTGCATTGATCCCATGCGAGGTGTTCGTGCCTCTCATGGGGCCGTTTAGCGGTGTTTTCAGTTTTTCACCTTACATAAAGTTTTTAAGCCTAAGTCTAGATATTTTAAAAAATTTCATCATATTTGCAAATCGGGATTTCCGTGACCTCGCGATGAGTTCATGCTGGTTACATTGGTCTAGTGTGAGTTGTTCGTGCCTCTCACAAGGCCATTTGGGGTGTGTTTTTTGTTTTCTCTCTCTAACGAAATATTTTTAATCCTAATTCTATATATTTTCAAATTATTGCCATATTGTTGAACCGAGGGTGTTGTGAACATGCGGTTAGGTCGTACGAGTAACATTGGTCCTGTGCGAGGTGTTTATTTTTATCATGGGGCCGTTTGGGTATTCTACGTCTGGGAGTCCTGTGACCTCGCACTAAGTTGCTGTTTGTTACATTGGTCTCGCGCGAGGTGTTCGTGCATCTCACAGAGCGTTTTGGTGGGTTGTTTTGAGTTTTTGTCCTCCAATGGCATGTTTTTATGCTTCAGTCTAGATATTTTCAAATTATCGTGAAATTCTAAAATCGAGTGTCTCGCGAGAACACGATCATTTCCTGCGAGTTACATTGATCACGTGCGACGTGTTCGTGCCTCAAATGAAGCTGTTTGGGGTGTATTTTGGGTTTTCACCTCTAACGGCATGTTTTTAAGTCTAAGTATATATTTTTTAAAGTTATCATCATATTCTCAAACTAGGGGTTCCTTGACAATGCGGTCTGTTCCTACGAGTTAGATCGGTCCCGTGCGAGTTGTCCGTGCCTCTCATGGGGCTATTTGGGGGGTGTTTTGGGTTTTTCCCATCTAACAGCCTATTTTAATCCTAAGTGTATATATTTTCAAATTATCATCATATTCTTGATCCGACGTCTCGTGACTACGCGATCAGTTCCTAGGAGTTATATTGGTCCTGTGCGAGGTGTTCGTACTTCTCACGGGGCTATTTGGGGGGTGTTTTGTGTTTTTGCCCTCTAACAGCATGTTTAGAAGCCCAAGTCCCTATATGTTGAAATTATCATGATATTCTCCAACCGGGGATCCCGTGACCATGCGGTCAGTTCCTGCGAGTTACATTGGTCCTTCGCATGTGTTATTTCCTCTCACGCGGACATTTGGGGGGTGTTTTGTTTTTTTGCCCTTTAACAACATATTTTTAAGCCTATATCTAGATATTTTTCCGTTATGATCATATTCTCAAACCAGGAGTCCCGTGAACACGAATTCTATTCCTTCTAGTTTCATTGGTCCCATGTGAGTTGTTCGTGCCTCTCAGGGGGCCGTTTGGGGGTGTTTTCGGTTTTTGAACTATAACGACATATTTTTAGGCCTAAGTCTAGATATTTTCAAAATTCCATCATATTCTAAAATTGGGAGTCTCATGACCTTGCGATGAGTTCCTGCTAGTTACACTAGTTTAGTGTGAGTTGTTTGTTCCTTTCATGGGACTGCTTGGGCGGGGAGGGGGGTGTTTTGGATTATCTTCCTCTAACAACTTATTTTTAATCCTAAGTATATACATTTTTAAATTTTCATCATATTATCAAACTGAGAGTCCCATGAAAAAGTGGTTAGTTCCTACGAGTAACATTGGTCCTATGCGAGGTGTTCATGCTTCTCCCAGAGCCATTTGGGTGGTGTTTTGGGTTTTGCCATCTTACAACAAGTTTAGAATCCTAAGTCTTGATATTTTAAAATTATCATTATATTTTAAGAGTGGGAGTCTCGTGATGACACAATCCATTCCTACTAGTTACCTTGGTCTCGCGCGAGGTGTTCATGCTTCTCACGGGGTCGTTTGATGTGTTAATTTGTGTTTTCGACCTCCAATGGCATGTTTTTATGCCTTAGTCTAGATATTTTCAAATATCATCATATTCTATAACCGAGGGTCCCGTGAGAATTCAGTCATTTCCTACGAGTTACATTGATCCAGGGCGAGGTATTCATGCCTCAACGATGCTGTTTAGGGAGAGTTTAGGCTTTTAACCCTCTAACGACATATTTTTAAGCCTAATTATATATCATTTCAAGTTATCATCATATTATCAAACCTAGGGTCATGCGACCATTCAGTTTGTTCCTATGAGTTAGATTGGTCCCGTGCGAGGTGTTCGTGCCTCTCATGGGACCGTTTGGGAGGTGTTTTGTTTTTTCTCCCACTAACGGCATGTTTTTAAGCATAAGTCTAGATATTTTCAAATTATCATGATATTCTTAAACTAAGAGTCCCATTACCACACGGTCAGTTCATACGAGTTACATTGTTCCCGTACGAATTGTTGATGCCTCTCATGGGGCCGTTTGAGGGATGTTTTATTTTTTTCCCTCTAACAACATGTTTTGAAGCAAAAGTCTTGATACTTTAAAACTAGTCATATTCTCAAATCGGGAGACCCATGACCATGCATTCAGTTCCTACAAATGGAAATTGTCCCATGCAAGATATCCGTACCTCTCACAAGGCCATTTGAGGGTTATTTTGGTCTTTCTCCCTTTAATGGAATGTTTGGAAGCCTAAGTTAAGATATTTATAAATAATTAGCGTATTCCAAACCGCAAATCCCGTGACCACATGGCCAGTTCCTTCGAACTACATAATCAAGCGTGAACCATACATCGGGTAATGCACGAATCATTGTTATCGGTTTGGTGACACAATGAAATAAAAAACTAAACTACAACTACACTTGACAAGCAAGCATAGTTGTAAGTCGAGTATCGCAAGAAATCCATAGGGAGTGATTGAATTTTAGATTTTAATTGTTTTGCTACTTTAAACATAAAAGTGTAAAAGGTGATGAGCTGATATGGTGAAAAAGGAAAAATAAGAAGTTAACGCTAAATTACAACTAATAAAATGAGAGTTGGGATCGCATCCCCGCCAATGGCTAAATAACTAATAATTAGAATTTCGGTTCCAAAACATTTAGCCGAGAATTTTAATTAACCATAAACAACATGCAAGAAGAAATTTAACTCAAAGTTGCGAGATAAAACATTTAACTGAAAATGGTCACATGCGGATTAAATTCGGAATGTCGCTATAAACACTAATGTTGCATGACAAAGAAAGTTAAATGCATAATAATCAGACTTTAATACACGAGGTTTCAATTAAATGCCATTTTCCCCAAAAACTAACTTTCGGAGCTCAACGCCCATTAATTGCAGAAACGCAACCCAAACCCTATTTAACTACTCACTACACATGAATAAACTAATTTAAACAACTAATTAATAATTAAAACAAGAAATAATTAAACTAAATAAATTTAACTAGGCTTGGAAACAATAACTAAGCATGGAAATAAATCATTAAACAATATATTGGAGACAATGAATAGTAAATAAAGTCTTACATGAATGGGTATTACCCAAAGTGGAGGAGTAGGGCATAGATCCCAAAAATTACAAATCCTAAACTAATACAATGAGAACAAAACTCTCAAAATGATAGAAAAGGTTATTTGTACAAAACCAACAATGGAAAATTTGTAATTAAAAGGAAATATGAAAACCGGGGATCGAATTAATTCGGAGGTATCCGAATCGATTCGGTGATGGGAGACTTGAGCATTGCCTAATTGCGAATCGATTCGCACCTGAGACTTTGCATTTCCCATGCCCAATACTAAGGGATTCCAACAAAAACAAAGTTGTGACCTCCATTTCGTGGCCCACCATGGTTGTTCAATGGACGAGACCTACCAACAAATGCCAAATCGAACCTCTGCAATCCCCATCCAAAAACCGTGAGCTGCAATCGCAAATTGACCCGCTCCAAGATGAATTCGGACCTGCCATAACCGCATATGAGATGCAACATGTGGAGACCCATCTCAAGCCGTGCGTGCTGCTAAAAAAATGCAACCATCATATGGATGTTGCTGAGAACAAATCCCATGGCTCATAGCAGTACAAAACCCATGCCTAAGCCACAAAATTTGCGTGTGAACTGTCAAAACTAAAACCTCCAAGTCCAAAATGGCAAAAAAAACAAAACCTCCACCAATGGCGGCATACTCCAAATCAAGACCCATTTCCAAAATTGGATAACCTAGGACCCATTTTGATATGCGCGTAACAAAACTCAAGCTCCAATTTCGGACGAAAGGCTCCAATTTTGGATGAAACCAAAACCCGATCCAAGGAAAAAAATCGCCATTTGCAGAATTGAGTTTGCTGCACAAATTGTAAGAAAAAGGGACATTGAGGGAAATATTAGAATTGCTAGTATATTAATAAAATATTGAAATAATTAAACTAATAATTCTTCCCCGATTAAAGGTCCGTGTTTTCTTCGTTTAGACTCCAATTCGAGCACCATTCACAGCCACGCGAAGCTTTGCCCGAGAGATACAAATTTTGTGAATTCTTTGGACAAAAATCCTGAAGTATGAAATTATGGAAATACCCTTGAACGTGAAAACTCTTACGGAACTTAAACAAAATGCGACGAAACTTCATACTAAGTACCGTAAAACCTATAAATGCTCAATAATACCTCAAATAAAATGGTAGTTATTAAAACGGAGGTTGTCTGATTAATGAGCGTAAATAGAGCAATTACGATACCCGAGGGGGTTAAAAATACACAAATTAAAGGGTGGAAAATGTAATATTCATAACGTATCACACCTCCTAACTTAGACATTGCAAGTACCTAGAAATGAAATTCAAAGAATAAGACCTATAAGAAAATCACAAAATAAGAGATATGTACAAAGGCGATAAACGCCACTTTCGCAGGCGAACGATTGCATATAGCATATGAAATAAGCCATTGAACCCCTAGGTTACCCTAGTGGACGAGTGTCGCCTCGTGAAGATTTTCAGGGATAAAACCCATAAACATAAAATAGTTTCCTCAAAATATGCCCAACCCAGCATGCGATATACTCAGCAACAATGAACAAGATTTCAACATGTAATCAGCATATTCAATGAATTTAAGATAAAGTCCATTGTTATTAATAGGTTGAATGAACCTCATAGAATTGAAACTTTAAAAGTGGGAGGGGGGAGAGAACATGTATGGTATGATTTGGAAAAAACTTAGATAAACCGGATAAGCGTTAAAGCAACCATATATTTAATCATCACCGGCATTACACTCATCAAATGGATTCACTCGAAACATGGAGGTAACACATGGAACATGTGGGCATAAACATTAAATGTAAATGGAAACAAGGCCGCGCACATGTGACTAATGAAGAATGCTATAAAGGAAATAAAAACTTGTAATCTCAATGAAAGATATCGCACATTAAAAGAGGCAAAATGCGTTGTCACAGATTATCAAAACTATTTTGTCTTTTAAATTGAACTCACCTTAAGATCACATAGGACTTTATAGGGTTGTAATGTAGGTTTGGGGTTAAGGTACAAAATGAAAGGTATATGTACGGATTCAATGTGTCTGGGGATGAAAACTTGGGATAATGGAAAATTGTGAGCCATATAAAAATTGGAATATGATTTCAATAACACTCTTTAAATATGACAATAGGAGAGAAACAAGGATTATTGAAAACTATACACAATATATACAAACTTTATCTTTTCTTTTCTCTTCTTTTCTTTCGTTTTATCTTTTTTTTTCTATTTTTTTGGGTTTTCTTTTTCTTTTCTTTTTTTATATTTGTTTTCTTTTTCACTACTCTTTTTTTTTCACTGTTCCACTCTCACATGATTAATTGCAACCACGTACAAGAACATCATTCAATCCCAAGAATTATTCCAAACAAAGGCATGAAAGGTAATATGTACGGTATATAACAAAAATTTTGAGTTGGTTATGGGATTTTGGGTTATGTAATGAAAGGCTATATTTAGTCTCAAAGGGGTTGATGAGGGGAAATATTTAAGGTGAAAAATAAGGCTAATATAGGCGATATAACAAAGATTGCCTATGATCATTTCATAAAGTTGTGACACCCCGACTAATTAAATACCGGGTAGCTACTCCTTTATTAAATCAATAAATATGCCAAGTTGGTTCAGTTAATAGCATCACTGTCGAATTTTTTTTAATAATTACTAACCACCTAGTATTTAAAAAGTAAGTTGCCAAATTTTAATTTAAGTCTAAATAACATGCAATAAAAGAATAATGGAATAACAACATAATCCATTCACCATAACGAAGTAATGAAATAACCAACAAATAATAATAAGAGTCCGGAGGAAAACTCCTCACAACAATCCAACAACTGAAAATAATAAGACAAGTCTGAATCCTGAATTAATTACATGCCAGAAGTCCGAATAACTGAAATAAATGAAATGCCTCTAAAAGAAATGGGTGACATGCCCTACAACTGATAAATCTGAATATAGAGTCAAGATAGATGAAGCGTCTACAAGCAAAGTCGTGTAACTTCCACAAGCAGCTATAGCTCGTCACCTGAATGAGGATCCTAAGCATGGTGTCCTTGTGGCTGGGCACCTAAAATGGTTTTTACAAAAATAGATTTGAAAGCAAATGGGCCAGAGCCCGAAAGTTGAAATCATTTTAAAAACAACAAGTGTTTTAATAACATTAAAACATTTAATACAAAATACATGTTAGGACGTGCACTCACATGAAATTCTCACCGCTCGACTACATGTGCACTCCTAACGTACCGTACCAATCTAAATGACATACATATCTAACCAAACCGTAATAATTTCTACCCCTTACTACTCGATTCCCATATTACATTCCAGCGTTATCAAATAAATAGAGGGCTTTACTTAAACTCAGATTCTCAATTTGTAGTATAATTCACTATCGGTTGACCCGTTATGTTTTCTCAAAACATTACCATAATTATATTCACAATACCAACATGAAAGTTCCCATTAATTAAGTGTATATTATTCACATCATAAATATACAATACAAGCACCCCGAGACTAAGCTACGGTGCACACATACTCTGCTATCCATCCCGGTACATCACGTACATAAGGATCACGCATTCCGAATCTCTCAGGAATCGTTTTTAGATAACAACATCACAAATAATGGAGGCGAACACAGTCACATCACATGGGTCACGCACATACCTGCGCTCCCACGATCAGCAGACTTATTAATATCCCAATAAGTCCTTCTCTGACCTATGTTCATCGAGGTACCAGTCTAAATTCGGGCAACACAAGGATTAGAGGGCCCTAAGCGAACTCAAACCTCCCGTGATAGGAAGTATGGTAGGTATGTCATACACATAAAATCAATACATATACTAAGTATGCACACATCTTAGTAATCATCATAATATATTGGTGGTACACTTCTCATTCTCGTACCGACATATAATGCTACACAATTTATATGTTCCCAGTTAATATAATAATTTAGGCCGTAAATGTTCTCGCATCATAATAGACACTCACGTCCTACTCCATAATTCCCCTTAGGTTCAAACTACACTTCTAGGTTTTACTCCTCATTATATCTCAAATGTACCTACTATATCAATTTATCATCAAGGGAAGGTTATCTCTATCATTAAATAAGGTTACGGGACACACGAAATCAAAACAGGCTAAAAAGCCTAAACTGTCAACTCGTTAGAAGTCTCGTTCGAACGAGGCTGTTCGAACGAGAGTTCGTTCGAACGAACTGGGACTTCTAACGAGATCTCGTTCGAATGAAAGTCATCGAACGAACATCCCTCTCGTTAGAAGTCAAACTGTCAACTCTTTAGAAGCTCGTTCGAACGACCTAGGCAGGTCCTCTAACGAGTGGCCAGATTCGAGCCCAGAAATTCCTATCTCGTTTTTTCCAACTTTTCTTCACCTCTAATATCTTCTAAACATCAAACCAACAATATACATGGGTTATAATCAATCCTAAATACACTTAGGTCATATATTAACGTATTTAGTGGGATTAATTCATCCTAAATCTCATCCAAATATTAAATCTCCACATCTTCTTCCCCAATCTCAAGAACATGAACCCTGGAAATTAAATTCATCCATAGGCAATAATAAATCCATTTTTATGGTATAAAAGATGTATCTTTCACTGACTAATCATCCTAACATTGTTCTACATGCAATATTCTCATAAAAATTATATATTTCTACATCCAATTTAATGGGTTTTTATCATATTCCAAGAACAATGAAATTTTGTCAATTTCCTACGCATGGAAGAAGCATTCTTTGAAAAATGTGTAATTAAACCACTTGCCTTATGTGTATATTTGATTTTGATGACGAATTGATGGAGTGTTCTCTCTCTCTCTCTACAGAATTCCTTCTCTCTCTCTCTCCAAGCTTTCTTCTCCAAGGTGTTAATGGTGGCTAGGGTTTGCCTTAGGAAATTTTTGGAACAATTATAATAACCCTCGTAGCCCATTAAGTTCTAAGATGTGGTTAGTGGGTTTAGTGGGCAATTACTAAGTCAACTTTTTAATTCCCAATTTTCGTAGGTTTTAATTCCCAAAAATTCAAAATTACCAAACTACCCTTATACGTTGCCGGCATTGCCTAAAAATGCCCCGGGACCCAAACTAAACCCCCGGCTAGTGTTTTTTGACTATTTCGACCCTTACGGACGCGTTGGCGCACTCAAAATGACCATACAGTTAACAGAAATAAAATTCACTTTTTAATTAAAATAAATATATTCCTGACGCGACTGTCACCCGCGTCTCAACAAAATTCCCAAATTGCCGTATTTCAATCTCACGACAAGTTTCATAGTTCAATATTTATATATAGCCATATATACTCATTAATATCAAATACTAACTCAAATCTCGCTAGTATTTTTATCTGAATTAATTTCCAATTAATACACATTTAATTCAATTAATCCCATAAATAAATATCACAAAAATACGTGGTATTACAAAAGTTAACGCAATTATCGAGTCAAAATAAACTTTGAAAATCATGGTCAAGTAACACATTTTATAAATGAACTGCATTAATGAATGATCAAATGAAAGAATATTGAGATTACCAACGAAAGTAACGTTTTCAATGAGGAAAGAATAATGTATAATAGTCACAAATGAAGGTATGTCTCGAATCTTACTTATGTAAGTATATACAATGCACCAAAAGATTAACGAGTTATAAAAATCTTAAACCAAATCAATACAACAAGAAAAGTGCATGTGCTCATGGGATAAAGTTTAATTCATGAAGTTATTCATAATATCAATAATGTGAGGACTAAAGTCTAATAACTTCTAAAATCGAGAACGTGCATCATTGGGTTGTCAATCGACTCAGGCAATAATTGAAATTTATCATCCAAAACTAGGTAAAATGCCCAACAAAGAAGAAAAAAGAAAGAAAATATTTTTGAAAAATTTCAATTTTTGAGAAAAAACATGCGTTGTACCTAACATGTGATAAAATCCATGGACTAAACATGAAATGGATAGAATATCCCACACCCCCAACTTAATGTTGCATTGTACTCAATGCACATTAAAAACACAACAGAAAGATAGGAAAATAATGATATTACCCAAAATTGGACCGATCCCCGATAAGTACGAGTCCAAAAAATCTACAAAACAAGTTAGTACCAAGAATAAAAAAAACAAATAACAAAAAGTTTAACTAATTATAGTAGACTAAATTAAAAGGAAAGAAAAACTAAAGAGAGAGAAAAAAATAACTATTTACAGCCTACTATTTGGTCTTCACACTAACTATACACCAGAAGTCTAAATAGGTGAGGATCCACCCAAACAACAATTTGACTTTGGAAGATCAACAGTGGACCCTCCAAAGCAAACATGCCTCCTGAAATATAGGAATTCTGTTTAAAAAATGGAAGGCATGTGGGTGGTGGAAAAAGTGAACCATCGGCCATTATTAATTTTTGAGGGACAATGGGGGATTTGGATAATAAGGGGGAAAGGTACACTTGAGGTCCAAGAAAAATCGACTGATCTCCCAAAGGTTTTTCAATTGGAATGGGAGATGGTGCAGACGTGGGGATACAATCCATCTTGGAAAACAAGTTCAGCAAGAGGGCCTCATTGACGAAAGGTGTAGAAGTTTCAAAAATTTCTACCGACTCATAGGAATTAACCAGTAATTCTAATGGTTCAATCGAAAAAAACGTGAATGGTGATGGAATAAATTCAACCTCAATCAAGTCATCCTTGAAAGGAGATTGAATTTTGAGGGAGAAAGAATCACATTCAATGAGAAATTCTTTGAAAAAATGAGGTGAAACACAAGTCTTCACCTCCTCGTTGTTTTGCACAACAGAATCAATCTCATCGCAAATTGCTTTAAGTATCAATCTGGCACCAGTAAGGTTCTCCAGTCCATGGAAGTAAAGAAGAAAATTTTCTTCCAAAGTAGGCTTCCTCATCTCTAGAACCCCGGAGTCCTCATTTGGTTGAATCTCGTCTTCGAAATTATCGAAATAAAAATTATCATTGGATTTAAATAATGAATCCAACTCAATCTCCCAATAACAATTTTCATTATCATAAATCTTTTCAAGTGTTTCATTCTTAAGAAGATCTTGAAAATGAAAAACATGGAAACTATACCCAAAGTAAGAATCATTAGAACGACCATAATAACTATAATTCTAGGACATGATTACCACGTTGTTAGTAGATGGAGAATCAGAGAAAGAAAATGATCAACCACGAATAAAAGTTTCTTAGCGCTCAAATTTGCTATCCTACAGAAAGAGGTTAAAACAAAGAATACAAATACAAAAAAAAAATAATACGAAATAATAAAACAATTATAATCTAAAACACACTCCCCGACAATGGCGCCATTTTGATCGAGCGTTAACCGTGCATCGTGTAATATGCAAATCGTTGTTATCAGTTCAAAAACTCAATGCAAAAAAAAAAAAAAAAACTAAAGCGGAACTACACTTGACAAGCAAGCATAGAGGTAAGTCGGGTATTGTAAGAAATCCACAGGGAGTGAATTAATTTTAGAATTTAATTGTTTTGCTAGTTCAAAAATAAAAGTGTAAATGGTGATGGGTTGAAATGGTGGAAAACGAAAGTTAAGAAGTTAACGCTAAATTAAAACTAATAAAATGAGAGTCGAGATCGCATCCCCGCCATGGGCTAAACAACTAAGAATTAGAATTTTGGTTCGAAAACATTTAACCAAGCATTTTTAATTAATCATAAACATCACACAAGAAGAAATTTAACTCAAAGTTACGAGATCAAACATTTAACCGAAAAGGTCACATGCGGATTAAATTCGGAATGTCGCTATGATCACTAACGTTGCATGAAAAATCAAGTTAAACGCATAATAATCCGACTTTAATACGCGAAGTTTTAATTAAATGACATTTTCCCCAAAAACTAACTTTCGGAGCCCAATTCCCATTAATGGAGAAAACGCAACCCAAACCCTATTTAACTACTTACTACACATGAATAAACTAATTTAAACAGCTAATTAATAATTAAAATAAGAAATAATTAAACTAAATCAATTTAACTAGGCATGGAATTAATAACTAAGCATGGAAATAAAGCATTCAACAATATATAGGAGACAATGAATAGTAAATAGAGGCTTATATAAATGGGTATTACCCAAAGTGGATGAGTAAGGCACAACTCCCAAGAATTGAAAACCCTAAACAAATATAATGAGAACATAACTCTGAAATTGAGAGAAAAGGTTATTTATACAAAACCAACAATGGCGAATTTATAATTGAAAGGAAATATGAAAACGGGGACCGAATCGATTCAGAGGTGTCCGAATCAATTCGGTGATGGGAAACCTGAGCACTACCTCATTACGAATCGATTCACAAGGGTGAAAATTGATTCTCACCTGAGACTTTGCAATTCCCATGCCCACTGCTAAGCGATTACAATAAAAACAAAACCACAAACTCCATTTCATGGCCCTATATGGCTATTCAATGTTCGAGACTCAACAATAAATGCCAAATCGCACCTCTTCAATCCCCATCACAAAATCATGAGATGCAATCGTAAGTTGACCCACAACAACACGAATTCGGACCTGCCATAATCGCATATGAGATGCAACGTGTGGAGATCCATCTCAAGCCGTGTGTGCTACTAAAAAAAATGCAGCCACCATATGGGTGATGTCGAGAACAACTCCCATGACTCATAGCAGTACAAAACCCATGCCTAAGCCACAAAAATTGCATGTGAGATGCCAAAATCGAAACCTCCAAGTCCAAAATGGACAAAAAAAAAACTCCAACAATTGTGGCATACTCCAAATCAAGACCCAATTCCCAAAAGTGGATAATCCGGGACCCATTTCAATATGCTTGTAACAAAACTCGAGCCTCAATTTCAGACGAAAGCCCGAGCCATTTGTGAAATTGAGTTTGCTGCACAAATTGTAAGAGAAAGGGACATGGAGGGAAATATTAGAATTGTTAGTATATTAATAAAATATTAAAATAATTAAACTTATAATTCTTCCCCGATTAAAGGTCCGTGTTTTCTTCGTTCAGACTCCGACTAATTGGGAAGCTTGGCCCAAGAGCTACAACTTTTGTGAATTAATTGGGAAAAAAATGCTGAAGTGTGAAATTACAAATATGCCCCTGAGCATGCAAACTCTTACGGAACATAACCGAAACGCAATGAAACTTCATACTAAGTACCGTAACACCTATAAATGCTTAATAATACCTCAAATAACATGTTAGCGCATAAAACAGAGGTTTTCTGATTAACAAGCACAAATATAGCAATTACGATACCCTAGGGGGCTAAAAATGCATAAATTAACGGGTGGAAAATGAAATATTCATAACGTATCATTACATTGGTCCCATGAAAGGTGTTCGTGCCTCTTACGGGGCCATTTGGGTGGGTTTTTTGGGTCTCTCACTCTAATGGCATATTTTTAAGTCTAGATATTTTTAAAAGATCATCCTATAAAAAAATCGGAGCCCCATGACCACACGATATGTTCCTATGAGTTATGTTGGTCCCGTGCGAGGTGTCCGTGCCTCTTAAAGGGCCCTTAGTGGGGTGTTTTGGGTTTTCACCCACTAAAGTCTTATTTTTAAGCCTAATTCTATATTCTTTCAAACTATCTTCATATTCTCAAACCAAGATTACCATGACCATGCGATTAGTTCTTGCAAGTTACATTGGTCCAGTGCAAGATCTCGTACTTCTCAAGTAGCTATTTGGGGTGTGTGTTGGGTTTTCTCCCTCTAATGGCTTGTTTTGTGGCCAAAGTCGAGACATTTTCAATTATCATCGTATTCTTAAACTGGGAGTTCCGTGACCACACGGTCAGTTCCTTCTATGCGAGGCATACATTCCTCTCACAAGGATGTTTGGGGGGGGGGGGGGTTCTTTGGGTTTTCTCCCTCTAATAGCATGTATTTAATCCTTCGTCTAGATATTTTCAAATTATCATTATATTGTCAAACTAGTGTCCTGTGACCATGCGATCATTTCCTATAAGTTACATTGCTCCTGTGCGAGGTGTTTGTGCCTCTTACGAGGACATTTGTGGGGTGTTTTGGGTTTTCTCCCTCTAATGGCATGATTTGAAGCCTAATTCTATATATTTCAAAATTATCATCACATTCTAAAATTGGGAGTGCTGTGATGATGCAGTTAGTTTGTGTTAGTTACATTGGTCCAGTTCCACGTGTTCATGCCTCTAACGGGGCCTTTTGAGGGTGTTTTGGGTTTTCACCCGATATCGGTATGTTTTAAGGTTAAGTATAGATATTTTAAAATTAACATCCTAGCATCAAATCGGAGGTGACGTAACTAAGAAGTCAATTCGTTTGAGTTACATTGGTCCCTTCTAGGTGTACGTGCCTCATACGAGGCTATTTGGGGGGTGTTTTAGGTTCTTGCCCTCCAACATCATGTTTTGAGGCCTAAGTCTAGATATTTTGAAACTATTGTCATCTTTTAAAATAAGAGTCCCATAACCACGCATTCAGTTCCCGCTTGCTGCATTGGTCCCTTGCGACGTTTTCGTGCCTCTCGCAGGTCATCTAGGAGGAGTTTTGAATTTTCACCCTCTAACGACATGTTTTTTAAGTTCATGTTTAGATAATTTAAAATTATCAACATATTATCAAACTTAGGGTATCGTTACCACACGGTCAGTTCCTACAGATTACATTGGTCTCGTACGAGGTGTTCGTGCCTCCCACGATGCTATTTTGGAGGCTCTTTTTGGTTTTCCCCCTCTAACAGCATGTTTTAAAGTCTAAGTCTATATTTTGAAAAGTTATCATCGTATTATTAAGTCGTCAAACCCGTGATCACACGTTCAGTTCATGCTAGTTACATTGGTCCGGTACGAGGTGTTCGTGCCTCTCACAACATGTTTTGAAGCCCACGTCTCGATATTTTCAAAGTATCATTATATTCTCAAATCGAGTGTCCCCTAACCATGCATTCAGTATCTGCTAGTTACAAATGTCCCATGCGAGGTATTCGTGCCTCTCATAGAGACGTTTGGTGGTTGTTTTGGGTTTTCACCCACTAACGGCATGTTTTAAAGCCTAAGTCTAGATATTTTCAAATTATTGGCATATTCCCAAATCACGAGTCCCGTGACCATGCGATCAGTTCCTGCGAGTTTCATGGGTCCCATGCAAGGTGTTCATGCCTCTTACGGGGCCATTTGGTGGGTGTTTTTTGTTTTCTCCCTCTAACGAGTTATTTTTAAGCATAAGTCTAGATATATTCAAAATATCATCCTATTCTAAAATCGGGAGTCCAATAAACATGCAATCAGTTCCTATGAGTTAATTGGTTCCGTGCGAGGTCTTCGTGCCTCTCACAAGGTCGTTTGGGGGGTGTTTTGGGTTTTTCCCGCTAACGTCTTTTTTCCAGGACTAAGTCTAGATGATTTCAAAATATCGTCATATTCTTGAATCGGGTGCCCCTGACCACGCGGTCAGTTGCTGTGAGTTACATTGGTCCACACCATGAAATTTTGTGGGTGTTTTGTTTTTTGCCCTCTAACGGCATATTTTGATGCCTAAGTCGATATATTTTCAAATTATCATCGTATTCTTAAACTGGGAGTCCCATGACCAAGCATTCAGTTCCTTCTAGTTACATTGGTCCAGCACAAGGTTTTCATGCCTTTCACATTGCTATTTGGGGGGTGTTTTGGTTTTTCTCCCTTTAATGGCATGTTTTTAAGCCTTGTTCTAGATATTATCAAACCGGGGTCCCGTGACCACACGGTGAGTTCCTGCGAGTTACATTGGTTTCGTGCAAGTGTTTGTTCCTCTCACGGGGCTGTTTGGGGGGTGTTTTGTTTTTTCATCCTTTAACGTCATGTTTTCAAGACTAAATATTGATATTTTCAAATTACCATCATATTCATAAAACCGGTGTCCCGTGATGACATGGTCATCTCTAAAAGTTACAATAGTCCCATCCGAGGTATTCGTGCCTCTCATGGAGCCGTTTGAGGGGTGTTTTTTTGTTTTCTCCCTCTAACTGCATGTTTCTAATCCTAAGTGTAGATATTTTCATACTTTTGTCATATAATCAAGACTCCGTGACCACCCAGTCAGTTCCTACTAGTTACATTGGTCACGTTCGAGTTTTACATGCCTCTTATGGGACATAATGGGGGGGGGGGGGGTGTTTTGGGTATTCACCTTCTAACAGAACGATTTTAAGCCTAAGTCAAAATATTTGAAAATTATCATCATTTTATAAAATCGAGGATCCCGTGACCATGCGGTCAGTTCCTACTAGCTACATTGGTCCCGTACGAGGTGTTTGTGCCTATCTCAGGGTTGTTTGGGGGGTGTTTTGGGTTTTCACCCTCTAACAATACATTTTGACTCGTAAGTCTAGATTTATTCAAACAATCTTCATATTCTCAAACTGAGTGTTCCGTAACCACGCATTTAGTTCCTTCTAGTTGTATTGGTCCCATGCGAGGTGTTCATGCCTCTCACGAGGTCGTTTGGGGGGTGTTTTTAGTTTTTGCACACTAACGGCTTGTTTTTAAGACTAAGTCTACTTATTTTCAAAATATCATCATATTTTCAAATCGGGAGTCTCATGACCTCGCGATGAGTTCCTTCTAGTTGCACTGGTCTAGTATGAGTTGTCCGTACCTCTCATACGACCGTTTGGGGGGTGTTATGGGTTTTCACCCTCTAAAAACATACTTTTAATCCTAAGTTTATATATTTTCAAATTATGGTCACATTCTCAAATTGAGGGTGCTATGAACACGTGATTAGTTCCTACGAGTAACATTGGTACCGTGCGAGGTGTTCGTGCTTCTTACGTGGCGGTTTGGGGGGTGTTTTCATTTTTTCCCTCTAACGGAATGTTTTAAAGCCTAAGTTTTGATATTTTAAAATTATCATCATATTCTAAGAGTGGGAGTCCCGTAACCCGCAGTCAGTTTCTGGTAGTTACATTGGTCTCGCATGAGGTTTTCATACCTATCACGAGGTTGTTTAGTGGGTTGTTTTGGGTTTTCACCCTCTAATGGTGTGTTTTTATGTCTTACTCTTGATATCTTCAGGTTAAAGTTTAATTCTCAAACCGGGAGTCTCGTGAGCACACAATCATTTCCTGCGAGTTCTATTGATCCCATGTGAGGTGTTCGTGCCTCATACGGGGCTTTTTAGGGGGTGTTATGGGTGTTCACCCTCTAACAACATGTTTTCAAGCCTAAGTTTATATCTTTTTAGGTTATCATTGTATTTAGAATTCGGGGGTCCCTTGACCACACGATCAGTTCCTATGTGTTACATAGGTCCCATACGAGTTGTTTGTGCCTCTCACAGGGGCCGTTTTTTTTTTTTTGGGGGGGGGAGTGTTTTGGTTTTTTCCCTCTAACCGCATGTTTTGGACCCATGTGTCGATATTTTCCAAGTATCATCATATTAACCATGCGTTTAGTTCTTACTAGTTGCAATTGTCTCATGCGAGGTGTTCATGCCTCTCACAAAGACGTTTGGTCGTTATTTTGTGTTTTTTCCCACTAACGACACATTTGGACCCTAATTCTAGATATTTTTAAATTATCAGTATATTTCCAAATCTCGATTCCCGTGACCACGCGGTTAGTTCCTGCGAGTTACATTGGTCCAATGCAAGGTGTATGTGCCTCTTACGGGGCCGTTTGGGGGGTGTTCTTAATTTTCTCCTTCTAACGGCATGTTTTTAAGAATAAGTCTATATATTATCAAAACATCATCCTATTCTAAAATTCGGGGTCCCGCGATCACGCGATTAGTTCCTATTAATTATGTTAGCCATTTGAAAGGTGTTCGTGCCTCTCACAGGACCATTCGGGGGGTGTATTGGGTTTTTTCCCGCTAACGACTTGTTTTTAAGCCTAAGTCTTCATGATTTCAAAATATCGTCATATTCTCAAACTAGGATTCCGATGGACAAGCGGTCAGTTCCTGTAAGTTACATTGGTACAGTGCGAGGTGTTCGTACTTATCTTGGGTCTATTTTGGGGGTGTGTTGGGTTTTCTCCCTCTAATGTCATGTTTTGATGCCTAAGTCTAGCTATTTTCAAATTATCATAGTAGTAATAAACTAGGAGTCCCTCCATGACCACATAGTCAGCTCCTATTAGTTACATTGGTCCCACGTGAGGCTTTCATGCCTCTCACATGACTGTTTGGAAGTGGTTTGTTTTCCCCCCATCTAATGGCATGTGTTTAAGCCTTGCTATGGATATTTTCAAATTATTGTGATATTCTCAAAATGGAGTCCCATAACCACATGGTGAGTTCCTGCGAGTTATATTTGTCTCGTGCAAGTGCTTGTTGCTCTCGTGGGGCCCTTTAGGGGGTGTTTTGTGTTTTTCGCCCTCTAAGGGAATGTTTTTAAGCCAAAGTCATGATATTTTCAAATTACCATTATATTCTCAAACCCGATGTCCTGTGACCACACGGTCGGTTCGTACGAGTTACATTGGTCCCATGCAAGATTTTGAGCTTCGCACAAGGCCAATTGTGGGTGTTTTTTATTTTCTCCCTCTAAGTGCATGTTTTTAAACCTAAGTGTAGATATTTTCATATTATCATCATATTCTGAAAATGGGAGTCCCATGACCACGTGGTCAGTTCTTTCTAGTTATATTGGTCCCGCACGTGTTCTATGTGTCTCTCATGCTACCGTTTGGGGTGGGTGTGGGGGGATGTTTTTCTCTTTCACCATCTAATGGAATATTTTAAGCCTATGTCTAGATATTTCAGATTTTCATTATCTTCTCAATTCGAGGATACCGTGATCATGTGGTCAATTCCTATGAGCTACATTGATCCCATGCGAGATGTTCGTGCTGATCTCCGGGCCATTTGAGGAGTGTTTTGGGGTTTCATCCTTTAACAACATGTTTTGAACCTTAAGTCTCAATTTATTCGAACTATCATGATATTCTCAAACTGGGAGTCCCATTACCATGCATTCAGTTCTTTCTAGTTGGATTGGTCCCATACGAGGTGTTTATGTGTCTAACGGGGTCGGGTGGTGGGTGTTTTCAATTTTTGCACTAGAGCGACTTGTTTTTAAGCATAAGTCTAGATATTTTCAAAAAATCATTATATTCTAAAATTGGGAGTCACGTGACCTCGTGACGAGTTCCTGCTACTTACATTTATTCAGTGTGAGGTGTTTGTGCCTTTCAGGAGGCCGTTTGGGGTGGGGGGGGGGGGGGGGGTTGGGTTTTTTCCCTCTAACTGCATATTTTTAATCCTAAGTATATATATTTTTAAATTATTATCACATTCTAAAACTGACGATCCCATGAACATGTGGTTAGTTCGTACGAGTAATATTGGTCATGTGTGATGTGTTCATGTTTCTCATGGGGACGTTTAGGGGGTGTCTTGGGTTTTTTCCCTCTAAAAACTTGTTTTGATGCACAAGTCTTGATATTTTAAAATTTTCATCATATTCTAAGACTACGAGTCCCGCGACCCGGTAGTCAGTTCCTGCAAGGTTCATTCGTCTCGCGTCAAGTGTTCATGCCTCTCACGGGGCCATTTAATGGGTTATTTTGGGTTTTCTCCCTCCAATGGCATGTTTTCATTCCATAGTCAAGATATATTCAAATTAAAGTAATATTTCAAATTGGGGGTCCCATGAGCATGCGGTCATTTGTACCGAGTTATATTGATCTCGTGCGAGTTGTTCGTGCCTCATACGGGGTTATTTTGGGACTGTTTTGGGTTTTCACTCTCTAACCAAATGTTTTTAACTCAAAGTCTATATCTTTTCAAGTTATCGTCATATTCTCAAATCGGGGGTCCCGTGACTATGCGATTTGTTCCTATGAGTTACACTGATCTCGTACGAAGGGTTCATGCCTCTCACGGGGTTGTTCGGGTGTTGTTTTGGGTTTTCAGCCTCTAACAACCTGTTTTGAAGCCTAAGTATTGATTCTTTCAAAATATCATCATATTCTTAAATTAGAAGTCCTGTGACCTTACCTTCAGTTCCTGCTAGTTGCATTGGTCCCATGCGTGGTGTTCGTGCCTCTCATGGGCCCACTTTGGGGTTATTTGGGGTCTTTTCTCTCTAATGGCATGTTTTGAAGCCTAAATCCGAACATTTTCAAATTATTATCATATTATAAAATTGAGAGTCTCATGACCACGAGGTCAGTTTTCTACTTCCATTAGTCTCGTGCGAGGTGTTCGTGCCTCTCACGGGGCCATTAGGGGGTGTTTTAGGTTTTTTCCCTCTAACAACATGTTTTTAAGCCCGTGTCTAGATATTTACAAACTATCATCAAATTCTAAAATCAAGAGTCCCGTGACCAAACATTTAGTTCCTCCTTGTTGCATTAGTCACTTGCGAGGTGTTCGTGCCTCTCTCGGGGTTGTTTGGATGGTGTTTTGAGTGTTCACCCTCTAACGACATATTTTTTAAACCAAGTCTAGATAATTTAAAATTATCATCACATTCTCAAAGTTAGGTTACCATGACCACGCGGTCAGTTCCTACTAGTTACATTGGTCTGGTGCAAAGTGTTCGTGCCTCACACGATGCCGTTTGGAGGGTGTTTTAGGTTTTTTTTTACAACTTATTTTTTAGCCCAAGTCTATATCTTTTAAAGTTATCATCATATTCTAAAGATGGGGTACCATTACCATGTGGTCAGTTTTGACAAGTTACAATGGTTCCGTATGAGTTGTTCGTGCCTCTCACGAGGCCGTTTTGGGGGTGTTTAGTTTTTTTCCCTCTAACAACATGTTTTGAAGCCTAAGTCTTGATATGTTCAAGCTATCATAATATTCTCAAACCGGGAGTCCAGCGACCATGAATTCAGTTCCTTCTAGTTACAATTGCCCATACGAGGTGTTCGTACCTCTCACGGAGACGTTTGGTGGTTATGTAAGGTTTTTGCCCTTTAACGACACATTTTGAAGCCTAAGTCTAGATATTTCCAAATTATTGTCATATTTCCAAATCATGAGTCCCGTGACCATGTAGTTTTTCCCTATGAGTTACAATGGTCGCGTGCCTCTAACGACATGTTCTTCAGCATAAGTCTAGATATCTTCAAAAGATCATCTATTCTAAAATCGAGGGTCCCGCGTGCTACGTGATCAGTTCCTATGAGGTACGTTGGTCCCGTGCGAGGTGTTCGTACATCTCACATGACCGTTTGGGCGGTGTTTTTTGTTTTCACCCGCAAACTTCTTATTTTTAAGCCTAAGTCTAGATGTCTTAAAAATATCATCATATTCTCAAACCGACAGTCTCGTGACAACTATGGCAGTTCCCATGAGTTAGATTGGTCTAGTGGGAGGTGTTTGGGCTTCGTACAGGGCTATATTTTTTTTTCGGGGGGGTGGGTGGGTTTTGTCCCTCTAACGACATGTTTTGAGGCCCAAGTCGAGATACTTTCAAATTATCATTGTATTCTTAAACTTGGAGTCCATTGACCACACGATCAGTTCCCACTTGTTACTTTCATCCTGCACAAGGCTTTCATGCCTCTCACAGGGCTGTTTGGGGGGTGTTTTTGGTTTTGGCGTGATAATGGCGTGTTTTTAAGAATTGGTTTAAATATTTTCAAATTGTCATGATATTCTCAAACTAGGGTCCCTTTATCACACTATGAGTTCCTACGAGTTACATTGGTCCCGTGCAAGTGTCCGTGCCTCTCATGAGGCCATTTGGGGGGTGTTTTGTTTTTTCACCCTCTAACAACATGTTTTTAAGCCTAACTCTTTGTATTTTGAAATTATCAACATATTATCAAACTAGGGGGCTTGTGACCATGTGGTCAGTTCATGTGAACTACATTGGTACCTTACGAGGTGTTCGTGCCTATCACGGGGCCATTTGGGGGGTATTTTGCATTTTCTCCCTCTAAGAACATGTTTTGAACCCTAAGTTTAGAACATTTAAACCTATCATCATATTCTTAAATCAGGAGCCGTACGACCACGCATTCATTTCCTTCTAGTTGCATTGGTCCCATGCGAGGAGTTCGTGCCTCTCACGTGGCCATTTAGGGGTTGTTTTGGGGCTTTTCCCTCTAGCAACATGTTTTTAAGCCTTAGTCTAAATATTTGAAAAATATCATTATATTATCAAACCGGTAGTCCCGTGACCTCGCGATGAGTTCCTGCTAGTTACATTGGTTCAGTGCGAGCCATTCGTGCCTCTCATAGGGCCCTTTGGGGGGTGTTTTGGCTTTTCGCCCTGTAAGGGAATATTTTTAATCCTAAGTGTGTATATATATATATATATATATATATATATATATATATTATCAAGTTATCATCTTATTATCAAACGAGTGTTCCATGAACACGCGGTCAGTTCCTATGAGTAACATTGGTCCCGTGCGAGGTGTTCTTGCTTCTCACAGTCCCGTTTGGGCGGTGTTTTGTATTTTCTCCCTCAAACGGCATGTTTTGAAACCTAAGTCTTCATATTTCAAAATTATCGTCATATTCTTGGACTGGGGGTCCCGTGACCACGCAATCATTTCATTCTAGTTACATTGTTCTCGGGGGAGGTATTCATGCCTCTTACGGGGCCGTCTGGGGTTTTCGCGCTCTAATTTCATTTTTTTATAAGTTAGTGAAGATATTTTAAAATTATCATTAGATTCTCAAAATGGGGGTGTCGTGACCACATTGTAATTTCCTGCAACTTACATTGGTTCTGTGTAAGGTGTTCATGCAGCACACTGGGCCATTTGGGTGTTGTTTTGATTTTTCGCCCTCTAACGTCATGTATTTAAGCATAAGTGTAGATATATTTAAATTATCTTCATATTTTCAAACAGGGAGTCCCATGACCACACAGTCAGTTTCGACAAGTTACATTGGTCCCGTGCGATGTGTCCATGCCTCTTATGGGGTCCTTTAGGGGTGTTTCGGGTGTTTTCCCTCTAACGGACTGTTTCTAAGCCTAAGTCTAGATATTTACAAATTATCAACATATTCTCAATCCGAGGATCCTGTGACCACGCGATGAGTTCCTATGAGTAAAATCGGTCCCGTGATAGGTATGCATGCCTCTCACATGTCCATCTATGGGGTGTTTTGTGTATTCGACATCTAACTGCTTGTTTTTAAGTCTAAGTCATGTTGTTTAAAATTCTCATCATATTCCCAAACTTGGAGTCCCATGACCATATGGTAAGTTCATACGAGTTACATTCATCCCGTGTGACGAGTTTGTACCTCTCATGGGTCCTTTTTAGGGGTGTTTTTGGGTTTTATCGTCTAACTTCAAGATTTTAAGCCTAAGTCTAGATATTATCAAATTATCATCATATTCTAAAATCGGGAGTCCGATGACCACACGGTTAGCTCCTATGTGTTACATTGGCCTCATGCGAGATTTTTGTGCCTCTTATGGGCCGTTTGGTGGGTGTTTTGGTTTTTTTCTCTTTAACGGTGTGTTTCCAAGCCTAAATCTATATATTTTTAAATTAAAGACATATTCTAAAACTGGGAGTCCCGTGACCATGCATTCAGTTCCTGCTAGTTACATCGGTCCCGTTCGAGGTATTCATGGCTCTCAAGATGCTAGTTGGTGGTTGTTTGGATTTTTTATCATCTAACGGCCCATTTTTAAGCCTGAGTGTAGATATTTTCAATTTATCATCAAACTCTAAAAAATAGTGTCCTGTCACCCCGCAATCAGTTACAACGAGTTACATCGGTCCCATAGGGAGATGTTTGTGACTCTCATGGGACTATATGAGTTATGGTTTCAATTTGACATCATATTATCAAACTCAGGGTGCCTTGACCATGCGGTAAGTTCCTACGAGTTTCATTAGTCCCATGTGAGGTGTTTGTTCCTCTCATGTGGGTGTTTGGGGGTTTTATCCTCTAATGGAATTTTTTAAGCCTAAGTCTTGATATTTTCAAATTATCATCGTATTCTATAATCGGGGGTCCCGTGACCACGCGATCAGTTCCTATGAGTTTTATTAGTCCCGTGCGAGGTGTTTGTGCTAATCCAGGGGCCGTTTGGGGGGCATTTTTTGTTTTCTCCCTCTAACCACACATCTTTAAGGATATGTCAAGATAATTTCAAAATATCTTCATATTCACAAACCAGGAGTCCCATGACCGCGCAGTCAGTTCTTATGAGTTACATTTGTCCTGTACGAGCTGTTCGTGCCTTTCACGAAGCCATTTGGTGGTGTTTTTGGTTTTTACCCTCTAACATCATATTTTTAATCCAAAGTCTAGATATTTCCAAGTTATCATCATATTCTCAAATCGGGAGTCTTGTGACCCCACGGTCAGTTCTTGCTTAGTTACATTGGTTTGGTTCGAGGTGTACGTGCCTCTCAAGGGGCCGTTTGGGGGGGTATTATGGGTTTTCACTTTCTAAAGGCATGTTTTTTAGCCTTAGTCTAAATATATTTGAATTATCATCATTTTCTCAAAACGGGGGTCCTATGACTATGCGACCAGTTTCTATGAGCTACATTGATCTCGTGCGAGGTATTCGTACCTATCATGGGGCCGTTTGGGAGGTGTTTTTGGTTTTGTCCATCTAACATGTTTTGAAGCCTAAGTCTAGATATTTTCAAACTTCATCATATTGTCAAATAAGGAGACCCATAGCCACATATTCATTTCGTTCTAGTTGCGTTGGCCCCTTGTGAGGTGTTCGTCCCTCTCACTGGGCCGTTTGGTGGGTGTTTTGAGTTTTTTCCCTCCAACACCATGTTTTTAAGTATAAGTATAGATATTTTCAAAATATCATCATATTATCAAATCGAGGGTCCCGTGAAAATGCGGTCAGTTCCTATGAGTTACATTGGTCCCGTGCGAGATGTTTGTGCCTCTCATGGGGCCGTTTGGGGGGGTGTTTTGGGTTTTCTCTCACTAACGACATTTTTTGAAGCCTAAGACTATATATTTTCAATTTAAAACCACCTTTGAAAACCAGAGTCTCGTGACCACACATTTAAATCTTACTAGTTGTATTGGTCCCGTGCGACGTCTTCGTGACTCTCACAGGGCCGTTTGGCTTGTGTTTTCTCCCTTTAATGGCATATTTTAAGCCTAAGTCTAGATATTTTCAAATTACTTTAATATTGTCAAACAGAGAGTCCCGTTACCGTGCAATCAATTCTCATGAGTTACAGTGGTATCGAGTGAGGTGTTTGTGCCTCTACAGTGCTGTTGTGGGAGTCCTTTTTTTTTGCCCTCTAACACTATGTTTTGAGGCCTATGTCTTGATATTTTTAAATTATCATTATATTCCCAAATCGGTAGTACGGCGACCATGCATTCACTTCTTACTAGTTACATTGGTCTCGTGTAAGCTGTCCCTACCTTTTGCGAGGTCGTTTCGGTGGTGTTTTGGATTTCCCCCTTTAACAACGTGTGTTAAAGCCTAAGTCTTGATATTTTCAATTTATTGTCGTATTATCAAATCGGGAGTCTTGTGACCAATCATTCGGTTCCCTGTTGATATATTAGTCCGGTGGGAGATGTTCGTGCCTGTGACGGGACCATTTGGTTGGTGTTTGGATTTTTCACTCTCTACCAGCAATATTTTAAGCCTAAGTGCACATATTTTCAAGTTAGTGTCATATTTAAAAACCTGGAGCCCCGTTACCCTACTTTCAGTTCCTATGACTCACATTGGTCCCGTACGAGGTGTTCGTACCTATCAAGAGGCGGTACGGGTGGTGTTTTGGGTTTTTTCCCTCTAATGGTATGTCTTGAAGCCTAAGTCTATATATTTTAAAATTATCACAATATTCTCAAATTGGACATCTCGTGACCATTTAGTTAGTTCCTATGAGCTACATTGGTCCACTTCGAGATTTTTGTGCCCACGGAGTCATTTGTGGGGTGTTTTGGGGAATGTTTTAAGCCTTAGTCTAAATATTTTCAAATTATCGGCATATTCCCAAACCGTGAGTCCCGTGGCCAAGTGGTCAGTTCCTACGAGTTACATTGGTCCCATTCAAGGTGTTTGTACCTCTTAGCGGGCTGTTTGGGGGGTGTCTTTGATTTTTTGCCTCCAACGGCATTTTCTTAAGCATATGTCTAGATATTTTAAAAAGATCATCATATTCTAAAACCGGGGGTCCCGTGACCACACGATCAGTTCCTATGAGTTACGTTGGTCTCGTGCTAAGTGTTCGTACCTCTGACAAGACCATTTGGGTGGTGTTTTTGGTTTTCACCTGCTAACAGCTTATTTTTAAGCCTAAATATAAATGTCTTCAAAATATCATCATATTCTCAAATCGGGAGTCTCGTGACCACTGGGGCAGTCCCTGCAAGTTACATTGGTTCAGAGGGATGTGTTTGTGCTTCTGACGGGTCTATTTTTTTGGCGGAGTGTTGGGTTTTTGACCTTTAACAACATGTTTTGAGGTCAAAGTCGAGATATTTTCAAATTATTGTAGTATTATTAAACTTGGACTCCCGTGACCATGCGATCAGTTCCTACAAGTTACATTCGTCCCGCGCGAGGCTTTCATGCCTCTCACAGGGCCGTTAGGGAGGTGCTTTTTGTTTTTGCCTGATAATGGCATGTTTTCAAGCATTAGTATAGATATTTTCAAATTATCATGATATTCTCAAAATGGGGCCCCAATATCACAATGTGAGTTCCTACGAGTTACATTGGTCCCGTGCAAGTGTTCATGCCTCTCACTAGGCCGGTTGGGGGTGTTTTGCTTTTTTGCCCTCTAATGGCATGTTTTTAAGCCCATGTCTAGATATTTTTTAAATATTTTCAAATTAATATCATATTCTCAAATCGGGAGTCCCATGACCACACGATTCGTACCTGCTAGTTACATTGGTCCTGTGCAAGGTTTACGTGCCTCTCACGAGGCCGTTTGAGTGGATATTTTGTGTTTTCACCTTTATAATGGCATGTTTTCAAGCCGAAGTCTTTGTATTTTCAAATTATCATCATACTCTCAATCTAGGGGGCCCATTACCATGTGTTCAGTTCCTACAAACTACATTGGTACTTTGCGAGGTGTTCGTGACTATCACGAGGCTGTTTGTGGGCTGCTTTAGGTTTTTGCCCTCTAAGAACATGTTTTGAACCCTAAAACTAAGTCTCAAATTTTTCAAACTATCATCATATTCTCAAATCGAAGGTCGCGTGACCACACATTCAGTTCCTTCTAGTTGAATTAGTCCCATGCGAGGAGTTCGTGCCTCTCACGTTGTCGTTTAGGGGTTGTTTTTTGTTATCGTCCTCTAACGACATGTTTTTAGGCCTTAGTATAGATATTATAAAAATAACATCAAATTATCAAAATAAGAGTCCCATGACCTCGGGATGAGTTCCTGCTACTTACATTAGTCGAGTGCAAGCCATTCGTGCCTCTCACAGGGCTGTTTGGCGGGTCATTTGAGTTTTTACCCTCTAAAGGAATATTTTAATCCTAAGTACATATATTATCAAATTATCATCATATTATCAAAAGGAGGGTCTGATGAACATGCGATCAGTTCTTACGAGTAACACTGGTCCCGTGCGAGGTGTTCTTGTTTCTCACGGTGCCATTTGGGCGGTGTTTTGGATTTTCTCCCTCTAACAACATGTTTTGAAACCTAAGTTTTGATATTTTAAAATTATCATCATATTCTCAGATTGGGAGTCCCGTGACCACGTAGTCAGTTCCTGCTTGTCACATTGTTTTCGCACAAGGTATTCGTGCCTCTCATGGGGCCATTTTTTTTTAGTTTTTTCTCTCCAATGTCATGTATTTTATGAGTTTGTCAAGATATTTTCAAATTATCATCATATTGTAAAAATGGGGGTGTCACGACCACAAAATCATTTTTCGCGAGTTGCATTGGTCCCGTGCAAGGTATTAGTGCCTCTCAATGGGCCATTTGGGTGTGGTTTTGATTTTTCGCCCTCTAATGGCATGTCTTTAAGCCTAAGTGTATATATTCTTAAATTATCGTCATATTCTCAAACTTGGAGTCCCATGACCATGTAGTGAGTTTCAATAAGTTACATTGGTCCCGTTTGAGGTGTCCATGCCTCTCATGGGGCCATTTTAGCGGTGTTTTGGGTTTTTGCCCTCTAACAGCCCGTTTTAATGTCTAAGTCTAGATATTAACAAGTTATAAACATAATCTCAATCTGGGCCTCCTGTGACCACGCGATGAGTTCCTATGATTAAGATTGGTCTCCTGCGAGGTGTGTATGCCTCTCACAAGTCCATTGTCACACCCGCTAAATTTTGGCCTCGACCGCCACTAAAACTAAACCGGGTGCTAGTAAACAAAATATCATCCTTAGCATGTGACATATATGGGACATAAAAATTGTATTCCAGAAGATAAATTATTTTAATCAAAACCAAATATGAATGACATCCAATTGATAAAACACCAAAGTGCAATCAAAATTCATCACATGTGAACTCCGAATATCTCAATAATTAAATAAATACAATCTAACTGAAATCTTAAAACAACTTTGGAACCGAGGCCCAATAATCTCAAAAATAGTCTCATAATAAAACGACGGAATAGGAAAGAGTCTAACTACTAAAAATATAAAATAGCTCCAGCTGAACCTCCAAAAATGTCTCCAATACTCTATGTAGCTACTCCAAATATTCCTTAAAAAGATTAGTCAACACATGTGTCAGAGCCAAAACCCCGAGCATGTAAACCGGCTACTCCTCTCAAATAGGGTCCTTGAACCCAGATAATTGTGCTATATATACAGACTATAACAATCGAATCTTTTCATTATGAGATTATTAATCACCATAAATAGATTACTAACTACCCGCAAGGTTTCTCTAAAAGACACACCAATATTATTTTAATTAACCCACCTTCCCAACAATGTTAAATTTAATTAATATAACCGTGAAGAAAATTTACCAACACAAGTACCCTTGTCAAGTCTGCCGTCGATCCATTTTTCTCCTGCGATCCTCGCGATATGATAAGATTCCACACGCACACACATCCCATTGTGAAGTCCACCGTCTGATCCGTTTTTATCCTACGATCCTCGCAATATGATAATGGTCCACGCACGACACGAAATAAATCATTCTCTGATCTGTTCAAACTGTCGGGCCAATAAATTTTAATATCCATTTTAGTCCTGGGATATTAAATACCAAAATTCCTTATACTCATTAAATCAAATATATTTCCCCCACCCTTAAAAGCGATGGGAAAATACTCAAAACATCCCTTAGTTCCAACTAAGGGTTCCCAAAATACAAATTAGTCCTATCCTAAGTAAAGAAAGATTATAAACTTTCACTTCACCTAGATATCAATCCTAGGCTATCACAACAATGGTATAATATAGAAAATTAGCCCCCACCCCAAATTATATAACTCTCATAGACTCACACTAACTAGTCCCACACCCAATTAGCATAAATCACAACTAAGACCCACTTACTATTACCATACCTAACAAGTGTACCATAACAAGGGTTGAAAACTAATTACCTACAATACCCAATGTCCATGAGATATCAAAAATTATAATACTTACATAAAGTGGCACAATTAACAATTTATAATAACATTCGTAACAACACTAAATTCCTAATTAATTAATTTTAATATAAATAGTGGAAATCAAGGACACATAAATATTGTGATTTTTCAGAATAACAGCTACATGCAAGTTCTATCATAGTCATTATTTTCTAACAAAATAATTAATTCTCTTAGGGTTCTCACATGAAATATCAAAATTTACTTCTAAAAGGGCTCCTCTACATGCATACGCGCATAGAAAAATCGACTACACCTACACAACCCAAAGAACAACAAAGTTATATATATTCGGTAACATTAATTTTACATGCAAAACAGTCCCAAAATTTATCTCTTCAATAATTATATTCATAACTTATTTTAGAAAACATGATTTTAATGGAGGCTATAATCAAGACACATAACACTAAGGGAAAATAATAGGGTAAACATGCCTGTGATTAGTTTGACAAAAATCTGATTCGATATATGAGTTCCTCTCAAAAAATGGATCAATTAATCTTCTTGAACAAACTTGGGACATATTTGTCTTGGTCTTCAAAACTAAGCTTGAAAAGTAATTTTAATGGTGGCTAGGGTTTTGTGGTAGAAGATGATGAAAAAGTAGAGGGTCTGCTTCTCTAGGGCTGCTAGAATCAGTGTTTTAAAAACCTAGCCCCGAATATCATTTATATAAATAGTTTAAAGAGTTTTAGAAATGCAAAACTCGTCAAAAAGAGAATTGCTATGCACGAAATGTGTTGGGGTCTATCGATCGACCTCTGGCGTCGATCGATCGATTGCCCAGGTTTTCTGAAAGATCGGTTTAAAAATTCATAAGGGACAAATATTTTAAAAATTCAAATAAAATCCGTTTTAAATCCGATTTCAATTCCTCTTGAAGTTTTATTCTTCTAAAATCATAACCAACATATTTAGCCAATAAAAATTATAAAATCCAAAAATTTATTTTTCTCAAATATTCCAATTAATTAATTAATTAATTAATAAAAACACGGGGTGTTACATCCATCTAGGGGCGTTTTGTGTATTCTCCCTCTAGGTGCATGTTTTGAAGTCTATGTCTTGTTATTTTCAAATTCTCGTCATATTTCCAAACATGGAGTCCCATGAGCACGCGGTCAGTTTGTACGAGTTACATTGGTCCCATGTGACGTGTTTGTACCTATCACAGGTCCTTTTAGGGGGTGTTTTTGGTTTTCACCATCTATGTTCCTGATTTTAAACCCAAGTCTAGATATTTTTAAATTATAATCATTGTCCTCATGCAAGATTTTCATGCCTTTCATGGGGACATTTGGTGGATGTTTTAGGTTTTCGCTCTCTAACATCATGTTTTAATGCCTTAGTCTATATATCTTCAAATTTAAGTGATATTCCAAAATCGGGAGTCCTGTGACCACACATTGAGCTCCTGCTAGTTACATTGGTCCTGTACGACGCCTTCATCCCTTTCACCGGGCTGTTTGGTGGGTGTTTTGGGTCTTCTGCCTCTATTGGCTTATTTTTAAGCCTAAGTCAAGTTCTTTTCAAATTAATGTCATATTCTCAAACCCAGAGTCCTGTGACCACGCGGTCAATTCTTGCGAGTTATAGTGGTCCTTATGAGGTGTTCGTGCTTCTCACATGGCCTTTGGTGGAGTGTTTTGTATTTCTCCTTCTAACGACATGTTTTGAAGTCTATGTCTAGATATTTATAAATTATCATTATTTTCAAAAATAGAAAGTTCGGTGACCACACATTCATCTCGTTCTAGTTAAATTTGTCCTATGCAACGTGCTTCCGCCTCTCACAGGGGTAGTTGGAGGGTGTATTTGAATTTTTCCCTTTAAAGACATGTGTTGAAGACTAAGTTTGAATATTTTCAATTTATCGCCATATGTAAAATCTTCGAGTCTCGTGACCACGCATTCTGTTCCTTCTAGTTACATTGGTCCCGTGTGAGGTTTTCATTCCACTCACGGGGCCATTTAGGGGGCGTTTGGATTTTTTACCCTCTAACAACATGTTTTTAAGTCCAAGTGTAGATACTTTCAAGTTATCCTCATATTCTAAAAGCGGGAGCCCCGTGACCTCGCGGTTTCACGGGGCTATATTAGGGATGTTTTTATTTTCCCCCTCTAACTAAATGCTTTTAAGCCAAAGTCTAGATATTTTCAAATTATTATCATATTCTCAAACCGAGTGACCCGTGTCCCCGCGATTAGTTCCCATGAGTGATATTGGTCTGGTGCAAGGTGTTTGTGCTTATCATGAAGTTGATTGGGGGTGTTTTAGGTTTTCACAGTCTAAGGGCTTGTTTTTTAGCCTAAGTCTAGATATTTTCAAATCCTTTTTGGCCACTTCTTTTAGGGTTTTAAATTGTTGTTGTTTTCAATTCACAAAACTCCCATCTTGCTTTAGTGAATTGTTTTGGTGTTCAAGAACACAACTTTTGCCCTTGTTTATTCTTTGTGGGGAAAGCTCTACAACCGAGAGCTGTGTGCTATTGTGTATGGAGTCTTTATAAAGTTCACATCTTATGGAAAAGCCGTTTCTCTTCTTCACTGCTGCCCTCCTAGAAAGGGAAAGTTCCAACCGAGACATCAAAACCGACACCTGCAGGTATTTCGTATGTCGCCCTATTTCATTGTAATCCGTCTAAGCCGTTTTCTTACAAATTATATTGAAATAAAAAGTTTTTTCCCCTTTGGAGGATTTTTCCTGAAATTATTTATTTTATTCTGCATGCTTTATTTTATTGGATAAATCATCTAGATCCATGTTTTAGGATTTAACTAAAATTTGGGATTAATTAAAATTAGATTTTATCTGAGAAGTCGCAATATTTCCGCTGTAGCGATTCTAAAAATTGGTATCAGAGCCTATTGCACTAAGTTATTGTGTTTTGATCCTGATTTTGCACAAAAATGGCTTTTGGTGGTTTTGATGATCTTCGATGTCAAATTTTTGAGAAAAAATTAATTGGAAAATTCACATGAACTCTTGTTTTAAATATTCTGTTGAAAACGATTCTGAGAGGTGTCCTTGTTGTGAGGGTGTTGGTCACACATTAGATGAATGTACCAAAAATTTATAGAAGAAATTGAATAAACCGGTTTTTCATGTTTCTACCCTTAGTGATAGTGATTCGAAAGAAGAATTCTTTTATGCTTCTAGTCAAGAGCTTCCTATCTGTGTGATTAGTGATGAGAGTGAGGGTGAAAAGAGTGAGGAGGAAGAAGAAGAATTGAGTGACTTGAAAGTGGCCTACAATAATTTGTATTTTGAATGTTTAAAGACAAAAAAGGCAAACTTGAAGCTCAATTGAAAGAGTGTGCCTTAAAAATAATGATGTTTTAGATGAAGAACTTAGTGCACATGAGAAAATTTTGAAAGAGAATCTTGAGTACGTTGAGGGTGAGAGAGATTGTCTTAGAGGGTTGATGGAGACTATGAAAAAGGAGCTTTTAGAGTTTGAGGATTCTAGACGTGTACTTGAATCTAGGATAGGTGAACTTGAGGTGAAATTGAAAGATTCAAGTAAAGTTAAATTTGAATTGGAGTCTAGGTCTGAAAAACTTGATAAGATTTTAGGCACCGTCGAGATAAAAAAATGATAGGGGTGGGATTGGTCTTGAAAAATATGTTGCACCCATTCCCACACGTGTGAGAGATCCTCCTAGGATTGTTAATAAAAAGACACCTAAGGTTGTTAGGAAAGAGCCCCCTAAGAACATCGTGAAAGAACCTCTTAGGATCATTAGGAGAGACCCACTTAGGCAAATTCAGAGAGAGCAATCGAGAAATTTGAGGAGAGGGCCACCTTTAGGTAGCACACACCGCCCGATTTACACTTGCACACATTGCGGCAGGCAAGGTCATTTTAGGCGATTTTGTTACAAGCTTTTAAATGAACCTAGGAAGGTAATAGAAGAATAAATCTGATTCCCCACACCCCCACACCTCGTTACACATCGATTTGGGTCTGGAAATTGGATTTAAAGGCTTATGGTTTACTTGTCCACGATTCCCGTTTGCTTGCACGTGATTCACCCCATGTGAAATCTTTTAGTTGATTGTGTTGGATGTGTGTCATACACTAGCGACGCATCATGTTATACTCTTTCTAGTGTTATTACTCACTTTGATGTAGCGCACATTGGTATATTTGTTGCATTTGTGTGTTTCGCTAATGATTTAGCACTGTTTTGGATTTGTTTGCCCCTTTTAGGTACTATTTTCATGAAATTTTTGCACTGGGCAAAACTGTATAATTTTTTGGGAATACTAGGAATTTTTTATTTTCTCGTTCGAGCGAGATGTATTGTCGTTTGAGCGATATCTCTATCTCGCACAAAGTCACATCTCGCGACATGCCCTTGTTGTTCGAGCGACAGAGCGATATTGTTTGAGCGACCTGTCTGAAAATTCTATTTTTGCTTCCCTTCTGATTCCAGTACCCGGTGTTCATATGATTAGATTTTTGGTACTGATGGGTTTGCTTCTGGTCATTTATATGGAGATATTCTTTGTATCCAGTCTTAATTGATAACACTGCATTACTCATTTATCACATATGCGTTCATTGTGGATTCTCTTGTGTGATTACTGTTTGCTAGCATAGGATGTTGTGCATATCGATATTATATGCCTATTGCTGGTTGTATCATTTTGTAGTTATATTTGTTCTTTATGAAAATTAAAAAAAATACAAAAATATTTTATTTTGATAAAATTTTTAAAAAATCCAAAAAGATTTTTGTATTTTGTCTACACCATTTATGGATAGACACTTGGATGACCGAGTCGCAATTTCATTCCATTTATCCATGCGACTATTTGATAGTGTTTTGAGACAATAGGTCAATTTATCAATGTGCTTTATAATGTTTGGAGTCATTAAGATGTAATTAAGTGTTGCTTCCTACATGTTTGACTCATAGTTTTCTTTATTGCACACATACACAGATTAGTTTGATTATTGTTCTTGACTTATCACATGTTGGTTGGGTGTTTTCATCTCAATCCTGTCATTAAAATGAACCAAGTGCAATAATACGAGAGTAATAAAAGCAGTGCATGTAAAAACCATTGCCCGTGAGGAATAAATTATTTAGTTTGAAAAAATGATGAGTGACCACGGGAAAGGGCTGCGAGTGAATGAAAATCATGTCATGAAAGCCACCGTTTGAAAAGATACCACAAAAAAACAATTAACGCTCTAAAAAGATGAAATATGCCAAAAATTTGGGCCAATAGGTTTTCTCTAAGTTGAAAATTTAGTACCTCTTCAGATATAAAGAATTGCATTATTATATATGGGGGAGTTTTGGATGGATATATCAATGGGTTTGCACGTCCTTTGAAAGGTTCTCGAAACGGCACTAAATAGTTTAGGACGTTATTTGTGTGGAAATCATTTAGACTTTGATTTGTTGATTGTATTAAGACGATGTTATTTAAATTCAATAATTTTTACACCTAAGGATTCTTTTGATGTTCATTTGTTAAGGATGCACGTATGCATCGTGCACATATGATTGATTGAGTTTATTTACCTATCGAATGTGTTCACACTCATTAATTCCGTTTCCATGGCTTGGTTGTTTGAGTTTAAATCCATGGTGTGATTTTTTTTGTATACTATTTTTGTATGAAAAATTAGAAAAATAAAAAATAGTTTGTGAATATTTTTGGGATACTCCTTGGTATGCGCGTTGATTGGTTCATATTTCCTATGCAATTTTATTGTGACACTCCATGTTTTGATTGTTTCTTCTTATCTGTCTATTTGGGGACATCATAAAAAGGGGGAGAAAGAATTATCAGTTATGGGGGAGTTTTTGCATTATGGGGGAGATTTGATTTATTAATACTTTATTCTTATATCATTTCAATCTCGATGCGTCACGAAGGTATTTTGCTTTATCTCATGTGTGTAGGTACAAAGACTGAAGATTATGATGTTGCACACCTTGATGAGAAAATCTTTGAGATTTGATGAAGATTTTGGAAGAATAGTTTAAGATCTTGCAAATTTATTCACGAGAGGGTAGATTTGTATAGGTATTTTTTTTTTACAATTCGTATTTTTTATATCTGTACCGGCGTAGACATTGGGGAGATTTGTAAGGACATATTTTCATAGGTCCGTTATCAATTTATTATGCCATATACCGCTACACCGTCGAAGAGCATTCAAGAGACATCTACATCAAAGACGGATCCGAATTACTCAAGTTCTTCATCATTCAAGACTCTGGGAAGTTTACTTTGGTAAGGTTATGTTTTAAATACCTTAACTTTTCACTTAGAGCTTCTGGGATATTTTTTACAAAATATTTTTCTAAATATTTTGCTTTCGAACACCTTTCCGTAGGAAAATCATAACTAATTCATAAAAAATCAGAATGATATGAAACTGGCGGCCACACATTCGTATCAAAATTTTCTACAGGCCTACTTTAAATATCGCTTGATAGGTCATTCGAATGACCTGCAATTGTCGTTCAAATGACATAGCATGTCATTAGATCTAGTTCGAATGACTTTTGTCCTTCGTTCGAGCAACTTGCTGATCTCCTTCGAACGAGCTCTGTTTTTGTGGCGGCGCAATTTTCTATAAAATCTCATTATTTGGTTCCGTTTTCATTAAGAAGTCACAGCGTTTTGACGAACTGAAAAACTGCAAAAGCATAATCCTTTTTGGCTTCTTCCTTTAGGGTTTTAATCCGTTGTTGTTTTGAATTCACAAAACTCCCATCTTGCTTTAGTGAATTGTTTTGGTGTTCAAGAACACAACTTTTGCCCTTGTTTATTCTTTGTGGGGAAAGCTATACAACCAACAACTGCATGCTATTGTAGATGGAGTCCTTATAAAGTTCACATCTTGTGGAGAAGTCATTTCTCTTCTTCACTGCTGCCCTCCTGGAAAGGGAAAGTTCCAGCCGAGACATCGAAACCGACACCTGCGGGTATTTCGTATGTCACCCTATTTCATTATAATCTGTGTAAGCCATTTTCTTACAAATTATAATGAAATAAAAGGTTTTTCCCCTCTGGGGGATTTTTCTTGAAATTGTTTGTTTTATCCTGCATGCTTTATTTTATTGGATAAATCATCTAGATGCATGTTTTATGATTTAACTAAAATTTGGGATTAATTAAAATTGGATTTTATTTGAGAAGTCGGAATTTTTCCGTTGTTGAGATTATACATCATTATATTGAAAAATACAAAGCTCGGTGACACCTCATTCATCTCGTGCGAGTTACATTTGTCCCACGCAAGGTGTTTCGGCCTCTCACGGGGTCGTTTGGAGGGTGTTTTCGAATTTTACCCTTTGACATCATGTGTTGAAGAGTAAGTTTAAATATGTTCAATTTATCATCATATGCTCAATCTTGGAGTCTCGTCACTATTCATTTAGTTCGTTCTAGTTACATTGACCCCGTGTGAGGTATTCATTCCTCGCATGAGGCCGTTTTGGGGGAGTCTGGAGTTTTCACCCTCTAATGGCATGTTTTTAAGTATAAGTGTAGATATTTTCAAGTTATCCTCATATTATCAAATAAGGAGCCCCGTGACCCCACGGTCTATTCCTATGAGTTACATTAGTCCCGTACAAGGTGTTCGTGCCTCTCATGGGGCCATATTAGGGGTATTTTTATTTTCTCCGTCTAACTAGATATTTTTAAGACAAAGTCTAGAATATTTGGAAATTATCATCATATTCTCAAACCGAGCGACCCGTGACCCCGCGATCAGTTCCCATGAGTTACATTGGTCTCGTGTGAGGTATTCGTGCCTATCATGAGGCCGTTTTGGGGCTATTTTTGGTTTTAACCATCTAAGGGCATTTTTTGAGACAAAATGTAGATATTTTCAATTTATCATCATATTCTCAAAACGAGGGTCCTATGACCCCACAATTATTTGCTACTAGATACATTGGTCCTGTTCATGTCTCTGATGGGGCCGTTTAGGGGTTGTTTTGGTTTTTTGCCTTATAACGAAAAGTCTTGAAGCCTAAGTTTAGATTTTTTCAAATTATCATCACATTCTGAAACCTAGTGTCCCATGACCATGTGTCTAGTTTGTATGTGTTACATTGGTCAAGAAAAATGTGTTCATCCCTCTTATGGGGCCGTTTGGGCAGTGTTTTTTATTTCTGCTCTCTAACAATATGATTTTAAGTCTAAGTCTACATATTCTCAAATTATTATCATATTGTAAAACAGGATGATTCATGACGACGTGGTCAGTTTCTAGGACTTTCATTGGTTAAATGTGTTTGTTCCTCTTATGGGGCTGTTTTGGGGGTATTTTGGGTTTCTCTACCCAACAACATACTTTGAAGCCTAAGTCTAGATATTTTCACACATTCATCATATTTATAAATTGGTATACCCTTGACTATGAATTCATTTCATTTTTGTTGCATTGGTCCCTTGCGAGGTGTTCGTGCCTCTCCCGGGGACTATTTGATGGGTGTTTTGGGTTTTTGCCCTCTAACGACATGTTTTCAGGCTTAAGTCTACATATTTTCAAAATATCATCATATTCTCACACCGAGGGTACCGTGACCATGTGGTCAGTTCCTATAAGTTAGATTGGTCTCGTTCGAGGTGTTCCTCCCTCTCATGGGGTTGTCTAGGGGTATTTTGTGTTTTCTCTCTTTTACGGCATGTTTGAAGCCTATGTCTATATATTTAAATGTGGAATCCACAATCTAAAACTGGGAGTCATGTGAGCATGCGTTCAGTTACTGCAAGTTACATTGGTCATGTGCAACGTCTTCGTGCCTCTCATGGGGATGTCTGGCAGGTTTTTTGGGTTTTTACCATCTAATGACACGTTTTAAGCCTAAGGCCAAATATTTTGAAATTATAGTTATATTCTCAAATCGAGAGTCCCGTGACAACGTGGTCAGTTCTTGAGATTTACATTGGTCCCAAGTGATGGGTTCGTGCCTCTCACCGGGCTGTTGTGGGGGTCTTTTAGGTTTTCTCCCTCTAACGACATGTTTCTAAGGCTATGTATGTATATTTTTAAATTATCATTACATTCCCAAATCAGGAGTTCTGTGATCATGCATTCAGTTGGTGCTTGCTAAATTGGTCCTGTGAATGTTGTTCGTGCCTCGCACGAGGCCGTTTGGGGGGGGGGGGGGTTGAGTTTTTGCCCTGTAACAGCATGTGTTTATGCCTAGGTGTTGATATTTTTAATTTAACTTCATATTATCAAACCTGGAGTGTCGTGACCATGCATTCAGTTCCTAATAAATACATGGGTGCCATCTGAGGTGTCCGTGCCTCTAAAGGGACCATTTGGGTGGTGTTTGGTGTTTTCACCCTCTAACAAGATGTTTTTTAGCGTAAGCACACATATTTTAAAGTTATCGTCATATTCTAAAACTAGAGCCTCGTGATCCCGTGGACTGTTACTATGAGTTACATTGTTCCTGTACGAGGTTCCCTTGCCTTTCACGAGGTTGTATGGGGTGTTTTTGTTTTTTCCCACTAAAGACATTTCTGGAAGCCAAAGTCTACATATTTCAAATTTTCATCAAATTCTCAAACTAGGAGTACTGTGATAATCCTGTCAGTTCCTATTAGTTACACTAGTTCGGTCTAAGGTGCTCCCGCTTCTCAAGGGTCCATTTAGGTTATGGTTTCGTTTTTCACCCTCTAACATAAAGTTTTTAATACTTAGTCTAGATATTGTCAAATTATCGTGATATTCCCAAACTCGGGGTACCTGACCACACGGTCAGTTCCTAAGGGTTATAATAGTCCCGTGCGAGGTGTTCGTTCCTCTCACGAGGCCATTTTGGGTATTTTTGTTCTCGCCCTCTAACGGCACAATTTTAAGCAATATTCTAGATAATTTGAAAATATCATCATATTCTCAAACTGGGAGTCTCGTGACCACGCGGTTAGTTCTAGCGAGTTACATTTTTCCATTACGATCAATCCATGCCTCTCACTGAGCCGTTTTGGAGGTGTTTTGGGTTTTCACCCCCTAATGGCATGTTTTTAAGCTAGAGTCTAGATATTTTCAAGTAATCATCATATTCTTCAATCTGGAGTCACATGACCACACGATCACTTCATTCTAGTTACATTCATCTCGTGCGAGGTATACGTGCCTCTCATAGGGCCATTTTGGTGGTATTTTGCATTTTCACCTTTTAAAGGCAGGTTTTTAAGACTAAGTCTAGATATATTCAAATTACTTTCATATTCTCAAATTGAGGGTCCCGAGACTATGCAATCAGCTCGTATGAGCTACATTGGCCTCGTGCGAGGTGTCCGTGACTGTCACGGGGCCATTTGGTGGGTGTTTTGGGGTTTCTTCCCTCAAATGGAATGTTTTTAAGTGTAAGTCTAGATATTTACAAAATATCATCATATTCTCAAATGTAGGTTCCCGTGACCACGTGGTCAGTTCCTATTAGCTAAATTTCTCTTGTGCGAGGTGTTTGCACCTCTCACGGGGCCGTTTGGGGGTATTTTTGGGTTTTCTCTCTCTGACGACATGTTTTGAAACCTAAGTTTATGTATTTTCAAATTTTAACTCTATTATAAAATCAGGATTTCCATGACCACACATTCAGTTCCTGCTAGAAGCATTGGTCCCGTAGAACGTCTTCGTGCTACTCATGGGGCCATTTTGAAAATGCTTTGGATTTTTTCCCTCTAAGGTCTTATTTTTAATCCCGAGTCTAGATATTTTTAAATTATCATCACATTCACAAACTGAGAGTCCCGTGACCACGTAATCAGTTCCTGCAAGTCACATTGGTCCCGAGCGAGGTGTTGGTGCCTCTACGGGGTCATTGGGGGGATCTTTTGGGTTTTTGCCCTCTAATGACATGTTTTGAAGCCAAAATCTAGATATTTTTAAATTATATTTATCTTACCAAATCAAGAGTCCCATAACCATGCATGTCTTTACTTCTAGTTACAATGGTACCGTGCAAGTTGTTCCTGCCTCTCCCGAGGGAGTTTTGAGGGTGTTTTGGGTTTTATCCCTTTCATAGCATGTGTTAAAGCCTAAGGTTTGATATTTTCAATTTATCATCATATTATCAAATCAGGAGTCCCGTGACCATGCCTTCAGTTCCTTCGAGATACACTACTCCCGCGTGAGGTGGTCGTGCCTATGGCATGACCATTTGGGTGGTTTTTGTACTTTTCACCCTCTAACATATTTTTTTTAGCCTAAGTGCACATATTTTCAAGTTATCATCATATTCTAAAACTGGATCCCCATTACCCCACGGTCAGTGCCTACGAGTTACATTGGTCCCGTATGAGGTGTTCGTACCTCTCATAAGTCCATACGAGGGTGTTTGGGTTTTTTTCATCTAACGACATGTCTTGAAGCCTATGTCTATATTTTTCTAATTATCAATATATTCTCAAACTGGGAGTACCGCGACCATCCCATCAGTTCCTACTAGTTACACAAGACTCGTACCAGGTGTTCCTGCTTCTCAAAGGACCGTTTGGGTTGTGGCTTCAGTTTACACTAGTCTCGTGCCTCTCACGTGGCCATTTGGTAGGTGTTTTGGGGTTTCCCCTCTATTGGAATGTTCTTAAGCCTAAGCCTAGATATTTTCAAATTATTTTCACATTCAAAAATTGAGGGTCACCTGACTATGCAGTCAGTTCCTGCGAGTCACATTAGTCTTGAGCCAGGTATTCGTTCCTCTCATGTGGCCGTTGGGGGTCTTTTTTTTTTCTCTCTAACGACATGTTTTAAAGCCTAAGTCAAGATATTTTTAAATTATCATTATATTCTTAAATCGGGAGTCGCATGAGCACACATTCAGTTCGTGTTAGTTACATTGGTCCCGTACAAACTGTTCTTGTCTCTCTAAAGGTCGTTTGGGGGTATTTTGGGTTTTTGGCCTTTAACATCATCTGTTGAAGCCAAAGTCTATATATTTTAAATTTATCATCATATTATCAAATTGGGAGTCACGTGACCATGCAATCAATTTTTGCTAGATACATTGGTCCCGTACAAGGTGACCGTGTCTCGGATGGGACCATTTGGGTGGTCTTTGGAGTTTTCACCCTCTAACGACATGTTTTTTAGCCTAAGTGAACATATTTTCAAGTTATCATCATATCCTAAAATTGGAGCCCCATGGCTAGTTCCTACGAGTTACATTGGTCCTGTATGAGGTGTTTGTACTTGTCACGAGGCCGTATGTGTGGAGTTTGGTTTTTTCCCTCTAATGGCATGACTTGAAGCATACGTCTAGATAATTATCATCATATTCTCAAACAGGGAGTACGTGAACATCACGTCAGTTCCTACTAGTTACACTAGTCCCGTGCGAGGTGTTCCTACTTCTCAAGGGATCGTTTGGGTTGTGGTTTCGGGTTTTTCCCTCTAACAGAATTTTATTAAGACTAAGTGTAGATAATTGGAAAATATCATCATATTCTCAAATCGTGAGTCCCGTGACCCCGCAGTTTGTTCCTACGAGTTTCATTTTTCTGGTGTGATCCGTTCATGCCTCTTACTGAGTCGTTTAGGGGGCGTTTTAGGTTTTCACCCTCTAGCGACATGTTTTTAAGCCAGAGTCTAGATATTTTCAAGTAATCATCATATTCCTAAATCAGAAGTCCCGTCACCACGCGATTAACTCCTTCTAGTTCCATTGGTGTCTTGCGAGGTGCACGTGCCTCTCACAGGTCCATTTGTGTGGTATTTGCATTTTTAGCTTCTAAAGGTTTGTTTTCAAGCCCAAGTTTTGATATATTCAAATTATTGTCATATTCTCAAACTCGGGGTCTCATGACTATTCAGTCAATTCCTATGAAATACATTGGTCTCGCGTGAGGTGTTCGAGCCTATAACGAGACCGTTTGAGGGGGTGTTTTGGGTTTTTTTCATGTAATGACATACTTTAAATCATAAGTCTATATATTTTCAAACTTTCATCATATTATAAAATCGGGAGACCCTTGAATGCATATTAATATCCTTCTAGCTGCATTGGTCCTTTGCGAGGTGTTCGTGACTCTCACGGGGCCGTTCTATGGTTGTTTTGGTTTTTTTCCCACTAACGGCATGTTTTTAATCCAAATTCTGGATATTTTCAAAATATCAACATATTCTCAAACTGGGAGTCCCATGGCCATGCGGTCATTTCCTGCGAGTTACATTTTTCCAATGCGAGTTGTTCATGCCTCTCATTGAGTCGTTTAGGGTGTGTTTTGGGTTTTCACCATCTAACTGCATGTTTTTAAGCCTAAGTCTAGATATTTTCAAATTATCATCACATTAACAAACCGAGATCTCCATGACCATGCAGTCCGTTCCTGCGAGTCACATTGGTCTCGAGCAAGGTGTTCGTGCCTCTCACGAGGCCGTTAGGGGTATTTTTGGTTTTCTCCCTCTAAGGGCATGTTTTGAATCCTAAGTCTAGATATTCTTACTTTATCATTATATTACCAAATCGTGAGTCCCATGATAAGGCATTCAGTTTGTGCTATTTACAGTGGTCCTATATAAGTTTTTCCTACCTCTCCCGAGGCCATTTGGGGGTGTTTTGGGTTTTCTCCCTTTAACAACATGTGTTGAAGCCTAAGTCTTGATATTTTCAATTTATCAACATATTATCAAATCAGGAGTCTCGTGACCATCCATTCATTTCTTTATAGATACATTCATCCCGTGCGAGGTGGTCGTGCCACTAACGGGACCATTTTTTTTTGAGTTTTCACCCTCGAACGGCATGTTTGTTTTGCCGAAGTGCACATATTTTCAAGTTATCATCATATCCTAAAATTGGAAGCCCATGACCCCGTGGTAATTTCCTACGAGTTACATTGGTCACATATGAGGTATTCATGCCTCTCACGAGGCCGTAGGGGGTGTTCGGGTTTTTTCCCTCTAACTACATGTCTTTAAGACTAAGTCTAGATATTTCAAATTATCATCATATTCTCAAATAGGGAGTACTGTGACTATCCCGTCAGTTCCTACTAGTTTCACTAATCCCATGCGAGGTGCTCTTGCTTCTCATGGGATTGTTTGGGTTGTGGTTTCAATTTTTGCCCTCTAACGAAATTTTCTTAAGACTAAGTCCAGATAATTCGAAAATATCATCATATTCTCAAACCGGGAGTCCCATTACATGCGGTCAGTCCCCATGAGCTGCATTGGGGTCGTTTGTTGGGTGTTTTCCATTTTTGCCATCTAACAACATATTTTGAAGCCTAAGTCTTGATATTTTCATACTTTTATGATATTTTTAAATTGGAAGACCCTTAATCATGCTTTCATTTCCTTCCAGTTGCGTCGGTCCTTTACGAGGTGTTGGTTACTGTCATGGGGCCGTTTGGTCGGTGTTTTGGGTTTTATCCCTCTAACGGCATGTTTCTAAGACCAATTCTAGATATTTTCAAAATATCATCATATTCTCAAACCAAGAGTACTGTGACCACGTGATCAGTTCCTATGAGTTACATTTGTCTTATGCGAGGTGTTTGCGCCTCTCATGGGGCCATTTCGGGGTGTTTTTTATTTTCTCTCTCTGACGTCATGTTTTGAATACTAAGTCTATATATTTTCAAATTGAATCCACATTCTAAAATTAGGATTCCAGTGACCACGCATTCAGTTCCTCCTAGTAACATTGATCCCGTGCGACATCTCCGTGCCTCTCACGGGGCCATTTGGTAGGTGTTTTGGGTTTTCACCCTGCAATGGCACATTTTTAAGCATAAGTTTAGATATTTTCAAATTATCATCATATTCACAAATTGAGAGTCCCGTAACCATGCAGTCAATTCTTGGTAGTCACATTGGTCCCGAGCCAGGTGTCCGTTCCTTTCATGGGGCCGTTGGGGGTCTTTTTGGTTTTCTCCTTCTAACGACATGTTTTTAAGCCTAAGTCTAGATATTTTCAATTTACCATTGTATTCCCAAATTAAGAGTCTCGTGACCATGCATTCAGTTCGTGCTAGTTACATTAGTCTGGTGCAAGTTGTTCCTTCCTCTCCCGCAGTCGTTTAGGGGTGTTTTGGGTTTTCGTCCTTTAATAGTACGGGTTGATGCCTAAGTCTTAATATTTTCTATTTATCATCATATTATCAAATCGGGTGTCTCGTGACCATGCATTCAGTTCCTGCTAGATGCATTGGTACCTTGCGAGGTGTCCGTGCCTCTGATGGGACCATTTGGGTGGTATTTGGAGTTTTCAGCCTCTAAAGGCATGTTTTTTAGCGTAAGTGCACATATTTTCAAGCTATCCTCGTGTTCTAAAACATGGAGCCCCGTGACCTCACAATTTGTTCCTACGAGTTACATTGATCACGTATGAGTTGTTCATGGCTGTCACGAGGTCGTATATGGGGTGTTTGGGTTTTCTCCCTCTAATGACTTGCCTTGAATCCTACATTTAGATATTTCAAATTGTCATCATATTCTTAAACTTAGACTATCGTGACCTTCCCGTCAGTTCCTACTAGTTATAGTAGTCCGGTGCGAGGTCTTCCTGCTTCTCAAGGAACGGTTTGGGTTGTTGTTTCAATTTTCACCCTCTATTGGAATGTTTTTAAGTCTAAGTTTAAATTTTTTCAAATTATCATCATATTCTCAAACTTGGGGTACTGTTACCATGCAGTCTATTCCTACAGGTTACATCATTCCCGTGCGAGGTGTTTGTGCCTCTCACGGGTGTGTTTAGGAACTGTTTTCATTTCTTTCCCTCTAACATCACATTTTTCAGCCTAAGTCTAAATAATTTCAAAATATCGCCATTTTCTCAAACCATGAGTCAAGTGACCACGCAGTTAATTCGTCGAAGTTACATTTTTGAAGTGCTTCGTTTAGGGGGTGTTTTGGGTTTTGACCTTCTAAAGGCATGTTTTTAAGCCAGAGTGTGGATATTTTTACGTAATCATCATATTCTTAAATTGAGAGTCCCTTGACCACTTGATAACTTGCTTTAAGTTACATTGGACTCGTGCGAGGTGTACATTCCTCTCACATGGCAATTTGGGTGGTATTTTGCATTTTCACCTTCTAAATGCATGTTTTTAAGCCCAAGTCTAGATATATTCAAATATCGCCATATTCTCAAACCAGGGGTCATCTGACTATGCTATTAGTTCCTACGAGCTACATTTGTCCCATGCCAGGTGTTCGTGCTTATAACGGGGTCATTTTGTGGGTGTTTTGGGTTTTCGCAATCTAACAACATGTTTTGAAGCTTAAGTCTAGATATTTTCAAACTTCCATAATATTCTCAAATCGGGAGACCCTTGACCACACATTCATTTCCTTCTAGTTCCATTGGTTCCTTGTGAGGTGTTCGTACCTATCATTGGGCCGTTTGGTGCATGTTTTGTGTTTTTACCCTCTAACAGCATATTTTTAATCCTAAGTATAGATATTTTTATAATATCATCATATTCTAAAATTGAGGGTCCTTTGATCACGTGCTCAGTTCTTATGAGTTACATTTGTCTCATGATAGGTGTTTGCACCTCTTATGGGGCCGTTTGGGGGGTGTTTTGGGTTTTCTCTCTCTGATTGCACGCTTTGAAGCCTAAGTCTATATATTTTTAAATTGAATCAACATTCTAAAATCAGAATTACCGTGACCATGCATTCAGTTCCTCTTAGTTACATTGGTCCCATTTGACGTCTTCGTTCCTCTCACAGGACTGTTTGGCAGGGGTTTTGGGTTTTATCCCTCTAATGGCATGTTCTTAATCCTAAGTCTAGATATTTTCAAATTATCATTCACAAACCTAGAGTCCCGTGACCATGAGATCAATTTAGGCAAATCATATTAGTCTCTAGCGAGGTGTTCGTGCCTCTCACGTGGTCGTTGTGGGGGGGTCTTTTGGGTTTTCTCCGTATAACAACATGCTTTGAAGCCTAAGTCCGGATATTTTTAAATTATCATTATATTCACAAATCGAGAGTCCCATCACCCCGCATTCAGTTCGTGCTAGTTACATTTGTTCCGTGTAAGTTGTTCTTGTTTCTCACGAGGCTGTTTGTGGGTCTTTTGGGTTTTCTCCCTTTAACTGAATGTCTTGAATCCTTAGTCTTGAAATTTTCAATTTATCACTATATTGTAAAATTGGGAGTCCCATGACCATGCATTCAGTTCCTGCTAGATACATTGGTCCCTTACGAGGTGTTCGTGCCTTTGACAAAACCATTTGGGTGTTGATTGGAGTTTTCACCCTCTAACGACATGTTTTTTATTCTAAGTGCAAATATATTCAAGTTATCCTCATATTCTAAAACTTGGAGCCCATCGACCCTGCGGTCAGGTCCTACATGTTCCATTGGCCTTGTACGAGGTGTTCGTGGCTCTTATGAGGCTGTATAAGGGGTGTTTGGGGTTTTGCCCTCTAACGGCATGTATTTAAGCCTAAGTCTCGATATTTCAAATTGTCGTCATATTCTCAAACTGGGATTACCGTGACCTTCCCGTCAGTTTCTACTAGTTACACTAGTCCCGTACGAGGTGATCCTTTTTCTCAAGGGTCCATTTGGGTTGTGGTTTCAGTTTTCACACTCTAATGGATGGGTTTTAAGAGTAAGTCTTGATATTTTCAAATTATCATCATATTCCCAAATTTAGGGTACTATGACCATGCGATCTATTTCTACGAGTTACATTTGTCCCGTGCGAGGTATTCGTGCCTCTCACGGGGCCGTTTGGGGAGTGTTTTCTGTTCTTGACCTCTAACGACATATTTTTAAGCCCAAGTCTAGATAATTTCATAGTATCGTTATATTCTCAAACTAGGAGTCCAATGAGCAAGCGATTAATTCATGGGAGTTATATTTTTCAAGTGCGAGCGATTCATTCCTCTCATTGAGTCGTTTAGGGGGTGTTTTGGATTTTCACCCTCTAATGACATGTTTTTAAGCTAGATTCTATATATTTTTAAGCAATCATAATATTCTTAAATTGGAATTCCCGCGACCACGAGATCACTTTCTTTTAGTTACATTGGTCTCGTGCGAGGTGTATGTGCCTCTCATAGGGCCATTCGAGTGGTATTTTGCGTTTTCACCTTCTAAAGGCATATTTTTATGCCCGGGTATAGATATATTTGAATTATCTTCATATTTTCAAACCGAGGGTCGCATTACTAGATATTTTCAAATTTTCTTATTACACAAAAACTGGGAGACCCTTGACCAAGAATTCATTTCCTTCTAGTTCATTAGTCCCTTGCTAGGTGTTCGTAACTTTCATAGGGCAATTTTGTGGGTGTTTTGGGTTTTTTCCCTATAACGGTATGTTTTTAAGCCTAAGTCTAGATATTTTCAAAATATCATCATATTATCAAGTCGAGGATCCGGTGTCCACGTGGTCAATTCCTATAAGTTACATTTGTCTTGTCTGAGGTGTTTGCACCTCTCAGGGGCCGTTTGGGGGGTGTTTTGGATGTTCGCTCTTCGATGGTCTTTTTTGAAGCCTAAATCTAGATATTTTTAAATTGAATCCACATTATGAAATTAGGAGTATCGTGACCACGTATTCAGTTCTTTCTAGTTGCATTGGTCTCGTGCGACGTCTTCTTGCCTCTCATGGGGTCGTTTGGCTGGTGTTTTGTTTTCTCCCTATAATGGCATGTTTTTAATCCTAAGTCTAGATATTTTCAAATTATCATCATATTAAGAAATCGAGAGCCTCGTGACCATGCGATCAATTTCGATGAGTCACATTGGTCCCAAGCGAGGCGTTCGTGCCTCGCACGGGGCCGTTGGTGAGGGGGGTCTTTTTCCACCTCTAACGACATATTAAGTCTAAATATTTTTAAATTATGATTATATACCCAAATCGAGAGTCTCATGACCACGTATTCAGTTTGTGCTAGCTACGTTGGTCTGGTGCAAGTTGTTCCTGACTCTCAAGAGGCCTTTTGGGGGTGTTTTGTGTTTTCTCCCTATCACAACAAGTGTTGAAGCCTAAGTCTTGATATTTTCAATTTATCCTCATGTTATCATATAGGGAGTCCCGTGACCATGCATTCATTCCCTGTTAGATACATTGATTCCTTGCGAGGATTTCATGCCTTTGACGGGACCATTTTGATGGTGTTTGGAGTTTTTACCCTCTTACGACACGTTTTTTTTATCCTAAGTGAACATATTGTTATGTTATCCTCATATTCTAAAACATGGATCCCCGTGACCCTGCGATCAGTTCCTTCGAGTTACATTGGTCCCGTATGTGGTGTTCGTGCCTCCCATAAGTCCGCATAAAGGGTGTTTGGGTTTTTACCCTCTAATGGCATGTCTTTAAGACTAAGTGTAGATATTTAATATTGTCATCATATTCTCAAATTAGGAGTACCGTGACCATCCCGTCTGTTCCTACTTGTTACAATAGCCCCGTGCGAGGTGCTCCTACTTCTCCAGTTTTCTCCATCTAACAGAATGTTTTTAAGATTGAGTCTGGATATTTTTTAATTATCATCATAATCCAAACCTCGGGGTATCATGACCCCGCGGTCTGTTCCTACGGGTTACATTAGTCCCGTCCGACGTGTTCGTGCCTCTCACGGGGATGTTTGGCAGGTGTTTTCAGTTATCTCACTTTAATGGCACATTTGTAATCCTATGTCTAAATAATTTCAAAATATCATCATATTATTAAACCAGGAGTCTCGTGACCTCGTGGTCAGCTCTTGCAGGTTATATTTTTTCATTGCGAGCTGTTCATGCCTCTCCCTGAGTCGTTTTGGGGGTGTTTTTTTCTTTTCACCCTCTAACGGCATGTTTTTAATCCAGAGTCTAGATATTTATAAGTAATCATCATTTTATGAAACTTGGAGTGCCGTGACCACTCAATTAGTTTCTTCTAGTTACATTAGTCTTGTGCGAGGTGTATGCGCCTCTCAAAGGTCCATTTGGGTGGTATTTTTCATTTTCAGCTTCTAAAGGCATGGGTTTTAGTCTAACTCTAGATATATTCAAATTATCATCATATTACCAAATCAGGGTTCGTATGAATATGCAGTTAGTTCTTACGAGCTAAATTGGTCTCGTGCGAGGTGTTCAGGCCTATAACGGGGCCATTTTGGGGGTGTTTTAGGTCTTTGCCATCTAAAAACATGTTTTGAAGCCTAAGTTTAGAAATTTTCAAACTTCCATAATATTCTCAATCCATGAGGCCCTTGAATAATCATTCATTTCATTCAAGTTACATTGGTCCTTTGCGAGGTGTTCCTGACTATTACGGGGCCATTTGGTGGGTGTTTTGGGTTTTTTCCCTCTAACGGCTTATTTTTAAGCCTAAGTCTAGAGATTTTCAAAATATCATTATATTATTAAATTGAGGATCCCGTGATCATGTGGTCGGTTTCTATGAGTAACACTTGTCTCTTGAGAGTTGTATACGCCTCTCACAGTGTTGTTTGACGGGTGTTTTGGGTTTTCCCTCTCTGACGTCATGTTTTGAAGTCTAAGTCTGTATATTTTAAAATTTCATCAACATTCTAAAATTGGGAGTCCTATGACCACATGTTCAGTTCCTACTAGTTACATTGGTATTGGTCCCGTGCGACATATTCGTGCCTCTCACGAGTCTATTTGACCAGTGTTTTGGGTTTTCACCCTCTAAGGGCATGTTTTTAAGCCTAAGTCTAGATATTTTAAAATTATCATCATATTATCAAATCGAGAGTCTTGTGACCATGAGATATATTATGGTGAGTCACATTGGTCCCGAGCGAGGTGTTCGTGCGTCTCAGGAGGCCGTTGGGAGGTTTTTTGGGTTTTCTCCCTCTAACGATATGTTTTGAAGCCTAAGTCTATATATTTTTAAATTATCATTATATTCCCAAATCGGGAGTCCTGCAACCATGCATTCATTTCGTGCTAGTTATATTGGTCCTGTGCAAGCTGCTCCTGCCTCTCACAAGACCGTTTGGGGGTGTTTTGGGTTTTCACCCTTTAACATCATGTGTTGAAGCATAAGTCTTGATATTTTAAATTTATCATCATATTAACGATTTGGGAGTCCCGTGACCATGCATTCAGTTCCTTCTAGATATTTTGGTCCCTTGGGAGGTGTTCGTGCCTCTGACATGACCATTTGGGTGGTTTTTTGAGTTTTCACCATCTAACGACATGTTTTTTAGCCTAAGTGCACATATTTTAAAGTTATTGTCATATTCTAAATGACCCCGCAGTCAATTCCTATGAGTTACATTGGTCCCGTATGAAGTGTTTGTACCTCTCACAAGGCCGTATGGTGGGTATTTAGGTTTTCTCCCTATAATGGCATGTCTTGATGCCTATGTTTAGATATTTTAAAATTTTGTCATATTCTCAAATTGAGAGTATCGTGACAATCCCGTGAGTTCATACTAGTTACACTTGTCCCGTGTGAGGTGTTCCTTCTTCTCAAGGGACTTTTTAGGTTATGGTTTCAATTTTCAACCTCTACTTAAAGGTTTTTATGAGTAAGTCTAGATATTTTCCAATTATCATCATATTCCCAAACTCGGGGGACTATGACCACGCGGTCTATTCCTACGGGTTACATTAGTCCTGTGCCAGGTGTTCGTGCCTCTCACAGGGCCATTTGGGGAGTGATTTCGGTTCTCTCCCTCTAGTGGAACTTTATTAAGACTTAGTTTAGGTAATTTCAAAATATCATAATATTATGAAACTAGGAATCCCATGACCACGTGGTTAATTCATGGGACTTACATTTTTCCAGTACGAGTTGTTCATGCGTCTCACTGAGTCGTTTAGGGGGTGTTTTGGGTTTTCACCCTCTAACGACATGGTTTTAGCCATATTCTATATATTTTGAAGCAATCATAATATTCTTAAATAGGGAGTTCTGTGACCACGCGATAACTTTCTTCCAGTTACATTGGTCACGTGTGAGGTGATCGTGCCTCTCACATGGCCATTTGGGTGGTATTTTGCATTTTCACCACTTAAAGGCGTGTTTTTAAGCCCAAGTCTAGATATATTCAAATTATCATAATATTTTTACATAATATTTTTAAACTGGGGATCGCATAACTCTATGGTTTGTTCCTACGAGCTACATTGGTCCCGTACGAGGTGTTTGTGCTTATACGACGCCAATTGGGGAGTGTTTTGGGTTTTCCCCATCTAACAACATGTTTTGAAGCCTAAGTCTAGATATTTTCAAAGTTTATTATTATTATTAACCGTGAGACCCTTGACTACGCATTCATTTCCTTATACTTGCATTGGTCCCTTACGAGGTGTTCGTGACTGTCACAGGGCCATTTGTGGGTGTTTTGGGGTTTTTCCCTCTAATGGCTTGTTTTTAAGCCTAAGTTTAGATATTTTGAAAATAAAAATATTCTCAAATCGAGGATCCCATGACCACTTGGTTAGTTCCTATGAGTTACATTTGTCTCGTGAGAGGTGTTTGCGCCTCTCACGGGGCTATTTGGGGGTGTTTTACGTTTTCGCTCTCCGATGGCATGTTTTCAAGCCTATGTCTACAAATTTTCAAATTGAATCCACAATCTAAAACATGGAGTACCGTAACCACGCATTCAGTTCCCGCTAGTTACATTGGTCCTATGCGACGTATTCGTGCCTCTCATGGGACCGTTTTGCAGGGGTTATAAGTTTTTTCCCTCAAATGGCAAAATTTTAATCCTAAGTCTAGATATTTTCAAATTATCATCATATTCATAAATCAAAAGCCTCGTGACCACGCGGCCAATTTCGGTGAGTCACATTGGTCACCAGCGAGGTGTTCATGCCTCTCATGGGGCCGTTGGGGGGTCTTTTGGGGTTTTTCCCTCTAATGACCTGTTTTGAAGTCTAAGTCTAAATATTTTTAAATTATCTTTATATTCCCAAATTAGGAGTCTCGTGACCATGCATTCAGTTCATGCAAGTTACATTGGTTTTGTGCAAGTTGTTCTTGCCTCTCACGACGCCATTTTTTTTTGGGTTTTATCCCTATTACAGCATGTGTTAAAGCCCAAGTCTTGATATTTTCAATTTAACATCATTTCATCAAATCGGGAGTCCCATGACCATGCATTCAATTCATGCTAAATACATTGGTCCCCTGCGAGGGTTTTGTGCCTCTGACGGGACCATTTGGGTGGTGTTTGGAGTTTTCACCCTCTAACAGCATGATTTTTAGCTTAAATGAACATATTTTCAAATTATCCACATACTCTAAAACCTAGAGCCCCGTGACTTTGCGGTCAGTTCGTTCGAGTTACATTGGTCTCGCAGGTGTTGGTTCCTCTCACGAGGTCGTATAAGGGATGTTTAGGTTTTTTCCCTCTAACGTAATGTCTTGAAGCCTAAGTTTATATATTTGAAATTGTCGTCATATTCTCAAACTGGGAGTAACCTGACCATCCCGTCAGTTCCTACTAGTCACACTAGTCCCGTGCGAGGTGATCCTAGTTCTCAAGGGACCGTTTGGGTTATGGTTTTAGTTTTCACCCTCTAATAGAATGTTCATAAGATTAAGTCTGGATATTTTGAAATTATCATCATATTCCCAAACTGGGGGTACTATGACCAGATGTTCTATTTCTATAGGTTACATTAGTCCCGTGCGAGGTGTTCATGCCTCTCATGGGGTCGTTTGGCAAGTGTTTTCGGTTCTCTCCCTTTAACGGCACATTTGTAAGAGTGAGTCTAAATAATTTCAAAATATCATCATATTCTCAAACCAGGAGTCATGTGACCACGCGGTCAGTTCCTACGAGTCACATTTGTCAAGTGCGAGCTGTTCAAGCCTCTCACTGAGTCGTTTAGGGTGTGTTTTGGGTTTTCACCCTCTAACAACATGTTTTTTAGACAAAGTCTAGATATTTTCATGTAATCATCATATTCTTAAATCGGGAGTCCCATGACCACTCGATTAGTTTCTTCTAGTTACATTGGTCTCGTACGAGGTGTATGGGCCTCTCAGAGGACCATTTGGGTGTTAATTTTATTTTTCACTTTGTAAAGGTATGTCTTTAAGTCCAAGTCCAGATATATTCAAATTATCGTCATATTCTCAAATCAGGGGTCGCGTGACTATGCGGTTAGTTCCTACGAGCTAAATTGGCCCCATGTGAGGTGTTCATGCCTATAACTAGGCCATTTGGGGGGTATTGGGTTTTTGGCATCTAAAAATATGTTTTGAAGCCTAAGTCTAGATATTTTCAAACTTTCATAATATTCTCAAGCCGGGAGACCCTTGACCACGGATTCATTTCCTCGAATTTTCATTGGTCCTTTGCGAGGTGTTCGTGACTGTCACGGGGCCATTTGGTGGGTGTTTTGGGGTTTTGGCCTCTAATGACATGTTTTTTATACTAAGTCTATCGATTTTCAAAATATCATCATATTCTTAAATCGAGGATCCCGAGACCATGTGGTCAGTTTCTATGAGTAACATTTGTATCTTGAGAGGTGTTTGCGCCTCTCATAGTGTCATTTTATGTGTGTTTTGGATTTCCCTCTCTGACGTCATGTTTTGAAGCACAAATGTATATATATTTAAATTGAATCAACATTATAAAATTGGGAGTACCATGGCCACGCATTAAGTTCCTGCTAACATTGGTCCCGTGTGATATCTTCGTGCCTCTCTTCGGTCCATTTGGCAGGTGTTTTGGGTTTTCACCTTCTAATGGCATGTTTTTAAGCCTAAGTCTATATATTTTCAAATCATCATCATATTCTCAAATCGAGAGTCTCGTGACCACACGAGAAATTCCAGTGAGTCATATTGGTCCCAAGCGAGGTGTCCGTGCCTCTCATTAGGTCGTTGGGGGGGTCTATTGGGTTTTCTCCCTCTAACAACATGTTTTGAAGCCTAAGTCTAGATATTTTTAAATTATCATTATATTTCGACATCGAGACTCGCCTGACCATGCATTCAGTTCCTGCAGATACTTTGGTCCCTTGCGAGGTGTTTGTGCATCTGACGAGACCATTTAGGTGGTGTTTGGAGTTTTCACATTCTAACGGCATGTTTTTTATCCTAAGTTCACATATTTTCTTGTTATCTTCATATTTTAAAACATGGAGCCCCATGACCACGCGGTCAATTTCAATGAGTTACATTGGTCCTATACGAGGTGTTCGTACCTCTCTCAAGGAAGTATGGGGGGTGTTTTGGTTTTTTGTCTATAATGGCATGTCTTGAAGCTTATGTCTAGATATTTCATATTTTTGTCATATTCTCAAATTGGGAGTACCGTGACAATCCCGTCAGTTCCTACTAGTTACACTAGTCCCATGCAAGATGCTAATGCTTTTCGAGGGACCGTTTGGGTTGTGGTTTCATTTTTTACCCTCTATTTAAATGTTTTTAAGACTAAGTCTAGATATTTTCAAATGATTGTCATATTCCAAAACTCGAGGTACCGCGACTATGCGGTTAGTTCCTACAGGTAACATTAGTCATGTGCAAGGTTTTTGTGCCTCTCACGGGGCCATTTGGGGGGTGTTTTCGATTATTGCCCTTTAATGGCACATTGGTAAGCCTAAGTGTAAATAATTTCAAAATATCATCATACTCTCAAACCAGGAGTCTCGTGACCACGCGGTAATTTTTTGCGAGTTACATTTGTCAAGTGAGAGCTCTTCATGCCTCTCACTAAGTCGTTTAGGGGGTGTTTTGGGTTTTCACCCTCTAACGCCATGTTTTTTAGACAGAGTATATATATTTTCATGCAATCATCATATTCTTAAATCAGGAGTCCCATGACCGCTCGATTAGTTTCTTCTAGTTACATTGGTCTCGTTCGAGGTGTACGTGCCTCTCAGAGGGCCATTTGGAAGTTATTTTTTATTTTCACCTTCTAAAGGCATGTCTTTAAGTCCAACTCTATATATATTCAAATTATCGTCATATTCTCAAATCAGGGGTCGCGTGACTATGCGGTTAGTTCCAATAAGCTAAATTGGTCCCGTGCGATGTGTTCGTTCCCATAACGGGGCCCTTAAGGGGTGATTTAGGTTTTCACCATGTAACAACATGTGTTGAAGCCTAAGTCTAGATATTTTCAAACTTCCGTAAAATTCTCAAGAAGGGAGTCCCTTGATCACACTTTTATTTCCTTTCGATTGCCTTGGTCCTTTGCTAGGTGTTCATGACAGTCACGGGGCCTTTTGGTCGGTGTTTTATGGTTTTTCCCTCTAACAGCATGTTTTTAAGCCTAAGTCTAAAAATTTTCAAAATATCATCGTATTCTTAAATCAAGGATCCCGTGACCATGTGGTCAGTTCCTATGAGTAACATTTGTCTCTTGAGAGGTGTTTGTGCCTCACATAGTGCCGTTTGATGGGTGCTTTGGGTTTCCCTCTTTGACATCATGTTTTGAAGCCCAAGTCTATATATTTTAAAATAGAATAAACATTCTAAAATCGGGAGTCCCATGACTACGCGTTCATTTCCTACTTACATTAGTCTCGTGGGACATCTTCGTGCCTCTTTCGAGTCCGTTTGGCAGGTGTTTTGGGTTTTCACCCTCTAATGGCATGTATTTAAGCCTAAGTCTAGATATTTTAAAACATCGTCATATTCTCAAATCAAGAGTCTCGTGACCAGGCAATCAATTCTGCTGAGTCACATTGGTCCCGAGCGAGGTGCTTGTTCCCCTCTTGAGACCGTTGGGGAGGTCTTTTGGGTTTTCTCCCTCTAACGACATGTTTTGAAGACTAAGTCTATATAATTTTAAATTATCATGATATTACAAAATTGGAACTCCCGTGACCATGTATTCAGTTACTGCTAGATATTTTGGTCCCTTGCAGGGTGTTCGTGCCACTGATGGGACCATTCATGTGGTGTTTGGAGTTTTCACCCTCTAATGGCATTTTTTAGCCTAACCGCACATATTTTCATGTTATCATCATATTTTAAAACCTGGAGCCCCATGACCCCGCGGTCAATTGCAACGAGTTACATTGTTCATGTATTAAGTCTTTGTACCCCCTCAAGGATGTATTGGTGGTGTTTGGGTTCTTTACCAATAACGGCATGTCTTGAAGCATAAGTCTAGCTAGTTAATTTTTTTTTCATATTCTCAAGCTGGGAGTAGTGTGACAATCCCGTCAGTTCCTACTAGTTACACTAGTCCCGTAGAGGTGCTCCTTCTTCGTAAGGGACCGTTTGGGTTGTGGTTTCAGTTTTTACAGTCCATTGGAATGTTTTTAAGACTAAGTCTAGATATTTTCAAATTATCTTCATATTCCCAAACTCGAGGTACCGCGACCATGCGGTTAGTTCTTATGGGTAACATTAGTCCCGTGCAAGGTTTTTGTGCCTCTCACGAGGCCATTTGGGGTGGGGGGTTTCAGTTCTTTCCCTTTAGCGGCACATTTTTAAGCCTAAGTCTATATAATTTCAAAATATCATCATATTCTCAAACCAGGAGTCCTGTGACCACACGATCAGTTCCGACGAGTTATACTTTTCTAGTGTGAGCTATTCATACCTCTCACTGAGTCATTTAGAGATTTTGGGTTTTCACCCTCTAATGGCATATTCTTAATCCAGAGTATAGATATTTTTTAGTAATCATCGTATTCATAAATTGGGATTTCCGTGACCACACAATCATTTTCTTCTAGTTACATTGGTCTTGTGCGAGTTGTACGTGCCTCTTAGAGGAAAATTCAGGCGGTATTTTTCATTTTCTCCTTCTAAATGCATGTTTTTAACCCCAAGTCTTGATATATTCAAATTATCATCATATTCTCACATTGGGGTCCCCTGCAAGATGTTCGTGCCTATAATGCGGCCATTGGGGGGGTGTCTTGCATTTTTGCCATCTAACAACATGTTTTGAAGCCTAAGTCTAGAGGTTTTAAAATTTTCATAATATTCTCAAACCGGGAGACCCTTGACCAAGAATTAATTTCCTTCTAGAGGCATTGGTCCCTTGCGAGATGTTCGTGACTATCACGGGGCCATTTGGTGGGCGTTTTGGGTATTTTTTCCTCTAACGCCATATTTTTAAGCCTAGGTCTAGATATTTTTAAAATATCATCATATTCTCAAATCGAGTATCTCGTGAACATGTGGTCAGCTCCAATGATTTGTCTCGTGCAAGGTATTTGAGCCTCTCATGGGGCCGTTTGTTGGTTGTTTAGGGTTTTCACTCTATGGCGTCATGTTTTGAAGCCTTAGTCGATATATTAATGTATTGAATCCACATTCTAAAATCAGGAGTCCCGTGACCTCACATTCAGTTCCTGCTAGTGACATTGACCACGTGCAACATCTTCGAATCGCTCATGGATCCATTTTGGCAAGTGTTTTGGGTTTTCTCCCTCTAATGGCATGTTTTGAAGTGTAAGTATATATATTTTTAAATTATCGTCATATTCTAAAATCGAGATTCTTGTGACCACGAGGTCAATCTCGGTGAGTCACATTTGTCCCGAGCGAGGTGTTCGTGCTTCTCATGGGGCCGATGGGGGGTCGTTTGGAGTTTGTCCCTCAAACTACATGTTTTGAAGCCTAAGTCTAGATATTTTTCAATTCTTGCTACTTACATTTGTCCCACACAAGATGTTCCTGCCTCTCACGAGGCCATTTAGAGTATTTTGCGTTTTCTCCCTTTAACAAATGTGTTGAAGCCAAAGTCATGATATTTATAATTTATCATCATACTATGAAATCGGGAGTCCCGTGACCATGCATTCAGTTCCTGCTAGATACATTGGTCCCTTGTGAGGTGATCGTGCCTCTGACGGTACCATTTGGGTTGTGTTTGGAGTTTTCACCCTCTAACGACATTTTTTTAGCCCGAGTGCACATAATTTAAAATTATCGTAAATTTTAAAACCTGTAGGCTCGTGATCTCGTGATCAGTTCCAACGAGTTACATTGGTCCCGTACAAGGTGTTCGTCCTCACACATGGCCGTATGGGGGGTGCTCGGATTTTTGCACTTTAACGACATGTCTTGAATTCTAAGTCTAGATATTTCAAATTATCATCATATTCTCAAACTGGGAGTACTATGACTATCCCGTCAGTTCCTACTATTTACACTAGTCCCGTGTGAGGTGCTTCTGCTTCTCATGGGACCGTTTTGGTTGTGGTTTCGGTTTTAACCCTCTAACGACAAGTTTTTAAGATTAAGTCTAAATATTTTCAAATTTTCATCATTTTCCCAAACTTGGGGCACCGTGATCACTCGGTTAGTTCCTATGCCTTTCATTAATACCGTGTGAGGTGTCCATGCCTCTCACAGGGACGTTCAGGTGGCATTTTTAGTTCTCACCCTCTAACGGCACATTTTTATGCGTAAGTATACATAATTTGAAAATATCGTCATATTGTCAAACAGGGAGTCTGGTCACAATGCGGTCAGTTCCTATTAGTTATATTTTTCCTGTGTGAGCTCTTCATGCCACTCATGGAGTCGTCTAAGCTAGATTCAAGATATTTTCAAGTAATCATAATATTCTTAAATCGGGAGCCTCGTGACCACGCAATCACTTCCTTCTAGTTACATTTGTCTCGTGCGAGGTGTTCGTTCCTCTCATAGGGCCACTTGGGTGGTATTTTGCATTTTCACCTCTAAGGGCATGTTTTTAAGACCAAGTCTAGATATATTCAAATTATCGTCATATTCTCAAACTAGGGGTCCTGTGACTATGCTTTCAGTTCCAACGAGCTACATTGTCCCCCTACGAGGTGTTCATTCCTATAACGGGGTCGTTTGGGTGGTGTTTTGGGTTTTCGCAATCTAACATCATACTTTGAAACCTAAGTCTAGATATTTTCATACTTTCATCATATTCTCAAACTGGGAGGCCCTTGACAACTCATTTATTTCCTTCTAGTTGAATTGGTCTCTTGAAAGGTGATCCTGCCTGACAGGGGCCGTTTGGATCATATTTTGGATTTTTACCCTCTAATGACATGTTTTTAATCATAAGTCTTGATATTTTCAAAATTTCATCATACACTCAAGCTGAGGGCCCCATCACGTGACCACGTGGTCCTTCCTATGAGTTACATTTGTCTCGTGCCAGGTGTTTGCTCCTCTCATGGGGTCATTTGGGGGGGGGGGGTTGGGTTTTCACACTTTGATGTCATTTTTTGAAGCCTAAGTCTATATATTTTCAAATTGAATCCACATTATAAACCAGGAGTCCTGTGACCATGCATTCAGTTCCTGCTAGGTACATTGGACCCGCCCCGACATCTTCGTGCTTCTCACAGGGTCGTTTGGTAGGTGTTTTGGGTTTTTACCCTATAATGGAATTTTTTAAGCCCAAGTCTAGATATTTTTAAATTATAATCATATTCTCAAACTGAGAGTCCCGTGACCACACGATTTTTTCCTATGAGTCACATTGGTCCCGAGCGAGGTGTTCGTGCCTCTCATGGGGCCATTGGGGGGGTCTTTTTTATTTTCTCCCTCTAACAACATGTTTTGAATACTATGTCTAAAATTTTTTAAATTATCATTATATTACCAAATAGGGATTCCCACGACCACGCATTCAGTTCGTTCTAGTTACATTTGTCCCATGCAAGTTGTTCCTTCCTCTCATAAGGCTGTTTGTGGGTGTTTTTGGTTTTCGCCCTTTAACAACTTGTGCTGAAGCAAAAGTCTTGTTACTTTCAATTTATCATCATATCATCAAATCGGGAGTCCCATGACTATGCATTCAATTCCTTCTCGATACGTTGGTCATGTGTGAGGTGTTCGTGTCTATAACGGGACCATTTGGGCAATGTTTGAGTTTTCACCCTATAATGTCATTTTTTAGCGCAAGTGCATATATTTTCAAGTTATCGTCATATTCTAAAACTTGGAGCCCCGTGACCCCCTGTCAGTTCCTACGAGTCACAATGGTCCCATATGAGTTGTTCGTGACTCTCACGGGATCATATGGGGGTGTTTTCGGTTCTCACCTTCGAACATAATGTTTTTAAGTCTAAGTTTAGATATTTCAAATTATCGTCATATTCTCAAATCGGGGGTCTCATGACATTGCGATCAATCTCTAGAATATACATTGGTACCATGCGAGGTTTTCGTGTCAATCACGGGGCCGTTTGGAGCCTATGTCAAGATATTTTGACACTTTCATCACGTTCTTAAATCGGGAGACCCTTGACGACCAATTATTTCCTTTTATTTGCATTGGTCCCTTTCGAGGTGTTCGTGCCTCTCACGGGGTCGTTTGGGGGGTGTTTTGGGTTTTCTCCCTCTAACAGCATGTTGTTAAACCTAAGTCTATATATTTTAATTATATTGTCATTGACTCAAATAGGGAGTCCCGTGACCTCGCAATCAGTTCCTGTTAGTTACATTGGTCAAGTGGGAGTTGTTCATGCATTTCATGGGGACGTTTGGGGAGTGTTTTGGGTTTTCACCCTCTAACAGAATCTTTTTAATCCAAAGACTATATATTTTTAACATATCGTCATATTCTTAAACCGAGGGTCCCATGAACACGCACTAAGTTGCTATGAGTAACATTGGTCATGTGCAATGTGTTTATACTTCTCATTGGGCCGATTGGAGAGGTGTTTTGGGTTTTCCCCCTCTAATTTCATGTGTTTAAGCATACATTTAGATATTTTTAAATTATCATCATATTCTCAAACTAGGGGACCGTGACCATGCAGGAAGTTCCTATGAGTTACATTGGTCGCATTCGAGGAGTTTGTGCCTCTCATGGGGCCATCTAGCAGTGTTTTGGGTTTTCTCCCTCTAAAGGCATGGTTTGAAGCATAAGTGTTGATATTTTTAAATTATCATCTTATTTTCAAAATTGGAGTTCCCTGACGACGCGATCAGTTTGTACAAGTTATATTGGTCCCGTGCGAGGTGTTCATACCTCTCACGCGGATGTTTGGGGGTGTTTATGATTTTCTCCCTATAATTGCACGTTTTTAAGCCAAAATTTATATATTTTCTAATTATCATCATGTTTTGAAACCACATGACCTGTGACAACTCGGTCGGTCCCTATTACTTATATTGGTCTCGTACAAGGTATTCCTACCTCTAATGAGGCCTTTTTAATGGGTGGTGTTTTGCGTTTTTTCTCTCTAACATCATGTTTTGAGTCTTAAGTCAATACTTTTTCAAAATGAAGTAATATTCTAAAACTAAGAGTCATGTGACCACGCATTCAGTTCCTTTTAATTACATTAGTACTGTGAGACGTCTTTGTGCCTCTCACGGGGCCTTTTGGGTGTTGTTTTTTATTTTTTCCCTCTAATGGAATGTTTTTAGGTCTAAGGATATATATTTTTAAATTATCATTATATTACCAATTTGGTAGTCTGGTGACAATGCACTCTGTTCGTGCTAGTCATATTGGTCCCATGCAAGGTGTTTCTTCCTCTCACGGGACTGTTTAGATGGTGTTTTCGGTTTTCACCATTTAATGACATTTGTTGAAGCCTAAGTCTAGATATTTTCAATTTATTGTCATATTCTCATATCGGGACTCCCTTGACCATGCATTAAGTTACTGGTAGTTACATTGGTCTTGTGCGAGGTGTTCATGCCTCTCACAAGGCCGTTTGGGGAGTGTTTTGGGTTTTTTCCCTCTAATGGCATGTTTTTAAGACCAAGTCTAGATATTTTAAAATTATCATCATATTCTCAAATCGGGGTTCCCTTGACCAAGCACCCAATTTCTAGGAGTTACTCTGGTCCGGTGCGAGGTGCCCGGGCCTCTCTCAGGGCCATCTAGGGTGTGTTGTGGTTTTTTCCCTCTTACGGCATGTTTTGAAGCCAAAATCTCAATATTTTAAATTATAGTAATATTCTCAAACTAGGAGTCCCCTAACCACGTTGTCACTTCGTACGAGTTACATTGTTCCAGTGCGAGGTGTTCATGCTGCTCAAAGGGCCGTTTAGGGGGTGTTTTTTAGTTTTCCCCCTCTAACTGCATGTTTTTACACCTAAGTCTCGATATTCTCAAATTAGGGGACCCTAAACATGCGGTCGGTTCCTATACATTACATTGGTCTCGTCCAAGGCGTTTGTTCCTCTCATGAGGCCATTAGTGTGGTGTTTTGGGTTTTCGACCTCTAATGGCTTATTTTTAAGCCTAAGTCTAAATATTTTAAAATTATCATATTTTTATCAAACCACAAGTCTCGTCACCACGCAATCAGTTCCTGGGAGTTACATTGGTCCCGAACGAGGTGTTCGTGACACGCGTGGGGCCGTTGGGGAGGTATTTTTGATATTTTCCTTCTAACAACATATTTTTAGCCTAAGTCTTAATATTTGTAAATAATCCTTATATTCCAAAATTAGGAGTTTGGTGATCACACAATCAATTTGTCCAGGTTACATTGGTCATGTGCAAGGTGTTCTTACCTCTCATGGGGCCATTTAGAGTGTTTTTGGGTTTTCACCATTTGACGGCACGTGTTAAAGGTTAATTATATATTTTTTCAATTTATCATCATACCCTCAATTTGGGAGCCTCATCACCACACATTCAGTTCCTCCTAGTTACATTGGTCACGCGCGAGATGTTCATGCCTCTCATGGGGCCGTTTGGAGAGCGTTTGAATTTTTCACCCTTTAAAGGCATGCTATTAAGCCTAAGTGTAGATATTTTAAAGTTACCCCATATTCTGAAACCTGGAGCCTCGTGACCCCGCGATCAGTTCGTACGAGTTACATTGGTCCCGTACAGGGTTCTTGTACATCTCACGGAGTCATATAGGTGGTGTTATCTTTTTTTCTCCCTCAAACTGCTTGTTTTTAAGCTTAAGTCTATATATTTTCAAATTGTAGTCATATTCTCAAATAAGGGTACCCGTGACCACACGCTTAGTTCCCATGAATTTCATTGGTCTCATGCAAGGTGTTCTTACCTCTCATCGGGCCATATCGGCGGTGTTTTAGGTTTTTTCCATTTAATAACATGTCCTGAAACCTAAGTCTAGATATTTCAAATTATCGTCATATTCTCAAACTAGGAGTCATGTGACCACACGGTTAGTTTGTACAAGTTACATTAGTTTCGTGTGTGGTGTTCGTGCCTCTCACGGGGCTGTTAGGGGGCCCTTTTGGTTTTCTCCCTCTAACAGCATGTTTTTTAGCCAAAGTCTAGATATTTTCAAATTATCATCATATTCTGAAATTGTGGGACCTATGAACACGCAGTTAGTTCGTACGAGTTACATTGGCCCCGTGTAAGGTGTCTGTGCCACTATTGGGGCCATTTGGAGGGCATTTTTGTCTTTTGCCCTCTAAGTGCATGTTTTTAAGATTAATTATAGATATTCTAAAATTATCATCATTTTCTAAAATTGAGGGATCCATGACCATGCGGTCAGTTCCTATGCATTACATTAGTCTCATGCAAGGTGTTCATGCCTCTCATGAGGTCCCCTAGGGGTTATTTTGGGTTTTCTATCCCTAACGTCATGTTCTAATACTCAAGTTTATTTTTTAAAAAATTGAAGCCATATTCTCAAATCTGGAGCCCCTTGACCACACATTTGGTTCCTGCTAGTTACTTTGGTCCCGGGCGACGTCTTTGTGCCTCTCATGGGGCCGTTTGGCGGGGGTTTTGTGTTTTTGCAATCTAATAGCATGTTTTTAAGCCGAAGTATATTTATTTTTGAATAAATTTCATTATCTCAAACCGAGCATCCTGCAATCATGTGGTCAATTCTTGAGAGTGACAATGGTCTCGAGCGAGGTGTTCGAGCCTCTCAAGGGACCGTTGTGCGAGTGATATGGATTTATCCTTCTAACGGCATGTTTTGAAGCCTAAGTATAGATATTTATAAATTATCATTATACGCCAAAATAGAGAGTTCAGTGACCGTGAATTCAGTTCGTGCGAGTTACATTGGTCCCATGCAAGGTGTTCCTTCTTTTCACGGGGACATTTGGAGGGTGTTTGGTTTTTTCGCCCATTGACAACATGTCTTAAAGCCTAAGTCTATATATTTCAAATTATGATCATAATCTCAAACTTGGAGTCCTGTGACCATGCAGTCAGTTCATACGAGTTACATTAGTCCCACGAGAGGTGTTCGCGCCTCTAATGATATGTTTTTAACCCTAAGTGTAGATATTTTCATGTTATCCTCATATTCTGAATCTTGGAGCCCCATGACCCTGTGATCAGTTGTTACGAGTTAATTTGGTTCCATAGGAGGTGTTCGTGCCTCTCGCGGGTCCGTATGGTGGTTTTTCTCTCTCTCTAACAGCATGTCTTGTAGCCTAAGCCTAGATATTTCTGATTATCATGATATTCTCAAAATGGGAGTCATGTGACCACCCAATCAGTTCCTGCGAGTTACATTAGTCCTAGGAGAGGGGTTCGTGCCTCTCACGGGGCCATTGGGGGTGTGTTTGGGGTTTTCACCTTCGAGCGACAAGTTTTGAGGCCCATGTATATATATTTTTAAAGTATGATTATATTCCAAAATTGCGAGTAAGGTGACCACGCATTCAGTTCGTGCTAGTTTCATTCATCCCGTATAAGGAGATCCCACCTATCAAAGGGTCATTTGGAGGGATTTTTACATTTTTGCCCTTTGCGGCATGTGTTGAAGCCTAAGTCCGGATATTTTCAATTTATCATCATATTCTCAACCCGAGAGTCTCGTGACCATGCATTTAGTGATGGATAGTTACAGTGTGCTCGTGAGAGGTGTTAGTCCATCTAACGGGGCCGTTTTGTGGGTGTTTGGAGTTTTCAGAATCTAATGGCATGTTTTTAAGCCTAAGAGTAGATATTTTCAAGTTATCCTCATATTATGAAACTTGGACCCCCTGTGGCCCCGCGGTCAGTTCCTACGAGTTAATTTCACCCTGTACGAGGTGTTCGTGACTCTCATGGAGCCGTATGGGGGTGTTTTGGGTTTTCACCCTCTAATAGCATGTGTTGAAGCCTATGTCTATATATTTCAATTTATCGTCGTATTCTCAAATTGGGAGTCCCATGAGCAGGCAGTGAATTTATACGAGTTACATTGATCTAGTACGAGGTGTTTGTACCTTTGATGAGGCCGTTTCAGGGTGTTTTCGGTTTTAGCCCTCTAACAGCATGTTTTTAAGCCTTAGTCGAGATGTTTTTAAATTATCCTCATATTCTCAAATCGGGGAACCCGTGACCACGCGGTCAGTTCCTATGTGTTACATTGGGCTCATGCAGGGATTGCGTGCCTCTCACGAGGCCATTTGGGGTTATTTTGGATTTTCGATCTCTAATTTCTTGTTTAGAACCCAAAGTCTATATATTTCCAAATTGAAGTCATATTCTTAAATCGAGAGTCTCGTGACCACACATTCAGTTCCTGCTAGTTACATTGGTCCCATGCGATGTCTTCGTGCCTCTCACGAGGTCGTTTGGCGGGTGTATTGGGTTCCCAAGGCATGTTTTTAATGCTATGTCTACATATTTTGAAATTTTTATCATATTATAAAATAGAGAGTCATGTGGCCACGAGAAAAGTGCTTACGAGTTACATTGGTCTCGAGCAAGGTGTTTGTGCCTATCATAGGGCCAATTTGGTGGTATTTTGGATTTTTACCTTTTAACAACATGTTTTGAAGCCATAGTATATATATTTCTAAATTATCATTTTATTCCAAAATTGGGAGTCCAGTGACCACGTATTTATTTCATGCTAGTTACATTGGTTCCGTGCGAGGTGTTCTTAACTCTCACAGGGTTGTTTGGAGGGTGTCTTAGAATTTATCCCTTTGACGACATGTGTTGAAGCGTAAGTCTAGATATTTCTAATTAATTATCATATTCTCAATACGGGAGTATCATGAGGATACATTTAGTTCCTAGTGGTTACATTGGTCCCGTGCGAGGTGTCCGTGCCTCTCATGAGGCCATTTAGGGGGTGTTTTGAGTTTTTACTCTCTAACCTCATGTTTTTAATCCTAAGTGTATATTTTTTTAAGTTATCCACATATTCTCACCCCTAGATCCCTGTGACCCCGCGGTCAGTTCCTACAAGTTAATTTTGTCCTATACGAGGTGTTTGTGCCTCTTACTGGCCCTATGAGGGGTGTTTTGTGTTTTCTGCCTCTAACAGCATGTCTTGAAGCCTAAGTATTGATATTTGAAATTATCTCCATATTCTCAATCTGGGACTCCCAAGATCACTGAGTAAATTCGTACGAGTTACATTGATCCCGTGCGAAGTGATTTTTCCTCTCACTGGTTCGTTTGGGGGGTGTTTTTTATTTTCGCCCTGTAACTGCATATTATTATGCCTAAGTCTAGACATTTTCAAATTTTCATCCTATTCTCAAATCGGGGGGCCCGCGATCATGCAATCGGTTCCTATGCATTGCATTGGTCTCGTGCAAGGCGTTCGTTCCTTTCATGAGGTTGTTCGTCAGGTGTTTTGGGTATTCGACCTTTAATGGATTATTTTTAAGCTTAAGTCTAGATATTTTAAAATTATCATCTTATTATCAAACCCAAAGTGTTGTGACCACGCAGGCAGTTCCTGCGAGTTACATTGGTCCCAAGCGAGGTGTTCGTACCTCTCACGAATCCGTTGGGGAGTTGTTTTGGATTTGTTTTCTTCTAATCGCATGTTTTGAAGCCTAAGTCTAAATATTTTTAAATAATCCTTATATTCCAAAATTAGTAGTTCGGTGATCACGAATTTAGTTCGTTCTAGTTACATTGGTCCTGTTCAAGGTGTTCTGCCACTCACGGGGCTGTTTTGAAGGTTTTTGGTTTTTCACCCTTTGACGCCATGTGTTGAAGGCTAATTATAGATATTTTTAATTTATCATCATATTCTAAATCAGGGAGCCTCATCACCACACATTCATGTCCTGCTAGATACATTGGTCCTGTGCGAGGTGTTCATGCCTCTCACGGGGCCGTTTGGATGGTGTTCGGAATTTTCACCCTCTAAAGGCCTGTTTTTAAGCCTAAGTGCAAATCTTTTCACATTACCCCCATATTCTGCAAGCTGGAGTCCCATGACCCCATGGTCAGTTCCTACGAGTTACATTGGTCCCGTACGAGGTGTTTGTACATCTAACTAGTCCGTATGGGTGGTGTTTTGTTTTTTCTCCCTCCAACTGCTTGCTATTAAACCTAATTTAATATATTTTCAAATTGTAGTCATATTCTCAAATCGGGGTACCCGTGACCATGCGGCCAATTCAAATGAGTTTCATTGGTCTCATGAGAGGTGTTCGTGTCTCTCACGGGGCCATTAGGGGGTATTTTTGGTTTTCTTCCTCTAAGAGCATATTTTTAAGCCAAAGTCTAGATATTTTCAAATTATCATCATATTCTAAAACTGTGGGACCCGTTACCATGCGGTCAGTTTCCATGTGTCACATTATTCTCGTGCAAGGTGTTTGTGCCTCTCAAGGGGTCGTATCGGGGGTATTTTATGTTTTTAACATCTAACATAGTGTCTTGAAGCCAAAGTGTAGATATTTTAATTTATTGTCTATTCTCAAAATAGGAGTCCCATGACCACGCGGTCAGTTCGTATGAGTTACATTGGTCCCGTACGAGATGTTTGTGCCACTCATGGGGCCGTTTTGGGGGAGTTTTAGGCTTTCGCCCTCTAAGTGCATGTTTTTAAGCGTAAGTCTAGATATTTTCAAATTATAATAATATTTTAAAATCGAGGGAGCCAAGAACATGTGGTCAGTTCCTATGCGTTACTTAGTCTCATGCGAGGTGTTCAGGCCTCTCATGAGGCCATTTGGGGGGTGTTTTGGGTTTTCGCTCTCTAACATCATGTTTTAACACTTAAGTCTATATATTTTCAAATTGAAGTCATATTATCAAACCAGGAGTCCTGTGACCACGCATTCGGTTCCTACTAGTTACTTTGGTCCCATGCGACGTCTTCGGGCCTCTCACGGGGCTGTTTAGGGGGTGTTTTGGGTTTCTGCCCTCTAATCGCATGTTTTTAAGCCAAAGTCTAGTTAATTTGAAATTAATTTCATATTCTCAAACCGAGAGTCATGCGATCATGTAGTGAGTTCCTGCGAGTTATATTGGTCCCGAGCGAGTTCTTCAAGCCTCTCATGGGACCGTTGTGGGAGTGTTATGTATTTATCCTTCTAATGGCATGTTTTGAAGCCTAATTCTTGATATTTCTAAATTTTCATTACATTCCAAAACAAAGAGTTCGGTGACCACGCATTTAGTTCGTGCTAGTTACATTAGTCCCATGCAAGGTGTTCCTGCCTCTCACGGGGCCATTTGGAGGGTGTTTGGGGTTTTCTCCCATTGATGGCATGTCTTGAAGCCTAGGTCTAGATATTTCAAATTATGGTCATCTTCTCACACTCGGAGTCCTGCGCCCATGCAGTCAGATCAGACGAGTTATATTGGTCCCATGCGAGGTGTTCGCGCTTCTAACGACAGGTTTTTAAGCCTAAGTGTAGATATTTTCAAGCTATCCTTATGTTATGAATGTTAGAGTCCCGTGACACCGCGGTGATTTCCTTCGAGTTAATTTGGTCCCATAAGAGGCGTCCGTGCCTCTCATGGGTCCGTATGGTTATTTTTTTTCTCTCTTACAGCATGTCTTGTATCCTAAGCCTGGATATTTAAGATTATCATTATATTCTTAAACTAGGAGTTCTGTGATCAGAGGGTGAATTCTTGTAAGTTACATTAGTCATGAGCGAGGTGTTCTTGCCTCTCACGGGGCCGTTGGGGGTGTCTTTTGGGTTTTCGCCTTCGAACGACATGTTTTGAAGCCTAAGACTAGATATTTTTAAATTATCAATGTATTCCAAAATTGGGAGTATCGTGACCATGCATTCAGTTTGTGCTAGCTTCATTCATCCCATGTAAGGAGATCCCACCTCTCATGGGGTCATTAGGAGGGTATTTTAGGTTTTCCCCCTTTGACGGCATGTGATGAAACCTAAGTTCGAATATTTTAAATTTATCATCATATTCTTAATTCGAGAGTCTCGTGACCATGCATTCAGTTTTGACTAGTTACATTGATCTCGTGAGAGGTGTTGGTCCCTCTCACGGGTCATTTTTTGGGTGTTTGGACTTTTCAGCCTCTGGTGGCATGTTTTTAAGCCTAAGTGTAGATATTTTCATGTTATCCTCATATTCTCAATCCAGGACCCTCGTGACCCAGCGATCAGTTCCTATGAGTTAATTTCAACCTACATGAGGTGTTTCGGCCTCTCATGGAGCCGTATGGCGGTGTTTTGGGTTTTCACCCTCTAACGACATATCTTGAAACCTAAGTCTATATATTTCAATTTATCGTCATATTCTCAAATTGGATGTCCCCTTGGCACGCAGTCAATTCGTACGAGTTACATTGGCTCAGTATGCGGTGTTTGTACCTTTAATGGGGCCATTTTGAGGTGTTTTTTGTTTTAGCCTTCTAACGGCATGTTTTTAATCCTCAGTCGAGATGTTTTCAAATTATCATAATATTCTCAAATCGGGGGACTCGTGACCACACGGTCAGTTCCTATGTGTTACATTGGGCTCATGAGTGGTGTTCATGCATATCATGAGGCCGTTTGGGGGGTGTTTTGGGTTTTTTCTCTCTAATTTCTTATTTAGAAGCCGAAGTCTATATATTTCCAAATTAAGTTCATATTCTCAAATTGGGAGTCTCGTTACCACGTATTCAGTTCATGCTAGTTACATGCGGTCACTTGTTGCGAGTTACATTGGCCCCAAGCGAGGTGTTCGTGCCTCTCACGAGGTCGTTGGGTGTGTGTTTTGGGTTTTCGCCCTCTAACTGCACGTTTTGAAGCCTAAGTGTAGATATTTTTAAATTATCACTATATTCCAAAATCGGGATTCAGTCGACCATGCATTCAATTCGTGCTTGTTACATTAGTCTCGTGCAAGGTGTTCTTCCCTCTCATGGGCCTATTTGGAGGGTGTTTTGGGTTTCTGCCCTTTAACGACTTGTGTTGAAGCCTAAGTCTATAAATTTTCAATTTATCGACATATTATCAAATTAGGAGTCTCGTGACCACCCATTTAGTTCCTTCTAGATACATTGGTCCCGTGCGAGGTGTCTGTGCATGTCACAGTGCCATTTAGGGGGTGTTTGGAGTTTTCACCCTCTAACATTATGTTTTTAAACTTACGTGTAGATATTTTCAAATTATCCTCATATTCTCAAACCTGGATCCCCGTGACCCCGTAGCGAGTTCCTACGGGTTACATTTTACCCATATGAGGTGTTCGTGCCTCTCACGGGGTCGTATGTTTTTTTTGTTTTCTCCTTTTAATTGCATGTTTTTATTCTCGAGTCTACCTATTTTCAAATTATCGTCATATTCTCAAACCGGAGACTTATGAGTTACATTGGTCTCGTGTGATGTGTCCGTGTCTCTCATGAGTCCATTTGGGAGGTATTTTGGGTTGTTGCTCTCTAACGGCATGTCTTGAAGCCTAAGTGTAGATATTTCAAATTATCTTCATATTCTCAAATTGGGAGTCTCGTGATCACGCGGTCAGCTCGTATGAGTTACATTGGTTCCATCGAGGTGTGTATGGCTCTCACAAGGTTGTTGGGGTGTGTTTTATGTTTTCACCATATAGCAGCATGTTTTTAAGCCTAAGTCTGGATATTTTCAAATTATCATCATATTCTCGAATCGAGGAACCCATAACCACGTAGTCAGTTCCCATGAGTTACATTGGTCTCGTGTGAGATGTTCATTCCTCACATGGGGCCATTTGGAAGGTGTTTTGCGTTTTCTTCCTCTAACGACATGTTTTGAATCCTAAGTCTAGATATTTTCATATTATCATCATATTCTCAAACCGGGGGCCCGTGCGAAATGTTTGTGCGTCTCACGGAGCCATCTAGGGGGTCATTTCCATTTTCTCCCTTTAACGACATGATTCGAATACTAAGTCCTGATATTTTAAAAGTACCATCATATTCTCAAACCTAGAGTTTCATGACCATTGGGTCAGCTCATACGAGCTACAATTGTCTCGAGCGAGGCGTTCATACCTTTTACGGGGCCATTTGGGGAGTTTTTTTGTTTTCGCCCTCTAACAACATTTTTAAAGCCTAAATATAGATATTTTCCAATTTTAATCATATTATAAAACTGGTGGACCGATGACCATGCGATCGATTCAGATGCTTTGCATTAGTCTCGTGCGAGGTGTTCGTCCCTCTCATGGGGCTATTTGATGGGTGTTTTGAGTTTTCTCTCTTTAACGTCATCTTTTGAATTCTAAGTCTCTATATTTTCAAGTTGAAGTCATATTCTCAAATCGAAACTCCCTTGACCACGCGATCACTTCTTGGGCGTTACGTTGGTCCTGAGCAAGGTGTTTGCGCCTCTCACAGGGCCATTAGGGGTGTTTTTTGTGTTTTCTCCCTATAACCGCATGTTTTGAAGGCTAAGTCTAGATATTTTTAAATTACCATTATATTCGAAAATTGACAGTCCACCAACCATGCATTCAGTTTGTGCTTGTTACGTTGGTCTTTGGTAAGGTGTTCCCGCCTATCACAGGTCCGTTTTGAGGGTGTTTTGGGTTTTTTTCCTTTAACGACATGTTTTGAAGACTAAGTATCAAAATTTTCAATTTCTTGTCATATTATCAAATTGGGAGTCTCATGACCACACATTCAGTTCCTGCTAGTTACATTAGTTCGTGCGAGGCGTTCATGCCTCTCACGGGGCCGTTTCTGGGGCGTTTGGAGTTTTCACCTCTAAGGGCATGTTTTTAAGCCTAAGTGTAGATATTTCAAATTTTCCTCATATTCTAAAACCTATAGCTTATGACCCCGCAATTAGTTCCTTTGAGTTAAATTGGTACCGTACGAGGTGTTCATGCCTCTCACAGGGCATTATGGGGGTGTTTTGGGTTTTTGCCCTTTAAATGCATGTTTTTACGCCTAAGTTTAGATATTTTTAAGTTATCTTCATATTCTCAAATCAGGGACCCTTGACTATGCATTCAGTTCCCATGAGTTACAAAATTAATGTGTGAGGTGTTCGCCCTCTAACGACATGTTTTGAACCCTAAGTCTAGATATTTTCAAATTATTATCATATTCTAAAATTGGGGGGCCCGTGACAACGCGATTAGTTACTATCAGTTACTTTGGTCCCATGCGAGGTGTTCGTTCATCTCACAGGGCCGTCTAGGAGGTGTTTTCCATTTTCGGCCTCTAACGTCATGGTTTGAAGACAAAGTCTTGATAATTTTAAAGTATCTTCGTATTCTCAAACCTGGAGTTTCATGTCCATGCGATCAGTTCGTACGAGTTACATTGGTCTCGAGCGAGGTGTTCGTGCATCTCACGGGGCCGTTCGGGGGGTGTTTTTGGTTTACGCCCTCTAACTTCATGCTTTAAAGCCTTAGTATATATATTTTCAAATTATCATCATATTTTAAGTCGGGGGACCAGTGACAATGTGGTCGGTTCCTATGAGTTGAATTGGTCTAGTACGAGGTGTTCGTTCCCCTCGTGGGGCCATTTGGCTTGTGTTTTGGGTTTTCCCTCTCCAACGTCATGTTTTGAAGCCCTGGACTTTATATTTTCAAGTTGAAGTAAAATCTTCAAACAAAGAGACCCGTGACCATGCATTCAGTGGCTCTCTTATGGTCATTTGGATGGTGTTTTTGGTTTTCGACCTATAATAGTTTGTTTTTAAGGCTAAGTCTAGATATTTTCAAATTATCATCATATTCTTAAATGAGGAGTCCTTTTACCACATGGTCACTTCCTTCGAGTTACATTGGTCCTCAGCAAGGTTTTCGTGCCTCTCATGAGGCCGTTGGGGTGTGTTTTTGAGTTTCTCCCTGTAACCACATATTTTGAAGCCTAAGTCTCGATACTTTAAATTATCATTATATTCTAAAATTGGGATTTTGTCGACCAGGCCTTCAGTTCATTCTAGTCACATGAGTCTCGTGCTAGGTGTTCCTTCTTCTCATGGGGTCGTTTGGAAGATGCTTGGGGTTTTTCCCTTTAATAACATGATTTGAAACCTAAGTGTAGAAATTTTCAATTTATCGTCATATTATTAAATTGGGAGTCTCGTGACCATGAATTCAGTTCCTGCTAGTTACATAGATCCCGTACGAGGTGTTCGCGCCTCCCACGGGGCTATTTCGGAGGTGTTTAGAGTTTTCATTATCGAACGACATGTTTTTAAGACTAAGTGTAGATATTTTCATTTTATCCTCATATTATCAAACATGGAGCCCTATGAGCTTGCGGTCTGTTCCTACGACTTACATTGGTCCCGTGAGAGGTGTTTATGTCTCTCTCGGGGTCGTATGGAGAGGGATTTGGTTTTTGCCCCCTAATTGCATATTTTTAAGAATAAGTCAAGATAGTTTCAAATTATTGTCATATTCTCAAACCTGGGGCCCGTGACCATGCAGTTAGTTCCCATGAGTTACATTGGTCTCGTGTTAGGTGTCGGTGCCTCTCATGAGGTCATTTTACGGTGTTTTGGGTTTTTACCCTCTAACGACATGTCTTGAATCCTAAGTTTATATAATTCAAGTTATTGTCATATTCTCAAATTGGGAGTCTAGTGATCTTGCGATCAGGTCGTACAAGTTACATTGGTTTCGTGCGGGGTGTTCGTGCCTTTCACGGGGTCGTTGGGGGGGGTTTTTTTATTTTCACCCTCCAACTACTTGTTTTTAAGCCTAACTGTAGGTATTTTTAAATTATCATCATATTCACAAATTAGGGGGCCCGGGACTGCGCGATTAGTTCCCATGAGTTACATTGGTCTCGTGCAAGATGTTTGTGCCTGCCATGGGGCCGTTTGGAAGGTGTTTTGGGTTTTCTCCCTCTAACGGTATTTGTTGAAGTCTAAGTATAGATATTTCTAAATTATTATCATATTCTTAAATCAGGGGGCCCGTGCCCACCCGATCAGTTCCTTTAAGTTACATTGGTCCCGTGCAAGGTTTTATGCCTCTCAAGAGGCTGTTCAGGGGGTATTTTCAATTTTTACCGTTTAAGGATATGTTTTGAAGACAAAGTCTTGACATTTTAAAAGTATAGTCATATTCTCAAACCTAGAGTTCCGTGACCATGCGGTCAGCTCATACGATTTGCATTGGTCTCGAGTGAGGTGTTCATGCCTCTCACAGTGCCGTTTGGGGGGTGTTTATTATTTTCGCTCACTAACTGCAATTTTTAAAGCCAAAGTATATATATTTTCAAATTATGATCATATTTTTAAATCGGTGGATCGGTGACCACACGGTCTATTCCTATGAGTTGCATTGGTCTCGTGCGAGGTGTTCGTGCCTCTCATGGGGCGATTTGGCGTGTGTTTTGGGTTTTTGCTCCATAACATCATGTTTTTAAGCTTAAGTCTAGATATTTTCAAATTATCATCATATTCTCAAATTGGGGAGCTCGTGACTGTGCGATCAATTTGTATGAGTCACACTGGCCCCGTGCGAGGTGCTCGTGCCTTTCATGGGGCCATCTAGGGGAGGCTTTTCATTTTCTCCCTCTAACGGTATGTTTTGAAGATTAAGTTCTAATATTTTAAAATTATTGAGTTCCGTGACCGTGTTATCATCTCGTACTAGTTACATTGGTCCCGAGAGAGGTGTTCGTACCTCTCACGAGGCCGTTTTGGGGGTGTTTTTTATTTTCGACCTATAGCTTGATGTTTTAAAGCATAAGTATACATATTTTCAAATTATCATCTTATTTTAAAACTAGGGAACCACTGTCCACGCGGTTGGTTCCTATGAGTTACATTGTTCTCGTGTGAGGTGTTCGTGCCTCTCGTGGGACCATTTGTTGGGTGTTTGGGGTTTTCGTTCTTTAACGTCATGTTTTGAGCCTCAGTCTATATATTTTCATGTTGAAGACATATTCTCAACTCGAGGGTCCCGTGACCACGAATTCAGTTCCTGCTAGTTACATTAGTCTCGTGCAAAGTCCTCGCGTCTCTCATGTGGTCGTCTGGGTGGTGTTTTCAGTTTTCTCCCTATAAATTCATATTTTTAAGCCTATGTCTAGATATTTTTAAATTATCATCACATTCTTAACTCGGGAGTCCCTTGACCACGCAGTCACTTCCTGTGAGTTACATTGGTCCCGAGTGAGGTGTTCGTGCCTCTCACAGGGCCATAAGGGGTGTGTTTTTGTGTTTTTTCTTCAAACTCCATGTTTTGAAGGGTAAGTCTAGATAATTTAAAATTGTCATCATATTATCAAACCAAAAGTCTTGTGAGCACGTAGTCCATTTCTACGAGTTACATGAGTCTCGAGCAAGGTGTTCATGCCTCTCACTGAGCCATTGGTGGTTATTTTGGATTTCCTCCTTTTAATGACATGTTTTGAAGACTAAATCTAGATATTTCTAACTTATCTTTTATAAATGTGCCGTGTACGATAATGATTCAAATCAAATCGCAGTTTCCAACTTAAACATATGTAATTGGATGTCTAAATTTACTAAAACTAAAAATCGATTAAATCAGTACCCTAAACATGCATCTACATGTCAATTTAAATCTCAAATTAAATCATGTGGTGAATAAGATGAAAAAGACAAATTTCAGGAAAAAATCCCCGCAAGGTAAAAACCTTATATTTCCTCTATAATTTGTAAAGGAACGGTTTACAATGGGATTACAGTGAAAATACAATTTGACTTACAAAATACCCACAGGTGTCGGTTCATAGTCATTAGCCCAGGAACACTGCATCACTCCCTATGACACGCAGTCGATCAGCCCAGTACTTCTCGCAAGTGGCACCAATGGTCAACCTAGTACCTTTCTAAGGTACCTAGATTCAGCGGCAAAACTCCCAGCAAAACTATGCTTTGGGTTCCATAAATAACTCACACAAAAAGTCTGGGATTTGTGAATTGCAAAAACAAAGTTTTGAACCTTCAAAAAGATGGGGAATAAACTAAAAAACTACTAAAATCGTATTTTGTTAAAACTAGTTTTTTCTCCACACAAAATACAGAGGTCTGACACCCTATATATAAAAACATTTAAGGTGGTGAAGTGTCCGAATTTAACTTCTTCGTTCGAATAAAAAACTACGTCATTTGAACCATATCTGATCTTTTTTGAACAAGATCTTATCTCGTTTGAACGAACAGGTCCAAAGTTGGAGATTCGTTAGTAGATATTTAAAATATTTGGAAACCTTTAAAACCAAAACTCTTAGGAATATGGAAACCTTTATCCAAAACGTTTGTGATTAAAATCATTTAAAAACAGTTAAAAAATAATTTCTCCTAAATAGAATTTTTTTTTTTATCTTTTATAAAAATATCCCAACACTTTCTATGTAAAAAGTAAATGGAACTAAAACACATTTTAGCAAATTTGTCCTTGTTGGGATTGAATGTTGAAGTCTTCTTGAAATTCAGATTCTTCTTGTGTATATGCAATCTTCTAAATCCTTAGACAACTTGTAGTGGTATATGACATACTAATTGTGATGGGATGTGTCCTTACAAATCTCCCCTTATTTCTATGCCGGTAAAAAATAAAAATATCTGAATTATCAGTAAAAATCTGACCTGTACAAACTTACCTTCCCATAAACTCAAACATGGAACGATAAACTGAACAAGTCTTCAAACTTTTTCAAACTTCGCGTCAACAATCAAATTTTCAAAACTCCCAACTTTTCTCATCAGTGTGTGCAATCCAAACATCTTCAATCGTACCTACACATATGAGACAAAGAAAAAAACCCGTGATGTATCGAGTTTGAAATGATATAAGTATAAACATGACAGCATAATCAAATTTCCCCCATACTAAAACTTCCCCATAAAATCATAATTCGTTTAATCTCCCCATTTTTTTCGTCCGAAATAGACAAAGAATAGGATAAATCACATAAAGCAAATCGAGGTGTTAGATGAAACAAAGAAAACAATCTATTTTTCAATTTTTCAATTTTTCATTTTTTCATACAAAAACACACACAATAAATTTCACTAAGATAACAAAACCATGGGAACGGAATGAATGTGTGTGACAAATTCAATAGGTAATAGAACTCAATTAAGCATATGTGCACGATGCATACGTGTACTCCTATCGAATGAACATAAAAAACATCCATATGTGTAAAGTTGTTGAATTTAGATGATATTGACTAAATCAAATCAACAAATCAAAGCCTAAGTGGTTTTTACACCAATAACGTCCAAAACTATTTAGTGCCGTTTCGTGAACATTTCAGATGACTTGCAAATCCATATATTACTTTCCAACCGAACTCCCTCATATATAATAAAAAAAATTATTCCAAAAAGGTACTAGATTCTTGATACGACGCAAATATTGCGTATATCACCTGTTAACCTACGCCTTATTACCCCCTTGGGTATCTTCATCCCTATACTTATGCTCGTTAACCAGACAACCTCGAATTTCTATGTTAACATGTTTTTCAGGGGTTAATTGAGCTTTTGTAGGTATTTGGATGCTTAGTGTGAAGTTTGGACACTTTCCGGAAAACTTTCGTCGACTATTGCAGCTTCGGGGGCATTTTAGTAATTTCAGGATTCGGGTTTGAATCCCGATCTCTTCACGGAATTTGAAGACCTTTGATTTCTCTTCGCGTGGCCACCGACGGTGCATGATTCCGAGTTGTATCGATGGAGGTATGGCATTTTTAGGATGGTTTTTACTTCAAATTCACACTCAAGGCCACATTCAAGGGCATTTTTGTCATTTCATATTTTGGGTTTTTATCCTAATGTCTTCTTGGATGTTGTATTCCTCTGAGTTTTCTTCTCGTAGCCTCTGACCGTGCCTCATTCCGAGCTATAACGAAGATATGGCGGTATTTTCCGTAAAATAGGACAAAGCTGCAGAATTGCAGACTTGTAGGGGCGAATCGATTCGGACCCCCCAAATCGATTCGGTCCTGTAGATTTTTATTTTTCTTCTTCTTTATTCACAAGTTTGCCATGGGATTTTTGTATGTATAAATACACTTTCTCTTCACTTTGAAGAGGGATATCTCTCCTTTTAATTAGATTCAAGGGTTTGTAAGGGGAGCTCTTCACCTTCCTCCCCATTTGGTTTGGGTTTTTGCCCTTTTTTATTATGTAAGTTTACTATTCATTGTCTCTTTTATTGTTCTATCTTTATTTCCATTGATGCCATCTCCTTTTATTGCCTAGATTAATTTATTTCTTGTTGTAATTAGTTTATTGCTTTGTTAATTAGTTTCATTTATGTCTTGCCCTTAGATAAATAGGGTCGGGATTGTGTTCCGCCATTAATGGGCGTCGAGCTCCGAAAGTTAGGTTTTGGGTAAAATTGCATTTAATTGAAACTACGTGTATTAAAGTTGGATTGTTAACTTTATTTGTCACGTAACTTTTGTGTTTATAGCGACAATCCGAATTTAATCCGTGTGTGACCATTTTTGGTTAAATGTTTAATCTCGCAACTTTGGGTTGAATTTCTTATTGTGTGATGTTTATGCTTAATTGTAAATGCTCGATTAAATGCTTTCGAGCCTTAACTCTAATTAGTAGTTGTTTCGATCCATGTGGTAGGATGCGATCCCAGTCCTCGCTTTACTTTTGTGTAGCGTAACTTATTCTTTTCTTTTTCCACCATAACCACCCATCACCTTTTCATTTATTTATTTTACACTTTTATTCCTGAAGTTTTAAAGCAATTAACATCTAAAATTTAATCACTCCATATGGATTACTTACGATACCCGACTTATCGCTGTGCTTGCTTGTCAAGTGTAGTTGTAGTTTAGGTTTTTTGCATCGCAGCGGCGAAACACACAACGATTGTGTCCTCACACGAACACACTTTTACCGCTGGATCAAAAATGGCGCCGTTGCCGGGGAGTGTGTTTTAGATAGTAATTGTTTTATTATTTCGTAGTATTTCTTTCATTCATATTTGTATTCTTTATTTTTCCCTTTCTTTTTGACTTGTGCTAGATTGTTTCGAGAAATTGAAATCTCGGTGCTTGTCGCTTTTGTTGAATAGCTCATTTTAAAATGTCTCGCTATTACGCTTTAGATAACCTTAATTGTTATGAGAATTGTTTTCCAAGTTATACTCCCAAAACAATGAGAGAATGACTACAAATTCTTGAAAATGAGCGCATTGAGCGTGAAATTCAAGCGTATGTAAGTAATCCTTCATTGCCTTGTGAGGGTAATTTGGAATGCGGGGGATCCGTTAGCTATGAACAACCCGCACAAGAAGATGAAATGTATTCTTGTTCGTTTGATTATGAGTTAATGATAAATGAAATTAATGACCGATCCGAAAGTTCAAGCTTGGTTTCTAGAAACCGATGCCATTCTCGATGAGATTATTTCTTCACAAAGTCGGATTGAGGTTGAAACTTGCGTTTGATCTCCACCCCTTTTTGTTGAAGAAATAATTAAGAGTGAGCAAAGCTTTAGAACTTTCGATTTTCAACCTCTTATTAATTCTTTCGATTGTATTGAGGTTGTTGGTCCTTCCTTCCCTTTGCTCCCTACTATTCCCGAACCATTAAATTTATCACAAGAATTGGTTGAAAGTCTTGAGGACTTTGACCCGATTCTTGAACGAGAATGTTATTTTGAGATGCTTCATCTCATGGGCTTTTCACTTGCACTTGCCCCACCTCCCCTTCCAATTGAAGAATCTTGGGGATGTGATTTTGATTTTTCTGAGACTAATGTAGTCTTGTCCCCCGTAGTATCCAAATCCCCCATCGTCCCTCCAAAACTTTTAATTGACGATGGTTCATTTCTTTCGCCTTACACATGCCTTTCGTTGTTAAAATGGAGTTCATACTTTTCGGAAGGCATGCTTGTATGTGAGGGTACAACGGTTATCCTCCAAAGTCAAATCATTCTTATGGTGGACCCTCAACTATTTAGACTTCTAGTGTATAGTGAGTGTGTAGACTAAATAGTAGGTTGTAAATACTTAGCTTTTTAATTTTCTTTCTTTCCTATTTTTTTTTCCTTTTTATTTAATCTAGTGTAATTAGTTAACTTTTTGTTATTTGTTTTTTCTCTGCTCGGTACTAACATGTTTTGTAGTACTCGCGCTTATGGAGATCGCTACAATTTTGGGTAATATCATTCTTTTCCTCTCTTTGTGTTGTGTTCTTAATGCGCATTGAGGACAACGCAACATTTAAGTTAGGGGGTGTAGGATATTCTATCCATTTCATGTGTAGTCCATTGATTTTCTTACTTGTTAGTTACTTAGTATGCGTTTTTGTGAAAATTTTGAAAATTTTCAAAAATATTCTTTTTCTTTTTTCTCCTTTGTTGGGCATTTTTGCCTTATTTCCGACGACAAATTTTAATAATTGCCCGATCCAATAGACAACTCAATGATGCATGTTCTCGATTTTAGAAGTTATTAGACTTTAGTCCTCAAATCATTGATATTGTGAATAACTTCATGAATTAAACTTTATCCCATGAGCATATGCACTTTCCTTGTCATATTGATTTGGTTTAAGATTTTTATAACTCGGTAATCTTTTGTTGCATTGTATATACTTACACCGACTAAGCTTTGTACCTTTCGTCATTTATGAGTGTTATACACTATTCTTTTCTCATTGAAAATGTTGAATTCGTTGGTAATCTCACTATTCTTTCATTTGACCGTTCATTAATTGAGTTCATACTTGAAATGTGTTACTTGAGCATGATTTTCATATATTGTTTTGACTCGAGAATTGCGTAAACTTTGTGAAATGATCATAGGCTATATTTGTTATATTACCCATATTAGCCTTGACCACACCTTATGTTTTCCTTAGTCAACCCCTTTGAGCCTAAATATTATCCTTTCATTTCATTACCCAAAATTCCATAACCAACTTCAAATTGGAGTTTTAAGCCATACATACACCTTCCATACCTTTGTTTTGAATGTTACTTGGGATTGATGTTGTTGTGATGTCGGTTGCAATTTAGGCATATGAGAGTTTGAAAAGTAAAGAAAATAAAAGAGAAGAAAGAGTAGTGAAAAAGAAAAGAAAAAACAAAAAGAAAAGAAAAGAAAACATGAGAGAAAGAAGAAAAGAAAAGAAAGAGAAAGTTGTATATGTTGTGTATAGTGTTCAATAAGCTTTTATTACTCTCCCCGGTGATATATCTAATGCCTTTTGGAACTTGTTTTTCCAATTTTGTTATTGCCCGCTTTTTCCCCATTATCTCGAGTTTTCATTCCGAACACTTTGAATCCGTACATACATATCCTTCATTTCGTACCCTATCCTAGCCTACACTACAACCCTATAAAGTCCTATGTGATCTTAGGGAGAATTTAATTTAAAAGTCATAATAGTTTTGATAATCTATGAAAATGAATTTTTCCTCCTTTAATGAGCGGTATCTTTCATTCAGATTCAAGTTTTTCATTTCTTATATAACGTTCTTCATTTTTGACATTTGTGCGGCCTAGTTTCCATTTACATTTACTGTTTATGCCCGCATGTCCCGTGTTTACCTCCCTTTTCATAGTGAATTCATTTGATGAGCGTAATGCCCGTGAGGATTGAATATATGCTTGCTTTATATTTATCCTGTTTATTTAAGTTTTTCCCAAATCATATTTTGCATATGTTCTCCCCCCTCCCACTTTTAAAGTTTCAATTCTATGAGGTGCATTCAACCTGTTAATAACAACGGACTTTAGCTTGAATTCGTTCAATATGCTAATAACATGTTTGAAATCTTTTTCATTGTTGTTAAGTTTGTTGCATGTTGGGTTGGGCATATTTTGAGGAAACTATGTGATGTTTTTGGGTATCATCCCTGAAAACCCTCACGAGACGACACTCGTCCACTAGGGTAACCTAGGGGTTTAACGGCTTATTGCATATGCTAAATGCAATCGTTCGCCTGCGAAAGTGGCCTTACCTTTTAATTACTTTTTCATCCCATTTGGCACTTGTATCCTTCTTTTGATTTTCTTGTAGTTCTTGTTGTTTCCTATTTCATTGCTAGGGACTAGCAATATGTAAGTTAGGGGGTGTGATACGACGCAAATATTGCGTATTTCACCCGTTAACCTACGCCTTATTACCCCCTTGGGTATCTTAATCCCTATACTTATGCTCGTTAACCAGAAAACCTCGGATTTCTATGTTAACATGTTTTTCAGGGGTTAATTGATCGTTTGTAGGTATTTGGATGCTTAGTATGAAGTTTGGACACTTTCCGGAAAACTTTCGTCGACTATTGCAGCTTCGGGGGCATTTTAGTAATTCCATCATTCGGGTTTGAATCCCGAGCTCTTCACAGAAGTTGAATACCTTTGATTTTTCTTCGCGTGGCCGCCGACGGTGCATGATTCCAAGTTGTATCGATGGAGTTATGGCATTTTTAGGATGGCTTTTACTTCAAATTCACACTCAAGGACACATTCAAGGGCATTTTTGTCATTTCATATTTTGTTTTTTTTAGCCTAATGTCTTCTTGGATGTTGTAGTCCTCTGATTATCTTTGCGTAGCCTCCGACCGTGCCTCATTCCGAGCTATAACAAAGAAATGGCGGCATTTTCCGTAAAACAGGACAAAGTTGCAGAATTGCAGACATGTAGGGGCGAATCGATTCGGACCCCCCAAATCCATTCGGTCCTGCAGATTTTTATTTTTCTTCTTCTTTATTCACAAGTTTGCCATGGGATTTTTTTATGTATAAATACACTTTCTCTACACTTTGAAGAGGGATATCTATCATTTTAATTAGATTCAAGGGTTTGTAAGGGGAGCTCTTCACCCTCCTCCCCATTTGGTTTGGGTTTTTGCCCATTTTTATTATGTAAGTTTACTATTCATTATCTCTTTTATTGTTCTAGCTTTATTTCCATTGATTCCATCTCCTTTTCTTGCCTAGATTAATTTATTTCTTGTTGTAATTAGTTTATTGCTTTGTTAATTAGTTTCATTTATGTTTTGCCCTTAGATAAATAGGGTCGGGATTGTGTTCCGCCATTAATGGGCGTCGAGCTCCGAAAGTTAGGTTTTGGGTAAAATTGCATTTAATTGAAACCGCGTGGATTAAATTTGGTTTGTTATGCATTTAACTTTATTTGTCATGCAACTTTAGTGTTTATAGCGACAATCCGAATTTAATCCGCGTGTGACCATTTTTGGTTAAATGTTTAATCTCGCAACTTTGGGTTGAATTCCTTATTGTGTGATGTTTATGCTTAATTGTAAATGCTCGATTAAATGCTTTGGAGCCTTAACTCTAATTAGTAGTTGTTTCAATCCATGTGGTAGGATGCGATCCCGATCCTCGCTTTACTTTTGTGTAGCGTAACTTATTCTTTTCTTTTTCCACCATAACCACCCATCACCTTTTCATTTATTTATTTTACACTTTTATTCCTGAAGTTTTAAAGCAATTAAAATCTAAAATTTAATCACTCCCTGTGGATTTCTTACGATACCCGACTTACTGATGTTCTTTCTTGTCAAGTGTAGTTGTAGTTTAGGTTTTTTGCATCGCGGCGGCGAAACACACAACGATTGTGTCCTCACACGAACACACTTTTATCGCTCGATCAATTCTCAACTTAGAGAAAACCAATTGGCCCAATTATTGGCATATTTCATCTTTTTATTACCATTCAATTTATTTGGGACTCTTTTCAAACTGTGGCTTTCACAATGTGATAGTTATTCACTCGTAGCCGTTTCCTGTGTCACTCATCAATTTTTTAAATTAAAACAAATTCCTCGCGGGGAATTGTTTTTACATGCACTACTTTTATTAGTCTTTTATTATTGCACTTGGTTCATTTAAAGGACATGTTTGAGATGAAAACACTCGACCAACATGTGATAGACACGTACAATAATCAAACAAATTCGTGCACATGTGTATTAAAGGACATAATGAGTAAAACATGTAGGAAGTATCATCTAATAACATCTCAATGACTCCAAACATTGTAAATCACATGAATGACAAGATATATTGTCTCAAAATGATATCAAACAGTCACATGGATATGGCATGATGTTGTGACTTGGTCATCCTAAATGTCAATTCATAGAAGATGAAAACAAAAAACAGAACACTTTTTGAATTTTCAAATATTTTATCAAAATAAAATCTTTTTGACTTTTTCAAAATTTTTCATACAAAAATCCAATACAAAAAGTACATGTCAACACACTAGAAAATAAATATCATGAAACCACAACTAGTGTATGACAAAAATGCAGACACGGTCATCTATATGATATAGCAAGAGAAGAATCATGTGAAAGCAAACGATAATCAACAAGTCTAACATCTAGTGCCTCTAAAAGTGATTTCCTAACCCAAATAGATTTCAAACATTGCGTGGGGGGTTTTGGGAACTAGGGGAACATTATACATAGACTTCCTAGGACTCTTTCGAAGATCAAAACAAAAACGCAAAAGGTTCCCTTTCCTACCACAATATGAACATGTGAAAATGGGTGGAACGACACCTATGGGTTGACCTTTTTTACTGTCCTTGGTAATTGTTGACCCTCTAAAGCAAACAATGGTTTTGGATTTAACACTAGAATCACGTGAACAAGATGAGGCATTACCATCACTACACAAACTGCTCGAGTGCTTCAAATAATTTTTCAATTTTAAAATTTTTTACCCAAGAAAAAATTAGACTCTTCCAAAGATAAGGATTTTTTTTAAGTTATTAATTAAACTGAACAGTTTATCGCTCTCAGCCTCAATTAAAACTAACTTTCCCCTAAGAGTCTCTTCACGTGCCACAAACTTGTCGATTAAACTATTTTTCTTCTTTTTGGAACAAACACAAATGATAGATTTTTTCAAGTCCATTACTTTCTTTTCTAAAACTAGGACTTTTTCATCACTCTTATTTTTGGACAATTTTAAAGCATTAAAGTCCAGGTCCAAAGAAAAAAAAATCACGATAAAAATCTCTTTGATTTTGAACCGTTTGCAAAAGGTCCAAAGCGGATTTAAAACAAGCATTTTTTTCCAAAAAATCAATTCCTTTTGTAAACGTGAAATTAAAATGATTTAAATTGTCAAAACTATGATTTGATCCAATAGCTGGGGGCATAAAATTATATAATCCTGCCATTGAATATTGTGACTAAATTTCACAATGAACAAAATTTTCAAACAAAATCAATATCACCCAAATATGCGTAAAACAAGGATTAAACGCAATAAAATAACGTAACCCGCTCTGATACCAATTTGTAAATGTGCCGTGTGCGATAATGATTCAAATCAGTCCCCCAAACATGTCTAAATATAATTGTTTGTCTAAATTTAATTGTATGTCAAATTAGTCCCCTAAACCTATTTAATTGCATGTCTAAATTTGCTAAAACCCAAAACCAATTAAATCAGTCCCCTAAACAGGCATCTATGTGTCAATTTAAATATCAAATTAAATCATGCGGTGAATAAGTTGACAAAGACCGATTTCAGGAAAAAAATCCTCGTAGGGCAAAACCCTTTTATTTCCCCTATAATTTGTAAAGGAATGGTTTACAATCGGATTACAACGAAAATACAATTTGACTTACAAAATACCCGCATGTGTCAGTTCATTATCATTAGCCCAAGAACATCGCTGCACTTCCTATGACACACAGTCGATCAACCTAGTACCTCCCACAAGTATCACCTATGGTCAGCCTAGTACCTTTCCGAGGTACCTATATTCATCAGCAAAACTCCCAGAAAAACTATGCTTTGGGTTCCACAAATAACTCACACAAAAAGTATGGTATTTGTGAATTGTAAAAACAAAGTTTTGATGCCTAAAGAAGATGGAGAATAAACCAAAAAACACTAAAATTGTATTCTGTTAAAACCAGTGTTGTCTCCATATGAAATACAAAGGTCTGACACCCTATATATAAAAACATTTAAGGCGGTGACATGTCATAATTTAACTCTGCCGTTCGAAAGAAAAATTACGTCGTTCGAACGATATCTGATCTTGTTCGAACGAGATCTTATCTCGTTTGAACAACTAGGTCCAAAGTTTGAGATTCATTAGCAGAGATTTAAAATCTTTGGAAACCTTTAAAACCAAAACTCTTACGAATCTGAAAACACCTATCCAAAAAATTTATGATTAAAATCATTTAAAAACATTACAAAAATCATTTTTCATAAATAGAAAAATATTAATCTTTTATAAAAATATCCCAACACTTTTTATGTAAAATGTAAATGGAACTAAAACATAGTTTACCAAATTTGTCCTTGTTGGGGTTGAATGTTGAAGTCTTCTTAAAATTCGAATTTGCCTTGTGTAGATGTAATCTTCTCAATCCTTAGATGACTTATAGCGGTATACGACATACTAATTGTGATGGACTATGTCCTTACATATTTATATTGCAAAATTAGGAGGGAGGTGACCACTCATATAGTTCGTGCTAGTTCCATTGGTCCCGTGTAAGGTGTTCCTGCCTCTCACAGGGCCTTTTGGATAGTGTTATGTTTTTTTTTCCATTTTATGACATGTGTTAAACCCTAAGACTAGATGGTTTCCAATTATCATCATATTAAAAAATTAGGACTCTCGCGATCACGCATTCAGTTATAGTTAGTTACCTTGATCGCATGCGATGTGTTCATTCTTCTCACGTAGCCATTTGGTTGTGTTTGGAGATTTCAACCTCAAACAACATGTTTTTAATGCTAAGTGAAGAAATTTTCAAGTTAACCGCATATTCTCAAACATGGAACCCCATGATCCTGCGATCATTCCTTATGAGTTAATTTTGTCCCATAGGAGGTATTCATGCCTGTCAGAGGGCCGAATGGTGGTTATTTATTATTTTTTTCCCTATAACTGTAAGTTTTTAAGCGTAACTCTTGATATTTTCAAATTATCATCATATTCTCAAATCGGGGGATCCATGACCATGCCGTCAATTCACATTACTTATATTTGTCATGTGCAAGGTGTTCGTGCTTCTCAAGGAGCCGTTTGGGGAGTGTTTTGGGTTTTTTCCGTCTAACGACATGTCTTGAAGCCTAAGTCTAGACATTTCAAATTATTTTTTTATTCTCAAACTGGGAGTTCTTTGACTATGCAGTCTGATCGTAGGAGTTACAATGTTTTCTATGAGGTGTTCATGTGCGAGGTGTTCGTCCCTCTCACAGGGCCATTTTTTTTCACCCTCTAACATCATGTTTTTAAGCTTAAGTGTAGATATTTTAAGATTATCATCATATTCTCAAATCTATGGTCCAGTGACCATGCGGTCAGTTCCCATGAGTTACGTTGGTCTCGTGCGAGATGTTTGTACCTCTGTTAGGGCCGTCTGAAGAGTATTTCGGGTTTTCTTCCTCTAACTGCATATTTCGAATCCTAATTCCAGATATTTTTAAATTATTATTATATTCTCAAATCGGGGGGCCCGTCGCCACGCGATTAGTTCCTATGAGTTACATTGGTCCCTTACGAAGTGTTTGTGGCTCTCATGGCACCGTCTATGGGGTGTTTTCAGTTTTCACCCTCTAACGACATGTTTTGAAGCCTAAGTCAAGATATTTTGAAATTATCATCATATTCTCAAACCTCGAGTCACGTGACCATGCGATTAGTTCATACGAGTTACGTTTGTCCCGAGCGAGGTGTTCGTTCTTCTCACAGGTCCATTTGGGGGGTGCTTCTAGTGTTATCCCTCAGTGCATTTTTTAAAGCCTAAGTCTAAATATTTTCAAATTATCATTGTAAGGGGGACCCGTGATCACGCGGTTGGTTCCTTTGAGTTACAATAGTCTCGTGCGAGGTGTTCATGCCTGTAACGGGGCCATTTGCCAGGAGTTTTGGGTTTGTTATCTCTAACATCATATTTTGAATCCTAGGTCTATATATTTTCAAGTTGAAGTCATATTCACAATCTAGGACTCTCGTGATCGGGCATTCAGTTCCTACTAGCTACATTAGTCTCATGCGACATTTGTGTGCCTCTCACATGGTCGGTTGAGGGGCGTTTTTTATTTTCGCCATTTCACGACATATTTTTAAGCCCAAGTCCAGATAATTTTAGATTATAATCACAGTATTAAACCAGGAGTTCCACGATCATGCGATCAGTCAACGAGTTACATTGGCCCCGAGCGAGGTGTACATGCTTTTCATGGGGCCGTTCGAGATGTCTTTAGTTTTTTTCCCTCTAATGTCATGTTTTGAAGACTAAGTCTATATATTTTTAAATTATCATTATAATCCGAAATCGAGAGTTTCTATGACCACGCATTAAGTTCGGGCTAGTTACATTGGTCCCATATAAGGTTTTCATGCCTCTCACGAGGCAATTTGGAGTGTGTATTATGTTTTCGTCTTTAACAAGATGTGTTGCAGACTAAGTATAGATTTTTCCATTTAGCGTCACATTCTCAATTTGGAAATCCCGTGACCATGCGTCCAGTTCTGACTAGTTACATTGGACCCGTGCGAGGTGTTCGTGCCTCTCACGGGCTGTTTGGGGGGTGTTTAGAGTTTTCACTCTCTAACGGCTAAAAAACTATAACTAAAGACATTTAATACAAGATTAAACTATTTAAGTAACTCCGAACCATTTTTTGAGGAAAATGTTTTCTTTAAATCAAATCAGGTTTAATAAAACATGCACGAAATCAGTTCAAGATTTGTTAACAAGTTTTGAAAATAAAACTGAGACAATTTAAATCATCACACTATTAAGAATGAGATGAGGAGGTGTAGAAAGATTAATGAAAAGCGATTTTTTGAGTGGTAAAACCTCACCCAACTGAGGAAACATCCACAGTGACTTCTAAGTCAAAAACCAAAAATCCACTAAAACAAAATAGATCAGTTACAAACTATATAACACACATGCACACAAATCAGGCCTATACAAGTTTAAGAATGTACCCACATTTTCCTTCTCACTTCTCTGCAGTTCTGATTGTTGATGTGGTTCTCTGAGTTTGCTAACTTCCACATTATTCTAGTCTCTACGTCGACTCTTGTTTCAAGATCTTATTACCGACACTTTAAGTGTTGTAGTGTGTACATGTTTGCGATGGTGCTCTAACATATGCATGCACACACACACACGCTTATTTATACAAACAGTCCTATCAAATTACAGTTAAGATCTATATGTTGTGATTTTCAATTTCTCTCTTCGTAGGAAACAAAAACCTTATTTGACCTTTTAATCAATCCCGTAATCTAAGGTTACCTTGCTCGTAAGACTGCCAAGGTCATATCAAATTTCAGAGGGTTTTAAAAATGATTTTTAAATTAGAAACCACCAATTGCGATTCCAACTAGGTGAAAAGTCATATTTCAAAAGAACTAGAAACATAAAATGATTTTCTTGATTTTGAAGATAAAAACATTTACAAAAAATAATCAACAAAAGATTTCTCAAGACGAGAAACTAAGAATACACATCTAACTGTAATATAACATAAAATGACCAAATCTATGATTTCTATGAAACAAAAATACAGATCTAACGTAATGTTTAAGTTGGACACAAGATCTTAAAACTAAGATGTTTAACCACGAAAAAACATTCAAACCCACACAGTTGTAACTCTCAAACAGTCAGGGTTTGTGTTTGGGCTAAATGTTTTTTTGGAAAATAAGTTAGAGTTTGAAACTGTATATGGACTAATTAGGGTTTCTAACTCTCTCTCTTTGGTTTCTCTCTCTTCTCTCTTCTTTCTCTTCTTTTCTCTCTCAACTTAGACGAAGTGGAAAAAGTGTTTCAAACACTGAGGGTAACCCTCTTTATATAGAGGGCTGAGAAGGATCGAGAAGGCGGCTCAAAATCAAGGGATGGGATTTGATTTTCGCAAATTGACTTTGATCCAACGGTGAGATAAAAACGGTGGGTTAAAAGGCTTCTTATTGGTTGAGAAGGGTTTCACATGGATTGGCTTCAAACGTATGCAGAGTGTTGATAACAATGATCCAAGGGCTGATAGTGGACAACGGTTTTGAGTCTTTAAAGAAGCACAAATCTAATCGGTATAAGGGTGACAGGTCTAGAGCTGATATCGAACCTCACATGCATGTTACAAAATAATTACAGATGCACCCCATAGTCTTTAGCGCTTTCGAATCCTACCCAAATCAACTTATAAAACCAGTACTTACAGATTGACCCCAAAAGCGTATAAAACAATAAAACCAGTATTTACAGATTGACCCCAAAATCTTTTTCAAACGAATTTTAATTTTGAAAAAATCATTAAAAATTCCCAAAATATTATTACAAATTATTTTAAGGAACATTAACACACACAACACACACGATTAATTTAATGCAATATATGAACAATGTATGCAATCCTAATGTGTGTGAGTGTTTGTAAATATACCTTCAATCAATTAAACAAGAGGAATGAAGAGTAGAGTCTGGAGCTTTTTGGATTCTAGGGAATGGACTCAATTTTGTCACTATTTTTAAATTAGATGAGCACTTATACAATGTAGACTCAAGTGAGTCAAGAGTATAAGGTTCTTTAATCTCCCCCTTTGGAAATATGAGACAAAATATCCTTTGAGTCATGTAGGACTCGTAGGGAAACAAAAATATAAGGAAAACCCTATTCCTATACAAAAATTCTACCTACCCATTTCTTAGAAACGAAAATTACATAACTCAACTATTTACAAAACAATACCCTAAAATCATTAAAGGTACAAATTCCTGCAAAGAATACTAAGATCAAGCATTTTAGAAATATGTACAAAAAGAATGAACTCATAAGATTTAATTTTCTCCCCCTTTTTCGTCTCAAATGGACAAAGGGAAAAACTATGCAAGTCAAGGAGTTTATTCAGCGGAAACCATACCTATCGATTTACGGAAATCAATAAATCTATCATAATCCAAGGGTTTAGTAAACATATATGCGAGTTGCAAATCAGTAGGAAGATAATTGATTTCTAATTCCTTAGTTTCAATTAATTTGCGTATAAAGTGTTGTCTAATTTTTTATGTTTAGTTCGCGAGTGTTGAACAAGATTTTTAGAAATATGGATCGTTCTTTGATTATCACAATAGAGATGTAATTGATCTTCTTGAATACCATAATCATTTAGCATTTGATTAAGCTAAGGTAATTGGTCACAACAACTTCCAGCGGCTATGTATTCAGATTCAGCAATTGATAAAGAAGTGCAGTTTGTTTCCTACTACTCCAACCTACCAAATTATTACCTATATATAAACCCAGCCCAATCGGAATCAATGTAACCTATTATAGTTCTACGTGTATCATTGGTGTACCAAATTCCTAAATTTAGAGTGCCTTTTATGTATTTTATGATTCTTTTAACAGAAACAAAATGGCTCTCTTTAGGATTGTTTTAATATCAGGATGCAAGGCAGTAAGGTATAGTAAGGTTCCTGTCACAATACGACAAGGGTTGGATCTATGGATTTACCGGTTTCATCCTTAGATATTTTGACAGTTGTACTCATGGGAGTTTTAGCATCTATTGCACTCTCAAGGAGGAATTTTTTAACAGTCTCTAAAGAATATTTTGATTGCGAAACCAATAAACCTTCTGAATTATGTTTGACTTAAAGACCCAAGAAAATTTGTAACTCCCCCATAAGAGACATTTGAAATTCTTTATGCATAATTTCAGAGAAGGATTTAACTTCAGAGGGAAATGTTGATCCAAAATGATTTCGTTAACATAAACTTGAGATATAATAATACATTTGTCAAAATGTTTGAAAAAAATGATTTGATCATTTCCACCTCTCTTAAAACCTTTGTCTAAGAGAAAATTGGAAGGGCGCTCATACTAGGATCTTGGCGCTTATTTTAGGTCATAGAAAGACTTTTTAAGATGAAAAACATGATTTGGATAATGAGGGTCTAATTTTAAATTAAGGATTTTTAAGGCAAAAATCCATTAGGGAAGGCAGATTTGACATCCATTTGGTAAAGCATAAAATTTAGGTAAAAAGCTATAGCAAAGAGAAGACGAACAAATTCTAAGTGAGTAACAGGAGCAAAAGTCTAGGTAAAGTCTATTCCTTCAATTTAAGAGTATCCTTGAGCAACGAATCTGGATTTGTTTCTAATGATTATCCCACTTTCATCAGATTTATTTTGAAGTATCCAACGTGTGCCAATAACCTTTTTATGATCATGCCTAGGAACAAGATACCAAACATCATTAATGACAAATTGAAGAAGTTCTTCCTGCATTGTAGAAATCCAATGTGGATCATTCAATGCATCATTTACATTCTTTTGTTTCGCAATGAAAAAAAACATGCATAATGAGCAAAGTCTCTTAATTGAGATCGTGTACGTATAGGCTCACTAGGGTTACCAATAACGTTATCTATGGGATGGTCTTTAGAAACCCAATTAGGTACTTTAGGTGTCGCAATTGGTAAAGAATCATCTATTTTTGGAGAGTCATTTTCTAAAACATTTTTAGACTCTTCCACAATAGTTGGTTTTCCATTCTTACTCTTTATAGTAGTGTCACTTACAATAACATTTATGGATTCCATTAAGGTTGTTGTGCAAAGATTATGGGCACGGTATGCTCTATTGTTACGAAAATATCCTAGAAAGATAGCTTTATCTCCACGAGTCTCAAATTTGGATAAGTGTTCTCTGTCTTTGCAAACATAACATGTACTACCAAAGGTTTTAAGGTATTTAAGATTGGTCTTTTTCCCATACCATAGTTCATAAGGAGTTTGTTTAGAATTCTTTCTAAAATAGACCCTATTGATAATGTGACACGCAGTACGAATAGATTCTACCAAAAAATATTTAGGTAAAGTCTTGACATGAATCATAACACATGCCATATCTTGAAGAGTACGATTCTTTCTCTCAACAATACCATTTTGTTGAGGAGTCTTAGGAGCACTAAATTTATTTTTGTAACCATTATAGTCACAATACTCTATAACACCAGTATCTATGAATTCTCCACCTCTATCACTACGAATTCTATTTACTTAAGTGTCTTTCTCATTTTCAATTCGAAGTAAAATCTTCAAAAAGGTTTGTAAAGTCTCGGAGTTTTGTTTTAAGAAAGCTACCCAAGTGAATCTGGTGAAGTCATCAACCATAACAAGAATGTAACTATGTCCACGAAGACTAACAGTTCGATAAGGAACAATTAGGTCCATATGGATAAGCTCCAAGGGTTTAGAGATATGAATATCTTTAACTTTTTTATGAGGTTCCTTAACAATTTTTCCATCCTAACATGATCCACGGACAATATTAGAAATAGGTTTGATCTTAGGAATACCTCTAACTATTTCTTGTGAAGATAATCTACTAAGATTTTCGTAATTTATGTGACCCATTCGATTATGCCATATCTCATTGTCATCCATTCTGGCAATGTTACAGACCTTAGTACTGTTCTGGACAGTATAACAATTATCAAGGGTCCTGAGCCCTATAATTATGCACGCACCATTTTATTTAAAATTTTGCAATTATTCTTTGAAAAGGTGATAGTATGATTTAAGTCACAAAATTGCGAGATACTAAGTAGATTAGATTTAAGACCTTTTACTAGGAGAACATTTTCAAGTAAAGGTAATCCTTCTTGCTGGAGTGTTCCTTTACCAATGATTTGAGATGATACACCATCACAAAAAATAACTTTCCCTCCAGTAAAGCTGGTTTTTTTAAAAGTTTGGTGTCATCCCCAGTCACGTGCTTTGAATATTTAGAGTTTAAATACCAACCAGAGGGAGTGTGTTCAGCTTTTAAAGTAGTAATCACAATGTTACATCATATGGGGTAATATCTCATCTTTTCTAACCCAAATAGCTATTGTGTTCATTTTGCGCTTATTTGCTCTCATTTAATAAAATTTGAGAGCATTAGATCTTTGTTGAAAAATGTTTTGTGCATGAGTTTGAATTTTATGAATAACATAAGCATTTGGTTTAGGAAAGTGTCCAGGAATCCTTCTTGGAAATGTTCTTTTAGGTTTGGTCATTCTCTTTCAGTAGTTAGAGTTTTTGTCTGGATGTCTAGGCAGAACGTAATTGTTAAGACTTCTCCTACAATAGTTAAAGTTTTGCACAAGAGTATTATAGATTGGGTTGACTAAACGTCTGGAGTAGCAACCTTCAATAGAATGACCGTATAAGTCATAGCATGAGCAATATAAATTTCTCGAAGATGGTATCTCATTAGGAAAGTCTCTAAACATAGGCTTCATAGAATTTTGGGGTTGAACCTTATTCCTAGGGAGTACTATTTGAAAAGCAGAATCACTCTTCCTAATCGGACGGTAGACATATTTGGCCTTAGGTGGACTTTCACACTTAGAGCAACTTGATTCCCCAATATCAAACTTTGATTGTTTTTCATCAAACTCATTTTTCATAGAATGAAAATATGGACAAGTTTCTATAGGTCTTTTGCCTCCTAACACTAACTTGATTGGTTTAAAGTTTTTAGTTTGTGTCTTCAAATCTGGGCAAACCCCTATTCCAGTTCGATCATCAGAAGTAGTTTTTTAATCATCAACAAAATCATCAAAATAGTTTGAATTATTTTCAAATTTTGTAAATTTTTTGAAAACTATTGATGTCTTCTATTTGGATTGTTCCAAGTCTGATAATGCCCCTTTATATTTTTTCTACAGAGTTTCATTTTCTTGAATAAAATTCTCCAATTTTTTATCAAAAATTTTAACTTCATTTTCACGAGTTAGACATTGGGTAGTATATTCTTCAGCATTAAGTTTAACCATCAAACTTAGGTCTTCTAGTTACTTAGTGAGATCTTTAACTATCTTTTCTAGTCTAGTTCTTTTCTTGAGAGTTTTCGCATAAGGTGTGTCAATATAAGGGAGGTATTCAGTGTCCGAATCACTAAGTGTAGTGTGTGAAGTGACCCCCAAGGATTCATTTCTTAAAATCACACACACATTGGCATCGTCATTATCGCTTTCCCTTTGACTCACATACCCCGCGGTAGAACTAAAAATATTCTCAGAAATTAAAGCATATAAACCAATAGCAACATGATTCATATCAACAAAAGTTGAGCTATTATCATCATTCTCATATGTACATTATCTTGGCAAAGAAAGACATGCAAAGATAAAAAAACATCAGATGATTCAGGTTCCTCATTTTTAGAATCACTTGAATCATCCCATGTTTTGCAAATGTTATCCCTGGTATGTTTATTGGTAGTGTTCAGTTTCACTTTACAGTCTTGTGATATATGTCCTAGTTTTCCACATCTAAAACACTCAATGTTCTTGAAGTCTTTATTAGGTCTCATGTCCTTGTGATGTTTGTCTTGACCTTTCTCATGAGGTTTGTAGTTAGACTGAGTTGGGTAATTTGGTTTGCCTTGTTTGTTTGCCATTTTATTTCTAAATTTAATAATTTTCTTAAACTGTTTGACATCAAGGCAATTTGATTATCCAAACTCTCTATATCACATTCCTCATCAGAGTGATCATTAGGAATAGTAATCTCAAGTTTCATCAGTTTAGAGGAAAAACTCAAATTGGAACTATTCTGTTTCCTATGGGACTGAGTCAATTACTTCTTAAATTCTAATTCCATTTCCATAGTTCTCAGTTTGCTACTGAGTAATTCAGGAGTGAAATTTTGATCATTCATTTCCTCAATAGCATATCTGTTGTTATCAAATTTCTATGGTAATGACCTTAGAATTTTAGAGAAAATTTCATGTCTGTCATAAGTGATACCATTAGCATCAAATTTGGTCACAATGTTAGTCAATTTCATGTAAAAATCATCAAAAGATTGAGAGTCTGACATAATTAGAGAGTTATATTGCTAGACTAGCATCTGTGTTTTAGCTGCCTTAACTCTAATGTCACCTTCATGTGCTGTAATCAGTGTATCCCAAGCTTCCTTAGAAGTGGCACAAGATGAGATCCTTTTGAACTCATGTTCATTTATGGACATAAATATGTCATTCTTTCCTTTGTTATTTTTTCGAGAAGTTTTCTTCTCTTCTTGAGTGAATTCACTTAATGCTTTCTTAATCCTCTCATTACTTCCTTCAGTGGATTGTTTAGTAGGATAAGTATATCCATTTTCAACAATATCGCAGACATCATCTCCCAAGGTTCTGTGTATGAAAGCAACCATTATTACCTTTCAGTAAGCAAAGTTATTTCCATCAAAGAGAGGGGGCCTGGTCAAGTTGCCAAATCTTTAATTTTTCTCGTCCATTGTTTTGATTTTAAGAAAAAAAATTCAAAAACATAAGATCTTTTTTAAAAAGATTTCCAAAGATCTGATACCAATTGAAAAACTATTACAAAAGTTGTTTAATACAAGATTAAACTATTAAGTAACTTCAAGCGGTTTTTTGAGGAAAATCTTTTCTTTAAATCAAATCAGGTTAATCACAAGGTGTGTTTAATAAAACATACACAAGATCAGTTCAAGATTTGTTAACAAGTTTTGAAAACAAAACTAAGACAGTTAAATCAGCACACTATTAAGAATGAGATGATGAGATGTAGAAAGATTAATGACAATAGATTTTTAACGTGGTAAAACCTCACCCAACTGAGGAAACATCCATGGTGACTTCTAAGTCACAAAAAAAAAACCCACTAAAACAAAATATATCAGTTACAAATTATATAACACACATGCAAACAAATCATACCTATACAAGTTTAGGAATGTACCCACTGGTTTCGTTCTAATTTCTCTGCATTTCTGATTGTTGATGTGGTTCTCCTAGATTGCTAACTTCCACTTTGTTCCAGTCTTTACGTCAACTCTTGTTTCAAGATCTTATTACCAACACTTTCAGTGTCGTAGTGTGTAGGTGTTTGTGATGGTGCTCTAACACATGCATGCACACACACGCTTATTTATACAAACAGTCATATCAAATTAAAGTTAAGATCTATATGCTGTGATTTTCAATTTCTCCCTTCTTAGGAAACAAAAACCTAATTTGAATTTTTAATCAATCCCGGAATCCAAGGTTACCTTGCTCGTAAGACTGCCTAGGTCATATCAAATTTCAGAGTGTTTTGAAAATGATTTTAAAATTGGAAACCACCAATTGCGATTCCAACTAGGTCAAAAGTTTTGTTTCAAAAGAACTAGAAACAAAAAATAATTTTGTTGATTTTGAAGATAAAAACATTTACAGAAAATAATCAACAAAATATTTCTCAAGACGAGAAACTAAGAATGCAGATCTAAGTGTAATACAACATAAAATGATAAGATCTATGATTTCTATGAAATAGAAATACAGATCTAACCTAATGTTTAAGTTGGACACAAGATCTTAAAACCAAGAGATTAAAACAGGAAACAACTTTCAAACCAACACATAAATAACTCTCAAACACTCAAAGTTGGAGTTTGGGGTAAATTTTTTTTTGGAAAATGAGTTAGGGTTTGAAATTATCTATGGATGAATTAGGGTTTCTAACTCTCTCTCTAGTTTTTCTCTCTTATCTATTCTCTCTATTATTTTCTCCCGCTACTTAGACGAAGTGGAAAAGTCTCTCAAAGGCTAAGGGTAAGCCTCTTTATATAGAGGTCTGAGAAGGATCGAGAAGGTTGTTCAAAATCAAGGGATGGGATTTGGTCTTCCAAAATTGACTTTGATCCGACGGTGAGATAAAAGTGGTGGGTTAAAAGGCTTCTGATTGGTTGAGAAGGGTTTCACGTGGACTGTCTTCAAACACATGCAGAGCGTTAATAACAACGATCCAAGGGTTGATAATAGACAACATTTTTGAGTCTTTAAAGAAGCACAAATCTAACTGGTATAAGGGTGACAGAGGTAGGGATGATATTGAACCTCACACATGTGTTTCAAAATAATTACAAAGGCACCCTATAGTCTTTAGCGCTTTTGGATCCTACCCAAATCAACTTATAGGCATAAAACCATAAAACTAGTATTTACACATTGACCCCAAAAGCTTTTTTAAACCAATTTTAATTTTGAAAAAATCCTTTTAAAAATCATTAAAAAATCCCAAAAAATTGTTTTAATGGAAATTAACGCATACAACACACAAAGAATTAATTTAATGCAATATATGAACAATGTATGCAATCCTAATGTTTGTGAGTGTTTATGAATATACCTTCAATCAATTAAACAAAGGAATGAAAAGTAGAGTCTGAAGCTTTTTGGATTCTAGGGAATGGACTCAATTTTGTTACTATTTCCAAACTAGATGATCACTTATATAATGTAGACTCAAGTGAGTCAAGAGTATAAGGTGCTTAGATGGCATGTTTTTATGCCTAAGTGTGGATATTTCAAATTTTCATCATATTCTCAAACTAGGAGCCCCATGACCATGCGATAAGTTCGTACGAGTTACATTGGTCACGTTCGAGGTGTTCGCGCCTCTCACGGGGCCGTTTGGGGTGTGTTTTTTGTTTTTGCCATGTTTTTAAGCCTAAGTCTAGCTATTTTTAATTTATCATAATATTCTCAAACCGGGGGTCCTATGACCACGCGATCAGTTTCCATGAGTTGCATTGGTCTCGTGTGAGGTGTTTGTGCCTCTCATGCGGTCGTTTGGGGGTGTTTTGGATTTTCTCCCTCTAACTGCATGTTTTAAAGACTAAGATCAGATATTTTCAAATTATCATCATATTCTCAATACGGGGGGGGGGGGGGGGGGGGGGGAGGTGTGACTACGTGATTTATTCCTATGAGTTACTTTGATCTTGTGCGAGATGTTTGTGCCTCTCGCGGGGCCATAAAGGGGGTGTTTTTTGTTTTTGCTCTCTAATGTCATGTTTTGAAGCCTAAGTCTCCATATGTTCAACTTAATGTCATATTCTCAAGATGGGAGTCACTTGACCACACATTCATTTCCTGCTAGTTACATTGGTCCCATACGACGTCTTCGTTCTTCTCATGAGGTCGTTTGGGGTTTACGACCTCTAATGGCATGTTTTTTTAGCCAAAATCTAGATATTTTCAAATTATCACCATATTCTAAAACCGACAATCCCGTGACCACGCGATCAGTTCGTACGAGTTATATTGGTCCCGAGCGAGATGTTCGTGCCTCTCACGAGGCCTTTGGGGGGTGTTTTTTATTTTTTCCCTCTAACGGCATGTTTTGAAGCCTAAGTCTAGATATTTATAAATTATCATTATATTCTAAAATCGGGAGTCCGATTAACCATGCATTCAGTTCATGCTAGTTACATTGTTCCCATGCAAGGTGTTGAAGCCTATATCTAGATATTTTCAATTTATCATGATATTCTCAAATTGGGAGTCCCATGACCATGCATTCAGTTCCAAATAGTTACATTGGTTCGTGCGAGGTGTTCATGCCTTTCACGGGGGTGTTTTTGGGTTTCACCATGTTTTTAATCTTAAGTCTACGCATTTTCAAATTATTTTAACATTATCAAACCGACGCTCCCATGACCACATTGTGAGTTCCCATGAGTTACATTGGTCTCGTGCGAGGTGTTTGTGCCTCTCATTTGACGGTTTGGTGGTTATTTTGGGATTTGTCCCTCTAACTGCAACTTTTGAATCCTAAGCCTAGATATTTTCAAAATATCATCTGATTCTTAATTTGAGGGCTATTGACCACGTGTTCAGTTCCTATGAGTTACAGTTGTAAGGACATTTTTCTCATGTCCAACATGTTACATTTATGTATGTCGTACGCCGCTACATTTGGCACGTCACCTCACGATCTCACATGACGACCTCTATCCGAATTCCGGGAATCAATCATTCAAAATATCCATTAATGTGTCCCACATCTTCCTCAACGACTTCACGTTCCAAGATTTTAGGGACTTAATGCAAGTGGTACGCAAGGGAAGTCAAAACAGTGAAAAAAGGCACATTAGGAGAGTTCAAGGGCATTTTCGTAATTTCACATCCATAGTTCGGAGGTCTGGTCAACTGGAAAGTTGAAGATCTCGCCGTAACGAAGATACTGGAAGAAACAGCACCTTAATCCGAGCTACGGTGAACGAGTTATGACCTTTTGAAGTTGGAGAAAATTTCTTGAAGAATGCTTTTTTTTTTAACCCCAAACCAGAAAGGTACCCCAAACCCATGTACCCCAAACCGCATAAGGTACCCCAAACCGGTTCGGGGTACCTGTACGCTGGATAGAATTTCAATGTTTTTAATTTGCGAAACTCTTCATATGTTTTGCTATTTAAACCACCTTCGGGGGAGCAATTTTGCAAGACTTTAGGAGACGAATTTGAGAGTCCAAATACACCTAGTCTTCATATTTTTGAATCCCAAGACTCATGTTTTGATTCACACATCCTTGCCAAATATTTGTGAATCCTTTTGCAACCCAAGAACACAACTTTGGTTTGTTCAACCCTTGTGGAGGAGACCGTTCTTCTTCTTCATAGCAGCCCTACTGGAAAGGGATAATTCCAGCCGCGACTACAGAATCCGATACCCGAGGGTAATTCTTAGTCAACTTGTATTTTCATTGTAATCCGATTGTAAGCCGTTTTCTTACAAATTATAGTGAAAATAAATGGTTTTGCCCCTGAGGGGGATTTTTCCTTAATTGCATGTGTTTGAATGTTCTTGCGTAGATTATCAATTTATTCAATCACATACTGCTGCATGTTTAGGGTTTGTTTGTGTTAAAAGGGTTTTATATATGATTTGATCATTTGAACTCGAGCACACACATTATTCAAATTGGTATCAGAGCCTGTTGCACTAAGTTATTGTGATTTGATTCTGATTTTGCACAAAAATGGCTTTTAATGGTTTTGATGATCTTCGATGTCAAATTTTTGAAAAAATTAATTGGAAAATTCACACGAACTCTTGCTTTAAATCTTCTGTTGAAAACGAATCTGAGAAATGTCCTTGTTGTGAGGGTGTTGGTCACACGTTACATTAGTGTACCACAAATTTAAAGAAGAAATTGAATAAACTGATTTCTCATGTTTCTACCGTTAGTGATTATGATTCGGAAGAAGACGTTTTTTATGCTTCTAGGCGAGAGTTTCCCATCCATGTGATTAGTAATGATAGTGAAGGTGATGGGAGTGTGGATTAAAGTTAGGAGGAAAGTGTAGATGAGCATGACTTGCAAACTGCTTTCAATGAACTTTATTCTGAAACTTTGAAAACAAAGAAAGAAAATTTGAAATTGAAAGCTCAGTTGAAAGAGTGTGCCATAAAAAATAATGATTTTTTAGTTGAAGAACTTAGGGCTCATGTGAAAATTTTGAAAGAGATGCTTGAGTACGTCGAGGGTGAGAGAGATAGTCTTAGAGGGTTGATGGAGACTATGAAAAAGGAGCTTTTAGAGTTCGAGGATTCTAAACGAGTACTTGAATCTAGGATAGGTGAATTTGAGGTGAAATTGAAAGATTCAAGTAAAGTGAAATTTGATTTGGAGTCTAGGTCTGAAAAACTTGATAAGATTTTAGGCACAGTCGAGATCAAAACGGATAGGGGTGGGATTGGTCTTGAAAAATTTGTTGCACCCATTCCCACACGTGTGAGAGAGCCTCCTAGGTTTGTTAAGAACGAGGCACCTAAAGTTGTTAGGAAAGCACCCCTTAAGAACATTATGAGAGAACCTTCTAGGATCATAAGGAGAGACCCACCTAGGCAAATTCGGAGAGAGCAACCGATAAATTTGAGGAGAGGGCCACCTTTAGGGAACACAAATCGCCCGATTTTCTCTTGCACACATTGTGGTAGGCAAGGTCATCTTAGGCACTTTTGTTATAATCTTTTAAATGGACCTAAGAAGGTTAATGAAAGAATAAATTTGATTCCCAAAAGCCCCACACTTCGTTACACATCAATTTGGGTTAGAAAATCGGATTTAGAGGCTTATGGTTTATTTGTCCACGATTTCCGTTTGCTTTCCCGTGATTCAGCCCATGTGAAGTCTTTTGGTTGATTGTGGTTGCATGTTTGTCATACACTAGTTGTGGTTTCATGATATATTTTTACTAGTGTGATGACTTGTACTTTTTGTATAAATTCTTGTTTTTGAATTTTTTTGAAAAATACAAAAAGATTTTATTTTGATAAAATTTTGAGAAAATCCAAAAAGATTTTTTTTTTTTTTTGTTTACACCGTTTATGGATGAACACTTAGGATGACCAAGTCACAACATCGTTCCATTTTTTCATGTGACTATTTGATAGTGTTTTGAGACAATAGGTCAATTCATCCTTGTGCTGTATAATGTTTGGAGTCATTAAGATGTAATTGAGTGTTTCTTCCTACATGTTTGACTCATATTTCCTTTATTGCACACATGCACAAATTTGTTTGATTATTGTGCTTGTCTTATCACATGTTGGTTGAGTGTTTTCACTTCAATCCTGTCCTTAAAACGAACCAAGCGTGATAAATTTTGATAAGAAAATTGTGCATATAAGAACCATTTTGTGAGTTTCTGCGCTTTTTTTAAAAATGGGGAGGGGATGAGAAAGGTAATTATCTATCCTTTGCGCAAAAGCCAGCGTTAAATTGGACCTAAAAATGGAGGTATTTTATTATCCGGGGTCCAAAGAGGTTTAAAAAAGCTCGAAAAAATTTAAAGGCAATAAAAAAAAATTCATGCCAATTATGGGCCATTTAGGTTTTTGCACTAATTCTCCAAAGTTTGAGAATTTAGATTACCTCTAAAAGATAATATATTTGAGGGTGTTTGGTTGGAGAATTTAAAACGGGTTTGCACATCCTTGAATTGCTTGAAAATGCCCTACATTGTTTTGGACGTTATTGGTGTGGATATCACTTTGACTTTGATTTCTTGATTTGCATAAGACGATGTCATCTAAATTCAACAAATTTTTTACACCTAAGGATACTTTTGATGCTCATTCATTAGGGGTACACATATGCATCGTGCACATATGATTGATTGAGTTGATTTACCTATCAAATGTGTTCACACCCATTCATTCCATTTCCATGACTTGGTTGTTTGAGTTTAAATCCATGGTGTGATTTTTGTAGCATATTTTTTTTCAAATGGTATCTATTTTTTTGTACAAAAAGGTTGAAAACTCAAAAAATAGTTTGTGAAGATTTGTTTGAGCATCTCCTTGCAAGAGCACGTTTGCCATTTGATTGGTCCTTTGTTTTGAATACCGTGACACCCCGATTTTGCTTGTTTGATTCATTCTTCTTATTTGTCTATTTGGGGACATCATAAAAAGGGGGAGAAAGAATTATTTTATTTTGGGGGAGTTTTGAGATTTGACTTATTCTTATCATATATTGGTATCTATGTTTATCTCATTTCAAACTCGATACGTCACTTGGTATTTTTTCTTTATCTCATGTGTGTAGGTACTACATTGATGATCACTGAGTTGCACACCCTGATGATAAAAGATTTTAGATTTTGAAGATTGAAGATTTGAAGTTTTGAAGATTTGAAGAACAAACGATGAAGACTTATTCATTTATATCTTTCCAGTTTTGGGTTCATGGAAGGGGTAGATTTGTATAGGCAATTTTGTTATTTGATAATTCGGATTTTTTATGTATGTACCGGCATAGACATAGGGGGAGATTTGTAAGGACATTTTTCTCATGTCCAACATGTTACATTTATGTATGTCGTACGCCGCTACATTTGGCACGTCACCTCACGATCTCACATGACGGCCTCTATCCAAATTCCGGGAATCAATCATTCAACATATCCATTATTGTGTCCCACATCTGCCTCAACGACTTCACGTTCCAAGATTTTAGGGACTTAATGCAAGTGGTACGCAAGGGAAGTCAAAACAGTGAAAAAAGGCACGATAGGAGAGTTCAAGGGCATTTTCGTAATTTCACATCCATAGTCCGGAGGTCTGGTCAACTGGAAAGTTGAAGATATCGCCGCAATGAAGATACTGGAAGAAACGGCACCTCAATCCGAGCTACGGTGAAGGAGTTATGACCTTTTGGAGTTGGAGAAAATTCCTTGAAGAATGCTATTTTTTTTTAACCCCAAACCCATGTACCCCAAACCGCATAAGGGACCCCAAACCGGTTCGGGGTACCTGTACACTGGATAGAATTTCAGTGTTTTTATTTTGCGAAACTCTTCATATGTTTTGCTATTTAAACCACCTTCGGGGGAGCAATTTTGCAAGACTTTACGAGACGAATTTGAGAGTCCAAATACACCTTGTCTTCATATTTGTAGTCCCAAGACTCATGTTGTTATTCACACATCCTTGCCAAATATTTTTAAATCCTTTTGCAACCCAAGAACACAACTTTGGTTTGTTAAACCCTTGTGGAGGAGACCGTTCTTCTTCTTCATTGCAGCCCTACTGGAAATGGATAATTCTAGCCGCGACTACAGAATCCGATACCCGAGGGTAATTCTTAGTCAACTTGTATTTTCATTGTAATCCGATTGTAAGCCGTTTTCTTACAAATTATAGTGAAAATAAATAGTTTTGCCCCTGAGGGGGATTTTTCCTTAATTGCATGTGTTTGAATGTTCTTGCGTAGATTATCAATTTATTCAATCACATACTGCTGCATGTTTAGGGTTTGTTTGTGTTAAAAGGGTTTTATATATAATTTGATCATTTGAACACGAGCACACACGTTCTTCAACAGTGGTCTCATGCAAGGTGTTTATGCATCTTATGATGTGGTCTAGGGGATTTTTAGGATTTTTTCTCTCTAACGTCATGTTTTGAATACTAAGTGTATATATTTTCAAATTGAAGTCATATTCTCAAACCCAAAGTCACCTGACATCGCATTCAGTTCCTGCTAGTTACGTTGGTCCCATGCGACGTCTTCGTGCCTCTCACGGGACTATTGGGGGGTGTTATGGGATTTCTCCCTCTAATGGCATGTTTTTAAGCCTATATTTAGATATTTTCAAATTATCATCATATTCTCAAAACGGGAGTCCCCTGACCAAGCAGTCAGTTCCTGGGTGTTACATTCGTCCTGAGCAAGGTATTTGTGCCTCTCACCGGGATGTTGGTGGTGTGTGTTGGGTTTTTTCCCTCTAATGGAATATTTTTAAGCCTAAGTCTAGATATATATATAAATTATCATTTTATTATCAAATCAGGAGTCCGATGACCACACATTCATTTCGTGTAAGTTACATTGGTACCGCGCATGGTGTTAAAGCCTAAGTCTAGATATTTTCAATTCATTGTCATATTACCCAACCGAGAGTACCGTGACCATGTATTCAGTTCCAACTAGTTACATTGGTCCCATGGGACGTGTTCGTGCGTCTCACAAGTCCATTTGGAGTTTTCACCCTCCCACGATGTGTTTTGAATTTTGTGTCTAAATATTTTAAAGCAATCATCATATTCTAATGAGGTGTATTTGTCCTGTACGAGGTGTTCGTGCCTCTCATGGGTCCGTATTGGGCATGTTTAGGGATTTCTCCATCTAATGACATGTCTTTATGCCTAAGTTTAGATATTTAAAATTATCTTCATATTCTAAATGTGGGAGTCCCGTAACCATGTGGCCAGTTTTAACTAGTTGCATTAGTCCCGTGCGAGGTGTTTGTGATTCTCACGGGGGCCGTTTGGGGGGTGTTTAGGGTCTTCACCCTCTAATAATGAGTTTTAAGGACTAATTCTTGATGTTTTCAAATTCTTATTATATTTTCAAACACGGGGTCTCGTGGGCATGCGATCAGTTCCTAAGAGTTACATTTGTCCCATGCGAGATCTTCTCTCACGGGGCCGTTAGGGAGGTGTTTTGGGTTTTTTGTCCTCTAACGACATTTTTAAGCCCAACTCTTGATATTTTCAAATTATTATCATATTCACAAATATGGAGTCATGTGACCATGCGGTCAGTTTGTACGAGTTATGTTGGTTTTGAGAGAGGAGTTCATGCCTCCCACGAGGACGTTTAGGGGGTGTTTTTTGTTTTCAACCTCTAACTGCATGTTTTTAAGCATACATTGGGATATTTTCAAATTATCATCAAATTCTTAAACCGAGAGTCCTGTGAACACGCAGTCAGTTTTTGCAAGCTACATTGGTCCCGAGCGAGGTGTTCCTGCCTCTCATGAGGCCGTTGGTCGTGTATTTTGTATTTTTCCCCTCTAACGACTTGTTTTGAAGCCTAAATCTAGATATTTTTAAATTATCTTTATATTCCAAAATCAGGAGTTTGGTGACCATGCATTTAGTTCGTTCCAGTTACATTGGTCATGTGCAAGGTGTTCATACCTCTCATGGGGCTACTTGGAGGTGGTTTTTTATTTTCATCCATTAACGACAAGTGTTGAAGCCTAAGTCTAGAAATTTTCAATTTGGGGTGACATTCTCAATTCGGGAGTCCCGTGACAATGCATCCAGTTCTTTCTAGTTACAATGGACCATTGCAAGGTGTTCCTACCTCTTATGGGGCCATTTTGGGGTGTTTGGAGTTTTCACCCTCGAACGGTATGTTTTTTATGCCTAATTGTAGATATTCTCTGTTATCATCATATTCTCAAACCTCGAGCTCCGTGACCCCACTATCATTTTCTACGAGTTACATTGGTAACGTAACCGGTCTTCGTGCCTCTCACGGGGCCGTATGGAGGGTGTTTTGGGTTTTTGCCCTCTAAAGGCATGCCTTGAAACCTATGTCTAGATATTTCAAATTACCATCATATTCTCAAACTAGGAGTTCCATGATGAAGTAGTCAATTTGTACGATTTACATTGGTCTCGTGCGAAGTCTTTTTGCCTCTCATGCGGCCGTTTGGGGGTGTTCTTGGTTTTCTCTTTTTAACGGCATCTTTTGAAGCCGAAGTCTAGATATTTTCAAATTATTTTCATATTCTCAATGCGGGGGCCCGTGACCTAGTGGTCAGTTCCAATGAGTTACATTGCCCCAATACATGGTGTTTGTGCCTCTCACGGGTCCATCTAGAGGTGTTTTAAGTTTTTTCTCTCTAGTGACATGTTTTGAAGCCTAAGTGTATTTATTTTCAAATTGAAGTCATATTCTCAAAACTTGAGTTACATGGCCATGCATTTAGTTTGTGCTGGTTACATTGGTTCCATATGACGTCTTCGTGCCTCTCATGGGGCCGTTTGGGGGGTGTTTTGGGTTTTGGCCCTCTAATGGCATGTTTTTAAGCCTAAATCTATATATTTTTAAATTATCATCATATTCTCAAGCTGGGAGTCTTGTGACCATGCAATCAGTTCCTGTGAGTTACATTAGTCGTGAGTGAGGTGTCCATCCCTCTCACAGGGCCATTGGGGGTGTGTTTTGGGTTTTTCCCCTCTCACGACATGTTTTGAAGCCTAAGTCTAGATATTTATAAATTATCATTATATTCAAAAATTGGGTGTCCGGTGACCACGCATTCAGTTCATTCTAGTTACGTTGGTACCTTGTGGGTTTTGAAGCCTATGTATAGATATTTTAAATTTATCATCATATTCTCAAACTGGTAGTCTTGTGACCATCACTTTAGTTCCAAATAATTACATTGGTCCCGTACGAGGTGTTCGTGCATCTCACGGGGCTGTTTGTGGGGTGTTTGGAGTTTTTACCCTCTTATAGCATATTTTTAAGCCTATGTCTAAGAATTTTCAAGTTATCATCATATTAAAACACATGGAGCCTTATGACCCCGCAATCACTTCTTATGAGTTATATTTGTCCCTTACGAGGTGTTTATGCCTCTCATAGGGCCGTATGGGGGGTGTTTTGGATTTTCACCATCTAACCGCATGTCTTGAAGCCTTACTCTAGATATTTGGAATTATCTTCATATTCTCAAAGTGGGAGTCACGTGACCATGCGATCAGTTCCAACTAGTTACGTTAGTCCCGTGTGAGTTTTTTGTGCTTCTCACATGGGACATTTTAGGGGGGTTGGGGTCTTCATCCTCTAATAGAAAGTTTTTAATACTAAGTCCATATATTTTCAAATTATCGTCATATTTTCAAACTCGGGGTCCCGTGACCACGACTTCAGTTCCTCTGGGTTACAGTAGTCTCGTGCGAGGTGTTCTTACCTCTTAAAGGGTCATTTGGGATGTGTTTTTGTTTTTCACCCTATAATGGCATTTTTAATCCCATGTCTAGATATTTTCAAATTATCGTCATATTCTCAAACCTGGAATCCTATGTCCACACAGTCAATTCGTATGAGTTACATTGGTCCTAAGAGAGGTGTTCATGCCCTCACGGGGATGTTTAAAAGGTGTTTTTTATTTAATCCCTCTAACTGCATGTCTTTAAACCTAAGTCTAGATATTTTAAAGTTTTCATTATATTTTAAAATCAGGGAACCCGTCACTAGGCGATCGGTTCCTATGGGTTACATTGGTTTCATGATAGGTGTTCGTGCCTCTCATCAGGCCCTTTGGGGGGTGTTTTGGGTTTCTTCTCTCTAACGTCATCTTTGGAATCCTAAGTTTATATATTTTCAAATTAAAGTCAAATTCTCAAACTAGAAATCACATGTCCATGCGTTCAGTTCTTGTTACATACAACGTTCCCATGCGACATCTTCGTGCTTCTCATGAGGTCGTTTGCTGTGTGTTTTGGGGTTTTCACCCTATAATGGTGTGTTTTTAAGCCTAATTCTACATTGTTTCAAATTATTTTCATATTCTCAAACCGGGAGTCCCGTGACCATGCGATCAGTTCCTGCGAGTTTCATTAGTCGTGAGTGAGGCGCTCGTCCCTCTCATGGGGCGCTGGTGGGTGTTTTGAAATTTCACCCTCTAATGTCATATTTGGAAGCCTAATCTAGATATTATTTAATTATCATTATATTCCAAAATCGTGAGTTCAGTGACCACGCATTATTTTCGTGTTAATTACACTGGTACCGTGTGAAGTGTTCGTGCCCCTTATGCGGACGTTTAAAGGTGGGGGTGTTTTCTACCTCTAACGACATATATTTAAGCCTCTATATATTCTCGAATTATCATAAAATTCTCAAACCGGGGATCCCATGACAACAGGATCAGTTCTTACGAGTTACACTGGTCCCGTATGAGTTGTTCGTGCCTCTCAAAGGGTCGTTTAAGAGTTGTTTTTTGTTTATTCCTTCTAATTGCATGTTTTTAAGCCTAAGTCTAGATATTTTAAAATTTTCTTTCTATTTTAAAATTAGGGAACCCGGCACTATGTGGTCATTTCCTAGGAGTTACATTGGTTTCGTGTGAGGTGTTTGTGGCTCTCATAAGTCCGTTTGGGGGGTGTTTGGGGATTTTTCTCTCTAACGTCATGTTTTAAAGCCTAAGTCTATATATTTTCAACATGAAGTCAAATTCTCAAACTGGAAGTCCCATAAGAACGAATTCAGTTCCTGTTACTTACGATTGCCCCATGCAACGTCTTTGCGCTTCTCACGGAGCCATTGCGGGGTGTTTTGGGTTTTCTCCATATAATGGCATGTTTTTAAGCCTAACTCTAGATATTTTCAAATTGTTGTCATATTACCATACCGAGAGTCTCATGACCATGCATCTAGTTCTTGGGAGTTACATTGGTCGTGTGCGAGTTGTTTGTGCTTCTCAAGGGGCCGTTGGTGGGTTTTTTTGGTTTTCTACCTCTACTGACATGTTTTGAAGCCTATGTCTAGATATTTTTTAATTATCATTATATTCCCAAATAGTGAGTCTGGTGACCTCGAGTTCCATTCATGCGAATTACATTGGTCCTGTGCGAGGTGTTCAAGCCCCTTACGGGGTCGTTTAGGGGGGGTTCACCCTTTGATGAAATATTTTTAAGCCTTTAGATATTCTCAAATTATCTTCATATTATCAAACTGGGGATCTCGTGACAACGTGATCAGTTCTTACGAGTTATACTAGTACCGTGCGAGGTGTTCATGCCTCTAACAGGGACGTTTGATAGGTGTTTTTTGCTTGTGCCCTCTAACTGCATGTTTTTAAGCCTAAGTCTAGATATTTTAAAATTTTCATTATATTTTAAAATTAGGGATCCGTCACTATGAGGCCAGTTCCTATGAGTTACATTGGTTTCGTGCGAGGTGTTCTTGCCTCTCATCAGGCCGTTTGGGGGGTGTATTGGGTTTTTGCTCTCTAACATCATGTTTTGAAGCCTAAGTGTATATATTTTCAAATTAAAGTCAAATTCTCAATCTGGGAGTCCCGTGACAACGCATTCAGTTCTTGTTACTTACAATGGTCCCATGCGACGTCTCCGTGCTTCTCACGGGGTGTTTAGGGGTTTTCCCCTATAATTGGATGTTTTTAAGACTAAAACTAGATATTTTCAAATCATTGTCATATTCTTAAATCGGGAGTCCTGTGCGATGCAGCTAGTTCCTGCGAGTTACATTATTTGGTCCCGTGCAAGGTGTCTGTGCCCCTTAGGGGTCGTTTGGGGGGGGGGGGGTTCTCCATCTAACGGAATATTTCTAAGCCTCTATATACTCTCAAATTATCATCATATTCTTAAATCGGGGATCCTATGATAACGCGATAAGTTCTTACGAGTTACGTTGGTCCGTACGAAGTGTTTGGGCCTCTCAAGGGGACGTTTCAGATGTGTTTTGGGTTTTCGCCCTCTGATCTTATTTTTAAGCCTAAGTCTAGATATATTCAAATAATCATCATGTTCTCAAATCGGGGGTCCCGTTACCACGCGATCAGTTCCTATGAGTTACATTGGTCCCTGCGAGGTGTCGTGCAACTCAAGGGGACGTTTTGGTGTGTTTTGAATTTTTTCCCTCTAACAACATGTTTTTAAGCCTTAGATATTCTCAAATTATAGTCATATACTCAAAATGGTGATCTAGTGACCACGCAGTCAGTTACTACAACTTACGTAGGACATGTGCGAGGTATTCGTACTCCTCCCGAGGATGTTTGGATGTGTTTTGGATTTTTTCCACTAAAGACATGTTTTGAAATTGATGTCTGATATTTTCAAATTATCATCATATTCTTAAACTAGGAATGATGTGACCACACAATCAGTTTCTGCTAGTTATATTGGTTCAGCGCGATGTGTTCGTGCCTCTCACGGGCCCATTTTGGGGATTATTTTGGGTTTTCACCCTCTAACGGATTTTTAATCCTAAGTCTATATATTTTCATATTATTGTCATATTCTCAAACTAGGAGTCTTGTGACCATGTGGCAAGGTCCTACGAGTTAAAATAGTCCGTCCAAGATATTCGTGCCTCTCACGATGCCGTTGGGGGTGTTTTGGGTTTCTGTCCTCTAACTACATGTTATGAAGCCTAAGTCTAGATATTTTCAAATTATCTTCATATTTTTAAACCATTATTCAGGCGATCAAGCATTAATGTCATGCATCTGATGACCACGTGGTCAGTTCATGCATGTTACGTTGGTCTAGTACGAGGTGTTCATGCCTTTCATGGGGTTGTTTGGGTGGTGTTGCGGATTTTCACCCACTAAGGGAATGTTTTTATGACCAAGTCTATATATTTTCAAATTATTTTCATGTTCTGAAACTAGGGGTCGAGTGACCATGCTGTCACTTCTTGCCAGTCACATTGGTCCCGTATGAGGTGTTCGTGTCTCTCATAGGGCCGTTTTGGGAGCCTTTTGGGGTTTCACCCTATAACGACATGTTTTTAAGCCTAAGAGTAAATATTTTCAAATTATTGATGTATTCTCAAACCGGGGTTCCCGTGACCACATGGTTAGTTCCAACGAGTTATATTGGTCTTGTACGACGTGTTCGTGCCTATCATGAGGCCATTTGGGGTGCAATTTAGGTTTTCTCCCTCTAATAACATATTTAGAGGACTGAGTATAGATAATTTAATATTATCATCATATTCTTAAACTAGGAGTCCTATAACCATGTATTCAGTTCCTAGTAGTTACATTAAACCCGAGCGAGGTGTTTGTGCTTCTCATGGGGCCATTCGGGGGTTGTTTTAGGTTTTCTCCCTCTAACAGTATGTGTTGAAGCCTAAGTCTAGATATTATTAAATTTTCTTCATGTAATCAAACTTGGAGTCCGTGACCACGCGTTAAGTTCCTGCAAGTTACATTGGCCCCATGCCAGGTGTTTTTGCCTCTCACTAGCCGTTTGGGGAGAGTTTTGAATTTTCAACATCTAATGACATGTTTGTAAGACTAGGTCTAGATATTTCCTAATTATCACCGTATTCTCAAATCAGGGTTCCCGTGACCATGTGGTATGTTTTTATGAGTTATGCTGGACCCGTATGAGGTGTTTGTGCTTCCAAATGACCATTTAGGGGCTTCTTTAGGTTTTCACCGTCTAACGGCATGTTTTAAGCCCAAGTCTAGATATTTTTAATTTATGGAAATATTCTCAAATCGGGTGTCCCTTGACCAAACGATCCATTTCTATGAGTAACATTGGACCCCTGCGAGTTGTCCGTGGTCCTCCCGAGGTCTTTTGGTGGTATTTTGGATTTTCACCCTTTGACGACATGTTTTCAACTCAAAGTGAAGATATTTTCAAATTACTGGCATATAATCAAACTAGGAGTCCCATGACCACGCATTTAGTCCCGTGTAGTTACATTGGTCCCGCATGAGGTATTTGTGCCTCTCACGGACCCGTTTAAAGGGTGTTTGTGTTTTCACCCTCTAATGGCTTTTTAAGCCTACGTCTTGATATTTTCAAATTATCATCATATTCTCAAACAAGGTGTCCTGTGACCATGTAGTCAGGTCCTACAAGTTGAAATTGTCCCGTGCAAGATATTTGTGCCTCTCACGAGCCGTTTGGGAGGTGTTTTGGATTTTCACCCTCTAACGACATGCTTAGAAGTCTAAGACTGGATAGTTTCAAATTATTATCATATTGTCAAACTGGAGGTCCCGTGCCCATGCGGTCATTTACTATGAGTTCTATTGGTCCCGTGCGAGGTGTTCATTCCTTTCACTAGTCGTCTGGAGGGTCTTTTTTATTTTTACCCTCTAGAAGCATGTGTTGAAGCCTAAGTCTAGATATTTTCAAGTTCTCATCATATTCTCAAACTAGGAGTCTCGTAACCACGAGATCTTTTCCTCTAGTTAAATTGGTTCCTCGCAACATGTTTTTAAGATCAATTTTAGATATTTTCAAATTGTCATCATATTCTTAGTCCCGAGGTCCCATGACCAGGAAGACATTTTCGACGAGTTATATTAGTCTCGGGCAAGGTGTCCATGCCTCTCACGAGGACATTTGGGGGGTTCTTTGAGTTTTCGCCCTCTAACATCTTGTTTTGAAGCCTAAGTCTATATATTTTCAAATCATCGTCATATTCTCAAACTGGGATTTTTGTGACCAAGCATTCTATTTTTGCTAGTGGCATTGGTTTCGTGCGAGGTGTTCGAGCCTCTCACAGGGCCGTTTTGGATTTTCATCCTATAACGACATATTTTTAAGCCTAAGTCTTGATATTTTCAAATTATTATCATATTCTCAAACCGAGGTTCCCATGACCATGATGTTAGTTCCAACGAGTTGCATGGATCTCGTACGCCATTTTCGTGCCTATCACGGGGAAATTTGGGGTGCGTTTTGTGTTTTCTCCCTATAACGACATATTTGGAAGACTGAGTATAGATAATTTAAAATTATCATCATATTCTCAAACCATGAGTCTTATAACCACGAATTCAGTTCTTGATAGTTAGCGAGGTGTTTGTGCTTCTCATGGGGTTGTTCGGTGGTTGTTTTTGGTTTTCTCCCTCTAACGATGTGTGTTGATAACTAATTATAGATATTATAAAATTGTCGTCATATAATCAAACATGGAATTCATGACCACGCGTTAAGATCCTGCAAATTACATTGGTCCCATGCGAGGTGTTCGTGCCTCTCACAGGGCCATTTAGGGGGACATTTGAGTTTTCAACCTTTAATGAGATGTTTTTAAGCCTAGGTTTGTATATTTCTTAATTATCGCCTTACTCTCAAATCAGGATTTCCGTGACCATGAGGTCTATTTTTACGGGTTATGTTGGACCCATGCGAGGTGTTCATGCTTCCTAAGTGCCGTTTATGGGATGATTTGGGGTTTCACCCTCTAACGGCATGTTTTCATCCCGAGCCTAGATATTTTTAAATTACATACATATTCTCAAATTAGGTGTCTCGTGACCAAGCAATCCATTCCTATGAGTAACATTGAACCCGTGCGAGTTGTTCGTGCTTTCCCGGGGTCGATGGTGTTTTTTATTTCCACCCTTTAACGACATGTTTTGAACTCAAAGTAAATATATTCTCAAACTAGGAGTCCCGTGACCACGCGTTCAATTCCTACTAGTTACATTGGCCCCACATGAGGTGTTTGTGCCTCTCACGGGCCCGTTTAAGGGGTGTTTGTGTTTTCATCCTCTAATGGTTTTTTAACCGCAAGTATAGATATTTGCAAATTACCACCATATTCTCAAACAGGGAGTCCTCTGACCATGCGGTCAGTTCCTACGAGTTACAATGGTCCCGTGTGAGATATTCGTGCCTCTCCGGACCGTTTGGGAGGTATTTTGGATTTTCACCCTCTAACGACATGTTTAGAAGCCTAAGACTAGATAGTTTCAAATTATCATCACATTCTCAAACTGGAGGCTCCCTGACCATGTGGTCATTTACTACGAGTTATATTGGTCCCGTGAGAGGTGTTCGTGCCTTTTACGGAGTCGTCTGGAGGGTTTTTAAATTTTTGTCCTCTAAAAACATCTGTTGAAGCACCAGTCTTGATATTTTCAAATTATTATCATTTTATTAATCCCGAGGTCCCATGATTAGGCAAGAAATTTCGACGAGTTACATTAGTCTCGTGCAAGGTGTTCATGCCTCTCACGTGGCCATTTTGGGGTTGTTTTGAGTTTGCCCCCTTTAACGTCCTGTTTTGAAGACTAAGTCTAGATATATTCAAGTCATCGTCATATTCTCAAATCAAGATTTTTGTGACCACGTATTTAGTTGTTGCTAGTGACAATGGTCCCATGTGAGGTGTTCGTGCCTCTCATAGGGCCGTTTTGGGTTTTCACCCTATAACAAAATGTTTTTAAGCCTAAGTATAGATATTTTTATATTATTGTCAAATTCTCAAACCTGGGTTCCCATGACGGCATGGTCAATTCCAATGGGTTACATTAGTCTCATGCGACATGTTCATGACTATCACGGGGCCATTTGGGGAGCGTTTTGGGTTTTCAACCTCTAACGACATATTTAAAAGACAGAGTATATATAATTTGAAATTATGATCATATTCTTAAGGCATGATTCGTATAACCACATATTTAGTTCCTGGTAGGTACATCGGTCCTGAGTGAGGTGTTTGTGCTTCTCATGGCGTCGTTCCGTGGTTGTTTTAGGTTTTTTCCCTCTAATGATATGTGTTGAAGCCTAATTATGGATATTATCAAATTATCATCATATTCTCAAATTTGAAGTCCGTGACTAGGCATTAAGTTCATATGAGTTACAATGGTCCCGTGCGAGATATTCGTTCCCATCACGGGCCGTTTGGGAGGTGTTTTGGATTTTCACCTTCTCACAGCATGTTTAGAAGCCTAAGACTAGATAGTTTCAAATTATCATAATATTCTCAAACTAGAGGCCCCGTGACCACGCGGTCATTTACTACGAGTTATATTGGTCCCGTGTGAGGTGTTCGTTCCTGTCACAAGGTCATTTGGAGGGTGTTTTGGATTTTGTCCTGTAACAACATGTGTTGAAGCCTAAGTCTAGATATTTTCAAATTGTCATCATATTCTCAAACTGAGAGTCTCATGACAACGGATTAAGTTCCTACTAGTTATATTGGTCCTGCGCGACATGTTTTTAAGACCAAGTCTAGACATTTTCAAATTATCATCATATTCTTAATCCCGAAGTCCTTTGACCAGGCAGGCAATTTTGACGAGTCACATTTGTCTCGTGCAAAGTTTTCATGCCTCTCACTAGGAAATTTTGGGGGTGTTTTGAGTTCTCACCCTCTAACGTCTAGTTCTAAAGCCTAAGTCTATATATTTTCAAATAATTGTAATATTATGAAACTGGGATTTTCTTTACCACGCATTTAGTTCTTGCTGGTAATATTGGTCCCGTGTGAGGTGTTCGTGCCTCTTATAGGTCCGTTTTATGGGCCTTTTGGATTTTCACCCTATAACGACATGTTCTTAAACCTAAGTCTAAATATTTTCAAATTAGTTTCATATTACATTAGTCTCGGGCAACGTGTTCGTGCCTATCACGGGTCATTTGGGGTGCATTTTGTGTTTTTGACCTCTAACCACTTATTTAGAAGTCTAAGTATAGATTTTTTAAAATTATCATCATATTCTCAAACCAGGAGTCCTATAACCATGCATTCAGTTCCGTGTAGTTACATTGGTCCCGCGCGAGGTAAATGTTCTCGTCATGGGGCCATTTGGTGGTTGTTTTAGGCTTTAGCCCTCTAACGGTATATGTTGAAAACTAAGTTTAAATATTATCAAATTGTCATCATATAATCAAACCTGGAGTCCGTGACACCGCGCTAAGTTCCTACAAGTTACGTTGGTCCCATAAGAGGCGTTTATGCCTCTCAAGGGGCCTTTTGGGGGGAGTTTTGGATTTTTAACCTCTAATGACATGTTTGTAAGCCCAGTTCTAGATATTTCCTAATTATCATTGTATTCTCAAATCTGGGTTCCCGTGACCACGCGATCAGTTTTTTTTAGTTATGTTGGACCCCTGCGAGGTGTTCGTGCTTCCTAAGGTCCATTTAGGGGTTGGTTTGGGTTTTCACCCTCTAACGGCATGATTTAATCCCAAGTCTAGATATTTTTAAATTATGTACATATTCTCAAATCGGGTGTCCCATGACCAAGCAATCCATTCCTATGAGTAACATTGGGCACAAATGCGTTGTGCGTGCTTCTCCCGTGGTCGTTTGGTGGTGTTTTGGATTTTCCCCCTCTAACGACATGTTTTGAACTCAAAGTCAATATATTTTAAAATTAATGGGATATTCTAAAACTAGTAGTCTCATGACCATGCGTTCAGTTCCTGCAAGTTATATTGGTCCCGCAAGAGGTGTTTGTGCCTCCCACGGGCCCGTTTGAGGGGTGTTTGTGTTTTCACCCTTGAATGGCTTTTTAAGTCCACCTCTAGATATTTTCAAATTATCATCATATTCTCAAACTGGGAGTCATGTGACCATGCGATGAGTTCTTATGAGTTGCAATGGTCCCGTGCGAGATATTCGTGCCTCTCACAGTCCATTTGGGAGGTGTTTTTTATTTTCCCCCTAATGACATGTTTAGAACCCTAAGAATAGATACTTTCAAATTATCATGTTATTGTCAAACTAGAGATCCCGTGACCACGTGGTCTTTTACTATGAGTTATATTGGTCCCGTGCGAGGTGCTCGTTCCATTCACGGGGTCGTTTGGAGGGTGTTTTGGATTTTTACCCTCTAACAGCATGTGTTGAAGCCTAAATCTAGATATTATTAAACTGGGAGTCTCGTGACCACGCGGTCAGTTCCTACTAGTTACATTGGTCCCACGCGACATGTTTTTAAGGTCAAGTCTAGATATTTTCAAATTACTATCATATTTTTAATCCCGAGGTCCCATTACGAGGAAGGTAATTTGACGAGTTTCATAAGTCTCATGAAAGGTGTTCATCTCTCTCCCGAGGCCATTCGGGGAGTATTTTGAGTTCCTACCCTCTTAAGTCTTATTTTCAAGCCTAAGTCTAGATATTTTCAAATCATCATCAGATTCTCAAGCTAGGATTTTCGTGACCACGCATTTAGTTCTCGCTAGTGATATTGGTACCTTACGAGGTGTTCGTGCCTCTCATAGGGCCACTTTGGGGGAATTTTGGGTTTTCCCCCTATAATGACCTTTTTAAGCCTAATTCTAGATATTTTCAAATTATTGTCATATTATAAAATCGGGGTTCCCAAAACCACATGGTCAGTTCCAACGAGTTGCAGTGGTCTCGTACGACGTGTTCATGCCTATCATGAGGCCATTTGGGGTGCATTTTGTGTTTTCTCCCTCTAATGACATATTTAGAAGATTGAGTATAAATAATTTAAAATTATCATCATATTCTTAAACCATGAGTCCTATAATCGCACATTCAGTTCCTAGTCGTTACATTAGTCCCGAACGAGGTGTTTGTGCTTCTCATGGGGCCGTTAGGTGGTTGTTTTAGGTTTTTACCCTCTAACGGTATGTATTGAATCCTAAGTCTAGATATTATCAAATTGTCATCATATAATCAAACCGGGAGTCCACGACCACGCATTAAGTTCCTGCAAGTTACATTGGTCCCATGCGAGGTGTTCGTGCCTCTCCCAGGGTCGTTTAGGGGGAGTTTTGAGTTTTCAACCTCTAATTTCATGTTTGTAAGCCTAAGTCTAGATATTTCTAAATTATTGTAGTATTCTCAAATCGGGGTTCTCATGACCATGTGGTTAGTTTTTATGAGTTATGCTGGACCCATGCGAAGTATTCGTTCTTCTAAACGGCCATTTAGGGGCTGCTTTAGGTTTTCACCCTCTAAAAAAATGTTTTAAGCCCAAGTCTAGATAGTTTTAAATTATGGACATATTCTCAAACTGGGTGTCCCGTGACCAAGATATCCATTCCTATGAGTAACATTGAACCCGTGCGAGTTGTTGGTGCTTCTCCTAGGGTCATTTGGTGGTATTTTGGATTTTCACCCTTTGACGACATGTTTTCAACGCAAAGTGAAGATATTTTCAAATTACTAGCATATACTCATAGTAGGAGTCCCATGACCATGCGTTCAATTCCTGTTAGTTACATTGGTCCCGCATGACGTGTTTGTTCCTCCCACGGGCCCGTTTAAGGGGTCTTTATGTTTTCACCCTCTAATGGATTTTTAAGCCTAAGTCTAGATATTTTAAAATTATCATAATATTCTCAAATCGGGAGTCCCGTGACCATGTGTCATGTTCTCTCTAGTTAGATTGGTCCTGGGCAAGGTATTCTTACCTCTCATAGGGCCGTTTATGGGGTGTTTTGGGTTTCCCCACTCGAACGGCATGTTTCGAATCCAAATTATAGAAAATTTAATATTATCATCATATTCTCAAACTGGGTTTCCCATGACCATGCAACCAATTCCTATGAGTTGCATTGGTACCATGCGAGGTTTTCGTGCCTATAACGGGGCCATTTGATGGGTGTTTTGGGTTTTAACCGTCTAACGGAATATTTTGAAGCGTAAGTGTAGATATTTTCAATTTATTATCATGTCCTCAAAACGGGATTCCCATGACCAGGCATTCAATTCTTACTAATTACATTGGTACCAAGCGAGGTGTTTAATCTTTCCACGGGGCCGTTTGGTGGGTAGTTTTTTGTTTTTTCCCTCTAATGACATGTGTTCAAGCCTAAGTCTTCATATTTTCAAATTATCATTATATTATCAAACTAGGTGTCTTGTGACCACGCGGTTAGTTCTAGGTAGTTACATTGGTCCGCGTCAGATGTTCATGCCTCTCACGGGGCCGTTTGGAGGGTGCTTTGATTTAACGCCCTTTAATGGCAAGTTGTTAAGAAATTTTAGATATTTTCAAATTATCATTATATTCTAAAATCAGGGGTCTCATGACCATGCGATCAATTTCTATGAGTTGCATTCGTCCCGTACGAGATATTCGTGCTTCTCACGGGGCCGTTTGGGGGGGGAGGGGGTGGGTTTTCTCGCTCTAACAACATGTTTTTAAGCCTAAGTTTAGCTATTTTCAAATTATAATCATATTATCAAATCAAGAGTCCTTTGACCACGCGATTAGTTCTTATGAGTTACAATGGTCCTCTGCGAGATAATAATTCCTCTCATGAGGCCATTGAGGGGTGTTTCGAGTTTTTTTCCCTCTAACGTCATGTTTTGTAGACTAAGACTGAATATTTTCAAGTTATCTTCATATTCTCAAATGGGGAGTCCAGAGACCATACATTTAGTTCCTGTATCCTGTGACCATGCGGTTATTTCCTGCGAGCTACATGGGTCAAGTGCGAGTTATTCGTGCATTTCACGGGGTCGTTTGGGGGGTGTTTTGGATTTTTTTCCTTTAAACGGGATGTGTTGAAAAAAGTCTCAATATTTTCGAATTATCATCATATTTTAAAATAGGGAGTCATGTGACCTCGCAGTCAGGACTTGGTTGATACATTAGTCTTGTTGGATGGGTTCAAGCCTTTCATGAGGCCATTTGTTTTTTTAGGTTTTCAACCTTTAATGGCATATTTTAAAGCCTACGTGTATATATTTCCAAACTATCATCTGATTATCAAACTGGTGGTCCCGTGACCACGTGTTTAGTTCCTACGAGTTACATTGGTCTCATACTTGGCGTCCGTGCCTCTCACGAGGTCGTATATGGGGTGTTTTGAGGTTTTCCCCTCTAATTGAATGTGTTGGAGATTAAGTTTAGATATTTTCACATTATCATCATATTCTCACACCAGGAGTCCCGTGACCATGCAGTCAGTTGCTAAAATTACATTGGCCCCGAGCGAGGTGTAGGTACTTTCACAAAGCCGTTTGGGGTGTGTTTTGGGTTTTCGCATGTTAACGTCATGATTTTAATCCTAATTGTAGATATTTTCAAATTATCATCATATTATCAAATTGAGAGTCCTATTTCCATGCGATTAGTTCCTCCTAGTAACATTGGTCTTATGCGAGGTGTTTATGCCTCTTATGGGGGTATTTGGGTGTTGTTTTGGATTTTAACTGTCTAACGACATGTTTTTTTATCCTTAGTCTAGATATTTTCAAATTATGGTAAAATTTTCAAATTGGGGGAGCTTAATTGCAATGATTTACATTGGTTCCGCACGAGGTGTTCGTGCCTTTCACGGGCCATTTAGGGGGTGTTTTGGGTTTTCACCCTCTAACGGCGTGTTTGGAAGCCTAAGACTAGATTGTTTCAAATTTTCATCATATTCTCAAACTAGGGGTCCCAAGACAATGCGGTTAGTTCCTAGGAGTTACATTTGTCCTGTGCGTGATGTCCGTGCCTTATAATGGGTTATTTGTGGGGTGTTTTGGATTTTCTCCCTCTAACGACATGTGTTGAAGCCTAAGTTGAGATATTTTCAAATTGTGATAATATTCACAAATTGGGAGTCACATGATAACACGGTCAGTTCTTGGTATTTACATTGGTCTTGTACAAGGTGTTCGTGCCTTTCACATAGTCATTTAGGGGGTGTTTTGGGTTTCCCCACTCGAGCGACATGTTTTTAAGCCTATGTCTAGAAATTTTCAAATTATGGTCATATTCTCAAACTGGGTTTCCCGTGACCACCCAGCCAGTTTCTACGAGTTACATTTGTCTCGTGCGAGGTTCTCGTGCATATAATGGGGCCGTTTAGGGGGTGTTTTTGGTTTTCATCCTCTAACGACATATTTTGAAGCGAAAGTGTGGATATTTTCAATTTATTATCATATTTTCATGCTACGATTCCTGTGACCAAGCATCTAGTTCTTGATAATTATATCAGTCCTTTGCGAGGTGTTTATGCTTCTCCCGAGGCCGTTTGGTGGGTGTTTGGGGTTTTTTCCCTCTAATGGCATGTTTTGAAGACTAAGTCTTGATATTTTCAAATTATCTTTATATCTTCAAGCTCGGAGTCCCGTGACCATGCGACCAGTTTTGAGTAGTTACAATGGTCCGCGTGAGGTGTTCATGCTCTCACGGGGCCATTTGGGGGGTTCTTTGGGTTATCACCCTCTATTTTAAAATTATCATGATATTCCAAAATTGGGGGACCTATGACCATGCGATCAGTTCCTACGAGTTGCATTGTTCCTGTGCGAGGTGTCCGTGCTTCCCACGGGGCCATTTCCTTTTTGGGGGTTTTCGTCCTCTAACGACATGTTTTAAGCCTAAGTCTTGTTGTTTTCAAATTATCATGATATTATCAAATATGGAGTCCTGTGACCACAAGATCAGTTTCTACGAGTTGTAATGGTCATGTGTAAGATATTTGTGCCTCTCACAGGGCCATTTGGGGGTGGTTCAATTTTTTTTACCTCTAATAACATGTTTTGAAGAATAAGTCTAGTTATTTTCAAATTATCTTCATATTCTCTAATTGGGAGGCCAGACACCATACATTCATCCTCTGCATTTCGTGACCATGCAGTTATTTCCTGCGAGTTACATTGGTTTAGTGCGAGGTGTTCATGCATCTCATGGGGTCATTTGGGGGGTGTTTTTTATTTTCTCCCTTAAACGGCATGTGTTGAAATGACTCTCAATATTATCAAATTTTCATCATATTCTCAAACCTGGAGTCAAGTGACCTCGCGGTCAGGACTTGGTTAATACATTCGTCCCATTAGAGGTGTTCATGCCTTTCACGGGTTCATTTGGGGAGTGATTAGGGTTTTCACCCTTTCATGGCATGTTTTTAGGCCTAAGTGTAGATACTTTAAAATTATCATCATGTTATCAAACTGGTGGTCCCGTGACCACGCATTTATTTCCTACGAGTTACATTGGTTCCATAAGAGATGTACGTGCCTCTCACAAGGTCGTGTAAGGGTGTTTTATGGTTTTCCCCTCTAATGGCATGTGTTGAAGCATAAGTCTAGATATTTTGAAATTATCATAATATTATCACACCGAGAGTCCTGTGACAACATGATCAACTCCTTCTAGTTACAATGGCCTTATACGAGGTGTTCGTGCCTCTCACGGGGCCGTAGCATTGTGTTTTGTGTTTTAACCGTCTAATGGTATTTTTTTAGCCTTGGTCGAGATATTTTCAAATTATGATCAAATTTTCAAATTGGGGAGGTCAATTCCAATGATTTACATTGGTCCCGTACGAGGTGTTTGTGCCTTTCACGGGCCGTTTGGGGGGTGTTTATGTTTTTCACCCTCTAATGGTATATTTGGAAGCCTAAGATTGGATTGTTTCAAATTATCATCATATTTGCAAACTGGTGTCCCGAGACCATGCGATCACCTAGGAGTTATATTGGTCTCATGCGTGATGTTCGTGCCTTTCACGGTCCGTTTGGCAGGTCGTACTCTAACGGCATGTGTTGAAGCCTAAGATTGGATACTTTCAAATTATCATAATATACACGAATAGGAGTCTCGTGACCATGCGGTCAGTTCTTGCTTGTTACATTCGTCCCATGCGAGGTGTTCTAGCCTCTCAAGGGGTCGTTTTGGGGGTGTTTTAATACCCTGCATTTTTACGCATATTTATTTTATGATGAAATTATGGAAATTGGGATTAATTACTTAAAGAGAGAAAATTTAATTTATAATTAATCCGACTTGGTGATAATAATTGCTAGCATGATGAGAGTTAGTAGTTGTCGTAAATAATTATGTTGAAATCAAGTTGAGTAATAACTATGTTGAGCATTATGTAGTGAGTAATGTAATAGATGGTTTTGAAAATAATAATATGGTCAGGGACAAGACACACGACTATTAAGATATAATTACCTGGGACGCGCGTATGAGTCGCATCACTATTATATATGTGGGGCTTAAAAAGCTAAATAATATTTATGTAACTCGAATGACTATTTTGAGTGTGACAGTGTGTCTGAAAGGGTCGAGAGAGTCGAAAAACCCTACTCGGATGTTTTATTTGGAGTTCAGGGCATTTTAGCCCAAAACGATACCCTAGAGTGGTATTTTGGTCTTTTGGGATTTTTGAGAAACTAAATGGACGAAAATTAGGATTTTAAAATAAACGATACGTTGGTTAGAGATTACAGATAGTTTTCAACCCGTGTGTGTGTGTGTGTGAGAGAGAGAGAAAGAGACAGAGATAGATAGATAGATAGATAGATAGATAGATAGATAGATAGATAGATAGATAGATAGATAGATAGATAGATAGATAGATAGATAGATAGATAGATAGAGAGAGAGAGAGAGAGAGAGAGAGAGAGAGAGAGAGAGAGAGAGAGAGAGAGAGTACCAATAAGGGAGAAGACTCCACTGGAGAACAAGGGAAAGAAATCAAGGATTCCCCTAACAAAAGTTACGCCAAAGTGTTGGTCACGATGAGAGGATCAACCACATATCAATTTTAACCCAAGAATCAGAAGTCCATTCCAAGGCAAGTGTTTATCTTTCTACTTGGTTTTAGCATATATTGTTCCTGTTAAACTCAGTTGATGATTTAGACATAATATGATGAAATTTGGGTTTCAATAGGTTTAATCGTAAAGGAACATTAGATTTTGATGATGCGTTGCTTATAAAGGATTTACCCCATATGTAGATTGTTAAATATGATGATTTTATGTACAAATCATGAATTAAATTGATGGTTTGAATAACTAAAGTTCTGGGTTCATTATATGAGAATTCTTAGAGATTTAAGGAATTATTGGTCTCCCTTTTTAATTTCATAAAGATTTGAACACTAATTTGTGTTAGAATTTACCCCATAATGATTAGGGATGGTTTAGAACCATCTAAATTGATGTTGGACGAAATTTGGATTGAGTTTGAGGTTTGGAATATTGGGAAAATTTATTTTGGAGTAGAATAGGGCCATTTCAAAATTCACATTCGAATGAAAATTACAATGAGTCATCTGATGATATTTTAAGTTCATTTGAAGTGAGGAGTTAATTCGAACGAGAATCCCTTAACTTCTAACGAGATTCCAAAATTGGTTTTTTAGGGTCCGATTGAGTTAAAAATAATCCAAGGTTTATCCAAGCCAGTGTACTAACCTACGTGATTAACGGGTGACGTAAAATTCAAAAGTTTTAGGGAATTAATGGTGTAATGATTCTCGAGGTATCGAACTTGCATGGAAACCTAGAAAAGAATGTGAGTCCTAGAGAGGTTGTATATAATTGGATATGGTGAAGAGTAATAACGTTAATATTACCTACATACTATGGGAAATGGGTTGCACGAACGCCAATTAAGTTATATAATGTAAGGACACAAATTTCCCATTAAGTCAATTGTAGTCTTTGTTCCATTTAGGACAAAACCATTTGAGTCACATGATAGTGTTCTTGTGTATCCTTCAAGCCTACGACAAGTTTGAGTTGAAGATGTTGCAGTCGACTTATCAAGAGAACATCATTGCCGAGTTTCAGTGCCACGTTTCATGTCATCAACATCATATTTCAAATATCCAAAGGTATGTATGCTTTTATATATTTGTAGGAGACTTGGAAGAATTTTTAATGGGTGTAATGTTTATTTAAAACAATTTTTTGGTCTTAAATCGAAAAATGCACATTCGGACATTTCGTTCGAACGAGAATTTTGTTAGAACGAGTTTTTCAAGGAGTTTTCCCATTTTGGCCATGGACTTTTCGTTAGAAAATTCATTTGAACGAAATGTCATTCGAACGAAAATATCGTTCGAACGAGATTTCTGATAGGAATTTTTTTTCGCAGTTTTTACCCCACTTTCCCACCTTTGTACCCCCTAACTCACTTCTAGATTTGTTTAGTGCGGGAACCTCTTTTGAAAAACTAAATTTTCACATTTTCTAAACACATTTTGAGAGAACATTCGAGAGAGAAAAATTTCTTAGTTCAAAAGTTCATTGTTTAGTGTTTTGTGTAACCATGATCTCATTTCTACAAAAACACTTACACCCAAACTTTAGTTTATCCAAGTTTCTACTTCTATATATTTTCTTGGAGAGTTTTGGCACCGGGTCCACTTTTCAACCCAAGAAGAAAAGAGTTTGGGCCATGTTTCTCTACCCCAACAAAAGGAGACACATTTGTTTACCCTGCGGTGTTCCCTCTCAAAGAAAGGCATCGTGTGAGGGTGACGGTGTCCAAGAGCCCCATCGGTGAAGTCCGAGACTGTGGAGGAGTCTGCGGTTATTCGCTAGGCGGAGGTTGAAGATTGAAGGAGCACGTCAAGGTTGAAGGGAGTCCAGTCAATTATATAAGTCCTCTTGTCGAGTCATTGTAAAATTCATACCATACTTAGTGAATTCGTTAGGCTAGGGGGCTGTCCGAGATTTTTTCCAGATTTGGGAATTTCCTCATACATCGGCGCATTGTGAATTTATTTTATCTTTTGCAAAAATCACCTAGAACGCATGCTTAGGGTAAAAAGATAAAAATTAAGTTTAATGCGTAATCTTGTTTAAAATTGTACATGTTTAATTATTTGGGTAAGTTTATTTTAAGTTAATTTAATTCAAGTTGGCACTAAATTAATTGGATAATATTCTTGCCTAAATTGTTTAAACTAGATAATTAAATTAATTTGGTTTGAGTGAATTTAAAGTGTGTGTGTGTGTGTGTGTGTGTGTACTTTAATTCACTTTGTAGTGTTTAATTTTAATTTGGTTTAAGAAATAAACATTTGTGTTCACTATAATTTTTCATCTTTTAAACAAAAGAAAATTAAATAAAGTTTGGAAAATTAAATTTTGTTAGTAACCATCTTTATTCCGCACTTAAAAGAAAATTATGTTTAATTTAAAAGAATACTTAAAATTGGGGGTCCTATCATTTTTCAAATTGGTATCAGAGATGGAGCTCTAATTTACTGCGTTAAGGTCCTTTTTAATATATTTTGTTAAAAATGGAATTTTCCCCAGTTTCAAAATTTTCTATTTTCGATGGTTCTAATTACGCATATTGCGTTCGGCACTTAGGGTTGTAGACGAAAGGGGTTCGTTATCTATAGTTAATGGGTGGTCCCCACCTACTTGTTTAATAGATAATGAGCTTGTCCCCAAATTCGTTGAGCGTTGGAGTGAGAACGAACTTAAATCCGCTAATTTTAATTCCCGAGTTTAAATACCTTGTTTAGAATGGTCACACCAGATGAATTCCTAAGTATCATGACGTGTTAAACCCCTGAGGAGGCTTGGGATATCCTACAACTCACTCATGAGGAAACAAGTGTCGTAAAAGCTTCTAAACTTCAAAACCTCAACACTCAATTTGAAACCATCAAAATTGATGAAAAGGAAACATTCAATGTGTTTTATGCTAGACTCTCCGATAGAAGAAAATCTTCATTTACTTTAGGAGATAAAATACTCGATGACCGAGTTGTAAAGAAACTCCTTAGGTCCCTACCCGATAGATTTATCCCTAAGGTGACCATTTTAAATTCTTTACCCACCTTGTACTCTAACAAACATTAGGAATTAGTAGGTGATTTGCAAAGCTATGATCCAGATATGTTCCCCTCCAAAAATGAAAAGAAAATGGACAAGGGCATTTCTTTGAAAACTCGCAAGGAGGAAAAACAAGTTGTGGATTACGAAAGTGATAGTGACTCAGAAGATATGGCTATGTTTGCTAGGAACTTTCATAAATTTCTTAAATTTGATAAAGATAAAGTTAAAACTGATATGGAGAAATTTGAAAATTCTAAGCATGAAAAAGCCAAAAATATCCCTAAAACTTTTAATTAAAATTTAAATAAGGACGAGTAAAATAGGTGCTAAGGTTTTGAGGGTTAAGGCCATAGGGCGATAGAGTTCCCCACTAAACTTATGAGAGAAGGCAAAAAACCAATTTCCTATACTGCCACTCTTAGTAATGGAAGTGAAAAGGAAGAGGGACCCGATTCCCCATTGAGGGTAACTTTACCGCGTTCATGGATAGTCATGTTAGTCAGAGTGAGATATTATCTGAGCATGATAACTTAAAACATGACACTTCTGAGGCCTTTGTTTGTGAAACTCTAAAATATGATGGTAGTGAGAGTGGATAAGAGAGAGGGCATGAAAGTGAAAATGAGGTTGATGTAAATGAACTTCAATTTTCATTTCAAGAGTAATATGTTGAATCTATAAAATTAAAAAGGGAAAATTTGAAGTTAGAAGCGAGTTTAAAGGAGCGTGCCAAGGTTATCGATGAGAGTGATTTAGTTGATTACCTTAGTACACGAGAGAGATATCCTTAAGGGCTTAAGGGAATCGTTGAAAAAGGAGATTCTCACGTTTGAAGAGCGCAATGTTTTATTAGATTCTTACATTTTAGATTTAGAAAATAAATTAAAATACTCTAGTAAAGTCAAATTTCATTTGGAGTGTTGTTCGAAGAAATTAGATCAAATATTTGGAACGGTCCAAATTAAAAATGACACATGTGGTTTAGGCTTCGATACTTATAATGAATCAACTCATAAAGTCAAAACCAATGTTTTAAGAGAATCTCCTAGGAAAACCATTAGAGATCAATCATTAGGTATCACCTCTGGACGAGTTTTCACTTGTTTCATTAGTTTGGGTTTGGAGATCCAACTTGGTATCTTTACAAGATAGGATTTTTTATTCTCATTTACTTTCACACGATACCTCTCTTGCTAAATCCAAAGGTTGAATGTGTTGTTGTTTTCATACTCTAGATTTTTGTACTTCATATCATATATCATTGCTAGTTGTATGCATGTTTATTCATTTTCTAGTCATTGCTTTATTTCATATCTCATGCTAGAAATTAGGACTTGTTTATCTTTTGTATTATATTTATTTTAGTTTCCATTAAATGAAAACACAAAAATATTTTAGTTTATAATTTCTGTTTTATCTTATGAGTTATTTAGATTTAATGAAAAATACAAATGTTTTTTGATTGTTTTTTGAGTAAATATTTGTGTTTAGTTAAAATTTTGAAAAACTCAAAAAAGATTTTTGCTTTGTGTGTATTTAGGTTGACATAGTTTATGTGGCATATACTTGTGTTTTAATCCCTTCTTTTTTGCTTCCATGTTGCTAGAACTTTTGGTTAATATTTTAATCCTTAAAATGTTCTCTGGCATGCCTACATGGAGTAGTTGGATTTTGTGTTTCTTAATGGAGTCTATTTTATATGCCTCTTTTCACACATGCACGGTCTCATTTGAAATTTAATTGTCACATGCATATTTGAGATAAGTGAGATCTTCTCTCATCAATTTAGTCATCTACATTTTTCTATGACTATGGTGGATTTGTGCATGTAATAACGATTTCCCGGATTCAAAAATAATAGAAAAATATGTTGATCCGGTGTATGGGTTGGGAAAGGCAAAATTACTTTGCGTGAAAAGCAACCATTCAATTTTAGGACTGTAAAAAATGTGGCATTAAAAAGAATATTTTCCAAGGCCAAAAATAGTTTGATTAATATGTTCAAAATAACAAGAAAAAGAAAATTATGAGGACTTTTGTTGGATATATTAATGAGTTTTCACAATGACTTTGAATACTAGTGAAGCTTTTATTTTCATGACTCTATTGGTTTATAGAATCATCCAAATTCTAGGCTTGAGTGCATTGTGTATAATTGTTCATTGATTTCAATTTATATTGTCACATGAGGCAATATCTAAATGTGATAAAGTTTTGCAATAAAATGAGAACTCCGTGAACATGTTTTAAGAGATTGGGTCAAAATTTAACTATTACTAGTTCACACCCCTACACTTCAGTTTACCACATATATTTGGCACATTTTTTCCATACGAGTGTGTAAAGCTTAATGTATTTTGTGTCATGCGTGGTGTTTATACCTATGTATATGTTCATGTGCGTTAGTGATATTCATTATGTATACATATATATAGTATTTTTTTTAGTCTTTGCCTTGCTTCCTAGTCCATCTATGCTTCTAATTCATTATTGTTATCTATCTTGTTGCGTATATTGGTTGATATCACATGCTTAGTATCTTATTTGTCAAATTGGTATCATTTTTTTCGCATCATAGTTGGCATCCATTAATATTTGTATGGACTAGTTATGTTATTGTTGCCCATATACTTTCATGTTCTTATCACCATATGCATCATCTTGTTTACTTATTTCCCCACACTTATATCCCTTACGTAGTTTTTAGTGGGATAAATGGTACTTGGGTAAATTGGGGGAGAAATGAGAAATTTATTAGTTCTTTTATCCTTTGTCTATTCCTGAAAAAAAAGGGGGAGAATGATAGGGGATAAATGGTATCTATTCCTATTATTATCGTATCTTAGTTTGGGACATTTATCTTTGGGGGAGATGTCTTTATAAGTATGTCATTGTTAGATAAAAAGGGGAGAATTAATTTAGGGAGAGTATTTAATTTCATTGAAATTAATTCTTCGATATTCCCTATGCATTTAATGTTTGCTCAAGTGTGCAAGAATTTGTTCTAAGTGTCAACTTTAATCGACAAAGCTATTTATCCTAAGTGGTCATTGAGTCAAGCCTCTTATTTTTATTTTTGGGTGGGAAGGTTTTGAGTATAGTAAAGCTTGGCGACCCTTTAGGATTTTGTTTTGGTTTTTGTCCCGCAATAGCCAAAGGGGGAGATTTGTAAGGTCACAAATTTCCAATTGAGCCCTTTGTAGTTTGGCTTAATTTCGAACGAAAACATCTGAGTTATAGGATAGTGTTCGTGTATCCTTCAAGCCTAAGACAAATTTGAGTTAGAGACGTTGCAGCCTACCTATCAAGAGAACATCATTTCCGAGTTTCAGTGTCGCGTTTCACATCATCAACATCATATTTCAAGTCTACAAAGGTATGAATGCTATTATATATTTGTAGAAGACTTGGAATAATTTTTAATGGGTGTAATGTCATTTTTCTACAAATGTCGTTTCTTGTTTTATTATTTTAAGTGCTCAGCCACATGGACACCAGACTTAGAAAATTCCATTCATTTGTTAAGTTGTAGTTGCTGTGGAAGATACATGATATTGCTAGTAGACGCTTCTGTGTCTATTTCTCCTTATCTATCATTCATTTATTTCAGTTGGACATGTCGTCCCTCCTTTTTTACATTCAGAGATTTAGAGTTGTTTTATTATTGGACTTTGATTTCATGTTATTGGATTATTATATGGGATTTTGACTGGATGTGTTTACTCCAATTCTTTATTTAAATTCAGTTAGTTTTTTCCTTATTTCTATTGTGATATATGGTGATGATTAAATATTTCCCTTTATTGATGATGGTTAATAACAAGATAAAATTTTGACACCAACCTTTTTAAATATTGGTGGTTAGTTTTTATTAAATTAAAATTGAGTCTTTCGACAGTGATGCATTATCTGAACCCCCTTGATATTCTAAAATTAATTAATTAAGGACTGATCACCCGGTAATTAATTAGGCGGTGTGTCACAGGTGGTCTGGGTATCCACACTCAAACGACATGCTTTAAGACTGAGCCTAGAAATTTTTTAAATTATCGTTATATTCTCAAACTGGGTTTCTCGTGACCAAGTAACCAGTTCCTACGAGTTTCATCCCCCCCCCCCCCCCCGTGTGAGGTTTTCGTGACTATAACGGGGCCGTCTGGTGGGTGTTGTGGGTTTTTACCCACTAACGGCATATTTTGAAGCATAAGTGTCGATGTTTTCAATTTATTATCAAATTCTCAAACCGGGAGTCCCATGACCATGCATTCAAATCATGCTTATTACATTAGTCCCGAGTGAGGTGATCTGCTTTTTAAGTGGCCATTTCGTGGGTGTTTTGGGGTTTTCCCGCTAATGACATGTGTTGAAGCCTAAGTCTTGATATTATCAAATTATAATTATATTCTCAAACTAGGAGTCCTATGACCACACACTCAGCTCCGGGTAGTTACATTGGTTCGCGTGAGGTGTTCTTACCTCTCATGTGACCATTTTTTTTGGCCTAACGCCCTATAATGGAACGTTGTTAAACCTAAGTCTAGATATTTTAAAACTGTCATCATATTCTAAAATATGGGGTCCTTTGACCAAACGATCAGTTTCTACGAGTTACATTGGTCTCGTGCGGGGTGTTCGTGCTTCTCACAGGGCCGTTTGTGGGTTTTTTTTGGTTTTCATCCTCTAACAACATGTTTTTAAGCCTATGTCTAGCTATTTTGAAATCATCATCATATTATCAAATCGGGAGTCCTGTGATAATGTGATTAGTTTCTACGAGTTACAATGGTATTGTGCGAGATATTCACGCCTCTCACGGGGCCATTGGGGGGTGTTTTGAGTTTTCAACCTCTAACGGAATGTTATGAAGCCTAACTCTAGATATTTTTAAATTATCTTCATAGTCTTAAATTGGGAGTCCCGTGACTAAGCATTATATTCCTGCATCCCATGACCATGCAGTCAGTTCCTGCAAGTTATATTAGTCGAGTGTGAGGTGTTCGTGCCTCTCATGGGGCCGTTTGGTGGGTGCTTTGGGTTTTCACCCATAAATGGAATGTGTTGAAATAAGTCTTGATATTTTCAAATTTTCATCATATTCTCAAATCGGGAGTCTCGTGACCATGTGGTCAGGACTTGTTTGATACACTGGTCCGGTCATGTTCGAGGTGTTCGTGCCTCTCATGGGGTCGTATGGGGGTACTAACGGCATGGGTTAGAGTCTAAGTCTAGATATATTCAAATTTTCATCATATTCTCAAATCGGGAGTCACGTGATGATGTAGTCAATTCCTGCTAGTTACAATGGTCTCGTGCAAGGTGGTTGTGCTTTTCACGGGGCCATTTGTGGGGTGTTTATGGTTTTTACCCTCTAACGGCATGTGTTGAAGCCCGAGTCTAGATATTTTCAAATTATTCATCATATTCTCAAACTGGGATTCCTGTGACCCCGTGGTTAGTTCCAACGAGTTACGTTGTTCTTGTACGAGGTGTGCGTGCCTCTCACAAGGAAGTATGAGGGTGTTTTTGGTTTTCACTCACTAACAGTGTGTTCTGTAGGCTAAGTCAAAATATTCTCAAATTATCATCATAATCTCAAATTATCATCATATTCTCAAATTGGGAGTCCTAATTGACCACGCATTCAGGTCCTGCTAGGTTCACTAGTCTTGGTGTTTCTGCTTCTCATGGGGCCGTTTAGTCGTGTTTTGGGCTTTTTCCCCTCTAATGGAATTTGTTAAAGCCTCAATCTATATGTTTTCAAATTATCATAACATTCTCAAATCGGGAGTCCCATTACCATGCAGCTAGTTCCTTCTGGTTACACTAGTCCCATGCGAGGTATTCGTGCCTCTAACAAGGCCATTTGATGGGTGTTTTTGCATTTTCATCATTTAACAATATGTGTTGATTCTTAAGTCTAAATATTTTCAAACTTTCATCATATTGTAAAATCGAGAGTCCCATGACCATGCAGTCAATTCCTGCTAGTTACTTGGGTCCCGTGCAAGGTGCTTGTGCCTCTCACAGGGCTGTTTGGGGCGACATGTTTTCAAGACTAATTTTATATAAATTCGAATTATTGTCATATTCTCAAAATTGGTTTCCCTAGACCATGCAATCAGTACATATGAGTTACATTTCACCCATGCGATGTGTTCGTGCCTATCAGGGTTTTTTTGTTTCCTTGCTCTAACGACATATTTAGAAGCCCAAATGTGGATATTTTCAAATTATCATCATATTCTCAAACCGGGAGTCCTATGACCACTCAATAAGTTCATGGTAGTTGCGTTGGTTTTGAGCGAGAAGTTTGTGGTTCTCACGGGGTCGTTTGGGGGTGCTTTGGGTTTTTTCCCTCTAACGGCATGTGTTGAATCCTCAGTCTAGATGTTTTCAAATTATCATCACATTCTCAAATCAAGAGACCTTTGACCACGCGATCAGGTCCTTTTAGTTACATTGGTCCCATGTGAGGTGTTCGTGCCTCTCATGGGGACGTTTGATGGGTGTTTTGTGTTTTTTGTCCTCCAACGGAATGTGTTGAAGCCTAAGTCTAAAAAATTTCAAATTGTCATATTATCAAATCAGAAGTCCCGTGACCTTCTAGTTGGTTCCTCTTAGTTACATTGGTCCTGTGTGAGGTGTGTGTGCCTATCACAGGGCCCTTTAGGTGGTGTTTGGTTTTTCACCCTCTAATGACATTTTTTTAAGCCTAAGTCTATATATTTTCAAATTATTATCTTGTTCTCAAACCTGGATTCCCTTGACCATGCGGTCAGTTCCTATGGGCTACAATGGTCCAGTTCGAGGTGTTCATGCCTATCATGGGGATGTTTGGTGGGTGTTTTTCGTTTTCTCCCTCTAACGGCAAATTTAGAAGCCTAAGTGTGTATATTTTCCTGTTATCATCATATTATAAAACTGGGAGTCTTGTGACCATTCATTCAGTTCCTGCTAGTTGTATTGGTCCCGAGCAAGGTGTTTGTTCCTCTAAGAGGGCCGTTTGCGGGTGTTTTGTGTTTTGTGTTTTCAACCTCTAATGACATGTTTTGAAGCCTAAGTCTAGATATTTTCTAATTATTGTCATATTCTCTAATCGATCTTTTTGTGACCATGCGATCAGTTCCTACGAGTTACATTGGTCCCGTGAGAGGTGTTCTTGCCTCCCAAAGGGCCATTTTGGGGGTGTTTTGAGTTTTCACCCTCTAACCAAAATGTTCAAGACTAAGTCTATATATTTTCAAATTATGATCATATTCTTAAATCGAGAGTACCGTGACCACGCGGTTAGTTCCTATGACTTACATTGGTCTTGTACGAGGTGTTCGTGCCTCTCACATGGATGTTTGGGGGTGTTTGGGTTTTTCATTCTCTAACTACTTGCTTATTCGCCTAAGTCTGGATATTCTCAAATTATCATCATATTCTCACAAAGGGGATTGCGTGACCATGCGGTCTGTTCCTACGAGTTATATTGGTCCCGTTCTAGGTGTTCCCGCTTGTCCGGAGGATATTTCACGGTGTTTTTGATTTTCATCCTCTGACGCCATGTTTTGAAGCCTAAGTCTATATATTTTAAAATTATCGACATATTCTTGAGCTGCTAGTCTAGTGACCTCACGATCAGTTTTTATTAGTTTCATTGGTCCCGCACGATGTGTTATTGCCTCTCACGGGGCCGTTTGTGGGGTGCTTTTGGTTTTCACCCTCTAATGGCGTGTTTTTAAGCCTAAGTCTACATATCTTAAAATGGACATTTTATTCTCAAATCAGGATTACAATGACCACGCGGTCAGTTCCTATAAGTTGTATTTGTCCCGTGCATGATATTCGTGCCTCTCGAGGGCTGTTTGGGGGGTGTTTTGGCTTTTCACCCGTGAACGACATCTTTGAAGACTAAGTTTAGATATTTTAAATTATCCTAATATTATAAAACCAGGGTTCTCATAACCATACGATCAATTTCTGCGAGTTACATTGGTCTCATACAAGGTGTTCGTGCCTCTCACTCGGTCGTTTTGGGGGTAGGTTTTTGCTCTCTAAGAGAATTTTTTAAAGAAAGTCTAGATATTTTCAAATTATCATCATATACTCAAACTTGGAGTCACGTGACCACACATTCAGTTCATGATAGTTGCATTGGTCCCAAGCGAGGTGTTTGTGTTTTTCATGGCGCCGTTTGGTGGGTATTTTGTGTTTTTTCCCTCTAATATCATGTGTTGAAGCCTCGGTCTAGATATTTTCAAATTATCATCACATTCTCAAATCAGGAGTCCCATTACCATGTGGTCAATTCCTACTAGTTACATTGGTCCCGTTCAAGGGGACCATGCCTTTCATGGGGCCGTTTGAAGGGTGTTTTGGGGCTTTCACCCTCTAACGGCATGTGTTGAAGCCTAAGTATGGATATTTTCAAATTTTCACCATATTCTCAAATCGAGAGTCCTATGATCATACGATCAGTTCCTGCAAGTTACATTGGTCTCGTACGAGGTTTTCATGCCTCTCACAGTGACGTTTGGGGGGTGTTTTTGGTTTCCCCACTCGAACGACATGTTTATAAGTTTAAGTCTAGAAACTTTTAAATTATCATCATATTCCCAAACTGGGTTTCCCGTGACCATGAAACTAGTTCCTACGAGTTACATTGGTCCCATGCGAGGTTTTCGTGCCTATATCAGGGTCATTTGGTGGGTGTTTTGGGTTTTCACCCTCTAACAGAATATTTTGAAACATAAGTGTAGATATTTCAATTTATTATCATATTATTAAACCGAGAATCCCTCAACCATGCATTCTATTCTTGCTAATTACATTGGTCCCGAGCGAGGTGTTTATGCTTCTTACGGGTTCGTTTGGTGGGTGTTCTGTGTTTTCTCTCTCTAACGGCATGTTTTAGGCCTAAGTATTGAGATTTTAAAATTACGGTCATATTTTCAAATCGAGAATCGTGTGACCATGCGATCAGTTCCTAAGAGTTACATTAGTCTTATGACCATGTCATCAGTCCTTGTAAGTTACATTGGTCCCATGCCAGGTGTTCATGGTTCTCCTGGGGTAATTTTGTGTTGTTCTGGATTTTTGCCCTTTAATGGCATGTTTTGAAGCCTTTGTCCATATATTTTCAAATTATCATCATTTTATCAAATCGGGAGTCCCCTGACCATTTGGTTAGTTCCTGATAGCTATATTGGTCCTGCACGGGGTGTTTCTGCCTCTTATGGGGCCGTTTCTGGGGTATTTTCATCCTCTAATGTCATCTTTTGGAGCCAACGTCAAGATGTTTTCAAATTATCATCACATTCTACAAATGGGAGTCCTCTGATTATGCGATCAATTCACACGAGTTGCAATGGTCCCGTGCATGATATTTGTGCCTCTCACGGGGACAATTGGAGGTGTTTTGGGTTTTCATACTCTAACAACATGTTTTGAAGCCTCAGTCTAGATATTTTCAAATTATCTTCATTTCATAAGTCGGGATTCCCGTGACCACGCGGTCAATTTTTATGAGTTACGAGGGTCCCTATGAGTTGTTCCTTCCTATCACGGGGCTGTTTGTTAGATTGTTTTGGGGTATCGCCTTCTAATCCATATTTACAAGCCTAAGTGTGGATAATTTGAAATAATCATAATATTCTAAATACAGGAGTCCTTTGGTGGTATTTTTTATTTTTACCCTCTAACAACATGTTTTGATGCCTAAGTCTAGATATTTTCAAATTATCTAAATATTCGCAAACTGGGAGTCCCATGACCACACGGTCAGTATCTGCTAGTTACATTGGTCCCGCGCGAGGTGTTCGTGACTCTCACGGGGCTGTTAGAGAGGTTCTTTAAGTTCTCATTCTCTAGTGGCATGTTGTTAACCCTAAGTCTAGACATTTCAAAATTATGTTCATATTCTCAAGCTGGGAGTCCGTGAACACACGGTCAGTTCCTTAGAGTTACATTGGTCCCTTATAAGGTGTGCGTGCCTCTCATAGGGCCGTTTGGAGGGGTGTTTTGGGTTTTCACCCTATTATGGCAAGTTTTTAGCCTAAGTCTATATATTCTCCAATTATCATCATATTCTAAAAATGTGGATCTCGTGGCCACGCAATCAGTTCCTATGACTTACATTAGTCCCGTGCGAGGTGTTTATGCTTCTCCCGGGGCCGTTTAGTGTTGGTTGGGATTTTTTCCCTCTAACGGCATGTTTTGAAGATAAAGTCTATATATTTTTAAATTATCTTCATATTCTGAAGCCATGAGTCCTGTGACCACACGATCAGTTCCTGCTAGTTACATTGTTCTTGTGCGAGGTGTTCGTGCCTCTCATGAGTCCATTTGGGTGGTGCTTTGAGTTTTCGTCGTCTAATGACATATTTTGGAGCCTTAGTGTAGATTTTTTGAAATTATAGTCATATTCTCAAATTGGGGGCGGTCAATTTTTATAATTTATGTTTGTCCCGTACGAGGTGTTCGTGCCTCTCACGAGGTTATTTTTTTTTGTGGGTTTTCACCTTCTAACTGCATTTTTTAAGCCAAAGACAATATAGTTTCATATTATCATCATATTCTCAAACTGGGGATCCCGTGACCAGGCAATCAGTTCCTATTAGCTACATAGTCCCATGCGAGGTGTTCGTGTCTCTCAAGGGGCCGTTTGGGTGGTGTTTTTGATTGTCATCCTCTAATGACATGTATTGAAGCCTAAGTCAAGATACTTTCAAATTATCATCATATTCTAAAAATACAAGTTATGTGACCATGAGGTTAGTTCATACGAGTTGCAATGGTCCCGTGTAAGATATTTGTGTCCCACATGGGACTGTTTGGAGGTGTTTTGGGTTTAGGCCCTCTAACGGCATATTTTGATGCCTAAGTCAAGATATTTTCAAATTACTTTCATATTCTCAAATCGAGGTTCTCTTGACCATGCCGTCAATTCTTACGAGTTACAATGATCCTGTTTGAGGTGGTCGTGCCTATCACGGGAATGTTTGAGGATTTTTTGGGGGGTTCGCCCTCTAACGGAATATTTAGAAGCCTAAGTGTGGATATTTTAAAATTATCATCTTATTCTTAAATGAGGATTCCTTTGACCACGCATTCAGTTCCTCCTAGTCACAATGGTCCCAAGTGAGTTGTTTGTGCTTCTCACGGGGTCATTTGGGAGGTGTTTTGGCTTTTTGCCCTCTAACGGCATGTGTTGAAACCTAAGTCTAGATATTTTCAAATTATCATCATATTCTTAAATCGTAGATCCTATGACCACACGGTCAGTTCGTCCTAGTTACATTGCTCCCATGTGAAGTGTGTGTGCTTCTCACAGGGTCGTTTGGGGGGTGTTTTGGGTTTTTAACCTATAACGACATATTTTTTAGCCAAATCCAGATATTTTCTAATTATTGTCATATTATAACATCGGGGTTCTCATGTCCATGTGTTCAGTTCGTACAAGTTACATTGGTCCCGTACGAGGTGTTCGTACCTCCCATGTGGCGTTTTAGGGGGTGTTTTGTATTTCCCCCTCTAATCTCATGTTTTGAGTGTATGTCTAGATATTTTCAAGTTATGGTCATATTGTCAAATCATAAATCCCATGTCCATATGGTTAGTTACTATGAGGTACATTAGTCATGTACGAGATGTTCGTGCCTCTCACAGGGCCGTTTGTGGGGTGTTTTGGGGTCTTACCCTCTAATGGCTTGTTTTATATTTTTAAATTATCATCATATTCTCAGAACGGGGATCCCGTGACCACAAGATTAGTTCCTACGAGTTACATTGGTCCTATGCAAGGGATTCATGATTCTCCCTGGGCCGTTAAGTGGTATTTTTTTCCCTCTAACGGCATGTTTTGAAGCCTAAGTTTAGATATTTTCAAATTATCTGCATATTTCCAAACTGGGAGTCCCATGACCAAGCGGTCAATTCTTACTAGTTACATTGGTCCAGCGTGAGGTGTTCGTGCCTTTCACAGGACCATTAGGGCGGTGTCTTGGGTTTCCACCTATAATGGCATGTTTTTAAGCCTAAGTCTAGATATTTTCAAATTATGTTCATATTCTCAAACCACGAGTCCGTAATCATGCTGTCGGTTCTTAAGAGTTACACTTGTCCCGTGCGAGGTGTTCGTGCCTCTCATAGGGACGTTTGGGGGGTATCTTAGGCTTTCAACCTCTACTGGAAATTTTTTAGCCTAATTCTAGATATTCTTAAATTAACATTATATTCTGAAAATGTGGATCCCGTGACCACGCGATCAGTTCCTATGATGTACATTCATCCCGTATGAGGTGTTCATGATTCTCCTGAGGACGTTTAGTGGTGTTGTCGATATTCTCCCTCTAACGGCATGTTTTAAATCCAAAGTCTAGATATTTTCAAATTATCATCATATTCTCAAACCATGTCTCGTGACCATGCGATAAGTTCTTGCTAGTTACATTGGTCCTATGCGAGGTGAGTGTGCCTCTCATGGGGTCGTTTGGTTGTTGTTTTGGGTTTTCACCGTCTAACGACATGTCTTTGAGCCTTAGTCAAGATATTTACTAATTATGGTCATATTATCAAATTGGGGGCAGCCAATTCCTACGAGCAACATAGGTCCCTTACGAGGTGCTCTTGCCTCTCAATGGGTCATCTGGGGTTTTTTTGGGTTTTCACCCTCTAACGGTATGTTTGGAAGCCTAAGACAATAGAGTTTCAAGTTATCACTATATTCTCAAACTCTGGGTACTGTCACCAGACGGTTAGTTCCTACGACCTACATTTCTCCCCTGCGAAGTGTTCATGCCTTTCACGGGGCTGTTTGGGGTGTGTTTTGAATTTTCTCCCTCTAACGGCATGTGTGTGAATCCTAAAACTTGATATTTTAAAATTGTCATCATATTCTCAAACTATGAGTTTCATGACAAGGCGATTAGTTTGTGCTAGTTACATTGGTCCCGTGCGAGGTGTCCGCGCCTCTCACAGGGCCATTTGGGGGTGTTTTGGGTTTCTCCACTGTAACGACATGCTTTTAAGACTAAGTGTAGAAAATTTTCAAATTATCACCATATTCTCAAAATGAGTTTCCTGTAACCACGCGACCAGTTTCTATGAGTTAAATTGGTCCCATGCTAGGTTTTCGTGCCTATAAGAGGGCCGTTTGGGGGGTGTTTTAGGTTTTCACCATCTAATGGCATATGTCGAAGAATAAATGTTGGTAGTTTCAATTTATAATCATATTCTCAAACAGGGAGTCTCGTGACCACAAATTCAGTTCTTCCAAATTACATTGGTCCTAAGGAAGGCGTTTATACTTCTCTCATGGACGTTTGGGGGATGTTTTGGGGGTTTTCCCTCGATTGGCATGTATTGAAGCCTAAGCCTGGATGTTTTCAAATTATCATTATATTCTCAAACCAGGAGTCCTGTGACCACGCGATCAATTATAGATAGTTACATTAGTTTTGCATGAGGTGTTCGTTCCTATAACAGGGCCATTTGGGGGAGGGGTCCTTAGGGTTTTTTCCCTCCAATGGAATGTTGTTAATCTTAAGTCATATTCTAAAATCGGGTATCCCTTGACCATGCGATCAGTTCTTATGAGTTGCATTCGACCTGTGCGAGGTTTTCGTACATCTCACATGGCCGTTTGGTGTTGTTTTAGGGTTTCTCCCTCGAACGACATGCTTTTAAGCCTTAGTCTAGTTATTTTCAACTTATAATATTTTTAAATTGGGAGTCATGTGACCACCCTATCAACTCCTTAGAGTTTCAATGGCCCCGTGCGAGATTTTCGTGCCTCTCATGGGGCCTTTGGGGGTGTTTTCGGTTTTCTCCCTCTAACGGCATGTTTTGAAGCATAAGTTTAGATATTTTCAAATTATGTTCTTATTCTCAAACGAGGAGTACCGTGATCACGCATTCCAATACAACATCCCATGACCACGCGATTAGTCCCTCCGAGTTACATTCGTCCAGTTCGACATGTTTGTGCCTCTCACGGGGCTGTTTGAGGGGTGATTTTTATTTTCGTCCTAAAATGGCATGTGTTTAAATAAGTCTAGATATTTTCAGATTATCATCATATTCTCAAATCGGGAGTCCTATGAGGACATGGTCAGTACTTAATATTTACATTGGTCCCATTCATGGCGTCTGTACCTTTCACGAGGCCTTTTAGGGGGTGTTTTGGGTTTTCACCCTCTAACGGTATGTTTTGAAGCCTAAGTCTAGCAATTTTCAAATTATGATCATATTCTAAAATCGGGAGTCCTGAGACCACGCGATCAGTTCGTATGAGTTACACTGGTCCCGTACGAGTTATTTGTGCCTCTCACGGGGCCATTGGGTGTTGTTTTGGGGTTTTGCCCTCTAACGACATGTTTTGAAGCTTAAGTATATACATTTTCAAATTATCTTTATATTGTCAAACTGGGACTCCCATGACCACACATTCAATTTTTTCATCCCGTGAAAATGCGATCAGTTCATGCGAGTTACACCAGTCTAGTTCGAGTTGTTTGGGGGGTGTTTTGGGTTTTCATCCTTATACGACATGTGTTTAAATAAGTCTAGATACTTTAAAATTATCATCATATTTGCAAATTAAGAGTCTGGTGAGCATGCGATAAGTACTTGCTAGTTACATTGGTCCCGTTCGAGGTGTTCGTGCCTTTCACGAGGCCATTTAGGGGTGGCTTTGGGTTTTCATCCTCTAACAGCATGTCTTGAAGCCTAAGTCTATATACTTTCAAATTATCATCATATTCCCAAATTGGTGGTCCCGTGACCACGAGTTTAGTTCATACCAATTACATTGGTCCCATATGAGGGGTTCGCGCCTCACGGGGACGTATGGGTGGTGTTTGGGGTTTTCCACTCTAACGGAATGTGTAGTATCCTAAGTCTAGATATTTTCAAATAATGATCATATTCTCAAATTGAGAGTCCCGTGACCACGCAGTCAGTTCCTACTAGTTATGTTTGGACCGTACGTGGTGCTCGAGCCTATCGCAGAACTGTTTGGGTGTGTTTTGGGTTTTCACACTCTAACGACATGTTTTTAAGCATAAGTCTATATATTTTTAAATTGTTATCATATTCTCAAACCTGGTTTCCTTTGACCACATGGTCAGTTCCTATGGGTTACATTGGTCCGTTGTGAGGTGTTCAGGCCTGACACGGGGCTGTTTGGGGGGTGTTTTAGTTTTTCATCTTCTAATTGCATATTTAGAAGCCTATGTGTAACAATTTTCAAATTATCATCATATTCTCAAACTAGGAGTCTTGTGGCCACACATTTTGTTCCTACTAGTTACATTGGTACGGATCGTGATGTTTGTGTTTCTCACGGTGCCATTTGGGGTGTCTTTTGGGTTTTCACCGTAAACCATCATGTGTTGAAGCCTAAGTCTTGATATTTTCAAATTATCGTCATATTCTCAAATCGGTAATCACATGTCCATGCCATCAGTTTTTGCTATTTACATTGGTCCCATGCGAGGAGTTCATGCATCTCACTAGCCATTTGGGTGGTGTTTTTGGTTTTCAACCTCTAAAGATGTGATTTTAATCCTAAGTCTAATTATATTTCAATTATTGGTTTATTCTCATATGGGGGTTCCCATGACCATGCGGTCAGTTCCTATCAGTTACATTGGTCCCGTGTGAGGTGTTCGTTTCTCTCAGGGGTCCGTATTGAGGTTGTTTTGTGGTTTTCCCCTCTAACAACATGTGTTGAAGCCTAATTCTAGATCTTTTAAAATATTCATCCTATTATCAAATCGGGAGGCCCTTGACCACGCGGTCAGTTCCTTCTAGTTACATTCGGCAGTGCGTGGTGTTCGCACCTCTCACAGGGCCATTTAGGGGTGTTTTCGGTTCCCGGCCTCTAAGGATGTGTTTTTAAACCTAAGTCTAGATATTTTTAAATTATTGTCATATTCTCAAACCAAATTTACCATGACCACGCGGTTAGTTTCTACGACTTATATTTGTCTCGTGCTAGGTGTTCATGCTTATCACGAGGCACTTTGGGGGGTGTTTTTTTGTTTTCTCCCTCTAACTGCATATTTAGAAGTCTGTGTAAAAATATTTTTAAATTATAATCATATTCTCAAAATGGGAGTCCTGTGGACACTCATTTAGTTCTTGCTAATTATATTGGTCCTAAGCATGGTGTTAGTGCTTATCATGGTACCATTTTGGGTGTGTTATGAGTTTTCACCCTCTAACGTCATGTGTTGAAGCCTACATCTATACATTTTCAAATTATCATCATATTCTCAAATAGGGTGTCCCTTGACAACCTAATCAGTTTTTGATATTTACATTGGTCCCATTTGAGGTGTCCATCCATCTCACGGGCTGTTTAAGTGGTGTTTTGGGCTTTCAACCTCTAAAGACATGTTTTTAATCCTAAGTTTATATATTTTATAATTATTTGCATATTCTCATATCGGGGTTCCCATGACCATGCTGGCAGTTCCTACGAGTTACATTGGTCCCGTGTGAGGTGTTCATGCCTCTCAAGAGGCCGTATGGGGGGTGTTTTGGAAATTTTCCCTCTAACGAATGTGTTGAAGCCTAAGTGTAGATATTTTCATTTAGTCATCATATTCGAAAGTCAGGAATCCCGTGACCATGCGGTCAGTTCCTGCTAGTTACATTGGGCTAGTGCATGGTGTTCACGCCTTTCACAGGGCCGTTTGGGGATGTTTTGGGTTTCCACCCTCTAAGGACATGATTTTAAGCCTAATTCTCGACATTTTCAAATTATTGTCATATTCTCAAACCAAGGTTCCGATGATCATGCGATCAGTTCCAACGAGTTACATTGGTCCCGTGTGAGTTGTTCATGCCTATCACGGGGTCCTTTGGAGGGTGTTTGGGGTTTTCGTCCTCTAACCGCATATTTAGAAGCCTGTGTGTAAATATTTTCAAATTATAATCATGTTCTCAAATTGGTAGTCATGTGGACACTCATTCAATTCCTGGTAGTTACATTGGTCCTGAGCGTGGTGTTTTCGCTTCTCAAAGTGCCATTTGGGGTGTGTTTATAGTTTTCACCCTCTAATGTCATGTGTTGAAGTGTAAGTCTAGTTATTTTAAAATTATCATCATATTCTTAAATTGGTAGTCCCATGACCACGTAATCAGTTTTTGCAATTTACATTGGTCCCATGCGAGGTGTTCGTGCATCTCAAAGGCCGTTTGAGTGGTGTTTTGTGTTTTCAACCTCTAAAGACAAGTTTTTAATCCTAACTCTAGATATTTTCTAATTATTGCATGTTCTCATACCGGGGTTCCCATGACCATGCGATCAGTTCCTATGAGTTACATTGGTCCTGTGTCAGGTGTTCGTGCCTCTTAAGGGGCCATATGAAGGGTGTTTTGTGGTTTTTGCCTCTAGCGACATGTGTTGAAGCCAAATTCTAGATATTTGCAAATAGTCATCATATTATCAAATTAGAAATATGTTGACCATGCGGTCAGTTCCTGTTAGTTACATTGGGCTACTGCGTGGTCTTCATGCCTCTCACGGGGCTGTTTGGGGGTGTTTTGGGTTTCCACCGTCTAAGCACATATTTTTAAGCCCAAGTCTAGATAATTTCAAATTATGGTCATATTCTCAAACCAATGTTCGCGTGACCTTATGGTCAGTTCCTACTAGTTACATTGGTCCCGTGCGAGGTGTTCATGCCCATGACGGGGACCTTTGGCTAGTGTTTTTGGCTTTATCCCTCTAACTTCATATTTAGAAGCCTATGTGTAAACATTTACAAATTTTAATCATATTCTGAAACTGGGAGTCCTGTAGACCCTCATTCAGTACCTTCTAGTTACATTGGTCCCGAGTGTGGTGTTTTGAGGTTTCCCCCTCTAACGCCATGTGTTGAAGCCTAAGTCTAGATATTTTCAAATTATCATCATATTCTCAAATCGGGAGTCCTCTGACAACATAATCAGTTTTTACTAATGTCATTGGTCCCATGCGAGGTGTTTGTGCATCTCACGGACCGTTTGACTTGTGTTTTGGGTTTTCAACCTTTAAAGACACATTTTTAATCCTAAGTCTATATAGTTTCTAATTATCTTAATATTCTCATATCGGGGTTCCTATGACCATGCGGTTAGTTCCTTCGAGCTACATTGGTCTCGTGTGAGGTGTACGTGCCTCTCAAGGGGACATATGGGGGGTGTTTTGGGGTTTTCCCCTCTAACTACATGTGTTGAAGCCTAAGTATAAATATTTTCAAATACACATCATATTCTCAAGTCGGGAGTCTCGTGACTGCACTATCAGTTCGTGCTAGTTACATTGGGCCATTCCGTGGTTATCGCGCATCTCATAGGGCCTGTTTGGGGGTGTTTTGGGTTTCCAACCTCTAAGGACATGTTTTTAACCCTAAGTCTATATATTTTCAAATTATTGTCATATTCAAAAACCAAGGTTCCTTTGACCACGTGGTCAATTCCTATGAGTTAGATTGGTCTCATGCAAGATGTTCATGCCTATCACCAGTCCTTTTGAGGGGTGTTGTGGGTTTTCACCCTCTAACCGCATATTTAGAAGCCGATGTGTAAATATTTTCAAATTATAATCATATCGTCAAACTGGGAGTCTTGTGGACACTCATTCAGTTCTTGCCAGTTATATTGGTCCCCAGTGTGGTGTTTTTTCTTCTCACAGTGCCATTTGGGGTTTGTTTTGGGATTTCACCCTCTAACGTCATGTGTTGAAGACTATGTCTAGATATTTTCAAATTACCATAATATTCTCAAATCGAGACATCCGTGACCATGCGGTAACTTTTTGCTATTTACATTGCTCTCGTGCGAGGTGTTAGCGCATCTCACGGGCCGTTTGAGGGGTGTTTTTGGTTTTCAACCTCTAACGATTTCTTTCTAATCCTAAGTCTAGATATTTTCACATTATTATAATATTCTCAAATCGGGGTTTCTGTGACCACGTGATCAGTTCCTACGAGTTGCATTGTCCCGTGCGTGATATTCGTGCGACTCGTGCGGCCCTTTGGTGGCTGTTTAAGGTTTATACCTTTAAACGACATGTTTTGAAGCCTAAGTTTAGATATTTTAAAATTATCTCCTTCTTCTCAAATTGGTTTTCCCTTGACGACGCGGTCAGTTCGTGTGCGTTATATTGGTCCCGTGCAAGGTGTTCGCGCCTCTCACTAGGGAGAGGGTTTGGGTTTTTTCCCTCTAACAACTTGTTTTTAACACCAAGTATAGATATTTTGAAATTATGGTCATATTATCAAACTGGTAGTCCCGTGACCACACATTATGTTCCTCCTAATTACATTGGTCCCATGCAAGGTGTCCATGGCTCACGCATGGCCATTTTGGGGGTGTTTTGGTTTGGGTTTTCACCCTCTAACTACATGTTTTTAAGCCTAAGTGTATATTGTCAATTTATTGTCATATCCTAAAATTTGGGTTCCAATGACCACACGGTCTGTTTCTACGAGTTACATTGGTCCCGTTAAAGGTGTTCTTGCCTATCACCATTTGGGCGGTGTTTTTGCTTTTTTCCCTTTAACGACATATTTAGAAGCCTACGCGTAGATATTTTCAAATTATTATCATATTCTCAAACTAGTAGTACTATGACCACCCATTCAGAACATGCTAGTTGCATTGGTCCCAGGCGAGGTATTTGTGCCTCTTATAGTGTTGTTTGGGGGGTGTTTTGCGTTTTCAACCTCTAATGCCGTGTTTTTATGCCTAAGTGTAGATATTTTTTAATTATCATCATATTATCGACCTGGGATTTTTGACCATGCATTCAGTTTCTACGAGATACAGTTGTCACGTGCCAGGTGTTCACGCCTTCCAATGGACCGTTTAGGGATGTTTTGGGTTTTCACCGTCTAATGGCATATTTTAAGCCTATGTTTAGATATTTTCAAATTATGGTCATATTCTCAAATGGATAGTCCGATGATCATGAGGTCAGTTCGTTCTAGTTACATTGATCCCATGTGAGGTGTTCGTGCCCCTCATAGGGCCGTTTGAGGGGTGTTTATGGTTTTCGACCTCTAACACCATGTTTTTAAACCTAAGTCTAGATATTTTTTTAATTATCACCATATTCTCAAATCGGGGTTCACGTGACCATGCGGTCAGTTTACACGAGTTACATTGGTCCCGTACAAGGTGTTCATGCCTCCCATGGGGCCGTTTAGGGGGTGTTTTAGGTTTTCACCCTCTAATGGCAAGTTTTAAGTGTATGTCTATAGATTTTCAAATTATGGTCATATTTTCAAATTAGGACTCCCGTGTCAACGTGGTCGGTTACTATGAGTTACGTTGATCCAGTGTGAGGTGTTTGTGCCTCTCACAGGGTCATTTGGGGGGTGTTTTGGGTTTCACCCTCTAACGGCATTTTTTAATCCTAAGTCTACATAATCTCAAATTATCGTCGTATTCTTAAAATGGGTATCCCGTCACCACGCGGTCAGTTCCTATAAGTTAAATTGGTCCTATGCAAGGTGTCCGTGCTTCTCCCAGGGACGTTTGGTTATATTTTTTATCTTCCCCCTCTAACAACATGTTTTAAATACTAAGTCAAGATATTTTCAAATTACGGACATATTCGCTAAGCTAGGAGTCTTGTGACCACGCGGTCAGTTCCTACAAGTTACATTGGTCCCGAGCGAGGTGTTCGTGCCTCTTACGGGGATGTTTGGGGGGTACTTTGTATTTTTATACTCTAACTACATCTTTTTAAGATGAAGTCTATATATTTACAAACTATCCTCATATTCTCAAAATGGGAGTCATGTGACCACGCGGTTAGTTCCTACGTGTTGCAATGGTCCCGTGCACGATATTTGTGCCTCTCACGGGAAATTTTGGGAAGTTTTGGTTTTTATTCCTCTAATGACATGTTTTGAAGCCATAGTCTAGATATTTTTAAAATATCATCATATCCTCAAACCGAAGTCTCATGACCATGTGGTAAGTTACTTCTAGTTACATTGGTCCCATGTGAGATGTTAGTGCCTCTCACAGGGCTGTTTAGGTGGTGTTTAGGTTTTCAACCTCTAAAGACATGTTTTTAAGCCTAAGTCAATATATTTTCTAATTATTGTCATACTCTCAAACCGTGGTTCCCGTGACCATGCGATCAGTTCCGACGAGTTACATTGGTTCCATGTGAGGTGTTCGTGCCTCCCATGGGGCTGTTTAGGTGTTATTTTGGGTTTTCACCCACTAACGACATGTTTTAAGTGTATATCTATATATTTTCAAATTATGGTCATATTCTCAAATTATCAGTCTTGTGCCCACGTGTTCAGCTACTATGAGTTACATCGGTCCTTTACAAGGTGTTTATGCATCTCACGTGGCCGTTTGGGGGAGTCACCCTCTAACGGCATGATTTTTAGCCTAGGCGTAAATATTTTCAAATTATCATCATATTCTTACGATTTACATTGGACACATGCGAGGTGTTCGTGCTTCTCCTAGGGCCGAGTGGTGGTATTTTTTATTTTTTCCTGCTAACGATATGTTTTGAAGCCCAAGTCAAGATATTTTCAAATTATCTACATATTCACAAATTGGGATTCCCGTGGCCACGTGGTCAGTTACTATTTGTTACATTTATCCCGTGTGAGGTGTTCGTGCCTTTCACAGAGCCGTTTGGGGGGTGATTTTGGTTTTCACTTTCTTTTGGCATGTTTTTAAGCCTAAGTCTAGATATTTTCAAACTATCTTCATATTCTAAAATTAGGGTTCTCGTGACCAAGCAGTCATTTCCTACGAGTTACATTGGCCCTGTGCGAGGTGTTCGTGCGTCTCATGGGTTATTTAGGGGTAGTTTTCAGTTTTTGTCCTCTAACGACATGTTTTTAAGCTCGAGCCTAGATATTTTCAAATTATGTTCATATTCCAAAATCAGGAGTCCCGTTACCACCCAGTCAGTTCCTAAGAGTTACATTGGTCCTATACGAGGTGTTCGTGCCCTTCACAGGTCCATTTAGGGGGTGATTTAGTCTTTCACCCTCTAATGGCATGTTTTCTTAGCCTAGGTCTAGATATTCCCAAATTATCATCTGATTCTCATAATGGAGATCCCGTGAACACAAGATTAGTTATTACGAGTTACATTGGTCCCTTGCGTGGTGTCCGTGGTTCTCCCCGGGCAGTTTGGTGGTGTTTTTGATTTTCTCCTGCTAACACCACATTTTGAAGCCTAAGTTTAGATATTTCAAAATTATTATCATATTCTCAAATCGGGGTTCCCCTGATCACGCGGTCATTTCCTACAAGTTACATTGGTCCCACACCTCTAACGGGGTCGTCTGGGGGGGGTGCTTTGGATTTTCATCCACTAACGACATCATTTTAAACCTATGTATATATATTATCAAATTATCATCATATTCTCAAAATGGGGATCTCGTGAGCACGCGATCAGTTCCTACGAGTTACATTGGTTTCGTGTGAGGTGTTCGTTCTTTTCCCGGCATCCTTTGGTTCTATTTTTTATTTTCAGCCTCTAACGACATGTTTTGAATCCTAAGTCTAAATATTTTCAAATAACCTTCATATTCATAAACTGTGAGTCCCATGACAAACGATCAGTTCCTACTAGTTACATTGGTCCTGCACGAGGTGTTAGTGCCTCTCATTGGGCCGTTTGGTGGATGTTTTGGGTTTTCACCCTCTATCTTCTTGTTTTTAAGCCCAAGTCTAGATATTTTCAAAATTATGTTCATATTCTGAAACTGGGAGTCATGTGACTACATGGTCATTTCCTACAATTTTTAATGGTGTCATGAGCAATATTCGTGCCTTTCACGGGGCCGTTGGGCAGTGTTTTGGGTTTTTGCCCCCTAATGACATGTTTTGAAGCCTAAGTTTAGATATTTTAAAGTTATCTTCATACTTTCAAACTGGGAGTCCCATGACCATGCATTCAGTTCTTGCATCTCGTGACCACGCGATAAACTCCTTCCAGTTACATTGGTCCACTAAGAGGTTTTTGTGCCTCTCTCGGGGCCGTTTGGTGGGTGTTTTTGGTTTTCGCCCTCTAGTGGCATGTTTTTAAGTTAAATTCTAGTTATTTTCAACTCACCATCATATTATCAAACTAGGGGTCTCGTGACCATTCAGTTTGTTCCTATGAGTTGTATTAGTACCATGCGAGGTGTTCGAGCCTCTCAAGGGGCCATTTGGAGGTGTTTTGAGGTTTTGCCCTCTAACGGCTTATTTTGAAACCTAAGTCTCGATACCTTCAATTCATAATAATATTCTCAAATCGAGAGTTCTGTGACCACGCATTAAGTTACTACTAGTTAGATTGGTCCCGTGCGAGAAGATCGTGCCTCTCGTGGGGTTGATTTGTGGGTATCTTGTTTTTTCACCCGCTAACATCATGTTTTGAATCCCATGTCCAGATATTTCAAAATTATCATCTTATTCTCAAACAAGGAGTCCCGTGATGACGTAGTCTATTCATACAAGTTACATTGGCCCCATACGTGGAGTTCGTACTCTCACAGGGCCTTTTGGGGATGTTATGTGTTTTCACCGGATAATGGCATCTTTTTAGTCCTAAGTCTAGATATTGTCAAATTATCGTATGTTCTCAAACCCACGCGCACAGTTCTTGCTTCTTACATTTGTCCTGTGAGAGATGTTTTTGCCTCTCGCAAGGCCGTTTGGATGGTGTTTTGGATTTTCACCATCTAAAGACATGTTTTTTAACCTAAGTCTAGATATTTACTAATTATCAGAATATTCTCAAACCGAGGTCTCCAAATTCCTACGAGTTACATTGGTCCCGTGCGAGGTGTTCGTGCCTCTCATGGGGCTGTTTGAGTCGTCTTTTGGATTTTTTTCCCTCTAACGAAATGCTTGGAAGACTAAGTCTAGATTTTTTCAAATTATTATCACATTCTCAATCTAGGGGCGCCATGATCACGCAGTTTGTTCCAATAAGTTACATTGGTCCCATGCGAGGTGTTCATGCCTCTCACGAGGCCGTTTGGGGGGTGGTTTGGGTTTTCTCCATCAAATGTCATGTGTTGAAGCCTAAGTCAAGATAAATTAAAATTATCATCATATTCTCAAATTGGGAGTCCCGTGACCACGTGGTCGATGCCTACTAGTTACACTAGTCCCGTGCGAGTGTATGTGCCACTCACGGGGCAATTTGGGAGGTGTTTTAGGTTTTTCCACTCCTGACCATGTCTTGAAGCCTAAGTCTAGATATTTCAAATTATCATCATATTTTCAAAATCGGACTCCAATGACTATGCGGTCAGTTTTTACAAGATACATTAGTCTCGTGCGAGCTGTTCGTGCTTCTCACCGGAGCATTTGGGTTGTGGTTTCCGTTTTCACCCTCTAACATCAAGTTTTTAAGACCAAGTCTAGATATTTTCAAACTAATATCGTATAATCAAACTCAGGGTACCTTGACCACGCGATCAGTTCCTACGAATTACATTAGTCCTATTTGAGGTGTTCGTGCCTCTCACGGGCCGTTTGGGAAGTGTTTTTTGGCTTTGCATCCTCTAAAGGTATTTTTCAAGCCTAAGTCTAAATATTTTCAAATTGTCACCATGTTCTCAAATCAGGGGACCCGTGACCTCGCGATCAGTTCCTAAGCGTTATATTGGTCCCGTGTGAGGTGTTTGTGCCACCCAAGGGGCCATTTGGGGGGTGTTTTATGTATTTTCCCTCTAATTTCTTATTTTTAATCCTAAGTCTAGATAATTTCAAAATATCATCATATCCTCAAACTAGAGGTCCCATGAACACGTGGTCAGTTCCTACGAGTTACATTTGTCCCGTTCGAGGTGCTAGTGCCCCTTATGAGGCAGTTTATGGCGTGTTTTGGGTTTTTGTCCATTAATATAATATTACAAATTTATCATCATATTCTCAAATCGGGAGTCCCATGGACACATATTCAGTTCTTGCTAGTTTCATTCGTCCCGAGTTAGGTGTTAAAGCATCTGACGAGGTAATTTGGGTGATATTTTGAGTTTTTTCCCTCTAATAGCATGTTTTTAATCCCAATTCTAGATATTTTCAAATTACCATCATATTTTAAAACATAGAGTCCCGTGGCCGCACTGTCAATTCCTGCAAGTTACATTGGTCACGTGCGAGGTGATCGTGCCTCTCAAGGAAATTTTGGGTGGTGATTTTTATTTTCATCCTCTAAGAACATGTTTTGAAGCTAAAGTGTAGATATTTTTAAATTATTGTATGATTATAAAATCGGTAGTCCTATGAAAACGCAATTAGTTCCTGTTAGTTACATTGATCGTGTGTGAGGCCTTCGTTGTCTCACGGGGTCTTTTGGGTAGTGTTTTGGGTTTTCACTGGATAACGACATGTTGTTAAGCCAAAGTCTATATATTTTCATATTATCATCATATTCTCAAATCGTGAGTCCATTGATCATGCGATTAATTCCTATGAGTTACATTTGTCCGATACGAGGTGTTCGTGCATCTCACACGGACATTTCGGGGGTGCTTTTGGTTTTCACTATCTAAGGGTGTTTTTTTTGCCTAAGTTTAAATATTTAAAAAATTTCATCCTATTCTAAAATCGGGTGTCCCATGACCACACATTTAGTTCTTGCTAATTATATTGGTCCGGAGCAAGGTGTTTGTGCTTCTCATGGGGACGTTTGGTTGCCTTTTGGATTTTCACCCTCTAACATGATGTTCTGAAGCCTAAGTCTATATGTTTTCAAATTATCATCATATTCTCAAAATGGGAGTCCATTGACAACGCGATCAGTTCCTACTAGTTACATTGGTCCTTCACGAGGTATTCGTACCTCTCATGGGACCATTTGGGGGGTGCTTTGGTTTTTCACCCTCTAATGGAAAGTTGTTAACCCTAGTTGTAGACATTATCAAATTATAGTCATATTCTCAAACCGGGGGTCCCATGACAATGCGATTAGTTCTTGCGAGTTGCATTAGCCTCGAGCGAGGTGTTCGTGCCTCTCACAGAGCCATTTTTTTTTCTCCCTCTAATGACATGTTATTAAGCCTAAGTCTAGATATTTTAAAATTATTGTCATATTCTCAAATAAGGAGTCCTGTGATGAGGGGATTAGTTCCTACGAGTTATATTGGTCCCATGCGTGATGTTCGTGCCACTCACCAGGCTGTGTTTTTTTTTTTTTTGGGGGGGGGGGGGGGGGAGGTGCCCTCTAACGGCATGTTTTAAATTCTAAGTTTATATATTATAAATTATCTTCAAATTTTCAAACCGAGGTTACCATGACAACGCGATCAGTTCCTCCAAGCAACATTTGTCCTTTGCGAGGTGTTCATGCCTCTCATGGGGATTTTTGGTATGGGGTTTGGGTTTTTTCCCTCTAACAACATGCTTTGAAGACCAAGTTTATATATTTTTAAATTATTTTCATATTATGACATCGAAATCCCCGTGACCACACATTCAGTTCCTGGTCGTTATATTGGTCCCAAGCAAGGTGTTTGCGCTTCTCACGGGGCCGTTTGGGGGTGTTTTGGGTTTTTTCCCTCTAACGACAGGTGTTGAAGCCTAAGTCTAGATATTTTTAAATAATCATCACATTATCAAATTGGGAGTCTCGTGACCATGCAGTCAATTCCTTTTAGTTACTTTTGTCTGGTGTGGGGGGTCCGTGCCTCTCACAAGGCCGTTTGAGGGGTGTTTTGGGTTTTCACCCTCTAACGACATGTCTTAATCCTAAGTATAGATATTTTAAAATTATTGTAATATTATCAAATCGGGGTTCCCTTGAGCACACGGTTAGTTCTTACAAGTTACATTGGTCCCGTGCAAGGTGTTTGTGCCTATCACGAGGCCATTTGTGGGGTGTTTTGGGTTTTCTCCCTCTAACGGCATATTTAGAATCATAAGTGTAGATATTTTAAAATTATCATCATATTCTCAAACTAGGAGTCCAGTGACCACTCATTCAGCTCATACTAGTTGCATTAGTCTTAGGAGAGGTGTTTCTGCCTCTCGTAGGGCCGTTTGGGGGTGTTTTGGGTTTTTTACCTCTAGCGACTTGTTTTTAAGCCCAACTACAGATATTTTATAATTATCATCATACTCTCAAACTAGGATTTTCGTGACCATGCAATCAATTCCTACGAGTTACATTGGTCCCGTCCGAGGTGTTCGGGCCACCAAGAGGCCATTTAGGGGGCGTTGGGTTTTCACCCTCTAACGACATGTTTTAAGCCTAAGTCTAGATATTTTTAAATTATGGTCTTATTCTCAAATCGAGAGTCCCTTAACCACGCAATGAGTGCCTAAGAGATATGTTGGTCCTATTCGAGGTGTCCGTACCTCTCAAGAGATCATTTGGGGGGGTTTGTGTTTTCACCCTCTAATGGCATGTTTTTAGCGTAAGTCTAAACATTCTTCAATTATCATCATATTCTGAAAACGGGGATCTCGTGACGACACGATTAGTTCTTACGGGTAGCATTGGTCCCATTTGAGGTGTTTGTGCTTCTCCTAGGGCAATTTGGTTATGGTTCAGAGTTTTTGCACTCAATGGCATGTTTTGAAGCCTAAGTCTAAATATTTTCAAATTATCATCATATTCTCAAATCGAGGGTCTCCTGACCATACGATCAGTTCTTGCTAGTTACAATGGTCTCGTAAGAGGTATCCATGCCTCTCACAAGGCCATTTGGAGGGTGCATTGGGTTTTCATGATGTAATGTCATTTTATGAAGAATAAGTCTATATATTTTCAAATTATCTTCAAATTCTCAAATCGGGGTTCTTGTGACCACGCGGTTAATTCTTTCGAGCTACATTGGTCTCGTGCGAGGGGTTCGTGCCTATCACGGGACTATTTGTGGGGGTGTTTCATAGTTTCTCCTTCTAAAGGCATATTAAGAAGACTAAGTGTGGATATTTTGAAATTATGATCATATTCTCAAACCTTGAGTCCCGTGACCACGCATTCAGTTCCTCCTAGTAAAATGGTCCCGGGCAAGGTGTTTGTGTTTCTCAGGAGGCTATTTGGGCGGTGTTCTGGGTTTTCACCCTCTAACAAAATGTGTTGATGCCTATGTGTATATTTTAAAATTATCATCATATTCTCAAACTTGAAGTCCCGTTACCACGCGATCAGTCCCTTTTAGTTACATTGCTCCCATGTGAGGTGTCCATGCCTCTCGCAAGCCGTTTAGGGCATATTTTGGGTTTTCAACCACTAACCACATGTTTTTAAGTCTAAGTCGAGATATTTTCTAACTATCGTCATATTCTCAAACCTGGGATTCGGTGACATGTGGTCAGTTCCTAAAAGTTACATTGGTTCCGTACGAGGTGTTTGTGCCTCACATGGGTCCGTTTAGGGGTTGTTTTGCGTTTTCACCCGCCAACGATATGTTTTACGCATGGCTGGATATTTTAAAACTATGGTCATATTCTCAACTCAGGAGTCCTATGACCACGCGATTAGTTCCTAAGAGTTACATTGGTCCTCTACAAGGTATCTATGCCTCTCATAGGGCTGTTTGGGGATTTTTTTTGGTCTATCACCCTTTAACGGCATGATTTTTTATCCTAACCACGCGATCAGTTCCTATGAGTTACATTAGACCCGTACGAGGTGTTCGTGCTTCTCCCATGGCCTTTTAGTTGTGTTTTTTTATTTTCGCGCTCTAACAACTTGTTTGGAAGCCTAAGTCTGGATATTTTCAAATTATTTTAACATTCCCATATTGGAAGTCCCGTGACAATGTGGTCAGTTCCTATAAGTAACATTGGTCTCGTGCGAGATGTCCGTCTCTTTCAAGGGGATGTTTGGGGGACTTTGGGGTTTTTGCCCTATAACATCATGATTTTAAGCCTAAGTCTAGATATTTTCAAATTATGTTCATATTCTCCTTCTATATATCTCCAATTAATGTCTTGTTCGCAAAACCCTTGAGCTTTAAAAAATCAAAAAATAATTAAGGTATAAGTAGTTGCCCAAAAGGTGTTCGTTTCACTCATGATGTCATGTGGGTACTGATGGGGGTGTCTGCCCCCCCCCCCCCCCCCCCTCCGACACATTTTCAAGCCTAAGTATGTCTTTTTAAGAAGTTTGTTGTATTTCATACACACACCATGCTATTATAGAAAAACATTACACTAGTTTTGAAATTTTCCCAAGGTTCCAATGCCATTTTGAAGATGGCGAATCCCGAATATGTGGTGGAGTACAAATCCAGTAATGACGACGCCTTGGACACCTCTTGACTAATTGTTCATAATCAATAACTAACTTTGAAGATCTTAAACTTCCTGGACTCCTGGAATAATAAATTTAAGTCCCACCATTTCAAAACTCTACAGGTCGTTGACGATAATTTTAAGTGGTTCAGGACTGTATCCAGACAATTACAGGACAACAACTTCTCTAGAATAATTAAACCAATCACTGATAAAAAAAATTATTTGTCCATTTGAGTATCGGCGTATCTTGGATTTTTGACAGAAACTCGTGTAACTGTATGGACAAATTATTTCCATACAGTTCCCACTATGTCTATCTAGGAAATAATTTGTCCATACGTCCATAAGAGTATCAGAAAAAAATTCCAATGTACATCGATACTTGTATGGACAAACTATTTCCTATCAGTGATGTCCTTGATTATTTTGGAGCAGTGATTATCATGTGCTTATCCTGATATAAGCCTGAACCTTTGAAAATTTGTCCACTTTTGTAGGTTTTTGGAATGCTGGGGCGCTGAATTTATCATGCCAAGAGTTAGGGAAGTTAAAGAGTTTAAGGATCAGATATTGATCATGGACAATCAGTCGATAGGTGTACCATCTACTGAAGGCGGTCGATTCGTACTCCACCTCATATTTGGGATTTTCCATCATAGGTATGGCGTTGGAAATTTTGGAAAGCATCAAATCTTGAGTAGTGTTGTCATGATTATCATGGTGTGTTTGTGAAATACAACAAAATTAAAAAAATAGGCACACTTAATCTTGAAAGCATGCGGTGGAATGGGGTGGAGGAACCCCCAGTGGAACCCAAATAGCACCGTGAGGGGAACGAACACCTCGTGCATAACTATTTAGATCTTAAGATTTTTGAAACTTTTTAGAGCTCAAGATTTTTGTGAACGGGGACATTAATCAGAGAGAGATAGGGGGAGAAATTGGGATGCCCACGTGCTAAGACAACCAATAATTATCCAACATATTATCGAACAATGAACCCAATAATTATCTCGTACTCCTTCAAATTATATCATAGTCTAACTAACATACTTTCCAATAATAAGACAACAACCAATTACCATCCAACAATAAAACCAAACAAAACCAATCATTATTTCGTACTCCTTGTATTATCTGAAAGACTTAAATGACAAAGCATATCAATTGACCAACGATTTCAGTTAAAGTAAATAGTACCTAGTTCCTGCCATCCAAGAAGGCCATTAAATAAAAGATTATTAATATGTGATTAGACCAAATTGATCTTGGATCCCCCACTCTATTCTTTTACTAGTACATTTGTTGATTAGTTTCTTCGATACAATCTTCATGAATTAAATCTAATTTAACAAAACGTTCGACTGAACATAACATATTATCGAAAGTCAACTTACATGAATCATATTAAACATTCATAAAAGTAACTAAACATCCATATAGAAATGTAAGGTGCTAATACAACATTAATATCATAATAGGATACAAAAAATATTGACAAGGATAAAATAATATTTTGATACTCAATTTTCCCTTAAATCAATTAAAAGATTCCTCGAATTAGGGTTGTCATTAAGAACTGACTAGAACTATTTTATAGAATTTAATGCATCTACTTGGTTAGTAATACCCTTTATTGCATGAACAATAATAAACAAATTGTCGCCGTTTATGTACTTTGAGTACAATACCTTCTTCATATTTTGAAAGGTACTAATAAAAGGCTCATTGACTATCTGAACCTTAATCTTCAGTTTTTATAAATTTACCATAATAAATTTGGAGTCAGGGTAAACTTTGCAAGCATTCATTATATCCTCTTACTTTACCCAATCACAATAGAATATCCCATAATAGGTTAGCATTGTATTCTTTACATTTTTATCACTTTTTCTAGTGAAGCAGGTCGTCAAGGAAAAAATTGATATTCCATTTTTTGCATCAAAATCTTTTCCTTATATGGATATGAAATGAAATCAAAACCATTGGTGTGGAATTTCTTAAACTCTTTTGCATGAAAACTAGGACCTTTTTCTAGGCATGCAAGTATGAAATAGACATCACCTCTATTTAAAAGTTGATTTTATTAATGAAATTGTATTAGGGCATGTTTTTATAGCACATGAATAAATAACCTCACACATAAGTTCTGAAAATGACCTCTTTTGGCATCCATGACCTAAAATTAGTAGTCATGTAATTTCTACTTTGAATTTGGGTAATTTCATTATCGTACGTCCTACCACTAAATTATAGAGTTTAGATCATAAAATATAAAATACATATAATCAAAAAAGAAGATTTCAATAGATCGTCACTCTCTTCATTCTTTGACTTCATCTTGCCAATCGGAGACATAATGAGTTGCTTGCTGTTATTGTAGATTTATGAGTTTCACCTCTTTAGCGTTCCTAAATGATAATTCATCCTCAAACACACCAGGTTCCCCGATCACTCGTTCTCCATGAGTATTGAACGTCCTCGCCCCTTGTTCTGGCATATGTTCCCTAGTGTATAACGATGATTCCATTGTTACATAATCTTCAGCTATTGACCCTCCAATATACCATGTATTCTTTATATAGGCTTTTAAGGTTTTCATCATGCGCTCAAAAGGATACATCCAATGATACCTAATGGGACCACATAATAAAGCTTCATTGCATAAATGCATAAGAAAGTGGATGCTGATATTGAAGAACGGCGAAGGAAAATATTTTTCTAATACACAAACGGCCTGGCTAAAATTGATTACGTAGTAATATGCACTATTTTTACAACTTTTACCCAAAGAAGGGTAAAACACAAACTCATTTGCATAATTTCTTGAAGAAGATCTTTGTGTTCATAAAAGCGATGTCAAAATTAATTGGATGATTATGTGTCAATCGTGATACTTGCATTTTTTCACGTCATTTTCTTAGTAGCTTACCACCCTATGAAAATTACCTGAATAACCGATTGGAGTCTTAAAGTTGAACAACGTGACTAAGAGGATATTATTCTCACTAGTAGTCAAAGTGAAAGTGAAAGCAACCGAGTGGGTAGAAATTCTTCCTATTGTATGATCGTTTTCTTCCACATTTTCTTCTTTATTTTCATATTATATACATCTCAATGGGACCTTTCTCCAACTTTTGAATGAAATCCACCCAGACATTTTCATATCATATGTTATGAAACATTATTCTCTATGTGCATCACATCAATTACATGCCTTACACGATGATTATTCTGATGCGACAAATCAAAAATAATAATCGCTTGGACAACGACTTCGCTTTACTAGAGTCATTCGGATCCCCCTAGCCTTATGCTTCAGGATTACAAACTTCGGGTCTTTGCCTACGTACCTATTCTCCACAGTCGCAGTCACTACCTTCTCCTCGATTTTTTTTACTAGAATTTCGAAAAGGTAGAGTTCTGCACTCGTGACCGACAGGAAAAAAGTTATACTTGTCCTTCCTAAAAGGGTGATTGGTCGACCAAAATATATGATGATCCGTGTAACTCGTCTTACTACTACGTTCTAGCCAACAAGCTTCAGTTTCCTCCCCATATATGAAACATTCATAATAACCATGAACAGTACAATTAGATAAGGCCCCATAGGCACGAAGGTCGTGGATCACCCACAGCACCATGGCTTTGTGTGTGAACACTTCACCCTTACAGGAGTCGAATTTTGTCATGACTTTATCCAAAAACTCTTTAAGTTGTTCGATTAATGGTGCTAAGAATATATCCATATTATCTTTAGGACCCTTCATCCCAGGTATCAATAGAGATAGAAATGTGAACTCCTTTCTGATGCATAGTGTCAGAAGGACACTTAAACGTGCCATGAGAACATGACATTAACTTCGACTAGTAATTAAATTATTGAAAGGGCTAAATCCATTGATTAAGATTGCAATACGAATATTGCGCAGTTCATTTGTAAATTCATGGTGTTGCGCATTTATAATTTTTCAAATCAGTAAATTAATCGGATGACGCATCACATTCCCACCCACCTCACATCGAGCATACCATGTAATGGCATCAGCTATCCATGATGCAGCGAAAACCATTTTAATCGGGGCCCAGGTGGAATATACTTCAAAATATTTTGTGGGACTTGCAAGCACTTGTGATTTTTTTTATAAGTTTAACCATTCCATTCTCACAAAACACATATATAGGCTGACTGCATACTGGTTATTCATCATTTTCTTCATTCTCATTGAATTATCATACTTTCAATCATAAATGGATTTATATTTCAAATCTAAACCCTTCAAGCTCTTCATCATAGCAGGATAATTTTTAGGTAACGTGTTCTCTTTTTGGAGAATTTACTTAACCCACTTAAGAATTTCGATTACGTTGTTCCCATACAAACTAAATTTACTTTTCAAATTATGCAAACAAATAATTTCATATAATACCAAGTTCGCTTCATTGAAATCTTTATACAACGGTCTATCCACATCGACTTTCAACAATTTGTATACCCAATCTCCGGGTAGTTCAGGATCAATTTGTTCATTTACTTTGTCATAATGCGCATTATCCATATCCATAGGTTGGTGGTTTTTATGGTTGTTCAGTCCATAAGCATCATCAATTAATTCGATCAAAGGAAGATATGTTGGTGAATCACGTAATACTTCAACTCGTTGGGGTTTCGTTACGTGGCCGGGTATCGAAAATTCTTCCAAAACATATAGTATATTTTTTTCCATGGTATGTCCATATTTTATAGTTTTGACAGATTCCCTACTTTATTAAATGCAACTAAACATCTTCCAATGACTTATATTTTCCGTTCATACAACGGGTGCATGGACACGGAATCATGTCACTTTTAATTTTTTGAAAGCGTATGTATTAAATTCTTAAATTCCTTTGTCATGATAATTTTTTATTCTGTTAGTCTCTCCCATCCACTCTTTGTATTGTGACAAGTCCACGTAATAATCTTGAAATTTCAGTCCTATAATAATAGGTTAAAATATATTATTTCAACTGAAACAAAAAGAATATTCTTATGAAGTAAAAAAAAATATTATTACAACATTAACAAAACCAATATTCTTACTAGTGAAACAAAAATAATTATAACAACTGAAACAAAAAATGTTACCATAACTGAAACGAAAGAAAATATTATTAGAACTTGGCCAAGAGAAAAAATGGACAAATAATAAAAGAGATTTCGTAATTCCTTAATTCCCACACTTCCCCGCTACCAACTTGCACACGTACATCTCCGCACTCATTGTATATTTGATCGACCATTATTTGACCTTCACCTCTCTCCAAAGCTCGATCGTGTATTGGAGTTCAAAAAATTATGATAATGAGTGTGCACACGGCACTAATCCTCTTATTGCTCAAGTCCCTAAAATGCTACTATTGTCCATAGTCAACATAAGTTGTTGATGATGATCCAAGTGTCGTGACAGGCATAGGCACATGGAAGGGGCATGTTGAAAGAGTCGGTATTTGGGAGGGGAATGTTGAAGGAGTTAGAATTTAGGAGGTGGATATTGGAGGAGTTGGAATTTGGTAGGGGAATGTTGGATGAGTCGGCATTTTAGAGGGGAATGTTGTTAGGAGGTGGCACTTGGGAAGGGAAACTTGAAGAGGAAAGATAGGGGAGACCTTGAGGAGGAGGATAAGGGTAACCTAAGGAGGCATTAGGGGACTATAACCTTGAAAAATATCACAAGTTGGAGAATTTAATTCTTTAAGAATCCCCAGTTATTTTTAATCTCCAAGACATCCTCAATGGTCTTGAACCATTTTTATTCAATGGATGAGACGCGATCCTTGACCGAAGAAAGCTCATCCATGAGAGGTGCGGTGTGTTAAAATTTTATTTTTGGCATATGTGAGCTAACACCTCTAGTCCTCCCCCATTTTTTCTTTCTAAAGGTGTGGGTCAGGGCATCATTTTCAAGGTCCAAGTCATCATTAGGGCTCAAACCGAACTGACTGTTGATGGCCTCTATTGATTCCATCATCATAGCCAAGTGCCATGGGAATCTATTATATATGTTCCATTGAGTATGAACAAATATGTTGGCCTGATTTTTTTGTTTATCGTCATATGTACCATCCATTGTCCTTCTCCCCCATTCATTCTTCAAATCCTCATATGATTTGGATCCCAGTCTGAGGATATTAATTTTTTGTGCCCTTTTTTTTTGTTTTGCTCCTTTTGGACCAAAATTTTCTCCTTTTCCTCATTCTCCAAAAAATATTTAATGGCTCCAAAACATTTTCTCCTTTTCCTCATTCTCCAAATATTGAAGATCGTTCCCTCCTTCGAGAAATGTTTCTTTCTAAGGTTTCTCCTCTATGTCCTCAATGCTTAAGCATTGGGAGATGAAATTTATTCTTGGAAAAGTCGGTAAGTGATAAATTCTTATAGAGTTGATCATATATGTCGTCTTTGATGGCTTGATCAACAAGGTTCTAGTTATCTGGTCTATCGACTCCCACGTTAATTTTTTCAAGCGACAAATGTTTGGCTTTAAAGTTCAGCAAGTCATTCATAACACCCGTTAAGTTATTCCCTAGAAGGGACAACCCAACAAGCTTATTTTGGATTGATCAGGAGGCATTGAGAGCGTTGGATGGGGGTGTTGGACTAACGAGAGTGCTGGATGAGGGCGGTGGAGCACTTGGAGTTAGACTTGGTGAGGAGTGAACCATTGGTGAAGTTGTGAATTTCTCATCCATTGGTGTTGATAATTCGGGTTATGCATGAGATGGTGAACCTCGTTACAGTCTCACCTCGTCATTTGGTACAATTGGGTTGTTTCCTCTCGACATTACCTACAAAAATGAAAAAAAAACATAACTCACTTAATAATTATAATAATATGAAATTATAACTCTTTAATCATGCTTTTGTAAAAGCTAACTAGCGGTTAAGATTGAATGTGGGGGGCTTGAATCTAAGGATGGAAGATAATGACACATGGTTGAGATAGTAAGTTGGGAAATATCAGCATTTTCATGTGTCACCCCTCAACTCCAATCAGTCCCATATATCGAGATATCCCAAAAGTTTCACCAGGCAACTAAAGAACGATAAATTTAATTTATTTTTTTGTCCATGTCATTCTCAACTAAAAAAACTCAGGGGATTTAGTGTTGTTATTATGAATCCAATTTATTTTTTGTCCATGTCATTCTAAATTGAGGTCTTTTATGAGGATTACAGACACTATTGAGTGTCTTATTCACTTAAATAATTATTGGGAACTCATTTATAACTTTTTGGGTGGGATACTTAATCATGACCAACATATAGAAAAAACAATATTTTATGTTTGTATTGTCATGGATTATGTTCGGTCATAAAAATGAGTTTGAAATATAGGCCATACCAATATTGTTTGAAAGATATATTAATAACATTATTTATAATTACTAATTTTGCACGTTTTCATTACAATTTTCCACTCATAGTATTTTGGATATATTTTTATTAAAATATAACATGCTATGACTGATTTTTTTACATTAAAAATGGGAAAAATGAGTACGTCGTATGTTTTTAAACATTGTTCTAATCGGAACTCTATCATTAATTTTTAATCTAACATTATTAGGTAATAAAGATTATTTTACATTTTTATTCTTCATGTATAATGTCATTTTTTTATCTACTTGGTCCTATAATTAAATGTATTAGCAAGAAACACGTGGCTTGATGTAAGGAAAGTGTGTGAGTTATATGTAGTGAGGCTGACAGAAGTAACTTCATCAAAATGGGTGGAAAGGCTTACATTGGGTGGAAAGGATTTATGGGCGGTTCAAAATCTGAGACTTTGATAAATAAAATCCGTTGATATGGTGAAAAGAATCCCATGAATTCTTGGGAGACTAAGAGTGTAGAGATGAGAATTGGCTCATTGAAGTTCTTTCTTCAGCACATTTATTTGTATTTTTTACTTTGGATAGAAAATCCGTTGTTAATTTTTTCGCGCAGCTACAGTAAAATATAATAGATGTATTATTGATTTATAGTTCTCCAATAATAATAGATTAATATATAATTTACAAAAAATGTAATTTGATACTTTTTTTCAAAAAACAATAGAAACCATATTAAAATATTTTTTAATATAATAATTAACATTTTTTGTATATACATTATTAAACAATTTTTTATATAAAAATACACTGATAAACACAAAGAAATAAAATTTACCTTGTCATGATTTAGGGTACAAAGAAAGTGTGTGGCTCTAGGTTTCTTACCAAACGAATAATGAGTGTATTATAAGTTCACCTAAAATATTGTGCAATGTGAGATAATTACTCATGTGCTGCACGTATTATTTTATTTTGTGTTGGTGGCAACCTAGAGTTCCATGCGTACTCATAGTCAAATTGTTATCTAAAGGGAAATTCTATTGTACCCAAATTTTTGAATGAATGCTTATTTGAATTAAATGGCATCTCATAACACCCGAAAAGGCTCATGCCATAAAAAAGGACGCTTAGTTTTAATGGGCAACTGGGTATCTCGGACAAACAAAAGATAATACATTAGGGCTTTTGCTTTTTCAATCGTTGAATTTTTATGCGTTATTATTTCATTCTTTAACTTACTTTTATCTTTAAATTAAGCCTTTAAATTATTTACATTATTTGACTTTTGATTGCATTTGGACACATTTTATTATCAACATTAAAAATGTAATCTTTAACAAAAATTGTATTAAAAAAATATTCATGACGGATTTAAAATACGATACAATCTGAAAAGACAAAAAATCATTTTTTTCCAATACAAACACTAATTAACTAGTGCGCGAACACTATTTCAATAAACATCAGGTGGCACAATTTTTCTTCTTTTCGAAACAGGGACACAATATAACTAAAACACCACATGCAATTTTATTTTATATGACATGAATACGACATTTAAAAAATAAACTGACATGTTTAATACGTTTTCTTAAATTTTACCCTTAACTGTAATACCCCGTACTTTTGGCTATATTTATTTTTGGGATTAATTAATTAAATGCGTATTAATTGGAAATTAATCCGGGTTATAAATACTAACGATATGCGAGTTGGTATTTGATTATGTGCATACATGTTTTGATATATGTATTTGGTATTATAAAAGTTGTCGTGAGATTTATATACGGCATTTTAGAAATTTTGTTGAGACGTGTGGGACCGACGTGTCACGGTGTAATATTTTGATTATATAAAATGAATTTAAAATATATAAACCGTATGGTCGTTTTGAGTGCGCCAACGCGTCCGGAAGGGTCGAGATAGTCAGAAAACACTAGCGGGGGGTATAGTTTGGGTCCCGGGGTATTTTTAGGCCATACCGGCATCATAAAGGGTATTTTGGTAATTTTACATTTTGAGGAATTAAAAGTGACGAAAATTAGAGATGTAAATCTGATGTGGATTAAACCCACCAAGCCCATTAACCAAACCATATTAACCTAGAAGGCTACGTAGGTTATTAGAAGAGTTTTCAAAGTTCCCAAATCAAAACCCTAGCCACCTTAAGCCACCATTGGAGAGGAAGCTTGGAAAGAAGAAATTCTGTAGAAAAGTTCTACCAAACCTACACCAAACTCAGAGACAATCAAGGCAAGTGACTTTATTCCATTTAATTTCAGAGAATGTCTTTTCCATGTTATAAATTGAGGAATTTTAATTGTTCTTGAAAGATGAATGAAAACCCATGTAGTTTGGAGTTTAGAACTTGAAAATTTTGAAGAGAATTGCATGTAGAATGATAGGTAGATGATTTGTTTCATGATAATTGTGATTAGAAGAATTTAAAACGGATTAAATTCTGGGATTTGATGATGATATAAATCTAGGGTTCATGTTCTTGAAAAAATTGGGGAAAAGTATAAAATCTTGTGATTTAATGATGTTTAGGATGCATTAATGTATTAAAAGATGTTAGTATATGACCTTAGCATGTTGTAGTATGAATAGAGGACTTAAAACTCTGTTAGAACGAACTTTGGAGAAGGATTGAGGTGTTAAAAATGGTGAGAAACGTAACTTAGAAAATCTGGGACGAATCTGGTAGCTCGTTAGAAGCCCCTACCCAGGTCGTTCGAACGAACTCGTTCGAACGAGCTTCTAACGAGTTGACCATTCGCTGCTAACAAGAAGGGATCTCGTTTGATATCTCGTTCGAACGAGATATCATTAGAAGGTACAGTTCGTTCGAACGAACTGGAATCTCGTTCGAACAGCCTCCTTCGAACGAGACTTCTAACGAGTTGACAGAGGAATCTCGTTCGAACAGTCTCGTTCGAACGAGACTTCTAACGAGTTGACAGTTTGGTCCTTTTTGGACTGTTTTGATTTTTGGAGTCCCGTAGACTGGTTCGAGGGTAGAGTTAACATTTCTTGATGATGTAAGGATAGATTTGGGACTTTTGGGTTATTACGAGGAGTAAAATTATATACGAGAGATTTAATTCAATGAACCGTTTGGGTTGAGACGTCAGTGTCTACTACGACATGAGAATCGATTATGGCGCGTATGATGATAAACCGGAATAAAATAAGTGTACATATTATAAGCTAGTACGAGTATGAGAATAGTAATACGATTAAACTATGGTATTACTAAGATGTGTGTTTACTTAGTATTGGTATATGAATTGTGTGTATGACATACCTACCATACTTGCTATCACGGGAGGTTTGCGTTCGCTTAGGGCCCTCTAATCCTTGTGTTGCCCGGATTTAGACTGGTTACCTTGATGAACATAGGTCATAGAAAGACTTATTGGGATATTAATAAGTCCGCTGATCGTAGGAGCGTAGGTATGTGCGTGACCTATGTGATGTGACTGTGTTCGCCTCCAGTATATGTGATTTGTATTATCTGGACTATTCCTGAGAGATTCGGAATATGTGATCCTTATGTACGTGATGTACCGGGATGGATAGCAGAGTATGTGTGCACCGCAGCTTAGCTCTCGGGGTGCTTATATTGTATATTTATGAGGTGAATAATATACACTTAATTAATGAGAACCTTCATGTTATTGTTGTGAATATAATTACAATATTGTTTCGAGAAATATAGCGAGTTAACTGATAGTGATATATATATTGCATTTGAGCATCTGAGTTTATGTTAAACCCCTACTTAATTACGAGCGTTATTATGTTAAGAGAACCGAGTAATAAGGGTAGGACCTATGATAGTCTAGCTAGATATGTTGTCACGTAGCTAGTAGTCTGTATCACTCTAGATGGGTACTTACGTTAGGAGTGCACAGTTAGACGAGAGGTGAGAATATCATGTGAGTGCACGTCCTAACATGTACTTTGCATTTAATGTTTTAAATGTTTTTAAAGCACTTGCAGGTTTTTAAAATATAACTCCACGTTCGGGCTCTGACCCGTTTGCTTTTCAAATCTTTTTCTTGTAAAACCATTTTAGGTGCCCAGCCATAGGGACACCAAGCATAGGATTCTCATTCAGGTGACGAGCTGTAGCTGTTTGTGGAAGCTAGAGGGATTTGCTTATAGACGCTTCTATCTTTTGGATTCCAGAGTCACTATCTATCAGTTGTAGGGCATGTTGCCCATTTTTATTAGAGACATCTTTTACATTACAGTTTTCAGACTTTGATTTGTACTGTTTTAGCATTCGGTTATTTATTTCAGTATGGGATTGTAGTGAGGAGTTTTCCTCCAGACTTTATTTACATTATGTGATGGTTATTCGTTTTACTTCAGTATGGTGAATGGTGTTACTTATTTCTTCATTACACTTGTTGCATGTTAATCAGACTTTAATTAAAATTTAGCAACTTACTTTTTAAATACTAGGTGGTTAGTAAAATTAAAATGTTTTTGACAGTGATGCTATTAACTGAGCCAACTTGGCATTTTGAATTAATTTAATAAAGGAGTAGCTACCCGGTATTTAATTAGTCGGGGTGTCACAAGTGGTATCAGAGCATCAGGTTCTAGTGTCCTTTAGGATCTGTATGGCTATTATGTTTCCGCTAAGTTTCTTTGATATAGAGCCCTATATTTTAGGACTGTTGTACTCTTTTTGTGTATGCTTCGTTCTTCAGCTTTATTAAGTTTATAAACAGCGAACTTATAAACTTTGTTCTTATTTCAGATGCCTCCACGACGTGCACGACGAGTTCCCAGGGATGCAACGCCCGAACCCCAGCCCGCTCCAGTTCAGGGCATGATGAACGCCGCTGAGGTTGCAGCTATAGTAGTTCAAGCGGTAAATGCCTCCATTGCCGTTGTTCAGCAGGCACCACCTCAGGATTCGGTTGCCGTGTCAGTACAGGTTAATGCATTCCTGTCTGCTTGGGAACGTGTACGTGACGCTTTTCAGAAAGTGCATCCGCCAGATTTTGCAGGTAGCTCAGATGTGGTAGTCTCGAGCCAATGGAGGAAGGATATGCAGAGGCACTTAAGGATGTATGAGTGCACGGATGTTCAGAAGCAGGTGCTAGCTACTTTCAAGCTAGTTGGATCTGCGCTACAGTGGTGGGAGTCTATTACCACCATGGAGGAGAGGGATACTCTCACGATTCAGAAGTTCTGGGTGCGGTTCGACCGCAAGTACTTTCCGTCAGCTATTCATACGGAAATGAGGAGGAGATTGATGAGTTTGAAGCAGGAAGGTAAGACAGTGGCCGAGTATGAGGCCGAGTTCACTAATCTATTGAACATCGTTCCAGACGAGATACCAACAGAGAAGAAGAAAATTGAGAAGTTCACCGACGGGTTGACTTGGAGGATCCGTCAGCATTTTCTAGGGAACCTATCGTTGGCCACTTATTCTGATGTGGTTAACGCTGCATTGTTGCATTGCCAGGACCACCGTTTTCATATGGCCGAGGGCAAGAGGTCGGGGGAGTCTAGCCATCAGGGCAGGACTGGAGGACATTGTGCCAGCGGGGCAAAATCTAGTCAGGGGCAGAGACAGAATGAGCAGGGCTCCCAGCAGGGGGATAATAAGAGGTTCCGGTCAGGGAACTACAGGCAGAGACAGGGAGGTTTCCGTCAGGGCCATCAGGGTCCAAATGGCCAGCAGGGTCAGCAAGGGCAGAATGGGCAGCAGTTTCACCAGGGCCAGCAGGGCCAAGGAAGGAACGGTAACGGCCATCAGGGCCGGGGACAGCAGGGGCAGAGAGGAGGGAACTTCCTAGGGAAGTTCTTTGTTTGTGGCAAGACTGGCCATAAGCGACAGGATTGTCCTGATAGGGGCAGGGCCCCACAGCAGCAGCAGCAGCAGGGTGCTCGCCAGGAGCCACAGAGGCCTATGTTTCCCGTCGCTCTTCCCGCACGGCCACAGATGGCAGCATTGCCACCCATTCCAGCAGTCCCAGCTCAGCAGGGGCAGCTACAGTATGGACGTGTCTACAACGTTCACCAGGCTGCAGTTCCATAGGCACCGTCCGCGATCGAGGGTACGTTTCCTATCCATGGCACTATGGGTCGGGTATTATTTGATACGGGTGCTACACATTGTTTTATAGCTACACACTTCGCGAAAGCTTTAGGATTATTAGCCACGGCAGAGAGCACAGTGACGTGTGTCGACTCACCATTGGGGAGTGGGTCACTTATTTTCTTTATATGCCGAGGAGTGGGAGTAGGGATTGGTAGTCTGGTATTACCTGCAGACATGTTAGTATTAGATATGCATGTTCACGATGTGATCATCGGTATGGATTGGCTCGTAGCATATAGGGACATGATTGATTGCTTCAGCGGGAGCATTGTTTTTGCCATTCCGGGGCAAGAGATGTTTGTAGTGGCGATGCCTCGCCCAGAGGGATGATCGATCGCTCATCTGTATTACATAGAGGAGGATACCTCTAAGGAGGTTGTGATTCCTTTAGATTCGATCCCGGTTGTCAGGGAGTATTCAGATGTGTTTCAGGAGATACCAGGCTTACCACCTAGTCGAGAGATAGACTTTGTTATAGATTTGCTACCGGGTACGAGACCTATAGCACGCGCACCGTACCGTATGGCTCCAGCTGAGATGAGGGAGTTACGGAATCAGATAGAGCAGCTGTTAGGCCAGTGCTTTATTCGCAGGAGTACCTCACCTTGGGGCGCTCCAGTTTTGTTTGTGAAGAAGAGGGATGGTTCACTGAGATTGTGTGTGGACTACCGAGAGTTGAATAAGGTCACGATACGGAATAAGTATTCGTTGCCTCGAATCGATGACTTATTCGACCAGTTGAGAGGAGCTTCTTTCTTCTCGAAGATTGATTTGAGATCAGGATACCATCAGTTGCGTATCAGGGAGGAGGATGTCTCGAAGATTGCGTTCTTGTCGAGATATGGTTCTTACGAGTTTCGGGTTATGCCTTTCGGTTTGACCAACGCTCAAGCAGTGTTTATGGACTTGATGAACAGAGTGTTCAGGGATTTTCTAGATCAGTTTTTCATTGTCTTCATTGATGGCATTCTGGTTTACTCCCAGATAAAGGAGGAGCACGCCGAGCATTTGAGGCAGGTTTTGCAGACACTTCGTCAGAACGAGTTGTATGCAAAATATGAGAAGTGCGGGTTTTGGTTGAAGGAAGTCCAGTTTTTGGGGCATATTATTTCCGACCGGGGAATATCTGTTGATCCGGGGAAAGTATCAGCGGTGAGGGAGTGGGGACAGCCCACGACACCGACTGAGATTCGTAGTTTCTTGGGCTTGGCAGGATACTACAGGAGGTTTATTCGGGGTTTCTCGAAGATAGCAGGTCCTTTGACACATCTGACTCGTAAGGGTGTGCCATACATCTGGAGTGATGTCTGTCAGTTGGCATTCGATGAATTGAAGGACAAATTGACCTCAGCACCTGTGTTAGCATTGCCGAGACCGGGAGTTGAGTATTTGGTTTACACCGATGCGTCTTTGCAAGGACTGGGAGGTGTATTACAGCAGGAGAGACAGGCCATAGCTTATGCTTCCCGTAAGCTTAAGCCTCATGAGAAGAATTACCCCACGCATGATTTGGAGTTGGCAGCAGTGGTATTTGCCCTACGGATTTGGAGACACTATCTTTTGGGGGAGAAGTTCCAACTATTCACGGACCACAAGTCCCTACAGTACCTGTTTACGCAGAAAGAATTGAATATGCGGCAGCGTAGGTGGCTTGAGTTTGTGAAAGACTACCAGTTCGACATCCAGTATCACCCGGGTAAGGCTAACGTGGTAGCAGACGCGTTGAGCCGTAGGCCAGTAGATGAGGTGGCAGAGGTGTGGAAGGCTAAATGGAAGGAATTGGGACACCAGGATGCAGTGGCCCGATCTTTCATGTCTGTGATGACCGTTACACCGCAGATTGTCACGAAGGTAGTACGGGCACAGGCTAATGACTCGTTCTGTCAGGAGCAGATAGTTCGGTTACTAGCAGAGGGAGCCGAGTCCTACACCGTTAGCTCAGACGGGGGATTGCGCTTCAATGGGAGATTGGTGGTTCCGGAAGGAGAGGAATTGCGACACGAGGTGATGGCAGAGTCGCACGGCTCCCGGTTCGCGGTACATCCCGGAGGGGACAAAATGTACCAAGACATGAGACGGCAGTATTGGTGGAGCGGTATGAGGAGAGATATCGCTGAGTTTGTTTCAAAATGCGCCACTTGTCAGCTTGTAAAAGTGGATCATCAGAGACCGGCAGGATTGCTGCAGCCATTGGAAGTCCCGGTGTGGATGTGGGAGAGCATATCCATGGACTTTATCACGGGGTTGCCTACGTCGCAGAGGGGTCACGATTTCGTTTGGGTAATTGTGGACAAATTGTCCAAGGTCGCTCACTTTTTACCCGTAAGGACTGACTACACTACGGGACAGTATGCCCAGCTCTTCATTTCGGAGATTATGAGACTTCACGGTGTACCCTTAAATATCGTGTCTGACAGAGACAATATATTTGTTTCGAGGTTTTGGGAAAGTTTCCAGGAGGCCATGGGCACGGAATTGCGGTTGAGTACGGCGTATCATCCGCAGACTGATGGGCAGACTGAGCGCACGAATCAGATGTTGGAGGACATGCTACGCATGTGCATTATTGACTTTGGTGGTGGATGGGAGCAGTATCTTCCACTGGTGGAGTTTGCTTACAACAACTCCTATCAGTTCACTATTGGCATGGCTCCGTTTGAGGCATTGTACGGTAGGCCTTGTCATTCCCCAGCATGTTGGTTAGAGGTGGGGGACAACAAACTGCTTGGGCCGGAAGTAATTCAGGATACTTCGGCAAGGATTGAGTTAATTCGGAGTCGCATTCGGGTAGCTCAAGACAGGCAGAAGAGTTATGCTGATGCGAAGAGATTTTTCAGGGAGTTCCAAGTAGGGGACCAGGTTTTGCTCCGAGTATCTCCTATGAAGGGGATTATGCGTTTCGGAAAGAAGGGGAAGTTGGCACTAAGGTATGTGGGGCCGTTTCCTATTCTTGAGCGGATCGGACCGGTTGCGTATAGACTTGGGTTACCGGAGCATTTGCATCGGATTCACGATGTATTTCATATTTCCTCGCTGAGGAAATACCTTAGAGATAATTTGGCTCATTCTCACATTGCTGTGGAGGACATTGATCTCCAGCCGGATAGCTCCTACGAGGAGGGGCCAATTGCTATTTTGGACCGAAGCGAGAGGAAACTGCGGTCAAAGATAGTTCCGTTAGTGCGTGTTCAGTGGCAACATCACGATGTCGAGGAGTCCACATGGGAGCGCGAGGATGAGATGCGCGAACGTTATCCAGAGCTATTTTTAGCAGGTACTTTCTAGTTTCGAATTTCGGGACGAAATTCAGTTATTAGGCGGGGAGTATGTAATACCCCGTACTTTTGGCTATATTTATTTTTGGGATTAATTAATTAAATGCGTATTAATTGGAAATTAATCCGGGTTATAAATACTAACGAGATGCGAGTTGGTATTTGATTATGTGCATACATGTTTTGATATATGTATTTGGTATTATAAAAGTTGTCATGAGATTTATATACGGCATTTTAGAAATTTTGTTGAGACGTGTGGGACCGCCGCGTCACGGTGTAATATTTTGATTATATAAAATGAATTTAAAATCTATAAACCGTATGGTCGTTTTGAGTGCGCCAACGCGTCCGGAAGGGTCGAGATAGTCAGAAAACACTAGCCGGGGGTATAGTTTGGGTCCCGGGGTATTTTTAGGCCATACCGGCATCATAAAGGGTATTTTGGTAATTTTACATTTTGAGGAATTAAAAGTGACGAAAATTAGAGATGTAAATCTGATGTGGATTAAACCCACCAAGCCCATTAACCAAACCATATTAACCTAGAAGGCTACGTAGGTTATTAGAAGAGTTTTCTAAGTTCCCAAATCAAAACCCTAGCCACCTTAAGCCACCATTGGAGAGGAAGCTTGGAAAGAAGAAATTCTGCAGAAAAGTTCTACCAAACCTACACCAAACTCAGAGACAATCAAGGCAAGTGACTTTATTCCATTTAATTTCAGAGAATGTCTTTTCCATGTTAGAAATTGAGGAATTTTAATTGTTCTTGGAAGATGAATGAAAACCCATGTGGTTTGGAGTTTAGAACTTGAAAATTTTGAAGAGAATTGCATGTAGAATGATAGGTAGATGATTTCTCTCATGATAATTGTGATTAGAAGAATTTAAAACAGATTAAATTCTGGGATTTGATGATGATATAAATCTAGGGTTCATGTTCTTGATAAAATTGGGGAAAAGTATAAAATCTTGTGATTTAATGATGTTTAGGATGCATTAATGTATTGAAAGATGTTAGTATATGACCTTAGCATGTTGTAGTATGAATAGAGGACTTAAAACTCTGTTAGAACGAACTTTGGAGAAGGATTGAGGTGTTAAAAATGGTGAGAAACGTAACTTAGAAAATCTGGGACGAATCTGATAGCTCGTTAGAATCCCCTACCCAGGTCGTTCGAACGAACTCGTTCGAACGACCTTCTAGCGAGTTGACCAGTTGCGGCTAACGAGAAGGGATCTCGTTCGATATCTCGTTCGAACGAGATATCGTTAGAAGGTACAGTTCGTTCGAACGAACTGGAATCTTGTTCGAACAGCCTCATTCGAACGAGACTTCTAACGAGTTGATAGAGGAATCTCGTTCGAACAGTCTCGTTCGAACGAGACTTCTAACGAGTTGACAATTTAGTCCTTTTTGGACTGTTTTGATTTTTGGAGTCCCGTAGACTGGTTCGAGTGTAGAGTTAACATTTCTTGATGATGTAAGGATAGATTTGGGACTTTTGGGTTATTACGAGGAGTAAAATTATATACGAGAGATTTAATTCAATGAACCGTTTGGGTTGAGACGTCAGTGTCTACTACGACGTGAGAATCGATTATGGCGCGTATGATGATAAACCGGAATAAAATAAGTGTACATATTATAAGCTAGTACGAGTATGAGAATAGTACTACGATTAAACTTTGGTATTACTAAGATGTGTGTTTACTTAGTATTGGTATATGAATTGTGTGTATGACATACCTACCATACTTGCTATCACGGGAGGTTTGCGTTCGCTTAGGGCCCTCTAATCCTTGTGTTGCCCGGATTTAGACTGGTTACCTTGATGAACATAGGTCATAGAAAGACTTATTGGGATATTAATAAGTCCGCTGATCGTAGGAGAGTAGGTATGTGCGTGACCTATGTGATGTGACTGTGTTCGCCTCCACTATATGTGATTTGTATTATCTGGACTATTCCTGAGAGATTCGGAATATGTGATCCTTATGTACGTGATGTACCGGGATGGATAGCAGAGTATGTGTGCACCGCAGCTTAGCTCTCGGGGTGCTTATATTGTATATTTATGAGGTGAACAATATACACTTAATTAATGAGAACCTTCATGTTATTGTTGTGAATATAATTATAATATTGTTTCGAGAAATATAGCGAGTTAACTGATAGTGATATATATATTGCATTTGAGCATCTGAGTTTACGTTAAACCCCTACTTAATTACGAGCGTTATTATGTTAAGAGAACCGAGTAATAAGGGTAGGACCTATGATAGTCTAGCTAGATATGTTGTCACGTAGCTAGTAGTCTGTATCACTCTAGATGGGTACTTACGTTAGGAGTGCACAGTTAGACGAGAGGTGAGAATATCATGTGAGTGCACGTCCTAACATGTACTTTGCATTTAATGTTTTAAATGTTTTTAAAGCACTTGCAGGTTTTTAAAATATAACTCCACATTCGGGCTCTGACCCGTTTGCTTTTCAAATCTTTTTCTTGTAAAACCATTTTAGGTGCCCAGCCACAGGGACACCAAGCATAGGATTCTCATTCAGGTGACGAGCTGTAGCTGTTTGTGGAAGCTAAAGGGATTTGCTTATAGACGCTTCTATCTTTTGGATTCCAGAGTCACTATCTATCAGTTGTAGGGCATGTTGCCCATTTTTATTAGAGACATTTTTTACATTACAGTTTTCAGACTTTGATTTGTACTATTTTAGCATTCGGTTATTTATTTCAGTATGGGATTGTAGTGAGGAGTTTTCCTCCAGACTTTATTTACATTATGTGATGGTTATTCGTTTTACTTCAGTATGGTGAATGGTGTTACTTATTTCTTCATTACACTTGTTGCATGTTAATCAGACTTTAATTAAAATTTGGCAACTTACTTTTTAAATACTAGGTGGTTAGTAAAATTAAAATGTTTTTGACAGTGATGCTATTAACTGAGCCAACTTGGCATTTTGAATTAATTTAATAAAGGAGTAACTACCCGGTATTTAATTAGTCGGGGTGTCACAGGTAAGAATAAATAGAAATTATAACACGAGTAAAACAATGTTATCTTCAAAAATAATTTTGACTCAAACGTAGTACATGTGTTAAAAGCATGGACATGAACACGACACATATGTAACATAATGTGTCAATTCAAAGTCATGTTTTTGTGACATTTTTTAAATATACACCATTAATTATGTATGTGATTTTCAATTTTTTGTTATGAAATGTAACCCAAAAGGGACCCATCAAAAGCAAAATGCAAATACAAATGTTGAATAATTATTCGTTGTTTCACCGTCACAAGTATAACGATGTGTTTAATTACTAATAATTAAACATGGATCCTTATGTAATATTGTATTTTTTAAACATAATTTTTAATGTACATTTGTGACTTCAAAATTTATTTCAATCTCCAAACTCTATTTCAATATTCAATGTTTTTTACAAAAATGTAAGATGCAATAGACATGCACTGAATTAAATTCACATACGTGCCATTTACACAGGTGCAATCGTTATTTTTTTTAAATGCTCACATACTCAATCAATGTATTTATATTATTTTCATTTATAAGATTTTCGATTAATCTAAATGAATAAAACTAATATATTTGAAGAATTATAAATCTTGAAAATAATTTTCATAGTGTCATCGTCATGAGTACACCCTAGTGTGTGTATATATATATACATACACAAACACACACTAGTGGAATGCCCGTTCCTGTAGGCAATGAAAAAAATTTCAAAATAGGTAATCGCAAAAGGACAAAATTTTCAAAAGTCTGTACTTGTAAAACAGGAAAAAAATTCATTCCGTGATAAAAAAATATTAATTTTTTAAAAATTGTCCCTAATATCCTTTATTTATAGGACTATTCACCATATTTAACTAATAATAAATAGTCCAAGAACTTATATGTTGAGTTGAATCAATTACCACATGACGCAATCAAAATAGGTAAAAAAATTGACGAAAAAACCCTACATGAACCAAATCTGATAATGAAAAGATCAAACTGCGGACTTTAAAGTCAATTTTGACCCATTGAATACTATCAAAAATACCGTCATTCCAATTTGTGGTTAAAAAGTTATGGCATTTCTCCAAAAACATACTATTTTAACTTGAAATGCCAAAGGCACGGTTGTAAATCTCTCCAAGTGCACTTGTCTCCAAAAACACTATGATGATATGTGTTTACTACATGCTCGGTGTGTCAAGTACAAATTGTTTTGAAAGTTTTATGTGTTAGATTAATTAGTTTTAGTATTTAATCAATTTAAAAGTTTTTTCATCATTTATGGGACTTGGAAACTAACTTCAATAAATTTAGCAGATATTGGGTGGATGCTTTTCGTAACTCGTCTGTGTCATTAACCACTAGTTGAATAAATTTAGATGTGGAAAATAGATAAACTAATTTTATCTCAATGTTTAATAATAGAAAGCAATATAATTAATAACCCAAACGATTTCTATAATCTAAGACCATGAAAGGAAGTTTAAGTTAAAACACACACACACATACATAAAGAGGGACAAAGACTACATAAATAAAATCTTTGAACATATAAAAAACTGTGGAAGGATATAAGTGTTATCCTGTGACACCTTGATCACTTCAAGTTCCATAAAATTAGGATCCAAAAATGATTTGGCATGATCACAATTGCTCTGAAGAATAAGATAGTCTAAGCAATCCGAAAGGCTAAGAATTGAGGTCATCGTATATCATCGATTTAACATTGGTGACAGTAACTCATTTACTTTTGCATCATTAGTAACAACATCTCATTAGTAACGAGAACATTGATGAAAATGACATAATACAAACAAATATTTAATAATAGATGAAAAAATAGCAACTTTGTTTTCTTCCAGTTTTGATAAAAGAAAAAATAGAAATTTACCAAAACAGAAATTGATAATCTCTTCTTTCAGTAGTTCTTTGAATTATATCAATTGGAACCAATCTTGACAAGGCACTTGAAAAGCTTTCTTGGTCAATCCTGCAAAGGATCTAATCTAGTTCCTTCAACTTCCCCCACGAGTGATCGCCATCTATCTGTTGTTTCAATTTCATAGCATTTTTCACAACTTTGATATTAGTGTCTGAGGTCATAAGATCTGCTATAAGTGATTGTACATGTAAAGTTAAGTTTTCGAGCATATTCAAATGATGATATGTTTGTTGTTCCGATTCTGTAACATTTTTCTCATGAGTGATCGTCACCTGTTATTTCCTCCAACTTCTCCCAACAGTGATCGTCATTTGTTTATTATTCTGATTTTGTATATTTTTTCTCAACTTCAATATCAATGTCTGAGATCATAAGATCTAAAATAAGTGATTGTATGTAGAGTCAAATTCTTCGAGAAGATTCAAATAGTCAACAGCTGAAATATCAGGTGCATTCGTATGTCCAAGGGATGAAGCTCAACACGAAAAAAATTCGTAGCATTTTCATTTCGTGTACTCTAGTATATCAAAAATTTTCCATTATTTAATTCTTCAAATATCTGTTGCAACAAATAAAGCTCCGTGGAAACCATCTTCGTCGCTATTAACTTAAACAACTGTGTTTGTTTCTAGGAATCCCAAATATGCATCTTTCAATGGCACTATGATAATTTTTCCTTAGTAACTAATATTCGAGACTAAAATATCGCATAAAAATTATATGCTATACTAAAAAACATAGACAATAGCATAATAAACAACTTTTTTTTAATCCAAGTCTCAAACCCATGAAAAATTCAATGACTAAATGAAGATATATAAATATAGTACCAATGATCTCTGAAACTAATGCACAATCTGAACGATTTTGTTTCTATGTGCATGAAATTAAATAAAAATCAGAAAAAATATCAATTGTTAAATCCTCGATGTGGACCTTCACAAAGTGAGTCTTTAAAAGGTAAGTAACAAATATCAACTTTTGAAATATGTTGCATTCATTTTATTTAACTACCGAGAAACATAGTAAATAACAGTAACACATGTGAGAACATATTCCAAAATACAAAAAAATGAGAATCACAAATATTCGTCATAAACTATATCACCTTTTTGTAGCAGCACATCCAAGAAGTTAAAAAAGGTTCTTAGTCAATTATGAATAATACATTTTAGTAGCAATGGTTCCAAGAAATACAAAAAAAATGAGAAACACCAAATAGTTACAATCCATTATATTTGTTTGCGTCTTAGATAATCTTGACAAAAATGAATCATCACTACGTACCAGAATTAGAAGCCCACATTTATTCGAAAAAGAGAAAGAAGTAATATCTCAGAATGTATAGCCTTACATCTAGTGCCAACTAATTAGGATCCAAAAACATTTATAGCCACTTAAAAACACATAAAATATGACACAAACGTTTAAAAATATATCAAGACTTAAGATTGACCTTAGAATTAATAGCATCAATGAATATTTTTGGAAGTTTTACACCCAACGCCTGCATAACATTTGCACCAAATATGATGAAAACCTTGAAATCTCATGGTATTGAACTGCAAAACAAAACATGTATGGAGAAAAATATAGTTAATAAAATAATAAACAAATACGAAAGGTTACAAAATGGAAAAAAATAGTAGCGATTTTTGTACTGATTGGGTCTTCATACCGTGGTGATTCAAGAATAAATAAAGAAAAATAGTAATCAAATATAATATGAGAGATTTCAAAAGGTTAAATATAAAGAAAAGTGGCATTTGCTCTAAACTGTACCGAGAGAAAAAATAATTTCAATAATTCTACTCCCAAGGAAATAGTTTCATAAGAACCCTCTCGAGCATAACCCTTGTTTTATACATTTCATTTTCTAATATGCAAAGATCATTGTTATTAAAAAAGGTTCACAACAACTGAGAGTGTTGAAGGTCTAAGGACATGGTTTTATAAATGTTCGTTATCAATTAGTATGTCATCTACCGAGACACCGTCGAAGAACATTCAAGATCAAATATGCTTCGAGACGGATCCGAATATCAAGTTCTTCAACATTCAATCCCAACAAGGATGAATTTTGTAAAAAAATTTTAAGTTCCATTTACATTTTACTTTATGAAAGGTAAAATATTTTTCCATTTATGAAAAATAATTTTTGAAAAGATTATAAATAATTTTAATCATAAAAAGGGTTGGATAAACGTTTTCAGATTCGTAAGAGTTTTGGTTTTAAGGTTTACAAAGTTTTAAAACTCAGCCGACGAATCATAAGATTTGTGTCTGGTCGTTCAAATGAGATAAGTCCTCGTTCGAACGAGAACAGAGATGGTTCGAACGACGTGGTTTTTTCGTTTGAACGACAAAGTTCAATTCTGACACGTCACCGCTTTAAATGTTTTTATATATTGGGTGTCAGACTTCTAATTTTGGTGTGGAGAAATACTGGTTTTTACATAATACATTTTTCTATTCTCCAACCAATTTTTGAGGGCTCAAAGTTGTGTTTTAAAATTCACGAATCCCAGATTTTTTGTGTAAGTTTTTTATGGAACCTGAAGCATATTCTTGCTAGGCGTTTCATTGGTGAATCATACGTGCCTTGGAAAGGTACTAGGTTGACCATAGGTTCCACTTGTGGGAGGTACTGGGTTGATCGACTGCGTGTCATAGGGAGTGATACGGTGTTCCTGGGCTGACGACTATGAACCGACACCTACGGGTATTTCGTAAGTCAAATTTTATTTTCGCAGTAATCCGATTGTAAACCATTCTTTTACAAATTATAGTACAAATAAAAGTTTTTTCCCTGCGGGTGTTTTTTGCTGAAATTGCTTTTGTCAGCATTTGTCATCGCATGTTTTAATTTGAGATTTGAATTATCACGTAGTTTCATGTTTGGAGGATGATTTAATTGGTATTATTTTTAGCAAATGTAGACATTTAAGTAAATAAGTTTAAGTTGTAAATTGCGAATCTATTTGAATCAATATTGGACACATTTTTTTTCAAATTAGTATTAGAGCAGGTTGCACTAATTTATCGCGTATTCCTATTTTTCGCACACTTGTGTGATATTGATTTTTATTTGAAAAATCTATTTTTTGAAAGTTTGTCGCAATGTTTCCAAATGAGCACTTATATAATCGAATGCCGATTTTTGATGGGTCCAATTATACCTGTTGGGAATCTCGTATGAAATCCCAGATGAAATCCATTGACGAATGTGTTTAGCTTCTTTGTGAAAGAGGGTAGACTCCCCCCACTATCACTGCTAATAACATCACCTCTCTAAAACTTGTGTCGGATTTGACCGAAGATAATTTTAAAATGTCTAATTTTAATTCCCATTGTTTGAGTTCTATTTTATGAACCATCACCCCCGACGAGTTCCGCCGAATTATGAAGTGCACTACGTCTAAGTAGGCATGGGATATCCTTTAATTGACACACGAGGGTACGAAGGACATTAAAGAATCAAAGTTACAAAATTTGGCCACCCAATTTGAGACCATTACCATGTCTAAGTCTGAATATTTTGATGGGTTTTATGCACATTTCTCGAACATTGTTAACTCGAGTTTTAATTTAGGCGAGGCTATTGATAACACGCATGTCGTTAAAAATATTTTGAGATCTCTTCCAAAATGTTTCATTCCTAAAGTCACTGTTTTGAATTAGTTGTTAAAGTTAAATTCACTTAAGTTAGAAGAGCTCGTAGGAGACCTATAAACTTATGATATTGACATGTTTCCGTAAACCATTAAGGCTAATGATAAAGGCATTGTTTTAAAGACTCAAGTTAGGAAGAAAAGGAAAGAAAAGACAACAGAGGGAAATGAAAAAGAGATTGAGAGAGAAAAAGGGAAGAGAGTGGTGAAGATTTGGATGAGATGATTTGTTTTGAATGTAATGGGAATGGACATAAGTCTTTTCAGTGTACTACTTGGCTTAAGAGAAAAGGGAAGAAAGTATCCATGCCTACCACTCTTAGTGATAGTGAGGGAGATGCTGAGAAAGATAAGTCCGAAAAGGGTATAGGACATCGGATGTGTGTATCTTTTTTGAGTCGTGTGTGCACACCCATTTTGTCTCACGAGGAAAGTGTCCACGAGAGCGACAGTGATGAGAGCGAGTTTGAGAGTGGAGATGAAACTGAGCTCCAATTTTTTTTTAGGGATTTGTACTCCGAGACCTTGAAAAAATATAATAGGGATTTAGGTCATCATGTTTTGGATTTGGAGAATGAGAATGAAATTTTAAGGAGGGAGAAGTGTGACTTTATCGACATGGTGTCTAGTCTGACGACATGTGTATCCAAAAGCCTGAGTGATCTCAAACGAGCCCGGGAGGTAAATGTCCCTTTAGAGAGCACATGTAAGAAAGTTGAAAAGTTGGTTCTCAATCCTGTTTTGGGTGGTGATGAGAGTTTAGGAAAATGTCATAACGGTGCATCCACTTACTTTGTTGCACCTAAGCTGGTTCCCACTTTGGTGATTGATTCGCGTGATTCTCATCCCAACCCACCTAGGCATCCCATTCTCGTTAGAACAACACGTCCTAGAATTTTTGAAAAATTAATTCCAAGACCAATTTATGTTTGCTCCCATTGTAAAAAGCGAGGACACCTTAGGGAATTTTTCTTTATGTTAGGTTTCATGCCACATTATGCCACTACACATGTTCACGTGCACACACCCACTCATGACAGTTTGCTTGCACACAATGATATAGAGTTTGCACTTATTCATGAGTAAGTAAAGTAATGGTCAAGACTTCACATGATTTATTGGAGTTGTTTCAAAAGATGTCACCATCTTTGGAGAACTCCACGACACATCCCGATTAAGGTCTAAACATGTTTACATGCAGAGACTGATTTACATGATGACACTTTTGCCTATTTCTAGTATGTACCATTTGTATTTTATTTTTTTTCTTATTTTTGGTACTATTTTAGCACTATTTTGTAATTTTTTGCCCATTCCAGGAACTATTTTTCATGGAATTTTCCAGTGGACTAAACTGTATCCCATTTTGTATAATCTGGGAAATTTAGGTTTTCTCGTTCTGACGAGATTGCATCTCGCGCAAAGTCATCTCGTGAGATTTCCTATCATTCGAACGACATGGCATCTCGTTCGAACGACACTGTATTTTGTTTGTTGTCCCCTGATTCTTCTGGTTATATTTAATTGGTACTTCTGGGTTGAATCTGAATAGTGTTCGAAAAATGCAAAAAGATTTTCATTTTAGAAAAAATTTAAAAATCCAAAAAGAGTTTTGTATTTTGTTTGCACCTTTTATGAATGAAGACTTTGGATGACCAAGTCACAACTTCATGTCATATACATGTGACTGTTAGATTGTGTTTTGAGACAATATATTATGTCATTCACCTGCTTTACAAAGTTTGGAGTCTTTGAGATGATATAGTGTTGCTTCCTATATGATTGACTCTATTTGTCCTTCATTGCACACATGCACATATTTTTTTGACTTTTGTGCTTGTCTATCACATGTTGGTTGAGTGTTTTCTCTTTAATTATTTCCATACAACGATCCAAATGCGATAAAAGTTCACAAAAAGTAGTGCAAGATATCAATCGTTTAGGAGATTTGTGTGTTTTATTTTGAAAAATGGTGAAGGGCCCAATGAGGTTTAAAAGAGCCTGAAAAAATAGAAAGGCAATAAATCGAAAAATTATGTCAAAAATGGGCTAATAGGTTTTTAGTTTCATCCTATCGTAAGAAAAATGAAAAAGAATTATCTTTTAATGAGAGAGTTTGGATGAAATTTCAACAGTTTGCACGTCCTTAAAAGTCATGAAAAAGCATTACACAGTTTTGGACGTTATTGGTGTGGAAATCATTTACCCTTTGATTTGTTGATATGATTAAGACGATGTCATCTAAATTCAAAAATTTTACACCAAAGGACTATTTTTTATGTTCATTCGTTATGAGTACACTTATGCATCTTGCACATATGATATGATTGAGTTGATTTTCCTGTCGAATTTGTTCACATCCATTCATTCCGTTTCCATGATTTGGTTGTCTGATTATAAATTCATGGTGTCAGTTTTGTAACATCATTTTTTGCAATTTTATATAAAAACATTAAAAAATAGTTTGTTTGCTAGTTTACTATGACACCGTAATTTTTTTATGATATTTATTCTTTTCCTTATCTATTTCGAACAAATAAAAGGGGGGAAACGAATTATGAAGTTATAGGGGAGTTTAGGTATGGGGTGGATTTTATTATGCTTGCATGATTTATGTTTATATCATTTCAAACTCAATACGTCACGTGGTTTTTTCTTTGTCTCATTTGTGTATTTACAATTGAATATTTTTGGATTGCACAGTCTGATGAGAAAAGCTTGGAGATTTGAAAAGTTGATTGTTGAACCATCGTTCAGAGAATTTGAAGAGTTGTTTAATTTATCTTTCCACTTTTGAGTTTTTGGGAGGGTAGATTTGTATAGGTCATATTTTGGCTGATAATTCATATATTTTTATTTTGTACCGACATAGACATAGGAGGATATTTATAAGGACATGTTTTTATAAATGTATGTTATCAATTAGTATTGCATATACCGATACACCGTTCAAGATCAAATATGCATCGATACGGATCCGAATATCATGTTCTTCAACATTCAATCCCAACAAGGATGAATTTGGTAAAATGTGTTTAAGTTCCATTTACATTTTACATTAAAAGTGTTAGGATATTTTTGTGAAAGGTAAAATATTTTTCCATTTATGAAAAATAATTTTTAAAAAGATTTTAAAGGATTTTAATCGTAAAAAGGTTTGGATAAACGTTTTCGTATTCGTAAGAGTTTTGATTTTAAGGTTTCCAAAGATTTCAAAACTCTACTGACGAATCTTGAGGTTTTGTGCCTGGTCGTTCAAACGAGATAAGATCTCGTTCTAACAAGATCAGAGATGGTTCGAATGATGTAGTTTTTTTTTTCGAACGACAGAGTTCAATTCTGACACGTCACCGCCTTAAATGTTTTTATATAAAAGGGTGTCAGACTTCTTATTTTGGTGTGGAGAAATACTTGTTTTCACAAAATACGTTTTTCTATTCTCCAACAAATTTTTGAGGGTTCAAAGTTGTGTTTTACAATTCACAAATCCCAGAGTTTTTGTGTGTGTTGTTTTGTGGAACCTGAAGAATATTTTTGCTGGGAGTTTTGCTGCCAAATCATAGGTTCCTTGGAAAGGTACTGGGCTAACCATAGGTGCCACTTTCGGGACATACTGAGTTGATCGACTGCGTGTCATAGGGAGTGATGCGGTGTTCCTGGGCTGATGACTACGAACTGACACCTGCGGGTATTTGGTATGTGAAATTGTATTTTCACTGTAATCCGATTGTAAACCATTCTTTTACAAATTATAGTGGAAATAAAAGTTTTTTTCCCTACGGGGATGTTTTCCTGGGATCTGACTTTGTGGGCATTTCTCATCGCATGATTTTATTTGAGATTTCAATTGTCACGTAGTTGCATGTTTAGGGGCTGATTCAATTGGTATTTCGTTTGAGCAAATTTAGACATCCGATTATTTAAGTTTATGTTGGAAATTGCAAATCTATTTGAATCAATATCGCACACATTTTTTTTGAATTTGTATCAGAGCAGGCTACGCTTATTTATCGCGTACTTTTTTCGTACACTCGTGTGGTATTGATTTTTGTTTGAAAATGTTGTTTTTTGAAAGTTTGTCGCAATGTTTCCAAACGAGCACTTATTTAATCGAATGCCACTTTTTTATGGGTCCAATTATACCTATTGAAAATCTCGTATGAAATCCCAGTTGAAAGTCATTGACGAACATGTTTGGTTACTTTGGGAAAGAGGGTGGACTCTTCCCACTGTCACTGCTAATAACATCACACCTTTGAAACCTGTGTTGGATTGGATCGAAGATGATTTAAAAATGTCTAATTTTAATTCCTGTCGTTTGAGTGCTATTTTGGGAGTCGTTGACCCCGACGAGTTTGTCGAATTATGACATTCACCACGTTTAAAGAGGCATGGGATGTCCTCTAATTGATAGATGAGAGTACGAACGCGGTAAAAGAATCAAAGTTACAAAATTTGGCCACCCAATTTGAGACCATTACCATGTCTGAGTCTGAATGTTTTGATGAGTTTTATTCACGTTTGTCGGGCATTGTTAACTCAAAGTTTTAATTTAGGTGACCCTATTGATAACATGCGTGTCATTAAAAAGATTTTGAGATCTCTTCCGAAACGTTTCATTCCTAAAGTCACTGTTTTGAATTAATTATTAAAGTTTAATTCACTTAAGTTAGAAGAGCTCGTAGGAGACCTACAAACTTATGATATTGACATGTTTCCCCAAACCATGAAGGCAAAGGATAGAGGCATTCCTTTAAAGACTCAAGTTAGGATGAAAAAGAAAGAGAGAATGTATGAATCTAATTATGAGTAAGAGTTTAGCATTGATGATGTGGCCTTATTTGCAAATTTTTTTAAAACGTTTATCAAAATTAACACAAATAATTCTTTCAATAAAAAGTCATTTGAGAGAAATAAAAAGAAAGAAAAGGTCATAGAGGGAAATGAAAAATAGAGTGAGAGAGAAAAATAGGAAGAGAGTGGTGAATATATAGATGAGATGATTTGTTTTGAATGTAATGGGAAAAGGGAATAGGGCTTTTGAGTGTGCTTCTAGGCTTAAGATAAATGGGGGGAAAGTAGCCATGCCTGCCACTCTTAATGATGAAGAGGGAGACGATGAGAGAGATGAGTCCGAAAAGGTTTTAGGATATGGAAATTGTGTAGGTTTTTCCAGTCGTGTGAGCAAACCCACTTTGTCCCAGGATGAAAGTGTCCATTACAGAGATGGTGATGAGTCGAGTGTTGATGAGAGCGAGTTTGAGAGTGGATATGAAAGTGATCTCCAAAAATATTTTAGGGATTTTTGCACCAAGACCTTGACAACAAAGAAATATAATAGGGAATTAGGTCATCCAAATTTGGATTTGGAGAAAGAGAAGGATGTTTTAAAGGTGAAAAAGTGTGACTTGATCGACACGGTGTCTAGTTTGACGACACGTGTATCCCAACTCGAGAGTGATTTCGAACGTGTCCAGGAGGTCGAAGTCCCTTTAGAGAACACATATAAGAAAGTTGAAAAGATGGTTCTCAATCCTGTTTTGGGTGGTGATGAGTGTTAGGGAAAAGGTCATAACGCTGTGTCCACTTCCTTTATTGCACTCGAGAAGGTTCCCACTTCAGTGATTGATTCACGTGATTCTAATCCCAGCCCAAATAGGCGTCCCATTCCCATTAGGAGAACACGTCCTAGAATTTTTGAAAAATTAATTCCTAGGTCGGTTTATGTTTTCTCCCATTTAAAAAAGCGAGGACACCTTAGGTAATTTTTCTTTAAGTTAGGTCTCGTGCCACATTATGTCACTACACATGTTCATGGGCACACACCCACTCATGACACTTTGCTTGCACACAATGATAGAGAGTTTGCACATATTCGGGAGCAAGTAAAGTTTTTGGTCAAGACTTCAAATTATTTAATGGATTTGTTTCAAAAGATGTCACTCTCTTTGGAGAACTCCACCGCACATCCCAGTTGAGGTCTAAACATGTTTTACTAGCATACGGTGATTTACATGATGATACTTTTGCATATTGCTATTATGTAGCATTTGCATTTTATTTGTTTTTCTTATTTTTGGTACTATTTTAGCACTGTTTTGGAACTGTTTTTCTATTCCAGGAACTGTTCGTTTATGGCATTTTCCACTGGACTAAACTGTGTGCCATTTTTTGTAATCTTAAAAATTTGTGTTTTCTCGTTCTAACGAGATTTCATCTCACGCAAAGTCTTCTCGCGAGATCGCCCATCGTTCGAAAGACATGGCATCTCATTCGAATGACTCTGTATTTTGTTGCAGTCCCCTATTTCTTACTATTATATTCATTTGGTACTACCGGGTTATTTCTGAACAATGTTAGAAAAATGAAAAAAGATTTTCATTTTAGAAAAATTTGAAAAATCCAAAAAGATTTTTGTATTTCATTTGCACCTTTTATGAATTCACACTTAGTATGACCAAGTCACAACTTCATTCCATATTCATGTGACTGTTTGATTGTGTTTTGAGACAATATATTATGTCATTCATGTGATTTATGAAGTCTGGAGTCCTTGAGATGATAGAGTGTTCGTTCTTACATGATTGACTCTATTGGTCCTTGATTGCACACATGAATGGATTTGTTTGAATTTTGTGCTTGCCTATCACATGTTAGTTGAGTGTTTTTGCTTCAATTCTGTCTATACAACGAACCAAATGCAGTAAAACTTGACAAAAAGTAATGCAAGATATCAACTGTTTGTGAGATTTATGTGTTTCATTTTGAAAAATGATGAAGGGCTATGAAATGTACTCATTTATCCTTTGCGATTAATCCACTGTTTAAATGGACCTAAAAAGTGAGGAATTGAAAATTATCCAGGGTCCGATGAGGTTTAAAATAACCCGAAAAAATTGAAAGGAAATAAATAAAAAAAATGGCAAAAAGGGTCCAATAGGTTTTTAGTTTCACCACCTCATAACAAAACTAAAAAGAATTATATTTTAACGAGGGAGTTTGGATGAAATTTTAACGGTTTGCACATCCAAAGTCATGAAAAAGCATTAAATAGTTTTGGACGTTATTGGTGTGAAAAAGATTTATCCTTTGATTTGTTGATATGATTAAGATGATGTCATCTAGATTCAACAATTTTACACAAAGGACTGTTTTTTATGTTCATTCGTTAGGAGTACACTTATGCATCTTGCACATATGATATGATTGAGTTGATTTTCCTATCGAATTTCTTCACCCCCATTCATTCCATTTCCATGATTTGGTTGTTTGAGTATAAATTCATGGTGTCATTTTTGTAACATCATTTTTTGCAGTTTTGTATAAAAAAATTAAAGATAGTTTGTTTGCTTGTTTACCATGACACCCTAATTTTTGTTATGAGATTTATTCTCTTTCTTGTCTATTCACACAAATAAAAAGGGGGAGAACGAATTATGATATTATAGGGGAGTTTAGGTATGGGGGAGATTTGATTATGCTTACATGATAGGTCTCGTGGTTTTTTCTTTGTCTCATGTGTGTAGGTACAGTTGAAGATATTTGGATTGCATACCCTGATTAGAAAATCTTGGAGATTTGGAAAGTTGATTGTTGAAGCATCGTTTGAATAATTTGAAGACATGTTCAATTTATCTTTCCACTTTTGAGTTTTGGGGAGGGTAGATTTGTTTAGGTCATATTTTGGTTGATAATTCGGATATTTTTATTTTGTACCGGGATATACATAAGGGGAGATTTATAAGGACATATTTTTATAAATGTCTATTATCAATTAGTATGTCGTATACCGATACAACATCGAAGAACGTTCAAGATCAAATACGCATCGAGACGGATCCAAACATCAAGTTCTTCAACATTCAAGCACAACAAGGACGAATTTGGTAAAATGTGTTTAAGTTATATTTAAATTTTACATTAAAAGTGTTGGGATATTTTTGCAAAAGGTAAAATAATTTTTCAAAAGATTTTAAATGAATTTAATCATAAAAAGTTTTGGATAAATGTTTTCAGATTCGTAAGAGTTTTGGTTTTAAGGTTTCCAATGTTTTTAAAACTCAGCTGACGAATATCGAGATTTATGCATGGTCGTTCAAACAAGATAAGATCTCGTTCGAACAAGGTTCGAGATGGTTCAAATGACGTAGTTTTTTGTTCGAATGACAAAGTTCAATTCTGACACATCACCGCCTTAAATTTTTTTATATAAAGGGTGTGAGACTTCTGATTTTGGTGTGGAGAAATACTGGTTTTCACAGAATACATTTTTCTATTTTTCAACCAATTTTTGAGGGCACAAATTTTCTTTTTACAATTCATGAATTCCAGACTTTCGTAAGAGTTTTTTATGGAACTTAAAGCATATTTTTGCTGGGAGTTTTGCTGCTTAATCATAAGTGCCTTGTAAAGGTACTGGCTGACCATAGGTGCCACTTACGGGAGGTTCTAGGGTTGATCGATTGCGTGTCATAGGGAGTGCTGCAGTGTTCCTGGACTGACAACTATGAACTGACACCTAGTGGTATTTCCTAAGTCAAATTGTATTTTCGCTGTAATCCGATTGTAAACCGTTGTTTTACAAATTATTGTGGAAATAAGAGGTTTTTGCCCTCCAAGGATTTTTTCCTAAGATCTACTTTTGTCTGTGTCATCGCATGATCTAATTTGAGATTTGAATTGTCATGTAGTTGCATGTTTAGGGGATGATTTAATTGGTTTTTTATTTAAAAAAATTTAGACATCCAATTAAATAAGCTTAAATTGGAAATTTTGAATCTATTTGAATCAATACTGCACACATTTTTTCACAAGGCACAAAGTAAATTTAAAAATAGTACTTAGGTATAATTGACTCGAGACAATGAATTAACAAAACTATCTACTAAGAAAATTTTCCATGTATATAGTTACTAACCATGGAATATATTCAAAACTTTAACTGAACCATGCATACTCTATCTAGGCTCGGGTGATTGATAGGTGTTGTAAATGCATCGAGTTTTTATTGTTTACCAATGAGTCAACATATAGAAAAAATAGAAGATTTTGCAATGAAGTTATGGGCATTTTAACATCTCTAACATGTCTAGATGGAACCAACTTTGTATTTGAGTTAAAAAAAAAATAGAGATCAATCTTAATAAAGAAAAAGAAGATTAACGAAGAAAGAAAGAAAATCATATTTAGATCGGTGACAGTAATTAGTGACAACTTTAACTTTTGAGGATTTAAAGCATGGCTCCTTAGTACAAAAACTGAATGAACAATATTAAAAATGAACATAACTTCATTTGTCTTCAATTTTTCTGGCTATGATGCTTTTCCATCTCAAACAAGGAGATCGCAATTCACCATTCACTGACACATTCTCTTAGGAAACCAACTGGGATAGTTCTTGAAGCTCTACTGAATTAGATGACATTGTTAGTAATTTGGTTCAAATTAATTAATGTATATTGGTTACTTCTCCGCCAATAACAATTCTATTTTAGAGCCCTATTATTTAGAGGGACTCGAGCTTAGTACAGAACAAAAGAAAAAATTATCAATATAAAAATAAGGTCATTATCTGCAACATAATTAATACCTTTGGGATTAACCATTTAAAAAATTAGACTTCTGATTTCAAATAAAGGAAAAATTGAATGGAGTAAAAACAATGTGAAACTAAGTAGTGTGTATGTCGGTCTTCTTTTCTCACCCATAGCCATAGCAGCCTCTTAAGATCTTGAAAAAACACCAAAAAATGTAAATTAATCTCAAGAATATGTGATATAATTTTTCATCCAATTAGAAAATCAAGAACATACCAAAAAAATTAATAACATGTACAGCTACACTTAAAACAATTTTAAAATATAGACCACTATTTAAGTAAACCGGATGGAATATGACAATCACCTTATTTGAGACAGTTTTTAAAGAAGCTTATTGTTGAAGTTGAATCAACAAGTAATTATGTTTTAGATGAATTGTATAAAAAATATGCATCTTATATGACTTCGTTAAAGGGTGACGATTAAGTAAAAAGCTCAAGGGTTATTAAATATGTGTCATTTATTTCCTCCGAAGAGTCTCCTAAAGCTATAACTTGTCAAAGTAAAAAAAATTGGTTATACCACTGCAATGTTCACTTAATATAATTGAAGAATATATTGTATGTTCCATTTCTCCCTCAAGTATTTTCTTATCAGAGTTCATTCATTCTTCCCCTCACTTATTCTCAAGTAAATGTTATTTTGAGGTGGGTTCAGTTGTTGGTTTTATTGGTATCTTTCTAGCCCATGTAATAACCTCCATGGTGATACTAAGTGATGGAGACTTGGCAAGTTTAGTAAGTATGAAGCTTAATTTGTAGCTAAACAATCTGAGCACCAAAATTGAGTTTTTCTAAAGAACTAATGAAGATTTAATTTTAGTACAATGCAAATATTTGCATTGGGAACTTGCACAGGAAAGTGAGCTTTAAGACATAAAGCCAGACATATTTTTATGTGCAGATGTAATATATGATCCATCATGACTTCCTCATCTTATTCAAGTTTTAGATATTATTATAAACAGGGAAAAAACATACACCAATGGTGATCTGAAGACATCTGGTACTAGTGGCATGGATGGCCAGGGGGGATGAAAAATATTCACTACTATTTTAGTGCATCAAGGGAAGGATTTATAGCTTACATATCTTTTGTCATTTGTAAAATCGACACATTAAACAATTTTCTTGTGTTAGCAGACCATTCGAATCTCATAGTTACACACCTCGCCCAAAAAATTAAGTCGTTTGTTTTGCTTCCTTACACACAATATTTTCACCAATCCAATCTATGGATGCATTTCATTTCTAATTTATAACATTAACACTACTCTCTATGTGATTTTACTACAAAACTTGTACATAAAACAGTAGTACAATAGGCCAAAGAGAAATTTCATGGAAATTTTTTATCAACTGAAAGTGTTGTATTCGAATCTTAAAACCAACAATAAAGTCAAGAACATTGTATCCCTAGTTATACATTATATCCACGTTTTTTTCCATGTCTTATGAGAAGAAAAACAATCTCTCTACTATAGTAGACCACTGCACTCATAGCTAGACACAAACTCAACACACTTACCACATTTTTAATTATGCCTTTAGCATGAATAAGTCAAGAGGAGCTCAGTTTTCCAACAAAACAGAGAAAAAATATTAGACTCAAGTCATAGAGGGCAAAGTTATGAACTGATTTCAACTTAAAATTACATAGCGAGAGAGAAACTGGACACACTCGACAAAATTCTAATTATGCATTTAGCACAAATCAGTTAGGAGAAGCTCAACCTACAACCACAACCATAGATTAGCCAAACTAAATTGAGTAGATTTCATTACTCCGCATTTGTTCCGGAGATACTCAAATGTTAGAGAAATTTTAATAGAAAAAACATATTAAGAAGAAGATAGTAATTTAACAACCCTAGTTAACAAAATCATAAATCCTCAAAACACATAAATGGATGTGGTGTGTAAGAATTGACATGGTTGGCGCAAGTTGGTATAATTTTCATTCCCTGATGCGACAACATACATTACTCCCACCGAAATGGTAGATTATCTATATGGCTGTTTCTCTACATATGACAATACCAAAAGGTTATAAATATCCAAAAAAGATTTAAGTTGTGTGGGGTCAAATGATCCTATATGTCAATAATCACATATCAAAACATAAATTCTACGTACATATAAAGGCTTAGATTCCTATAGAACAAATATATAATGGACAAATGTCCAAGTAAAGGCTTAGATTCTGATAAAACAGAGATATAACAAAGAAATTTATGGTACTTAATATAAAGTAATGATCAAATTTGTGTCTTAAAGTTTCTAAAGGCATGAAAGTTCTCATAGGCGATTCACGTGAAAATTAAGAATATCTAACACTAAAGTTGGATCATAAAATAGGTCCAATAACTTACTTAACAGTAGAAGCATCCATACATAAAAATTGGTGCATGGTGAAAATGTATAGAATAGAACTAGAGATTACAGATATATATATATGAATAACAACCGAATAAATGAAACTAAAAAAATACACAAATTTCCCACATAAATAATTGATGAAATACATTTGAAGTTGCGAAACAACGTAACAAAACTTCAACCTCATAACAAAATTTATATTTTCGGGATTCATTACTTCTTCTCCTAAATCCAACAGAATAAACTCTTTTCCCATAAGAGAAAAATTAAAAAAGCTCACAAAGTAAAACTTCCATGTTAAACTAAAACTCCACATGTGCGAAGCTTGCGAGTTCTACTCCATGAGGATGTGAGAGCCATGAAATTGCGAAGCTTGACTTAGTGGTACGTTCTATTAAAATTAATAAAAATTAGTGGTAAGTTGTAGTGTTAAAGCGTAAGTCTTCTATCTCTATATAAAGTTTCACAATTTTTAAAAATAGAAAAAAAGATTAAAAAAATTACATGACAATTATTGATTGAAGTCAATTATGAAAAAAATACTCGACTATGGGACAATGATAATCTGAGTCAAGTGAATAAACATTACATGTTTTGATCTTGGGTTAAAGTAATGATATCATGAGCAAATGGATGACAAAATGTAATTATATTAGACAAATTATGGAGATAAAATTTGTCATACACCTACATATTCTACACCCAAACACCACCTTAACTTAACATCATTAGGGAGAGAAAAAATCACCTAAATGTATATAACATCATCATGGAGAAGCAGTAGTAGCAAACATATAAATTAATTATTTGTTTCAACTTAAAATTTTAATGGATGATATACTTTTTTATGTCCAAATTATCACTGTTCGATCACCAACAAAGATTCAAGTTAGGTTCATTTTATTTACATACAATGATTTATGTTTTGATAAATAATTTCAAAAACCAAAAAACTGAATACTAACTAAGGTGAAAAGTCATAAATAAATAGCCTTTACCTCAATATTTTGAGTGTCTACCATAGAATCAACTGTATCCGGAATGCAAAAGTTAAAGATTCACTCCACGAGTCTTTAAATCAACAACACGTAACAATAATAAGTTACATACTTTCAAAAACTCAAGATAATTACAAGCTATCTATCTCTGAAGACCCAAAAAATTTAGGTTGCGTACTCTTTTCCGAAAAAGTATCCATTTGAAAAAGAAAAAAAATTAACATGTAAGAAAATGAAATACTGAGTTAAGCATTTTATCAAATAATAATCAACCAACTAAAAAAATGAAAACCCATTCATATAGGGAAAATACATACCTCGTAGTCCACCCATGAACCAAATACTCGAAGACGTACATGCCTATATAATGCGATGAAAGATTAGATAACTAATACAAAAATTAATTGATGCCATAAGTAAAAAAATTGATTATAAAATCACATACGCTATAACCCAACAATTAAAGTAACATAACTGTAAAACCCTTAAATAAATAATACCACAAAAATGCCAAGCTACATGGAGGCGATTGATTCACCTACCCAAAGCACAACATACTAGGTAAAAAATTTCATGAATTTAACTAATACAAAAATTTTATTACCTCAACACAAAAGATAGTATCGACTGGGTCAAGAGAGAGAAATGAGGATGAAAAGGAGGTGAAATTAAATAGTGAACTGAAGATGGAAAGAGAGAAGCTAGGATATGAAGTTGACGGTGAGAGACTTAGAGTGAGATTGAGAGAGATCGTGAGGATCTCGGTGGGTATGAAGATGATTTATCATGAGTTTGACTGATTGGAGTGGCGGTTTTACAAAAGTACCCAATATTTTGAATTGAAGTGATAGATGAATTGGGAAAATAGGGGGAAATCCCAAAGTTGTTTTTAGCCATTATATACAATTTTTCACAATTCAATCATAGCCCCTAATTGACTTATGTCTTTATGAAATAGTAAATCTATTCAAGTCCTTATTATATAGATATATATACATTTTCTGAGTAAGACATTATAATATGTTCAATGTGTCTAATCTCCATCCATTCGGTATTTGTTAAGAACCTATGAATTTTTTCATGTGGACAACTAGGAGGAAGGGTATCTATGATTGATGTGTATATATCGGTGATATGAACTCAGAATACCATAGGTTTCAACTTGTTGGCAAGTTACGATTTTATGTGCATATAGCACGAGACATCACAGTCTATGCCAATGCTCTCTATACGTAGTTGTATACATAACGGATGGATTTTTTCTCCTTCTCCAAGAACGTAACCAAGGTTAGGCTACGTTGGGATTACGTGTGTGAAATATATTTTGTATAACGTCATCCCAATTTCTGGTAGGGAAAATATAATATGATCGAACATGTAATCTTACTAGAGATTAACTCCCTGATTTACAAAGCAGTTAAATTGTTTGGTCATTTTATTTCCATACCTATAAATAGGAGTACTCTATATATGGGTATCACTAATAAAAGAGTTATATGTGCAGTCCAATTGCAACCTCTCACACTCTTGTTCGTAGTGATTATCACCGTGCCTTCTTTTTTTCATAAAAGTATATGAGGGCTTGAATATGAGTCCTACAATTAAGGACTCTAATTGATTAACAACTAATAATTCAAACATATGAGGTATACGAATATATTAGTTTGATTAAGGTTTTGATTCATCACTACCCTTCTCTTAACCCCTTGCATTTTGGATCTCATCGATCTGATATCCCAACAACAACCTATCGTAATGGTATGTAGCATGTTTTGTAAGGTTTTATTATGATAGAGTTTAAAAGTATATGTGTATTATCAATCCAAGAAATCCAACCTAGTATCCAACAACCAAACCAACAACCAATAATTATATCATACTCCTCCAATCATCTACGTGATAAAAAACATACACATAATCACAATATCTCACTATAGTAAGGTCATTTCTCATTTTATACATGATAAATTCAAAAATGACACAATTATTGATCTTCACACATGTTTGCGTCTCATATTTAAAGTAGAGAAGTAAATAATTGTCGCATGAATACAATATGGGATGAGTTACTGTTAAAAAATAATGACATGCATATCACCCCAAATATAATATAAAAAAATCCATTCAATTATATTTTGTGAAAAAAAATCACAACGAGCATATAAACCCCAATATAATAGGATGACAAACGTATATAACCCACAACATGATAGGCGTATTTTTTTTTACTTATTAAAAATTCGTTTATTTATATTTTGTAAAAAAAATATAATGTCTAGGGTTTTTTGATTTATACATCCCCTTTTCTTGAACAATAACTATATACACATACACACACACACATACACATATACACATAAATACACACATATATACGAAATATTAGGGTTTAGCACACAAATACACACATATATATAAAAAAATTATGGTTTAACATAGAAGTACATACATAAACAAAAAATTAAGTACTTCTGTGTTAAACCATAATTTTTTATTATAAGGAAGAAAACTGAAAGTGGGGTCGCTATTTTTATTATATGGAATTTGGTCACGGCCTAGAGTCGTGACCCACTACAATGACACACTAAAATTTTCCACATCATCATGTAAGGAACCAGGTGGTCACGATATCCAGTTGTGACCCATGCGAATGAGGACATTGAGATGGTCACAACCCCAAGCCCTGACTTTATGGGTGTGAATTGTGACCTTAGTCATGAGATTTTTCCATGACCCTATTATGACCAAACTTGGAGGTAATTTTGGCACAAATTTCACACCAAAATGGTTAAGCTATGGTCACGATCTAGGTTCACGACCCATATTGGTAAGCGATTTGGTTTGTGACAGCTTCTAAGAGCATCCTTAGCCAAACTGGGTCATGGATATGGTCACAGCTTTGAACCATGACCCTCAGGCGTGACCATTCACAAGATTTTGTGTAGCGTTGTGTTTTGGATGCTTATTTTTTTTTATATACATGCCTTAGTTCATACCCTTTCATGTTCAACTCAAAAAATTTCATTAAAACTTGAATAAAGATTTTACAAGTATTTTTTTGTAAATTTTAGGAGATAGACATCTTGTATTGTCTTCGATTTCATTTTTTGTGAAAAAGGTTTCTTCAACAAACTCAAGGTTTATGAAAACATGTTTGTTAAATTTATTAATCATATTTTAGCATAATTTTTTTCACTTCCTTTCCTCAGTTGACATTTATGGCACTGGTATTTCTTTGCAAGCCTATTTTCATTTGTCTGTAAGTGCATTAGCTTATGAGAAGATCGGATGTTTAGAGTATCTCTTATCGATTCATGTGATTCATAAATGCTAAGAAGAACATAAACCCAACGTCTCCATATCTTTCAAGTACATGATATATCTCATTTATTCGTAACAATAATTATTCAAAGGAGATCACTCCATATACTAAGGTAATGATGCTAATGTTCTCATTATAAAGTTCACCATATGATTTGTTCAAAGGGTTACAGTTATCACCCAATTCGGTGGAGACAATATTTTCTTTCTAGGAAAATTCGATGCATTGTAAAACCTTAATGTTTTGATCATAAAATATCTCCATACATTAGAGAAGTTTAGAAAAAAGGGACCCAATTCCTTTTGAACTTTAGTGTTGTAGAAAGTTAAAGCCTTCCCATATCTTCTGGTTCATGGCATACACTTTTGACAAAACACGGACGGTGTTGTTGAAATTGAATTCGTCCAGAGGTATAAACTAATCATTGGACTGACCAACCCATTTTTGAGATTTCACAAAAAAATCACCAATCTTATCACATCTACCTTTTTTGAGGGTTATTTTAAATGATATTTCAATAATGAACTTTTGAGTTATTTTTAGAAGAATTAGAATTTTTATACTTTATGTCTTTAAGGAGGTTTGAACATCGATTCAGCCCCTCATAATTACGGAAATATATAGGTTGGTAGAATTCTCAAGGTAATGGAGGACGGATGAGCAAACTTGGAGATGTTTAGGTGGACTACAGGACAAAATGGGTTTGCACATGCATCCAATTAAAAATTGGGGTCATTGTTGATAAGGATAGCTTTTAGCACATGTTTGTTTCATTGGTAAAAGGGGTTTTAATGGTGTTTGTCTGAGGATTCACAAGAGGAATGGTTATGAATATATTTACACATCCTTGGATTACATTTTTCATGCTATAGCAGTAGTTAGTGGTGTAGTCGATAATTTGGTGGAAGCCACAATAGGCGTGAAGCCTGAACTTAGGAAGTGGTTTTGGAAACTTATGAGGGTCGATGTGTTTAATGAGGTTTCGGGATATGGGGGATCGATAAAATTTTTATAAGGCAACAAAAATCAAGGTGTATACCTTGCAAAATGTATTCTGATGAACATTAGGTGCCAATGGAGTGGCTAGATAAGAAATGTTATAATATCTCAAATAGAGGTAGTAGTTGGTTCATAGTCCTTAACGGTAGTAAAACGCCTTTTCTATATTCTTTGATTTAGACTCGGTCTTCTGGATACTAACATTTTCATTAATATCAACCCCGCCCTACCGAAGGGCTTTAAAATGGGTGTAATATTAGCTACCCATGGAATATCGAATGTGTAGGGAAAAAGTTATACTATCTGTAGTGATAATTATTATCCAACACAAATAGATAAGAGAGAGGAAATCATCAAGTAGGAAAAAAGAATGTAAAATGACAATCACACAACAAAGGATGTACGTGCTTCAGCAAAGAAGTGCCTACGTCCATGGTGGTGCAGTTGGTTTTATTTTTATATACTCCGGGGAGTGATTATAGAGAATACAACTTGTCCTTTTGCCCCGGACCTAGGGTTTAATATATACATGTACATTTAGGTGAGTGGGGTGATGGGTTACCCCACGTCTTCCAGCTCTCCTATAACTTCCCCTCAAGGGAACGTGGGAAGAGACCGGATCAAAATAAGAGGTGGGGGGCCTGGACTTTGGACCGCCAGAACTGGGCTACTCGTCCAGGGCCATCGTCTTAATTTTGGGTACCCACAATTGCCCCTAAGTTTTTTGGGCCATGTTCATGGGCTCAATAAATTTAAATGATTAGCCATAATGGATTTTTTGCAATTCTTTGAAAGCTGTGAAGTTTATTTTGGCGGCACCCGCTTCGTTTCTTGTGCATTATGATTAGCAGAATTTGAAGGTTTGTTGGAATAGCCACTTTTCTACCATCACTTCAGTCTTTCCAGCATTCTTCTATTTTCTGTGAGCTCTAGCGCTTCGTACCTTCTTCTCTCAATCTCCATTATCATTGCTTCTTAGTTGTTTGGGGTCGTGCTTCTTCATCGCTTGAATCGATCTTCTATTTTGTAAGTTTCATGTGCCCTTTATTTGTACTTTCTCTTTGGGTTTGTAGTTTTTCTAGGGTTTTTCCAATGGCAAAGATTGGAAATAGGTCAATCTCTGAATTTAGGAAGTTTTACAACATCCCTGAGTGGGTAGATATTGAGTGTTGTGCCTCCCCTCCTAGAAACGTTAGAGATATAGATGATGCCCACTGTATCCACGTCTTGTTGCTTTCTGGGGGGGGACTCACTTTTCCTCCTAATGATTTGTTTTTGCATATTTTTGGCTATTTTAATATTGTTCCTGTGCAATGCTCGCCCAATGTGTGGAAAATAGTAAATGGCGTACATAGGATAAATCAATTGTATGGTACTAGGTTAGGGATCGTCGAGGTCTGTTTTTGCTACTCCTTTTCTCAAACTAGATCTAGTGTCCTTTACCTCAAAGCTAGTAGCCCTGACAAGGTATTGGTAGTAAATATACCTGATTCCCATATAGACTACTTGCAAGAGGGTTTCCTTGTTAGAAATTGGCAGTTTTCTCCCCAATTTGAAGGGTCGAGGTCTGAGAGGTTATCCATTCCCTTTTATGGGGAGCAATACATAGGTAGACATTGTACTGTTGTTTCGACTTTTGTTGATTTGTGATCTTTCTAACTCCTTTTTTCTTTTACTTCCATAGTGAGGTCAAAGAACTTGGAGCCTGCTTTCAGCGAGGTTCGTATCTCGAAATTGGTTAAGGCTTGGAATATCAGGGAGCCTTTGGGTGACGGCGAACATCCCAGATCTGCTACCTTTCTGCTCAAGTACAAGAACGTTGGCTCCAGCTTCATAGCAAGGCCTATGGATAGTATCCCAGAGTTTGATTTATTCGAAGAGACTGCTGTGGGTCCTATCCAATTGGACGAGGAAGAGAGAAGCTGTGGGAGTGACATTGCAGGAGATGTAGGTGATTTGCGAGGAGAGAGCTCTAGCAGTAGCAGTTCCTCTGATCGTAGGGAGGTTTCTGAAGCTCAAGGATCGTCGAGCACTTCTAGTAGTTCGAGTGAGTAGATGGTTCCTCCAAGGAAAAACTTGATCAGGGATGATGATGATGAAGACCATATTCTTCTCGTACAAAAGTCAAAGAAGCAAAAATCTAGCTCGGGGGATGTGGCTACTGGTTCCCGATCCTCTGCTCAGGAGCAGGAGAGGAAGAGGATCAGGTGAGAGAGATAGAGGAAAAAGGAAGAAGAGAGGAAGAAGATGGAAGAGAAAAGGAGGGTAGAGGAGAGGAAGAAGAAGGAGAGTGAGAAGGAGGAAAAGATGAGGAGGGCAGAAGTGAGGACAAAGGCTGGGCAGGTCTTACTCCCGGTGTTCGCGCTGCCCGAAGGGGCCTCTGTGGCAATTTCTCCCCAGTTGGCCCCAGCTCTGCTTGAGAGAGCTTTCCTCCCGGCTGATCACCAAAAGGCGGTAGGGTCGGAGCAGTTGGCCCTTCTGGCTAGTCAGAGGCTTGCTCTGGTAAGGTTTTTCCCTTTTCTCCTATGTTGTTTTGAATTCCCTCCTTTTCCTCTTCTAATGCCTTCTTTTTTCTATAATTTGTTACTGACTTTGTCGTGATGTATCATTCACGCGATGAGCTGGTGAAGAGAAATAGCGAGCTGGAGCAAGAGAACTCCTCCCTGAATCTGAAGGGTAAAGAGTTTGAGGCTAATTTTAGATCCGTTAATGCTGCTAGGATTTCATCCAACTTGTCTCTTACAACTGCCAATAAGGAGAAGGACGCGGTAGTCAAGGATCTGAAGGAGCTGAGGCAGGCCTACGACCTGGTTTGCTCGAGCAAACTTACTGTTATGGAGGATAACAAGGTGCTCTTCGAAGAGCTAAAGAAGATGAAGTCTGAGGCTGTTACTACCAAGGAGGACTCATACAATTCCGGTTGGGGTGCAGCATATGAGGATGTTGAAGTTTAGATAGGCTATATTAGTCGTCTGAAGTTCAAGAAAGGCTGGAACAAGGCCCTTTTGGCTGCTGGCGTCGACATCGATTCTCCTTTATTTGACGAGCATGACCCAGGTCTGAAGCCAATCATGGATGAAGTTCCTTCCCCAGCTGTTGAAGGCGCTGATCTTATTCCTCAAGCGACCCCTACTGACGTTTCTCTGGCTGTGGGGATAGATATTTCCCCTACTGAGCCTGAGGTTGTCAACTAGTTATCTACTAGGATTGCTCTGTACTTTTGGTTTTTTCTGTCTGTAAATTTTTTCTTTATTGTTCGATGTAACTCCAAACCTTTATTAATGAAAAGGCTTTATTTTTTGCTCGCACTGATTTGTCTCTTTCTCTCCTTTATCTTTCTCTCGCTTGTAGTTAGTTGATGTGGATGATTACATTCCTTCTACTTCCCAATTGGGCAGGAACCTTGGTCCCAATGAGAGTCCCGAAGTTCGCCAGGGCTTCGTTAAGCTTTGTAAATCCCTTAGATCTAGGAATCAAATGTATAAGGAGCAATCTAAACTTGTGGACAAGATGAAGGACCGGCTCCAAGAGATGGAAGACATTCGTGCTTCAGTACAAGAGGAGGTCTATGCGCTGAGAACAAAACTATTAGAGGCCACCGAGATCAATCAAGTTGGGTAGGTTCTTCAACAGGAGAATGAGGACCTGAGGAGAGAAGTCTTATGACTTAGGGAGCATGCACCGAGCACTGTTCCAACAGTATTACAAGGTTCCTCATCATTGTGAATTAGAGCTAGTTAGAATGTTACTCCTTCTGCGTCGCGGGGTTCCACTCGCCCACCCATTCCGCTAGCTGGTAGGAGCACCAGGAGCAGAAATAGGGAAGCGGAAGAACTTCAAGATAAGGAAATGGAAGAACTCCGTGGTGATGTCCAGCGAGCCTATGTGATTGCTGCTTGGCTTCAAAGGGATGTCACTCGGTTGCGGAACTTGCTCAAGAAAGGTCCTCGGTAAGTATGGGCTAACGGCTATGACCAGGGTTGGTCAGATGCTCCAATAGGGTTGTCTGAGTTCGGGGAGCTTTCTTTTATCAGGGTATGGCTAAGTGCCTTGAAGGAGCTGCAAGTCCCGAGGAACTCGATGCTCTGGTATCGCCATGAGATGTCTCTCTCTAGCTTGATGCCTAACCCCTTCCGGAGGGATGATTGATGGATCCCCATCGATGATATCCCTCATCAGTTATTGGAGTCAGATGCAAATGAGGTTGTGGAGGAGTTAGCTCCTGCTCCCGATGACGGACGAAGAGCTCCAGTGGCTGATTATCTCACTCGAAGGCCTCCCCCCCCCCCCAATGAGATTTTTACAGTCGTTATTTTTTTGTTCTTTTTGGTAATGTAAATTCCTTGGGCGAGCTCGCCGACTAAACATGTATCACCATTGTTGTAAATATGATGAATTAATAAAAAGTTTCTATTTTGGGCAATTTTTCCCACTAAACGTGTGCATCGTATTCTTCATATTCTTGTTGCTTTATAATCTTCTAAGTTTGTTTTGTCATGCAAGTTTCCTCCTAGTCCAGTATAATACCGAGATAACATTGTGCACCACTTTACCTTTTAGGTTGTGTCGTCACACTCCCTTAGGCCTAAGTGGGGCAATTGGCGAGGACACACCTTGTGTTGGATGCTTTATCCGATCAGGATTTTACTTAACTGAGGTAGGTTTGATGACGAGTATAAAATTTGGTCATATTGCCTAAGGATCCCCTGTAGGGCTTTATATATTGCCAGGGGCAATGCTAAGAGGTCCTTCATGTTTCATAACGATGACCTGAGGAGGGATATTGCCCTGCTATAGTGTAGTGATCAATGTGCCTATTATTTGGAAAAGATGTGTGATAAATGCAGTTGTTATTCATCATAACGTAACCAATTAAACAACTTTCATCAATGATAAGGGAAATGATCTCCTAGTTTCATAACAAAAGACTAAAAGAAAGATCTAAAAATAGAATCTCTTGAGATTGGATGTGTTCCATGCTCGGGGTATTTCTCTGCCTTCTATCGTTTCCAAGTGATAGGCGCCCTGCAGGTCGTCTCTTGTTACTTTAAAGGGTCCTTCCCAGTTAGGACCTAGCTTGCCGTCTGATGGTTTCACTGCGCTGCCCAGGACTTTCCTTAGAACATAGTCCCCAACTCAGAATGCCCTTGGGTTGACCCTTTTGTTGTAAAGCCTCGCGAGCTGTTGCTAATAGCTCACTAGTTTTACTAGGGCTAGCTCCTGGCGCTCGTCAGCCAGGTCGAGCTCATCGACTAATGCTATATCATTATGTCCTTGGTCGAAAATGTTGGTCCTCATTATTGGCCATCCCGCTTCAAGTGGGATGACTTCCTCCATGCCATACGTCAGCAAAAATGGGGTTTCTCCTGTTGCTCGCCAAGGGGTGGTCCGATATGCCCATAGGATGTGAGGTAGTTCATTTTCCCATGCGCCTTTGGCTCCCTCCAATCGCTTCTTCAATCCATCGATAACGGTTTTGTTAGAGGCCTCAGCTTATCCATTGCTCTGAGGGTAGGCCACCAAACTGAAGTGGTGTCTGATACCGTGTTCGTCACAGAAGTTCTGAAAGGAGCCACTTTCAAACTATGTTCCATTATCGGTGATGATGGTTCGGGGGATTCCAAAATGAGTGAGTATATTCCTCCATATGAACCTTATCATATTAGTGTCTCAGATGTTCACCAGGGGTTCTGCCTCGGTCCATTTGGTGAAGTAGTCAGTCGCAACCAATAGATATTTGCGATTGTCGACAGCGGTAGGCAGTGGTCCTACAATGTACATTCCCCATTGGGTAAATGGCCATGGGCTGGACAGGAACTTTAGGTCGCTGGTGGGTTAGTGGACCATAGGAGCGTGGAGTTGGCACTTTAGGCATTTGCAGACATACAATGCAGAGTCTTTTTGCATAAATGGCCACCAATATCCTTCCTTCATTTCTCGAAAGGCTAGAGACCTTCCTCCGGTGTGGCTTCCATAGATTCCTTCGTAAAGCTCGCGTAACACTTGCTCGACATCCCCTGGGTGGACGCATCGGAGGTAGGGATCGGTGAAGGATTTCTTATACAAGTTGCATTCTGGGGATAAGTGAAAGCGAGCAGCTTTGACTCTTATCTGGTGCCATTCTTTAAATATTCTCTTAATTGGTCCATCCAGCTAGGGGCTGACCCCACCTAGAGTACCTACTCCATGCTTGGTGGATTGCTGTCGATGCTCGGACAAGTGAGGAAATCGATGGGGATGATTCTTTTTAGGTTGGAGTCAACTGCCTAACTAAGGGATGCTAAGGCATCAACATGACTGTTTTGCCCCCTGTAAAACTGCTGGACATTGATCTCTTCAAAGTTTGACATTAGTTTTTTCACTAAGGAGAGGTAGGCTGCCATTCTTTTATTCTTTGCATTGTAATATCCACTTATCTGATTGGATACCAGTTGGGAATCGCCGAACACCTGTAAATGTTTTACTCCCAAAGTACGCGCCTTTTGGAGGCCGGTTATTAGGGCTTCGTACTCTGCTTCATTGTTGGAGGCTATAAATCCAAGCCTGATTCCTTATTTGAGGATTGTGTTCTCTGGAGTTATGAGGACAATGCCCACCCTGCCCCCTTTAAATTGGAGGCTCCATCAACAAATAGTTTCCAGGTTTCCTTTTTTGCTGGGTTCTTTATTTGCTTTGTTGGTTGAGGTTGGTCGGAGGGTTCTTCGCCCGTGAATTTGTCCATGAAATCATCAAGGATCTGACCCTTGATAGCTATCCTTGGTTGAAATTGGATGTCAAATCGACCGAGCTCGACTGACCACTTAGACAGTCTTCTCGACAAATCCGCTTTCCTTAGGACTTCCTTAAGCGGATGCGATGTAAGGACGATGATAGTATGAGCTTTGAAATAATGCTTCAGCTTCCTCGAGGCTACTACTAGTGCAAATACGAGATTCTCCAATGGTAGGTACCTTATCTCGGCGTCCAGTAAGGTCTTGCTTGCATAATAAATGGGGTGCTGGATTCCTGCAACCTCGCATATTAGTGCAGAGATGACAGTGTAACTAGATACGGAGAGGTACAGGTACAAAGAAGCCGTTTGCTGGGGTATGACAAGCAGTGGTGGAGAGCTTAAGTATGACTTGATCACGACCAATGCTCATGAGCAATCTGGGCTCCACTCTTTCATTTTGCTCCCCTTTAGAAGCTGGAAAAAAGGCTTGCACTTCTCGGAGTATTTGGAGATAAAGCGATTTAAGGTAGCGAGTATACCAATGAGATTTTGTACATCCCGAATCGTACGAGGGGGTTGCACCCTATTGATTGCGTCGGTCTAATCTGGATTAGCCTCTATGCCTATCTTACTGACCAAGTACCCAAGAAATTTTCCTGACTAGACACCGAAAGAACACTTGCTTGCATTAAGTTTCATTCGGTACTTCCTGAGAATTTTGAAGGTGTTTGACAGGTCTGAGAGGTGATTCTCTTTCTTCTTGATTTTAACGAAAATGTCATCGATGTAGACCTCCATGGTGTCTCCCATCTGATCCTTGAACATCTTTGTAACCAGCCGCTGATATGTTGCCCCTGCATTCTTGAGCCCAAAGGGCATAACTGTGTAGCAGTATAACCCAACTGTAGTGATGAACTCTATTTTGTCCTGGTCTGGGGCATATAAAGGGATTTGGTGATACCCTGAGTATGTGTCCAGGAAACTCATTTGCTCGTGAGCTGCGGTGGAGTCTATTAGTTGGTCTATCTTTAGTAAGGGGAAACTATCTTTAGGGCATGCTTTGTTGAGGTCAGTGAAGTCGATGAAAACTCTCCACTTCCCATTTCTCTTCGGAACTACTACTGGGTTGGATAGACACTCGGGGAATTGTACATCCCGTATGGATCCTGTATCCAGCAGTTTTTCAACTTCTTTTTCGACCGCGTTAGCCTTCTCGAGTGCAGTTCGTCGTGCCTTCTGCATGACTGGCTTGAAGGTGGGGTCGACGTGAAGCTGATGACAGACCATACTAGGATTGATTCCAGGCAGCTCGTATGGTTCCCACGTGAAAACATCTGCGTTGCGCCTTAGCAAGGTTGTTAGTTCCCTCTGTTCCTTGTTGGTAAGAGACGCTCCAATCAAGAAGACTCTGTTACTGTCACCATCTCCATCCGTAACTTCTACCAGATCCTCGACGACCCACTCGGAGGGGAGGAGCCTGGTCTCCTCTACTCCAGGTCTCCCATACTTAAATTTTTATTTAGAAGGTGTTAGACCTTCTTTAATTTTCTCGCTGGGCTTCTTCTCTGGCTTTGGACGGATGGCAGCACCTTATCGCCATTGCCTGATCACTGTGGATTTCCATTACTCCGCATTCGGTTACGTACTTGAGTTTCTGATGGTTGGTTGAGTATACTTCCTTCATCGCATGAAGCCATCCCCTGCCGAGGATGGCTTAGTATGGTGAGTCGATGTCAACTACCAGAAACTCGATCATCTTGGAGACGTTTCCAGCACGTACTGGTAGTACAATCTTTCCCACGGGCATAGTCATTTTTCTAGCGAAGCCAACCAAAGGTACAATAGCTTCATTTAGGTTGGCGATGCTTAACTTCAATTTCCTGAATAAGTCGAGGTACATTACTTCAGACGAGCTTACTTAATCGATGAGCAGCTTGTCGATGTCAAAGTTGGCTATCCTGAGTGTAATGATCAGAGCATCATGATGTGGGGTCCTCACTCCCACCAGATCTTCATCTGTGAAGAAAATATGCTTGTTATAGTTGATGTCATCTTCTCGTCGACGCTTTCCTGACTGTGACTTGGATGGATCGATCTAAAAATCCTGCATTACTACTGTAAGTTTCTTCATCCCCATTTGAGCTGAATTTCCTTGTATCTGCTTGGCATCAGAAGGCCTATGATTTACCGCGAACTCATGTCTAGCGTCATCTTCCAGCATGTTCTTAGGTCTCTTCTCCCTATTGGCAGCCACTTTCGCTGCCTTCTTCTCCAAAAACTCGTTCAAATGCCCAGACTGGGCCAACTCCTCAAGGTGAGACTTAAGAGCTTTGCAGTGCTCGGTGTTATTACCTCCCTCTTTGTGAAAAGTGCATCTTAACGCATTGTTACCTTTCGAGGAATCTCTTCCCATCTTCCTGGGCCATTTGATGAATGGCTCGTCTTTGATCTTTGCGATAACTTTGTAAATTGGTTCTTTAAAAACGGAGTTGACTGCCTGGAATGCATTAGACACGTCATGGTTCCCTCCGTTGTTAGAGCCATTTCTTCCCCCGTTCTTTCCTCCTTTCTTCTAGTTCTCAGTTTTCTCACTTCCCTTGGTAGTGAGTTTAGCTCGACCATTTTCTCCTGTGCTGAGGCGGGTGACATCCTCCACCTTAGCGTACTTCTCGATGCGAGCCATTAGTTCATCAATAGTTATAGCTTCCTTCTTTGTCAGGGACTAGTATAGAAGGGAGGAGCTGGGTAGCCCGAGGCCACTGCCACTTCTTCCAAGAAATCTTCAACCTCGTTAAATAACTCCCAGTACCTCTTCGCGTAGTCTCGGAGTGTCTCTTGAGGCATTTTCTTCATTGTCAGTAAAGAATCCATCCTTTTGGGATGGGAGCTGCTTGTGATGAACCGGCCCGTAAAGAGCTCGACCAGGGATTTGAAACTTCTGATGGATTGGTGAGGGAGTCTTTCGAACCATTTTTGCGCCACATCATGTAGGCTTAAGGGGAAAATGTGGCACATCAATGCATCTCGGTGATTCCAGAGGGTCATGGCCTGTCGGTATTGCCTGACGTGATCGATGGGATCAGTCTTACCGTCATACATCTTGAACCTTGGAATGGAAAATTTCTTGGGGGCTTCTTCTTCTTTGATTTCCATCATGAAGGGTGAATTCATCTTGGTTTTGAGAGCTCGCCTTACGAGTTCTCTGGTTGATCTGGTACCGTGGTGGGACGAATGTTGGTCCATTTCCCTGCAGACCAAATTTTGTATGTTCTCGTCGCTGCGAGTAGAGCTCTGGTAATGGCGAGCTCTTTGCAGCTGCTCGTGGAGGTCGTCGTCTGATTCGTATCCCTCGACATTTTGAGATCCTCGCCTACGGATCCTTCCTCGGCTGCGAGACTTGCTCGCCTGAGGGCTTGGAGTGCGGTATGGACGTCTCCTGTTATCAGGACGAAGCTCCCTCTCCAGTCTTCCCAGTCTTCTTTTTAGGCGAGCATTCTCAGCCTCGTACCTGCGAGAACACTTCCTCTAATCGTGGAGCCTTTCCTCGTATGCATTAATAAATCTGGATATATGTGTGGACCTCGCTGGTCCCTGGCTTTCTTTAGAGGCTGTCCTTTCCAAGCGAGCCCTCGGATCTGAACGTCGAACTTCAGACCTGATCCTGTGAGGAGCAGGTGGTTCTTGAATATTCCCTTCCTGGGGGGCATTGCTGCTATGACTAGACATTTTAAACTCCATTCTTGGTGTGGGATCTTCTCAGGGAAAGATGAATGCTTCCCACAGTCGGCGCCAATTTTAGTGACAATTATTATGAAACACAAATAGATAAGAGAGATGCAATCACCAAGTAGGAAAAAGGAATGTAAAATGATAATCACACAACAAAGGATGTACGTGGTTCAGCAAAGAAGTGCCTACGTCCAAGGTGGTGCAGTTGGTTTTATTTTTATATACTCCGGGGAGTGATTACAGATAATACAACTTGTCCTTTTGCCCCGAACCTAGGTTTTAATATATACATGTACATTTAGGTGAGTGGGGGTGATGGGTTCCCCCACGTCTTCCATCTCTCCTATAACTTCCCCACGGGGGAACGTGGGAAGAGACCGGATCAAAATAAGAGGTGGGGGGCCTAGACTTTGGGCCGCCAAAACTGGGCTACTCGTCCAGGCCCATGGTCTTAATTCTGGGTACCCACACTATCCTATTCTTCCCCAGTAAGAAAGTTTGTCACGGGGTCATACTTTTTCTCTTAACATGTTGATGAATCTATAGAAATATTCCCTGATATTTTCCTTGGGTAGTTCAATATCGATGAGTTACCTCTAACTCTTCATTGTTATTATGCTAAGGCATAAATTACCTTGCAACATCCTCCATTATTCACCATAGGTGGACTTTTTTTATTGTCTGTTTGAATATCTTAGCCATTACCTTCTCTTTCACCCCAAGTAGGCTCACAGAATGGTGGTAGTTACAATGATACAAAATAAAGGCCTCACTACCTCCAAACTTCTCGATATGAGTCATGTTTAATTTCTATGGAAATTGAACCTTTAGGTAAGGGGACATGTGGGTGTAATATACGTAGTTCCCTAAGATCTTAAGCTAATGAAACTTTGGAAAATGTAATTTGATTTATTCATTGACGCAAATCGATTCCCCCTTCTTGACAATGATATGAATGGGACCTAGAATGTTAGACTCTGGATAAGATATATTTGGCATTGGTATATGTGAAGGAGATGGTCCATTGGTAGTCGAAATAAGCAAATTCTGAAGATCTTACAAATACCCCTTTAGAGCCCACATTGTCTTCGGCATTTTCATTCCTACAACATGTGGGAAGGCAATATCAAATGTTCGAAACTCTGAGATCCGACATTTTTTTCTACATATGTTGGACATTAGCTTGCTGACTATCTATTTTTGCACTAAGTTGAGCAACTATGACCATCAAATCTAACTTAGTATTGACATTCTGATTAGGGTTCTCTATAAGGAATCTCGTCTAAAACCATTCAATTTTTACTGAATTAGATGATGAGTGTGCATAAATTTGGGGGACTTTATAGCATATTTGAGCTAATATAGATCCATGTCAAGGAGCACGGCCTCACCAGAGAGGGAAATAATTTTTATATTATAAAAGAATATCTTTTATATTTTTTGGAAAAGGTGGGATATATTTTTGGTAATTTGGAAATGGGAAATGGTAAAACACCTAGTGTAGTTATTATTAGGTTTCACTTGCATGATGTTATGTCTAGGGTGAATGTGAAATGTTGTACAAGACCGAAGTCTTAGAAACAAGGGGTTCATGATGCAAGACACGGTTTGACTTGTTTCCAGACTCATGTGTAGAGTACTATTTCAAAACTGAATGAAAAAACGAAAAAATTTGGCGATAAAATTACCTGAAATTTTGATGGAGTTTCAAATTTAAAAGGTCCATCAGGGTATGAGTGTCCGAGGTAGAAACCTATATGATATTTACGGATTGGGAAGTTAATGTAAGAATTTCACCTTTATAATGACTTCCACGATATACCTATTTCCTATAAGGGCAATCATTCATTAGTTCACGTCAAAAATCCATTTGATATTGTATGTGAATTGCCTCATGATATACCTCATTAGGATGGTACGTGTGAGAAAGAATTCAATATACTTAACGTACATGATAATTTTCCTATCCTTGAACCTACCATCATGAGTTCGGTCAAATAATACGATGCAAGGGGAGCCTTTTGATATATCTTGAAGTTAATTGTCCAATGAAAGATGATATTCATATCATCTAGGTTGACGATGCCACAAAATATTGGCAACCATTCATGAAGTGATCCCCTACCCGAGACATAATAAGGCCGATATAGTGTTCAAGTGAAGTAGTGAGCAAAATAATTGAGTCCTAATTATTAGTTTGTTCAAAGTTTTATGTATGATAATAGGGGTAGGTAAAACTACTAATCATGTCGTAGAGTAATGGAATAGGCATGAAAGTCATGTGAAAAAGAACTAATCATATATTAAAGCAAATGACTATATACAAGTAACATGCAACATGGAGTAAGTAGTCAAAGCATAGTTAAATGCATAATTTGTAAAACATGTGAACATGCGCAAATGAGAGAGACACCTATATAATGTGAGAGAAACATGGTCACAAGTACAAGCGAAAATAACCTTGAAGTATGTGTAATATAGGGTAAAGTGAAGGTGTGTTCAAGTGAAGATAGAATGGATATGTGTATGCAATTGATGTGAAATATATAGATCAAGGCATGGGGTATATATGAATGATATGAATCATGTGATTATATACATGTGGTAATATACATGGGTAAGTGACAAGTAAAATGTGAAAAAGATGGATAAGTGACATGAAACATGGCAAGTATATACATGTGAGTACTAAATATTTGTATAGAGAATGAGTATATTAAAGTGAACAAAACATGAATATGTAAAAGCGATAGAAATCATATAATAGAAAAGGTGATATTTACATGTGATGAGAAAACGGTCATGATAGAGAATATACATGGATAAGCATAGCATAATACATGTGAGCATATTGGTAGGAAAAATCTACAAGTGGAATCATATACACACACATGTAGAGATATATGGAGAAAATTATAGAAAGGAAAACAAAGCCCATGTAAAGATGGAGTATGGTCCTATAATAATAAAACCCACAACGGAGTTGTTAATCTGGCCATTTGAAGTTGAGTTCACCCAAAAAAGATTCGTGTGAAAGTGTAGTCAAGGAAAAAAAATCCCTTTCAACCACTTCCATGAATTTTGAGGCCTTCCAAAATACATAAAAGTAGTCATCGTCAAAGGTATGAAATTATGAATATTGGAGTCGCTATATTATTTTACTCAAAACGGGAAAAAAATATAGTTTCCACGAACAAACATCATTAAAACACTAATTGATTCATACGAAACCAAACAGATTGGAGGTCGGGGGACTGAGTTACTGATTGAGAAGATTTTAGGTACCCATTCAGCACTTTCAGTATCTCATGGGCTATAAAAATATCCTCATTTTCTCAATTGAATAACCAATGTGCGTAATGAATGTGGATTGAAAATTATGTAACAAATGGAAGCATCCTCTACGCATCATGGAAAGGGAAGGAATGATTCACTTTGAGGAGTATGACTAAAAGAAAAAGAAAACTATAAGAATGGATGCAAATGAGTGATATAAGAAATCATTATTAACTGTGGAAAAGTGAATATGCATCTCCAATGGGAACGTGAAAGAGTGAAAATCGATAAAATGGCCAAAATATGAGCTATGATCTGGATCATGATTTACTATGCGAGAGAAAATATGTGTTTCAAATGGGATCACTAAAGAACATAAATAGTAAATAAATAACGAGAGGTGATATTGATCATCATTCATTATGAAAGATGAATATGCATGTCAACGGAACCCCTAAAGAACAAAAATAGGCAAGAATACACACACACACACACACACACACACACACACATATATATACACATATATATATTGCATTAGTGTAAATGGAGTGTAAAGCATTAAACGTGGACTTGAATCTTTAGATGAAATCGAGACGTCTACGTAGGCCAAAGTGACAATGAAGTCTACATTATTTGAACAGACACTAAGGGTTGAATCTAACCCAAAAATCCTAAACTAGAGTATTATATTTTAGGTTGTGAGAAATGTGTGCACAAATGGTGAAAATGTAGGAAAATGAGAGAAAAGACTTGTGAGTGATATTAATTCGCAAACAATAAACCTATGAGGTTAATGTCGAACAAAAAATAAACAATCTCATAAGACAAGGATTTATGTAGTTAGGTAAAGGCCTACATCCACAGGGTGCTTCTCTATTTATTATTATGATTTTTTTATTTGACAATAACAAGTTGCATGTCCCCTTCTTCTTAAGGTGAGGGTTGTATTAATAGAGATGGAGGAGATGGTGTCGTATTGGACTCATTTATTCTAGTAATTAGGTTATTACGTGATTTGTGCCTATCTCCTCTGAGATCCACACATATGGAGTCTATCTTTGAGGGTTATCTGTGTAAATGATCTATACATCTTATTTACTACGCTCGCCTTTATCTAGATCCATACTATTTAAGCATATTGGTTTGGGCCACTTGGTTTATACCCTATAATTTCCCCCCAAAACTCATTAACTTATATGGGATGGAGAGTGTTGAGAGGTTAGTCAGATTAGATAGTGGTTTTGGCTCAGGCGGTTGATCTCTATTTGAGATTGCTTCCCACTTGAAATTTTCCAATATGAAATTGTGAATTAGTCGGCTATATTCGGATTGTTGTGTGCCTTGAAAGGATACACCGATAATTTTTTTAATTGATCAAGGGTAATATAGTAATGTTTCCAAAATGAAATTTCATTTGCATTTAATGTACCTTGGGGTTCGTTCCCAGTTGGTTAGTTGTTTAGGACGTTGAACCAAGTTTAATTAAAACTTTCAAAGGTCAGTGCCATACATCACTTCTTCAAAAATACTTGGAGCTTAAGCTTTATCATACCTCATTTATATGTATTATTCATCCTTTATTTTATTTTCTCCTCACCATATTTTGAAAATCATCATTCTTTAGTTTATTTGAATGCTTTCGTCTTTATGAGTATTTCCCTTCTTTGAGTGTTTTCAATGGAAAAAGACATAGTGTGCTCTCTAAACGAGAGGATCGTGGAGAATTTAAGGAAATGTATTTAATTTCCCCATGGGTGACCATTTAGTGTGATGATGTTCCAACGGATTACAATAATGTTGAGGGTAGGCATTGGATTAAAACTATTTATGTAACTATAGGGGGCATAACTTTTTGGCCAAATCAATTATTTTTTGAATTTTTTCACTTGTTTGATACTATTATCACACAATGAGATTTATAGTACCTATATATGGATCCTAAAGAATAGTAAGTCTTATTGTGGTCCCAGATGACTGATGGGGTTCTCTACTTTAAGGTGAGGATAGCTTATATGATTCTAGTTCTCAACCTCCCTAGTTCTAATAAGGGATATCGGATTTGGTGCTTTATTTTCAGGAATTGGAAACACCAACCCCTTCACGAGAGTGGAAAATATTGACGTCTTTTCTGACATGAGAGAGAGAGAGAGAGAGAGAGAGAGAGAGAGAGAGAGAGAGAGAGGAAGGTTTTCTTGTGTTTTTCTTAAGCTCGATCAAAGAATCCCTTCTAATTTTGACAAAAAAGAACCGATTAAAGTCAGGAAGTTGAGGAATCTAATGGTTGTAGGTGATGAACACCCTAGGTTGTCCTTATTCATAGTTAAATATATAAATTCCACTAATAACTTCAATGCTCGAGCTGTCGATTCAGTCCTTGTCTTTACCATTACTTCTTCTAATGAGGCATCTTCCATTTCATCTTCCTCTGAATTTCGTGAATGTGAATAATATAACATATGTCAAATAAGTGGTAATGGCTCGTAAAAAGAGGATCTTGCTTGTTTATTATGCTCAGTCCCCAAATTCCATAAAATCCAAAGTTTTTAGGAGGAAGGAGGTTTGAGCCTTTTCTGATCCAATCACTCTAACATATTCCCACATCTAAGAGAATATTAAGGGGAATTTATCTTCCTCTTATGTTGCAGTTGATCCTCCCAAAATGGGATATTATCTAAACTTTGGGAAGGGATACCTTGTTATGTAGGCGAGGAAAAATAATTTATAGCTCCTGGAATGTTAAGGGGGCCGCGTCTATGCTCGAGCGTGACCAAGTTGACAAGATGAACCTCGATTTTTTTTCTATACATCCCATTCAAGCATTAACTTTCGTAAACACAATTCATTTTTGAAAATTTTCCTCTTTATAGTGTCTTTGTAGTTCAGTTGACATAATATTTTTTTGCAAGTTGTAGAGGACTTTGTTTCCATTCTAGATGAATGTTTTTACTAGTCAAGGGTCATTAATGAACTAAAAAATCCATGGACATTTACAAGGATGTCGTTGATGTTGCCAAAACGGAATATGAATTACACAAAAATCCACGAGCCTAATATTTAAAGATCTGAAGAATGAGTGTGCTTAGATAAAGGTCACACTCGACCAATTAAAGCCTGAACGTGACCAATTGGTGGTGCAGCATGACCATCTGAAGAAATATCGGGACGAATATTCACATTTTATCATTGTACTATGAACTTGGGTGTATGGAGGTTTCCACTGAAGCCAAAGAAAATTTTCCTTTCATAAAAAATGTTCACTTCAAGAAGGGCTAGGATGATGCCTTGGTAAAGGCCAACATCCTAGTTAAATCTGAGTTGTTCGATAAACATGATGTGGGTTCTCGTTAGGCCTAGGATACATCCGATCAAAAATAATATGTGGCTACTGAGGGAAAAGACCCAAAAACACAAGAGCATGTGAAGTAAAATAATGCACACAAATAGTTAGGCTTTTAATGTTCTTGCCTATATTTAAGGGCTCTGTCAGATTTTTGGTGCAATGAAAATTTCCAAGTGTGTAACTATATTTCTTGTTGTCGCTAAGTAGTTTATAATTTTTATAGCCTGCCAATATATTTGTTGGGGTTCCATATATTTTTGGTGACCTTGATACATCAGTTTGTCATGGGGCTAGTAATCAAGCTTGCCATGCATTTACTTATTCTTGGAAAGGTATTCAAAAAATTACCAATCCTATAATGAGCAATCGAGTTTGGGTGCCAAATTGAAGTACGATGCCAAGGATATTGACAATGTTGCCAAACATTTACATAATGAGGAAATCCTTGCGAAAGAACATGGCCAAGCTCAGAAACTTATATAGAGGGATGGGATGATTAAGATGGAATTTAGTTATGAAATACTAAGGGTGAGATATCCCTTTAGGATATAGGATGTTGGCTATGATGAGGGGTGGATGGATTATCCTTTTAGGCTTAGAGAAACTAAGCATGTAGCCTACAAACATGGTTGGTTGAACGCTTTATGAATCCGGAAGGTCTGAGAAGATTTCAAACATTTTTATTCATACCATGTTAATTTTTCAGTCTACCTTCACTCACTTTTTAAATCAAGGAGTGCTACATCCCCTTGATGTTATTCAGCTTCAACTAGCCTAAAATTACTTTACTTCTCACGAGAGTGAAAATGAATTCAATCCCAACCTTGAGGATTGTTGAAAGGCTATTGTGGTCGAGGTGATAACTCATCGGGGGTGAAAATTATACATGTTATTTTGAACTTTTGTAGATATATTTTTTTTTTGCCGATGTACACTTATAATGTGTAATTTCATATTCTACAATATGAATTTTGTGTAATTCAATAATTTGCATATTCAAATTTCATTTGCCCATAGTGTTCATCCATCTAGGATTTTCACCCGTCTAAAGTCGGGATACTTAGTGCCTATGAGTCAATATAATTTCTTTTGCATTCCCTGAGTAATTCTTAGGGCCTTTCTCTTTTTTTTATGACGAAAACTATGAAACCTTGCGATTATTAAGTATAGTAATACTAAGATGTTCATGCTAATGGTCGATCTCCAACCAAATGTGATGATATGGTCTAAAAAATGAAAGTTTAATCCCTTCAATTGAACTACTTCAGGTTATACTTTATTGAATTTCAATCTCTATTATTCTAAGGAACATAAATTCAAAAATAAATATGACAAGAAGTAAATAAACAATATTTAAAAATAAAATTTACTAATTTTTTTCGCATTCTCGATCCTTGCTATCTCCCTTCCGTCCATTATTTCCAAATGGTATACACCTTACAGATCATCTCTAATGACTTCAAATGGTCCTTTCGATATTGGTCCGAACATAACCATAGACGTTTTTTTGGCACTATCGAGCACATTTTTGAGGACATAAATACTGACCTAAAATCTTATTAGGGTAATGCCTTTGTTCAACTACCTAGACAACTGTGGAGGATAACTTTATTAAGGCTTGGGCCCTTTATTTGTCTGTCAGCTTGATCTCATACCTTAAGATTTTTTCATTCAAACTTTTATTGAAAAAGGTGATCTTTCTGGTCGATAGAGTAATTTCTAGAGAAATAACAGTTTCAATCCTAAAGACTAAAGAGAACAGCATTTTCCCTATTGGTCTTTTGGGAATAGTATGATATGCCTGAGAGATGTAAGGAAGCTCATCTGTCTAAACTCCATTTTTGTTCTTTGTTATTTTCTTTATGTCATCGAGCATTCTTTTATAAGAGACCTGAGCTTGCCCGTTGCTCTAAAGGTAGTCCATAAAGCTGAAGTGATGCTTGATGTTGTGGCTATCATAGAACCTTTAGAATGCCTCACTTTAAAATTGTGTTCCGTTATTTGTGATGATTACCTGAGGTACACCAAACCCATTTACAATGTCCATGCATATTAATCTGATCATGTTAATGTCTTCGATGTTTGCTAATGGCTCAACCTCAATCAACTCCATGAAGTAATCACTACCCACCAAGAGGTACTTGTGATTTCTTGGTTCCATTATTAGGGGACAATAATATAAGAACCCCATTGGGCAAAAGGGATATGAATTGGTTAGCAGTTTTAAAATGTTAGCTGACTATTCGATCATGGGAGAAACTTTTGTTGTTTTTTGCACTTTTTGATGTCAAATATCGTATCCTTCTACATGAATGTCAACTAATACTACACTTGATAGCCTTAACAGAAAGAGATCTTCCAACAACGTATTTTTCAAAAATCCCGTCACAAAGTTCATTTAAAACATGGCCAAAGTAACTTGGGTGCACGCATTGAAGGTAGGTACCGATGAAAGATATCATACAGAGTTTTCCCCTTAGGTGATTGATAAAACTGTGTAGATTTTATACTGATCTATTGAGCTAGCTTATCTTCATAAGGTAGGACACCCTCTTACAGATAAGTGACTATAGGATCCATCTAACTAGGTTTTTTGCACTTTAATAAACTATTACACGACCATGAATTTTAAATACTGAGGCTCGGGGAGGAACTCTACTTTAACGATCCTTGTACGATTGGTGTCCACTCCTGGCCCCAAAGTTACCAAGGCATCCACATCGTTATTATTCCACTAAGGGAATTATTGAATTTGGACTTTATTAAATTTGGACATCATGTCTTTTGTAACTTGTTGGTATGTCGACATCCTTTTATCTTCGGCGTTAAAATCCTCAGTCACTTGGGTGGATACTGGTTGTGAATCGCTGTATATGTCAACGTATCTTACCTTAATAGAGAAAGCTTTGCATAATTCGATGAAGAAAGATTCATACACAAGAGGGTACAATCTGAAAACTTAGGTATGAGTCTTCCTCCTTCCCTTTTGAGTTGGATGCTCCATCTGTATAAAGTATCCATTTTCTAGAATTCCAATCTTCTAGCTCTTTAACTGATTGGATATACCTTATTTGTTGGTATCTTCTTCACTTGTGAACTTAGTGATGAAATTAGGTAACACTTGCCCTTTAATCGATAGTGTATATCAAATCTCCTAACTTTAAATAACTATTTCGATATTCGTCTAGATTAGTCATGATTTTAAAGAATGGATTTGTGGGGGAAGGAGGAGATGACTTTGATTTAAAGAGACTTAAATTAGCGCTTCATCTTACACTAGGAGAAGACAAGAGAGTAAGCCAATTTTTTAACTGGTAAATAGAGTTGCTCGACATTTATGAGCATTTTACTGATGTAGGAGACAGGGGCTTGATGTCCTACATTCTCACATATTAAATTTTAACTAACTACTCGGTTGGACATCATCTCATATATTTAAATAGTGTCCCCTAGATTGGGAATAAAAAGTAGAGGAGGTTTTCTCAGATAGTTTTTTATCTCTTCAACTGCCTTTGATAATTCCTCAATCCATGTGAGGACTTTTTCCTTTTTCCTTTTTCCTTTTTCATAAGTCGAAAGAATGGTTGGCATCATCAATAATACTTAGAGATGAAAAGATTGAGGTCTACCAACATTCTTATTATTAATCACCATTATATATTTAGGGTTGGTTTCAGTACCCCTTTGATGACCAAGTACTGGGCATTAAGCTGCATTGAGCTTTATATTGTAGTGGTTTAGGATCTTAAAGGTATTTGCAAAGTCATCCTGGTGGTCGTCTATGTTCTTTCTTTAACGATCATGTCACCAATGTGTACTTCCATTGTATCCCCAACTATTTCTTAAAAATCTTTGTGTAAAATCATGGGTACGTGGTTCCTGCCTTTTTAATGCCAAAGAGCACGAGCTTGTGGTAATACTGGTGAGGGAGGGTTATGAATTATGTTTTTCTTAATCGGATCGAACAAATAGATCTAATGTATCCCGAATATGAATTTATAAAGATCATTTGTTCATGATTAGCCATGGCCTCAACCAACTGATCAATATTTAGTAGAAGGAAGTCATCTTTAGGAAAGCCTTTGTTGAGGTCTGTAGAGTCTACGAACACTATCCAACTCCCATTAATCCTCTTTACCACCACATGGTTTTAAAAATATTTTAGTAATTAAACTTTTCTAATGGACCTTCCCCCGGGAAGTTTTTTTTACCATTGTTTCCACTACCTTATCTTTCTCCAATAAAGTTCAGTGGGTATTCTGTATGATCAATGTATAAGTGGGTTCATGTGAAGTCTATGGGCCATGACTAGGGCTGTGTTTTTTTTTCGAACTTTCCGATTTTTCCGATTTCCGATCCGATTTTTTTCGAATTTGGAATGAAATTTTAGTTTGCCGATTTCCGATTTTCCGATTTCCGATTTTTCCGAAAAAAATCGGATCGGAAATCGGAAATAATTCTGAATTTCCGATTTTCCGATTTTTCTGAACCGATTTTTCCGAAACTATGCCGATTTTTCCGATTTTTTCGATTTTTTTCCGAATTATTTCCGATTTTTTTGGAATTATTTTCCAATTTCCGATTTTTCCGATTTCTTTTCCGCTTTTTTGAAAGTTTCCCATATCCCACATCGGTTGGGAGAGGGAGAGGGCTCCAAAATATGCTCTATAAAAGGAGAGTATCCTCCCAACTTCTACACAAATGAAAAATGAGCCAAATCCTCATGTGTTTACATGTTGGGTTAAGCCATTTTCATTGCTTCTTTAAAATGAGAATTTTGAGTAATCGAAAATCCATAATTTATTTTTTTGAAATTTTGGAATTTTCGAAATTTCTGGATTTTTAATATATTTTGTGAATTTCCGATTTTTTCTGGTTTTTGCCGATTTTCCGATTTTTCCGAATTCGGAATTTTTTTTAATTTTCCGAAAAAATCGGATCGGAAATCGGAATAGTCATTTTATTTTCGAAAAAATCGGATTTTTTTCCGAATAGGCATTTTTCGATCCGATCCGGCCGAAACACAGCCCTAGCCATGACTTAAGGGTCAATCCCTAGGATATCATATGGCCTCAAGTAAAATATGTCTCTTTAATTGAGAAGTCAACTCATCCATTTCTTTTCTAGATAATTTGGTGTTGATCAGGAATTTCCTTTTGGGATGAAATTTGTCAAAAAATATCTCTCCTAACTACCACATGACCCTATCGACGGGGTCCATCCTATGTACTTCCACCTCCGATGTTCCATACTTTAGTGGATATTTAGATGGTGTGTCTCCGTCTTTGGACACTTTGAGAATAAATTTTTTTTCTTCACTTTTTTAGGACTGATGGCATCGATAAAGCACTTTCAAGCAACAACCTGATTTCCCATGACCTCCATTATTCTATGACCCATGATGCAATTGAGCTTCTAGTGGTAAGTGGCTCACATGGCATGCAACCATCATCTCCGATGAATAGTGCGGTAGAGAGAATCATTGTCTACCACTAAAAACAATTCAAATTATAGATGTTGCCAACCCCAACTAGTAGGAACATGTTTTCTAGTGGCATATTAATTTTTCTAGAAAATCCAGCAAAACTAATGGTCGCTTGTTTCAAGTATTTCATCTTAAGGTTGGCACTGTTGACCATCTATAAGCATATAAGTTCCGAAGAGCTTTCGTTATCGACTTGTAGCATATCCGCATGTTAATTTTCAATCCTTAGGTAATTACTAGTGCATCATGATTTGGGGTCCTTTCCCCTAATAAAGTGGTCTTGTGTAAAAACAATTTTTTTGCTGTAGTCTATATCTTTTGGGCACCTTCTTTCGTATCAAACTTTTGGCAGCGTAAGTGTGGAAGGCCTCTATTATTGTTGTGACCTCATTGACCTCCATTCGAATGATATTTCCTTGGATATACTTGGAACATGAGTCACTGTGGATGGTAGTGAACTTTCATCCCAAGTCATCTTTCAATTTGATATATGGTTTTTGATCGACATTCGAGGCGACTTTATCACCTTTCTTCTCTACGTACTCATTTACCTATCCAGTTTGGGCTTGCTCTTCCAGATAAGATTTTAGGTCTTTATAATTCTTTGCCTTATCCCATTATCTTTTTTATAGGTGAATATCGGTGTGTAATTACTCCTGGTTAGATCGCCTCCTATATTCTTTGACCACTCTAAAAATGCTTATTTTTCATATTGCCTAATATCTTGTAAATCAATTCCTTCAACATGATATTAAATGATTAAAAATATTCAGTTGGATCTTCTTCATCCTTATTTTTAGGTACTCCATTACATTTCATGTGCCCCTTCCTTGGGGGTTCCTTCCATGTCATTACCTTTGGACACCTTTGTTCGTCAATTGTCACCATGGTTGAGGGAGAGTACATCTTCTACCTTGGCATACTTATTTGTACATACACTCAAGATATCTCTCTCTACGTTACGATTAGGCAGAGTTTTCGCAGGATTATGAACTTTTTAATCCTTTGTAATGAAGACGAAGTTAACTTTTATAGCATTTGGGGTGCACAATGCCACCCCAAGCATGCACTAAGCATCCATGAGGTCGATGCATGAATTAGATTGAGCATACTGTCTTGTTCACATGTACATCATGTTGAAAAAATATTCCCTCACGTGGTTTATTGATCTTCTACAATGGCTTAGTCCACATGACTTAGTTATATAATAGTCACGTGTTCCATATGAGGTACTAAAGTCGACTGTGAGGGTCTCGATAAATCTGAGATTGTAGGAGTAGTCTTTTAGTGGAATACAACTAACCGTGGAACCTCATAAGGGAATTACACGAAGGTCTTAGCCTGGTAATGTCTTCTAAGGACGACACATGATAAAGTCATGACTGTGGAACTATCAAAGAACTGTATGTACATCTCGTTCTTTAAGTGTCATTTGTCCTCGACAAGTTTTGAATTCGAGACATAAGAGAACTTGTATAGATATAATGATTACAACTATTCTCATGATGACATCTCGAAAGCTGAGACTGACTGACATGGACATCCGTTCTACCGACCCATTTGAGGATGAGTCTAACATGCACTTAGAAGGGGTAATAATACCAAGGTTTAGTCATGTTCAAATGAGGTCACACTTATGTATATCACTTATTCCTAGACCTTAGTATTCAATGTGAATGGGAGGCCGACTGGTATAGTGATCCAACCCCTAATAATGAAATGACCCCTATTATCAGAGACTACATTAAAGACGTGAACAGGTGGTCCAGATGTCAGAAGAATCATTTATATATCCAAAACAAATATGATATTCGAGTGTCCTTGACTAGACACAAGTCAGCAAATGGTTGGCTTCGTATTTGTGCCAAGGAGAAAAAACAACATGCCTGCTTTGGACTCGTGCACTAATGATGTGGGCCTTGGAAATCTCATGCACTCACTCTTTTTAAATACAAAAAATTCAATCTTTTCTCTTTTTTCTCCAAATTTTTTTCTCCCGTCTCAAAATTTTAGTAGAAAAACTCAAACCTCCCTTCGCTCTCTTCCTAGCGATCCATTTAAGGAAAGTTTAGTATCCCTTTTCATTCCAAAGTCTTATCCTCTCCCTAGATAACCCCTTTGTCTGATCTATTTTGTTCAATTTGCATCTCCTGTTTCATTTCTATTTCGATAATTTTCTATGAACCTTGAGTTTTTCAGCAATTATATATTGGTCAAAATATTTTCATCTCGATCCTATCTTTAAAATGAATAACATTATATTAAAGTTCATAGTGAAAGTAGTGCAGGTAAGAACCGTTACCCATAAGGAATTCTTTTAATATGAAAAAATGGTGAGTGTAAATGGAAAAGGGATGTGAAAGGCATAATTATCCTCAATGAGAAAGCCACGATTTAAGTTGGGCCAAAAAAAGTGTGGCATTGAGAAAAGTAGCCAAGGCCGAACTACTTTAGTTTGAAATGATCATTAAAAAGAAAAATATTGAATAGGCAAATATGATATTTTTATACATGAGGGAGTTTGGCTGGAAATATATCAACGAGTTTGCATGTCCTGACAAAGTCTTCAAAAACAATTACATAGTTTTAGACTCTATTGGTGCGGAAATCATTTTAGACTTTGATTTGTTGATTAGATTGAGTTGAAGTCATTTGAATTCAACAATTTTTACACCTAAGGATGATTTTGAGTTCCTTCGTTCGGAGTATTCATATTCCTCATGGACATTTGTTATGATTGTTTGAGTGTATTTTTTTATCAAATTTGCTCACACCCATTCACTCCATTTCTACAATTTGGTTATCTTAGTGTAAATTCATGGTGCGTGTTCTTTTTGTATAAATTTTGAATGAAGAAATTTTAAAAATCAAAAAATAGTTTATGGATACTTTTAAGTGTTTCCTTGCATGAACGTAGTTGATTTATTTATAACGGTTTTCTATGCTTGACTTGACACTCCGTGCTTATTTTTTATTCATTATTTTCCTTGCCTATTTTGGATAAATAAAAAGGGGGGAAATTAATTATGAATCATGGGGGAGATTTGAGATTTTATTTGATTTGATTTGATCCTTGATTTATGCAATGTCAAGTCAAACTCGATACGTCATGAAGGTAGTTTATTTATTGATTGTGTGTAGGACTTTGATGATCATTTAGAAAGCACACAAAAGCGGCACAAGGAAAGAAAAGAGATTTGATATCAAGAGATTTCAAAGTTGAAGATATTTGAAGAATTTAAAGACTTGCATTTTTAGTACCTTTTAACTTTTGGGTTCGTGGGAGGGTATTAGATTTATATAGATTCATATAGGCAATTTGATTGATAATTCAATTTTTTTTTAATTTTGTACCAGCATAGACATCTGGGAAGATTTGTAAGGACTTACTTTTCTTAGCCCATAGTTTACATTGAATATGTTGTATACCAATACAACCGTCGAAGTGATTCACGTTCATTTGTTCATGAAGACAGATTCAAATTTCAAGCATTTCCAACATATGCGCAACATGAGGTAAAATTTCGTAAAGAAGGTGTTAGCATTTCGTAAATTCTTTTTATTAGTATTGGGATATTTTTCGAAACTATTTTTATCAATCTGAGTCATTTTTTCTAAGTCAAAATTAATTTTTTAAAACCAGCAGGCTAGATTTTTTTAAAATAATATTTTTCACTCATGTTGTTTAAACGACAAGGCAATGTCGTTCAAACGACATTAACATGGCATTCAAACAACTTCTTCTAACGACACCAGATGTCTTTTAAAGGGTCGAGAGATTCTTTACTGCTTCAAATGAACCCGTATTGTTTTGTGTTTTACTGGCCGCTTCTTATGTCGTTCAAACAACATCAACATATCATTTGAGCGACTTCTAACGACATATTCCTCCTTAAAAGTTTTGTGCAGCTATAAATACATGTTTGAAGACATTTTTCATTAAGACTTTTGATACACGAAAACTATTTTTTGGCAGATTTTTAGTCTTCATATTTTAAGGTTAAAAACCTAGTTTTTGATTCACCAAAACATCTTAATTATTTTGTGAATCAGTTTTGGACCCTAAATTACTTCTTGGAAGTTTATCTTTGTTGAGTGCCATCTCTACTTCTAGATTGGTATCATTTAGGTTCTCGAGGGGATCTTTGCTGGTTACTAGGTTGCGATCTATGTGGGTTTGTTGCAGTAAATTCATTTGGATCGAAAGGTATTACTCGGTTACGATCTATGTGGGTTTGTTGCAGTAAATTTAGCTGGTTACTAGGTATATTATTAATTATAAGCTGTGATTTCCTTTTTATGGTGAAATAAAGTTTTAGTTGAAAGTTTTTTTCCCGAACCTCAATTTGTGATTGTTTCAGTTTCATATTTCATTTATATCATATAGATGCGTAATTAGGGTTTAATTAATTTGGATCAAAGATGGACACAAATTAAATACTTTTAAAATTGGAAATTTGCAAATTAAATAAATAATTGATATCATACAGTCTAAAAATGGATATCTGAGAAAGTTACTCCAATTTATTGAGTGATCCTTTTTCCCCAAAATATTTGTTATATCGATATTTTTTGAAAAATCTCGCAATTTCTCCGACGGAAAACTTATATAATCGGCCGCCCATCTTTGATGGCACAAATTACGCCTATTGGAAAGCCCGCATGAAATCTTGTTAAAAGTCTATTATTTAACATGTTTGGATACTTTTTGAAAGAGGATGAACTCCTCCCACTGTCATCGCTGAAAGTGTAACCAATCCCAAATCTATGTCTAAGTGGACATATGATGATTTTAAATGGAGTAACTTTAACTCCCGCGACCTGGGTGCTATTTCTGTAGCCATCACCTCTGACTACTTCCATCACATCATGGCATGAATCACGTCTAAAGAGGGATGGGATACCCTCCAATTAAAAGATAAGCGTACCAACGCGGACAAGGCGTTTAAGTTGCAAAATTTGACCACCCAGTTTGAGACTATGACCAAGATAGAGTCCAAGTGTTTTGACGATTTTTATGCTAGGTTGTTGGACATAGTCAATACCAGTATTGATTTGGACGAGAAATTTGAGGACACGATGGTTGTTAAAAATATTATGAGGTCACTACCACCCCGTTTTGTTCCAAAGGTCACTATTCTAAATTCATTGGGAATATTAGATACACTTAGCTTAGAAAAACTCATAGGAGACCTTCAAACTTATGAGATCTACATGTTTCCGAAACCGTTAAGCCTAAGGATAGACTAATTACACTTAAGGCAGAATCTAGAAAAGGTGAGGAAGTGTCTAGGAAGAAAGAGAAGAAGAAGAAAAGAAAGTCTGCTTGTGTCAATTGATATTTTTAATTCTTATGCATATTGATAGTGTGTACAACTTTTGTATTTATTTTATTCCATTTTGATATATTCTTTGAAAAAACCCAAAAAAGATATTGTTTTCGAAATTTTTTGCAGAAATACAAAAAGAATTTCTAGTTTTTCGAGAAAGAATTGCAATTGCCAAAAAGACTTTGTTTTCATAATTTTTTTGGAAAAAGATAAAAAGATTTTTTTATTTCGTTTTACAACGTTTATTAATGGACATTTAGGATGACCAAGTCACGTCATCATTCCATATCCATGTGACTATTTGATAGTGTTTTGGAACAATACATCATTTCATCCATCTACTTCATAATGTTTGGAGTCATTAAGATGAGATTTGAGATTACTTTCTACATCTTTGACTCATGAATTGCTTTAATGCACACTTGCACGAATTTATGTAAATATCATGCTTGTCTATCACATATTGGTCGAAATGTTTTCATCTCAATCTTGTGTTTAAAATCAACCAAATGCGATAAAACTTGACAATGAAAGTAGTGCATGTAAGAACCATTGTCTGTGAGGAATTTGTTTAATATGAAAAATGATGAGTGTATACTGGGAAGGACTACGAAAGGCACAATTATACTTTGCAAGAAAGACACCATTTATGATGGGACAAAAATGTGTGGCATTGTCAAAACTAGCCAAGTCCTAAAGAGTTAAGAACAAGAAAAAAAGTGTGGCATTGAAAAAAAATAGCCTAGGCGAAACTAGTTTAGTTTGATATGATCATTCAAAAGAAAAGGATTGAATATAGAAATATGATAATTTATATATGAGGGATTTTTGTTGGAAATATATCAACAGGTTTGCACGCTATGACAAAGTCTTCAAAAAGCATTACATGGTTTTAGGCATTATTGGTATGGAAATCATTTTAAACTTTTACATGTTGATTAGATTGAGTTAAAGTCATTTTAATTCAACAATTTTTAAACCTAAGGATGATATTGAGTTCATTCGTTAGGAGTAAACATATTCGTCGTGCACATTTGTTATGACTGTTTGAATTAATTTTTCTATTGATTTTTTTCACACCCATTCATTATGTTTCCACGATTTGGTTATCTTAGTGTAAATTCATGGTTTGTGTTTTTTTTGTAAAATTATTCCTGGAAAAAAATGAAAAAATGAAAAAAGAATTTGTGTATCCTTTTGATTTTATCCTTGTAAGAGCGTAGTTGATTTATTCATGATGATTTTCTTTGCTTGACGTGACACTACTTTCTTATTTTTTAATTATTCTTTTACTTGTCTGTTTTAGAGAAATAAAAAAAGGTGGAAATGAATGATGAATTATGGGGTAGATTTGAGATTTTACTTGATTTATGCTATCTCACTTCAAACTCGATATGTCACGAAGGTATTTTCTTTATTTATTATGTGTAGAACTTTGATCATCGTATGGAAAACAAACAAAAGAGGGGAAAGGAAAGGAAAGACATTTGATTTGAAGAGATTTCAAAGTTGAAGATTTTTGAAAAATTTGAAGACATTCGGCTTATTTTTATTTTGTACCGACATTGACACGAGGGAAGATTTTTAAGGACTTAATGACCTTATTCCATTGTTTACATAAAATATTCCGTATACCTCTACAATCGTCGAAGAGGTTCACGTTCATACATTCATGAAGAGGGATTAGAATTTCAAGTATTTTCAACATATGCGCAACATGAGGTATAATTATCTATAGAATGTGTTTATGTTTCGTAAATGCATTACATTGGTATTGGGATATTTTTTGAAACTGTCTTTATCAAACCGAGGAATTTTTTCTAAGTCCAAATTAATTTTTTAAGACCTGTAGGCGAGCTTTTTTTAAAATAATATTTTTCGCTGTTGTCGTTAAAATGATAAGGCAATGTTGTTAATGACATCACATGTCATTTGAAGGGTCGTGATAAGGGTCATTTCTTTACTGATTCAAATGAACCCATACTGTTTTGTGTTCTTACTAGTCATTTCTTACTTTGTTAGTAACGGCATCTGATGTCCTTCAATCGACATGAACATATCGTTCGAACGACTTCTAATGACATGCATTGCCTCAAAAAAAAATTCAGTTATAAATACATGTTTTGGAGACCTTTTTCATTAACCCTTTTGAGACACGAAAATTGCGTTTTGGTATACTTTTAGTCTTCATCTTTTAAGTTTAAAACCCTAGTTTTTTATTCACCAAAACGTTCCAATTCATTTATGAGTCATTTGTGGAACCTAAAATACTTCTTGGAAGTTTATCTTTTTCGAGTGACATCTCTACTTCTCGATTGGTAGCTCTTGCAGGAGCTACTTCCTGGTGACTGCAGTTATTGAGGTTCTCAAGGGGATCTTAACTAGTTACTAGGTTACGGTCTATGTGGGTTTATTGTGGTAAATTCATTGCAGATTTTATTGTGTAATTATAAGTTGCAATTTTCTTTATATAATGAAGGTTTCACCCAAAATGGGTTTTTTTCCTGAACCTCAGTTTGTGATTGTTTAATTTGCATATTTGATTTATATCATGGATCAAATATTGACTCTAATTAGATAAGTTTAAAATTGAAAATCAGAAATATCATGCATTCTACAGTGGTGTTTAAAATTGAAAAACTTATCTAATTAGATAAGTTTAAAACTAAATAAATAATCAATATCATGCATTCTACAGTGCTGTTGATTAGGAATTTCCTTTCAGGATGAGAATCGTCAAAAATAACTCTTCTAACTGCTCCATGATCCTATCGGTGCGGTCCATACTTTGTACTTCCACCCCAATTTTCCATACTTTAGTTGATATTTATACGGTGGGTCTTTGTCTTTGCACACTTCGAGAACAATCTTTTTCCCATATTTCTTCACTTTTTTAGGCCTGATGGCATTAATGAAGCACTTACAAGAAACAACATGATTTCACTTGACCTCCATTATTCTACGATCCATAATGAAATTGATCTTATGGTTGTAAGTGGAGAGAATGGATTGCATGTCATGCAACCATCCTAGCCCATGAATAGTGTGGTAGAGAGAATCATTGCCTACCACTAAAACTCAATCAGATTATAGATGTTAATAATCCTACCTGATAGGACCAAGCGGCATATTAATGTTTCTAGAAAATCCATCCAAAATGATTGTCGTTTCTTTCAAGTATTTCATCTTAACGTTGACGTTGTTCAACATCTATAAGAATATTAGTTCCAAGGAGATTATATTATCGCGTAGTATCTTATCCACATCCCAATTTACAATCCTTAGGTGATTACAAGTGCATTAAGATATGTGGTCCTAACTCCAATCAAGTAGACTTATATGAAAACTACTTTTTTGTTGTGGCCTATATCTTTTGGGCACCAATGCATGCCTATCAAACTTTTGGCAGCGTAAGTTTAGAAGGTCTCTATTACTATTGTGACCTTCTTGACCTACATTCAAATGGTATTTCCTTAGATCTACTTGGAACATAAGGCACTTTGGATGACAGTGAACTCACATCCCATGTCATCTTTTAATATGTTGTCTGGTTTTTGGTTGGCATCTGAGGCGACCTTGTTACTTTTCTTCTCTATGTACACATTTAGATGTCCAGTCTGGGCTTGCTCTTCTAGATAAGATTTCAGGACTTTATAATTCTTTTCCTTATCACGTTACCTTTTTTATAGGTGCAGTTGTGCGTGCAATTACTCTTTGTCGGGTCGCCTCTTATATTCTTTGACCACTCTAAAAATGATAATTTTTTATATTTCTTAAGATCTTGTAAATCAAATCCTTAAACATGGTATTTAATTATTATAAATATTTGATTTGATCTTCATTATCCTCCTTATTAGGTATTCCATTACATTTCTGTGCCCCTTTCTTGGGGGTGCCTTCCATGTCATTACCTTTGGTCACCTTTATGCGGCAAGTGTCACCATAGTTGAGGTAGAGCACATCTTGTACCTTGGCATTATTCTATATACATACACTCAAGATTTATCTCTTCGAGTTACAATTATGCAGAGTTTCACCATGATTGTGAATTGTTTGATCCTTTGTAATGAAAATGAAGTTAACCTTTGTAGGATTGGGGGTACGCAATGCCGCCCCCAAGCGCATGAGGTCGATGCACAAATAAGAGTGAGATCTTGTCTTGTGCACATTTACATCATGATGATAAAATATTCTAACACATGGGTTGTTGATCTTCGATAATGGTATGGTCCACAAGAATAAGTGATGCATAAGCCACCTGTTTCATATGGGGTACCAAAGTTGGCATCGCAGGTCTTGGAAAGTTTGAGATCGTGGGAGTAGTCATCTAATGGAATAAAACTTAAAGTGGAACCTCATTTGGGAGCTATATGAAGGTCTCTGCCTGTCAATGTCATCTGAGGATGACACATGATGAAGTCGTGAATATGGAATCGTCATTAAAATATATGTACATCTCGACCTGTCAGTATCATTTGAGATCGACAAGTGTTAATGCCGAGATATAAGAGCACTTGTGTAGATAGCATGATTGCAACTATTCTGGCGAGGAGGTCTCGAAGACCGAGACTTGTTAACATGACATTATTGCTATGGGCCCATACGAGGATGAGTCTGATAGGCACTTAGAAGGGGTCAAGAAGCTCAGGTTGAGTCCTTTTCAAATGAGGTCACACTTATGTATATAAATTACCCCATAGATCTTAGTCTTCAATGTGAATGGGAGGCTTAGAGGTATAGTCATCTGACCCCCAATAACAAAATGACCCTCTAGTGTCAGAGACTACTTTGAAGACTTGGGCGGGTTGTGCAGATGTCAATATCATCATTTTGATATCCCAAACATATATGATGTTTGAGTGTCCTTAACTGGACACAAGTCGGCAAATGTCTAGCTTGGCATGTGTGCTAAGGAGCGACAAACAACATGGCTACTTGGTACTCGTGCCCTAATCATATTGGACTTGGAATTATCATGCACTCGTTATTATTTATAAATTCCCAAAAATTCAATGTTTTCCCTTTTTTCTCCAAATTTTGTTCTCCCGTCTCAATATTTCTGTACAAAAACTCGAACATCTATTCTCTCGCTTACCACCACTCCATTAAAGGCGATCTTATTGTGTCCTTCTCGTTACAAAGTTTTCTCCTCCACTTAGGTAACCCATTTCTCTTATCTATTTCATTCGAGTTTTATCTGCTGTTTCATTTCTGTTTTGATTATTTTTTAATGAACCTTGAGTTTTCCATCAATCATTTGTGGATATTATAGGAAGTGTTTAGTGATCGTGACGTGGTTGATATGTTGTAAAAGGTTGGGAGGAGACTATTTAGGTGAGAGATTTGGTTTCTCGTCATTGAGTTAATTTTCTGATGGTTTTTCGATTGTCTTCTCCTGTGTCCTTCAAAATTTTTCATGATTGGTTGTTTTCTTTAAAATAATTGAACTTCTCCTTTTAATCTTTTAAGCTAACACGGGTTAAACATGTTCATGTTTACATGTACATAAGGGTGTATGGACTAGGTGAATAGTAGGGGTGCAACCGGTATGGTATGGTCGGTAACGACCGCTTACCAATAACAGAACCACAATCTATATGGTAAAACCGTACAGTACCAATTTACCGATCGGTACATCAAAAGAAAAACCAAACCGATCGATTTTTTGTTTTTTTCATTTTTTTTGTATCGGTAATATTTGTTTCAATTCGGTTTTTTCCCAATAAAAACCAGAATTTCATATCGGTTTATGCATTCGATAAATTCGGTATTTCAACAATATGATTCCGGTAAAATTTTAAACTCATTTAATCGATTATTTCACAAAGAATAATCATTTTCGCAAGAGTCTTGCGGGCTATATATTGATCAAACTTCCAATTAGTATTTTGAGTTCCGTCCATTAATAAAATTGTTTGTTCATCGGTTATTTCGGATTGTAAATATTTCTTACATCTCCTTTTAAGATGATTCCACAACAAAGTAGTTCCATTAGCTGAAGGAGCATTAAACTTTGCTTCGTAATGAATATAACCACAAGTACCCATATATTTACAATCAAGCATATGTCTATTCATATGAGTCCAAATGAGTGAACTACCTTAGTTTGACTTTGTGATAGTTTTAGTACCTCCCTTTGTTCGTTTTTGACTCACTTCAGTGCTACCGTTGCTTATTTTACCATCGTTATTATTTGCTTCATCCATCGCTGACATCTAATAACAAATACAAAATATTAAACAAATAATAAGTATGAGTAACAACAAATAATAAATAAGGGATATGCTAAACAAGAAAGATATACTTAATATTTCATTACAAAAAGACATAAAATGTCATGTACTTCTCTAATACATGTTATAAGGTTAGAGAGTAGAAACATTTGGAAGTATTAATAAAAAAGATACTATTTAATTCATCTTATAAAAAAGACACTATTTCTAAACGCTCTCAAAAAATAATCCCACGTGATACTCTAATCCGTGTTATTAAGCCCCATTGTCCACCTTTTTAGTAACTTATCAAATTTTATGCGTTTTTTAGGGTAGAGGTCTTTAACAGACCACTTGTCAAGTTGATGCTTAGCATAAATTTTTTTCTTAGTCTGAACTCAATCAACATGATTCCATTCTATGCAATCTCCCAAATGATCCCAAAGTTTATATGTTGGTTCAATCTCTGAAAAACGTTGTTTACAATATATGCACTCAATCTGTTATTTCTCTCAATCTTTGCATAATGCTCAAAATATTCATTATTATCGTACTTCCAATTTTTTTTGTTGCATTTTCTCTTTCCCAACACCTCAGCGGTTGTTATGAGCGAACAGATATTGCCTTTCAAAACCATTGTTGATTAAAACCTACAAATTAAAAAATATATTATAAATTAATTACGGATCTAAAATAAAAAAAAATCAAAACTTCGAAAATCCAATTATAACACACGTATCTACATTAATAATTATAACACACATATTTACATTAGTAAGTATAATTGTATTTATATTCGTGTATCTACATTAATAATTATAACACATGTAGACTTATTGAAAATTTTATTTCTTGTTTATCCTTTTCGTTAATTTTTAAAGAGACTAAGGATTTATCATCATATTTCCTTTAGATTTTGAAGTGTTCGTGGTGTGACATTTATAGTCATTAGATCATTTTATTTCAAAGATACTATTTAATTCATCTTATAAAAAAGACACTATTTCTAAACTCTCTCAAAAAATAATCCAACGTGATACTCTAATCCGTGTTATTAAGCCCCATTGTCCACCTTTTTAGTAACTTAGCAAATTTTATGCATTTTTTTGGGTAGAGGTCTTTAACGGACCACTTGTCAAGTTGATGCTTAGCATATATTTTTTTATTAGTCTGAACTCGATCAACATGATTTCATTCTACGCAATCTCCCAAATGAGCCCAAAGTTTATATGTTGTTTCATTCTCCAAAAAACGTTGTTTACAATATATGCACTCAATCCGTTCTTTCTCTCAATCTTTGCATAATGCTCAAAATATTCATTATTATTGTACTTCCAATTTTTTTTGCTCCATTTTCTCTTTCCCAACACCTCAGAGGTTGCTATGAGCGAACAAATATTGCCTTTCAAAACCATTATTGATTAAAACCTACAAATTAAAAAAAAACATTATAAATTAATTACGGATCAAAAACAAAAAATAAATAAAACTTCGAAAAGTCCAATTATAACACACGTATCTACATTAATAATTATAACACACGTATTTACATTAGTAAGTATAATTGTATTTGTATTCATGTATCTACATTAATAATAATAACACATGTAGACTTATTGAAAATTTTACTTCTTGTTTATCCTTTTCGTTAACTTTTAAAGAGCCTAAGGATTTATCATCATATTTCCTTTAGATTTTGAAGTGTTCGTGGTGTGACATTTATAAAGTCATTAGATCATTTAATTTCAAAGAATATACTCCTACCCATATAGAGAAGCATTAGATCATTTATCATTTATCATTTATCATTTATCATTTATCATTTATCCAATCATTTATCCAGATACCTCTACCCAAGCATTAGATATACTTCTACCCAAACATTTAACAAGAATTTAACAAGCATTAGATCATTTATCATTAGATATGTCCAAACATTTAACAAGCATTTAATAGATACTTCTACCCAAACATTTAACAAGCATTAGATCATTTATCATTTATCCAAGCATTAGATATACTTCTACCCAGATAATTCTACCCAGATAAAGAAGATACTTCTACCCAGATACTTCTACCCAGATAAAGTCATTAGATCATTTATCTAATCAGTAATACATGATAGAGAAGCTGTCAACCCTCAACCCGTGTCCCCAACCCGCAACCACTGTCCCAAACCCTCGATAACTGTCAACCCTCAACCCCATCAACCTGCCATAACTCGTGTCCTCAACCCGTTGTGTCCCACAACCCCTGTGTCCCAAACTCGTAACCTCTGTCCCAAACCCTCAACCCCTGTCACACCCGCTATGTCCCAAACCCGGTGTGTCCTAATGGAGTATGAGATTTGATTTAAGGGGTGTGCACGCTTTGAATAAGGAAAAAAATCTATGTGTGTGCTTTGATTTATGCGATTTGAATAAGAAAAAAAAATCTTCTAACAGGTGGTGTGTGTGCTTTGGAGAAGAATGTACCTGATATTTGGAGAGAGCGGTCGATTTGTGTTGTGTTGTGTGTTGAGGGTTTTGTTTGCTTTGATTGGTGGGATTTATAGTAAAGGAATTAAACGGATGAGATTGGTTTAAAAAATGAAGGGTCTAGATAATTGGGTTATTATATTTAGTTAAAAAAAAAATTATTTGGAAAATGATATGGTAATATGCGGTAAGTTTGGTACGGTATTTTGATAAGATAAATTTGGTAAGTTTGGTACGGTATTTTGGTACGATAAATTCGGCAACTTTGGTACGGTAAATTCGGTACAATAATCCGGTACAGTAAATTCGGTAAATTGGTTTTTTATATCTAAAAACCAAAACCAACCAAATGTTTTATGGTATTTTGGAGTTCGATAAATTTGGTTTTTAGTATTTCATAATATGAAACAAAAACCATTTTTCCTCAGTCCAAAACGGTACGGTACGATAAAAACTCGTATCGGTTGCACCCCTAGTGAATAGTATCATCATTTAAAGGAGTGCATACTTAGGGAGGTTCGCAAGGCTGAGGCCAAGGGAAAGAAATGAACTAAGGCTGAGTCAGGACTTCCTATTCACCTAACTCCCTTAGTTGTAGTTCATCCTTCTCCACTTCTTATTCACCCTACTTCGACCGAGTCTAGGGTCTTAATAACCATTAGCAGTGATACCATGTCTGATACCTCATCTAGTGGTTCTCAGTCTATAGCCTTGTTCAGGGGCTACAACCCTTTTTCGTAAAAGAATTTTAAGAGGTCTAAGTCTTTAGAAGAGGCTATTCATGTTCCAGACTCTCGTATAGATGACTCTAGTGCTGCTGAGTCGCGCATTCAGGGTAACCCTGCAACCACAAATTTTTAAATACTGTCAATTTGTATGTATTGGCATTAATCTAGACAAAAACCAATTTCAGCCCTAAATAGATTTTTACTTGCCACGATTCACATTAAGTCTATGAAGTTATTGTTGAAAACATAAAGGTCAAGCTTCAAAGATTGATCATGCTGTGTTTATTGGTGCACGTTTCACGTATTGATATCATATTACATTTTGAGTATCTCTCAGGTATGAATACATAATGTTTATGAGACTCGATAAATAATTTATAAGGGTGTTATTTTATTTATAATGTTTTTAATTCGATTAATCTGAAATAAATCTTGTTTAAAGTCATATGGATCTTTCCCTTATGTTTTGAAGGATCAAAAGACATCTACATTCGTTCAAACAACATGTGAAAGTCGTTCAAATGACATGAAGTTCTCATTCTAACGAGATTGTACAATCATTTGAATTACATGCCAATTTCGTTCAAATGATGTGCCGACTTAAATTTTTTATTTAAGAAGTTATTTTCTCACAATTTTGTTAGTGTGTAGAACATAAAATATTGAACAAAACATACAAGCTTTTTTGCACTTGTTTTACAAAGGTTTCCAAAGATCTTTCATAACCATTGTGTTTAGATACGTTGTGTTACCACCATCTGGAATTTGTTCATCTTTGTTGAACAGTTGATTAATCGAGTTTTGTAATGAAGAAGCACTGGACTCCGATTTCAAAATCGTAGACAAGTACCGTAGCTTTATCAATGAATATCGAGGCACGCGTGGATTCATGTGTTGTGGACCTTGCATAGGTGGACTCCTTCATTACATTATGGAGGAGAGGTTGAAGCATACAAGTGCGTCAACGCTTATGGGGATCAAGCCATTGAGTAAGTTTATTGTTTGTACTCTAAAAAACTATATCATAGTGGTTGTTTGGCTTGCGACGTCCGAGGTTTTTTTTCACTTAGTGCTTTCCTCATACATCGGCGTGTTTTATGGACTTTTCTTTCTTTTACTTTCTGAATCATAGTATGTGCATGTTTAGGATTAACACAATAAAACTGAGTTAAGTAATTGGTTCACAAAATTGTTCCCTATTAAAATTGGAAATAGTTTTTGAAAAAAAATAATTACCTAAAGTACACTTAAAAAGGGAACCTAAAAACACCCAATCACCCCAAGTTAATGAAATATCGGATGATGATGAGCAGAGAGTTGAGGTATCCTTTCCATAGCCACCTATGGTTATTCCCATATTATCCATGACGGATTTTGATTTGACCATTATATATCCTCGTGGTGCAGCTATAATTGATGATGAAGATGAGGATGATGATAAAATGAACAACTTGACACTTCCTATGCCTCAACATTTCCTCGTACTATTCGAGAGATGGACTTGATCTTACGGAGTCACCTTAGCCTTCTATTAGAATGAGAGTTCCCTCTGAAGATGAGAGAGAATTGAATAATAGTGAGTTTGAGGTATCTATCTATGATATGATGTTCAAGATTTTCTTTATATTGATGATGAAGATGAGGATGATGATAAAATGAATAACTTGACAATTCCTACGCCTCAACCTTTCCCCGTACTATTCGAGATATGTATGTGATCTTATGGATGTGACACCCTGCCTAATAAAATTTGGGTGATCAGCCCTATAACCAATTAAAACAGGTTTCTCATCTGGTTCATTCTTAGCATCACTATCAAAAACTTTTTAAAACATTACTAACCACCTAGTATTCAAAAAGCCGATGTCAAAATTTTAATCTTGTTATTTAATAATCAACAACAAAACATTATTACATAAATACATCCCATGAAAAACTAATATAAATCCACCCACAACATAAAATACTGGAATGAAATAATACCGAATAAAGCATCGGTTTCAAAATCCAATATAAAGTCCAACCTGAATAAAACTCTGAATACAAGGTTTGACCGTCATAAATGAAATAACTGTGGGAAACATGCCTAAATAAAGTATTTCCCTACACTAGGATTGAATTAACTAAATCGTCTAAGTCCAAATCCTGTAAGCATCCACAAGTGCTGCAGCTACGCATCCCTAGAATAGATCATCCTACTTAGCGTCCCTGTGGCTAGACATCTTAAAGGTTTTGGAAAAAGGTTTTGTAAGTACGGGTCAGAGCCCAAGTAAAAATCATTTAAAAAAATTTAGCAAGTAATTAAATAAGAGTTAAAATGAACAGTTATTAGATACACATGTTAGGTTGCGAACACTCCCTTAAGTTCCTCATCTCTCATCTATAATGCGCACCTACGTTTGCTACTCAACCCCACCTAGTTAATTCTAGCCAATCTAACTAGGCAACCATTATCTAATAAACCCAAATCAATATTGCTCCTCCGTATTGCCCATACAGTACGCTATCGAATACCTTTAATAATTAACATCTCTCTTATGTTATTATTAAACCTCGGTTACCCTTTCTACGTAGGTTATTGTTCAAACATTACCATCTAAGTTTCTCTAGTTAAAATTTATTTTAGCTATTAACTAACTATCTTCCTACTATTCACACATTATTATCTTCATCATCATATAGATATACCCCATCTAAGCTCCCTACTAACTACTCTTTAGTAGATTAATAGTTCTTTAGACACATACTATCCCGTCTATCTACTAGCACACATAAGTAGATTATTCGTGTTGTATATATATTTTACCCACCATATATAATATAAGTACACACTCTGCTATTATAACCCTTTTATCATACATTAAGGGCTATTGGTTCGTAATGTTACCGCGCCCCCAATAGTTATTCCATATGTATTGGTTCGGAATGTTACCTTAACCCCAATATTCAGATTACTTTTAGTTTAGATACACACAAGTAACTAGTTTGAAATCATAAGTCTGCTACCCATAACTTATAGTGTCCACCCGTATTTTCATGAAAATACATTTATTAAATATATATCCATTTCTCTTTAATATGGGCAAGTCTTTTCAAATTTTAGGATTAAGTGTTCACATACTTAAGTCAAATAAGATTTCACTATCTTTCTCGTCCACTGATTTCACACATTAGATAATTTCATAATTATATTTGTATTCACACTTTATAATATATATATATATATATATATATAATACGGCACCTCCCAGACTCAGCTGCGGTGTATACTGTAAAACATATTAAAGGTATATACATTTATCATCCATTATATATACACTAGTATGGAATCCCTAGGCACAGTTGCGGTGTATGCATACTCTGCTATCATGTCCGGGTACATTTCTCGTTGTACAAGGAATTATTGGTTCGTCTTCTATCATGAACCATATATATTAAATCACACATATTGGAGGCGAACATAGTTCCAAGTCAATGGGATACTCACATACCTACACACCCATTTGACCGTCAACACTATCGTGCTCACTGATAGCCCATGCCTAGGTTCTATGTTCTAGCGATGCGAATCAAAATCCCCCCGAAGGCTCCTCAAGATATGATCGTCTACAACGCGCAACCTCCACTAGATAGCAAGCAGCGTAGGTAAGTCATAAACACAATAAATCAAATTATAGATATTTTCTCCACATATATATCAATAATATCAATAGGTTATACGCACATCACATATCACAAGTCTCATACGTAGTATATTTATATTCCAAATATCCCATGTATTAATATGTTATTACTTTAATCATATTATAGGTATTCACTCCACCTATATATATATATATATATATATATATATATATATATATATATATAACAACAATAGGTCGTACACACATCCCATATCATAAACCTCATACATAGTATATTTATATCCCGAATATTCTACGTATTCCATAATTTATAACTTTGCTTATTACCGTACGTTCCCGAGTATTTCTCACCACGCAATGGGTATCCTTTATCCCATAAAAAATATCATAAGGTAAACTCTCTATCCCCTACTGATCTAAGTCCTCATTTCTCTCGAATTCTCTTAACTCGAATTATCCTTCAATTTAGATTTTTCCTATCTATTAATCCAAATTAATTTAGCCCCTAAACTTCCCTCGTAGGTCACACCTAAAACCCAAACTAGGCCTACTGGTGTTGCAATATAATTATCTTATATTATAAATTAAATCCCTCAAATGAATTCCGAATGATTTCGAAAGGTGCTAAACAAAAAAGAAATTATTAGCCAAAACTGGGAAATCGAATCGCTTAGAAAATTTTCTGGCAGATTAAACACCCTATAGTAAAATACCACAGAACTCCGATTGACCTGATTCAAAGGTCATTTTAAAGATAAGACATGGAGCTTTCTATAACTGTACGGATCTCATTATAATTCTAAGTACAATTGAAATGGCATACGTCTAAAATTACATAAAAATTTCAGGCAGATTACTTTGTTGGCAGACCAAACACCCTAGAGTAAAACATCGATTACTCCCTCTATAGAACTCGGATTAACCTGATTCAAATCTCATTAGAAAGATAAGACATAGAAATTTCTAGGAATGTATGGATCTCACTGTAATTCGAAGTAAAATAAAATGGCATACGTTTAAAGTTACGTTAAGAATTCTGGCAGATTGACATCTTGTGTTCATCAATTAAACCCTAAGTCATTCAAGGTTCATGTTCTTCAATCAATAACCCATCAAGATTAAATATTAATCATAATATATATTCTAATATCATTTTATCTTCACAAAGATATGAATTTCCAATGAAAATTTTATACAAAAACATCAAAGATTCAACCCAAGAATCAAATTCTCCTTTAATTAACATAAAACCCTAATTTTCTTATGTTCATCAACATTATAAATTAAGAACTCAGATTTCTCTCTTATTAATCAACCCAAAACCACTAATTTCATATTATCATCATTAAGGAACATCTCTACATGCATTCCCACTCTAGTTTATGAATTAAACCCTCCCAAATTCATATAAAACTTCCCAAAGCATGAAATGAAACTCTATACTACATGGATATTATAACATGATTGATATAAATTTCCAATTTAATATTTTCCTATCAATAAAAGGTGTGAAACTCGTTGATAATATGGTGTGGTGGTTCTCCACTCCCTCCGTTCTCAATTTCATTGCGTTCGGGGCGAAAAACTGTGTAGGAGGCTTACTTCTCCTCTCCTCTTCCTCTCTTACGGCTTCTATCCCTTTTGATTTGTTTTAACCCTAGCCCCTCCCTCTAATGAGAAGATATACACTTAAAATTTTTGGAATTTTCAAAATCCCAAACTCCCGAATGATTGAAATGCCCTTAAACGATGTTGGGATGGTCTAAAATCGTCCCGGGACCCAAACGATACACCCGAGTACACTTTTCAACTATTTCGACCCTTGGGGAACCAACCGTGACCTCAAAATCACCATTCGAATCACTTTATAAAATCCTCTTATTTTACCTCCAAATATTCCATGTGTGAAATTAAACTTACAGTGAATTAATTTAATCTGAATCATCGAATTAAATAATTTCTCCTAATTAAATAAATTCTTAGGTCATCAATTTAATTAATTTCTATTTTCTCCAAAAATATGGGGTGTTACATTCTTCCCCCCTTACAAAGGAATTTCGTCCTCAAAATTTAAATAAGGCATGTACTCTAAGGTCTCTTCATGTCCTGAATCCCGTACTCTCAAGATCATCACAATTATTTCTACCCCTCCCAATTGCGGGTTATATAAACATCTCCACCAACCAGGGCACTCATAAAACCTATAAATATGCATAACTTCATCGAGGCTACTTGGCTCCACTTGCCTCTCATTATCGTATAGTTATTATCCTTTAGATATAACTTTATAAATAAATAATACTCAAGGTACTAAACCCATGACTTAATGGCTAATCATCTCCCCACTCCCAACATTGTGTTAAGCTTCATGCCTGGGATGTCTCGCAAAGAGAAATCCAAACAAGGAACCCTCCTGATACACTAGTACATAGCATTGTCGGTCGTTGAGATCCGTGAAGCCCTCAGTCCATATTACGTACCCTCAAATACCTGTGTTTTGACACAAAAGTATAATCGTCCACTCACATGCTAAAAAGGCAACATATATCACGACGCCCTTACTATCACAAGTTTCTTAGCACTAAAATGTCACGAGCTATATATCTCCGCTTGACAATAAGCCTTTCTACCCTGAATCTCATCAGTAACCGTCCCTGCACACCGAGATTAATTATAACAAAACAACATACACATAAAAGTCTACTACATAGTATATATATATATATATATATATATATATATATATATATATATATAGGATCAACCCTCTTTAAGGTGATACCTCATAAAATAAATCATACCATGGGACAACGAACACGAGATCTCACAATTATAATCTACGATCGCTAAACCCTTTGCTAACCAGTCAACTCTCGTAACTAGTCTAACCTATTTTCATAACTCTCAAAAGCAGTAAACTAATACACAATATAAATGTCCTCTTATCCCAATTCCTCTATAAAAAATCTCTCTCCTCAGACGGTTGTTGTGCCCTACTGACACCATTCCTATATACTTTTCCAGTCCGAGTAGTCTCACTTTCTCACCGTGGACAAGTTTAATATATGTGGTCCAACTTTCTATGCATAGGACACATTATTGTATCTTCTCTTTATCTCTGCCCCCACTATCCATGTCGGGGTGTCCTTCTCTCAGGCTTGGTAGTCTTGTTCCCGATTGCTAGCCCTGTTGTCCCTTTGGCTTGACTGGCCCTATGGAACTCGTTGCTGGCCTCGATGGCCCTGATTGAATTCATCATCATTTTACAGGAGTTCAATTAGTCTGAATCATTTGAATGGGTTCCTGATTGGGTCTGGCCTCTTGTGGTTCTTCACTATCACCGTTTAATCCATTCTTTCTCCTCGACTAGATTCTCCAACCCCCTTGGCTCCCCTCTCATGGAAGCGTTGATAAATTCATGTAAGCGTATGACCCTGACGACGTCGACACTAATCATTTTATTCAGATCTCCCATCTAGGCTTATATATTCACCTCACAGGTCCATTATCAACTTCAATAACCTTCATTTTCTTCATATTCCCCTTCGTCGGTTACAAAGTTCCCTCAACAAGTCAGCTCATTTCTCACATTCGACCTATAACTCGCTCAGTTGTGATAAGTTTAAAAACTCAATTCGCATCTATGTTCGAACAACAGATGGAATATATATCAATCAAATTTCACTCAAATTTCTCGTTAAATCACATATACTCCTTATATATGGTAACTCACTCTCATCACTTTATGCGTCCCATAAGAGCTCAAAAATTTTCTGCTCAAAATTTTAATCTCGGGTGTCGTTACACTTCGTCCTACACAATTGCCTTTGGATTTTATCCTTCCACTGGCCTATTACTCTCTTTTTTTAAGTGCTTGGGAAAAATTCTCCTCCCGAATGATTTTCCTATTGTCACCATCCTAAACAATAATCATGGTGACTTCAATCTCAATCACCATTCCCATAATACTATATGTCTTTCTGCTGAGCCTCTCCTCCTGCAGTCCTTCTAACGGCCCTCACTGGTCATCTTATAATGTTCGGTGTATGAAGCCCAACCGAAATCGTATACGAATCACATCAACTATATATAATGGCAGGAAAATGTAATCTCATACGTCGAGGAATACAACAATCCTATCATAAGGATCTATATCAAAGAACGCTATGCTGAAACGTGAAATGCCGCATAGATCCTAAGGACACTAGAACCTGATGCTCTGATTCCAACTGTGACACCTGTAGAAGCAATGCTTATGCAACACAAATAAATATAAGAGAAAGATTATCAAGAAGAGAACAAGGAATACAAGATGCCAATCACACAATAAAGGATGTACGTGGTTCAGCCAAGATGTGCCTACGTCCACGGTGGTGCAGTCGATATTATTTCTATATACTCCGGAGAGTGATTACAAAGAATACAACTTGTCTTTTTGCCCCGGACCTAGGGTTTAATATATACATGTGCATGTAGATGAGTGGGGGTGATGGTGTCCTCCACATTTTCCATTTCCCCCATAACTTCCCTTCATGGGATCGTGGGGGGAGATTGGATCAATTATAAAAGATGAGGGGCCTGGACTTTGGGCCGCCAGGACTGGGCTACTCGTCCAGGCCCGTAGTTCTTTATTTCAGGTACCCACAATTTGCCCCTAAATTTGTTGGGCCATGTTTATGGGTCCAATGGATTTAAATGAGCAGCCATCATGGCTGATTTGTGATTCTTCAAAAACTGTGTAGTTGCTTTGGCGGCACCCGCTTCGCTATCCATGCGCTATGATTATAATTGAAGGCTTGTTGGGATAGCCACTATTCATCCATCATTTCAGCCTTTCCAGTACGTTTTTTCAAGTGAGCATTCTCAGCCTCGTACCTGCGAGAAGACTCTCTCTGCTCGTGGAGCCTTGCCTCGTACGCATCAATCAACCTGGATATCTGCATGGACCTCGTTGGTCCCTGAATTTCTTCTGAGGCTGGTCTTTCTAGGCGAGCTCTTTGATCTGAACGTTGGACTTCAGACCTAATCCTGTGAGGATCAGGTGGCTCTTGAGTATCTCCTGCTTGGGGGGCATTGCTGCTGTGACCAGACATCTTAAACTCCTTTCTTGATGTGGGCTCTTCTCAGGGAAAGATGAACGGTTCCCACAGATGGCGCCAATTGTAGAAGAAATTATTATGAAACACAAATAAATATGAGAGAAAGATTATCAAGAAGAGAATAAGGAATAAGAGATGCCAATCACACAACAAAGGATGTACGTGGTTCAGCCAAGATGTGCCTACGTCCACGGTGGTGCAGTCGATATTATTTTTATATACTCCGGAGAGTGATTATAGAGAATACAACTTGTCCTTTTGCCCCGGAACTAGGGTTTAATATATACATGTGCATGTAGATGAGTGGGGTTGATGGGTTCCTCCACGTTTTCCATTTCCCCCATAACTTCCCTTCATGGGATCATGGGGGGAGACTGGATCAATTATAAAAGATGAGGGGCCTGGACTTTGGGCCGCCAGGACTGGGCTACTCGTCCAGGCCCATAGTTCTTTATTTCGGGTACCCACGACACCCTGCATAATTAAATATCAGGTGATCAGTCTTATATCCAATTAAAATAGGTGTCTTATCTGGTTCATTCTTAACATCACTATCGAAAACTTTTTAAAACAGTACTAACCACCTAGTATTCAAAAAGCCGATGTCAAAATTTTAATCATTTTATTTAACAATCAACAACAAAAATTTATTACATAAATACATCCCATGCAATAGTAATATAAATCCACCCACAATATAAAAGACTGGAATGAAATAATACCGAATAAACCATTGGTTTCAAAATCCAATATAAATTCCAACCTGAATAAAAGTCTGAATACAAGGTCTGAGTGTCATAAATTAAATAACTGTGGGAAACATGCCCGAATAAAGTATTTCCCTACACTAGGATTGAAGTAAATGAATCGTCTAAGTCCAAATCCTACAAGCATACACATAAACTGCAGCTACGCATCCCTAGAATAGATCATCCTGCTTGGCATCCCTGTGGCTGGACACCTAAAAGGCTTTGGAAAAAGGTTTTGTAAGTACGGGTCAGAGCCCAAATAAAAGTCATTTAAAAACATTTGGAAAGTAATTAAATAACAATTTAAATGAAAAGTTAATAGATACACATGTTAGGTTACGAACACCCCTTTAAGTTCCTCATCTCTCATCTATAATGCGCACTTAACGTTAGCTACTCAACCCCACCTAGTCAATTCTAGACAATCTAACTAGGCAGCCATTATCTAATAAACCCAAATCAATATTGCTCCTCCGTATTGCCCATATAGTACGCTATCGAATACCTTTAATAATTAACATCTCTCTTATGTTATTATTAAACCCCATTTACCCTTTCTATGTAGGTTATTGTTCAAACTTTACCATCTAAGTTTCTCTAGTTAAAATTTATTTTAGCTATTAACTAACTATCTTCCTACTATTCACACATTATATTTTTCATTATCATATAGATATACCCCATCTAAGCTCCCTACTAATTACTCTTTATTATATTAATCGTTCTTTAGATACATACTATCCCGTCTCTCTATTAGCACACATAAGTAGATTATTCGTGTTGTATATATATTTTACACACCATATATAATATAAGTACACACTATGCTATTATATTCATGTATCATACATTAAGGGCTATTGGTTCGTTATGTTACCGCGCCCCCAACAATTATTCCATATGTATTAGTTCGGAATGTTACCTTAACCCCAATATTCAGATTACTTTTAGTTTAGGTACACACAAGTAACAAGTTTGAAATCATAAGTTTGCTACCCATAACTTATAGCGTCCACCCGTATTTTCATGAAAATATATTGATTAAATATCTATCCATTTCTCTTTAATATGGGCAAGGCTTTTCAAATTTTAGGATTAAGTGTTCACATACTTAAGTCAAATAAGATTTCACTATCTTTCTCGTCCACTAATTTCACACAGTAGATAATTTCACAAGTATATATATATTCACACTTTATAATATATATATATACATAATACGGCACCTCCCAGACTCAGCCGCGGCGCATACTGTAAAACATATCAAAGGTATATACATTTATCATCCATTATATATACACTAGTATGGAACCCCTAGGCACAGTTGTGTGCATGCATACTCTACTATCATGTTCGGGTACATTTCTCGCTGTACAAGGGACTGTTGGTTCGTCTTCTATCACGAACCATATATATAAAATCACGCATATTGGAGGCGAACATAGTTCCAAGTCAATGGGCTACGCACATACATACGCACCAATATGACCGTCAACACTATCGTGCTCACTAATAGCCCATACTTTGGTTCTATGTTCTAGTGGTGCGAATCAAAATCCCGCCGAAGGCTCCTCAAGATTTGATCATCCACAACGCGCAACCTCCACTAGATAGCAAGCAGCGTAGGTATGTCATACACACAATAAATTAAATTATAGGTATTTTCTCCACGTATATATCAATAATATCAGTAGGGCATACGTACATCACATATCACAAGTCTCATACGTAGTATATTTATATTTCGAATATCTCACGTATTAATGTATTATTACTTTAATCATATTATAGGTATTCACTCCACCTATATATATATATATAACAACAATAGGTCGTACACACAACCTATATCATAAGCCTCATACGTAGTATATTTATATCCCGAATATTCTAGGTATTCCATAATTTATAACTTCGCTTATTACTGTACGTTCCCGAGTATTTCTCACCACGCAAAGGGTATCCTTTATTCCACATACAATATCATAAGGTAAAATCTCTACCCCCTACTGATCTAATTCGTCGTTCCTCTCGAATTGTCTTAACTCGAATTATCCTTTAATTTAGATTTTTCCTATCTATTAATCGAAATTAATTTAGGCCCTAAACTTCCCTCGTAGGTCACGCCTAAAACCCAAACTAGGCCTACTGGTGTTGAAATAATTCTCTTATATTATAAATTAAATCCCTCAAATGAATTCAGAATGATTTCCAAAGGTGCTAAACAAAAAGGAAATTATTGGCCAAAACTGGGTAACCGAATCGCTTAGAAAATTTTCTGGCAGATTAAACACCCTATAGTCAAATATCATGTATTCCCTCCATAGAACTTCGATTGACCTTATTCAAAGCTCATTTTAAAGCTAATAAATAGATATTTCTATAACTGTACGACACTCACTATAATTCTAAGTACAATTGAAATGGAATACGTTTAAAGTTACGTAAAATTTTCTGGCAGGTTACTATGTTGGCAGACCAAACACCCTATTGTAAAACATCGTTTACTCCCTCTATAAAACTCCGATTAACCTGATTCAAATTTCATTAGAAAGATAAAACATACAACTTTCCAGGAATGTATGTATGTCACTGTAATTCGAAGTAAGATTAAAATGGCATACGCTTAAAGTTACGTTAACAATTCTGGCAGATTGACATCTTGTGTTCATCAATTAAACCCTAAGTCATTCAAGATTCATGTTCTTCAATCAAGAACCCATCAAGATTCAATATTAATCATAAAATATATTCTGAGAACATTTTATCTTCACATAGATATGAATTTCCAATGAAAAGTTTATACAAAAACATCAAAGATTCACCCAAGAATCAAATTCTCCTTTAATTAACATAAAACCCTAATTTTCTCATGTTCATCAACTTTATAAATCAAGAACTCAGATTCCTCTCTTATTAATCAACCCAAAACCACTAATTCCATATTATCATCATTACGTAACATCTCTACATGCATTCCCACTCTAGTTTATGAATTAAACCCTCCCAAATTCATATAAAACTTCCAAAATCATGAAATTAAACCCTATCCCACATGGGTATTGTAACATGATTGAAATAAATTTCCATTTAAATACTTGCCTATAAATAGAAGGTGTGAAATTCGTTGATAAGATGGTGTGGTGGTTCTCCCCTTGCTCCGTTCTCGATTTCATTGCGTTCGGGGCGAAAAACTGTGTAGGCAGCTTAGTTCTCCTCTCCTCTTCATCTCTTATTGCTTCAATCCATTTTGATTTGTGTTAACCCTATCCCCTCTCTAATGGGAAGATATACCGTTAAAAGTTTTGGAGTATCCTAAATTCCAAACTCCCGAATGATCGAAATGCCGTTAAACGATGTCGGGATGGTCTAAAATCATTTCGGGACCCAAACTATACACCCGAGTACACTTTTCAACTATTTCGACCCTTCCGAAACCAACCATGACCTCAAAATCACCATTCGAGCCACTTTATGAAATCCTCTTATTTTACCTCCAAATACGCCACGTGTGAAATTAAACTTACAGTGAATTAATTTAATCTGAATCATCGAATTAAATAATTTATCCTAATTAAATAAATTCTTAGGTCATCAATTTAATTAATTTCTATTTTCTCCAAAAATATGGGGTGTTACATACTTCCCCCCTTACAAAGGAATTTCGTCCTCGAAATTTAGATAAGGCATGTACTCTAAGGTCTCTTCCTGTCCTGAATCCCATACTCTCAAGATCATCACAATTATTTTGGACCCCTCCCAATTGTTGGTTATATAAACATCTCCACCAACCAGGGCGCCGATACAACCTATAAATATGCATAACTTCATCGATGCTACCTGGCTCCACTAGCCTCTCATTATCGTATAGTTACTATGCTTTAGATATAACTTTATAAATAAATAATACTCAAGGTACTATACCCATGACTTAATGTCTAATCATCTCCCCACTCCCAAAATTATGCTAAGCTTCATGCGTGGGACGTCTCGCAAAGCGAAATCCAAACAAGGAACCCTCCTGATACACTACTACCTAGCATTGTGAGTCGTTGATATCCGTTAAGCCCTCAGTCCATATTACGTACCCTCAAATACATGTCTTTTGACATAAAAGTATAATTGTCCACTCACTTGCTACACAAGACAAACATATATCACGACGCCCTTACTATCACTAGTTTCTTAGCGCTAAAAAGTCACGAGCTATATATCTTTGCACGATAATAAGCCTTTCTACCCCGAATCATATCAGTAACCATCCCTCCACATAATATATATATATATATATATATATATATATATATATATATATATATGATTAACCCTCTTTAAGGTGATACCTCATAAAATAAATCATACCATGGGACAACGAACACGAGATCTCACTATCATAATCTACGATCACTCAACCCGTTGCTAACCAGTCAACTCTCATAAGTAGTCTACTCTATTTTCATAACTCTCAAAAGCAGTAAACTACTACATAATATAAATGCCCTCTTAGCTCAATTCCTCTATCAAAAATATCCCTCCTCAGACGGTTGTTATGCCCTACTGACACCATTCCTATATACTTTTTGAGTACGAGTATTCTCACTTTCTATTTTTGCAAAGATCATTATAGGTGGTCCAACTCTCTATGCATATGACACATTATTGTATCTTCTCTTTATCTCTGTCCCCACTAGCCACATCGGGGTGTCCTTCTCTCAGGCTTGGTAGTCTTGTTCTTAATTGGTAGCCCTACTATCCCTTTGGCTTGACTGGTCCAATGGAACTCGTTGCTGGCCTCGATGGCCCTGATTGAATTCACCATCACTTGGTAGGAGTTCAATTAGTTTGAATCATTTGAATGGGTTCCCAACTGGGTATGACCTCTTGTGGTTCTTCACTATCACCGTTTAATCCGTTCTTTCTCTTCGACCAGATTCTCCAACCCCCTTGGCTCCCCTCTCATGGAAGCGTTGATAAATTCATGTAAGCGTATGACCCTGATGACGTCGGCACTAATCATTCTAGACGGATATCCCATCCAGGATTATATATTCAACTCACAAGTCCATTATCAACTTAAATAATCTTTATTTTCTTCTTATTTACCCTTCGTCGGTTACGAAGTTCCCTCAACACGTCAGCTCATTTCTCACAATCAACCTATAACTCACTCACTTGTGATAACTTTTAAAACTCAATTCTCATATATGTTCGAACAGCAGGTGGAATATCTATCAATCAAATTTTAGTTAAATTTCTCGTTTAATCCCATATACTCCTTATATATGGTAACTGACTCTCGTCACTTTATGCGGCCCCTAAGAGCTCTAAAATTTCTGCTCAAGATTTTAATCTCGGGTGTCGTTACACTCCGCCCTACATAATTGCCTTTGGATTTTATCCTTCCATTGGCCTATTACTCTCCTTTTTTATATTCTTGGGAAAAATTCTCCTCCCAAGTGATTTTCCTATTGTCACCATCCTGAACAATAATCATGGTGACTTCAATCTCAATCACCATTCCCATAATACTATAGGTCTTTCTACTGAGCCTCTCCTCATGCAGTCCTTCTAACGGCCCTCACTGGTCGTCTTATATTGTTCGATGTATGAATCCCAATCGAACTCGTATACGTGTCAAATCAACTATATATAATACCAGGAGAACGTAATCTCATATGTTGAGGAATACAACAATCCTATCATAAGGCTCTATATCAAAGAACGTTATGGTGAAATCTGAAATGTCGCACAGATCCTAAGGACACTAGAACCTGATGCTCTGATACCATCTGTGACACCCTGCCTAATTAAATACTGTGTGATCAGTCCTATATCCAATTAAAATAGGTTTCTCATCTGGTTCATTCTTAGCATCACTGTCGAAAACTTTTTAAAACATTACTAACCACCTAGTATTCAAAAAGCTTATGTCAAAATTTTAAACTTGTTATTTAATAATCAACAACAAAACATTATTACATAAATACATCCCATCCAATACTAATATAAATCCACCCACAATATAAAAGACTGGAATGAAATAATATCAAATAAACCATCGATTTCAAAATCCAGTATAAAGTCCAACCTGAATAAAATTCTGAATACAAGGTTTGGCTCATAAATGAAATAATTATGGGCAACATGCCCGAATATAGTATTTCCCTACACTAGGATTGAAGTAACTGAATCATCTAAGTCCAAATACTGCAAGTATCCACAAGTGCTGCAGCTACGCATCCCTTGAATCGATCACCCTTCTTAGCGTCCCTGTGGATGGACACCTAAAAGGTTTTGGAAAAAGGTTTTGTAAGTACGGATTATAGCCCAGGTAAAAATCATTTAAAAACATTTAGCAAGCAATTAAATAACAGTTTAAATGAACAGTTATTAGATACACATGTTAGGATGCGAACACTCCCTTGAGTTCCTCATCACTCATCTATAATTCGCACCTAACGTTTGCTACTCAACCCCATCTAGTCAATTCTAGCCAATCTAACTAGGCAGCCACTATCTAATAAACACAAATAAATATAGCTCCTCCGTACTACCCATATAGTACGCTATCGAATACCCTTAATAATTAACATCTCTCTTATGTTACTATTAAACCCCAATTATCCTTTCTACGTAGGTTACTGTTCAAACTTTAACATTTAAGTTTCTCTACTTAAACTTTATTTTAGATATTCACTAACTATCTTCCTACTATTCACACATTAGTAGCTTCATCATCATATAGATATACCCTATCTAAGCTCCCTAATAATTACTCTTCAGTAGATTAATCGTTCTTTAGATACATACTATCTCGTCTCTCTACTAGCACACATCAGTAGATTATTCGTGTTGTATATATATTTTACACACCATATATAATATAAGTACACAATCTGCTATTATATTCCTGTATCATACATTAAGGGCTATTGATTTGTAAGTTTACCCCGACCCCAATAATTATTCCATATGTATTAGTTCGGAATGTTACCTTAACCCCAATATTCAGATTACTTTTAGTTTAGATACACACAAGTAACAAATTTGAAATCATAAGTATGCTACCCATAACTTATAGCGTCCACCCGTATTTTCATGAAAATTCATTTAGTATATATATATATATATCCATTTCTCTTTAATATGGGCAAGGCTTTTAAAATTTTAGGATTAAGTGTTCACATACTTAAGTCAAATAAGATTTCAGTATCTTTCTCGTCCACTGATTTCACACAGTAGATAATTTCACAAGTATATAGATATTCACACTTTATAATATATATATATATATATATATATATAACATGACATCTCCCAGACTCAGTCGCGGTGCATACTGTAAAACATATCAAAGGAATATACATTTATCATCCATTATATATATACTAGTACGGCACCTCTAGGCACAGCTACGGTGCATGCATACTCTTCTATCATGTCAGGGTACATTTATCGTTGTACAAGGGACTATTGGTTCGTCTTCTCTCACGAACCATATATTTAAAATCACACATATGGGAGGTGAACATAGTTCCAAGTCAATGGTCTACTCATATACTTACACACCCATATGGCCGTCAACACTATCGTGCTCACTAGTAGTTGATACCTAGGTTCTATGTTCTAGTGATGTGAATCAAAATCCCCCAGAAGGACCCTCAAGATATGAAAGTCCACAAAGCGCAACCTCCACCAGATACCAAAAAACATCATAGGTATGTCATACACATAATAAATCAAATTGTAGATATTTTCTCCACATATATATCAATAATATCAATAGGGCATACGCACATCACATATCACAAGTCTTATACGTAGTATATTTATATTCCGAATATCCCACGTATTAATGTACTATTACTTTAATCATATTATAGGTATTCACTCCACCTATATATATATAACAACAACATGTCGTACACACATCCCATATCATAAGCCTCATACGTAGTATATTTATATCCCGAATATTCTACGTATTCCATAATTTATAACTTCGCTTATTACCGTATGTTCCCGAGTATTTTTTACCACGCAAAGGGTATCCTTTATTAAACATTCAATATCATAAGGTAAACTCTCTACCCCCTACTGATCTAAGTCATGTTCCTCTCGAATTCTCTTAACTCGAATTATCCTTCAATTTAGATTTTTCATATCTATTAATCAAAATTAATTTAGCCCCTAAACTTCCCTCGTAGGCCACGCCTAAAAGACAAACTAGGCCTAATGGTTTTGCAATATAATTCTCTTATATTATAAATAAAATTCCTCAAATTAATTCCAAATGATTTCGAAAGGTGCTAAACAAAAAGGAAATTATTGGCCAAAACTAGGCAACCGAATCGCTTAGAAAAGTTTCTGGAAGATTAAACACCCGATAGTAAAATATCATGTATTCCCTCCACAGAACTCCGATTGACCTGATTAAAATCTCATTTTAAATCTAAGACATAGATATTTTTATAACTGCACGGATCTCACTCTAATTCTAAGTACAATTGAAATGGCATACGTCTAAAGTTACGTAAAAATCTCTGGCAGATTATTATGCTGGCAGACAAAACACCCTTTTGTAAAACATCGATTACTCTTTCTATAGAAATCCTATTAACCTTATTCAAAGCTCATTAAAAATATAAGGCATATACCTCTCCAGGAATGTATGGAACTCACTGTAATTCGCAGTAAAATTAAAATGACATACGTTTAAAGTTACGTTAAGAATTCTAGCAGATTGACATCTTGTGTTCATCAATTAAACCCTAAGTCATTCAAGATTAATGTTCTTTAATCAAGAACCCATCAAGATTCAATCATAATCATAAAATATATTCTAATATAATTTTATCTTCGCATAGATATGAATTTCCAATGAAAATTTTATTCAAAAATATCAAAGATTCAACCCAAGAATCAAATTCTCCTTTAATTAACATAAAACCCTAATTTTCTCATGTTCATCAACTTTATAAATCAAGAACTCATATTTCTCTCTTATTAATAAACCCAAAACCACTAATTTCATATTATCATCATTAAGGAACATCTCTACATGCATTCCCACTCTAGTTTATGAATTAAACCCTCCCAAATTCATATAAAACTTCCAAAAGCAGGAAGTCAAACCCTATCCCACATGGGTATTATAACATGATTGATATAAATTGCCATTTAAATGCTTGCCTCTCAATAGAAGGTGTGAAATTAGTTGATAATATGGTTTGGTGGTTCTTCCCGCGCTCCTTTCTCAATTTCATTAGGTTCGGGGCCAAAAACTGTGTAGGAAGCTTAGTTCTCCTCTCCTCTTCCTCTCCTATGGATTCTATCCCTTTTGATTTGTGTTAACCCTATCCCCTATCTCTAATGGGAAGATATACAGTTAAAATTTTTGGAGTTTTCTAAATCCCAAACTCCCGAATGATCGAAATGCCCTTAAACGATGCCGAGATGGTCTAAAATTATCCCGGGACCCAAACTATACACCCGAGTACACATTTTAACTATTTGACCCTTCCGGAACCAACCGTGACCTCAAAATCACCAGTCTAGTCACTTTATAAAATCCTTTTATTTCCAAATACGCCACGTGTGAAATTAAACTTAGAGTGAATTAATTTAATATGAATCATTGAATTAAATAATTTCTCCTAATTAAATAAAGGCTTAGGTCATCAATTTAATTAATTTCTATTTTATCCAAAAATATGGGGTGTTACAATGGAGTCACCTTAGCCTTCTATCAGAATGAGAGTTCCCTCTAAAGATGAGAGAGAATTGAATAATAGGGAGTTTAAGGTATGTGTCTATGAACAGATGTTTAAGATTGTCTTTATATTACCAATCCTCCCCAACATGAGATCTTTCCTTTATGACATAGGGCTTTCCCCTGCTCAGTTTTCTCCAAATTCATGGATAATTATCCTCGTCTTTATCCAAATTTTGAAATTGGTGTTTCAAATCGATCATCTAGTTTGTGGCTTCATAAATTGTTATACTATACGAACAATGAAGTCATAACCCTGATACTTTCATCTCATGGCATGAAAATCTGACAAAAAGGTTCTTGTTATGAATGAAACTTTGAATCATGTGTAGAAGACTCACTATTTCTTTATGTCGAGTGCTTGGGAGTTCGATGCCAATGTTCCCTCTAGTATTAACGAGCCAAGAGTCCTTTATAACTAGGTTAAGGTGTTTTTATCGTCTAGGTTTGACCTCGGCCTAAGTAAAGACAGTCATGAATAGATTGATCATTTTAGGTCATGCGGAAAGAAGGGTGGATTTGTCATCTACGAATAGTTGACAAACCAATCTCTCTAGACCAAGACTGGTCTGGGGGTTTATCCCCTTGCTGAGTCATTTAATTTAATAGTTTTTTATGAACTGTAATATTATGTTTCATGTACACCACAAATTACTGATAATTTCCCATCTGCATGCCATACAGTCGATACTATTATTGAAATATTGAAAATGGGTGCACCCAACCTTGATATATGGTCTCCAAAATGACAATGAAGAATGTTATTCCCTCGACCCCAACGAAAAAAAACACAACTTGGGGGGCCAACTCATGTTGAAAGTTCCAAAAAGAGGAAGGACCAACTTGAGGTTACCACAACTTTACCTCCAAGTAATAAAAAGAATAAAGGGATGCCTCATCCAAGACCCCCATAGACCAAACTATATCTATTTATTCTGATTCCATGGCTGCTGCCCAGTTAAACCAACTGATGGTCTCAAATGATTCTCTAATCTATTGTAAAAATAGGGCCACAAATGATATAGTCTCTATTATGGACGATTATGGTAGTAGATTCTTCGATGCCATTGGATCCCTCTTGGATTATGGACTTTGATCTCCACAAAGTGACTCAGGTATCATTTTTAACTGTTCTTTATTTTCAGTGAAGTTTTATCTCATCTTTTTGTAACTCTTCCTCTCTTTTTTTTTCATTTTGTACTAGCTCTTCATCAAATAGGCCAATGCTTTCTAGAGAATGGTCTCGTAGTCCAATAGGAAAATGAGGCTATTAAAGATAACAAGAAGTTCAAAAAGGAGCTCAAGGATGCGAAGATGAGTCATAATAACTCCATTGATCAACTGAAGCAACAAAAGACAATGAACATGTAGGCCCAGAAGACGAGTTATTCGGCTGAGAAAATTAATTTCCAAATAAAACACTAGGCCAAGTAAAAGATTCTATGAAGAAAGCAATTGAGGCCTTTAAGGAGTTTGAAGAGGTCACTGATTATGCACTCCAATACATGGAAAAGGGGAAAAGAGGGCATGTATATGGGTCTTGAATAAATACCTTGACCTTGACAAAGACTACATACAACTCTTCTATGACTTTAAGTCTTTTAATATTTCTTACATGGGCGATGTTGTTACCCTCGACGAGGTTGAAAATGCGACAGCTGCTCAAGCATCTATCTTTCAGACCTCTGTAGTCAATCAGACAAAGTTCAAACAAAGTCTCCAACCATTCCCCAAGTCACTGACATCTCGGCCAAAGCCGAGCAAGATAAAAACTGAATGTCTTGTTTAATAGGTGGCCATCTGTGGCCTTAAACCCTTTTATGTAAATTCTAAACATTGGTGCCCATAATTTTATGTATCATTTAACAATTAAATCATTTTGATAAATGTTATAAATAACGTGATACTTTATTAAATGGGAATGTAAATGCCTTTTGTTTTTTAACTATAGTCTCAGCACTTCATTTTTTTATCACCATTGAATAATGATATTCAATCATATAAATGATTTTTTAAAATATTTTTCACCATAAAGTGATGTTATAGCACCTACTCCCCTTCTTGGTGTTATTGGGAGGGTATAAAGGAGACGAGACTCCTCATACACTCCCGTATCATCGAGATAGACTTATAATTTCACTATAAAATGATGTTAAATCACGACATAAATGATTTTTTAAATTTTTTTTGTCACCATAAAATAGATGTTATAACACTGATTACCCCTCTCAGCATTATTGGGAAGAAATGAAGGAGAGAGGAATCCTCATACAGTCTCGTATCGTCATGATAGAGTTATGTTTTCACTATAAAATGATGTTAAATAACCATATAAATGATTTTTTTATTTTGTTCACACCATAAAAGTGATTTTATAACATTGATTCTCCCTCTCGGTGTTATTAGGAGGATATGAAATAGACTAAACTCCTCTTACACTCTGTATGTCCGAGATAAATTTAAAACTAGTTCATCATAAATGATGTTATTTAGATTAAAAAAGTTCAGACCACGAATAATTAATAGCAATAGACAAAACAAATATGAGTTAACACTTTCACGTTTCATTGATAACTTTGTCTACATTGATAAGCAAAATATCAACAATATTTTTAGAATTAAGGCTATTAGTAATATCTATTCAAATGGTTTCCCTTCCAGGGTTTGGAGAAGGGCTCAACTTTAATATTTTCCAGCCTAAAAGTTCTTGACACAAACTCTTCATTCACTTTGCATGGTTCATGCCAATTGGAATGAAGCTCGTAAAGTTTTTGATAGACATTCTTCAAAATAAAATCCCCCATGTCTATTGGCCTACACTTCACTCTCTTACTATAGAACCTTGAGGTTCTATGCTGATAAGCTGACTGTCTGACCTCTACATCCTCTATTTTTTATTCTATAAAAAACAGGTCCAGTCTTCTCTCATCCGCATTAGCCTCTTGGTCATAGGTCTGGACTCTATGGCTTGGAAATTCAAACTAGTTAAGAGTAAGAAATTCAAATCCATATGCCAATATAAATGGCATCTTACCTATCAGCATCCTTTTTGTCATCCTATAAGCCTATAGTACAATATACTTCTCTTGAGTCCACTTTCCCTTTGTGTCCTTTAATTTTTTCTTTATCTTGTACAGTATCATCCTATTAGTGACCACTGTTTGACCATTAGCTTGAGGTCTTCTAGGATCAGAGAAGAATTGATTTATGGCGACCTTTATACAATAAGCTTTGAGCGACTGATTCTTAAATTATTTGCCATTATCCAATATCATGGTGATGAGGAAGCCCTATTGGAGGATGATTTTATTCTAAATGAACTTGAACTTCTTAACCTATATAATGGATATAATATCTTTGGCTTCCACGGATGAAGAAAAATAATCAATCGTAACTATCACATATTGGTAATTTTCTACCGCCTTCGGTAGAGGAATGACAAAATCAATTTCCCGCATTACAAGTGGCCATGAGGAAGTAATGGATGAGAGTGGTTGATGAGGAATGCTTGTAGATATTTTACACTCGTCACACTTCTTCACATTCTCATTTGCATCCTTGTCAAGTGTTCGCTAAAAATAACCCTTGGTGACATCCTCTTAGCCATAGATCGATCAATGACATGACTTGCACAAGAACCTTTATGCACATCATGGAGGAAGTATCCCTCATCAATAGCGTGAACACATCTGAGAAACTGGAGTAAAAATTCTCTCATGTATAACCATCACCAATGATGGTTAACTTCTCTGCGTGGTATCGAAGATTTTTCCTCTCGCCTTTAAATTCTGGAAGCTCACCATCTCGAATGAACTTAATCATCATATCCCTCCAATAATACCCCAAATTGAGGTTCATAAAGAACTTTAGGCTGTTATCTTTTTCTTTAATACTCGGCTTATGAATGATTTCTATAGGGACTGATCGTCTGATCTTTGTCCTAATAGTCGATGATAATATAGTCAGAGAATAATCTCGGTTACTTTCAAGAGTGGGGATCTTCTTTACTATAACATCTATAAAGTATCAACTATAAAATCAATACAAGGCAGTGGGAAGATATCTTTGGGGCAAGCTTTGCTTAAATGAGTCAATTCCATGCACATCCTCCTCTTAGAACTAGACTTGAGCACTATAAGAATGTTGGAGATCCACTCTCGATATAGGACCTCTTGTATGAACTTGGTTGTCTAAACATTTTTGCCTCAACTTTAATAACTTTGTATCTATCATTTATGAAAGTTCTGAATCTCTCTGTTTGACGGACTCCACTTTTTCATCAATATTCTGTAGATAGAAGATAATATTGGGGTCAATTCACAACATGTTTCCATGGCTCCAGATGAAGATACTTTTCCTAATCTTAATAGCTTCATTAACTACTCTTTAATTTTTTCTTTTAAGGATGAAAGGAATTTTGTTTTTTTTATCGGCCTCACTGAGTATAATATATGCTACCTCCTCTGTGTGCTCCCCCCTTTCATCTTTTTATCATCTCTCGAATCAATAGAGTCAATGTTGAATGAGTTGGTTACTCTTTTATAGGCTTCTTTCTCTTTGGTGGAAGTGAAGTAGCATTTTTAAGCCTCCATCTGGTCACCCAGTACTTTCCCTACTTCATAAGGACTTGAGAATTTTATCATATAATGAATCGTGTGAGGTACGACCTCAAACTGGTTACGGGGTACCATTCACAGAATTATATTATAGGCCAAGAACACATTCTCATCCATGATAAAAAAAAAAGGCTAACCTTCTTGGTTAGACACCTTAGTCGGGTGCCCATGAAAACATCCATTTTTAATACCCTCAACGGGTGGACTTTTTCCCCACTTGAACCGATCAGAGGTTAGTGATAAGGTACAAATATCTTCTTGCTTAATTTCAATACTTTGAAACATTCCTAGAAAATCACGTCTGCTGAACTTACCCCATTGATGAGGATGCGAGAAACATCACACCCGTAAACTCTCGTACTGAGGACTGAGAGCTTATCATGTGGATCCATGATTCCCTTAATGTCCATTCTTGAAAATTTAACAACTAGTGTGCCCATATCACCCTTATTTAATTACCCCAATTTTTCCTCGGTCTTGATGAAATTTACCTCTAACCTCTTTAGGGTTGATTTTGCTTCTACCACATGCATTTTTCTTTAGGCCGACTCTATACGGTATCCACAAATCATCTTCACATCAAATGAAATCATAAACAATTTGCATTAGGTATGTTTACTAGTAGGTCGGGGTCATCTCCCCTACTACCATCAAACTCATCATAATTTTTATTTTCCTGAATCTCTCATGTTAGATTATCATCTTTCCTCCCATTGTGCTTTTTTCTGTACTCATCCTTATTTCCACATTTGTCCACGTACTTTCTAAGTTTACCCTATTTCAGTAAATTTTCAATCTCATCCTTCAGGTCAAATCACTTGTCCATTGTATCACCATGTTTTGGTGGATTTCACACCACATAGTCTTGTCCCTCTTGTGAGGATGGGGCTTAAGTTTTTTCGGCCATATAACTACTTTGTCGTTCTTAATCTTATTAAGAATCAATCATGGGCTCACTGTCAGCAGAGCGTACTTTGAAAATTTATTCTCATTGAATATTTTCTTTCATATCTATTTTTATCTAACTAGATTTACTGTCACCGACTACTTTTATGTCTCCCTCCTTAGCCTCTATGGACTCCTTCGCGTTTATGATTCTCCCAGCTATGACTATGAGTTTTGTTATTCTTTTTGGAGGACATTTGGGGAGTTTCCAAAGGAGTTTTCTCCATCAAAGACCACTAATGAGTCCTATCATTTCTATTCTTTCATTATATTCCTCTACCTATAACATTTCCTCTATAAAATGAGAGATGCAAACCCTTAGAGTTCTCATTTTTTATTGCTTGACATTGAGGAGATGAGTTAACTTCTTTGATGTTTTCATGACAAAAAAAAAGGTTATGAATGAATTTTTCAGCTAGCTTCTTAAAATTCCCTACTATACCTCTCGATAGGGCGGTGTACTATATGTGATAGGCACCCATGAAAGTGTTAAGTAAGGCTCATCATATCATCTCATCGGGCATCATATATATGTCAGCGGACAAATGATATATTTACATATGGTGAACCACATTTGAACTACCATCATACCTTAACATCATAGTTGGAGGTTTGAACTTTGTAGGGGTAGGATAACTTATAATTATTAGCATTAACGAAGACCCTTACATGTAACCTCTACGGCTAAGGTCTTGGGTCTTAATCAAATTTCCCATCTTATCTTCCATCATTTCTACGAAACTATTACACGTCTTATCATCTACCACTTTTTTGTAACCACCACTTTCTATATACATTACCATCGATCCAGGATCTCATCTAGCAGTCCTCTATTAACTGTTGTCCTCCTTTTTGGTTATCATTATCTTGAATTTTCCTTGGTCTTTCAACACACGGGCTTCCATTCCATTTGTATCCACCCACGATGCGATAATAAAAGTTACTATCTCTTCAACTTTCTCATCTGGGGCCAAGACAATCAAAGGCTGACCCTTTACTCAATCTATCAAAAGTCAAAGGTCTTTGTCAACTTTTGGTAGTGTGCTGATTGTTTTTTCCTTAGTAAGTTGGGGATGATGTTCCTCTAGGGAAGAATGTGTCACCGACAATCTCATATGTCTCCTAATAGTCCTCTTCATCATAGTCTTGGTCATTTGGGTAGCCGTAAATATGCTCTCCTAGGTGGAGAAGCTTAGCATCAGTGACATATTTTTGTCTGTGATGGTGTTGAACCTCCTTGAGTGGGGCCGAGGGTGGTCCCCCTATCCTCCAATTTTCCACTTCTCGGGCGGCGAAAGTTATCATCTCCACCACCAATTCACGAGGAGCTCTCCCTATTACACTTTGGGTAAATGTCATAAATGTAAGGACAATTTTGTCCATCATTAATACGTATGTCATACACTGTTACACCGTTGAAGAAATTAAAGATCTCTTCTACATCAACGGATCCGAATATCAAAACTTCAGAAGAAAGGAATCAGATTTTTTTGACAGATGGATCGGTTCGCCTGTTTTAAAAAGGAACCGATCCACCCAGGACCGATCCATCCTTTACTCGGACCGATTCGCTTATGCTTTAATCCAGTATACCATGGATCGAATGCGAACTAAAGAGTCCACTTTCAAAACGAATCGGTCCGACCTCGAACCGATCCGCATCCTTACCGGACCGGTCCACCTGGGATAAAATCGTGCAGATCGTGTTCAGTTATTCTCGGCCCAGTTTTTACTTTATAAACCTACTTCGGGGATTTGTTTTCTAAGACTATTTTCAGAGTCCTAAAACTCTAAGTCATCACCTTTTGAGTCCCAAGACTCTTGTTTTATTCACACCACGTAGCCAAACCCTTGTGAATCACTTTACAACCCAAGAACACATTTATGTGTCTGTTCATACTCTTGTGGAGAAGACCGACCTTCTTCTTCATTGCTGTCCTCATGGAAAGGAAAACTTCCAGCCGCCGACTACAGATCTGACACCTGTGGGTAATTCTGTGTCACTGTATTTTCATTGTAATCTGAAATTGTATGTTACAATATTATAATGAAAATAAATGGTTTTCCCCCTTTGGGGGATTTTTCCTCAAATATGTGTGTTTGAATGTTCTTGATTGTTTCGTTATCCTGTTCAATCACATATAGATGCATGTTTAGGACTTAACTGATAAAACTGAGTTTAATTAAATAATATTTCTATTTGAACGCACGTGCACTCTTTCAAATTGGTATCAGAGCCAATTACACAAATTTACCGTGTAATTTTCTGCAAAAAAATTTCTATGATATCAATTTTCAGAAAAATTGATTTTTAAAAATGATTGTGTTCATAATAGAGAAATTATATAATAAAATGCCAGTTTTTGACGGGACAAACTATGCATATTGGAAAACTCGCATGAGATCTGCATTAAAATCCATTAATGAACGTGTTTGTATTTTGTTAGAAAGAGGGTGGACACCTCCCTCCCTCATTGTTGAAAAAGTGACCAATTTAAAACCTGTCACCTCTTGGACTGAAGAAGAATTTAAATGGTCGTCATTCAATTCTAAAGGGTTATGTGCCATTTTCGGATCCATCACTCCTGACGAGTTCCGACGTATAATGATGTGCACCACGTCAAAAGAAGCATGGGATGTTTTGCAACTTACCCATGAAGGTACGAATGTTGGGAAAGAGTCTAAACTTCAAAATTTAACAACTCAATTTGAGACCATCACCATGCATGAAACTGAATGTTTTGATGACTTTTATGCTAAGCTATCTGAGAATATTAATACTAGCTTTAATCTCTGTGAACATATTCCTAATGCAAGAGTTGTGAAAAAGATTCTTGGATCATTGCCTAATTGTTTTATCCCTAAAGTCACTGTACTATATTCTATGGGTAATTTAATTACGCTAAAATTGGAGGAACTTGTAGGAGACTTACAAACATATGAAATTGACATGTTTCCTAAATCTGTGAAGTTTAAAGATAAGGGAATTACACTTAATGCCCAAGAGAGAAAAAGAGAGGGGACGGAAAGAAAGAGAGTAAAGTCATCTAGAAAGAAAGATAGTGAAACTTCTGATTCTGAGTGAGATTTTGACTTAGATGATTTGGCTCTTTTTGCTAAAAATTTCAAGAAAATTCTCAAATTCAAGAAAAATGGTAATTTTAAAGATAAAAAGAAGTTTGAGAAAAATAAGTTTGAAAAGAAAAATGAAAGAGGTTTTAAATATCCTCCTAAGAAAGAAAGTGAGAGGTGTTTTGAGTGCGACGGTAGGGGTCATAGAGCCTTTGAGTGTGCCACACGTCTGAACAGAGAGAAAGGGAAAGCTGTCCTTAATGCTACCCTTAGCGATGACAGTGAGGTCGAGTCGGTGGACTCGGGAGATGAGTCACCGCATGAGTGTAACTTCATCGCATTCATGGCTAGTCATGTGAGCACTTCTAGTTCTCCTCACGACGATGAGGATGATGCATCACAGGGACACCTCAATAGTGAGATCGATGTGAGTGAGGGGGAGGATGACACAAGTGAGAGCGAGAGTTATATTCAATGCGCCTACGCTGAGTTATATTCTGAGTCATTTAAAACTAAAAAGCGTAACAAAGCGTTAGTTTTTAAGATCACTGGTTTAGAGGAAGATTTGAGAAAAGCAAGAGAGAGTGAGGAGTCCACCTACACCACCCTGAGAGAGAGAGAGAGAGAGAGAGAGAGAGAGAGAGAGAGAGTATGCCTTTGTTGTGAAAGAGAGTTTGGTTAAAGAGAGAGAGAGAGAGTTATTTTGAGAAAGAGAGAGGGGACTTGACTAAACAAGTGGCTAGTCTTTCAAATGAGCTTAATTCCTCCATGGAGACTCGAAAGAACACATGAATCCCTTATTCCCAGCTTACTCATGATCTGGAGAGAGCACGGGAAGTCAAGGTACAAATCGAGGACAGATCTGGGAAAATGGGAAAGATGCTCCTCGTCCCCGCTTTAGGTTTTGGTGATAGGTAAGGAATTGGTTATGATGGTGCCTCCTTATCCAAAATTGCACCTAGACCAGTCCTTGAATTTACTACTACTCCTTATGGTCATCGCCAAAATCCACGAAGGAGAGTTCGACCAAGAAAAGCAAACTAAGGTCCGTCTAAGACTATGTTCTTTTGTACATATTGCAAAAAAAAAGGCCACCTGAGGGAGTTTTGCTATAGTTTGGGTTGGACACGACGTACTTCTACTCCACCCCATCATACTGATGAGTTTGTCAGTTTGAGAGAGCGTGTTGAGGTTTTAGCCGCCATATCACAGAGTTTGATGGAGGAATTCCGACAGATGTCTTTGTTGTTAGTGAATGCTTCTCACATTCCGGCTAAAACCAACAACAACAAGGGTAAACAAAAGGTTACCACTTCTTGGGTACCTAGGAAAGATAAGAAATCCCTAGTTGTTCATGTTTCTCTCAAAGCACATAATACCTCACAGTGGTATTTTGATAGTGGATGCTCCAGACACAGGACATATGATGTCTCATTTTTTACCCACCTTGAGGATTATAAGGATGGTAGAGTCACCTTTGGAGATGGGAGCAAGTCTAGCATTGTAGGAGGAGGTACTATAGAGTTACTAGGAATTCCTAAGATAGAGAATGTTTTTTATGTCAAAGGTTTGAAAGTAAACCTTATCATAACTCCTATTTAGGTGGATCTCGGATCAGAATCTGTGTGGCAGTAGACCACCTTGTTGTTGTCAAGGAGAGATGAAGTGTCAGGGTGAAATACGACCAGTTTTCTCTCTTTAAGTGACATGTGAGAAAAAGTCATTTCCTTCAGACAGCATTCGCTATGGGTGAAATTAATTCACAAACAATAAATCTTAGCAGTTAATGAAAAATTAAAAAAAAATAATCCCACGAGAAAAGGATTTACGTGGTTCGGTTATGGACTACATTTGCTTTTTCTTGTTACCCTTTTTTTAGTTTAGAATAAGAAGTTATATGCCCCATTTTCTCGAGGTAAGGGTTAAATTAATTTTGCAGATTAGGTCACTGCTCGATATGTTCTTATCTCCTTTAAAATCCATGCATATTGATTTTATCTTTCTGGGTTATATCTCTCAACGATCTATACCCATTATTTATTAGTCTAGACTTATCTCGATCTAAACCATTAGGGACACTTTGTTTGAGCTTCTTGGTTTATAACCCATTACACTAATTTCGGTTTTATTAATTAAACAATATTTTTAAGGTTTTTGAGCATAGGAAAATTAATCTTTTGAGTTTGTAATTAAAAAAACGTAATTATGAGCGAGAAATAAGAAACTAAAAGGAAAGATATACTAGAAGTAATAATATGCAAGAAATGACTCATGTTTAGTGAACTTAAATTGACATAATTTAGACCTTTTATGAAAATTTTATTTTGAATTTTGGGTGTGACGTAGGGTGATTTTAATTATGGCGAGATACTGTCAAAAATGAATTGAATAAGTTGTATGCGAGTGAAGTAATGGAATGTCGAGAGAATGTTTTGAGAGTGATATATATATAGTTATCGCATTGATTATGCGGAAAAATGTCCTAAAAAATGAGGTCTAGGTTTCCTTAAATATGAAACCCTAAGGGGAAAAAATAAGGATACCCTGGGGCTCACCCGATAAACATAGACCAAGGCCTGCCGATAGGCACGCCTGCCAGACTTAGAAAAGTATTGCCTCCATATAGGCTAGTGGCATTCAGAAATTGATTTTTTAGTATAAAGTCCGTAAAATAAAAACATTAAATACGTTTCATGATCCCTCATGAACATTAGAGAGAGGGTTCAGAGCTATATGGAAATGTGTTGGGGTACTCTTAGGTTCAAGAGTTGACCAAAGTCCAAAGTAATTCAGAAGAACCTAGTAACCTATAATTTTAGGGTTTCATTACACAAAGTTAGCTAAATGAAAATTGTTTGTCTAATTCATAAAGAGGATTAATACCCCTATGAAGTTATTTGGGATACTATTGGTTTTAAGTTTTGATGTGTCGAGTAAAGACGTAGCTAAAAGTGAGTCATAAGTTGAATTTATGTTGTTATGGAATGGTGCAAATCATGTCCCTATGAAAGTTATTTGAAGTACACTTGGGTTAGAGTTTACCAAAGTGAAACAAAGCTTGGGGAGCATTTGGCGAGAAAGTAAGCGTTACGAATGCTCTAACACCAGTTAGAGAGAGTGGAAGGCACTAATACCACTATGAGTTTGAGAAAACAAATATGCAATGATTTGATAAAACTAGATAAATCAACTAAGAATTCAACAAAGGAAATTTAAGGAAAACTTTTTGTTCGCTTTAGAAATCTACAAGACAATCGACTTACAGACTACTTGATATTCGCGATAAGCATAATGCACTAATGTTCACAAATCACTAAAGAACAACTATGATCCTCATAAAAATCATAACACCACAGTTTTCCTTCAACCTCAGTCTTTGTCTTCAGCGGTGAGTTCCCTTAGGTATCACAAGTCAGCCATGGAAATGCCTTCTTTACAAAGGTTAATGAAAGTATACAAAATTTTCTAGGGTTTAAAAGAATTCACAAAACTAACTATGCAGGATATTTGTTTCTGAATTAAATAATGTTTGTATAACCCCAAAAGTGAAGAACTTTTGCAAAAGTTATGCAAAATTGAATTTGGCAAACGTCTTAAAAAATCTGAATGTGAAACAGGCATTTATAATGCGTTCACAAATTTTGACGTGGTGGCATTGTTCCAAAAAATAATGCAATGGCATTCTAAAGAGATAATGATCTCGTTCAAATGAAAATAATCTATCTTTTAATGACATCAGGAAAATCAAAATAGTAAGCCCTCACTTGAGGCTCGTTTTAAAACCACATTTAACGACATCCTAAGGATATGTCATCTCGATTGAATAAGATGTCAATCTCGTTTGAAAGAGAGTTAAAAATATATTTTTTTCAAAATAAAAATATCCTATTCGTTTTTGGTAAAAAAAATCTAAAACATAAATTATGTAAATTAATTTAATCTCTAAATTGTTTTATACCATTACGGGATGTCGGGAAGTCTAAAACATGGAGATTCTTGAGTTTGGTTTGTCTTGACGGTGCGTGATGACTTATAACTGGTTACACTAAACTATACTATGAACAATGTTAGGAAAAATGTTTTTACAAATCTCCACGTTTGACTATTCTGGTACAAAAAAAAAACATATCCGAACACCAAATGAAAATAAAAAATCTCATATGAAAAAAATCCTAACACCCTTCCTAACCTAAGAATGGATTTACATAACTCTCTTTATCTTATAACTTCTTCTTCTTCCCATTGGAAATCTTTGTCTTTATCCGTGTGTCTTGAATTTCTCCTTAAGTACTGACACACATGAGACAAAAACATTTACCTTAGGATGCATCAAGATTGAAATAAACAAAAACCCATAAAAACATTTTTCCCCATAAATCAAACTCAAAATCATCAGATTTCAATTCAAAATGTGATATGAAATTTCATTTGAGACTGTTCTATTCTATAATGGAGTAAACTTATCTAATTAGATGTCAACCCACAAACAAATTTTATACCTTTAAAACCTAAAACATGCAACCATGTGATTCAAGACACTAAACAATAAAGTATGATATCACAACATCATTCAACACAATATTTCAGGAAAAACCCCATAGGAAAAACCATTTTTTTCACCATAGTTTGTAGATCGCAACATATAATCACAATAGAGAAATATATCCCACTAATCTCCCATAGTTGACCCTCATCTTCTTTAACAATGAAATCCCGCAAAAACTCATAAAGACAACAGTCTTCCTTCAACAATCATTCTTGCAAGAATCTCAAGAGTAGTAGTAGAGACTCATTTTCTACAAAAGTAACTTCGATATAGAAGTGTTTTTCTTTTCAAAGATGATTCACAAAAGTATAGGAGAGTTTGTTATAATCAAAAAATGTTTTTGCCTTTTAAAAGTGGAGACTTTATCCAGCAGGTCTGCAGATTTCTTAAATCAAAAGTCTTAATAAAAACCTAAAGAAAATAGGAATTTATACGTGGGCACAAAATTAGAGGCAGTGTCGGGTCTTTCGAACGACATATTAGTTTCCTTTTAATGAGATCAAGATCTCATTCGAACAAATTTGATTTTTCTTATAACGAGGTCAAAAAATTCAAGATAGTGAACCCTCGTTTGAACCTCGTTTGATCCATGCTCCTAAGGACCTTTAAATGAGATACAAATCGTTCTAACGAGATTTCCATCTCGTTTGAATGAAGCAAGGAAAAAATTAAAATACTGTTAAGTTTGAAAAACTATTTCAAAAACTGCCTCATTTTATAAAAACTCATTTATAGAAATTTCCCAATGTTATTTAAAAAATCTATGAAAACCAAAACAACAACTATACCAATATTACTTGACGTCTTGGAGCATGTTGAAGATGGTTGATAATCGGATTCATCTACTTAAACGTGTTAACATGAAGTAGCATGACAGAAGTGACGGGATATGTCATACTCGATGTACCCTAGATATAAAGGGCAAAGACAAAAAACAAATTCCTTTACATTTGGTGCCCTAGGGTTGAAGTACCTTATACTCTTGACCCATTTGAGTCTACATTGCATAAGTGCTCATCTAGTTTAGAAATAGAGATAAAATTGAGTCCCCATCCTAGATACTAAAGAGCCTCAGTCACTTCAAATATAATTCATTCCTCTTGTTTGATTGATCAAGGTATAATCACAAACACTCACACACTTTAGGACTGCATACATTGTTCATATACTGCATAATTTGTTTGTGTGTGTTAATTTCCCTTAAAATAATTTTTTCATTTTTTGGGGGAATTTTTAATGATTTTAAAATATTTTTTTCATAATTAAAAATGGAAATAAAAAGTTTTGGGGTCTTTATATAAATTCTTGTTATTGGTTTTATCCCTGAATTGTTCACTTGGGTAGGAACCGAAAGCGCCAGAGACTACAGGGTGCTTGTGTAATTATGTTTAAGACGCGCGATTGTTAACCGTTGTTTGCCCTTCACCTGTCGTCCTGCTATTGGTTGTATCTGTGTTTCTTTTAAGAGAGTAAACCAGTGTTTTTTTATCAGCCCTTGGATTAAGATTATTAACGCTCTTCATGCATTCTTGTTCCAATCCCTGTTAACATCTTTCCTCCAATTAGAAGCCTTTAAACCAACCATTTACCTTTAACCATTGGATGGAAGTCAATGTGGCAAGACTTAATCTTAGCCTCTGATTTCGAACCCCATTCTCGATCATTCTCAGCCCTGTATATAAGGAGGCTAACCCTCAGCCTTTCAGAAGGTTTTGCCACTTCGTCATTTAGAGAAATAATAGAGAGAAGAGAGTGAGAAGAGAGAAGAGAGAGAGAGAAACCACAGAGTTAGAAACCCTAACCCTAAATATTTCAAAACACTTCTTCAAACCCTAACCCTTTTACCAAAAACCAGTTTATACCAAACACAAACCCTGAGTGTTTGAGAGTTTTTGAGTTTTGGTTTGGAACTTTTTTCATGCTGTAACCTCTTCATTTGAAGAACTTGTGTCCAACTTAAATATTTGGTTGGATCTGTATTTTGGTTTCATAGAAAAGATAGATCTAGTCTTTTTATGTTATATTTCACCATAGATCTGTATTCTTAGTTTCTCTCCTTGAGAAATCGTTTGTTGATTATTTTCTGTAAATGTTTTCATCTTCAAAATGAACAAAATCATTTTCTGTTTCTAGTCTTTTAAAGCAAAATCCTTGACCTAGTTGGAATCACACTTGGAAGTATTTAATTTTAAAAACTATTTTCAAAACCTTGAAATTGATTAAGATCTTGAAGCGTCTTCTGAGCATGATAGCTGTGGATTTTGGGTTTATTTTAAAGGTCAAAGAAGGATCAATTTTCCTCAGAAAAGACAAACTGAAAATCACATCATATAGATCTGATTTGTAATTTGTTAGGACTATTTGTAAAAATAAGTGTGAGTGTGTGCATGCATGTGTTAGATCACCATCACAAACACTTACACACTACAACACTGACAGTGTTGGTAATAAGATCTTGAAACAAAAGTCGACGTAAAGACTAGAACAAAATGGAAGTTAGGAAATTGGAAGAACAACATCAACAATCAAAACTGTAGAAAAGTTAGAAGGACACCAGTGGGTACATTCCTAAACTTGTATAGTACTAATTTGTGTTCATGTGTGTTATATAGTTTGTAACAATTATATTTTATTTTAGTGGAATTTTCTTTTTACTCAGTAGAGGGAGTCGTGGATGTTTCCTCAGTTGGGTGAGTTTTTACCACGTTAAAAATCTCTTGTCATTAATCTTTTTACATCTCCTCATCTCATTCTTGGTGATGTGCTGATTTAAAAATGTTTTAGTTTTAGTTTTCAAAACTTGTTAAAAAATCTTGAACTTATCTCGTACATATTTTTAAACACGTCTTGTGATTCAAAACTGATTTGGTTTAAAGAAAAGAGTTTCTTCAAAAAATAGTTCTGAGTTACTTAAATAGTTTAATCCTGTATTAAACGGCTTTAGTAACAGTTTTTCAAGGGTTGGGGTTTGAATGAGGACCAGTGGTATAGAGTTAAATGGATAATCTTTCGAACCTATGGAGATGTTTAGAGTATTCAAATAGGGTGTTTACATAACATGACTAGATTTTTACATTACACTATACACCAAAACTCTAAGGTTAGTATTTTTTTTTTGCAAACTCTAAACCTTTTTATTAAAATGTAAACTATTAAATTAATTTTAATAGCTCTTTATTATGAAAACATAAACAAGATTTTTCCATGCAATAACAAGGAAATCTAGTAATGCAATACAAGACCAACAAATATATGCTAAGTATCCATACTATACATGCATAAACTGATAAAATGCCGCGTAATCATTTTATCAAAATCTCATGCATTACAATGAATGTGAACATATGCGTTTTGCCTATGTTTTGTTACCCTAGTCCTACGTGATAAGTCATATCTCTACCAAGTTGGGATAATACTATCATATCCTCTCATATAGCTTTGGATATGGGGGTCATGCATTTATTGTGTGTCATAGTAATTTCCCATAGATGTTGTTTTTAGGCTATAGGATTTGGACGTTCTGTACTTATAAATAGTACTGCCATGATTTATCCCTAAAGGAAAAAGGATAGCCTTTCTCACCTTGGCTTTCGGTAGTGCATACCTTTATATAATTTTGATGTGTGTTAGGTATACTCACCTTGAAATTGGATTGATTTATTCCCATTATCTTATACATTGTGCTTATACTAGCGATATATGCATGGAATTATAACTTGGAATTTTGTAAGTAAAGAGTACATAAGTTAAATATGTAATATGGATATCATTTGGATTTCGGAATAGTACCACATGTTTAGCTTGGTTTTTTGGGTTGGGATAACATAAATTAACTTAACACATGATGAAGATATTTTTTATTGTTATGGCCCAAATTTAATGATATTGTTATCTAGTATAGACATTCTATGTTTACTCATCTCCATTAGACTATTTTTGTAGGTTGTAGGCCAAAGACGTGGCTTTACACTTGCGCATTCATAGTTAGAGGACATCTTCACCATTTAGTTCCACTCATATATCATAGGATATAGTGTGTATATCACTTTCACTAAAATATTTATTCTCATCCAGTTATTCAGACAACTTTTCATGTCATTCAGTTTCATTTGATTCAAAGGTTATCTGAGTTTTTTTTTCATTAATTGGATATTGGTTTAGTATGAGTTATGTTATCCTAGTGGTTGAATTTTATTACTATATGGTTTGATGGTATCAGAGATGTTTTTTTTAGCATTTTATTCATTAGCATTGATGTTTCTTATGTCATTTTTATTTTACTTGTTGATGTTTATAATGGTACTAAAGGTTCTAATCTTGTATTATTGTAATTAAGAACTGATAAATCTATTTATGGATTTTAGGGGGTTTTACAAATGGCAACACCCCACTCGGGACATCCCTTCACTAAATTCTTGACTCATGCTCCCAGGGTAAATATCTTGATGAAATTGATAACCTGGACATTAAATAGCATTGGGACCTAAAAACACCTATACTAGTATAATACCATAACCCTACCCCCACTACGGTACAAGTATTCATTTTATAATGTTTATGTATTAAAGTCTCATCGACTTCCAACATTTCTCATCATTGGGCTCGTCATTATGTTCCCACACTAAAAGAACAAAATAAAACTAATTAAAGTATGCAATAAAGGAAAGAATGTTATATCATACATTTTAGTACATTTTTTGGAAGATGTTGGTGATTAGGGTTACTCTAGACTCTATGATAAAGTCAAAGTCAAAAGTTTTAGTAATCCTCAACACTTCTCCAAACAAACATTCTTGTATCAATTGTGGAACCCATAAAGCCTTATTTTTTGGAAATACTTATCGATACATTGTTCCTTAATTGTATGTCGTAAGACATGTGAATATATTGTTCCAGTTCATAATGACAATTTTATTAAAAGGACAAATCTCCTTAAATACTATAATTTTTCACCATCCACACTACAAATCCCAAACATTGTACACGTAAAGATAATCATGTTATTGAAACTACATAGGATTTTATCCCAGGGCCCCAAGTTACGTAGGTGCAATATCGATCCCCACTCATGAGCACAAGCCTTACAATATTTTCATGGTATATTCCCTTCATAGATACCTCCATCTTTATTCATCTTTCTTGCTCGTGTATCTCTATGTAAGACACCCCATACCAGGTTGTCCTTATAATAATATTAAACAAGATCCTGGAATACGAGTGACAATCCCTATATTCCATATAACACTCAACCTGACTAATACGCCAAATATAGGGCTTATCGAATAATTTATATCATTTTCAGCATTAAACTAGAAAATAAAAATGGTATTTAAACCATTCACACATGTGATATAGAACTAAAATGACATAATAAGATGAATAAAAAGGTCTCAATCCCACAGACATATGAAATATCTACAGATCACGACTTCAAATAAGATCTGACTGAATAGTAAATCTAGGCTTATGTGTAACATCGCGTATTTTTTAGGATAAAAAATTTATTTAAACTAGTGAATCAGATTTTAAACTAAATTGATGATTTGGAGAAATTATTTAATTTGGGGAATTCATTTAATTTGGAAGATTCAATTTATTTGGAGAATTAAGATTAAAATAAATTCGGGTTATTTCTTTTTAAGAATACATGTGTCATAAATTGAGGTTAAAATTGGAAATTTTAGTTAAGTAACTCGGCTAGCGATTCGGAGTGCACAATTGAGTCCATAAGGGACGAAATATTGGAAAAGGAGTATCTGAGGGTAGTAATTGGGTCTCAAAGCATTTTCAGGCATAATCGGGCTCTCACGGGGGTGTTTGGGTCATTTTAGTTTGACCCATAGGCTTAATTTCTGGATTCACCTAATAAAACCTACATGAGAGAGGTTGTGGAAGACACAACTCAAATAAGCAAAACCCTAGTTGTAGAGGAGAAAAGAGGGATCAAGTGGGAGAGATTTTAGGAGCCAAACAAAGAAAAGATGGATGTGTTCTTCATCAAAAATATTAACTACAACGAAGAAATAAGGCTCTAAGGATTATCCGGGCAAGTATTTAAGCTTTCTTTCAATTTAATTGTAGTAATTCGATTCATATCATAGTGGGTGTGATAAAGAAATTTGTTTTTTGGGAGTGGGTTGTTATATATAATGGGTTTTGATTAATTGAGATTATTGTGTAGATTAATTATGCGATTGATTATGTTCTATGATTTAGAGAGGTTGAAATCTAAATTATATTAGATATCTAGTGGTAGATGTGAAGTGATTAGCATTATTGAATCAAAATTTTGAAAACGATTATACAAAATCGTGAAAACGCACAGAATTTGGGGATTTAATAACATTTGATGAAAATAAATGATGTGTAATACCCCGTATTTTCATGGCTTTTAAATTTAAGGATTTATTAAATTTAATTGAGATAAATTAATTTAATTTTAATCCGGAATGTTGTTTTAAATATTTACTAGCGTGACGAGAGTAAGTAATTATTGGAAATTTGTTATTTGTTGAATATTACTAGATGAGTATAGTAATATATGATATTTATTATGTGTGAATAAAATGACAATTGTGGAAATTTAAGTTGGGACGCGCGTGTGTCGTGTCGGGACTAAATGTGGATTAATAAAAGTGAATATTTTATAAGTTGCTCGTATGGTCATTTTGAGTGCGCCAATGGGTCTGGAAGGGTCGAGATAGTCAGAAAAGTGTACCCGGGGATTTAGTTTGGGTCTCGGGGCGTTTTTAGGCCTAATTACTACCCCGGGAGGGCGTTTTGGACATTTCGCAAATATGGGTAATTAAACCCACGAAATTTATAGGGTTATATCAGATGGGAAGTGTCATCTTTTAGGGTTAACATGATGAAATACTAATGACAGGCATTGGAGAGGAAGAGGAGAAGCTCTCCGAGGAGTTCTAGGCCAAGAACACCTCCGATTGCACCGCCGTCACCACCAACGCGTAGATCGCGCGACGGGGAACACAACCACACCAAAATCGCCCGCAAATCAGAACTGAGATTTTTCCAGACAAGTATCTATCTTGCTTTTATCAAGTTAATGCATCCTTTTATATTAGTCTTAGGTTGATTAGATTAGTAATCTTGAAGAAAAAACATAAATTGGTGCACAAATTGCATGTTATAATGTTAGAGATCATATTTCTGGAAACCCATTTCATATATAGAGGATGAGCCACGAAATTCCATGATATTAGAGATAGAAAATCTGGAAAAATAATGAAAGAGATTAAGTTAAAAGAAAGATTAGGGTTCATAAGAATTATGTAGAATTTACCCCTTTTAACCCATGATTCTTGAGGAAAATTCGCATGTGTTACGTAGGAAATTGTTTAAATGGGTATATAACACTTATAGTATAATCGATTGAGAGTTTGGGACTGTAACATGATAATTTGTAGGAGTTTGGGGTGAGAATACCGTAACTGGGTTGGCTGCAGAATCTGCATAACTGCTTGATCGATCGATCGAGCCCAGAGCATCGATCGATCGAAGGTTCGATCGAAGGTTCGATCGATCGACCCCTTTCATCGATCGATCGCCCCTCCTGGGAAAACTACATTTCTTCCCGTGTTAGCTTGATCCGATTTTATGCGTAGTAAACCTTGGTTAGGGTTGCTAGAATATAATGGAACATAAAGAGGACCAGTAGGGTAAAGAGAAATCCCATAAAGTGGAACTTTAATGTGAATGGAAATAAAGGGTAAACGGGGAGACTTTCAGACTTAAGAAATCATACGTGTGGTGATTAAATAATTGGAACATCTTTTAAGTTGGATTAGAAGGCAAGAGAGGGCCTACTGAAATTGCACTTAGATAAAGGAAATACTTCGAGAGACGAGAAGTGAGTTAAAAATGACTTAATTACGAGAATAAAGAAGAATGAGGCCGTTATATGGTATAATTGAGTAAAACGTGTAATAACGGATAATGATAATTTTGGGTCATGAGAGTACCTAATTTAATAATGTGGATGTGAATACATATTTATATATGACGGTGTGATTGTGAATATATATTATTTCTGTGTAGAAATCGTACCCGCGCTTCTTGTTATCCCCGAGGTTAACGCGCTGGGACAGTCTTATCTCGATGTGACCTTTATGAGGGATATTGACTCGTACCCTAGAAGATAGACATCCTTGGTACAGGCTATCGAATCGATAGTTCAGACGGTCCTAAGAGGAGTGAGTGTATGTACTGACCTCTTAGAGACTTGGAATATATGCTTCGCCTCAATGTTGTTTGTGTTTGTGTTAATACAGTTCGAGAGTGATACCGAACTAGTATTTCCCTTAATTTGTGTGATACGGGGACTTGATAGCAGAGTATGCCATCACCATAGATTTTATGTGGGGTGCCGTTAGTATATATATAATTTATGAGTGATTGGTATATATATACTTAGATATGGAAATCTAGCACCATAGATTTTATGTGGGGTGCTGTTTGTGTATATATATTATACGAGTAATTAATATATATATGTGTAACTATATGAGGACTTTCTACTGAGTAAAATAGTAGTTAAGGAAAGTACGAAATTTAATCAGCTTCATTATAAGTATTCGGAAACGTTACAATAATACGAAATTATTCTAAATAACGTAAGAAATCTTGGAGAGTTAGACTTTGCTAAAGTGAATATCATAACCTTAATTCCACGTGTTAAAACTTATGGGGAATAAATTAGAGAGATAGATGGGGCTCATTAGTACGATAGATGTGCGCACTAGATGAGAGGTGAGAATTCTAAAGAGAGTGTCGCTTACTAATATGACTGTAGCATTAGCCGGTAGCATTTTTAATACTTGCTAAACTATTTTTAAAATAGTTCTACATTCGGGCTCTGACCCGTTTGCTGTTACTTCTTCTCTCTTGTGTCTATATATATATGTATTACAGGTTCCAAGCCACAGGGGTGTCTTACTTTGGATTCTTTGGATGGAACGCACTGTAGCTTTTGTGGGAGTTGCAGGCCATTGCTTAGACGACCTCATTGTTGACTCTACTTCTAGTTCAGCTTTATCCAGCAGGGGCATGTGTCGCCTTTTTCCATTATTTAGTCGGTATTGTCAGAGATTGTAATTCTTTTATATTTCAGTATCTTTATTTCGGGATTGTAAATGTCAGGATGTTTTCCTTAGTATTTTAAATGTTGGAATTTATCATTGTTGGGTAAATTCTTGAATGTTCATTTTACTCTTCTACTTATTGTATGACTCTTTAGATGTTAATGGTTTAAAGTTTTATAACCGGATTTAATAAAATGAGAATAAGGTTATAAATGGTTTTGACACTTAGCTTAATTATTTAGGGTGTTTAAATTGGAAAAGTATTTTTACGACAGTGATGCTAAGAATGAACCAACTGTTCACCTGGATTTTAATTTAATAAAGGAGTGATCGCCCGGTATTTAATTAGGCGGGGTGTCACAGGTGGTATCAGAGCATCAGGTTCTAGTGTCCTTAGGATCTGTACGACTTATTATGCTTTCAGCATTGCTTTGTTTGTTATAGAGCCCTATGTTTAGTATTGTCGATTCCTTTGACGAGATTTCGTTCTCCTGCTATAATGTGTATACACTAGTGAATTGTAATTTCGTTCGGATGTGTGCGTGGACCGAGCGATGACGGATGTCAGAAGAGGACCATTAAGCGTACATGAGGAGGCAGGGCTCAGTTGAGATTATGAAATATATCCGAGGATGATGACCGTAGACGAGGTCGCCTCCATTATGGCACGAGAAGCCAAGACTCGAAAGGCGACTAAGGTGAAGCAATGATTTTCAAATGCTGTTATAGTCAAATGAGGTGCGAGGGTAAACTTACCCAACGTATTACAACAATGTGTAGAGACTGTCAGTGGAAAATTTTAGAAACGCAAAAATTGTATATGTTTAACAAAGGCGGTAAAGTATCCAAAGGCTTAAATATAGGATGGAGTGTGGAAAACTGAAAGTGAAAATTTAGAGAAATTTTCTTGGCTTTCGGTACGAAGTTATAATAGTTGGAGTCAACCACCAATTTTGTAAATGGAATGCTATGCCTATAGGAGAACCTTACGTACAGTGATGACCGTATGTTCCTTCCTTAACTATTCAGGATTAGAAGCAAATGTGGTTCTGAACTCATCGAGAGAGGGCATGTCAGGGGTCCATTCGTGAATATGAATCTTAACCGTTAGCAAATTTTGTATCGAAAGATGTAGATACGAGTGGAGGAAACGACTCCAAGTGGGAGACCAACTCGTAATAAAAATTGATAAAGCTCGAGGAGGAAATTCTGATGGACGGCTGATTCAGAGGTTCACAATGATGTATTTTATCAATAAAGATGATAATACTCCTTGTGTGGGAAGGTTAAAGGAATCGAAGAATTTAGTCGAGAATAAGACTGAATGCAACGGTGGTGGTATAGCACCACAAAGGGATGTGGATACACATCAGGGGACCCATTTAAATGATTCAGATAGTTGAATTCTTACCAAGTGATGGTAAATTCAGTAAGTACTATTATAGATAGAACATGATCTTTATGGCCTAAAAAGTTAAAGGAACAATCGGGATGGCTAACGGGAATCGAGTCTACTAAAGTCCGAGAGAAGGACAATCCTAGCCTGGTTAGTAGGACAAGTGATAAGTGGATTATGTACTGAGGTATTTTGTGCGGAGTGAGATCGCTCACGATAATATGTTCCAAAGTGAGAAAAAGGACAAGAATGTGGTGCCTATTAAAAGGCAATGATTAAAGTAATTTTGTTTGGTTTGAAAAGACGTGTTACGTCCGAAAACCATTTGCACAGTCAAGACGTTTGACAAGGTAGAAGTGTAAGTTGTATCCTCAGAGGATGAGGCGTGTTTATGTAACACGAGGGAGTCACTATATTTTGTTCCTTGCTAGATTAGCATGTGAGACGAGCTTAATGCATATCATTTTAAACGTTATTATTATTATGTGAATAGTTTCCCTAGTGTGGCGGGATTTTTCTTTAATGCTATTCGCGAAGGATGAATAAGTATATTAGCAGCGTTTTATACTCTATTGAGGTTACTCGTTGTAGTGATGCGATACACGAGTATGATATTATCTTTGTTAAAACATTATAGAAATGGTTAGTACGATAGTGGGCATTTATTGCAAGACTATCGGAGTGGTTGCATTAGCACAACATGTTTTATGTTTGTTTTGGCGAGGCTTTACCTGTGAGAAGGTTGGACTCACACTTATATTATCTATCCTAGAGATTTCGGAGGAGATAGTGGGCTCGAGATATTTGATGCCAAAGTATGTATAGACTTTGTCAGTATAATTCCGTAGGTATCGAGATTTACCGTTGAGCGAAAAGATTTGACTCAGTATTATGTTCAGCACTCCAGACTTAGTGATAAGAAAAGTGCATTGCTATATTTATCCTTTAGAGATGTGGGAGTTAATGTTTATACCCCTATTATTAGGGAAGGGGATTTAGAGAATTCCGATAGTATGTATTCGAGGTTTATGGAATGCTATTACCACCAACCTATACTGAACAATAGTGAAATTAGTGAAACGTTCTTTGTTAAGCATAATTACGGGAGAAATTGTAACTTTTCTGTCAAGGGACGGAATAAAGGGGTATATGCTATGGACGGAGGACCTAACGGATCTCGATAATCGACAATACTAGGCAGTAGTGTATCGGGAGGGTTCCTTATTTGGATTTCGCTTTGCGAGACATCCCACGCACGAAACTTAGTGTAAAGTTGGAAATAGGGAGACGTTGGTCACTATTCCATGAGTTCGGTACCCTGGTCGAAATGGGATCCAGTAATTATGTATGTAAGTTGGAAGTTGAATTTTGTCTTAAAGCCATTGGAGCCGATTGTGTGGTAAGAAAGCATTGAAAGTTACCCCACGAGTTGAGGGGTGGAACGATGATAAGGAAGATTTAAAATTTTGATTTTTAGGGTGATTAGAGTGTTGTAATCATGATGCAAGCACCAGGGAAAACAAAGAATTTGTTTATTAGTATGGAGCGTATGTGATGCTTACGCTAGTATGCCCGTTTTATAGGGTGTGTAGACATCCTGGTTAACTGATATTAAAAAAAAAAAAAAAAAAAAAAAAACTCGTCTGAGTCGAAGGGACGCGGTCATGGATGTGTGGCATATGTGTTTGTAGGGCTAACAGAACGAAGTGGAAGTGATATAGTGGGTTAAACGTCACATGAGGGGCGATAATACATACATAGGTGTGCAATTAGAATAACACACCAAAATTTGAATTGGAAGACTGTGGGAAGTCATTTAAGAAGAGTATTCCTTGAATGGAGCAGAATTAAATGATTATGAAGAACACTTGAAGTGGAGTTTTTAGTAGGAAAGTATGAGAGCGACTTACACATACAAAGGGTGATGATGTTAGTATAGTATAAGGGATCCAGAAGTGCGCTCCGTGGAGAGAAGAGCACGGGTGGAACTTTCGGCATACTACAAGGAAGGAAGGGGAGTATTACGTGTCACTTAATGTAAGACATTTCATGGAAAAAAATCGATGTTTAGCGGGACGTAGTGAGTAGTCTCTACATGCACCACCCATAGGTAATGTTTGGTTGAAAGAGGATAATCAACCAAAGGATTTTGTGTTTATCGACAATTACTGAAATTGGAAGAGGTCGGTAAAGTTGGTACAGTCCTTGGATGGGTTTCCATCGTCAAAACAAGATCGAGGGTTCATCCCGAACATGTGAATTAAGCCGCTGAGAAGGAAGTGATTGATATTCCTTTGGGCTGGCTTACAATATTAACTAGTATGCCCTAGACTTCCTTTGAAAGGAAGGATCGCGCCAGTGCATGGTCCGGCGCAGTATAAATTTCTGAATCAGGATGAGATTGGTGAATCCCACCTTTGATATGGGATTTCAGGAACTAGCGGAGATAAGATTTCGTTTCGAGTAGGACGTTTCACCCTTAGCCAGGGAATAAGCGCATGGTGATTAAAGATTAGTGAAGCCACGTAAAGGAAATTTTGGAATCTTGGTACGATGATTTCAAGTATGCTCTGTAGAAGAACTCGTACCTATTTGTCGCGTACGAGATACTTATTAAGGTTTTGTTATGGAAGAACCTAGACTATTCTCTTTCCGTATGTTTAGAGGAGAGTAGATAATCAGAATTCTTGATCGGTCGAGAAAATATCCGATATTTATGGTGGAATTCCACGACTGTTTTAGGCAGTCAGGAGTGGTCGAATGTTCGTATGATTCTCTCATAATGGGATTTTTGTGTATGAATAAATACGAGTAGTTTGTCATATAGTGAGGTGCGGCCTCCTAATGATAATGGGATAAGGAAATTATAACGTATAGGCGTGACCTATGCAAATGTTGTCGGGTGGGAGCACAATGTGAAGTGTCTCCAATGAGAATGTAAAACAATGTTGCTGTGAGGAAAAAGCGATAGTGATTGAGCGCCGTGCTATGTAGATAATTTATGTACTGACAAGGATTGCCAAAATTGTGCTACCTGGTAGGCCTTATTTTCCGAATTTCGGGATGAAATTCCGTTATTAGGGGGGAAGTATGTAATACCAAGTATTTTCATGGCTTTTAAATTTTAGGATTTATTAAATTTAATTGAGATAAATTAATTTAATTTTAATCCGGAATGTTGTTTTAAATATTTACTAGCGTGACGAGAGTTAGTAATTATTGGAAATTTGTTATTTGTTGAATATTACTGGATGAGTATAGTAATATATGAGATTTATTATGTGTGAATAAAATGAACATTGTGGAAATTTAAGTCGGGACGCGCCTGTGTCGTGTCGGGACTAAATGTGGATTAATAAAAGTGAATATTTTATAAGTTGTTCATATGGTCGTTTTGAGTGCGCCAACGCGTCCGGAAGGGTCGGGATAGTCAGAAATGTGTACCCGGGGGTTTAGTTTGGGTCTCGGGGCGTTTTTAGGCCTAATTAGTACCCCAGGAGGGCGTTTTGGACATTTCGCAAATATGGGTAATTAAACCCACGAATTTTATAGGGTTATATCAGATGGGAAGTGTCATCTTTTAGGGTTAACACGATGAAATACTAATGACGGCCATTCGAGAGGACGAGGAGAAGCTCTCCGAGGAGTTCTAGGCCAAGAACACCTCCGATTGCACCGCCGTCACCACCAACGCGTAGATCGCGCGACGGGGAACACAACCACACCAAAATCGTAGAACTGAGATTTTTCCAGGCAAGTATCTATCTTGATTTTATCAAGTTAATGCATTCTTTTATATTAGTCTTAGGTTGTTTAGATTAGTAATCTTGAAGAAAAAACATAAATTGGTGACACAAATTGCATGTTATAATGTTAGAGATCATATTTCTGGAAACCCATTTCATATATAGAGGATGAGCCACGAAATTCCATGATATTAGAGATAGAAAATCTGGAAAAAGAATGAAAGATATTAAGTTAAAAGAAATATTAGGGTTCATAAGAATTATGTAGAATTTTCCCCTTTTAACCCATGATTCTTGAGAAAAATTCGCATGTGTTACGTAGGAAATTGTTTAAATGGGTATATAACACTTATAGTATAATTGATTGGGAGTTTGGGACTATAACATGATGATTTGGAGGAGTTTGGGGTGAGAATCCCATAACTGGGTTGGCTTCAAAATCTGCATAACTGCATGATCGATCGATCGAGCCCAGAGCATCGATCGATCGAAGGTTCGATCGATCGACCCCTTTCATCGATCGATCGACCATCCTGGGAAAACTACATTTCTTCCCGTGTTAGCTTGATTCGATTTTATGCATAGTAAACCTTGGTTAGGGTTGCTAGAATATAATGGAACATAAAGAGGACCAGTAGGGTCAAGAGAAATCCCATAAAGTGGAACTTTAATGTGAATGGAAATAAAGGGTAAACGGGGAGACTATCAGACTTAAGAAATCATACGTGTGGTGATTAAATAATCGGAACATCTATTAAGTTGGATTAGAAGGCAAGAGAGGGCCTACTGAAATTGCACTTAGATAAAGGAAATACTTCGAGAGACGAGAAGTGAGTTAAAAATGACTAAATTACAAGAATAAAGAAGAATGAGGCCGTTATACGATATAATTGAGTAAAACGTGTAATAACGGATAATGATAATTTTGGGTCGTGAGAGTACCTAATTTAATAATGTGGATGTGAATACATATTTATATATGATGGTGTGATTGTGCATATATATTATTTCTGTGTAAAAATCGTACCCGCGCTACTTGCTATCCCTGAGGTTACCACGCTGGGACAGTCTTATCTCGATGTGACCTTTATGGGGGATATTGACTCGTACCCTAGAAGATAGACATCCTTGGTACAGGCTATCGAATCGATAGTTTAGACGGTCCTAAGAGGCATGAGGGTATGTACTGACCTCTTAGTGACTTGGAATCTATGCTTCGCCTCAATGTTGTTTGTGTTTGTGTTAATACAGTACGAGAGTGATTCCGAACTAGTGTTTCCCTTAGTTTGTGTGATACGGGGACTTGATAGCAGAGTATGCCAGCACCATAGATTTTATGTGGGGTTCCGTTAGTATATATATAATTTATGAGTGATTGGTATATATATACTTAGATATGGAAATCTAGCACCATAGATTTTATGTGGGGTGCTGTTTGTATATATATATTATACGATTAATTAATATATATACGTGTAACTATATGAGGACTTTCTACTGAGTAAAATAGTAGTTAAGGAAAGTATGAAATTTAATCAGCTTCATTATAAGTATTCGGAAACGTTACAGTAATAAAAAATTATTCTAAATAACGTAAGAAATCTTGGAGAGTTATACTTTGCTAAAGTGAATATCATAACCTTAATTCCACGTGTTAAAACTTATGGGGAATAAATTAGAGAGATAGATGGGGCTCATTAGTACGATATATGTGTGCACTAGATGAGAGGTGATAATTCTCAAGAGAGTGTTGCTTACTAATATGACTGTTGCATTAGCCGGTAGCATTTTAAATACTTGCTAATCTATTTTTAAAACGATTCTACATTCGGGCTCTGAACCGTTTGCTGTTACTTCTTCTCTCTTGTGTCTATATATATATGTATTACAGGTGCCCAGCCACAGGGGTGTCTTACTTAGGATTCTTTTGATGGAACGCACTGTAGCTTTTGTGGGAGTTGCAGACCATTGCTTAGACGACCTCATTGTTGACTCTACTTCTAGTTCCGCTTTATCCAGCAGGGGCATGTGTCGCCCTTTTCCATTATTTAGTCGGTATTGTCAGAGATTGTAATTCTTTTATATTTCATTATCTTTATTTCGGTATTGTAAATGTCAGGATGTTTTCCTTAGTATTTTCAATGTTGGAATTTATCATTGTTGGGTAAATTCTTGAATGTTCATGTGACAACCCGAATATAATTATGATTAATTATGCTTAAATCATGCCTAGATTATGTGATATGATTAGTGTGTTATTAATACATGTGATGTTAGTTTATTATGTTTAGTCTAATCCTACCTTCAAAAAGCATAAAATGTAGAATTAGTTACAAATACAAAATTTTGAAGGTTTCGGTAGGAATGTTCATGTTTAAGGCTAGTTTTGACCTTTATGACATAAAAATTGACTTGAGGTGAAAACTACATAGTTGTATAAAAGTGAGTTATGGTTGTAACAAAATAAACGGTGTGTGAAACGTAGGTTCGAGTGAGAAGTTATACCAAAATTACGAAACAAGAGCAAAATAGTCCATCCGTTAAGTAGTATTTTGTCTTATTATGGCAACAAATGTTTTATTCTCATTGGTTGGGAAGGGTGGTGGCTTTGGCCGACCTTAAACTCTTAGTAATACCTCTTTATTCAGCCAAAATGCAGCCATGAGAGATTTTAAGCTTAACGAAAGAGAGTTTTGAAGTTTAGGAAGAAAGTGTGAGGAGAAATTGAAGAAAAATTCATAGAAAAATTACGTAAAAGCCCCTAAGGTATTTCCATCCATAAATCTTGTTTATTTTTTTGTATTACTTATTTAAATGATTGAAATAATCATTTTTTTACTGAAATTACATGTCTTGATGTGTACTTATGGATAGATGAAAGTTTAAGTAAACTTGAATGTGTAAACCCTTGAGATTGTTTTGTTTAAGAACCTTGTTTATTCAAACTTCCATATATTTCTCTATACTCAATGGATTTGATTTATTCCAATTGGAGATTAACTTTGACTTACATATGTATGACATATCCGAAAATCATGTGAAAATACCAAGAAATTAGTCCTTGGCGAGAGTTTGAAGTTCGGGGATGAAATCTTCCCTAAGGGTGAAAGTATGCCTACCATGTGTTCGATGTTTTGATTGACATAGAAAATAAACTCTAAAAATTATGAAATTTTAATCTTGTATTGTTAAATATATTTACTAATGTTGGTTTGAATATCATACAAATTTATGATGTATAAAAATTATGGAAATTCCTGGAAGTTGAATGAACGATAAAAGAGCCTATAGGGAAGATTTGCTATGTAATGAAGAAATAGGTTTATTTTGCTCTAGGAAACTCGGAATGATGTGCCGTCTTTTGTTTTGGAAACATGATATAATAAGGATTGGATTACCAAGAATAGTTAAAAAGGGTTTGGGCTGTAATTTGAATATGTTAGATAACAGAACCTGAGTCTAGATGGGACTTCATTTTAATGAATGATTTGAATTGAATAATATGATGCTTATGAATTGAGTTATGATTGAAGTTATTCTTTGGACTATTAATATTCTTATGATGACACTAATATTGTAAGAATGATAGGATGGGAAGAAGAGATGATTGAACAAGTACCGGATAAAGGCAAGGGAAAAGCCAGTTAAACTGTCAAGGTGAGTGTACTTATGATTTGTTTCATATATAAATATGAATATAGCTCTAAGAGCGGATTTGTTTGAATACTTCTATATTCAGGATTTGTTTGGATATTAAAATATCCAGGATTTGTTTGGGTCTCATGATCCAGGATTGGTTTGAATACTTCGGTATTCAGGATTTGTTTGGATATCTAAATATCCAGGATTTGTTATTGCCAATGGGCAGAATTATTTGGGTCTTATGATCCAGGATTGGTTTAAATACTTCGGTATTCAGGATTTGTTTGGATATCTAAATATCCAGGATTTGTTATTGCCAATGGGCAGAATTATTTGGATCTTATGATCCATGATTTATTATTGCCAATGGGCAGGATTGTTCGGATTTTATATCCACATATTCGATATAGAATTGTTATTCTGTTGCAGGGAAGGAGTACCTCACTAAGCTTAATGCTTACGGTTTATATTTTAACAATTTCAGGTTTGTACGCTGCCAAATAGGATAACATATGACCGGTAACTTTGAGAGTTGCACTGTTAGAAGAGATGGGGGTTTAAGTATGGAGATTTTATCGTTGTCACACTGAAGATTTTAATATACTCACACATTGTATATATTGATTTAGTTTGGATTGAGTTGATCATAGTTAATCATAGCATTGTATAATCTCTAATTATGACTCTGATGTTGATTTCGTTATGGCACAAGAACAATATTATGTTCATTATGCAGAAAAATATTGATAAATGAATTAAATTTTCAATGGGATTGAGATTATGATCCAATTATTCTAATAATAAATGATTAGTATAGATATTGGGTTTGGGGTGTGACAACTAGTGGTATCAGAGCGTGGTTATTAATTCTGGACGTGTGTGACGGTTAGATGGCAGTATTAAGTTGATTTGATATTTATGAATTGTTTATGTACTAACCAATAGTTTAGTAGTATAAACTGTTTATATTGGTTGTTAGAACTTTGTTGTATTACAGATAATTCCAGATGGAACCTGAGGATGGACAACATCGAGACGAGGGAGTAGATTCTCGTACAGACAATACTGAAGAAGAGCAGAGTGTTGCTGGAAGGGCCAGAGAGAATGAACAACCTACAGAGATTCAGATGATGGTGCAGGCAATGATGAGGATGGGAGAGCAACAAGAAAGAAATATGGCGCAAATGGCAGAACAACAGGCTAGATATCTAGAATCAAAGACCGTAGCCAGGATTGAGAGAGAGGCAAGGAAGGAAATGAAAGATTCCATGCATGAGAAGTTTTTGAAGTTGAATCCTCCAGAATATTCAGGGTCAGTTGAACCTACAGAAGCTGAGATGTGGGTCAGGGATCTAGAAACTATCTTTGCAGTTATGAAAGTTCCAGATAACCAGAAAGTGAATCTAGTTGTGTTTAAGCTCAAAGGAGAGGCGAAATATTGGTGGGAAGCCAACAACCCTTTGGTGCCCAGGATGGAAGGTACTGATGTTATTACTTGGGCTAAATTTATTAAAGCTTTGTATGTTAAGTATTTCCCTAAGGTCTATAGGAGGGAGAAGCTGAGGGAGTTTATAAATTTAACCCAAGGGAACATGTCTGTGAGGGAGTATGATGCTAAATTTACTGCTTTGTCTAGATTTGCTACTAAGTATGTACAGGAGGAAGAAGATAAATGTAGTAAGTTTCAATATGGATTGATTTGGCCTATTCAAAATAGAGTGGCCACTTATGAGTTAGAAGATTATGCTTCTCTGGTAAACAAAGCCACGATAGCAGGAAGGCAAATAAACCAAGGGGAGGCGAGTAGAGAGAGTTTTAAGAAGAGTAGATTTGACGCATCTCACTCTAAGGGAGGTGAGGGTGGAAGCGTTAAGATGGAACCTCATAAATTTCAGAGAGGTGGTATAGGTTTGGGGAGATTTGGTAGAGATATTAGGGGTGGAGAATCTTCTAGTCTGGTTAGGAGGTCAGGAAAGGGTGAGGCACCGACAAGAGTTATTACATGTTTCTTTTGTAAAGAGGAAGGGCATTATAAATTCGAGTTTCCTAAACTTAAAGGAGTGGAATGCTACCATTGTCATCAAGTGGGTCATGTTAAGAAGAATTGTCCGCAGTTGGCAGAGACCCCAGCAACACCTAGTGAAGCAGCAAGTAGAGTGTTATTTCCAGGCAGTGTAGTGAAAAGTATGGGCAGAGGACAAGCCAGTGGTTCCAGGCCAGGTGGACGAGTCTTTACGATGAAAGAGGCTTATATTACTCCAGATGTGGTGACAGGTACACTTTCTGTTGCTTATGTTTTGATTGATCCTGGTTCCACACATTCTGTTGTGTCATATGTATTTTCCATATATCTGAATAGACCATGAACTCATTTAGAGGTGGGGTTGGGTATTTCCATGCCTATGGGGGATATGATTGTAGTTGAATATGTTTTTCGTGATTGTGTTTTGACTGTGGGGGCTAGAGATACAGTTATAGATCTACTTCCATTGGATATTTTTGATTTTGACATAATTCTGGGAATGGATTGGTTATCTAAATATCATTCATCTATGGATTGTTTCTATAAGGAAGTTATTTTTAATATGCCTGGTGAGCCTGAATTTAAATTTGTGGGGGAAAGGAAAATTGTTCCCAGTTGCATCATTTTAGCTATTCAGACGAGGAAATTATTGAGTAACGGTTGTGAGGGTTTGATTGCATATGTTCTTGACACTATGAAGAGGGCTTTACAATTAGTTGATGTTCCTATTGTAAGGGATTTTCCTGAAGTGTTTCCTAGTGAGTTGCCAGGGTTACCTCCAGAAAGAGAAGTTAAATTTAGTATTGAATTAGCACCAGGGACAACCCCTATTTCTATGGCATCGTATAGAATGGCACCTACTGAGTTAAAAGAACTTAAGATCCAGTTACAGGATTTACTTGATAGGGGCTTTATACAACCCAGTGTATCTCCATGGGGTGCACCAGTTTTATTTGTGAAAAAGAAAGATGGTACTATGCGGTTGTGTATTGATTATAGGCAACTAAATAAAGCTACAATTAAGAATAAATATCCTTTACCTCGTATAGATGATTTCTTTGATCAGTTACAGGGTGCTAAAGTGTTTTCAAAGATATTTCTAAAACTGTTTTTCGCACTCGGTATGGTCATTTTGAGTTTTTGGTGATGCCTTTTGGGGTGACTAATGCTCCAGTTGTATTTATGGATCTTATGAACCGAGTACTGCATCCTTTTGTTGATTCATTTGTGATAGTTTTTATTGATGATATTCTGATTTATTCACGTGATATGGTTGAACATGAAAAGCATCTCACATCTATTTTGAATCTGTTGAAAGATAAGAAGTTGTATGCCAAGTTTAGCAAGTGTGAATTTTAGCTATCACAAGTTGTATTTTTAGGCCATGTTGTTTCGGGAGATGGTATATGTGTTGATCCTAAAAAGGTAGAGGCTATTGTAAAATGGGAGAGGCCCAATAATGTGACTGAGGTGAGGACTTTTCTGGGTTTAGCTGGGTATTATAGAAGGTTTATTAAGGGATTTTCTTCGATTGTCGTACCAATGACTAAACTAACCCGGAAAGATGTTAAGTTTGAATGGAATTATGATTGCGAAAATAGTTTTGATGAATTGAAAAAGAGGTTGGTAACTGCACCTGTTCTTACTATTCCGCATGGTGGAGATGGTTTTGTTGTTTATACCTATGCTTCACATCAGGGGTTGGGTTGTGTTTTTATGCAGCATGGTAAAGTCATTACCTATGCTTCTAGGCAGTTGTGTACACATGAACGTCATTATCCTACACATGATTTGGAACTTGCTGCTATTGTGTTTGCTTTGAAATTGTGGCGTCACTATCTATATGGTGAGGTATGTGAAATTTTTACTGACCATCAAAGCCTTAAGTATTTATTTACTCAAAAGGAGTTGAATTTGAGGCAGAGGGGGTGGATGGAGTTAATTAAATATTATGATTGTACAATTCACTACCATCCGGGGAAGGCGAATGTAGTTGCAGATGCTTTGAGTATAAAGGCTTCAGGCAGGTTATATTGTATTTAGTGTGCTAGAGTTGCTCATATTATGGAGTTGAGATTGATGGGAGTGGAATTGCAGCTAGCAGATGGGGATAAATTCTTTGCTCATGTAAGAGTGAGGCCTTTGTTAGCTACCCGTATTCATGATTTGCAAAGTCAAGATCCTTTCCTTGAGAAGAAACGACAAGATGTCCAAGATGGTAAGTCTGAAGATTTTTCTATTGTGAATGATGGAACTTTATTGTATAAACAGCAGTTATGTGTGCCTAATGTGGGTGGATTGAAAGAGGAAATTTTAGATGAGGATCATAATTCCATTTATACTATGCATCCTGGTAGTACTAAAATGTATAGGGATTTAAAAGAGCATTATTGGTGGAATAATATGAAGAAGGAAATAGCTGATTTTGTTGCTAGATGCCTTATATGTCAGCAAGTAAAAGTGGAGCATCAGAAACCTACTGGTTTACTTCAACCATTGCCAATACCAGAATGGAAATGGGATCATGTAACAATGGATTTCGTAGTTGGGCTTCCTCGATCTCAGAAGGGGTCAGATTCGATTTGGGTAGTGGTGGATAGATTGACGAAGTCTGCTCATTTTCTAGCAGTCAAGAGTACGTATACAGTTGACAGGTATGCTAGATTGTATGTTAATGAAATTATTCGATTGCATGGAGCACCGGTATCTATTGTTTCAGATAGGGACCCTACTTTTACATCCAGATTTTGGGATAGCTTGCAGTATGCTATGGGTACTAACTTGAAGTTCAGTACGGCTTTTCATCCTTAGACAGATGGGCAGTCTGAAAGGACAATACAGATTTTGGAAGATATTCTTAGAGCTTGTGTGCTTGATTTCAAAGGTAATTGGGATGAATATTTGCCTTTGATAGAATTTGCATATAACAATAGTTTCCAGTCTACTATTGGTATGGCTCCATATGAAGCACTGTACTCTAGATGATGTCGTACACCGATATGTTGGGGTGAGGTTGGTGAAAGGAAGATAGAGGGTCCAGAATTGATTGAAGTCACCACTGAAAAAGTGAAGATTATTCAAGAAAGAATGAGAAAAACTCAAAGCAGAAAGAAAAGTTATGTGGATAAATGATGAAAAGATTTGGAATTACAGAAAGGGGATTATGTGTTTCTTCGAATATCACCATGGAAAGGAGTTATGAGGTTTGGAAAGAAAGGAAAATTAAGTCCACGCTACATTGGACCTTATGAAATCCTTGAAAAAGTCGGGATGGTTGCCTACAAGTTAGCATTACCACCAGAGTTAGCTCGATTACATGATGTTTTCCATGTTTCTATGTTGAGAAAGTATGTAGCAGACCCTTCACATGTATTGGTGGAACAACCTATTGAATTGAAGGAAGACTTGAGTTATGTGGAAGAACCACTTGCTATCGTGGATAAGAAGGAACAAGTATTGAGATCAAAAGTAATCCCACTTGTGAAAGTTGTGTGGAGAAGGCATTCCATGGAAGAAGCTACATATGAGAGTGAGGATATCATGAAAATGCGTTATCCGTATTTGTTTGATTCGGACAACCAAGGTATGTCAATTTCGAGGACGAAATTTCCTAACAGGGGGAGAATTGTGACAACCCGAATATAATTATGATTAATTATGCTTAAATCATGCCTAGCTTATGTGATATGATTAGTGTGTTATTAATACATGTGATGTTAGTTTATTATGTTAAGTCTAATCGTACCTTCAAAAAGCATAAAATGTCGAATTAGTTACAAATACAAAATTTTGAAGGTTTCGGTAGGAATGTTCATGTTTAAGGCTAGTTTTGACCTTTATGACATAATAATTGACTTGAGGTGAAAACTACATAGTTGTATACAAGTTAGTTATGGTCATAACAAAACAAACGGTGTGTGAAACGGAGGTTCGAGTGAGAAGTTATACCAAAATTACGAAACAAGGGCAAAATAGTCCATCCGTTAAGTAGTATTTTGTCTTATTATGGCAACAAATGTTTTATTCTCATTGGTTGGGAAGGGTGGTGGATTTGGCCGACCTTAAACCCTTAGAATTACCTCTTTATTCAGCCAAAATGCAGCCATGAGAGATTTTAAGCTTAAGGAAAGATAGCTTTGAAGTTTAGGAAGAAAGTGTGAGGAGAAATTAAAGAAAAATTCATAGAAAAATTACATAAAAGCCCCTAAGGTATTTCCATCCATAAATATTGTTTATTTTTTTGTATTACTTATTTCAATGATTGAAATAATCATTTTCTGACTGAAATTCCATGTCTTGATGTGTACTTATGGATAGATGAAAGTTTAAGTAAACTTGAATGTGTAAACCCTTGAGATTGTTTTGTTTAAAAACCTTGTTTATTCAAACTTCCATATATTTCTCTATACTTACTGGAATTGATTGATTACAATTGGACATTAACCTTGACTTACATATGTATGACATATCCGAAAATCATGGGAAAATACCAAGAAATGAGTCCTTGGTGAGAGTTTGAAGTTCGGGTCTGAAATCTGCCCTAAGGGTGAAAGTATGCCTACCATGTGTTCGATGTTTTGCTTGACATAGAAAATAAACTCTAAAAATTATGAAATTTTAATCTTGTATTTTTAAATATGTTTACTGATGTTGGGTTGAATATCATATAAATTTATGATGTATAAAAATTATGGAAATTCCTGGAAGTTGAATGAACGATAAAAGAGCCTATAGGGCAGATTTGCTATGTAATGAAGAAATAGGCTTATTTTGCTCTAGGAAACTCAGAATGATGTGCCGTCTTTTGTTTTGGAAACATGATATAATAAGGATTGGATTACCAAGAATAGTTCAAAAGGGTTTGGGCTGTAATTTGAATATGTTAGATAACAGAACCTGAGTCTAGATGGGACTTCATTTTAATGAATGATTTGAATTGAATAATATGATGCTTATGAATTGAGTTATGATTGAAGTTATTCTTTAGACTATTAATATTCTTATGATGACACTAATATTGTAAGAATGATAGGAAGGGAAGAAGAGTTGATTGAACAAGTACCGGATAAAGGCAAGGGAAAAGTCAGTTAAACTGTCAAGGTGAGTGTACTTATGATTTGTTTCATATATAAATATGAATATAGCTCTAAGAGCGGATTTGTTTGAATACTTCAGTATTCAGGATTTGTTTGGATATTAAAATATCCAGGATTTTTTTGGGTCTCATGATCCAGGATTGGTTTGAATACTTCGGTATTCAGGATTTGTTTGGATATCTAAATATCCAGGATTTGTTATTGCCAATGGGCAGAATTATTTGGGTCTTATGATCCAGGATTGGTTTGAATACTTCGGTATTCAGGATTTGTTTGGATATCTAAATATCCAGGATTTGTTATTGCCAATGGGCAGAATTATTTGGATCTTATGATCCGTGATTTATTATTGCCAATGGGCAGGATTGTTCGGATTTTATATCCACATATTCGATATAGAATTGTTATTCTGTTGCAGGGAAGGAGTACCTCACTAAGCTTAATGCTTACGGTTTATATTTTAACAATTTCAGGTTTGTACGCTGACAAATAGGATAACATATGACCGGTAACTTTGAGAGTTGCACTATTAGAAGAGCTGGGGGTTTAAGTATGGAGATTTTATCGTTGTCACACTGAAGATTTTAATATACTCACACATTGCATATATTGATTTAGTATGGATTGAGTTGATCATAGTTAATCATAGCATTGTATAATCTCTAATTATGACTCTGATGTTGATTTCTTTATGGCACAAGAACAATATTATGTTCATTATGCAGAAAAATATTGATAAATGAATGAAATTTTCAATGGGCTTGATATTATGATCCAATTATTCTAATAATAAATGATTAGTATGGATATTGGGTTTGGGGTGTGACAGTTCATATTACTCTTCTACTTATTGTATGACTCTTTGGATGTTAATGGTTTAAAGTTTTATAACCGGATTTAATAAAATGAGAATAAGGTTATAAATGGTTTTGACACTTAGCTTAATTATTTAGGGTGTTTAAATTGGAAAAGTATTTTTACGACAGTGATGCTAAGAATGAACCAACTGTTCACCTTGATTTTAATTTAATAAAGGAGTGATCGCCCAGTATTTAATTAGGCGGGGTGTCACATGATGTTTAAGGTTACTATGATGATTAGAAACCATGTTAGAGGTGGGTTTTAGGTTATCTTTGTCGGGTTACATTCAGAGAAGCAGTACAGAAGCTTCTATGGATTAACAGTGGCGGAAAAGACATCAACGAAGAAAAAGAAGTCGAGTAACGCACTTCAAATGATATTTCTAGTCGTTCAAATGACATTGCACTTCGTTCAAATGAGATTATATCTCGTTCAAACGACTCTAGGTTTTGGACATGGAGATACATCATTTCTTCACAAATGCGTGGCCGCCTGATTTTTTTTAATTAGTTATGATTTTATTACGGAAGAGTATCTGAAACCAAAATTCTTGGCGGAAATCAAATCTGGATTATTCACGGATGTCCCTAGATGAGTGTAGAACTATGGAAAATATTAAGGAACATTATTTTTACCTTGGAATTGGATTCAAATGAATTTAGAGTATGGATTTGAACGAAAATTTCAGATGAATAAAGGATACGGAGTGGATTGTGATGTGATTAGTGAAAATAAATATGAAGGTATGTTAATATTTATTTAATAATATGTCGAGGATTGTGACTCGAATATTTTCAGGCAAGTGCATTAAGAGTTAGGCACGGAGTGGTCGGATTAAATTATTATTGGAACAAATATAATAAATTATTGAGTATTAAATGAAATAAGAGGTGTGAACTAATATTTTGGTTATGTAGAATAAATTCTCGAGAGTAACGATTCTTACCAAGTGAGTGAGTCAGAGCATTGTAGTTGGGTGACACTACTTCAATTAATGAATCATTGCGAAATTGATAAGATCAATCGGTGTAATTTAAAATGTAACAAATTTGGGGAATGAGTGAACCTATGCCTTAGATATGTAGAATTGGATTGACTTACCTACTGAAATATTTGAAAGGATAATTGGCATACTTAGAGTGTGAGGGATACTCGAGAATATACGATAAGAAGTGTAAATTGGAATTTAATAATATGTAGGATATTCGAGAGAGATATATGCTACGTATGGGATATATTATTTAGGTTGTGTGTATACCTATACTAATTTGTATGATTTATTATGTTTATGACATACCTATGCTACTTACTATCACAGGAGGTTTTTGCATTGGGGCAGTCTTATCCTAATGAGCCTCTGGGGGGAATTTTGACTAGTGACTCAGAATGCAGAACCTAGGTACAGACTATCTATTATAATGATAGTGATGACGATCATGTGGGTGTGTAGGTATGTGCATAACCCATAGGCTTTGAACTATATTTGGCTTCAATACGTGTGATTTATGATTATTGTTCGAGTGAGATACTGAACCAATGGTCTTTTATACGGTGTGTGATGTAGCAGGACTTGATAGCAGAGTATGCATGCACCACAGGTTTCAGCTGAGGGGTGTTGCATTCTATATATATAATTAGAATAATATATATATATATATATATATACACTTGTGTTTTATTCTACTATGTGTGCTTGGTAGTTGGTGTATCGGGACATGATAGCATAGTATACATGCATCGCAACTCAGCCTATGGGTGTTGTATTAGTAAATATGTAATGAAGTGTTAAATATACGCTTATGACTTATTTTGCGGTGTGTAACTAGTAGATAAGAAAGATAGTGACATCTAACATAACCCTAGTGGGTGTAGGATTAATCAAATAATGAGAAATTCATAATTCACTAATTGATATAAAGAATCCAGTACGTATTGAAGCATAACGAGTTAGTATGTAGAAAGAGACTTAATATGGCTATTTAGGTGGTGTAGCTTAACTAGGAAAGGTTAGAAGGCAAACGTTAGGTTTGCACATTAGAAGAGGAGTGAGTATACCTCAAGAGAGTGCGACAATAACATAACTATGAAGACTGTACACGTATATTTAAATAGTGCAACTTAATTGCTTGCTAAATATTTTCAAAATGATTTACTTAGGCTCTGACCCGTGGGAAAAAAAAATTCACAACCTTTGAGGTTTCCATCCACATGGATGCCTGTTGAATATTCTATCCAGGATGCGAAGATACAGCTCATGTGGAAGTTGCAGAACTTCTATATATGCTTCATTCACTTATCTCTAGTGTAGGATCGTTACTCCATTAGTCATTTGGGCATGTCTCCCTCAGTTTTATTATTCAATTATTTATTTGATCATTGTGTATTTCGTTAATTATTTCAATTTACTGTTCTATTTTATTGTTGAATCGATAGTTAATTCGGTTACTTGTATTTATATTATTCATCGGTGTTGAATTTATTTATTAGTTTGTGATTTATGGTTTAATCCTTATTTACCTCCTCATTCTTTTAATTAATGAAAGATAAAGTTTGGCACCAGTCTAAATGAATTACTATGTGGTTAGTAACTTAAAAAAAATTGACAATGATGCAGAGAATGAGCCATATTAAAGAAATGTTTTATTTTGATCACAGGATGACCACCCAGTATTTTAATAGGCGGGGTGTCACTGATGGTATTCGAGCATCAGGTTTATAATATTGTTGTATTCCTTCACGTATGAAACTTATGATCTCCTACTATTATGTATAGTAATGCGATTTATATAAGAGTTCGGTTGGGATTTGCACACCGAACAATTCTGGAAGATAAGCAAAAGTCGTTAAAAGGGCTATAGGAAGAAAGGCACAGTAGAAACCATAAATATTTGGATAACGGTGACCATAATAGGAGTCACCATAGTAATTGAAGGATAAGATCCAATGACATTTGTGTAGGGTGGAGTGCAGTGACACCCAGTGGGGGCAGAGTAAAGGGAATGACACAGTGAGGTGTCTTATGTATAAAGAGTAGGAAAACATGTGTGGACACTATCCGTAATGAATTGGGGAACAAGGACGGTATGCCTAGTAGGGGCAACAGTTATAAGACGTTTTGGTTGGGATGAGGGTGTTATGTCTCAGAACCATTTGAACCGCAAGTGTTATTGGAAATTTATGGCACGAGCGACTCACGGTAATTTATTTGTGATAGATTAGCATGCAAAACGGGTTCAGTAAAATTATTGTTAATACCGTTATAACGTGTGTTTATTCACCATTGAGTCAGCGGAGCTCTCTTCAGTTCCATATGTAGGGGAAAGGGTGGGGACACTGAGAGGAGATATATTTTATTGGGATAGCTCATTTTGAGATGTGATATTCAAGGTATGGTTTTATCCTGGGTACGAACTGCTAATAAATGGTGGGTGGTTACAGCATGACTATCATGTTCGTTATTCTAAGGCAGGATGTATATTTTTGTGATGTCTCACTTAAAAGAGGGTCGATCTCACGGCAATATTTTTATGAAGTAGACGTCACAGAGTACATATGTCTAGTTAAATTGAATCGTGGTGCGTAGAGACTTTGGACTAATGTGATTCAGGGTACAGCGGGATCACCGTTGTTTAGCTCATTGTTGTTTATGTTATGATAACTTAGTGATAGTGAGGGTATAGTATTGTGTGATTCTTTGAGAAACATGGGAATATACAATATGATTTATGTTTTGGGAGATAGGATTTGTGATACCTTAATTACATGCTTTGGGCCCACGGATTTCGATGATCCACAATGCTAAGAAATAGTGCATTGGGAAAACTTCTTTTGGGCTTCATTGCAGGATGTTACTCGCATGGACCTTAATATATGTTGGGAATAGAAAGACGTTGTTAGACGCTAGTGAATAAGTTTTAAATGTTAAATTATTAAAAGTGTAGAGGCAACATTTAAAGCTGAGTGATATAACGATATATGGCCAGTGGAGCCGAGGAGTGCTATAAAGGAACACTAAGAAAAAAAATTATGTACCACAAGTTAATGGGTGAGGAAGTAGTGAGAAGAATTATATGAAAATTTGTGGGGTAATTGAGAATACCCGTATGATATAGCCATGCCGAGAGAGTGCGGAAATAAGCTTAAGATAAGTGTGTTACATATGATATGTTAGTGACGTTTATACCGGGATTTTTATGCTATAGTATATAATATAATGAGCCTTTGGGTTCATTGTTTCGAGATATGATTTACTTGTTCTAGTTATCACTTGAAAGAGGATCTAGTCTACATATGCATGTATATATATTATTGTGTGTCGCATAATAGACTTATAACAAAGTGGTTGTATGGTTATATTTAATCCCGGGGAATAGGGGCTTTTAATGATGGGATTCAAGGTGGATATGTTTATTAACGGGCGGGAAGATATAGCTCGTGATTAGTTCGCGCTCAGAAACTAGTGATAGTAGGGGGTTTAGTATTGTATGATGTATTTTGTAACATGAGAGTGGACAAGTATACTTTTATGTTAGGAGATGGGAATTTGGTCAATAGGACGTGGGTTTGGTACTTTGGTTATTATATATATATATATATATATATGAGCATGTATATGTGTGTGTGTGTGTGGTTATAACTATGAGTTGAAAGTTATATTATGATTTAATGCTAGTAGAATCGGGTGACTTTAGTGCAGATGAGCATGAGTATAGGGTGTATGGGAAATCTGGGTAATTAATTTAGTTCAAATATAATTCACTATTTCAAGGGGTAGAGATATGTTTAGCAATCTTAAGGGAATGTGAATAGGGAAGTATTTGAGGCTTGGAGTAGTAGACTCATTTGAATTTCGAGGATGAAATTCCTTTGCAAGGGGGAAGTATGTAACACCCTGTATTTTTTAAGATAAAGAATTTATTTCAATTAGTGAATTAGAATGTAAACTAAATTGATGATTTGGAGAAATTATTTAATTTGGAGAATTGATTTAATTTGGAAGATTCAATTTATGTGGAGAATTAAGATTTAAATAAATTCGAGTTATTTCTTTTTAAGAATACATGTGTCGTAATTTGAGGTTGAAATTGGAGATTTTAGTTAAGTAACTCGTATGGCAATTCAAAGTGCAGGGTTGAGTCGAGCAGGGTCGAAATAGTCGAAAAAGAGTACACGGGGGGTAGTAATTGGGTCTCGGGGCCTTTTTAGGCATAATCGGGCTCACATGGTGGTATTTGGGTCATTCCAATTTGACCCATAGGATTAATTTTTGGATTCACCTAATAAAACCTACGTGAGAGAGGTTGTGGCAGACATAACTCAAATAAGCAAATCCCTAGTTGTGGAGGAGAAAAGAGGAATCAAGTGAGAGAGATTTTGGGAGCCAAACCAAGAAAATATTGATGTGTTCTTCATCACAAACATTGTCTACAACAAAGAAATAAGAATCTATGAATTATCCAGGAAAGTATTTAAACTTACTTCTAATTTTATTGCAGTAATTCGATTCATATCATAGTGGCTGTGATAAAGAAATTCTTTTTGGGGAGTGGGTTAATATATAAAATGTGTTTTGATGATTTGAGGTTATTGTGTTGATTAATTATGAGATTGATGATGTTTTATGATTTAGTGAGGTTGGAATTTGAATTATATTAGATGTCCACTAGTAGATGGGGAGTATTTGGCATTTTAGAATCGAAATTTTGAAAAGGATTGTACAAAACCGTGAAAACCCAATTCGGGAATTTAATAAAATTTGATGACAATAGATGATGTTTAAGGTTATTATGATGATTACAAACCATGTTAGAGGTTCATTTTAGGTTATCTTCATCAGGTTACATTCGAATAAGTAGTATAAAAGCTTCCATGTATTAGCAATGGCAGAAAAGAGATCAGCGAAGAAAAACAAGCTAATCAACACACTTCAAATGACTTTGCAAGTCGTTCAAACGACATTGCATGTGACTTTGCAAGTCGCTCAAACGAAAAGAGATTATATCACATTCGAATGAGGCTATTGTGTATTCCGATTATTTGGACATGGAGATAGATCTTTTGGTTATGAACGCGTGGCCGCTAGTTTCGTATTTTTCTCATTTTTTTTAATTAGTTAGGATTTTATTACGGAAGGGTATCGGAAATCGAAATTCTTTTTGATAAATCAAATATGGATTATTTAGGGATGTCCGTAGATGAGTGTATAACTATGGAAAATATTAAGAAACATTATTTTTACCTCGGAATTGGATGGGAATGAATTTGAATGGAAATTTCAGATGAAATAAGGATATGGAGTGGATTATGATGTGATTAGTGAAAAAAATATGAATATATGTTAATATTTATTTAATAATGAGTCGAGGATTGTGAATCAAATATTTTCAGGCAAGTACGTCAACAGTTGGGCACGGAGTGACCGGATTAATTTATTATTGGAAAAGAATATAATAAATTATTGAATATTAAATGAAATGACAGGTGTGAACCAATATTTTGGTTTTGTAGAAAAAATTCTCTAGAGTAACGATACTTACTGGGTGAGTGAGCCAGAGCATTGTACTTGGGTGACACTACTTTAATTAATTACACAATGTGAAATTGATGAGATTAATCGGTGAAATTTAAAATTCAATGAACTTTGGGAATGAGTGAACCTATGCCTTATATCTGTAGAATTTGATTGACTTACCTACTGAAATATTTGAAAGGATATTTGGCATACTTTGAGTGTGAGGGATACTCGGGAATATAAGATAGGAAATGAAAATTGGAATTTAATAATATGTAGGATAGTTGATTTAGGCATGTCGCCCTCAGTTTTAATATTGAATTATTTATTTGATCATTGTGTATTCTGGTAATTATTTTAGTTTACGGTAGTATTTTATTTTTGAAACGATAGTTGATTCGATTACTTGTATTTATATTATTCATCGGTGTTGTATTTATTTATTAGTTTGTGGTTGATGGTTTAATCCTTATTTACCTCCGCATGTTTTTAATTAATGAAAGATAAGATTTGGCACCAGTCTATTTAAATTACAAGGTGGTTAGTAACTTTGAAAAAAAATCGACAGTGATGCTGAGAATGGGCGATATGAGACAAACGTTTTATTTTTATCATGGGCTGGCCACCCGGTATTTTAATAGGCGGGGTGCCACATTAAGCCTATACAAAACTATGGAACATAATCAATCAAAACCAAAATAATTAGCAACCTATGCTAGAATGAAAAGACTAAAATCTCCTATGCAATGTGGAGTTGCAAATCTTATATTTCCTCAACCTTGCTCCTCCCTAAATAAACCTGGAATATTTTTATGAATTTGGGTTAGAGCCCTAAAGTTGCAAGAACTAAGTTCAATATCAAGAAATATACATGTTCTGGATTTACAATACATGCCACCCATTATCTCTCACGCATTTCATGGCCTAATTCATATTATGATAACTAGCCTTTATAATATGATAAGGACTTAATTACAACTATATATCGCATAAAGTGAATGTAAGTTGCTATGTGTCATACAACCCCAATAGTAAACCCCGCAATATTACCTCCAAAACATATGATGTATTTTATGTAACATCGATTTTATTATCAATTGTTTATATTTTCACTATATGAGTTCTTTCTCAATAATTTTTACTTCACAAGATGGTCACTACATTCGATGTTTATCTTATTACTCCATTGGTTAGTGAGTAAGAGTCCATAACCTAACGAGCTTAAGAAAAACACACAAATAAACAAAGGGGCGATCAATACGCAATATCACCATAAGTGTAGATTAAAAGGGGACACGCATGAGTGTGTGATCTAAAGTCATGACCTCCACTACATATAACATATCTAAGTAAATGCCTGGTACATTGTCCGAATGTTGATCATGAACCCCCATCCGATAGATTCACCATGAATAGGTATGTTCATGTACTTATAGTATCCACATATGTACAACAAAAAATATAATTAACTACACGATAGGTTATCGCACCTCCCACATGTCCATCCAATCAAGGCCCAACTCCAGAATGTCAGGTTATGTTAGAATCTTGTATACTTAATTATTAATTCTCTATTATATTCATAATATTTTGTGTCTTTGAGTTCATGCTAGAAATCCCTATGTATGAATTATACCAATCATTCATCAAATGGATAACATATAATATGCTCGAATACAGTCGGTGTAACCCCACAATCCATTTTCCAAATAAAACCCAACCCGACTCACGGACCAAATTGATTTGCCCGCGGTATGAATCGACTCCCATTGGAAAGCAAATCCAAGTTTGCTTAAAATGAAAAAAATTCTACCCCAATCTTCAATAATGAGTTCTAAAGATCTTAAACCTTAAATCAAGAATGCCAAAATTATTTGTAAATATGGCAATAAGTTTTTGTTGATTCCTACTCCTCATAAATAGATTAATGCATCCATTTCAAGGGTTATTCAATGAAGGTCGCCTTTTTACCTAAAACATCAAAGGCTTGCAATTTCTCTTTCGATTCATAATAAAAATTAGAGTTAGTACATGGATTCTATTCAGAAATGTGAATGGCTCCTGGAGCATGAATTCTAACATGATTTAAAATTATCATACTATATCGATTTCAGTTTTATGACAAAAATATCAAGTTTCATCATAAGATTAATTAATAATTAGTCCTAATATGTCCCATCTATAACATAATTCAGATAATACAAATTGAATCCCCAACATTTTGAAAACCTGAAATCGATATGGGAAGAACATGATTATAAATCAAGTCCGTATTATTTAATGGTGTTCAAAGAAAATTCTTTCCTTAAATTTGAAGATTGAAGAATCCCCTCTTAAATCCTATTGATTTCCTCTCTCTAGGATTTCTCTAATTCTCCTATATTCTTATGAGTGCTTGGTTTTCTTTAGTAGGTAATACACTCATAAGGTAATAGTCTTAATTCCTTTTAAAAATTTAATTACCACACCTCTCAATGAAGCCTAATTTCACGCATTAAAAACAGTCCAAAATGCTACACAGAATAGCCCCAAATCCCTGTAGGAAACACTTGCCCTTGCGCAAGTGGCACAACTGGTGCTGGAGCCTGCTGAATAGCATCCAGAGCTGCATTGACTGCCTGAGCGAAAATTGCTGCAACTTCGACCGCAGTCATTGTACCCTGAGCTGGGGCGGGATGAGGTGCACGTCGATGAGGCATCTGAAACGAGAGTACACTATCAGTGTTTGATATAACAAAATAGCTGAAGAGCGTAAGCGTACATAGAAAAGCAATAATCCTACTCATAGGGTTCTATATCAAAGAACGCTAAGCTGAAAACACAATAAGCCATACAGACCCTAAAGGACACTAGAACCTGATGCTCTGATACCACCTGTAACACCCCGCCTAATTAAATATCGGGTGGCCAATTGATATTAGCTTTTTTTGCGTATGTGTGGTTGTTGTACAAAAGTCACTCTCAAAATTTCCTTGAGTACCTACAAAACTTGTCTAAAAATAACTCGTATTGCGGTAAGTACGGATATCAATCCTACTTTCAAGGTGAAAAAATTAATATGAAAACGTGCAATTCATTTTTTTTATTAAAATATTTTTTTATTTTTTAAAAACAATTTCAAGAGAAAAATTTACTAACAAATGCTAAAAATTATAAAATGACTAAATGATGAAAAAAATGTGCAACCGAGTGTGAAATATGTGAGAAGGTCAAGAGATGGGACTACACTGCAATTTCAATTATTTTAATTTCTCAATTTATTAATTTGAAATATTTCGAGATAATATTAAATCGATAATCTAACTCTCGTTAAAATTATAAATTTAATAAAATCTTTTTCAGAAAATTAATTTAAAAATTTCAGACAATGAAAAATTAGGACTTATACTATATTCAGAAAATTACCCGCTAGGATCAATTTAACGAAAACAATATCAATCCTCAAATTTCAATACTTAATTAATATTTAATTATCGGAAAAACCTATCTCTAGTTCGATTCCAACATTCAAACATCAATTTGCTCAATTAATTTACTAACTCTCGTTACACAAATTAATTGCTGAGAGTTAAATTAATTTACCTAGAAATATAAAATTAAATACGCAGTGCATCCTACCCCTTGAACGGGGTATTTAACCAAACATTCTCATGTTAGAATAAGCAACTATCACAATATCATTAATCAAAATTGAAACAAGAGGGAAACAATACGATACGCATTTTTTTTCTTGTGTCAACTCTGCATGAATACGCATCTCAATCTTTTCACAATCCAGTACTTGATTACACTAAAAAGAATAAAAAAAAACCTAAAATTTATTCTAAAACTAAAATAATTTTTTATGGAATTTTTTGAAATTTTTTTATGAATCTAACTGTACATAATATACAGTATGTTTCTCTCTCTCTCTCTCTCTCTCTCTCTCTCTACATTCCTCCTCTTTTCTTTGCTGTGAGAGACCCTTTTTATAACATTCTCTCTTTCTTTTGATTTTACCCACAATGCTTTACTTTGATGAGAGATTTTGTGGGATTTTCTTGGCTTGGAATAAGAAGAGGGTTTCTTGGAGATTGCATACCGATTTTAATGGGATTTGGATTGGGATTTGGTTGGATATGGGTATGGCAGATTTGGGGCTGAAACGAGTTGGACTCGGGTTGAAGATTTCGGAGCCGGGTAGGGAAGGGCTCGGTTTGTTTGGCCATGGGTCGAAGTGGGTTTCGGATTATGGATGGGTCGCGCCGGATCCGGTTTGTGGCTGGGCCGTCCGGAGCAAGGTAAGTGTCGTGTTGAGGACGCCGCCAGTTTGAGGACCTGGCAGGTCGGCGACGGGTGAAGGGGATCGGAGGTGGTGGTTGGCGTCAGAAGGGGCGGTTAGGCAGTAGATCGATGCCGGGGTTGGAGTCGCCTCCGACGACGGTTGTAGGGTGTCGACGGGGCAATGCGGTTTGAAATCCGGCGGGTTAAGCTATGGGTGAGATCGGCGCCGGAGTCTCGGGTCTTGTGGCAGTTGGGTAGCAGTTTAGGTTGATTGGGTTTTTAGGTGTTGGGATGGTTCATGGTTTTGGGGTTTTGTTAAGGGTGGTAATGGAGGTGAGGAGATTGGTTGGGGAAGATGATGATGAACAGTAAAAAGGGTATGGGTTTATTTGGTGTGGGTGTGGGTGTGGTGTAGGTAATAAGATGAGGGTGAGGGTGAGGGTGAGGGTGTGTGGTAGTGGGGGCGTGCGTGTTTAATTTGGACCCCTAAAATAAAATGACACAATTAAAATTAATAAACTAGAAAATAAAATCTAACTTAAAAATAAAACAAACTAAAAAAAACAATAACAATAAAAAAAAATATTAAAACTAAGAAAAATTAAAATCCTAACTAAAATAAAACAAAAGAGTTAAAAATTTAAAATCTAAATGAAAACTAAAGTTCGAAAAAAAATATAAAATATAATAAACTAAAAATAAACTTCTAAAAACTAATCCTAATAAAACTATCACCCATAACTCAACAATTATCATCTTCTCTTACTCCTATAGTGTGGTGACTAACTCCCACCACTATAGGGCTTCTCGTACCAATTTTATTAAAGTCATCATCTATTGGTGAAATTTTATTTACTCCACCATCCTTAATTGCCAATGAATATCCTTTTTCCATTAGAACACTATAGTATTTTTAGTACTAAGTGTGAACTTTGGAGGGTGGACCTTAGCAAAGGCCTCCGTGGCTCTCTCCTAAACGAAACGTTGTGGCTTAACTAGTAACACCGACTATTATGGTGGTTCCGGCAGCAGTGTCTGGAAGTGCTATAACATGGAAGCCATCATTGTAAAAATTGCTCGAGTAACTATTCTATTTATGTTTGTTATTGTTTCTACGGGTCACACTAGTGGAGATTGTAGTTGTTGTTGTGGTTGTGACTCATGTTGAGCCCCACTGTCTACATCCTCGTTGGTAGCTAGTCGTGATCTACGAAGTCGAGTGTTTGCCATAAAAAAGGAAACAAAGTTCGTATTAGTAACAAATCAGAAAGAGTACCATAATTCCTAAACATTGGGCTCTATATCAAAGAACGTAAAATATAAACAAATGGCCACAAAGCATATTCTAATACACTAGAACCTCGATGTTCTAATGCCAACTGTGACAACCCCCATTTTCTAGATAACAGTCGGCTAGGATAATACTCTAAATATGGGACTTATCAAATAATCTATATCATTATCAACATCAAACCATAAAGTAAAATTTTTATTTAAATCATCCACGCATGCGATGGAGAAGTGAAATGGCTTGATCACATAAATAGATAAGTCTTAATCCTATATACTATGAAATATCTACATATCAAAACTCTAAACAAAAATGGACTGAATAATAAATCTGGTCTTATGGTCATTAAAAATTCTGAAATGGAATCAACTCAAATTAAAATAAATAGCAACCTATAATATAGTCAAAAAATTAAAATATGCTATGATAAATAAAATTATAGGTTTGATGTTTCCTTTGCCCTATTGTACCTCCCTAAGCAAACTTGGATCTCTTTTTATGATTTTTGGTTAGATTGCTACTACTGCACGAACTACCTTCAACATCAACAAAAAATCATGCAGTTGATTTATAATAATTCCACCCGTCGAATTTCACATTAATTAAGTATATCACCCATCGTCTAAGTTTAATAACACATGCAATTCCTAACCCAAGTCATATTATGATAAGTAATTTATATACTATCATAAAGAATTAATTACAATTAACTATCACATAGCAAAGATGTAAGTACCTATGTTTGTACGAATAAAATCCAATAATAGCCCTTATAATATTACCCCCCAAAAGATACAAATAAAGCATATTTTGTATTTAGCGTAACATAGGGTTTGTTATCAATTTTTTATATTTAGACAATATTATTTATTTCTTATAATCATTACTTCACATGGCGGTTACTACCTTTGGTGTCTTTCTTGGGCATTTATCGGTAAGTCCGTCGGAGTCCATCATCTAACAAACTTTGGCCGGACACAAAAAAAGGGCGATCAATACATTGTAGCACCATTAATGGTCCAATACCCAACCCGATAAATGGCTCCATCCAACCGAGATTTCCTCATCATGAAGGGGAAACACCCTTGAATGAATGATTGAAATTAAACACCACTACATCAAACATATCTCAGTTAGTGCATGGTACACAGTCCAGACAATAAATTCAGCATGATTAAGTATATTCACATGTTTGTAAAAAACACATATATATGACATACAATATATGTAACTACCCCATAGGATATCCCACCTCTCACACGTCCATCTAATTAAGCCGAAATCCCACAACGTCAGATTACATTATATGCATGTATTCTTAATTATTAACTCTCTATTATAGCATAATAATTTATCTCTTTAGGTTCAAGCTAAAATATCCACTTATGCATTATATCTATCATTCCTCAAATGGATAACAACTATTATACTCGGATCAACTCATAGTAACCCTATGATCCATTTCCCAAAATTGATTAAGCCAGACTCAGGGACCGAACTGATTTGCCCCGGGGCTGAATCTATTCGTGCCCATGTTTGTCTAAACATGAATAATTATCTTCGTCAACCTCCATTAAAGAGTTATAAAGCTCCCAATCCTAAAATAAAAAACACTAAAATTAAATATAAAAATGGGGACAAGTTTCTTTTGACTCCTAATCATCATAAATAGATTAATACATCCATTAAAGGTCACCTTTTTGCCTAAAACATCAATGGCTTACAATTTCATTTTAATTTGAGAATAAACTTTCAAGTTAAAACATGGATTAGATTAAAAAACACAAATTCATCCCATAACATCAATTCTAATTTCATTTAAAATTATTATACTATATCAATTTCAGATTTTATCACCAAAATATAATATTTAATCACAAGAATAATTGCTAAATAATTTTTAGAAGTCCAAGCAATATCATAAATCAACACCGGAAATCGGCATGGAAAGAACGTGATTTTAAAATGAGTACATAATATATAATGATGGTGGAAGAAAATCCTTGCCTTTAATGTGGAGATTGAAGAATCCCTTCTCTAATCATGCTTATGGCTGCTATTTTTTTTAAAATATAAACTTAAAGAAATAGTCTTAGTCACTTTTAAAAACTCTAATTCCTCCACCTCTCAATGAGGCCTAATTTCGAGCCCTTAAAAGAGAACCGAATGCTCTCTCGAATAGCCAAAATTCCACCTAAAGGTATACCTATCCACCGAGCCTAACTTAAGACATTTGAAACATATAAACGACCCTCAATATCTACCCAAAGTCCACTCAAATATGTATACCTCAAATTTCAATGTAAATTTTTGGGGTGTAAAATAAAATGACACACTTATTTATTTTTCGGGTTGACTGACTATAGTAAATTTTGTTAGTTACACTTATGAATTATAATAACATGCTCTATAAATAATTCATATAACAAGAACATGCAATTATCATCTAAATATGAAAAAAATGATGTACAAGTAAATCACATAATCATACACACTGTAAATTTCTCCATACCCTAAGTAATTGTTAATTCCAATGAATTTATTATTTCTCATTAATTATTTTATACAAATTAAATGAAATAAAAATATGGGGTATTACACTATAAATCCGTAAGAATGCAATTCATTTTTTAAGGTACACAAACATCTTAATATATAGATTTTACTCATCCACTTTTGAGACACTATGTTAAAGTCAGTTTCCTAACTCTTAAATAGGACATCATTTATATCATCCTTAAGACCTATACCCTATAGGCGCCTTTGACATGTCTAAAAAAGTATCTAATGTCCTCATTCATGTTCTCACACTTGCACACACATCACCTTGGAATACATTTAATGTGGCAAACTCGTGTTTCAAACTATGTACGTTTTGATCTCGTGGTTGCCTAAGTACATAGGGGAAATGTAGAGGTTCTTATTGTAAGCTCAAGCATCATCACACACATATGCTAACGACCTCTTGTTACACCCTCATGTATATACTAATGGTATCTAATCGCAAACTTTCACATTCTCAACATGCACATACATTAACGGCCTCACGTTACACACACTCACATATACAAATGGTCTTTCATTATGAAGTTTCACATAGATAACAACCATACAAAACTATTGGCCTCCTATTACACCCATGCATAGTAATGGTCTCTCATTACACATACCCATACACTCAACACCCTTGCACACTAATGGCATCCCGTAACACATATCCAAACACACACACGTGTAACCAAATATATACTAGTGGCATTCCTACACATTTCACTAATATCATTACTCATACCTAAGAATATGCCTACGTTTATTGGACTTTCACAAATAAAGGTAATTTTTCATGTTGTAAGATAAAACAAAAACAAATTATTAAATAAAAATCAATTTTAACTTTACGAATAAGGAGGAAAAATAAATAGTGGAATGCCTACAACCTTCACAACTCATAACCCGATTCTGGAACCCAAACCATGAATCTTTAGAACATTTGTAGCCCCTAACAGGCCTTGGGTAAGCCTGATAGGGATAACCTGACACATTTTGTTTGCTTTTATATTTAAAAAAAGGAGATTCTGATCGATTGAAAAACCCACTGTATGAAAGGCTTAGGATAAAATTGGGGCATCCAAAAACCCATTTGCGTTTGGACAAAACTTCCAAATGCTAAAACAATGAACCCACCAAGGAAAACAAAGAAACCAACATTGAATTATGGGGTCAACAATAGCACAAGTGTACTATTATCAATTACCTCTTTTCAATTATGATTTTGTAATTGGTGTTGTCATAATCAGATGTACTATTGTTACGGAGATATGATAATTAGGAGACCACATAAACCATAAACAATTTATCTGGATGCTGACATGATCTTCTAGTCTACAACTTAGCATGCTCCATCCGTAGCACTAACACATTCACCTGCGTTGACCTTTTTTGCTAATCTAGTTGGTTCGATACTCTATCAGTCTACCATAGTATATACGGAGATGCATTTTACTTTCATTCGAGTCATACACGATCTTATGTTGAGGCATCTTGATCGATTAAAGGATCCTGTCGATGATTAATATTGTATGATTTTTTTTAATAATGATGTCCCTATCCAAGCATTTCTTATGACAAATCATTGATATTTGGATGCTCTTATTCCCTTATCTTCCACCTATCAAGATACTAGATGGTTCGAACTTTGATGAAGACTATAACAAAGATATTTAGTTTGATTACTCATTTTCTGATTGGAGATGGTATTTTATGTTTTGATCTTATATTTTATATTGAGAGTAATGGTTTATTAGTTCATGTTTATTGTTGATAGTTTTATAAGTTGGCCATGGTTTTTGTACTCTTCTTTTTATTTTTGAGTTTGGAATTTTTATGATCATTGGTATATATTTTCTTTCTTTACCTTCTTGTAATCTCATTTTGGATAGGCTTGTGGATATAATATTTTTGTTTTATCATGCTTCGATATATCATGTTCTTGGTTTTTGAGATTCAATTGCTAAACATCTTATTACACATTATTTGCATCTTTATCATAAGGTAATATCTTTGTCATGCAATGTTAATGTCCTTCACGATGATATGCCCATAATTTACCCCATATTTCTCATATTAGCACTCGCTTATCATAGTTTCCCTATCTTATGCCTTTCTAGTTTGTACTTTCCATTGTGACTTTGTTTCTTAGCATAATATATACTTGTTTTTTATTTCCTTTCTATTTCTCTTTAATTTTTTCTTGTAAAAAAAGGGTAGAAACTTTTATGATAGATGGAGTCATTTTTGTCTCAAGAGCTCATATGGAATGGAATCAAAATCATAGGTATGTCATCAATTTCTGAGGGGTAGTAAGAATTATTGTTGGTCTTTGTTGGGATCGCCTCGTTTTAACCTAATTCATATGATTTTTCAATAAGAACTACGACTAGTGAACCTTTTTGGTTTGAAGATGGATGAGAATAAATGAATTTCTTAGTGGATTTTCCAAGAACAATAATAGAAACATCTACGATTTGGTATGCATATTTCCTCCTACCTCTTTACTCATTTCACCTTCATCCAATCTTATTAAGGCCATGAACATTGATCTATTGTATTAAGTATCAAGGAGATAAGTAATTAATCCAAAAGAGGAAGAAGGTATGGGTAATATAACTATTGAAATTTTAGGAGTCCTCCAAGAGGGGGGGGGGGGGGGGGGGGGGGGGAGTAACAATAGATAATGGGACATGCATTAAAAGAAACTTACATTTTTGGGATAATTTTAGAAATTCACTTTAAGAAATTATCGAAAACAATGTTATTAAAAGTATAACACTGTCACTTCCATGACATATCTCTTATAAAACGCCATTATATATTTATTAGTGTTAATTGGCATGACAACTTTAATATAAAAAAATCATATTTAGTTATATATACTATCACTAGCTTTAATGAGAATTAGAAATTTATATCTAGCAAAAAGGTAATATATTACATATTTTGATTTCCATAAAAAATTCGTTTGTGCGTAAAGGAAGAAATGGGGCATAATCTTTTCCCTCCATTTCAAATTAAAACTTTTTTTTCTGGAAAAGTAACCCATCTCTCCTCACCCAAAACTAACCAAATGCTCCTTATTCCCACCATCACCAAAAATCGACCGGACACCCGACCATCGTTAGGTATCTCTCTCTCTCTCTCTCTCTCTCTCTCTCTCTCACACACACACACACACACACACACACACATAGAGAGAGAGATACATGAACACATACTTATGGGAAAATTTTATTTACCCCACTTTGTAGACAAAAATTTGACAATATAGCAATGCAAAGATATCTACACTAGTTCGTACACATTTTTATAATGGTGTTGGGAAGAATTTTTTTGCTCTCCGTTTTTTACATTGTGTACTGATCTTATTTTTCGAAGCTAATAAGTAAATCTGCATATTGTTTCAATTTTTCCTTATTTATTTATTTACTTTATGTTTATCTTCAACTTGAATGTTGTTTTTATTTGGAATAATGTTAAAGTTGGGGTTTTTAAGAGCATCATAGTCTCTAAACAAAATGTTACTCTTTAATTTTTATTGGTTAGTTGAATTAATTTGGTTGAAATAGTTGGAATTAATTTAGGTATATCATCATTGGTTGATTTAATGGGCATGTTAAAGTGAATTGAAGGTTGGCATCCGACCTTAATTTTGTGACAAAAAAATATTTGGTATAATATTTGAGGTTATAAATTTAAATTTCATAACTCTACCTACCTTATGTTAGTCTGGAAAAATTAACAGTGAAACTTTTAAACATCTTAGGGCAAACAAATAACGTATATTAACCTCAATTTTAGTTTGATTTGTGAAGTGTGTGGTTCCGCCGTATTAATTTTATGTCTTTTTCTCTTGTTGTTGTTTGATTTAAGTTGTGAGCATGCCATAGGTCTCACGTGGTTTTTTCACTTTAAAATAATTATTGGTAGTTTTTATGGTATTTTATATTTTCACCCACCATATTTAAAGTTTCTACTTCTTGCCCTAGTTGATGTGAAGTTTCATGTTAGTACGATGGAATATTAAAGTGAATAATCATGTCATGAGTTAATTTTACAAAATTATATTATGTTCTTCACATAAATCTAGGATATCCTCTCTTTGTGCATATTATTATCACTGACGAACTTTGGTTTAAGCCTTCAAGATTGTAATTCAAAGACAGGGGTTTCAATTTAGGTTAGCACCAAAACCAATAAATTTAAATCGCTAATTTTTAATTAATCACTCGTCTTCATAATTGGATTCAATAAAAATTGTCACTCCTACTCAAACCCTCTTGGCATGGAGAAATGTTGTTGATTGTTTTTTAAATAGTTTCTTGTGAAATACGAATTTAATTTTCCCTTATTGATACTCCGATAAAGAGTTATACTTATATATAAAAAATGTAATGTTAAGGTTATGTTTGAAATTATTACTAGGACTCTTATGAGTTGTAATATACATTAATAATGTATATATCGGCTTCACGACAGCCTGCCAAGGATATTGATATTTACTTGGCACCATTAATTCAGGACATAAAAACTTTATGGGAAGAAGGTGTCTAGTTTTATGATGTTTATCAACAAGAATATTTTACATTGAAGGGGTTATTATTTGGTACTATTAATCATTTCCCTTCACATCGGTATTTATGTAATTATGATGTAAAGGGATGCTATTGTTATCCAATATGTGGTTAACAAGCCGACTTTATTTCATTAGAACACCCTAGTAATAATTTATATAAATATCATAGAAGTATTCTCCACAAAACCATCGATTTTTAAAGCAAAAGAATATGTTTGATGGTAAGCATATGTATCTAGGACAACATGAGTCCTTCAACGCAGAGCAAAGATTTGAAACACTTTACCAAATTAATGCATATTAGGAAAATACTATGGGTCTAAAAACATACCAAAACCGAAGGGAAATAATAAATTGAAATAATAGAGGAATCACAATGAGGAGAATATGTATGACTGTAATGGCTCCAAATGATGGATGAAAAAATCAATACTCTTTATGTTGTAGTAGTGGAATTTTTTTTTTGTTTAGCCCGATTTGGATGTTATGCATATTGAGAATAATATCCATGAAATGATAAAAGTCACCTTACTCAACATTAGAGGTAAGAACAAATATCGATTAAGATTCTCCTTTGATCTCCTAAATATGGGTTTAAGAGGGGAGTTTGAACCATAAGATAAGGTAAAATAAATGTATTTTCCACCAATTTGTTATACATTATCAAGAGAGGAGATAAAAAGGGTATCTGAGACATTTCTTTGACTTAAGGTTCCCAATGGCTACTCATAGTAACCTTGTTCTGATGAAATAGTTAATAATTTTCGGTCTTAAGTATCATGATTTTCACATACTAACGCAACAAATACATTTAGTGGAAATACGATTAGTGTTAACAAAGCATGTCAGATATGAAATTACTAGGAAGTGGTTTTATTTAATGCTCTTTGTATAAAAGTAGTTCAACTTGTTCACGATGACATTGTTATTAAATTATGTTTATTGTAAAAGTACTTCCCACTAGAATTCTTTGATATATTGGTGCATCTAATTGTACATCTTGTTAGGGAGGATGAACTTTGTGGTCCAATTTTTCCTCGTTAGATGTACTCATTTGAAAGGTTTATACATGCTTAACCATCATATCATTATTCAATAACATTATTATAATACGCTATTATTTTAGTGCATTAGCTAAATGGTGAAATTTATTATTGATGACTATATGTCTTGTAGTGACATGTGAAGTCACTATTTACATTTCCATTAATATTGATAATTATATGTGCATGAAGTGACATGTGATTTCACTATTTATATTTTCATATATGTTTTGTTGTGTTATATTATTCGAAATTGAAATTTGATTTTGTATATGGTAATGAATGAAAAACTATTTAATAAATAAATTATGTGTTATTAATCTTAGACTCGTTCCAATTAAAGGATTTAAGATATTAGTTGGTAATATTGTTTGATGTTTGAGAAATTTAGAATATTTGTTTCGGACTTAAAATAATGGGTTTTAAGACGTATGGGTTAGTGTATAGCTTGGGATAGGTTTTCGACTAATTGGTCATGGTTTTGGGTTTAATTGGCTAAGGTCAATAAGGGAGCCAACCCTAATTTTGTGGTTAATGTTATAAAAAGGGAAATTATGGTTAATAGGTATAATTTTCACACTTGAGAAAGAAAACCATTGAAAGAGAAGAAGGTGGACACTTTGAGAAGAATTAAAGTGGGACAATTGAACTTCAAGAGAAGAAGGAGGGTAATTGAAGTTAGGTGTTCAAAACTCTGATTTTGAGAATTGGTAAATTATGAAATTTATGTTAAATTCCATGTTTCTAGACTAATTGATGAAACTCGATGTGAAAATTGGATTATACGTATAAATTTCTACTTGATTTACGGTGGATTTCTATGATTGAGGAAAAATATTTTGTATGAAATGAAATTACTGAGAAATTTGGGATTTAGGGATAAAAGTGATTTCTTGGGTTAAAAACCATTATATATGGGGATATGACTGAATTTGTTTACATGAATTAACTAGAAAGTGTTAGGTTAAGAAATAACTGAACACTCTCAAGTTAGAATGACAAATTAGGATACATATAGAAGTGATATGGTCTTGTATTATTCCAAAATAGATGTTCCTTATTATAACAGCCCATATTTTTAACGAATTAAGAATTACTAATGAAAAATTCAAAATGAATTAATTTTGGTTAAAATTTAAATTACATGTGTAACGTAATTTAATGGAAATATGATGGGTTGATTAAATTATTAATCGGAGATAAATGATTAATGATTATTGAATAAAATTACTAAGTGAACCATAATTATATAATTGATGTCACAACGAGTGATAATGATTGTGACACCTCGCCTATTCTAATCATGGATGATCAGTTCATTATTAAATTAAACAAGAATCATTAATGGTATCATTCTTAGCATTATTGTCGAATTTTAAATTAATTACTAATACCCTAATAGCCCCGTGTCAAAATTTTAATCTTAATTATTAGCATGCAATAAATAAATCGGAATAAATATACCATTCATCATTTCCATGCACATAACAATGAATAATGAGATAGCGACATAAGTAAATAACTAAGTCTAGAATAAAACTCCATAGAAAATATAAATACAGTCATGCATAGTAAATGTCTAAGTAAATGGTGGAAATGAACTGGAATACAAAGTCTCTGAAATAGTGTCCAACTGAGAATGGGCAACATACCCGACTGAGATAAATATGCAAGATCATACGACCTCCACATCAGTTTGATCATGTCAAATGTGGGAACTACTAGGCCTAGCGTCCCTATGACTGGGCACGTAAAATGGTTTTTACAAAAAGGATTTGAAACGGGCCAGAGTGGAAGTAAAACAGTTGAAAAAGTGTAGCAAGTTTTTAAAATACGACACGATAAGATATTAAATAAATGTTAGTACCGCATGCCCTCACTTGAGATCCTCACACCTCAACTATTGTGAATGCCTAACGTACTACTCTAACCCCCCTAATTATGCTACCCACCTAACTAGTCTGACTTACATCTCTTCGCATCTAATCCATTATAGTACCCCCTGCATTGCCCATATAATATATTACTACATTTTTCCAATTCTTTATACTCATTAATAATCTCTACTACGTTATGTAGTTCTCGTATACTTTAGTTTGTTTAGATTTAACTATTTATAAGTTACGGATTTAGTTAGATATCACTTGAATAATTTAGATATCACAATCTACTGAAACATTCGTAGAATAATCAATCACACGTACATATATACATCACTCTAATCATATATACATATACAACACCCCTAAGTGGAGGCCTGCGGTGTGGGAATACTCTGCTATCAAGTATCGGTACATCACCTACTATATAAGGATACTGGCTTGGATAGTCTCCCTCCAACCATAAATCATATCACACAATATTCGAGGCAAACAAAGCTCTAAGCCTTCGGGATACTCTCATACTGAATGGAGACAAATGACCGATCACACCATTATTCACACAAGTGGTGCTCAATCCTTAAGGTTTATGTCCTAAGGTACAAGTCAATATCCGCCCAAATGGGATGATCAGAATAAGACTGTCCACGATGCAAAACCTTCCATAAGAGCAAGTTTCCTAGGTATGATTACACATACAAATCAAACAATAGGAATACACACCACCCATATATATGTATAATATCATCATAGGTATACACGTAACCTATATCATATTCCTTATGCGTAGTATAATATCTCTTAAATGTTGTACATAACATAATACTTATTATAGTAAATTCCTGAGTGTTACTCAATACCAAAATGGTTTCCATGTGTCAATTAAGTAAATTTATCAGGCAATCCCACTCAAGGAAATCAATATCTGAATAAGCTTTTTTTACCTGTTACGTGAAACCAATTTTAGTCTTAAAGTCTCCTCGTGTGACTAATATCAAACCCAAATTTAGCTTACTAGTAATTAGAATATCCCTTTATAGCTCTTACAATTAATTCAAGGTCAAATCAAACATTTCCCATGAGTTCTAAGTGAAAAGGGGGAAAACTATGCAATTTTGGGAAACCAAATTGATTCAGCATTGGTCCGAATCGATTGAACCGCTACAAGTCTCATTTTCTCCACTTATAACAGTTACGGGATTCGCCATTTTTAACCTTAAAACCTCTATGATTCATTCCCAATCTCCAAACCAGTCATACTATACATTATACCATCACATATACATGATTTCTAACGTATTGGAATCATTAAATCATAAAAGAAAACCCTTAAATTCAATAAATTCCAAATTTATCATTTACAACCCCAGGTTATCATTCATGTTCAAGAACTTCAATGGTTTTCCAGCTTTCCTCCAAAACTTCGTGATGTTTCTCAACAATTACTGTCTACATGTTCAAGGGATCAAATATAACACCAATCCTACCCAAGAACATGATTTATATCTCAAATTATAAAGCTAAATTTGATGAATTTCACAAGATTATCACCCTATTATAGAATGGATGACATATCAAATTTGTCTTTAATAAGATTAAAAACTTTCCCCTATTTGAAAGTCTAATTCCTTATAGAAGAATGGTATAGTTGTGATCATCTCCTTCCGATCTACATGATAATGGTGTTTGGGGGTGCAAAAATGATGCAATTTGGCATTGGTACCTCCTCTCTTCTTCCTCCTATGGCCTCTCTGTTATTTTGTAGATACTAACACTAACTCCCTCAGCATATCCGATGATGTAAACCTATAAAATTCGGAGGTCTCATTTCTCCAAAAATGGAAATGACCAAAATACCCTCCTAGGGTGCCAGTTTGGCCTAAAAGTGCCCCAGGACCCAAGCTAAACCCGAGTGTGTAGTTTGGGTCCCGGGGCAAATTTAGACGTAATTGACGATTCGAGAGGGAATTTTCATCTTTTTATAACTTAGGGTTAAGGTAATTTCAGGATTTTTTGTGTTTAATATTGTTGGGGGTGATAGGAAGTAAGGGTGAAAAGATTAGAGAACAAGTGGAGGCCAACAGAGAGGAGAGGATTAGTTTTTTTGGAGCTCAAAGAAGGGTTTTGTAGAATTCAACCTCAATTTAGCATCGCAACCACTCTTGAAGAAGGATTAGAAGATAAGATTTATCAAGGAGGATGAAATCAAACCACTTCAAAGTAAGGCAAGTATTTATCTTGCAAATTTTATTTACTATCATATCCTTGTAGAGTAGGAACTTCATATTAAGGACAATTCATGTTATAATTATAATTTAATGAGAAAAAATTTAATTAAGAATAGCCTTTGATGTAGTATAAATCAAATTACACGAGGATAATAAAATTAAGAGTTTTGGGAATTTAATTATGAATGAACTCTGGGTTTTTGGTGAATTTCTGTGAAGAACATAAAATTATAGGATTTATGATTTTTAGGGGTTAAATCTGATTATATGATGAAGTTATATGGAATTTAGTTATGATTTAAGTAAGAAATTATTTCTATAGGTATCCCTGATGTTTAGTTATGTTAATTTAAGAATTGGGATGTTGGTATAAAGGTTTGAGGAACTTGAGATTGAAAGAAATTCGTAACACCAATCAAAGAAAAAGAGACATGCTATATTTTGAATTGATTCGTCCCTAGGCCGAATCGATTCAATTTTCCGAGAATTCAAAATTTTCATTTCAAGCCTGAAAATTACGAAAAATTCGTGAGGAGACTTGTGGAGTAATTTTAAATCCTAGAAGGAAATATAAAAATTGTCAGTAGTCTTATAAGAGAGTTTAGAATTATGAAAGATTAAGAGGAGTAAATAATCCGAGGAAATTCACAAAAGATACGAAATTGTTAAATGAAGGAATTCAAGAAGAATTACATAGAGATAAGTGTACTTATGTGAAAGAATAGAAATAATGAATATGTACAAAAAGTAAATTAAGTGGTGAAACATAAATAATTGACTCAATAATAAAATGGGAATAAATAATTTGTTATTGTGATCATAATATCGGGATCCGTGTGAGAGTTATACTCTCGAGAGTAGTCAGATACCATAGCTAGTTGGGCAGGGAATGCTAGTTATGTAGAATACGTTAAGCGTGCACACTAGTTGAGAGGTGAGGATATCAAGTGAGTGTACGTGAATAATACATGTGTAACAAATAAATGATTTAAATTGTGATTTAAATACTTGCTAAATATTTTGAAAATATTTTACTTCGGCTCTGACCCGTGTCAAAATATTTTAAAAACTTTTAGGTGTCTAGACACAGGGACTCCAGACTTGTTGAACCATTCTAGTGATAACTACCTGCAGAACTGTGGAGGCTTACAGGACTCAATTAGAAGCATCTTTCTTTCCTTCCTATTGTATAACTTCATTTCAGCATCTCTATTGGGCATATTGCCCTATTTAGACTTAATGTATTCAATTATTTAGTTCAGACTTATATTGGGATTCAGTTGTTTACGGCTGATTTTATTATCGATGTTGGAGTTCTGGCCGATGGTTTATTCAGCACAACTTTTATCTATTTACTACTTGCGATGGTTTGGAATCAACTAATTGTGTGAATGTTTTAATTTAATTACGATTATTATCATTATACGTGGAATAAAAAATTGACACCAGCTTAATTAACCATTAGGTAATTATTAATTAAAAAAATTTCGACAGTGATTCTAAGAATGAACCAAATGACAAACATGTTTAATTTAATAAATGACCGATCAACCAGTATTTAATTAAGCAATTTGTTACAGATGGTATCAACACATCTGGTTCTCGTCTCCCAAGGATCTTTACGGCTTACTACGGATTCAGCGTAGTAGTTTTTTTACTTAAAGTCCAATCATTAGGACTCTTGTATTCATCATTACCCATTTCAAATTTGTTCTTCTACTTTTATAATTGTATCAACTGTGAACTCATACAATTAGAATATACTTTTAGATGCCACCTAGGATATAAAGAGCGATGCAAGTAGCAACTCAAATTAATGCGGGGCCGACAGAGCTACAGACACCGCAAACACCTGTACTATAGGGGATAGTGACAATAGATGAGGTGTCGACGATCGTGGTACAAGCAGTGAATGCAGCTATAAATGCCATGGCTCAACATTTCCCTCAGGTCCAGTAGCCACCACAGCTAGTGGAACTAGGGGTTCAGGCACACTTAGGAATGACTGAGTGGCAGATGGTTAGGGAGGCTTTCAAGAAGGGTCATCCACCTAAATTTATGGGGAGTTTTGATGTGATTGTGGCATGTCAATCGAAGGCATATTTTCAGCACTACTTGTGTATGGTTGAATGCAGTGAGTCGAAGAAACAAATGCTTATTACTTTTAGGTATGGTAATAGGAGTCCGTTAACACTGCTGCAGAGAGGGATACTATGAGTACTGCTGATTTCTTAGTTCAATTTGATCGTAAATACTTCCATCCAGCTATAGAGACCTAGACAAGGAAGAAGTTTAGTGAGGTGACTCAAGGTGATCGTTATGTCACCGAATATGAGGACGAGTAAACTCATTTGGCTAATTTAATACTACACGAAGTGAAAAATGAGGAAAGGAAGAAAGCAAGGTTTGTGGATGGTTTGGCTTGGAGGATTCACCATCATTTGATTAGTAATCTAACATTGGTGACATGTACATATGTCGTCAATGATGCACGGTTACATACCATCGCTTCCATGTCAAGGGGAGTAAGCGAGGAGTTGAGCCCAGCCACCACGGATGAACAGGTGGGGGCGGCTATAGTTGAGCACCACAACAACACCAGTCAGGCATCCATGGGATGGATTGATGATAGAGGGATCAGTTCAAGAGATTTATATCTGGGGGCTATCGGTCCAAGGGTGATTGTAGGTAGGGAGGAAGGGTCTTCAGCGGTAGCAAGTTCCTCAAGGTCGTCGGTGCCAAGGGAATAATGGGGGAGGTCAGCAGGGTTGAGGCTAGTAGGGCCAAAATTAGGGTCAGTACTGTCAGGGCAATCAGGGCCAGTGTCAGAGAGAGTTTATAGGTGAGTGCTTTATTTTTGCACAAACGGGCGACAAGAGGAAGGATTGCTCATAGCAGGGGAGAGCTCCACAGCAGTAGGGTTCCCCACAGAGCAGTACACATAGATGCCACATGCGGAACCTACCCCACCCGTACCTCCACATTAGGACAACTTTAATATGGGCATGTTTATAACGTTCGAGATGTCACCTTTCAACAGGAACCACTGTAGTAGCGGGTACATTTACTATGCATGGGCTTGCCAATAGTGTTTTATTTAATAGTAGGGTATCATACTCTTTTATAGTGACTAGATTTGCACGAGCTACCGGCCTATTAGAGACACTTGGTAGTCTCTTTATATGTGTGGAGTCACCGATAGGTAGTGGGTCCACTTATACACTTGATCTATAGAGGTGTAGATATCAAGGTGGGTAGATTGTGTTCAATTTTCGATCTTCTTATATTAAATATGGAGGGATATGATGTTATCTTGGGGATGTATTGGTTAATGGGTATCAGGTAATGGTAGATTGTTATAGAGGGACTATTATAGTTGTGATACCATGACATGAGATGTTCTTAGTGGCGATGCACCTTCCCGAGTGAGGGTCGAGCACTTATCTATATTACATTGAGGAGGATACCTCATAGATGGTGGTAGATTCATTATACTCGATTATAGTTGTGAAGGAATTCGATAATGTCTTCCAGGATATACCCAAATTTCCTCCTAGCAGGTAAATTGATTTTGTTATTGATTTAGCACCGGGTACAAGACTTATAGCCCGAGATCCTTATTGCATGGACCCATAGTTGAGAGAGAAGATTCAATCGCTCTCGGGAAAGGGATTTAATTGAGGGAGTACTTCATCATGGGGTTCACCGGTGTTGTTTTTCAAGAACAAGGATGGGTCTCTTCAATTGTGTATTGACAATAGAGAGTTGAATATGGTCACGATTCAAAATAAATATTCATTTCCTCGTATTGAAGATATATTTGACCAGGTAAGGGGAGAAGCTTACTTCACCAAGATATAACTACGAACCGGTTATCATCAATTACTTGTCAAAGATGAGGATGTTACTAAGACTACTTTTTTGACACGATATGTGTCCTATGAGTTTATGATGATACCCTTTGGAATCACCAATGCACCAATAGTATTTATGGATCGGATGAACCATGTTTTTCGAGAGTTCCTTGACTAGTTTATGATTATGTTCATCAATGATGATCTAGTTTAATATTATTCGAAGGATGAGCATGCTGAGCACTTACGAAAGGTCTTATAGACACTTTGAGAACACCAGTGATACGTGAGGTTTAGTGAATGTGGGTTCTGGCTTCAGGAGGTGCAGTTGTCGGGCCACATTGTGTTTGAGAAAGGTATTTTATTGATTCGAGTAAGGTCTCAGCGGTGAGGTAGTAGGGATAGCCCATACCACTGACAGAGGTATGCAACTATTTATTGTTAGCAGGATATTATCGAAGGTTTGTTAAGGGTTTCTCAAAGATTGTGGGTCTGTTGACAAACTTGACTCGTAAAGGGGTTTCATTTGTTTAGGATGACCATTTCCAGTTACCTTTTGATGGGATAAAGTAAAAATTGACCTCATCACCCAACTAGAACTGCCTAAGGGTGGAGTACATATTGTGCCTACACCGATACATCCTTGCAGGGACATGGGGGTGTATTGGATTAGGATGAGAGTTATATAGCGTATGCATCACGCAAACTCAAGCCCCATGAAAATAATTACCCCACACTTGATTTATAGTTAATTGCTATGGTATTTTCCTTAAGGATATGGAGGCACTATTTGTTGGGCGAGAAATTTACTTTATTCACAGACCATAAATCACTTCAGTATTTGTTCACGCAGAAGGATTTGAACATGAGGCATAGGAGGTGGTTAGAGTACGTGAAGGAATACTAGTTTAATATTCAGTATCATCCAAGGAAGGAAAATGTGGTGGCTAATGCATTAAGCCAAAGACTAGCAGGTGAGTTAGCAGCAGTTTGGAAAGAGAAGTGGAGAGAACTTTGACACGATGATGACATTACTATAGCTTATATTCCCGTATTAGGTATCACGATCAAAATTGTTATTAGTATAGTGAAAGCATTGGAAAGGGATACTTATTGCCAAGATAGATTTTGAGAGTTATTGGCTGATGGGGAAAATGGGTACTCAATCAGTTTAGAGGGTGGCTTATATTTAATTGGCAGACTCGCTATTCCATAGGATGATGATTTACGACATGCAGTGATGTTAAAGGCTCATGGGTCCCGATTTGCAATACCTCCTGGTGGGGATAAGATGTACTAGGACATGCGTAGACAGTATTGGTGGTCAGGGATCAAGCGAGACACAGCATGGTCTATCTTGAAGTGTGCTACCTGTAAGCTAGTGAAGGTAGACCACCAGAGATCGACAGGGATATTACATCCATTAGAGATTCTCGTGTGGAAATGGAAGAGTATCACCATGGATTTTATCACTACGTTGCCATTATCATAGTGAGGTGACGATTATATATAGGTGATAGTGGATCGGTTGACCAATGTGGGTCATTATTTTCTGATTGGTACTAATTTTGAGATAAAGAAGTATGCACAGTTATTTATCTCTTAAATAGTATGATTACATGAGGTTCCACTTAATATTGTCTCCGATCGGGAGAATATCTTTGTATCCCATTTTTCGCAGAGTTTCTATGCAGCGATGGGAAAAGATTGACGATTGAGTACATCTTATCACCCACAGATAGATGGGCAGACTGGGCAGGTTAATCAGAAGATTGAGGATATGTTGCTAATGTGGATACTTGATTTCGAGGGCGGATGGGATCAGTATCTTACTTTGATTGAGTTTGCGCATAATAACTCCTATTAATTTACTATAGGCATGGCACCACTCAAGGCATTGTACGGTCAGCCTTGTCATTCTCCTACTTCTTAGTTAGAGGTAGGGGCCAATTCAAGACATCATTGCAAAAATTGACTGACTCGAGGGTTCATCCAGATATCTAAATATAAGAAGAAGAGTTATGCAGATGCAGACAAGAGACATGTTGAGTTTGAGGTTGGCGACCAGGTATTAGTGTGAGTGTCTCCTATGAAAGGAGTGTACAGATTTGGCAAGAAAGTGAAATTAGCACCGAGATATGTTGGAGCATTTTTTATCATTGAGAAGGTGAGACTAGTGGGTTATAAATTGGTATTACCAGAGCATCTTTAATGGATTCATGACATGTTTAATTCAAGTCTAGTAAAATGAATTTTGTGTGTATATTCTCTGCAAACCCTCACAATACACATCTAGTCCTACTAGGGTTACCTAGGGGTTTAAAGGCTTATTGCATACACTAAATGCAACCGCTTGCCCGCAAAAGAGGTTTTCTATCCCATTTAGTGTTTGCAAAGAGTTTGACCATGTTTTGATTCTTTTAATTTCTCGGGCCGATCAAAGTTCTAAGTTAGGGGGGTTTGATTAGGCAAAAATTCTTCATATTTATCCCCATAATTTATAGTCTTCAATCACTCCATGAAGTGTAATTCGAGTGAATTTATCTCATTTCGTTGCTACTGACCTTTTCTAATGAGTATGCCAAGTTTTGTATATTTCTCATCACTTTTGTAGGTATTTGATGCATACAAAGAAAGAAGAAACTAGAAGAGAGAATGAAAATAAGAGTAGAAACATCAAATGGGCAAAAGAGTAATTTACATCGGGAATTTGGAAGATAATCCTAAATAGAAAGAACAAGTTTTTGAAAACCTAGGAAGAAGCAACATCCAAATCCGAGTCACAGATCAAAATTTACAAGACTTCAAAGTTGAGAGAAAATCACAAAGAAGAAAAAGTTTCTTATGAAGATAAAACCGAACCGAAGAGGTTGAAAAATGAAGTGATCCTGTCCTTGGAAAACTTTATGTGAGAAATAAAAAGATGGAACCGAACCGAAGATAAAGAAAACGAACCAAATTGGTTCTGGAAAAACTTTATGTTAGGCAAACCGAACCTAATTCCCTTAATATGGTCGGTTCGGTTGTCGTAATTCAGATATATCCACTTGTAAAATTAGAGTCTTGCATGGTTGAAAGTCTTATAAAATCATATGTTAATTATTCTAACAACTCTGAAGACATGAGAGAGCTTCTTGTTATATAGTTTTAGAGAGAGGAAGTGCTGAAGAACCCTAGAAGCTCAAAAATACAATTTGTTGATTCCCAATTGAGATTTCTATAGTAAAGTTGATTTCATTCTCTCTTCCATTATTTGATTTCGATAATCCATGCAATCTTAGTGTGGGTACCACATTTATTTATCTTATCCCAAAGTAGTAGTCAGGCTAAGCCCTATCAAAAAAAGGGAAAGCCCGACCCAAACTCCCAAGCCTTATAGACGATTAATTAGTAGTGACCCATTCAACCCCTAAAATTCTCAGGAGATATTCCAGGGATTATGGGCCAACGTGAAGGTGCCCAACACCCCCACTCTCTGAGAATTACATCTATACATTGAACCGCCCATCCTGGGGCAAAGGGTATGAAATTGTAAACACTCCCCTAGAAAAAAAAGAAATATAAACAGAGAGCACCACCGTGGACGTAGGCAATTTTCTGAACCACGTATATCTTGTGTCGTGTGCGATTGCAGTTATTCTAATTTGTGTTCTTTACTTTTTATGGTGATCGTATTTGCTTATATTTTGTGTTGATATTTATTATAACCATAATTGGCGCCGTTTGTGGTACTCGATTGTTCTTCCTTTCAGAAAGCCTTCACCAACAAGATCCAAGAATGTCTGGTCACAACAACAATGCCCCTAAAGAAGGGGATATTCCAGAATAACTTATTCCTTGCAGGGTTAGATTTGAAGTTCGACTCTAAAACCTAAGGCCTCATCCATAATGATAGGTCTCAAAAGAAAGCCAGGGACCACCTAGGTCCACGCAAGTCTCCAGGTTAAACGACGCCTGTGAGGCTAGGCTCCAAGAATAGGAGGAGGCCATTTGCATGCAAGAAGACGAGAATGCCCGCCTCAAAATCAGACTGGAGAAAATGGACAAAGAACTCCATCAGCACATAAGTCAAGATCATTATCAAACTCCTAGACCTTAGGCGAGCAGGTCTCACAGCCGAGGAAGGAGCCCAGGATGTGGATCTCAAAGATCTGAGGGGCACCAGTTAGATAACGACAGGTCTGAGTAATAACAACTAGCTCTCCATTACAGGATCCCAGGATGAAGAAATAATGATATAGGAAATTTGGTCTGGAGAGAGATGGATCAACACCTAGCACATAGGGATGCCATATCGATAAAAGAGCTATCTAGGCGAGCTCTCAGGACCCAGATGAAATCCCTTTTCTCAAGGGAAATAGAGGAAGAAGAAGCCCCCAAGAAGTTCGCATTTCCTAGGTTCAAGATCTGCAATGGAAAGACTGATCATATCGACCATGTCACGCAGTATAGGTAGGCCATGACCCTTTAGAGCCAAAAGGATGCATTTATGTGCCGAATCTTTTCATCGAGCTTGGACGACGTGGCCCAAAAATGGTTTGAGAAACTCTCGCATAGATCCATCAGGAACTTTGAGTCCCTGGCATATCTCTTCAAACCTTATTTTAATACTAGCAGCTCCCACCTGAAGAGGATGGATTCTTTGTTGACTATGAAGAAAAAGCCTTAGGAGAGCCTTAGAGACTACGCGAAGAGGTATTGGGAACTTTTCAACGAGGTCGAGTACTGCTTACAGTAGGTCTCCGTCGCATCCTTTAAAATTGGCTTACCCAGTTCTTTCCTCTTACACCAGTTACTCACAAAGAAGGAGGCCACAACCATCGACGACTTGATGAATCGTATTGAAAAATACACCAATATTGAAGATGTGACCCATCTTATTACAGGGGAAAATGGTCGTGTCAAGTTCATCGACAAGGACAGTGATAAAACTAAGAGTTAAAAGAAAGGGAGTAAGAAAGTGGGCAAGAGAGACCCTAAGAATGGGAACAAGAGTGATGCCTCGAAAGCATTTCAAGCAGTAAACATTGTTTTTAAAGAACCGATCTATAATATTATGGTGAAGATCAAGGATGAACCATTTATGAAGTGGACTAGGAAGATGGCTGGAGACCCTTCAAAGAGGAACAATGCACTGAGATGTGCTTTCCATAAAGAGGGTGGGAAAAAAACTGAGCACTATAAGGCCATCAAGTCTCACCTTAAGAGTTAGATCCAAATGGACACTTGAACGAATTTATAAAAAAGAAGGCCTAGAAGGTAGCTGCCAATGGAGATCAAAGTCCCGACAACATGCTCGAGAAAGACGTCGGCAATGAGTTTGCAGTAATTCATGAGGCGTTCGACCTCAAATAGATTCAAGGAAACACAGCTCCAATGGAAGTCAAAAAGCTTATAGCAGTAATGCAAGCTTTTTAAATTGACTCAACTAAAATGCAAGTAGGAAAGCGTCGACGAGCAGAGGATGTCAACTATAGCAAGCAAATCATGTTCATGGATGAGGACCTAGTGGTAGTAAGAACCTTACATCATAATGTATTGATCATTACACTAAGGATAGCTAACTATGACATTGACAGGTTGCTCATTGACCAAGGTCGCTCATCTGAAGTAATGTACCTCTACCTGTTAACAAAGTTGAAGTTAGTTTTCATCTACCTAAAGGAAGATACCATTACTCTAGTTGGTTTTTCTAGAAAAGTGACCACCCCATTGGGATAGATTATCTTGCCAGTAAGGGAAGGCAACATCTAAAAAGTGATTGAATTTCTCGTGGTCGATATTAATTCACCCTACCAAGCGATCCTCGGCAGAGGATGGATCCACGTGATGAAGGTCGTTACCTCTACCTACCATCAGAAGCTCAAATGTGTGACTGAGGAAGGAGTGGTGGAGATCCATGGATATCAGGCGATGGAGAGAAAGTTCTTCATAGCATCCATCCGTCCCATGCCAGAGAATAAAGTTGAGAAAGCTATAGGCAATGATGAAGAGCAGGAGAGGCTAATGCCCTCCAAATAGCAACTAAGATATGGGACACCGGGAGTGGAGGAGATCAGGCTCCTCCCCTATGAAAGAGTCATTGAGGACCTGGAGGATGTCATAGCCAGTAGCAGTTCAAGTGAAAGAAAGTTCTTGATTGGAATTTCACTCACTGACTGCGAAAAGAGGTAATTGGTCACCCTACTTAGAAGTAACCTAGATGTATTTGCATGGGAGCCTTACGAGATTCTCGATATTGATCCAAATATCACTTGTCATCGACTGCACGCTGATCCAACATTCAAAAACCAATTTCATAGAAAGCTCATTGAACTGCTCCGAAAAAATCCAAGGAAGTTGAAAAACTGATGGACACAGGATCCATACAGGAGGTCCAGTTCCCAAAATGGTTATCCAACCCAGTGGTTGTACCTAAGAGCAATGGAAAGTGGAGGGTCTTCATCGATTCCACTGATCTCAATAAGGCCTGCCCTAAAGACAGCTTCCCCCTCCTAAAGATTGATCAGTTGGTGGATGCCACTACAGCACACGAAAAGATGAGCTTCTTAGATGCATACTCCAGGTACCGCTATATCCCTCTATACAAGCCAGATCAAGACAAAATAGCATTTTTAACCAAAGTTGGTCTATACTACTACAAGGTCATGCCCTTTGGGTTAAAAAATACATGGGAAACATACCAATTATTGGTCACAAAAATGTTCAGAGACCAAATGGGAAGCACTATGGAGGTCTACATGGATGACGTGCTCGTCAAGAGTAAGCTCAAGAATGACCAAATCTCTGACCTATCAAGGAACTTTGAAATCCTCAGGAAGTACCGAATGAAACTCAACGTGAGCAAGCGTTCCTTCGGTGTCCAGTCAAGAAAATTCCTTGGGTACATGGTTAGCAAGAGAGGTATCAAAGCTAACCCAGAACAAATTGATGCCATTACCAGGGTGTATCCCCCCCCTTCGTACGATAAGAGACGTGAAGAAGCTCATGGAGATACTTGTCGCCCTTAATCGGTTCATCTCAAAGTCATCCGAAAGGTGCCTACCATTCTTCCAGTTGTGGAAAAAGAAAAAAGATGTGGAGTGGAACGATGATTGATCGAGTGTATTAGAGGGGATCAAATCTTACCTCAGTAAAATGCCCTTGCTCGTAATCCCTCAAGAGAATGATCCTCTATACGTTTACCTTGTAGTATCCAGTCATGCTATAAGTTATGCACTGGTATGTAAGGAAATGGGGATCCAACACCCAGTCTATTATGTGAGCAAGACTCTTTTGGAGGCCGAACAGTGATACCTACCACTGTAAAAACTCGCCTTTGCACTAGTGGTAGCCTCAAGGAGATTAAAACACTACTTCGAATCCCACTCCATCGTCATACTTACATCTCACCCTCTTAAAACAGTCCTGAGAAAAGTAGACCTTTTTGGAAGACTAACAAAGTGGTCAACCGAGCTTGGGCGATTTTCATTCTGTTCTAGTCAAGGATTCCATCAAAGGGCAAGTCCTCGCTGATTTCATCGCAGAGTTTATAGGAGAAAACCCTTACGACCAACTCCAAACTATTCATCAGAAAGAAGTTACCCTAGCATCTGACGTGTGGAAACTATTTGTTGACAGAGCCTCCAATTCCAAAGGGGTAGGAGTAGGCATGGAGTTGATTACCCCTGAAGATGCAATACTCGAGCAAGGAATCAGGCTTGGATTTGAAGACTCCAATAACGAAGAAGAATATAAAGCACTGATCATGGGCCTACAAAAGGAACAAACGCTCGGAGCAAAGTGACTCCAAGTGTTCGGCGACTCACAGTTGGTCTCTAACCACATAAGTGGAGATTTTAACACCATAGATGTGATGATGGTAGCCTATCTCGCCACTACGAAAGAATTGATAGCCAAATTTGAACAAGTCAGCGTCTAGAAGTTTACCAGAGGACAGAACAACCATGTTGATGCCCTAGCATCCTTAAGCTCAACGATAACCTCTGACTTGAGGAGGACAATTCAGATTGATTTCCTTACCCATCCAAGTATCAACCAGACTGATGAGCTACCGATCATGGGGCATGTTCTCTGGATTAAGGGAGCCCCCAGTTGGATGGACCCCTTAAGGAATTATTTAAAGGATGGTGCGCTACCAAAAGATAAGAAAACTTCTCACTAGATAATAGTCAAAGCTTATCGCTTTCACTTATCTTCTGAAGGCTAGCTGTACAAGAAATCTTTATATGTCCCTTACCTCCAATGCGTTCATCCACAGGACGTCGAGCAGGTCCTGCATGAGCTCCATGAGGGAATCTGTGGGGGTCACATTGAGGATAGGTCGCTAGCTTTACGAGCAATGAAAGAAGGCTACTGGTGGCCATACATACAGAAAGATGTTGGACTCTATGATCCAAAATGCAAAAAGTGCCAACTTCACGCACTTATGGTTGATCAGCCAGCTAGTGACCTAAAGCCACTTACTAGCCCTTGGCCTTTCTCCTAATGGGGTATAGACATTGTTGGCCCTCTACCTACCACAGGTGGTAATCATAAGTATTTGTTGGTCGCAACAAACTACTTTACCAAAATAGATAGAATCAGAGCCATTGGAAAACATTAGAGATGAGGACATGATAAGATTCATATGGAGGAACATTGTCACTCATTTTTGGATCCCAGAGACTATCATCACTGACAACGAAACCCAATTTGAAAGTTTCCCCTTCTAGGATTTCTGCAACGACCATGGGATGAGGCAATACTTCAGCTCTGTGGCATATCCTCAAAGAAATGGATAGGTTGAGGCTATCGATAAAACAGTGATTGATGGATTGAACCAGTGTTTGGAGCGAGCCAAGTGAACATGGGTAAACAAACTACCCCACATCATATGGGCTTACAGCACCACCCCATGGCGAGCAACTGTAGAGACACCATTCACACTAACGTCTGGAATGGAGGCAATTATCCCCATAGAAGCTGGCCTCCCTACCATAAGGCCTGCCCTGGTCGACCAAGGCCAGAACGATGCAGTATTACTCACTGAACTTGACCTAGCTAAAGAATGAAGGGAATTGGCTCTAGTAAAACTAGCAGCCTATCATCAACAGCTAGCATTGCACTAAAATAAGAAGGTTAATCCAAGAGTATTATAGGTTGGGGACTATGTCTTGAGGAAAGTTCTTGGTAGCACTGTGAAACCATCGGATGGAAAGCTTGGACCAAACTGCGAAGGGCCATTCAAGGTGATAAAAGATAACCTACAAGGATCTTATCACTTAGAAACACTGGAGGTAATTGAGATACCTAGATCTTGGAATGCAGCCAATTTGAAGAAATTCTACTTCTAGTTCTCATTTCTAATTTTCGAACTCAGTGTTGAATTTTTAATTCATTTATGATTAATGAAATTTGATTGGCAGTATCATTTTATGGAGTGTTAATTTTTCTCAACTACATTATAATTCGTGCACCCTTTCCAAGTCACAGGCTCCCCTCTTAACATACAAAACTAAGATCACGACAAACTTACTAAAGTAGGGTCAATATGTAATGGCCCTCCTCAGGTATTCGTCAACAGACACGAATAACCTCCTAGCTTGCCCATGGAAATATATGAAGCCCTACAGGGAACCCTTAGGCAATATGGCCAACCCAGGTTGGTCACCAATATTATTTGGCTCAGAAATCCTACTCGGATAGAACATCCAATACTAGGTGTATTCTCGACATTGCCTTATTTAGGCCTATAGAAGTGTGACGACATAACCTAATAGGTAAAGTAAGGTAGAATGGTACACTGAAATTATACTGGACTGGGGGATACTCACTCAACAACCAACTCTGTCTAAATCAAATCTAGTCAGCTGAAAGAGCCCAAGATAATTGAACAAGAAATCAATGAAGTAAAAAATAACACAACACATGTTTAGTCGGAAAATAGCCCAAAATATAACTGTCTGATTATATCATTACATACATAAAGTGTTACATATGCTGTGTAATTTAAACCCTAATGATAACTAGGACACTGATCAAGATAGTCAGCTACTAGCGCTCTTCGGCCATCATCTGGTGAGGAGATAATTCCTCTTTGACTTCGTCTGAATTTGATTCTACGAGCTATCTTGGGATCGCATATATAGGAACCCATCGATAAACTTTTTGGAATGGGTTCGACATCAAAGTTGAGGGAGCTATCTCATGTCGATACCAGAGAATAGAGTTCCTAAGGACTTGCAAATACCTAAGATCACTCAACCATCCACTTATGAAATCTAACTCCTTAACCTCCTTCAACTTTTTTGGACATCTGTCCAACTCTGGTCGTAGCCATCAGCCCACACCTACCGAGGACCTTTTTTAAATAGGTGCCTTAGTAAGTTCACATCTCTTTGAATACTAGCAGCTATCATGTACGCAGTGCGAACGTCACCTCACAGTTCAACAATCTCCCTAGCTAAACCACTATCATCAGTACCACTCACCGCCCGGTCGATAAAGAGAAACCACGCAAGACTCGAGGGGCAATGCCTGGAGCATTCTCTCTAAGTCATGAGATTTCCCTCCTTATAGCATCATTCTCTTGATGAAGGACCTCTCCAAATTGATTAACCACGGAAGCATCCAAAATCTTAGCCTTCAGAGCATCCACTTCCTCTTGAACAGAAGCGTCGACCTCCTCCATCTCCTGAAGCCTATCTTTCAGCTTGGCAACGATCTCTCACTGGTATTTATAGTCTTAATTCCTCTACCTAAGAGACTTGCAGATTCTTAAAAATGTACGACAAACTTGGTTGCTCACATCGGGACAAAGAATTTTTCCTAGTTGAGAGGTAGCAGGAATATATTCCTCAATATCGATAAGCTATAAATCGTACAAGCATCAAGAATAAATAAATCAGTATACGGAGAAGAACATAACTTTTTTTCATTAAGACAAAAGTAATTTGATTACATCAACAAGAAGAAATAGAGATATAAAAAATAAAAAAGCCCCCTATATATACTAGCTGGCAACCTCAATCAGCTCCGAGCATGCTGGTTGCTTCCCCTTATTCGCGGCAGCTTCATGTGCACCTACCTCGGATGGAACATCATCCATTCCTTGGTCAAGGGGGACATTAGCAACAGTAGACGGGATAGTTGGTATGCCTTCATTGGTATCATAATAAGGCACCTCATCGACAATAGGCTTGGGGCTAAGGTCGTGCTCGTTAAAGAGGGGGAATCAACATCCACCTCGATAGTGAGAAAAGTCCTGTCCCAACCCTTCTTAAAGTTGAGGCGGGTGATGTAGCCGATCTGAGCCTCATCACCCTCGTATGCTGTGACCCACCCAGTATTATACGAGCTCTCCTTGAGGGTGGAAGACTCAGATTCCATCTTTTTTATCTTCTCGGGAAGCTTTTTATTCTCCTCGACCACCACAAGCTTTCTCGTACAGACCAAGTCATAAGACTGCCTCCGATCCTCGAGATCATTAGACGTTACCTCTTTTTCCTTCTTATCTTTGGCCAGGGAAAGGTTTAAAGACTTCTGAGCAACACTGGAAAATGTCAAGCTCGCCTCTAACTCAGTATTTTTCCTCACCGTCTCCTCATAGCTACGATAGAGGATGATGAAGTCAGATACAAATTGCAGAAAAAAAGAAAACATTTAGTGAAGAAGGTATTGAAAATAACTGTAAGAGTAGAGAAGTAAGAACAGGCTTACCAAGACTAGCCCCTGACTTGCCTTCAGGTCTAACTGGTCGTTCCCTATACTTGATGACCTTTGGCCATCAGCTGGCAAGACTGTTGCTCTCTTAAGCACCGTTGGAGCCAGATGAGGGGAGAGAGCAATAGAATCCCCCTCTGCTAAGGAAGATAAAGGCACTAGAGACTGCCCTGTCTTGGTCCTCACCTCTTCTCTCCTCCCTTATTCTTCTCTCTTCTTTTTCTTTCTCTCTTCATCTTTCTTCTCCTCATCTTCCTTCTTCCTCGTTCTCTCTCTCATCAATGCCTCCTCTTTCCTCTTCCTCTCTTTATCATGATCCACAGTCTGGGATCCAGTGGCAGTATCCCCACTCCTATACTTCTCCTTCTTCAACTAGTAAGAAAGTGCCACGTTGTCCTCATCATCATCGTGGATTATTTTTTTTCCTAGGAGGGGCCATAGCTTCCTCACTGGAGCTATCTAAATCCTCCGAGTCCTCCAAAACCTCCAAAATCGAAGATTCTTCATCTTTTGAACTCTTTTTGCTAGAGTCACCTTCAACTTAACCTCTGTCATCCCCCATGTTATCTTCACCAGAGCCGCTTTCCTCCTTGTCCAACTATATTGGTTCAGTTATAACCTTCTCTATGATATCAAGGTGGGGAATACTATCCATAGGTCGAGCGATGAAGCTGGACCCAATGTTCTTGTACTCGAAAAGGAATGCAGCTGATCACGGATGCTCACCATCAGCCAAGTATTCCCTGATCTTCTAAACCTTGATTAACTTAGTAGTTCGAGTTTCGTGGAGTGCAGGTTCCAAGTTCTTTATCTTCACTAAAAAAGAAATAAGGAAAACATAAGAAATACAGTATACTAAAATAAAATCAATGAGAAGAACAAAATCTATGTCTACTTACGTACTCCTCCCCGTAAAAGGGAATCATAGGTCCCATGTACCTCGCTCCCTCAGTTTGAGGAGGGAACTTCCAGTTCATGGCAATAAACCCTTCTTCCCAATAGTCCTTGTGGGAATCAGGTAGATTGACTACCACCACCCTGTCAAGATTTCTAGCCTTTAAATAGAGGTGGCCATATCTTGTTCGAGAGAAGTTATAGCAATAAATTTTTTTAGCAAGACTTAGATTGGTGCCATAAAGGCGATTGATCCTATGTACACCATTCATAATTTTCCAAATGTTCATAGACCATTGGGCAGGAACTATATAGAAATAACTAGAAACATACAGAAAAAAGTGATTTGCGGGAAGGTCAAACCCCCATGGGACAACAGAAGGACATGAATCCAATGCATGTCCTCGATGTCTCGAACATTGTGAGGGACGGGGACACATTCAATTCCCACCCAGTTAGGGATGTTATAAAACTCCCTAAACTCCGCTATTGACCTATTACTAATTCTTTCCATCAGAAAAGAAAAACCCTAGCAGTGATAAAGAAAAAATTTCAACAGAGAATAAAATGGAATGAGCGTGGAGAACTTACGAAGTAAAAATTAGTTTGAGACGATGCAAGGCCATAAGAAAGGAAGATGGAATTGCAAAAATGATCTCAAAAACTAAAGGAGAGACCTGAAAGTGAGAAAACACAATGGGAAGCTGGAGAAATCTTGAGAATGCAAAGAAGTTTGAAGCGACGACAGAAATGGCCTCTTCAATACAATTTAAACTCTCCCAATGATGATGCACAGAGGAAGAAGTGAATATTCTGCCTAAATCTACTTGGGAATGACCTTTCACTCCCCAATGTATCTTGCAATTCGCAAAAATTCCATTTGATATTTTATTTAAAATTATTGAGCCCAAATTGTGAGCCAAAATTTTTAGGGGAAATTGGGGGTACCAAGTTTATTTATCTTATCCCAGAGAAGTACTTAGGATAATCCCTATCAAAAATAGGGAAATCCCAGACCAAACTCCCAAGCCTTGTAAACGGTTAATTAGCAGTGACCCATTTAACCCCCTAAAATCTCTCATGAGATATTCTAGGCATTATAGGCCAACGTGGAGGTGCCCAACACCCCCACTCTCCGAGAATTAAATCTATATATTGAACCCCCCAGCCCGGGGAAAAAGGTATGCAATTGTAGACACTCTCTTGGAGAAAAAGGAAATATAAATAGAGAGCGCCACCGTGGATGTAGGCAATTTGTCGAACCACGTATATCTTGTGTCGTGTGTGATTACAGTTATTCTAATTTGTGTTCTTTACTTTTCTGGTGATCGTATTTCCTTATATTTTGTGTTGATATTTATAGTCACCACACTTAGTTTATTTCAAAGAAATATTTAATCCTTTTACTCTTCCAGGTATAATTTCACAATGATTTCAGCCACATGCACCATAAAAATCCTTGCTTTCACTAGTTACACCATGCTAGGCTAGATGTTTAGGGGTTGGGATGTATGAACCCTACCCGGTGTGGTTTGTATGTGTGTAAAATTAGTTTTTGAATTAAATAAATGATTGAATCGTATTGCGTGGTTATCACAACTGTCGTAGGACTTTTGATCTCATTTCCCTAGCTAACCGAGATGCTTAAGAGTGCGACGTGCGTGTAGCTATAATAACATCACTTTATTCTTACTTTTGATTACGTATGGTGTCGGATAATACCCTCATATATGTAATGTTTGAGATTAATAAAGATCAGGTTTAGTCAATTAACTAATTCATAACTAGTTTCATTATTGGTAAACGTACTAAGGTTGGAGGATTGTATTTCGACCTTACTTTTCTTATTCATAGTTAATCAATCATAATTTGTTCACTTTTGCATGGTATTTTCATTTAATTTCACTTAGTTAATAGATATAATCCCACTTCGATCACCTTTATATTTATTTTTTTTAGAGTCAGTTTAGGGTTGACCATCTTACCTACCGTCATCATGTTCTACATCCTATTTCCATATGGATTCGATCTCGTCTTATCGGGTTATTACTTGAGCGATAGGCTTTGAGCCTATATAAGCACGCATTTTAGACACTGTATCCTCTTAAATATCCAGACTTATTCTTAATCACTTTAATGGTTGTCTCCTCATGTGACTTCCAAACTACGTCGGGATCCTCCAGTCTCGCAGCTAGCTTTAGAAACTCGTCCTAAAAAAATTTAAAAAGTAAAAATAATATATATAAATGGTAAATGTTTTTTCATCGAACTAATGTTAGATAAATAAACAATATGAAGACGAGATGACTTATGTTGGAAGGGTTGTCTTATAAAACACGAAAAAAGGATAAAAGAGGGAAATAACCACAACATACATGTGTCTCCTTGTACTTATCGTTCATCAAATGATCCCTTATCTTAATAATTCAGATCTCATGAAAAATCCCATGTTACTGGGTTTCATCCCTATTTCATTGTCTTGAATTCAAAATTAATGAATGTAACAATATAAGCATACTATTTGATGATGCATGTAAAACCTGTCTAATATGAACAATGTAATAATATTATTGTGACACGAAAGCGAGTTGCATTTTTCCATTATGCGTATTAATAAACGCGATAGCCATAGCTAAGAATGGGCAGCCGAGGATCACAGGAACATGATGACTTAATGGGGAGTATGGGTCCGTGTCCTAAATGATAAAATCTACCACAAAGTAGGAATTATTTACTTGGACGATCACGTCCTCAACTACCCCACGAGGTATCCTCATGGAACGATCTACAAGTTGAAGAGTAATTTTGGTGGGTTTAAGATCTATGAAACAAAGATTCTTGTAGATGGAATAGGGTATAACGTTGACACTCATCCCTAAATCTAATAAAGCTCGATTAATTTTATTATCTCCAATAATACACAAAGTGTTTGGGTCTCCCAGATCATTAAACTTCAATGGGAGGTCGCTCGAAAGTACCGAACACATAATTTTTTCTAAGAACACCTTTAATTTATATTTCACTGTGAGCAAATACTTGAGAAATTTTGTGTATACGGTAATTTACTTAATAGCCTAAAGAAAAGGTAAATTAAGCTTCACTTTCTGAAGAAAAATAGGATGTCATCATGGGCGATCTCTTTAGGAGGAGAAACCAACCGTTGAGGGTATGGTGTGTCTATAGGGGTTTCACAACCATCTCAGGCCTAATTGTGTGTCTTTTCACTCCCATCCAAGGGGGAATCTTGAGTAATTCACATAAGTGTGGTCTCATCCTCAACAGATCATAACATGGCCAAGGCTAACTGTGGTTGTTCTTCAAGGGAAATAATATGGGATGACTCACTAAAGCCCAAGTGGACTCGTCCTCATCCACTACTCAGACATATAACACATCAATGATCCCAATTATCTTACATACCTCCTTAACCTCATCCATAATAGAGGGGGTGGAGGCTCATATGCAGACTTAGACCTAACTCAGCACTTTAATGGTCAACCCTTTATAAGACATGCCTGATGAGTCGGCTAAACCTGATCCATGACGGCCGACCCTTGACAACTGGTAAAACACACGTGGATTTAATACGTCACTATCATACATGAAAAAACCATTATAAAAATATCTTCATGAGCAAGTGAGGGAATATTTCAACATCATGACATATATGTGCCTAAGATATGTGTATAGTTCTAATTGGTTGCGTCATCCTGTGCATGCTTATTACATACTTAAGGGGTATAATGTTCACCCCAAGGGCTATGAATACCTCTCATCTTATTCCTTGAAAGGGATTGAAATTCTAAAACCCTAGACCAAGATCTGTAAAAATCATCCTAGAGGGAGAAAGTTCTACATAATTCTATTTTTATCCATTAGAGCTCCTTTGTTTAATAGAAAAACACACAAACACCTACACAGTGGAGTAGGCCAAAGGCTGAACCACTTATATAATCATGTTTATCATCTTCCCCCCATCTCTTGCTATATTTACTTTAATGCACTTATCTCCATTACTGTATATTTCTATATTGAGATCCATATAAGTTTAAGTGGTGACATCTCCGGTATAATCATTTTGGTGTCGTCTGTGGGAAGCAGTTTCAACTTCTTACCCTTATTTTTAGATTAGATCCTACTTGAATCTCTGGTAGTGATCCAGCTCCACTATTGCTAGACCTAAATCACCATTGAAAGAGTTCTAGTTAGGAAATTCAAGATCTCATTAGGCTCATCTAGTTCATCCACACACTCTCTGCAGAGATGGCTTTAGATCTACCTCTAGGCGTTAGCCCTAGCTTTAACCATGAACTACCACAGTCAGAAATGGCTGACGTGGCGGTGGAAGCCAGAAAAATATGCAAGAATAATTTATGGCTTTGATCCTAACCATGATGCCATGGACTTAATGCATAATATTAGAGATAGTCACCCAGGCTGCCAGGGAAGTTGTGGATCCTCTGACAGTAGGACCACCCCCGGACCCATAAAAGGAGGAGCAGTGCCACCAAAAATGAAGAGTTATATCCAAACCCAAGCCACTTCATCTTGGAAATCAAGTGCAAGAGGATACAAATGATCGGGATTATGATGAGGAAGACTATTGGTTGTGGGGGCCCACTTGTCACAAGCCCAAAAGATTAACCCACCAAGATAACTTAAGTTATTTGGTTTGGCCCAAATCATGGCATAATCATTGCACGAGCAGTTTAGTTAGAGAAGGATAATTGTGGATATTATGGACATCCCCGATCTGGGATCCTCACGGCGGGCGGGCATGCGATGGATGCATCATAAGTCCCGAGCATCCCTCTCGGGAGGGCTTCTGTCGGCGTCATTTGGGTGAGGTGAAAAATGTAGAGAGATTAGAGTCGCCAGTCTTTTTTACTCAAAACAGACAAAGGAAAAGGGGAATCCACCCCGAAGGACAGCATCCAAAGACATACTGATGCATATGAAACCAAAATAATTCAAAAAGTGTCCGGAGGCTAAGTTACGAAATGGGAAGGTGTTAGGCACCCATTCCGCCCTTTCGGCCTCTCATGTATTTTTGTTATTTTCCTTTTATTTTCCCCATGATGTGTGTGCAAGTGTATATATAGTGGATATAGGAGTCATCGACTTGTACCATGAAAGAGGTAAAGCGAGTCATCCGTAGGAAGGTATAAAAATCTTAAAAAATAGGATTTACGTGATTATCCTTACGTTGACCATTATGATGGAACGATAACGCATGTGGAATAATACACCACTAAGAACAAATATATGTATATATATGATATAAGAGAGTGGAGTTTAGAGATAATATAAAATAAGAGAAAACGAAAAAATAGGACTCGAGTCTCGAGTTTTACCCTGAGATGCTTACGTAGCCTATAGAGGCATCAAAGTCCATATAGTTCGCATGCAAAATGAGGGGTGGGTTTTATCCCATAGATCAAAATAGGGGATTTTCTTATTTGGGTGTGTGTGTGTGTGTGTAGAAAAAGTGTTTTAGTTGTGAGAAAAGTGTGAGAATACCTGTTTGGAATTTATGAGCAAACCCTCCTTTTCTTATTTTTTGGGTTTTTATTTATATGAAAATAAGAGATGTGCAATAATACTAAATAAATAGTATATTTGGATGTGTGAGATGAGATAATAAAAGTGCTAAGTAATAAAACAAGTTATTGCGAATTTATGAGAATTTAAGGAGAGAGTTGAGAAAATTGGACCTTCTTGAAGATCTTGAGCTTGATCTTGAATATTGGAGAGCAGACCTTAGACTTGGATGATGATGGAGTGTAGTGAATTCACCAAGTTTGATAAAAAGGATGCTGAAAGTGAAAGTTGGAAAGGGATTTGGGTGTGGAAATCACGCTAACTTCGAGAGAGGTTTTCTGGATTTACTAAGAGTGATATGTTTCTGATTTTGCTCCCTTGTAAGTGAGGTAAAGGCCTCCTTTTTATAGTCCTAAGGAATTTCCGATCGACATGTTCATTTATGCACACTACCGATAGGCAGGGTCTGGGACTTGCCATTTAATAGTGTCTTTTAGGACTTTTTAGAAAATTGGTCGCAGAACGCAAACCATTGATCAGAATCGCACATAGGGTGGACCATTGGAAAGGTAATTTAGAGACCTTCAAAAGTCCTTTAGACTGCTCATGGGTTCAGGAGTTGACTTTAGGTCAAATATGGATCGAAAGCATTCATCGTTCCATTGGATGGGGAATCGTCAGACGCAAACGGATCGTTCGTCCTTATGGTAAGTACGAATCGTGCATGGGGTAGACCATTGGAAAGGTTAGGAGATGTACTTAGACATTACAAAGAGTTTGATCTGGTTCGTGGAGTTGAATTTGTTCAACCGGGCCCTGGAAGCGTTCGGTGACCTCTCGGAGTAAAACAGATCGTTTGTCTGTATCGTAAGTCAAAATCACACACGGAGTAGACCGTTGGAAAGGGGTTTCAGTTACCTTCAAAGATTCATTGAGTCTCCATCAAGATGAAGAGCTAACTTAGGTCAAACAGAGCCCGGGAATGCCCGGTGGCCTCCTGATTGAGTTTCGAGGGAAAATAAGGCGTTCGTCCGCATGGTAAGTCAGAATCATGCACGGGATGGACCCTTGGAAAGGGGTTTTAGTGCCCTATGAAGATTCATTCAGTCTCAGTCGAGCTAAAGACTTTAATTTTTGGTCAAACAGTGTCTGGGAGTTCCCAATGGCATCTAGGTCTGTACTCGGAGTATGACCTAGGTTTGTAGTGATGAAGGGAGGTGCTAGGGACCTAAGGAGACTTTAGGGGGTGACATAATGGGGTGTCTACAGAGCCCCTCGATGGGTGAGTTTGGAACACAAGATAGCCATCGTATGATGTTTTTGAGCGAGGATAACCAATTCTGAGGGTCGACGCCGATTCCGAGGACCTAAGGGAGTGGGGATGACCAATTTAGAGGGCCGAGGGCGATTTTGAGGCCTTATGGAGTGTGCTGGGGATAACCAATTATGTGGGTAGAATCCAATTATGTGGGCTTAAGTTGAGATGACCAATTCTAGGGGTCAAAGCCGATTATGCGGGCTTAAGTTGAGATGACCATTCTGCGGGTCGATGATCATTTTGTGGGCTTAAGGTGAGATGAACAATTCTATGGGTCGAATCCAATTCTGCGGGCTTAAGGTGGAGGTGACCAATTTTGCAAGTCGAAGACGATTCTGCGGGCTTAAAGTGGAGGTGACCAATTCTATGGGTCGAAGCCAATTCTGTGGGACTAAGGTGGAGGTGACCAATTTTGCGGGTCGAATCTGATTATGTGGGTTTACAGTAGAGGTGACCAATTCTGCGGGTCGAAGCCAATTCTTCAGGCTTATGGAGTGATGACCAATTCTATGGGTCAAATCCAATTCCGAGGGCTTAAGTTGATGATCTATGATCGAGGTCAATTATGCCCAAAGAGAGGTGACAATTGAGGATCGGGGTCAATTCTAACCTAAGAGAGGTGACGATCGAGGACCGAGGTCAATTTTGACCTAACTAAGGTGACGATCTAAAACTGAGGTCATTCTGACCTAAGAGAGGTGACGATCAAGGATCGAGGTCAATTTTGTACTAACTAAGGTGACGATCCAAGACCGAGGTCAATTCTAACCTAAAAGAGATTACGACCAAGGACAGAGGTCAGTTCTAACCTAACTAAGGTGACGATCCAAGACTAACGTCAATTCTGATCTAAAACAAGTGACGACCGAGCATCGAGGTCAATTCTGACCTAACTAAGGTGACAATCCAAGACTGAGGTTAATTCTGACCTAAGAGAGGGAACAACCGAGGAACGAGGTTAATTCTGACCTAACTAAGGTGACAATCCAAAACTGAGGTCAATTCTGACCTAAGAGGGGTGACGATCGAGGATCGAGGTCAATTATGACCTAAAATAAGGTGATGATCCAAGACTGAGGTCAATTCTAACCTAAGAAAGGTGATGACCGAGGACTGTGGTCAATTCTAACCTAACTAAGATGTCAATCCAAGACCGAGGTCAATTTTGAACTAAGAGAGGTGACGATCGAGGACCGAGGTCAATTTTGACCTCACTAAGGTGAAGATCCAAGAACGAGGTCAATTTTAACCTAAGAGAGGTGACGACCAAGGACCGAGGTCAATTCTGACCTAACTATGGTGAAGTTTCAAGAGCAAGGTCAATTCTAACCTAAAAGAGGTGACGACCGAGGACTGAGGTCAATTTTGACCTAACTAAGGTGACAATCCAAGACCATGGTTAATTCTGACCTAAGAGAGGTGACCATCGAGGACCGAGGTTAAGACTGATGTAACTAAGGTGACATATAAGACCGAGGTCAATTCTGACCTACAAGAGGTGACGACTGAGGAATGAGGTCAATTCTGACCAAACTAAGATGACCCACCAAGATTGAGATTAATTATGACCTAAAAGAGGTGACGATCGAGTACCGAGGTTAATTCTGACCTAACTCAGGTGACGATCCAAGCCCGAGGTCAATTCTGACCTAGGAGAGGTGACAACTGAGGACCGACATCAATTCTGACCTAACTAAGGTGACGATCCAAGACCAAGGTCAATTCTGACCTAAGAGAGGTGATAACCGAGGACCGAGGTTAATTATGACCTAACTAAGGTGACAATCCAAGAACGAGGTCAATTCTAACCTAAGAGAGGTGAGGACCAAGGACCGAGGTCAATTCTGACCTAACTAAGGTGACGATCCAAGAGCATGGTCAATTCTAACCTAAGAGAGGCAACGACCTAGGACCGAGGTCAATTCTTACCTAACCAAGGTGACAATCTAAGACCGAGGTCAATTCTAACCTAAGAGAGGTGACGATCGAGGACCGAGGTTAATTCTGACCTAACTATGGTGACGATCCAAGATCGAGATCAATTCTGACCAAGAAGAGGTGACGACCGAGGACCGAGATCAATTTTGATCTAACTAAGGTGATTATCTAAGACCGATATCAATTCTTACCTATAGAGGTGATGATTTAGGACCGAGGTCAATTCTGACCTAACTAAGGTGACGATACAAGACCAAGGTCAATTCTTACCTAAAAGAGGTGATGACCGAGGACCGATGTCAATTCTGACCTAACTAAGGTGAAGATCCAAGACCGAGGTCAACTCTGACCTAAGAGAGGTGATGATCTAGGACCAAGGTTAAATCTGACCTAGCTAAGGTGACGATCCAAGGTCGAGGTCAATTCTGACCAAAAAAGGGGATAAAGATTAGATTTTGGGTTCCACTGGGGAATAGCGAATGATCCGGGGAAAATATAGACTGTCCTTTCGAGACATTGATGGGGAAAATGATTCTCCGGGATTCTACTGGGGAGATGGGGGTTTCGATTACTGGGGAAACACTGGTGATCTTTGAGATTTCGCAGAGCAAAGGCATATTTAATGCCAAAAATTCCACCGGGGAAGTGAGTAGGTGGTCCAAGTATTGAACATATTTCTTGAGGGGATTTAAGACCTTTGGGGTATAGGAGGTGATCCTTAGAGAACCTCTGGGGGCATTTCTGGGAGGAGTTTTACTTGGTTTTTGAGAGTTCTGCTTGAGAAAGTGTGAAATTTTCTTGGTGAAAATGTTTTAAATCCTTCCTGGGATTTTTAGGAATTTTCTGGGAATTTTTCAGGGCTTACTGGTATTTTTTGGGAATTTTTCTACAAAATTTTAAGGGGGTGCCAATCGGCATGGTGCAGAGGGTGCCATTCGGTAGTGGCACAGACTTTTGGACTACCTTGGGAAGGTAAGGGGACAGTGCTGATCGGTGGGTGGGGGGTCAATGCCGATCGGCATGGCCCTTGGCATCCCATATAAAGGGGGAGAATTCCCCTCATTTTTCAAAGCTTCTTGATTTCTTTCTTTCTGCGATTTTCCTTCTCAAATCGTTCTGGCATTCCAATTTCTAAGAAATGGCTACCTTTGTGAGCACTGCAGCGCATACAGAATGGTGGACTATTGATTACTGGGCGAACGTGGAGTGGAGGGCCAGGGAGCCTCTTTCTTTAGGGAGTGATAACTCCTTTGATGCGTTCGAGCCGGTTGCAAATGAGCGAACCTTCTTGCGAGAGCCATCGCGTCTTCGATCTTCTAAGCTGGTGAGCCCTGGCGGTTATGTAAGTAACTTGACTTTTGGCATTCTTCTCTTTTGTTGATGATTTTTCCTTCCTTCTGGAATTTTGATAAGGTTTCATCTTTTGATAATCTCATATTTCTTTGAAGAACATGCGTACCCGTGGGACGGCGGGGCTTAAGGATGTCTGGGAGCATCTTCCACCTGTGGCGCATTGGGTGGTATCATCAGCAGGTTTTGGGAGGTTGGCATCTACACTGGATGATATGCCTCATTCGACAACGATCTTATGCGCTTTGGGGGATAGATGGTGGGATACTACCCACACCTTCCATTTTCGTTTTAGGGAGATGATCGTGAATCCCACAAACATGTAGCAGTTTCTAGGTCTGGATTACGATGGGGAGTAAATAGAGGTGGATAGCTCTCTGAAGGTGAGGTCGGAGGCGGTGCGGGCATCGCTTGGTGACGTAGAGAGGATAGTCTTTAGGGATTCCATCCGGCTATCCTTACTGAAGGATGTTCTGCTGAGTAGGGTGGTTGATGTGGAGGACGGGCTGCAGGTGAGGCGGATGGTCCGGTTGTTCATTTTGCTGGTGATGGGAGGCTTCATAGTGGCGTCGAGCGACGAAGTCGTCCACTTGTGGTTCTTACCGTATTTGAGTATGTTTTCGAACATCCCTCTCTATGATTGGGGGTGCCTGACTTTGGCGACCATCTTTTTTTCTTTGGATGCATTCAGCCAGGGCTGTCGACAAACTTTTACTGGAGCCACGTATCTCCTCGAGTTATTTTTTAGTTTGCGCATTTTCCTTTCATGCATTCGCATTTTCCTTATGCGTCTCTTTTTGATTGTAAATTCTTATCTTTGGCAGGCATGGTTCTATTAGGTGATTCGGTGCAATACCCCGTTAATCGCTTTGAAGGACGAGACTTTTGGGGATTTCTGTCGATTGTATCAATGGCGGGAGGCCAATCGGCAGTCGAAGGGATCACTCTCTTTGGAGGCGGTGCATCAGGTCTTGAATGGCCTTACTAGTGGTAGGGTAAGACTCTTTCCTTTTCAGTCTTGGTGTTCGGCATGTTCTGATTTTGTATTGAGTTATGCCTGCTGGGGGTTTTCAAGTGAGTTTTTACCCTTGGGGGACAGCCATTCAGGATACGGGGGCGATCGGGATGATGTGTAGATGAGGCATTTGCTGGTGCATGAGTTTGGCCACTCCTAGTATCTCGGTGAGCGGGTGGTTCAGCAGATTGCTGAGGAGGAGGTGGTGGTGCCACCTACATAGCCTCCTATGTCTATGAGGCGGGAGCGGCTTCTGCCGGAGGATGCGAGGATCACGGCGATGATCGGCGAGTTCTACTTGTTGTACACTGATACGGCTATGCCATATGACTATATGGACTTTGTGACGAGCTGTTTGATGGCGCCCAACATATATGATGCCTTGCCTTTTCCTCCCGTGGGTTCGAGTCGGGTGGTGGGGTCTTCCCATAACGGCGGTGGTCTGTCGGTGTCTGCGATGGCGATGACTTCAGAGGTTCCCTTTGCGCGGTTGCATACCAACATTCAAGGGGATGATGGAGGGATGGTGCCTATGTTGTACCGTCCTCATGCGATGGATCCAGTTGAGTTGGGTTTGATAGAGGAGATTCTTCGTCCTGCGATATACCTTTCTGTTTTTTTCCTATTTTTTGGTTCCTTTTCTGTTTTGATCCTTCTTCTGATACTGATTTTGCTTTTTCTTTACCGCACGTTTGGGTGTTGACCACTTGGCTGAGGGACATCAGAGACTGGATATCTTTAGCGACTTCCCATATTCGGGATGCGATCCCAGTTCCTTATTTCTTGGTTCCGTCTGCTTCATCCGGGGAGGAATCTGGCTCGAGTAGCGGTGGTGAATCATCTCACCGTAGGGGAAAGAGAGCGCGTCGCAGGGGTGGAATCTCTTAGAGAGAGGGGGAAGGGTAGGTAAGAGAGAGAATGTGGGTTCGGGCTGAGTCCCATTGTTTTTTTGCTTTTATTTTATTTCCTGCAAAATTGATGTAACACAGAGAAACACATATATGCAATACAATGGTTTTTTTATTATATTCTATTAATGGTAAATGAATGCATGCACATGCTCTTTTTACTTTGCTGCTGAGACCATAAAAGAGATATTTTGGGGATTTTTGAAGGAAAGTTTTAAAAATGAGAAATTATATAGGGGTGGAAAATTATTTGTGAAATTCTATTGAGAATATTAATTTATTTTTATTGAGCTTCTGATTTTGATAAAAAAGGAAAAGTTCTGAAAATGGGAGGTTGCCGATCGGCAAGACCCTTGTCCAGCCTATCGGCAGTTAAGTCAAGTCCCATCAATTTTGATTAGTGCCCTCTTTAGCCTTTGGTACCTTGGGGGGTAGGATTCCCTCCAATTTCTGCAGGAATTATGTCTTTTGTGAGGGTTCTCAAGTATAACAAGGGGTAGGGTGGAGTGTTTTCATCACACCTTCACATTCTTACTTACTTGCCTACTATCTTTTAGTCCTGCAAGATGGCTCTCCGTGGTAGCATTGAGTTTTCTAACTACCTCAAAGCCTTGGAAGCAATGTGTTCTTATAATGTTTACTATGATGCTTTCATCATGCGTTGAGTCTCTTTGTGGGACAATCGGTCCATTGAGTGGAACATGCTGATGGTGGTGGTACAATTTTGGTACCCCGAAGACCATGTATTCTGCTTTGGGTTGGATGAAGTTTGTCCTACCTACGAGGAATTTTCTACCATGCTGGGGATAAATCCCAGTGTTGCTGCGGCTTTACCTGAATTTTCTCATTCTCCCAGGGATTTGCTATCTGGGCTTCTTCGTATTTTGCCTTCGGCGATTTGGTCACTGGTTGCTGGAGGAATGATCGCCCTCCCAGCGGTGTTACAGTCCATGCATTTTCAGGAAGTAGGTGATGCTGGCTATGCTGGAGCCATTGCTCTGGGCCTGGTTTCAAAATTATTATTGGTGACTAGGGAACTGTTGGTGGATTCGAAACTTGCAACCATTACTTCATGGATTTCATACTGTCATAATCCTGTGGCGGTGATATTAGCGGAGACCCTGAATGGTCTGGATGACTGGAGAGAAGGTCGTTCTGAGTTCCTGCGGGGTAGCCCCATAATGCTATTCTCGTGGTTGTCTAAAAGACTCTGCCTGGTGACTCTTCCAGAATATCCTTTGTCAGCTGTACCCAACTTCTTTTCGCATCACTTCTTCAGTGTTGGCATGGATATTGAGAGCTGGGAGAATTGGCTTGTGGAGCATGAGGATCGAAATCTTTACTAGTCAGTGCCTTGGTGGGGACAGTTGATGCCTGTTCTGGAGCTAGGAGAATACTAATACGTGTGGATGGTTGGTCTCAGACAGACCTCTTTTTACTTCCCTTGGCGTCTTCTGCTCCAATTTAGCTGGGCACAGGTTGTGACACCTCATACACTAAATTTCTTTCTAGTAGAGGATTAGACCAAGGGTCTATGACTGCGAACTGGCTCTTTGTTGGAGAGTCGGCGTCCATCGACCCGTCCCTCTCTGTCTGTTGGGAGAGTTTGGCATATGCCTAGGGATTATATGAAGTGCTTTTGGAGGATGTAGTTAGCAAGATGTTGGCAGTGGAGACTGAACAAAAGTGGCTTGTCTCTTTTGACACCATGGAAGGAGGTGTTGTGGTTTCTTCGAAGCTGGTTCGAGATTATCGGTCCATGGAGTGTCTGCCACACTCTTCCCAGGCAGGGGAAACTTGGGGACCCTAGGATGTAAATGATAATGACGGACCCGGCTCCTCTGGTAGTTGTGGATAGGACTCCTAGAGAGTCTATTATTAAATGGGGGATAAATGTGGGGATTTTATTTTGGTTTTTTCTATTTTTTTAGGAAGGTAGGGGGAAAGGGAGTTATCCGTTCCTTTTCTAATGTAATATGTACCGTGATTTCTTATTAGTGAAATAAACAAGTTTTTGATCATCCACTATGCCTTTTGATGAGTTTTGTGTTGTTTGAATTATCTATACCGATCGCTAAGGCATACATAATCCTTTTGTTCAAGTATATGTTAGAATGAAATGTCGTTCTCGTAGGTAAGAAAAAAATGGTATTTTGTGAAAAAGAAAAGGTCGTGCTCATGTAGGGTGTATGAGTTGTCTACGTATCTCTGGGGTATGTGAAAAGTTTTCATTTTGTACAAAAATGGTTTTTACAGAAGATCAGGCCCACGTAGTTTTAGATAGAACGAAATGAAGAGATTTTTTTTAGAATAGAAGGGAGACGAGAAGAGTCGTAGCGCACCGAGATTTCGGACTAGGGGTAGAATTTCTTAAGACGGTCCAGGTTGACTAGACGAGCCATCTCTTCCCTATCTAAATTAGTGAGCATGGTGGCACCGCTCGACAAGATCTTCTTGACAATGTAGGGGCCGCTCCAATTGGGCTTGAATTTCCCTCTAGGGTCCCAGATGGGTTCTATGATTTCTTTGAGGGCTAGGTCCCCTTCTCGGACACCGCGGTCCTTGACTCTCTTGTTGAATGAACGCGCTATTCGGCGATGGTACCCTTATATGTGGTATAGTGCTTTAATCTCCTTTCGTCTAGGAGGATCATCTCGTCAAGATGGCTTTGGCACCAGTCCTCTTTGCTAACCTTGCTTTCAAGCATGACGGGTAGCGAGGGTATTTCCAACTCTACGGGTAGGACTGATTCCATGCCGTAGACTAGAGAGTAAGGGGTAGCCCCAATAAAGGTTTGAATTAAGGTTCGGTAGCCCCAGAGGGCATACGGGATCCAGCCAGCCTAATCCCGACAGCTTTTGGTCATTTTCTTAATGATGGCTTTGAGGTTCTTGTTGGTGTCTTTAACTGCACCGTTGATCTGAGGTCGGTAGGGAGAAGATTTATGCCTCTGAATCCCATACTCGTGACTACCTCTGTTACTTCTGCCTCGAAATGCAACCCATAATCTGAAACTAGCTCATGCGGGACCCCATATCGATAGATGATATTTTTCTTAATGAATTTGGCCACTTTCTTGGCATTCAGCACTGCGTACGACTCCGTTTCGACCCATTTTGTGAAGTAATCAATGGAAACTAGGATGAACTCATGCCTGTTAAAAACCTCCGATGTAACCTTTCCTATGATGTCGATTCCCCAGGTGGAGAACGTCCAAGGAGAGGTCATGTTGTATAATTCACATGGAGGTAGATGCTGAAGGTTGGAGAATTGTTGGCATTTAAGGCATCTCCGGACATAGGCGGTGAAATCCTGGGTTATGGTGATCCAGTAGTAACCTTGTCGAATGATCTTCTTGGAAAGCATGTTACCGTTCATGTGGGGCTCACATTACCCGTTGTGGATCTTCTGCATTATCTTTTCAATGTCAGCCCCTGTAATGCAGTGCAGATGAGTTCCATAGAAGTTCGTTTTGAACAGTGCTTTGTGATTGATGATTACTGGGCGTCCAGTCTTCGAAGGGTTGCTCAATCTTACTTGTTGGAACCCTAGGGATACCTGCCATGCTTGAGGAGGCTCCAGATATCATAGCACCAACAATTGGATATCTCTGGATCTTTTGTAGTGGTGAGCTCAATGTGGTAGCAGTGGGTTAGTTTGTCTTGCTTTTGAACAAGGAAGGGGGTCATTATGATTCCTTCGGGCGTGTAGACCATGGAGGCTAAGGTAGTAAGGGCATCGTCTTATTATTTCCTCGAGGTGGGTAATAGAAGGTGATATTTTGGAATTGGGAGGCTAGTTCTTCTAAGTGGGCATGGAAGGGTTGGAGCTTCTCGTCCTTAACTATCCATTTTCTGAGAACTTGATTGATGATGAGGGCGGAATCCCCGTAAACATATAAGCATTGAATACTTTTCTTGAGACCAACTTTGAGGCCTATTGTGCATGCTTCGTATTTAGTCATGTTATTGGTGCAAGGGAAATCCAACTTATTGGCGATGGGAGTGTGGGAGTCATTTGGGGAGATCAGGAGTATCCCAATGACATATCTTTTTTTGTTGGCACTGACATCAAAGAACATTTTCCATTGAAGGTTGTCTTGAGTAGTGCAAAGGATGTTTTCATCAAGGAATTCATAGATCCAGATATCAGCTTCTTCCATGGGGTAATCAGCGAGGTAGTCAGAGATGGATCTTCCTTTCATGGATTTCTACATAACATACATGATATCAAATTAGGATAGGAGGATCAACCATCGGGCCATTCAGCCGGATAAAATGGGTTTCTTAAGAAGGTATTTGATGGGGTCCATTCGGGATATAAGTTTGATGGGGAAGGCGAGCATGTAGAGCCGTAACTTTTGGGTGACCAAGACAAATGCGATACACGCCTTTTCCAAAGAAGTGTAGCTAACCTCGTACCCGACAAATTTTCAACTGGCGTAATAGATGGCTCTTTCTTTACGAGAATCTTCAAGGTATTGGGCTATCAAAGCCCCAGTTGTAGTGCTGGTTATGGTTAGGTATGATCAAGGGGAGACCAGGCTGTGGTGGCATGAGTACCGGGGGTTGGGTCAGATATTGTTTGATTCGGTCAAAATCTTCTTGGAATGCCTCATTCCAAACTTTAGTTTAATCCTTTCGGAGGCATTTGAAGATAGGCTCACAGATGGAGGTTAACTGGCTGATGAACCGGCTTATGTATTACAATTTCCCAAGGAAAGCTTGGACTTCTTTCTCTGTTCGGGGAGGTGACATATCAAGTATGGCTTTAAGCTTGGAAAGATTTTCTTCTATCCCTTTCTCACTGACCATGAATCCCAAGAGTTTCCCCTTAGTAACACCGAATATGCATTTCTGCAAATTGAGTCTCATCCGATATTATCGCAGTTGAACGAAGAAATTTCGAACAGTGGGAACATGATCCTCTTTATTCTTGGATTTGATAATCATATCATCCACAAAGACCTTTACTTCTTTGTGAATCAGATCGTGTAGGATGGTTGTGGCAGCCCTTTGGTAGGTAGCCCCAGCATTCTTGAGACTAAATGGCATGACAGTGTAGCAAAAGGTTACCCATGGGGTGATGAATGCGGTTTCTTCTTGGTGGTCTGGGTGCATTTTGATTTGGTTGTGTCCGGAAAATCCGTCGATGAATGACTTGAGAGCATGACTGGCTATTCTATCCACGATCATGTCGATATTGGGTAGGGAATAATCATCCTATGGAGAGGTTGTGTTTATGTCCCGGTAGTCTACAGACATCTAAACTTTTCCTCCTGATTTCAGCACGAGCACTATGTTAGCTAGCCACGTGGGATACTCGATCACATGAATGAAACCTACGTTCAACTGTTTGACCACCTCTTCTTTGACCTTGATCGACCATTCAGTAAGGAACTTTCTCAGCTTTTTTTTGACCGACTTGTAATCTGGGAGAGTGGGAATCTCGTTCTGAGCTATTTCAGGATCAATGCCGAGAATATCATCATAGGACCATGCAAAGACATCCACAAATTCCTTTAGTAATTCTTCGAGTTGTGCACGCTCATGATCGTCGAGGGTATCCCCTATCCTAATCTCGCGCAGTTGGCTACTAGAACCGAGGTTAATAACACTAGTAACTTCTTCATTAACTTGAATGCGGTTATGTTATTTATTATTAACCTTATTTAGACCAGCTAAGAATTATTCATTTGCAAAATCATCATCATTAAAAGTTTGATTAGAATCCAAACAGCTAATGTAAGGCATAGCAAGATACTCAAAATCTTCATTTTTTTCATTGATAGGAAAAACAACATTGAGAACCTCATTAAAGGAGGACTCGATTTCATTTGAACAAGGGTAGATAACAGAAGAATACATAGGGTAAACATTAGGATTATGGGAGATTTCAGTAGGTAGAACTAGCACAGCATGCCAGTTGAAGAGAGGTGTATCAATAGTTTTAATCATGTGGGATGGATCCGATTATGTAGTGACTGAGTGAACCATGCAGAGTGTCAGCCCTAGTGTCTGTAAGCTGAAGGAATCTTCGAAGTCACTTTCCTCAGTCTCTTCGGTATCTTTGATGAGCGATTGTACATGGTGTTGGGAACTCTCGAACCATGGGTAGCTGTCTTGGAAGAATATCTCCATTCCAAGCTTCATTTTCTTGTTTGTTTGGTCATACCATGGTTCTGGAAAACTGCAAAGGGGAAGTCTTTGACCTCTTTAATGAATTGTCCATTCATGGAGGCACCTTGGATAGTCTGGATTTAGTCTAGTCTTCTCTTTGGTCGAGACAGTCAGATCATTTTGTGCTCTTGTTCTGACGGTTGATACCCCAAACCACAAGGAGGGAAAGCTTTGTTCAGTTCAATCGTCTCGAGTATCCCTTGCTGTCTTTGTCCTAGCCCCAGTACGGGCATGAAGTGCATGTTTCTAAACATTTAAATCACATTGACGTTGCCATGAAGGTCATCTTCTGGACAAACCCTTTCTTTGAAGTCATCCCCTGCCAGGAGTAGGAGTGGTTCAATTAGAAACCCTGATAGGAGCATATCATTTGACACATGTTGTATCTCAAGGATCGAACTGCTGTTACTTGCACCCTCGACATTGTCGTCATCACCTAAAATGGTGATGACCCATCCATCGATGAAGAATTTTAATTTCGGATGGAGTGAGGAAGACACACCCTTGATAATGTGGAGCCAAGGTCATCCTAGCAACAGGTTGAAATAAGATGGGATGTCAATAACTTAGAATTCGACGATAGGGTTTATAGGGCCAACTCCTATTATAAGCTTTATGGATCCCATCACCTCCCGACGGGTATTATCGTAGGTATGCACAACAGTGGAGGTTGGAGTGAGGTCTCTTTCTTTTAGGCCTAAACATTTGAAGGTTCTCAGTGGTCACACATTTAAGGCTGATCCATTATCGACAAGAGAGAGTGGTACAACCTTCCCCATAACTTTGAAGGCGATGTTGAGTGCATGATTGTGGTTGGCACAATCTTGTGGATTTTTTCTTTAAAAAATGATAGCATTCGGGTAGAGGTCAAGGATCCGACCAAATTTACCACTTCTTTGGTGTGGTAGAAGGATGAACTGTGGGTCCAGTAAGTAACTTGATCAAAGCATTTCTGTGTAGCTGAGAAGACATGGAAATCCCCCATAGAGTGATGTTAGCTTGAGTTTTCTTTAGTTGATCGAGGATCTTGCTCTCTTTGAGGGTCATTTCTGGCATACGAAGGTTTTCAACACCCTTCCCCTTGTCATTGGCTAGTAGTGATCTTGGAATATGGTAATGCCTCCTTGATCTGGTCATGTGACTTACTTAAGAAGGGAAGAACATGAATCCCATTTCCTCGTCAATCTTAGGTTGTTCTACCACCTTGTTTATTTCTCCGAGGAGTTCCTCAAATGATATCATCGCACCCATGTCGGCTATCGGCTCAGCTTTCTCTGAAGCTTGCTCTTCATTTGAATATTAGAATTCTTTCCCCCATCTGGTGGCAACAATTCTATCCTTCCATGTAAAGTTGATGCATTCCACAACTTCAACGGCTTTTTCATACAATTCATCCAATTATCTGGGGATGTGTAAGGGTGAAGGGACCAGGAGCCCCTGTATCTTCAGAGCATCAAGTAACTCGGTCATACTACAAATGTTATTGGTTTGCCTGAATAATTTTGTCATGATCTGGACGACATCATCCAATCTCACTTCATTGGTTGGTACTACCTAATTATCCGACTCTCGAGCCCATTTACGTGCTTCCAAGAATAGCATACTAAACCTCCGATAATCAACGACCATCTGTGAGCGCAATTTCAGCCCAAACTCTAGGAGTTGGTTTAACACTTTTGAAAATTCCATGCTTTCATTTTTAGAACGGGTACAAACAACCATGCATGCTCTGGTAAGGAGTGACAGTGCCTGATCAACGAGGCTAGTAGGGTGTAGGAGGAAATATGGGAAAATTTGGAGAGATTTAGGAAATTATATGGGTGTGATTTGAGTTGAGGGATCGAATTCTGGGTTTTCTTCTAGAAAGATGGCATTTTCATGATTTGGAAGTGGGCTGTGAGTAGTGTTTGGCTTAGGATTAGGTGGTGGGGCGATCGTACCCCGGTCAATTAGACCATGGATTATGTTTTGGAGGTGAAGGCATTGGTCGGTGGTATGGCTAGCAGTTTGGTGCAATGGGCATCTGCCTTGAAGTTTATTGGGAGTGGATTTGGCAATAGACGTCGATTCAAGGGTTTGATAAGGTTTTGGCTTAACAAGGCTTGATAAACTTTGGAGAGGGTAGCATGGATCTTGGTGTATTCTTTTCGAACTGGGACAGGGTGGCTTTATGGCTCCCATGATGTTGTTGGTTGAAAGATGTTATTGATGGTTGAGACTGTAGACTAACAGGTTTGTCATATTTCCTGGAGGTGAACTATCCGAACACCTTCTTTGGTTCGACATCTATCTTGGCAAGACCCTCCTCGATTTCTACTCCTGCTTCTCTGAGAGCTCGAAAGTGGGGATAGTATTGTCCTCCCAATATTTCTCGGACTAGGGTAAGAAGTTCTTCTTCACTATGCTGACTTGATCTTCCTCGGAAGGCCGATTGGTCATGATTGCTTCTTTTTCCCTCCATCGGGTGATGAAGTTACTGACTGATTCCCTAGAGTTCTATTGGAGCAGCTCTAAATCACGGCAGTTGACCTCAAGCTCCTCATTGTATTTGATATCTAGTTAAGATGGTCCCAGTCTCGAAGACCTCTCATGGTCAGCAGCTCTGGAGTCAAAAAAGGGGAGTCGCCCACATAACCTCCCTCGAGATTAGGGACGGTGGGACCATTAGAAAACTGCAAGCCTAACCTCTTAGCCTCAGGTTTCTCTCTCCCTCTTGTAATATCCCCTATTATTACTGATTTTAATTATGGGATTAATTAAATTAAAAATGGAAATTAATTGGTAATAAATTTGTGTTTAAATACTGGCGAGATGATAGCTAGTATTTGATTATTATAATTATTTTTAATATTATTGAGCGAGTATAATAATATATGATTATGAATTTATTAAAATTTTCACGATTGGATAATACAACAGTTTGGGAAATTAAGTTAGGATGCGCGTGTCAGTCGTGTCGGGGCCAATTTAATGGATTATTAATTAGTTTATTTTTATGTCATCCTTATGGTCATTTTGAGTGTCCCAATGTGTCTGGAAGGGTTGAGATAATTTGAAAAGTCTACTCGGGGGTTTAGTTTGGAACCTGAGGCAGTTTTAGGCCAAACTGCCAACTCGGGAGGGTATTTTGGGCATTTTAAAATTTGGGGTAAATAAATCCAAAAAATTTAGAAAGCTTTATCAGCTGCTAGGTTAGATCCCTTAGGTTTTTCACCACCAAAACTCACAAACGTCCATTAGAAAAGAAGTGGAAGAAGTTCCTAAAGGGAGAACCACAATTCTTAGGCTTTTTGCACTACCGTCACCACCATTGGATAGACCGACAAGAGAGGATCTCTCCTATATCATCTTCTCCAAAGGATCATAATTTCCATTTCCAGGCAAGTGATTTAACTTGCAATAATTTAGTGTATATATTTTCCATGATAGTTTAGAATTGGATAAAAACCTTGAAAAATGATGAATTAATGTATTTGGAGATTTAAATCTTAATCTTGGTAGGTTCTGCATGTAGATTAACTTTTGGAAAATAGCAGCAGCGAAATCATGATCCATGTGTAGACAATTTTGATTTTATGTTGATTTATATGATGTTGTGGAAGAAAATAGAAGAAATAGGATTTTTATGAAATATACATGATTTGATCCAAGAAAATGACAACCCATAACGATTTATGATTTTAATACGTTAGAATTTATGTGTTTATATTGGTATAATGTTTGGTCTAAATATTTGGTAGTTTGGGACTTTATAATAGAGGATTTAAGGGTTAAAATTGATGAAACCCGTAGGCAGAAATATGTAGAAATTGTAAGCCAAGATCTGATGGATCGATCGATCGACTCAAGAATGTCGACCGATCGGCTCCCCCTGTATTTGTGATAAAATTTCCTTTTGAGGTTTAACCAATCCCATCTTTTAATAATTATTGGTGTGGACTATTTGAACATATTGGGACTTAAGTAAGGTCAGTAGGGGTGTATTTGGGGCCCGAAAAGTATTAGTTTTGTTTGGGATTAAATGATAAAATTACGAGTGTCCGACGAGTGAGTTACGGTTGGAAATTATGGGAACTTGAATTTAATTCAGATAAACAATAACTTAAGGTTAGATTCAGTAGTAGGGGGACTTTAAATTACTGAAATAACCTTAAAGACAAGTGGAAAACTTAGTACCCTTTTGGGATAAGGTTAAGTACTCAGATTTATACGACGAGAGTTGTCGCGTTAAACTATCACGTATAATAATCGGGATGAAACTATACTATGTATAAGACTTGTAATATAGGACATGAGTATACCTCTATTGAAATCATGATTAGTTAGGTTATGCAATTACCTAGTATATGGATTGTTATGTGTATGAAATACGTTCCATACTTGCGATCACAGGAGGTTATAGGAAGAGGACAATCTTGTCTTGTGTGCCTTCGGGGGGATTTAGATTTGGTACCTCAAGAACATAGGACTGTGAAGACTTATTTGTGAGTTCATAACTCAGTTGACTATAGGAGAATTGGTATGTGAGTTACCCATAGGTATGTGAACTATGTTCGCCCCCAATATGTGTGATTTGTATTAATACGATTCCTGAGTGATTCAGAACTCGTGATCCTTATGTGCATGATGTGTTGGGATTCGATAGCAGAGTATGCATTCACCGTAGCTTAGCCTAGGTGTGTCATATGTGTATATATGTACTGAGAGTGATATAAATATATACTTGAGATTGTTCTACTATGTTGATTGGTAGATGAGTTAGGATGAGACCTATAGAATAATGTAAACATGTGTTAATTCAAAGTGAGTATTAAGTTAATTGAAATTGATTAATAAATATTGGTAAACGAATTCTATGGTATTTGGGTGGCTCCATATAGTAATCTCGATAGACAAATATTTGGTACCGACCAGATAGGTAGGTAGTGTAGCTACTATGGGTAGTAAATATGCGTTAGGCGTGCACAATAATTGAGTGGTGAGAATCTCAAGTGAGAGCACATAACTAACATGTATATGATATTTACTATTTAATCCAGTGAAATACTTGTTGTTTTTAAAATATTTTCACCTCGGGCTCTGACACATTTTCTTCCAAATCTATTTTGTTTTGTAAAACCCATTTAGGTGCCCAGCCATAAGGATGACAAGCATAGGAGTTCCAATTTATTAGCGTGTTGTAGCTACTATGGAAGTTACAGGATCTTGGTATTATATGCATCCACTTGTATCTTTTCTTCCTTCGGGGTCATTGATATTAGTTAAGGCATATTGCCCATTCTTATTTAGAGATGGCAGTTTCAGACTTTCATTTATTTCAGATGTTGGATTTATTGGGATTATTTGGCACTGAGACTATATGTGGAGTGTTACTCCAAACTCTATTATTTATTTCTACTAATTATTCCCATGAGATAGTTTATGTGAATATTGAATGGTTGGTTTTTCATTACTTGGTTGTAAGTTAATTTAATTAATAAGAATTTAGCATCTCACTTTTTAAATATTAGGTGGCTAGTAACTAATTAAATGTTTTTCGAAAGTGATGCTAAGACTGAACCAACTTGATATTCTATATTAATTTAATAAAGGAGTGGCTACCCGGTATTTAATTAGACAGGGTGTCACATGTTGAATTAGAGCATCAGGTTCTAGAGTCATTAGGATCTGTACGGCTTGCTATGCTTTCCGCGTTTCGTTCTTTAATATAGAGCCCAATGTTTTAGGACTGTTCTATTCTTTAATTGTGTATTTTTTGTCTTTAGCCATTTTTTTATATTAACTGCAGAGTTATAAATATTCTCTCTCATTTCATACGCCTCCTTGATGTGCAGAGCGAGTTCCCAGGGGTGCCCAACCCAAGCCTAAGCCGGCACTAGTTCAGGGTACTATAAATATCTCTAAAGTTTCTACTATAGTAGTACAGGAAGTAAATGCAGCTTTAGCAGTAGTGTAGTAGGCTCCACCACAGGCACCGGTGGTGGCCTGAGTTCAGGCTCATGTATTCCCATCTTCTTGGGAATGTATCAGAGATGCCTTTTAGAAAACACATCCTCCAGAGTTTGCCGGGAGCTCCGACGTTATAGTGGCAAGCTAATGGAAGAAGGACATCCAGAGGCACTTGTGGATATATGGATGTACAGATGTACATAGGTAGATACTAGCTACATTTAATCTAGCCGGAGTAACACTGCAGTGGTGGGAGTCTATTACCACTACTGAGGAGAGAGATGTTTTAATATTTAGAATTTCTGGGTGCGGTTAGATGGTAAATATTTCCCTTCTACCGTTCAGACTGAGGAAAAAATTACTAAACCACACCCAGGAGGGGAAGACCGTAGCTGAGTACGAGGAAGAGTTAACCAGGACGATTAATTTAGTACCAGAGAGGTACCTACTGAGGAGAAGGAAATACAAATGTTCATGGATGGCCTTACCTAGAGGATTCGATAGCATCTTTTGGGTAACCTCTCATTACAGACCTACACTAATGTGCTTAATGCAACATTACTTCATTTACAGTACCACCTCTTCCATTTGGTAGAGAGCAAGCGAGTAGGAAAGTCCAGCCATCTGGGCATGAAAGGAGGTAGTGGTGCCCGTGGGGCACAACTAACTAAGGGCTAGTAGAGGTAGGGTTATCAGAATTCCCAGCAGGGGGATTCTAATCATTTAAGATTGGGAGGTTTTCAATGCGGTCAAGGAGGTTAAAGGCATGGCCAGTAGGGTCAGCATGGTCATCAGGGCTAATAGGGACATGAGGGCCATCAGCAATATCAGCACGACTAAGCGAGAGGTGGTAACGGCTAGTAGGGTAGAGGGAAGCATGGACAGAGAGGGGGAAACTTGTATGGAAAGTGTTTCATATGTGGAAAGACTTGCCACAAATGTCATGATAGTCCTAAGAGGGGCAGGGCCCCATAGCTGCAGCAGTAAGGTGCTCGACAGGAGCCTTAGAGACCGATATTTCTCTCCGCCCTCCCACCACCACTACCACAGATGCCAGCTTTATCGGCTATACCAGTGGTCCCAGCTCATCAAGGGAAGATACAATACGGGTTTGTTTATACTATTTATGAGGCCGCAGTCCCAGAAGCTCTAGCCGTGATTGAGGGCATGTTTTCTATCCAATGAACTTTGGGGCGTATTTTGTTTTATACGTGGGCTTCACACTCTTTTGTCTCCACTAGGTTTGCACGCACCATGGGGCTATTAGATACAATGAAGAGTACTATTACGTGTGTTAACTCTCCATTGGGGAATGAGACACTGATTTTCTTTATATATCGGGGCGTATGTAAAGAGATTGGGAGATTTATTTTACCTACATATATTCTTGTATTATATATGATCGAGTATGATTCAATTATCAATATGGATTGTCTCGTTGCGCATAAGTCTACGATTGATTGTTTTAGTAGGAGTATTATATTTGCTATACCAGGTCAGGAGATGTTCCTGGTGGTCATGCCTCGTCCTGAGGGAGGATCGTCCACTCACTTGTAATGAAGCCCTTACACTTTTGACTCAATTGAGTCTGTATTGTATAAGTGCTCATCTAGTTTGGAAATTGTGACAAAATTATGTCCTCCCTAGTATCCAAAGAACCTCAGAAGTTGGTTTGCTACTTCATCTCTCTATCTTGTTTTGATCAAGATCAAATTGCCAACACTCACACACAGTAGAATTTATTTTTTGCATATCATATTGCATAATAATGTGTGTACATATGTTGAGTGTGTTTAAAATCCCTAAGTTGGAATTTTAATAATTTTTTGGGATTTTTTAGACATTTTTTAAATAAGGTTTTATTAATTAAAACTTGATTTGAAAGTTTTGTGGTCAATTTGTAAATATTATTTGTTAGTTATTTTGGCCTAATGTTACCTTGGGTAGAATCCGAAAGCGGAGTAAACTTTGGGGTGTGTTTTTAATTAGTTTAAGACGCGCGTTTCATATCCTGTTATCATCCAACACCTGTCTTCATCTGATTGGCTGAAACTGTGTTTGTTTACTGAGTTAAAAACGCGTATGTTTGTAGCCCTTGGATCATTAGCTATCGATGATTTGCATGTCATCTTGGTGAATCCCAGTACAACTTTCTAAACCAATCAGGATTCATTTATGCACCGCCTTATTAGAACCCTTCGATCAAAGTCAATTTGAATTGACTTAATCCCGACCCTTGGTTTTAATCGAGCCTCTCGAACCTTCTCTTCACCCTATAAAAGGGACCCAACTCTCAGACCTCGAAGACTTTTTCCATTTTCATTTCCTCTGAGAAATAGAGAGAGTATAGAGAGAAGAGAGAGAAGATAGAAGAGATAAGAGAGAAGAGAGAAGAGAGAAGAGAGAGAGTTAGAAACCCTAACCCTGTTTTGTCAAAGCCTCTTCCATCCAAACTCAAACACTTCTTCAAAACTCCATATCCAAAACACTACCCTGAGTGTTCTTGAGTGATTGAGAGTTTGAGTTGAGTTTGTAATTGTTGCTGTAACCTCTTGTTCGTTAGATCTTGTTTTCAACTTAAACGTTTACTCAGATCTACTTTCTGATTTCATAGAAATTTCAGATCAGAGTTATTAATGTTACATTACACTTAGTTTCATTCTTTATTTCTCATCTTGAGAAATATATTGTTGATTATTTTCTATAAAACTTTTGCTTACTTTGAAATCAACAATAAATGCTTTCTGTTTCTAGTTCTTGCAAAACTAAACCTTTGACCTAGTTGGAATCACACTTGGAGGTTTTCAATCTCGAAAAACCTTTCTAAAATTCTGAGATTGATTAAGACCTTGTTTGTCTTCCTAGCAAGGTATCCGTGGATTCTGGGAATGATTTAAAAGTCAAATAAGGTTCAAAGTTTTATAAGAAGAAAGAAAAAGGAAAGATCACAGCATATAGTGTTACTGTAATTTGTTAGGACTGTTTGTACTTAATAAGTGTGCGTGTGTGCATGCATGTGTTAGAGATAACCTCCACAAACACTTTCACCCTACAACACGAAAAGTGTTGGTAATAAGATCTTGTGAAAAAAGAGTCGACGTAAAGTGCTGGAACAAATCAGAATTTAACAAACTGGGAGAACTACATCTACAATCAGAACTGTAGAAAAGTTTTAAGGACACCAGAGGGTACATTCCTAAACTTATATAGGTATGAGTTTTTGCATGTTAGTTATATAGTTTGTAACTCATATATTTGTTTTAGAGGAATTTTCATTTTACTCCTTAGAGGGAGTCGTGGATGTTTCCTCAATTGGTGAGGTTTTACCACGTAAAAAAACATCGTGAACATAATCTTTCTACATCTCCTCATCTCATTCTTGGTTGTGCCGAGTTTAAGTTTTTTTAAACTTCTTTATAAATCTGTTATTCAATTCTTGAATAGATCTCGTACATACTGATTTGTTAAACACATATTATGTTCAAATAGTTTGGTTTTTACGAAAAGAGTTTCTTAAAAAAATAGATCGGAGTTACTTAAATAGTTTATTTTTAATAAATGGCTTTAGTAACATTTTTCAATTGGTATTAGAGCTTGGTAAACTGCTTTCAAAAGAGATCCTATGTTTCTGAAATTGTTTTCTAAAAATCAAATATGGACGAGAAAAATGAAAGATTTGGTAACTTGACCAGACCTCCAATCTTTGATGGAACCAATTTTGCTTACTGGAAAGTAAGGATGATTGTTTTCATTCAAGGTACTCTGGGAGATGATGTCTGGGACATAGTTGAAAATGGTTACACTTTTCCTACTAAACCAGCCAGTGAAGGAAGTAATGAGAGGGTTAAGAAAGCTTTAAGCGAGTTCACTCAAGAAGATAAACAAGTTTCTCGAAATAATAACAAAGGAAAGAATGCTATATTTATGTCCATAAATGAACATGAGTTCAAAAGAATCTCATCCTGTACCACTTCTAAGGAAGCTTGGGACACCTTGGTTACTGCTCATGAAGGAGACACTAGAGTTAAGGCTGCTAAAACCCAAATGCTTATTCAACAGTATAACTCCTTAATTATGTTTGAGACTGAGTCATTTGATGACTTCTATGTGAACCTGACTGATATTGTGACCAAACTGCATGCTAATGGGGTGACTTATGACAGACCTGAAATTGTATCTAAAATTCTAAGATCATTACCACAGAAATTTGATAACAAAAGATATGCCATTGAGGAAATGTGTGATCAAAATCTCAGTCCTGAATTACTCAGTACTAAACTAAGAACTGTGGAAATGGAACTAGAATTTAAGAAACAATTGACTCAAACCCATAGGAAGCAGACTAGTTCCAATCTGAGCTTCTCTTCTAAGTTAACTAAGCCTGAACTTATATTCCCCACTTATGATTCTGATGAGGAATGTAATATAGAGAGTTTGGACAATCAGATTGCCTTAATTACTAAACAGTTTAAGTAAATTATTAAGTTTAGAAACAAAGTGGTAAATAAACAAGGCAATTCAAATTATCCAACTTCCTCTAATCACAGGCCTCATGAGAAAAACCATGACAAAAATCACAAGGACTCTCACATTAGACCTAATAGAGACCTTAAGAAGACTGAATGCTATAGATGTGGTAAACTGGGGCACATTGCACAAGACTGTAGAGTTAACTTTAACACTCAAAACAAACACACTAGAGCTAACATTTGCAAAATATGGGATGATTCAAGTGATTCTGAAAAAGAGGAATCTGAGTCATCTGATGTTTTTGACCCTTGCATGTCCTTCTTTGCCAAGATCATATATAATGATGATGTGATTATGCCTGTGTATGAGAATGCTTCTTGTAACTCTACTCCTTCTATTGAGAATCATGTTTATACTGGTTTAGATGCTTTGATTACTGAGAATGTTGCATGTTCTACTACGGGGTGTGTGAGTCAAAGGGATAGCGATAATGACGATGTCAATGGGTGTGTGAGTTTAATAAATGAATCTTTAGGGGTCAATCCATACGCCACACTTAGTGACTCGGACAATGAAGACCTCCCTGACATTCACACACTTTATGCTTAAACTCTCAAGAAAAGCACTAGACTAGAAAAGATTGTGAAAGATCTCACTAAGAAGTTAGAAGATCTAAGCCTAATGGTTAAACTAAATGCTGAAGAGTATACTACCCAATGTTTGACTCATAAAAGCAAAATTAAATTGTTTGATGAAAAACTCAGAAATTTCAAAGAAACAAATGAAACTATGGAGAAAAAATACAAACGGACATTGTTAGAATTGGAGCAAACTAAAGAAAACACAGCAACTGTTTTCAAAAAAATTACAAAATTTAAAAATAATTCAAAATGTTTTGATGAATTTGTTGCTGAATCAAAATACAATTCTGATGATCGAACTGGAATAGGGTTTTGCCCCAATTTGAAAACACAAAAAAAATCTTTTGAAACTATCAAGTTTGTGTCAAGAGGCAAAAGACCTATTGAAACATGCCCAGACTTTCATTCTGTAAAAATTGAGTTTGAATCAAAAAATCAAAATTTTAGCATTGGGGAATCAAGTTGATCTAAACATGAAAGTTCACCTAAGGCTAAATACGTCTGCCCTTCTATTAGGAAGAGTGAGTCTGCATCAAGACTGTCACACCTAGGAATAGAGTTCAGCCTCAAAAATCTTCAAAACCTTTGTTTGGAGACTTTCCTAAGGAGACCTCAATTCTGAGCAATCTTTATTGCTCCTGCTGCGACATATATGGTCACTCTTTTGATAGTTGCTATGCTAGGAGACTAGTTAAACCTGTCTATAATCATCATATCTATCAGAACTTTAACTATTCTAGTAGGAACTGAAACAATTATATACTTCCTAGACATCTAGATAGAAACTCTAATTATAGAAAGAGAAAGACCAAACCTAAAAGAACATTTCCTAGAAGGAATCCAAAGCACTTTCCTAAACCAAATGCTCAAGTCTTTCACAAAATTCAAAATCATGCGCAAAATATTTTTCAGCAAAAATCCAAAGCTCGCAAATTTTATCAATTGAGAGCTAATAAGCGCAAGATGAAAACTAAGGCAATTTGGGTGTGAAAAGATGATCTATTACCTCAGATGAAGTGTAATGTTGTTATTACTGCTTTAAAAGCTGAACACACATCATCTGGTTGGTATTTAGACTCTGGATGTTCAAAGCATATGACTGGTGATGAAACTAAACTTTTAAACAAAACCAGCTTTGTTGGTGGTAAAGTCATTTTTGGTGATGGAGTTTCATCTCAAATCATAGACAAAGGAACTCTCCAAGAAGCTGGGCTAACTATTCTTCAAGATGTCCTTCTAGTTAAAGGTCTTAAGGAAAATCTACTTAGCATATCACAATTTTGTGACTCAGATCATACTGTTACCTTTTCAAAGAACAATTGCAAAATTTTAAATGAAAAAGGTGAATGCATAATTACTGGATTCAGAACTCCTGACAATTGCTACACTGTCATGAACAATTCTGAAATCTGTAATGTTGCCAGAATGGATGACAATGAGATATGGAATAACATAATGGGTCATATAAATTACGATAACCTTAGTAGACTGACCTCTCAGGAAATAGTTAGAGGAGTTCCTAAAATCAAACTTATACCCAATCTTATCTGTGGTCCCTGTCAAGAAGGTAAAATTGTTAAGGAACCTCATAAGAAAGTCAAAGATATTCTTACCTCTAATCCATTAGAACTCATCCATATGGACCTAATGGGTCCCTCCCAAACTGTTAGTCTCTGTGGACATAGTTACATCCTTGTTATGGTTGATGACTTCACTAGATTTACCTGGGTATCCTTCTTAAAACAAAAGCCTGAAACATTCCAAACCTTCCTACAAATTCTTCTTAGGATTTAAAATGAGAAGGATACTCAAGTGAATAGAATTCGTAGTGATAGAGGTGGTGAATTCAAAGACACTGGTATTATAGAATACTGTGACTATAATGGTTATAAACACGAGTTCAGTGCTCCTAAGACCCCTCAACAGAATGGTATTGCGGAGAGAAAGGATCATACCCTTTAAGAGATGGCACGTGTTATGTTACATGCCAAGAATTTACCTAAATATTTTTGGGTAGAGTCCATTCGTACTTCTTGTCACATTATAAATAGGGTCTATCTTAGAAAGAATTCCAAACAAACCCCTTACGAACTTTGGTACAATAAAAAGCCTAATCTCAAATATCTTAGAACCTTTGGCAGTACTTGTTATGTATGCAAGGATAGGGAACACTTATCCAAATTTGAGAGCCGAGGAGATAAAGACATATTTCTAGGATATTCGCCTAACAATAGAGCTTATCGAGTGTATAATCTTCGAACTAAAAATTTGATGGAATCCATAAATGTAATTGTTAGTGACACTACTGTAAAAAGCAAGACTGGTGAATTTACAATTAAGGAAGAGTCTACAAATATTTTAGAAAATGACTCCTCTGAAATGAATAATTCATTATCTATTGAGACACCTGAAGTACCTAGCTGGGTTTCCAAAGATCATCCCATAAATAACGTAGTTGGTAACCCTAGTGAGCCAGTGCATACAATATCCCAACTCAGAAACTATGCACATTATGCATGTTTTGTTTCCCTTGTGGAACCAAAGAATGTAAATGAGGCATTGAATGAATCTCACTGGATTTCTGCTATGCAGGAAGAACTTTTACAATTTGTCATTCATGATGTTTGATATCTTGTTCCACGTCCTGATCACAAAAAGGTTGTTGGCACACGTTGGATTTTCAAAAATAAGACTGATGAAAATGGGATAATAATTAGAAATAAAGCTAGATTAGTTGCTCAAGGATACTCTCAAATAGAAGGAATAGATTTTAACGAGACCTTTGCTCCTGTTACTCGTTTAGAATCTGTTCGTCTGCTTTTTGCTATAGCTTGCCACATGCACTTTACACTGTACCAAATGGATGTCAAATCTGCGTTCCTTAATGGAATACTGACTGAAGAAACCTATATAGAACAACCTAAAGGGTTCATTGACCCTAAACATCCAAATCATGTATTTCGTCTGAAAAAGGCTTTGCATGGCCTTAAACAAGCTCCTAGAGCTTGGTATGAGCGTCTTTCCAATTTTCTTTTAGATAAAGGTTTCAAAAGAGGCGGAAATGACCAAACTCTTTTTGTCAAACATTTTGACAAACACATCACTATTGCTCAAGTTTATGTTGACGATATTATATTTGGATCAAATTCTCCCTCAGAAGTCAAATCCTTCTCTGAAACTATGCATAAGGAATTTCAAATGTCCCTTATGGGGGAGCTACAATTCTTCTTAGGCCTTCAAGTCAAACAAAATTCAGAAGGATTATTTTTATCGCAATCCAAGTAAGCTTTAGAGATAGTAAAGAAATTTGGCCTCGATAGTGCTAAAGATGCTAAAACGCCCATGAGTACTACGCTAAAACTTTTCAAAGATGAAAATGGAAAATCTGTAGATCCTACTCTGTATCGTAGTATGATAGGCACCTTACTATATCTTACTACCTCGCGCCCTGATATTATGTATGATGTGTGTGTATGTGCTCGATATCAAAGTAACCCTAAAGAGAGCCACTTGAATGCTGTTAAACGTGTCATTAAATATGTAAAAGGCACTCTAAATCTAGGACTTTGGTACACTAATGACACATCAAGCACTATAATTGGGTACACTGATGCTGACTGGGCTGGGTGTACTGATGATAGTAAAAGCACATAGGGAGCATGTTATTATATATGTAATAATTTGGTAGGATTGAGTAGTAAAAAAAAAACTGTACATCACTCTCAACAGCTGAATCTGAATACATAGCCGCTGGTAGTTGTTGTGCTCAATTAATGTGGATTAAACAAATGCTAAGTGATTATGGTATTCAAGAAAACCAATTGCATCTCTATTATGATAATCAAAGTGAGATTAATATTTCTAAAAACCCTGTTCAACACTCGCGAACAAAGCATATTAAAATAAGACATCATTTTATACGCGAATTGGTTGAATCTAAGGAATTAAAAATCAATTATCTTTCTACTGATCTATAACTCCCAGATATGTTTACCAAACCTCTAGATTATAAAAGATTCATTTTATTACGTAAATCTATTGGTATGGTTTATGCTGACTAATAACTTTGCTGTTTATCCAAGTTTTTCCCTTTGTCCATTTGAGACAAAATGGGGAGAAATTTGAGTCTATTCAATTCTTTCATATGCTAAACAACTTGATCTTAGTGATTTATTGCAGGTTCTTGTTGTACAGTTACTCTCAACAGTTGTAATAGGGTATTCAAATGTACTTAGTTGAGTTATGCACTTTTTGATTTCTAGGTATTGGGTAAATAGAATTTTGATAGGAATAAGTTTTTCTTATTTTCTTGTTTCCCTACAAGTCCTAGATGACTCAAAGGAGATTTTGTCGCACATTTCCAAAGGGGGAGATTGAAGCCCTTATACTTTTGACTCAATTGAGTCTATATTGTATAAGTACTCATCCAGTTTGGAAATTGTGACAAAATTAAGTCCTCCCTAGTATCCAAAGAACCTCAGAAGTTGGTTTGCTACTTCATCTCTCTATCTTGTTTTGATCAAGATAAAATTACCAACACTCACACACAGTAAAATTTATTTTTTGCATATCATACAGCATAATAATGTGTGTGCATATGTTGAGTGTGTTTAAAATCCCTAAGTTGGAATTTTAATAATTTTTTGGGATTTTTTCAATCAGGTTTTATTAATTAAAACTTGATTTAAAAGTTTTGTGGTCAATTTATAAATATTATTTGTTGGATATTTTGGCCTAATGTTACCTTGGGTAGAATCCGAAAGCGGAGTAAACTTTGGGGTGTGTTTTTAATTAGTTTAAGACGCGCGTTTCATATCCTGTTATCATCCAACACCTGTCTTCATCTGATTGGCTGAAACTGTGTTTGTTTACTGAGTTAAAAATGCGTATGTTTGTAGCCCTTGGATCATTAACTATCGACGATCTGCATGTCGTCTTGGTGAATCCCAGTATAACTTTCTAAACCAATCGGGATTCGTTTAAGCACCGCCTTATTAGAACCCTTCGATCAAAGTCAATTTGACTTGACTTAATCCCGGCCCTTGGTTTTGATCGAGCCTCTCGAACCTTCTCTCCACCCTATAAAAGGGACCCTACTCTCAGACTTCGAAGACTTTTGCCATTTTCATTTCCTCTGAGAAATAGAGAGAGTATAGAGAGAAGAGAGAGAAGAGAGAGAAGAGAGAGAAGAGAGAAAACAGAGAGAAGAGAGAGAGAGTTTGAAACCCTAACCCTGTTTCGTCAAAGCCTCTTCCATCCAAAATCAAACACTTCTTTAAAACTCCATATCCAAAACACTACCCTGAGTGTTCTTGAGTGATTGAGAGTTTGAGTTGAGTTTGTAATTGTTGCTGTAACCTCTTGTTCTCTAGATCTTGTTTTCAACTTAAACTTTACTTAGATCTACTTTCTGATTTCATAGAAATTTCAGATTTGAGTTATTCATGTTACATTACACTTAGTTTCATTCTTTATTTCTCATTTTGAGAAATATATTGTTGATTATTTTCTATAAAACATTTGCTTACTTTGAAATCAACAATAAATGCTTTCTATTTCTAGTTCTTGTAAAACTAAACCTTTGACCTAGTTGGAATCACACTTGGAGGTTTTCAATCTCGAAAAACCTTTCTAAAATTCTAAGATTGATTAAGACCTTATCTGTCTTCCTAGCAAGGTATCTGTGGATTCTGGGAATGATTTAAAGGTCAAATAAGGTTCAAAGTTTTATAAGAAGAAAGAAAAAGGAAAGATCACAGCATATAGTATTACTGTAATTTGTTAGGACTATTTGTACTTAATAAGTGTGCGTGTGTGCATGCATGTGTTAGAGAGAACCTCCACAAACACTTTCACCCTACAACACGAAAAGTGTTGGTAATAAGATTTTGTGAAAAAAGAGTCGACGTAAAGTGCTGGAACAAATCAGAATTTAGCAAACTGGGAGAACTACATCTACAATCAGAACTAACGAGAAGTTTTAAGGACACCATAGGGTACATTCCTAAACTTATATAGGTCTAAGTTGTTTGCGTGTTAGTTATATAGTTTGTAACTCATATATTTGTTTTAAAGGATTTTTCATTTTACTCCGTAGAGGGAGTCGTGGATGTTTCCTCAATTGGTGAGGTTTTACCACGTAAAAAAACATCGTGAACATAATCTTTCTACATCTCCTCATCTCATTCTTGGTTGTGCTGAGTTTACGTTTTTTTAAACTTCTTTATAAATCTGTTATTCAATTCTTGAATAGATCTTGTACATACTGATTTGTTAAACACATCTTGTGTTCAAATAGTTTTGTTTTTACGAAAAGAGTTTCTTAAAAAAACAGATCGGAGTTACTTAAATAGTTTATTTTTAATAAACGACTTTAGTAACATTTTTCATGTATTATATAGAGCAGGAGACCTTTAAGGAGGTGGTAATTCCACTTGATTAGATTCATGTTTTTCGGGAGTTTGTGGATGTATTCCAAGATATACCAGGATTTCCACCTAGTAGAGAGATAGACTTCGTTACAGATTTGGCATCGAGCACTCGGCTGATAGCCCGTGCACCTTATCGTATAGATTCAGTAGAGATAAGGGAGTTACGAGATTAGATTGAGCAACTGTTGGGACAGGGGTTCATTCATAGGAGTACCTCTCCTTGGGGTGCTCCCGTGCTATTTGTGAAGAAAAAGGATGGATCTTTACATTTGTGTGTTGATTACGGAGAAAAAAATAAAATCACGATACGGAATAAGTATCCATTGTCCCGAATTAATGTCTTATTCTATCAGTTTTGAGAAGCTACCTTCTTCTCAAAAATATACTTGAGATTGGGATACCACCAGTTGCGTATTAGGGAGAAGGATATGTCTAAGACTTCATTCTTGACAAGATATGGATCCTAAGAGTTCAGGGTTATGCCATTTGGGCTAACCAATGGACCAGCAGTATTCATGGACTTGATGAGTAAGGTGTTCAGAGAGTTCCTTTATCAATTTGTCATTTTCTTCATAGATGACACTCTGATATATTCTTAGACTGAAGATGGGCATGCTGAGCATTTGTGATAGGTGTTACAAACACTGTGCCAGCATGTGCTGTATGCTGAATATGAGAAGTGTGGGTTTTGACTGAAGGAGGTCCAGTTTTGGGGCACATAGTATCAGATAATGGTATATCCGTAGATTCGAAAAATGTGTCAGTGCTGAGGGAGTGGGGGCAACCAATGACACCAACATAGATACGTAGTTTCTTAGGATTAGTAGGATACTACAGGAAGTTTATTGTCGAATTCTCGAAAATAATGAGTCCGTTGACACACCTGACTCACAAAGGAGTACCATTCATCTAGGATGACGCCTATCAGTTAGCCTTTGATGAGCTGAAGGACAAGTTGACTTTAGCACGCATCCTAGCATTGCCCAGGACTGGAGTGGAGTATTTAGTCTACACTAATGCATCCTTAAAAGTACTCGGGGGTGTGCTTTAGCAGGAGGTTCATGCTATAACTTATGATTCCCGAATGGTTAAGCCTTGTGAGAGGAATTACCCCACCCATGACTTCGAGTTATTAGCAGTCGTGTTTGCACTTCAGATATGGAGACATTATCTCTTGGGCGATAAATTTTTCTTATTCATATATTTTAAGTCATTACAGTACCTATTCACCCAGAGGGAGTTGAATATGAGTCAGTGTAGGTGACTGGAATTTGTGAAGGGTTATCAGTTCGATATCCAATACCACCCGGGGAAGGCTAACTTGGTAGCAGATGCATTGAGCCGCAAGCCCGTAGATGAGGTGGCCGAGGTGTGTAAAGTTAAATGGAAGGATTTAGGACACAAAGATGTAGTGGACCGATCATTTATGTATGTTATGATAGTTACGCCTCAGATTGTTATAAGGGTGGTACCATTTAAGGTAATGGATCCATTCTGCCAAGATCGAATAGTACACCTTCTAGCATAGAGGGCCCAATCTTACACCGTTGGATCGGATGGAGGGGTTAACTTCAATGGGATATTGGTTGTTCCTGAGGGGGAGAACTTGCGATACGAGGTGATGCCAGAGTCACACGGTTAACATTTTGCGGTATATCCCGTTGGGGATAAGATGTACCAGGATATGAGGCGATAGTACAAGTGGAGTCGAATGAAGAAGGGAATTATCGAGTTCGTTTCGAAATGTACCACTTGTCAGCTAGTAAAAGTGGACCAAAATAGACCTTAAGGTCTCTTACAGCCGTTAGAAATCCCTAGTTGGAAATGGGAGAGCATTTTCATGGATTTCATCATGGGGTTTCCGACATCTCAGTGAGGTCACGATTCGATATGGGTGATTGTGAATCATTTGACCAAGGTAGATCACTTTCTTCCAGTTTAAACGGAGTACACTATAGGGAAGTACGCTCATATCTTCATTGCGGAGGTAGTGAGCTTCACGGGGTGCCCCTTGATATTATGTTCGATTGGGACAAGATTTTTTTATTCAAATTTTGGGAGATATTCCAGGAGGCCATGGGAACGGAGTTATGATTGAGTTCGGCTTATCACTCGAAGACTGATGGAAAGACTGAGCGGATAAATCAGATTCTAAAGGATATGTTGCGGATGTGTATCCGAGATTTTGGTGGAGGATGGGAGCAGTTGCTTCCACTAGTGGAGTTTTCCTATAATAACTCCTACCAATTTACTACTGGCATGGCTACATTCGAGGCATTATACGATAGACCTTATCATTCCCCAACGTGTTGGTTAGAGGTGGGGGACAATAATCTATTTGGTCCGGAGGTGATCCAGGATACTTTGGGCAAGATAGAGATGATTCGGAGCCGTATTCAGATTGGTCAGGATTGACAGAAGAGCTACGCAAATGCCAAGAGGTTCTTTTGGGAGTTCAATGTGGGAGACCAGGTGTTGTTGAGAGTATCTCCTATGAAGGGGATAATGCGTTTTGGTAAGAAAGGGAAGTTGGCACCGAGATATGTGGGGCCATTCCCTATCATCAAGCGGATTGATCAAGTTGCTTATAGACTTGGGTTACCGGAGCACTTGCATAGGATTCATGACGCGTTCCATTATTCTCAATTGAGGAGATATCTTCGGGATGAGTTGGACCATACTCACATTGCTTTGGAGGAGATTGATCTGCAGATCGATAGTTCCTACGAGGGGTCGGTTGCTATCCTAGACCATAGCGAAAGGAACTTGAGATCGAAGGTAGTACCGCTAGTACGTGTTTAGTGGCGGCATCATAATGCCGAGGAGTATAATTGGGAGCACGAGGATGAGATGTGCAACAAATATCCAGAGTTATTTTTACCAAGTATATCTTTATTTCTGAATTTCGGGATGAAATTCCATTACTAGGGGGCAAGTATGTAATACCTCATATTTTTACTGATTTTAATTATAGGATTAATTGAATTAAAAATGAGAAATTAATTGGTAATTAATTTGAAATTAAATAAAACCGAGACGAGAGTTAGTATTTGATTATTATAATTGAGTTAAATATTACTGAGCGAGTATAGTAATATATGATTATCAATTTATTAAAATTTTCACTAGTGGATAATACGACAGTTTTGAAAATTAAGGTTGGACACGTGTGCCAGTCATGTCAGTACCAATTTAATGGATTATAAAATATTTTATTTTTATGTCATCCTTATGGTCATTTTGAGTGCGCCAATGTGTCCGGAAGGGTCAAGAAAGTTGGAAAAGTCTACCCGGGGGTTTAGTTTGGGATCCGGAGCAGTTTTAGGCTAGACGAGCAACCCATGAGGGTATTTTGGGCATTTTAAATTTTAGGGTAATTAAATCCACAAAATTTAGAAAGCTTTATTAGCTGCTTGTTTAGATCCCTTAGGGTTTTCACCACCAAAACTCATAGATGGCCATTAGAGATGAAGTGGGGGAAGTTCCCAAAGGAGAACCACCATTCTTAGGCCTTTTGCACCATCTTCACCACAATCATATAGATCGAGAAGAGATGATCGCTCCTATATCATCTTCTCCAAGGATCATAACTTCCATTTACAGGAAAGTGATTTAACTTGCGATAATTCAGTGTATATATTATCCATGATAGTTTAGAATTGGAGAAAAACCTTGAAAAATGATGATTTGATGAATTTGGAGATTTATATCTTAATTTTGGTAGGTTTTGCAAGTAGATTAACTTCTAGAAAAATTGCAGGCACGAAATCATGATCCGTGTGTAGAGAATTTCGATTTTATGTTGAGTTATATGATGTTCTTGAAGAAAATAGAAGAAATGGGACTTTTTATGAAATATAACTGATTTGATCCAAGAAAATGACAACCCATAATGACTTGATGATTATAATACATTAGAATTTGTGTGTTTATGTTGGTATAATGTTTGTTCTAAATATTTGGGACATTATAATAAAGGATTTCATGGTTAAAATTGAAGAAACCCATAGGAAAAAATATGAAGAAATTGTAGGCCAATATCTGATGGATCTATCAATCGATCGACTCAAGAATGTCGATCAATCGACTGGTTCGATCGATCAACCCTTTCCTTCGATCGATCGACTCCCCCTGCATTTGTGATAAAATTTCCTTTTAAGGTTCAACCAATCCCGGCTTTTAAGAATTATTGGTGTGCACTATTTGAACATATTGGGACTTAGGGAAGGTCAGTAGGGGTGTATTTGAGGCCCGAAAAGTATTAGTTTTGTTTGGTATTAAATGATAAACTTGTGAGTGTTCGACGAGTGAGTTACGATTGGAAATTATGGGAACTTGAATTTAATTCGGATAAACAATAACTTAATGTTAGATACAGTAGTAGGGGGGACTTTAAATTATTGAAATAACCTTAGAGACAAGTGGGAGACTTGGTAACCTTTGGTGATAGGTTTAAGTACTCGAATTTATACGATCAGAGTTTTCACGCTGAACTATTATGTAGAATAATCAGGACGAAACTATACTACATATAAGACTTATAATATAGGAAACGATTATACCTATATTGAAATGATGATTACTTAGGTTGTGTGATTACCTAGTATATGGATTATTATGTGTATGACATACCTACCATACTTGCTATCACGAGAGGTTGTAGTAAGAGGACAATCTTGTCTTGTGTGCTTTCTGGGGGGTTTAGATTTTTTACCTCAAGAACATAGTATTGTGAAGACTTATTTGTGATTTGATAAGTCAGTTGACTATGGGAGCGTAGGTATGTGCATGACCCATATGTATATAAACTATGTTCTCCTACAATATGTGTGATTTGTATTAATACGGTACCTGGGTGATTCAGAACTCATGATCCTTATGTACGTGATGTACCGGGATTCGATAGCAGAGTATGCATGAAACGCAGCTTAGCCTAGGGGTGTCATGTGTGTATATATGTACTGAGAGTGATATAAATATATACTTAAGATTGTTCTACTCTGTTGCTTGGTAGATGAGTTATGATGAGACCTATAGAATAATGTAAAGTTGTGGTAATTCAAAGTGAATATTAAGTTAATTGAAACTGATTAATAAATAATGGTAAAGGAATTTCAGCATATTTGGGTAATGTGGGTGGCTCCATATAATAATCCCGATAGACAAATATTTGGTACCAACAAGATAGGTGGGTAGCGTATCTAGTATGGGTAGTAAATATGCGTTAGGTGTGCGCAATAATTGAGGAGTGAGAATCTCAAGTGAGAGCATATGACTAATATGTATATTATATTTACTATTTAATCCAATGAAATACTTGTTGTTTTTAAAATATTTTCACCTCTGACTCTGACCCGTTTTCTTCCAAATATATTTTGTTTTGTAAAAACCTTTTAGGTCCCCAGCTAGAGGGACGCCAAGCCTAGGAGTTACGTTTTATTGATGTCCTATAGCTGTTGTGGAAGTTACAAGATCTCGATATTAGATGCCTCCACATCTATCTTTGCTTCCTTCATGGTCATTGATATTAGTAAGGGCTTGTTGCCCATTCTTATTCGGAGATGGCATTTTCAGACTTTTTATTTATTTCAGATGTTGGATTTATTAGTTTTATTTGGCATTGAGACTATATTTGGAGCATTACTCCAGACTCTATTATTTCTTTCTAATAATTATTCCCATGACATAGTTTATGCGAATGTTGAATGGTTGGTTATTCATTACTTGGTTGTAAGTTAATTTAATTAATAAAAATTTGGCATCTCACTTTTTAAATAGTAGGTGGCTAGTAACTAATTAAATGTTTTTCGATAGTGATGCTAAGACTCAACCAACTTGATATTCTGTATTAATTTAATAACCAAGTAGCTACCAGGTATTTAATTTGACGGGGTGTCACATATCTCTTCTTCTCTTTGTCTCTCTTGCTCTCTTTATTATTCTATTTTGTTTTCTTTATGTCTATCTCTTTCCCTCATCTTCTTCTCTCTTGTTCTCTTTCTCCTTGTCTTGTTCTCTCCCTTTATCAGTTGGTCTAGTACCACTTCCCTTGGGAGAATTTCTCCAAAAATATTTAAAACAGGGATCCTATCGAATAAGACTTCATGATCATCGTCGTTGTCAGGAAGCCTCAACCTCCTACTCTTAACTAACGAATCCATATCCTCTCCTTTCTCTTCCTCTTCTATTTCTCCTCCAACATCTACTCCTCCTATTCTTTTTTCCTCGCTCTCTTATCTTATTCTTCAGAGCTTTCCTCCTCTGAAGGACCTACCTCTGGAGCTCTCAAAATTGGGACTTGATTGACTAGTAGAGCAATAAAACTAGTGCATGTGTTCTTGTATTCCAAGACAATGGTCACCTACCTAGGATGCTCACCTTTATCTAATATCTCTTTGATGCTCTAGGATTTCGTGATCTCTTTAGTATTGATCTCGGTAATGTCAGGTTCTTGGTTTTTGGCACAATTTATGACAATAAAGAAGAAGAAAATCATCCACAAGAATGAGAGGAATCTACAAGAAGTTAGCAGAAAATGAAAAAAGAGGAAGCGACTTATTTTGGCCACCCCATAGTTAAAATGATAAGATCGATTGGTCTCTCCCCTTCCAACAATAGGGGTGATGCCAGTCCCTTGCAATAAATCCACTTTCCCAATAGTCTTTTTAGGAATCCATGATATTTATAACTAAAACTCGTTTAGCTCTTTTAGTTTTAAGATATAACAAACCCTCTTTTATTTTTTAGAATATGTAATAGTAACATATCTCGGCAATCCCTAACCTTGTTCCGTAAAGAATATTTATCCTATGAACACTGTTCACCATCTTCCATACATTGGGGGAAAACTAAGTAGAAACAGTGGAGAAATACCTAAAAAATCTAAGGAATAACTCATTTGGGGTAAAAGTCAGACCTCTTTGAGTTATCAATAGGGTATAAATTTGGTGCCCCTAATCCACTCTGTAAACATTGCGGGGAAGGGGAGCACAGTCGATAACTACCCACTCAGGAATATTATATTTACGCCTAAATTCTTCTATAGATTTACCATATAGCATCGTCATAGCTGAGCAAATAAGAAGAAACGCTAACTATAGTAACTAGTTAATACAAGTATAAGAACAAATATGAGGTAGAAACTATAAGTTATAGATGGTAGCGAAGCTTTGAGAAAGAAGAGAAAGGGAGAAACTTTGCCTTTTGAATCAATAGGAGAGATTAGGAATATACTACGCGCAAGAATGACCAAATGCAATGAGAGAATGCTTGAGTAAGCCTCAACTGATCACTAGAACACTCAAATGATGAGTTTCTATTTTCTAGGAAGATTCTTACACTTCATTTCTATCCTTAAGGAAAGCATTCCCTTGTTGAAAATCATGTCATTAGAATGATGCCATCACGGACTCTCACTACATAACAATGACCCATACCTCCAACCCGTTTGAAATATATTAGCCCATGCTTATTAGCCCAAAGATTTCATACGCAATTGTGGGAGCCTAATTTTTACAAGCCCACGAGAGTATCCCACCAAGATAACTTAAGTTATTTGGTCCACCCCAAATCATGTCTTAATCCCTGAACGAGCAGTTTAGTTAGATAAGGACACTCATGGATATGGGCAAATTAGGTGTCGATAACCTATGTTGGGATATTCAAGCACCTCATGGCCAACCTGAATATGATGATGGGAGTCCCTTAAACAACTCAAACATTATAAAAAACATATGTATAAATTGTACTCCTTAACCTGGGGTAAAGGGGATAAACAAATTGTAATCATTGAGAGACACTTAATAAAAAAACAAGTAACCTCTCCGTGGATGTTGTCAAGTTGCTGAACCATGTACATCATTGTTGTGTATGGTTCCATTTACTTTTTATCTTTTGCGATTGTTTTCATGAATCTTTCTATTATGAATTTTTCTACACTCACAAGAACCATATGAGGTTTTTTCTGATATGGTTTTCCCAGCACCAACCTAGAAGGGAAATAGCATAAGGCCGACACCAGAAGGCCGAACCAGAATGTCATCCTTTAACAAGCTAATCAGAGGGTTAGCATTCGATCGTCTCAACCCAGTAGGAGATTTAGGCAATCATTTCTCTTATCTTACACTAATTATGCCTCTAGAGTAAATGGTGGACGTGGTGAGGGTTAACCACAAAAGGTCAAGTACGAGAACAAAGGGAAGTAAACTATTATCGGGGAATTTTTAGATGAGACCAAGTGTCTACCCCGGATAATAATGAAGGAAAAGGAGACAATGCATTCACAATAGACAAGCCTTATAACAATTCAATCTAGATCCTAGAGGACAAGATCAACGATCTATTGAAAAGACAAAACCCAATTAACATGGGCTATGTGGAAGGATCCCTCTTTGTAGCTAAGATAGTGAACTTCCCTAATCTAGGTAAGTTCAAACCTCCTATTGTAACTCCAAAATGTCACGGAAGTACAAATCTAATCCACCATATCGAGATGTACCAATCATCAATCAATATTTATTTCGTCTCAGACGAGATGAGATGTCGAGCCTTTTATAGCACCCTCATTGGTGTAGCCCATATGTGGCATAGTCTCTACCCAAGAAATCCGTAGAGAACTTCAAATAGTTAGACAAAAGATGCATTCATAACTTTTGTTTACGCACAAAGCCCCCAGAGAGAGTCACTCATCTCTTCCATATAAAACAAGGGGAAAATGAGATGCTAAGAGACTACATTACTCGGTTCAACAAGTAAGACTTGAAGTGGAGGATAATGAGGAAAACATTATTATGATAGATATTATGAGTTTGATGAAAAAAGGAAAGCTCATATGGAAGTTAGCCGAGGATCCTCCCTAGTTTATAGTAGAACGTCTGGCTACAGTCGGGAGAGTCATGAATGCTGAGGAGGCCATGGCGGATAAAGCATAAGATGAGAAAGAAGCGGGAAGGATCAAGTCTTAAAAAGAAAAAGGGAAAGGCGAAAAGAAATGGTCGGTTGATGACAAATTTTCCAGTTATACCCCGTTGACAATGAGTCCCAACCTAATCTTAAATGAAATAAAGAATGATAGAGAACATAGGTGGCTTGAAAATCTCAAGTACCCACCTCACAAGAGGGAATAGAGAAAATGTTGTGATTTCCACTAATACCACAGCTATACAGCAGATAAATGTTTTACTCTCAAAGATAAAATTGATAAAATGCTAAAGCAAGGAAAGCTCCAAAATTACGTTAACCAGAGTGGGGCCAACGATGATGCCAAGAAAAAGCATAGTGGGTCAAAAGATGAATGACCGAGATGACGGGCCTAGGAAAACAAGAAAGATTACAAAGAGTCAGACAGTAACAAAGACGACTCAGATCAAAGAGGCCAAGGGTAGGATTCACAGGATATCCTTTCATGTGAAGATATGTTGTAATTTGGCCAGAGGAGGAACTAAGTCAACTGACCGTAAAGCACATGGCGTGGAAGCAAAGTCGGCACCCAAGAGGTTGGATGTGAACTCAGTTATAACAAAGCCAAAGCTAGTGAAGCTAAAGAAGGAGGACATAGATACCTTAGTGGTAGATTTTTTGCAAATGGACTTCAAGGGAATCTTGGCCCCTTATGACCACCCTTTGGTCATGAGCACCAGGGTCCAAGGATACAACATGTCTAAAATACTAGTGGATGGTGGTAGCTTTGCTGATGTTATGTTTTGGGACACTTACAGTGATTAAAAATCAGCAAGAAGATGTTGGTCCCGTATCATTAGTTATTAATAGGTTTCAGAGGAGATAAAATCCATCGTCTTGGGGTATTCAATATGGACGTCTGTCTGGGTAGTTCGTGGAGGTAACTCACTAAAAAAGTAAGCTTCTTCTTCATGGATGTGAACGTACAACATCATTCTAGTAAGGGTGTCTCTTAAAGAACTTGAGGTAGTCTCATCCACCAAATTATAAAATTTTTGACTCCTTATGAAGTAAGGAAGTTCAAGGGGACCAAGTGGAGGCCCGAGAATGTTACTTCAGCTCAACCGAGTAGAGAGAAACCCATAAGAAGTTCACCAATTTCTATAACATATAAACTCTCTACCCAAGAGATGGTTTGCTGATGTATCTAAGGTTTATGTCAATAGAAAATTTATACACAATTTTTTGGTTGAGTTTTATTTATGGGATTAAATGTAATTATTACACAATTTTTTGGTTGAATTTGTAAGAATCACATTTTAAGATGTTGTTTGTCCACACATGTTCACTATCCAGTATTATGAGACTCTTTTGAGAATGATTATTTTTTTGAGTCATTGTAATTAAAAATAAGTCTTGCACGAGGTCCAAGATCGACTACTAGTATTTTTGTTGGAGCATTTTTTTATTTTTTAAATGGGGAGAAGCTTATGACATTGCAGCAATTAAGTTCCAGGGTGTAAATGTAGTTACTAACTTTGACATTACATAATATGATTCTGACACCCCGCCTAATAAAATCCGGGGTGATTAGTTCTAAATTAAATTAGAACATGTTTCTTAGTTAGTTCATTCTTAGCGTCACTGTCGACCTTTTTAATTACTAACCACATAAGTGAAAAATCAGACTGGTGCTAAATTTTATTTTTCATTAAGTCAATGAAATACTCATATGGAAACTTAATAATTTAAACCATCACAATTAACTAAATTCAACCATTCACATCTAAATAATAATCTAACCGAATAAACCATCGGCTAAATTCCAACAAAAGTAAAGACAGATAATAACAATCGCAAACTATCTTAAATGAATACTAAATAAAATTGTGAGTCACATGGTCGAGTATCTGATGATAAACCCCTAGTCTAATAATAGAAGGAATAGAGATGCCTATCCATATTCTGCAACATCCATATTTGTTGCAGTAACAAATCCCTGGAATGAGTCAAGTTAGGTGTCCCTGTGGCTGGACACCTAAAAGGTTTTTAAAAATATTTAAAGCAAGGGTTAGAACCCAAAACATTTTGAAAACATTTAGCAAATGATTACCTTGCAGTGATAAATATTCATGAATGCTCTTCATATTTTAGTTAGTTTCGCACCCCCTTGAGGACATCCTCACCCCTCCTCTAATGTGCACAACTAATGCCTTAATTAAGTCCCCTAGTCATTTATCCCTAACTAGATAACTGATATAACCCCTTGCAACCATCCTACTCTGACTGAGTATGAAATAATTATGATTTCTAAGTTATTATCAACATTAACTTAATTAATCATTACCCTTTTTAAATTCATATAACTTTAACACCCGTTATACACATAATACAATTTGCGTCTTTTATTAAATTAACCACATATAATTATTTATCTCATTACATACGTATAACCATATTACAACATTCACACATATGTTGAAACAATAATTAATTATAACCATCCTCCCGAGTAATAACTCACCGAATGTATATTCTCCAAAGTGCCATCCCATTAAGTGCATTCACGCGACCTAGTTACCCCAAGTGAGGATCACTCACTAACTTGGTTAATGACATAAATATTAGAGGCGGTCATATTCCTTCCCTCAACGTGAAATGCCCCTCACCCATATAATGGACGCTATGACCGGGGGATATACTCGCCCTACTACTCAAGCTAGGGGATTCACCCTCTATGCGCAACCTTTCCTGATAGCACTAGAGAATATATTATTATAATATCTAGCCACTGATATTAATGAACACACCACACATATATATATATATATATATATATATATATATATATATATATATATATCCCGACTTTACCATGTACTAAACCTGTAACACTAGCCTATACGTCATAACTTGAGTTTATGGTCCAACTAAGATTATTAATTAATTTGCACATTAATTAATGTAATTACTTTGGTATCGCTCAACCACTATACCCGGACTCGCCCACTTGATCCAAAATTTAATATTTTGAAATATATTTCTCCAAAATTAACCACAATGTGTCACCCATAAATTCCCTCCAAATCCCAATTACTTTCCCTCATAATTGTTAAGAATTTATGTCCTATGTTTATTTCTCACTAAATAAAGTGTGGGAAAAGAATTTTAAGTAAATTTCCCTTTTATAACAAAACTGGCCGACCTGTCAAAAATCCTTGACCATCGATCGATAGATCCCAACCATCGATCGATCGATCGAACAGGTCTTCGTCTTCTCCAAAGGATTGTTTTTTCAATGGACGAAAACCTTAAATGTCCAATTTCTTCTAAAGTCTAACCCAGGTCCTATCATCAATATAATACACCAAGAACATCATCAGGAACCCCCATAAAGTCCCCAAACCCAGTTTAATTTCCATTCTCTCCTATTTTTTGAATTGGGGAAAAACCCGACTTGTTCGTTAATTACGTCTCAACACAAAATTATCATCTCCAATTCGTTCAGAATTCGTCTGGGTTTTCACACCAGACCAGTACATATCAATCTCAGATTATATAATGAATCTCTACAACAATTTCTAATCAGAATATTTATTTACGAAAACCCCATATTTGTACCCTCTTAACCTCAAAACGAATTTTGGTTCCCACTTCACACAAATATGAATCGTAATACGAATAAATGCTATAGCAAGTTAACCACTTGCCTTATGCTTTCGTAAGGTCTGATCCGGTGTTGTGATTCTCAAGGTTGATGATGAAATACCCTTTGGTTATTGCCTTTGTCTCCCAAAATGGATCCCAGTGCCTTGAGTTGCTCCCTAGGGTACTCTCTCCAACTATAGGTTTTCCAAAGTGTAATATGTCCTTACCCGTTTTCCTTTAATTACATAATTAGGTTTAATACCGTTTTTAGCCTAATGGGCCAAGCCCAAGTGACCCAAATACCACTGTGTGAGCCCGATTATGCCTAAAAATGTCCCGAGACCCATTAACTACCCTCGGATTCTTTATTTCGACTATCTTGGCCCTTCTGGACTCAACCATGCACTCAGAATTGGCATCCGAATAAGTTTATAAAATTTCTTATCTCCCACATAACTTAGTCTGGTACCGACTCCCGATTGAGATAAGTAAAACCCACGTCATTAATACTCTTAAGACGTAATTAAATATTACTATTTACCTAGTAAATTAATTTCCCATAAATATTAATGAATTATTCTCCCGATTAATATTTATATAACAATTCCATAATTAATTCCATTAAATTACGACACACTAGTAATTTAAATTTTTCCCGAATTAATTAATTATTTAATGCATAAAATCACGGGGTGTTACATACTCCCCCCTTACAAAGGAATTTTGCCCCCGAAATTAGGTCGTACCTACGGTGAATAGCTCTGGATATTATTCTCGCATATCCTCCACCCGCTCCCAGGTAGACTCATCAACGTTGTGATGACCCCACTGTACTCTAACTAGTGGAACAACCTTGGATCGTAGCTTGCGCTCACTATGGTCCAGAATGGACACCGATCTCTCCTTATACGAGATGTCTGGATGTAAATCAATTTCCTCGAGTGGAATTTGCCAGAAGGCCCTCTCACTCCTTCGATATTTCTTCAGCGATGCCACATGGAACACGTCTTGTATCCATCGAAGATGCTCTGGAAATCCCAGTCTATATGCTACCGGTCCCACCCAATAAGGAAGGGTCCCATGTACCTCGGTGTTAATTTACCCTTATGGCTAAACCTCATCACCCCTTGCATAGGGGACACCCGAACTAATACTTGATCGCCAACCTCTAACTCCGCATGTCTCCGCGAAGCATCAGCATAACCTTTCTGCCTATCCTGAGCTATCCGAATCCGCCCTCGAATCTGCTCTATCTTGGCAGACGTCTCTTGGATAATCTTCGGCCCCAATAACTTATTGTCCCCCACCTCTAACCAATAGGCGGGTGAATGACAAGGTCTCCCATACAGTGCCTTAAACGGTGCCATGCCAATCGTGAATTGGTAAGAGTTATTATACGCGAACTCTACCAAAGGAAGATATCTCTCCCATCCTCCCCTAAAGTCTAAAATGCACATACTGAGCATGTCTTCTAGCATCTGATTGACCCTCTTAGTCTGCCTGTCGGTCTGTGGGTGATAGGTTGTACTCAAATGTAACTCTGTGACCATGGCCTCCTGAAATCTTTACCAAAAATATGCCACAAAAACTTTGTCTCTGTCCAACACACTATTTACCGTCACTCCGTGAAGCTTAACAATCTCTGCTATGAATAGCTGCGCATAACGCATCATCTCAAAGTCTGTATGAACTGACAGGAAGTGGGACACCTTGGTCAACCGATCTACAATGACCCATATGGAGTTGTGACCCCTCTGCGATGTAGGTAATCCTGTAATGAATTCCATGGAGATGTTCTCCCACTTCCACATGGGAATCTCTAACGGCTGTAGCATCCCTGGAGGTCTCTGATGATTAACTTTCATGAGCTGACACATGGTACATTTAGAGACAAACTCTGCTATGTTCCATTTCATTCCTGCCCACTAATATATCCTGGTACATTTTATCCCCATCGGGATGTACGGCAAAATCTTGAACCATGGGACTCTGTCATAATAGCTTGCCTCAACTCCTCATCCTCTGGCATAATTAACCTCCCATTTAGTCGTAGGCCTCCTTCCGAGATGATCGAGTAACCCTCAGCTCCCTCAGCTAATAACTGGCATACCCTATCCCGAGAGATCTAGTCCTCCGCCTAAGCCCTCATAACTCGCATAATGATGTCAATTGTGATGGATAATGTTGAAATTCAGGACCTGGCTACATCATACTCATATCGAAGCTATCTCTACTTCGCTTTGCATACCTTTGATAATTCCCTAGTTAGTCTCCAGCTCAATGCGTCTGCCATCTCATTAGACTTACCAGGATGATACTAAATATCAAACTGGTAGTCTTTCACGAATTCTAACCACCGCTCTGTCTCATATTCAGATCTTTCTCTGTGAAGAGATACTTAAGTGACTTGTAATTTGTGAATAAGGGTAACATCTCTCCCACCAGATAATGTCTCCATATCCTCAAAGAAAAAATGACCGTTGCTAGCTCTAGGTCCTGAGTAGGGCAATTCCTCTCGTTAGGCTTTAGCTTTCTATCACATAAGCTATGGCCCTATCCTCCTGCTGGAGCGCACCCCCAAGTCCCTGTAAGGATGTGTCGGTGTAAACCTGATACTCTAGTCCTCCCCACGACAAAGAAAGTATGGGTGCAAATGTTAAATTATCCTTTAGCTCGTCGAAAGATAATTAACAATGATCGCTCCAAATAAAAGGCACCCCCTTTCGAGTCAAATTTTTCAAAGGACCTGTAATTTTTTAGAATCCCTTAATGAACCACCTGTAATAACCTGCCAATCCCAGAAATCTACGCACCTCGATTGGGGTCATGGGATGCCCCCAATCCCTCACCACAAACACCTTACTTGAATCCACAGTAATACCCCAGTCTGACACCACATTACCAAGAAACTGTACCTCCCATAGCCAAAATCCATATTCCTAAACTTGGCATAAAGCTGGTGATCCTGTAGCGTCTATAGAACCATATGTAGATGCTTTGCATGCTCCCGCTCAATGAAGGAGTAGATCAGAATGTCATCAATGAACACGATGACATACTGGTCAAGATACTCCCTGAAAACCCTATTTATGAGATCCATGAACACTTCTAGCGCATTGGTGAGCCCGAATGGCATCACCCTGAACTCGTAAGATCCATACCGCGACAGGAAAGCGGTCTTAGGAACATCCTCCTCTTGAACACGCAACTGATGATACCCTGACCTCAAATTGAACTTGGAGAAGTAAGACGCCCCTATTAATTGGTAAAATAAATCAACAATCCTAGGCAACAGATACTTATTCCGTATCATCACCTTATTCAGTTCCCTATAGTCCATGCACAATCGAAGTGAACCATCTTGTTTCTTTATAAACAACATCGGTGCACCCCACGGTGATGTACTCCCTCGAATGAAACCCTAACCCAAGAGCTACTAAATCTGCTCTCTCAGCTCACGAATCTCTGAAGGGGTCATACGGTAAGGAGCTCGAGCAATTATATCGTACCCGGTGCTAAATCAATTACAAACTTGATTTCCCTACTGGGTGGAAACCTAGTATTTCTTGGAATACATCCTCAAAGTCCCTCATTACTGGAATCGAATCCAACGAAACTACCACCTCCTGTGAGGTCTCCTCCTCGATATAATACAAGTCTATGCGCGATCCTCCCTCGGGTAGAGGGATCGCTACTAGGAACACCTCCTATACTAGAATGGAGAACACGATTATCCTCTCGTAACAATCTACTGTCGCCCAATATCCTGCCAACCAATCCGTACTAAGATGACATCGTACCCCTCCATATCTAACACTAAGAGGTTTGCTGCTAAACTCAGTCTCCCAATCAAAATGTCCACCCCTCGACAAATCGAGTGACTCAATGACCCGCTGCCTACTGGCGACTCTACACACATACGGAGACTACCCGCGGTCTCTAGTAACCCAACCAATTTAGAAAATCTAGCTTTAATGAATGAATGACATGCTCCCGTATCAAAAAGTATCCTACCCTCATGACCATGGATAAGAAACATAACCTCAACCGCTGGCGACACTTGATGTGCTGGAGGATTGGGAACATCCTGGACATTATACAAACGCCCATAGTGCATTTGCCCCTTCTGCTGTGGGGTTGGTGGAGTCGGTGTTGCTGGAAGCATCTGTCCCTTGTGCCCCTGTTGGCCACCCTGATGCTGGCCTCTGCCCCTCTGCGAACACTCCCTCTTAAAGTTCCATGTCTGGCCATAAGTAAAAAAGCATCTATAATCGTCTCCTTGTCATTGGCCCTATTGTCCCTGACGTGGCTGGCCCTGTTGGACTCCCCCATTTTACCCTTGGCCCTAACGGCCCTAAGGAACCTGCTGCTACTGATTTGGACCCAATTAACCCTGCCTAAATCCCTGTCCTCCAGGTCAGAACCCACCAGTCTTAAATTTCTTAGCATGATTCCCTTGCTGACTACTAGTCTGCTACTGTGTATCACTTGTGTCACCACCAACAACTGCCTTGACCTACTGGCTCGTCTCCCCTACCCTCTTGCTTCCCTTCACATGGAAGAAATGGTCCTGAAAATGTACAAGAGTGGCATTGACGACATCTTTATACGTCACCAACGTCGGATTACCAATCAAATTCTGCCTGAACCTCCATGCTAGGCTATCCATAAACCTTGACTTCTTTCACTCCTCGTCGCTCACCTCATTTGGGATAAAGTTTGACAAATGGGTGAACTCCTCATCATAATCCACCACTGAGCGGTCACCCTGAACAAACTCACTGATCTTCTTCCTCATTTATTCCTCTACCGTCGGTGGGATGCATTTGCGGTCAAACTGCACCCAGAACTCAGATATCATCATCTAATCTCTCTCCTCAGTGGTGGTAATTGACTCCCACCACTATAAGGTTGCCCCCGACATATGAAAGGTAGCAAGCATCTGTTTCTTCACATCGGTACACTCTAGTATGCGCAGGTGTCACTGAATATTTTTCTTCCAATCACAGGCCTCTACTACATCGTTTCTACCCCAGAACTCTGATGGGTGACTCTTATGAAAGGTCTCTCTAACTAGATACCAAGAAGGTGGTCCCACTGGAGGAGGTGCCTGGGGATGTGGAAAAGGGTCTGCCATAGCCCTCATCACTGTCTCGACTGCCTGAGCCACTATCACTGCAACCTGAGTAGTGGAGATCAACTCGGGTGGGGTGGGGGTGGCGGTACCTATGGCTTCTGATGAGCCTCCATTAACTCATCCCTAGCCTCAGCCCTCTCCGCTATTTGTCTCTTCGGTGGCATCTGAAAATAGATCAAATCGTATAAGTACGCAATTTATACAAAAATCTAATAGAAGAAATACGATATCTCAAAAGTGGAAAATGATTCAACATTCCTAATAATAAGTCTCTAGAACAACAGAACAGTATGACGAAACGTAGTAAGCCGCACAGATACTAAGGACACTAGAAACTGATGCTCTGATACCATTTATGACACCCGGCCTAATAAAATTGCGGGTGATCAGTCCTAAATTAAATTAGAACTGGTTTCCCAATTGGTTCATTTTTAGCATCACTGTCAGACTTTTTAATTACTAACCACCTAAGTGAAAAATTAGACGGGTGCCAAATTTTATCTTTCATTAATTCAATGAAATACTCATATATAATCAAAATAATTTAAACCATCATAATTAACCGAATTCAACCATTCACATCTAAATAATAATCTAACCGAATAAACCATCGGCTAAAATCCAACAAAAGTAAAGATAGATAATACAATCACAAAGTATCTAAAATGAATACTAAATAAAATTGTGAGCCACATGCTTGAGTATCTGATGATAAACCCCTACTCTAATAATAGAAGGAATAGATGCGTCTATCCAAATATTGCAACATCCACATATGCTACAGCAACGAATCCCTGGAACGAGTCAAGTCTGGCGTCCCTGTGGATGGACACCTAAAAGGTTTGTAAATATATTTAAATCAAGGGTTAGAACCCAAAACATTTTGAAAATGATTAACTTGCAGTAATAAATATGCATGAATGATTTTCATATTTTAGTTAGTGTCGCACTCCCTTGAGGACATCCTTACCCCACCTCTAAGGTCACAACTAACTCCTTAATTAAATCCCCTAGTCTTTTATCCCATAACTAGGTAATCGATATAACCCCTGGCAACCATCCTACTCTAACCGAGTATGCAATAATTTTGATTTCTAAGCTGTTATCAACATTAACTTAATTAATCATTCCTCTTTTTAAATTCATATAACTTTCACACCCATTATACACATAATACAATTCTCGATCTGTATTAAATTACCCCTATATAATTATTTATCTCATTATATACGTTTAACCATATTAAAAAATTCACACATATGTTGAAATAATAATTAATTATAACCATCCTCCCAAGTAATAACTCACCGAATGTATATTATCTAAAGTCCCATCCCACTAAGTCATGCGACCTAGTTACCCCAAGTCAGGATCGCTCACTAACTTGGTTAATAACATAAATATTGGAGGCTGTCATATTACTTCCCTGAAAGTGATATGCCCCTCACCCATATAATGAACGCTATGACCTGGGGATATACTCGCCCTACTTCTCAAGCCAGGGGATTCACCCTCTACGTACAACCTCCCCTGATAGCACTAGAGTATATATTATAATAATATCTAACCACTGATATTAATGCACACACCATATATATATATATATATATATATATCCCAAGTTTACCGCGTACTTAACCTCTAACATTAGCATATATGTCATAACTTGAGTTTATTGTCCAACTTAGATTATTATTTAATTTTCACATTCATTAATTTATTTACTTCGGTATTGCTCAACCACTATACCCGGACTCACCCACTTGATCCAAAATGTAATAATTTGGAATATATTTCTCCAAAATTAACCACAATGTGTCACCCATAAATTCCCTCCAAATCCCAATTACTTTCCCTCATAATTGTTAAGAATTTATGTCATACGTTTATTTCTCACTAAATAATGTGTGGGAAAATAATTTTAAGAAAATTTCCTTTATATAATAAAACTGGCCGACCTGTCAAAAATCTGTGACCATCGATTGATCGATCCCAGCCATTGATCGATCAATCGAACAGGTATACTTCTTCTCCAAATGTTTGTTCCTACCATGGGCAAAAACCTTAAATGTCTAATTTCTTCTAAAGTCTAACCCAGGTCCTATAATCAATATAATACACCAAGAACATCATCAGGAACCCCCATAAAGTCCCCAAACCCAGTTTAATTTCCATTCTCTCCTATCTTTTGAATTGGGGAAAAACCCGACTTGTTCGTTAATTACATCTCAACACCAAATTAACATCTCCAATTCGTTCAGAATTTGTCTGGGTTTTCACATCAGACTAGTACATATCAATCTCAGATTATATAATGAATCTCTACAACAATTTCTAATCAGAATATTTATTTACGAAACCCCCATATTTGTACCCTCTTAACCACAAAACGAATTTTGGTTCCCACTTCACAAAAATATGAATCATAATACGAATAAATGCTATAGCAAGTTAACCACTTGCCTTATGCTTTCGTAAGGTCTGATCCGGAGTTGTGATTCTCAAGGTTGACGATGAAATACCCTTTGGTTATTGCCTTTGTCTCCCAAAATGGCTCCCAGTGCCTTCAACTGCTCCCTAGGGTACTCTCTCCAACTTTAGGTTTTCCACAGTGTAATATTTCGTTCCCCTTTTTCCTTTAATTAAGTAATTAGGCTTAATCCCATTTTTAGCCTAATGGGCAAAGCCCAAGTGACCCAAATACCCCCATGTGTACCCGGCTATGCCTAAAAATGTCCCGAGACCCATTTACAACCCCTAGGTACTCTAATCCGACTATCTTGGCCCTTCCGGACTCAACCATGCACTCAGAATTGGCATCCAAATAAGTTTATAAAATTTCTTAGCTCCCACCTAACTTGGTTTGGAACCGACTCTCGTTTGAGATAAATAAACTCTTAAGACGTAATTAAATATTACTACTTACCAAGTAAATTAATATCCCAAAATATTAACCAATTATTCTCCTGATTAATATTTATATAACAATTCCATAATTAATTCCATTAAATTATGACACACTAGTAATTTATTTTTTTCTCGAATTAATTAACTATTTAATGCATAAAATTATGAGGTGTTATAGTGATGTGGAGAGGATAATGGCTAGCAATACTCTGATTGTTGGGGACCTTGCTAGGTCAAATAAGTTGAGGGACCTAACGTGCGCGTAAATAAGGTAGAACCATTTTCTAACATGGTCGAGGCTTTTACTCGGTATTCTTAACTTAACTAACTTGATTTTTCTTTGTTCTATTGTAGTCCATGTAGGCTTAGATTCTTCAGATTATCAAAATAAAAAGATTGAGGTCGTGGTCCGTATTTTGACATAAAAAAGTACTTCACCTTTATGGTCACTTTACGAGCCTTATACAGGATTATCACGTCCTTCATCACCAATCTTATTTTTGTCCTGTTCTTGGACTTAATTGTTTTTCTAATATGTTTGTCCTTTCATTAATGTCCTATTCTTCGACTTAATTATTTTCTCTAATTAAATATTAGTAGTTGTAACATACATGTATGTTCTATTTACCTAGTATAAGGTATCAAATGATCCATTGTAAGTCGCTCTTAGATCTCAATATATAAATATACATTTTGGTACTAAATATTTGCAGTTTGGTGGTTCAGTTTCTTGATCAATTTATATTTTATTTGGTGACGAATGAGTCGGTGAGGTGGGGTGGAAAATAGTGTTCGTATAATGTCAAAATGTTACGATAATATGCATGGTTCGAAATTGTGACCTACACTCTCTCTAAAAGCTATTGACCCCTCACTCTTTCTGATAACCTTGATTTGTTCTTTTGCAATGTATGGTTATTATATATTCATTTTTAGATCTACAACAATATGCTTATAAAAGTGTGTTTCTTTATTAAAGACGGGAGGACATTCAATATGCACGTGTTTATAGGCTACTTATTTAGTTGTAACAAATGAGAGAAGAAAAGCAATATTTCTAAGGTTATTTATATCAATATTTATTTATTTATGTGTGTTTATAGGCTACTTATTTAGTTGAACACAATTCTACTGTTATATAATCTATTTACATTTTTTTGGGATGACAAGTTGTTTGAGATGTGATCATCAACTAAATCATATATTTAGTACTAATTAGTTTACTGTAGTCGTCATGGGATTAAGACTAACTTATTAAATATTTTGTTATAGTCAAGATGAATTCAGTAAGTTTATTCTATTGTCATCATCAACCCCAACTGTCTTTTCTCTTTTTTATTTGTAAACTTTATTTTTTTTAATTGCAAAATTGGTATGAATGATATTGCATTAGACGTTTGACCTTTGATGAGAAATATTGGACTATTAGTTATTTGTTAAGTATGGTGGATATTCCAAAAAACAAAGGAGATTATGACCATTTTTTAAAATTACACTACGTTTTGACGGGGAACAAAATTTTTTTCGTTTTGCAATTACGTGCTTTGGAATTTTTTTCTAGTTTTGTGACTACGTACTTTGAAATTTTTTGCAGTTTCGCGATTACATAATTTGAAAAATTTTCGTCGTGCCTTCAGGCACAGGCATACCCTAGTGTGTGTGTGTGTGTGTGTGTGTGTGTATATATATATATATATATATATATACTCTCAAACTAACTGTATACATATTTAATAAAGTTCGGCTGACCCGTGCCTAACACCCATAACACTAGCCCAATAATACCCAAGTCTATATCCCGACTCGTAACGTAACTAATCACACGTTAATTAATTTTCATTAAAGTAGTGTCACCCAACTACAATACACAGATTCACTCATTCGATTTGTATCTTCAACCTTCAGGATTTGTTATATTAATTCCCACTTTTCAGTTTAACACCCCTTATTAAATTTAATATTCGATTATTTATTATATATATCTGTAATAAATTAAACCGACAACCCCATGACTAACTCCCGTAGCAGTAGCCTAAAATTATCCAAGTCCAATCCTCGACCCTTAATTTAATTGACTCACCTCAATTAATTTTATCAAAGTGGTGTCACTCAACCATAATGCCTGGACTCACTCTTTTAGCCAGTATTTTACACTTAAGAACTTATCACCCCAAATTCCGTAATTTAAACTTCATACTTTTTTTCCCTCACAATTATTTGTATTTCCCTTCAGTCCCTAAGTATGGAAGATAAAAATTTCATGACATTTATCTCCATATTCCCCAAACAAGTCATTAGGCCGAATAAAAAAAGGGGGATGAACCGAATTTTGTAGCGTCGTTCGAATGATGCCCCAGGTCATTCGAATGACCTACTGGGTTTTTCCCAACTTCGTCTTCCTGCTACGGGTTTTAGCCTGGATTAGTTTCCTTCTAGCTTTAAACTTTTTCCCAGAATTAAACCAACCATCTTTATCATTTATACTTCCTCCAACAAATTTGTCACGAAGTAAACCTTTAAAACCCTTATCAATCATCCACGATGTCCTACCTCCAATAATAAATTGATTTACAGTTTGGGTTTTTCCCCAATTCAACCAATCATATTAAATTTGATTCTATACATATCAATTAATGAATTTACTATTGGTTTTAGATTTAAATATTTATTTCTAGCAGTAGTACATGATTCCTCGACCTTGATTCAGTGATAAATCTACACATCACATATAAATCCTCAAAACCAATTTCATGTAGTAACCCTCCCCAAAAATCGATTTTTATCACACCCACTATGATATGAATCGAATGTATGCAAAATAAATAAAATAAAATTAATCACTCGCCTGTATAAATTCGTAGGGTCTAATTTCCTTTGATGTAGATGAAGATTTAGCGAAAAACACACCCCTCTTCTCTTGGTTTGGCTCCCAAAAGCTCTTCTACTGTCTCCCTCTTTTCTCTATGCAAAACTAGGGTTTTCCTATTGAGTTTTGTCTTCCACAAACTCCCTAATGTAGGTTTTAGATTTCTAATCCCAAATATAAGCGTATGGGCTAAGCCCAAATAATTCGAACACCCCCGTGTGAGCCCGGTTATGCCTAAAAATATCCCGAGACCCAATTACAACCTCTGGGTACTCTTTACTGAATATATCGACCTATTCAGAATCAACCGTCCACTCAGAATCGTCATTCGACTTACCTAACTAAAATCTCTAACCTCGACCTCAATTCACAACATTTGAAAATTTCAAATATAACCCGAATAAATTTAATCTTAATTCACCAAATTGATCAAATCCTCTAAGATTAATTAAATCCTATATGAAAAACTTAATTAAATTCTATATCCTCATAAATACGGGGTATTATAGATAAAAAGTGTATTTAGTGGACGTCAATTACCTATTAGCAATATCTTCTTTTGTCATCCTGTATATGTATCAATCGTCTTTCGTTCTTTCAGTTATCTCTTTCAGTTATTTCTTGTGGTTTTTTATTTTCTTTTTTATGATTGAAAATGCTAACTCAAAGTGGCAATTTTTTCAATATGTTTTTTCACTTTTCGATGTCCTAGTTTGAATTTGAATTGACATTGTGTAAGTTAAGGGTAATGTGTTTTTCAAACTATGGTATCAGTATCGAATTTGCACTTCTATTGTAGTTACATTGGATCCTTCATTCTTAAGTTTACATAATCATCGTGTATATTAGGTTACTAATATATATACACGTATTTGTAATGGAAACTAAATTCATATAGGTTATCACCTAACATTAGTTGACGCAAACATTACCTTTATGACCCCTAGATTTAAAAAAGTTGTCATAGTTAGTAGTTGTTTTAGGTATGGGAACCTTTTATTGATTTTATTATCTTTTTAACTATTGGTTTGACTTGACTTCATGGCTTATTAGATATTGATAACTTTTTATGTTTTGTATCATATGGAACTTTGCAAATTATGGAAAATCATTATGTTGGAACATGTGGAGTGACTTCAATTGATGTATTGGATACTTTATTTTAATGTAGTAATTATTGATTCCGGGTTATATATTTTGGGGCATTTTTGTGCTCATGTCGGAAATAATGGTTTATTGATGTACTCATATTTGGAGTATATGTATGAACATTTTTAAATTGGTGATATGATTCATATGAGGTATAGGATGAACTATTATTATTGTTGTTGTTAAGTATTCTTTATTTCTTAAATGGGGTGGATATACTAATAAACAAAGGAAAATTTGCCAAAATTTTCTAAATGGTTTACACTTATTTGTGTAGTAAAATATAATTTTTAACTTAAATTATACGCGATTCAACACTATGAAAAAATTTCATCATGCCTGAAACTCGATTCGTGCAAACAATACAACTACATCAAACAATAAATAAAATTTGGCTAATTTTATTTACTTATTGATGTCATGTTGTTATTTTCACAAATTGAGTAAAATCAATAATTTTTTATATGAGGTGTCTGACGGACTATCAGTATTGTTGTTACAAGTCATTTGTATTGTTTTCGTTGGAGTATTTTTCAAACTAGGTTTAGGACAGACTATTAGTGTTGGTAGGAACTCATTGTATTGTTTTCGTTAAAGTATTTGTCATTTCTTAAGCAAGGCAGATAGTTCAATAAACAAATGAATTTTTCCCAAATTTTAAAATTATTTATACTTATTTGGTTTTAAAAAAAACATTAATTTTAGGGTCAATTATTTAATAGTCCCTACTATAAATATATATTTTTTAAAAAGGACATATATTTTTAGTTTAACCCATTTAGTCCCTCAAGCACTCAATATTCTCTTATTTTTAGAGGTTCGCGCCAGCGGCAATCCCTTTCCAAAATATGTGGCAAAGGACTTTTTGAGGCAAAATAAAAAGGCTTGGACTAAATGAATATTAAAAAATGTTTGAGGGACTATTTGGTATATGTCCCTTAATTTTAATTATACAAGATTCAATCTTCTAAAAAAAAATCTATGTGCCTTCTGGCATGAGCATTCTTCTAGTCTATGTGTGTGTGTGTGTGTGTGTGTGTGTGTGTGTGTGTATAGGACCACAACTTATGTGTAATAACCAATAATGTACCTACACTAGGGGTGTTTGTGGTACGGTAAAAATCCGTGTCTTACCGTTTTGTACCAAAAATGAGTGATGATGGTTTACATTTTTTTTACTGAAAAGGAAACTACAAAAACTGATATTACCTAATTTTTTGTGGTTGTTTTCGTTTTAACGTTTTAAAAGCCAATTTACTGACTATACCACACTGAAATGAAATACCGAAATTTCATACCACATATTACCGTATATTACTGTACCACATATTACCATATATTACCATATGTTATATTACCGAAATACCATACCAAGAATATTACATATTACCATACTAATATCGAATAAGAAATGTATTTAAAATAATATATAGTAATGAGTGGGTCATCTCCCTTATCACCATTAATGGAAAATGGGACATCCCAAAAATTGAAAATAGATTCACCTCCAACACTATAAAGGATATTATTAACATCCCTCCCATGTGGAAGGTAGGCTTGATAAATCTAGATAGGCCAAAGTTATAATGGGAAATTCTCCATGAAGTTGTTCTAATATCCCACAAAAAGTAAAAACCTTCTTTTGGATCATCTTTCATGGTAAACTTCTCACCAATGACCATAGAGTTTCTTGGGGACTCGCTGACAATAATAAATGTGACATTTGCCATAATGTCGAGCACTTAGAGCATGTGTTTAGGGGTTTCCATGTGGCACGCGAAGTTGGCAAAATTCCATCTCCACCCAGTTTTGGTACAGAGGTATCCTCCTTAATTTTCATGAGTGGATTGTTAATAATATTTGGCACCAATAGGACAAAAATTGGTATGTTTTCTTTATCTATTTCTTGTGGAATATTTGTAAATCCCGCAATAATTTCTTCTTGATAAAATGGATACTCCCCTGTATTTGACTACGCATCTTATCCAAAAGCTTGCCTCTAAGATTCGACAAGATTTTGGCCAAAATGAGTCTCAAATACAAGTTCGCCACACTCTTCTCATTTTTTGGTTGCATCCTCCTTGAGGCATTATCAAAATCAAAACAGATAGGAGTTGGGATGAAATAACTAAGACGGGGTCATTTGGAGGCCTTGATAGAGATGATCACGAAAGATGGGTCGTGGGATTTTATGGTAAATTGCAAGGATGTGCATGTGCCCTCGGTGCGGATCTCAAAGGCATTCTTTTTTACCTGAATGTTTCCCATAATAAAGGTTAGAATCATTCCAGCTTGATTCGGATTCTCAGATCACTGTAGATCACATTAACAATGAGGAGGAAACGAATCATCCTTTGGCTAACATCGTCGAGGAATATCGAACTTATGAAGATCACCAAGGAGAGTGTCGGACGTGTTCTTATTGAGGGTAGCTGTTGTGCGAATTGGCTTACAAAGGAAGGTAGGAAGTAAGATGATCGCTTTGTGAAAGTCCAAGATGTCCCGGACCAACTCCTCTGTCTCATTAAGGAAGATGGTGCTGGAATAACCGTGGAAAGATCGCGTTGATACCCTTATTTCGTGCCCGTATTTTGTATTTCTTTTTCTATTTTCACCCAAAAAAATGACACTGTATATTTATATAACTATGTACAAGGCATATATTATTACACTGCTTATGTACGGCATATATTATTTACATAATATATGTACACTGCATAAGTTATTACACTGCATAAATTAGTACATTGCATATATATTATTACAATCCATATTTACATAAGCTATGTACTGCTTATCTACTGTATATATTATTACATAAGTTGTAAATTAGTACACTGCTTGGCATATATTATTGTACATTAACGTTGTGTAAATTACATTACTGCTTATGTACACTAATTTACATTAGCAATAATCTTTGGCATATGCAATACATTACATAAGGAATAATGTCCATTGCTTGAGTTTATGTAATGTATACTCGTTGGCATATATTATTCTAGTGTAGATTGTGTAAATATATTGCGCTAATGTAAATTACACTAGCCTTGTGTAAATTACAGTGTACATTACATTAGTGTACATTAGTAAGAAATATAATATTAATGAGTTATTAAATTGCACTAGCCTGTGAGTTTTATCCTTCATGTATGTCTTCTTATTGAAAAATTTTGAATTACCTTTTTTGTAGGTTCTAAAAATGAGTTTGCTAACATGAAAATTCAACCAAAGCGAAAATGATCAAGGTAAGAAAAGCTTTTTTTTATTTCTTTATTTTTTTATTTTTTCCCCTTGTTTTTTTTTTGTTTTTAATTTATTTTAGTGTTTTCGTTTTATATTTTGCTAATATGCTGATAGTCATTTATTCTTTTGTAAAAAAACAAGTGGGGAGTGCAGGGAAGAAAGAATTTGGAGCATTTTCATATTTGTTTGTAATTTAATATGACGACCTGGGTAGAAATTTATTTGAGTTGTTTTGAACAATAGTGTAATTTGAATTGCTTGTGATGTTTATATTGGGGTTTAATGTTTATATGTAGTTATGAAGATGAGACAATTATGTAGTTGTTGTCGTTATTATTATTATTATTATTATTATTATTATTATTATTGTTGTTGTTGTTGTTGTTGTTGTTGTTGTTGTTGTTGTTGTTGTTGTTGTTATTATTATTATTATTATTATTATTATTATTATGCATATGCACAAGTTTATGCAAGTGGTACCAAAAAATACCAAAATGTACCGAGTATTATCAAAATTATCGAAAAGAGAAATCTACCGAAATTACCGACCCATTTTACCGCAACAAAATTATTTTACCGATATATCGTGCGATTTGGTTTTGCTTTAGTAGTTGGTGTACCGACTAATAAAACTAATAATTTTGATTTGATTATTTGCAATTTGATATAATACTAGTTGAAAACCCGCGCTATGCGCGAGTTAAACGTTCGGATAGTAATAAATAACGTAAACGGTGCAAACATGAAAAGATGTCCCGATAATTTTGACAATTAAAAAGTAGAATAATTCTGAAAACATAATATCCTGGTTCCACTTATAAATCAAATATGTAAAAATTTATTATTGCATTAGAAAATATCCAAGCTTCACTTGTCTAACGGTTCTTTTTTTCCTTTCATCCATGAACCTGAAACAAAGTAATTAGCAAAATATGGTACTAAGATAAAAAAAATATTCAATTAAAATATGTTCTAATAGGATAGATTAAATTATTTTGAATAACCGGATGGCTCGCTTCCTCTTTGAACTGTTTTTAATTTCATTGTCAATTGCAGCAGAGTTGCTTGACTGTGAAAAGGAAAGTGGATTTGAAAGTTGATTTGCCTGAATGATGCTTTGAATATCATTTATAATGATCGTACCGGGACACACATTGAGTGTTACTCTACCCTTTTATAAAAATTATATATTATTACAATTAAAAAAATCATGTAATATATGTTTTTACTTTTACATTACTAAAAAATACTTTAATCATATAAAATAAGCATGGGAAATTTTACAAAATTTATAAAAATAATTCTCATAAAAAAATATTATTTTCAGCATTAATAAATTATTTCCAGGAAATAAAAGAGTGAGTGCAGAAAAATTGACAACAAAGGATCAACGAAAATAATCACAAAGGGCATAAAGTAAATGGAATCACAAACAACAACGATATACGTGATTCAACAACTTGCCTACGTCCACGGAGAGGTTACTTGTTCTTATTAAATCTCTCTTAACAATTACAATATTTCATCGCTTTGCCCCAGGTCAGGGTGTACAATTTATAGATATGTCTTTTATAGAGTTTGATTTGTTTAAGGAACTCCATCATATTTGTGGATTGGTGATGAGCTTCTTGAATATCTTGATTTAGATTCTTGGCACCTAATTTGAACACATCTGTGAGTATCCTCATCTAACTAAACTGACCGTGTAGAAATTAAGTTATGATTTGGGTCAGGCCAAATAACTCAAGTTATCCTAGTCGGCTACTCTCATGAATTAGTAAAAAATGGGCTCCCATAATTGCCCCTGAAATTTTTGGGCTAATAACCATGGGCCAACGGTTTTCAATTAGGTCGGAGGACCAAGGCATAAAAATGTAATGAGAGTCAGTGGTGGTATCTTTGTAATGACAAGGCTTGAAATAAGGGCACACTTGTCTTTAAAGAGAAACCGAAGTGACAAAATATTCTTAGGAAGTCAAAACTCATCATTTGAGTGTTCTGGTAATCAGTTAGTGCTTACTCAAGCATTTGTTCAATATTTTGGGTCGTTCTTGCGCATACTCCGTTCCTAAGCTCTTTTGCTTCAAAGGTCGAGGTCTCCTTCCTTTTGTGCTTTCTAAAAGATTTGTTATGGTCGATAAGTTATAATCCCTGCCTCTACTTAGTTCTTTTTCCCTGTATTAGCTAGTTACTATAGCTAGGGTTTCTTCTTTATTTAGTAATGGAGATGTTAGACGGTAAACCTGTAGAAGAGTTTAGGCACAAGTATAATATCCCTAACTGGGTGATTATTGAGTGTGCCCCCTTCCTCGTAATGTTTGTAGAGTTGATAGGGGGCACTGGATTCACACGTTATTGATAACTCAAGGGGGCTTAACATTTCCCCCAGATGAGTTGTTCCTTAGATTTTTTAGGTTCTTTGTCATTATTCATGTTCAATTTTCCCACAATGTATGGAAGATAGTAAACGATGTCCATAGGATAAATTCTTTTTATGGAACAAAGTTTGGTTTTACTGAAATATGTTAGTGTTATGTTTTATCAAAGACTAAGTAAGGTTTTTTGTATCTAAAAACCAGAAAAGTCGAGCAAATTCGAGTGGTAAATCTTCTGAATTTCCACAAAGACTACTGGGAAAGTGGGTTCATTGCAAGGAATTGGCATCACCCTCCACTGTTGGAGGGGGGAGACCACATGGCCTTCCTATTTTTTACTATGGAGAGACCGAAATAGGTCGATTCCTCTTTTTTCCTTTATGCAAACTTCTTGTGAATTCTTCTCATTCTTGTGGCTAATATTCCTCTTCTTTTTTGTTATATCTCGTACCAAGAACCAGTATCCTAACATCAGTGAAATTAATACTGAAGAGCTCATGAAGGCCTGGAGCATAAGGGAGAGATTGGTAGAAGGTGAGCATCCCAGGTCGACATCCTTTCTTTTGGAATACAAGAACACATGTACGAACTTCATTGCTCGACCAGTCGACCAGGTCCCAATTTTAAGGGCTCTAGAGGTAAGTCCTTCTGATCCAATTTTTTTTAGAAGGAAATTTTGGTAGAAGAAGAGGAAGAGATCAAAGAAGAGAGAATATAAGGAGTAGACGTAGGAGGAGAAGAGGAAACAAAGGGAAAAAAGGAAGAAGAAAAAGAATAAAAATATAAGGACAAGTCTTATCTAGTTAAGAAGAGGGGATTAAGGCTTCCTGTTGATGATAAGGATCATGTTTTCCTTTATGATATGATTCCTTCTTTAAAGGTTTCTGCAACAGACTCTTCCAAGGGTAGTGGTTCCGTCCCATATGGTAAAGGAAAATAACAAGAGAATGAGATAGAGAAAGAGAGAGGAAGAAAAGAAGAATATATATAGGGAGAGGTTCACAAGTGAACCTAAGAGATAAATTTTTTAATGAACCTTAACAAAAAAATCCTTAACAATTAATTAATTTTAATTCTTATGTTGTAATTGGTCTGCGGCAACGGCAACGGCAACGGATACGTGTGTTGATCGATCCCCAACCCCTGCCCCCACCCATACCCACCCCCATGGTAGCCTTACTGCCATAAGGGCTGCCATGGTGAAGGTGGTGGTTGGGGTGGATAGGGAGGTGGGGATCGATCGACATGCGTGTTCGTTGCCTCTGGCCCGGACCAATTACAACATAGAAATTAAAATTAATGAGTTGTTAGGTGTTATTTTGTTAAGGTTCATTGAAAAGTTCATCTTTTAGGTTCACTTGTGAACCTCTCCATATATATATATATATATATATATATATATACGGGGAGAGAGAGAGAGAGAGAGAGAGAGAGAGAGAAGAGGAGAAGAGGAAAGAGAGAGAGAAGGCTGAGGATAAGAATAAGGTATCCTTATAATGTGTAGGAGCGCCCACCACCCCTAATATTTAGGGGGCTATCATGGGTGATTCCCTATTTTTGTCCCCTGACCTCCTGAATAGATCAGTGCTTGCTACTAATCGCGGTGCTCCTCGAGGCTGGGGCCATATCAACTTGCCATCAAAACTGAACAGAGAATGGATCTGGTAAGTCTTTCCTATCTATTTCTTTTCCCTTACTATTTCTTGTTTATGTTATGATTTTATGTTGTTCTTCTTCTTTTTGCAGATGTTGTTTGATTTCACTACCCTTCTAGATAATAAATTTGATGGCTTCATAAGTAAGGAAGAGCTAAAAAAGCCCTCAAGTCTGAGAAAGTGGTCCTTGTCAATTCTCACCAGGCATGAGAGCGTGAGAAGAGTGAGATGTCTAAGGCCTAAGATGCTCCGGGGGCTACTCAGAAGGTAATGATTAATGAGAAGTTTGAATTAATTGAGGCCAATAAAGAGTTGACTGGCAAGGTGGCCAAGTTGGAGGGCAACCTTTCTCAAGCTAATGATGACAGCTACCGTGAAGGGTTTTATAAAACATATGAGGATGCTGAACGCTAGATAACTTATGCTATCATGGTTTCTATCAAGAAAGGATGGGATTAAGTTTTGAAGGATGTTGGAACACCTGCAGATTCTGAACTTTTCGTCCTTCACTATCCTAGTCCTGACTCTTGCATTAAGGAAGAATATAGAAAAGGTGGCAACCGGGATGTTGGAAACACTCAAATTTTTCCTGTTGCGGTTGGCAGGAGTGCTGGTGCTGGGGAGTAACAGCAAGTAGTCGACAAGGGGAAACCATAGTTAAGGGAGACCAAGTGAAAAACTAGGGTAGACTAGGATTTTTCATTTTCCTTGTATAATTTTAGTCTTGTTGGTATGTGCCCTTGTTTTGAGAACTTTATTTATTGGCCATTGGCCTTCTCTTTATTTTGTGTGATGATGAAATTCCTCTTCTTTCTCATGTGTTTATCTGTTTTCCTTTATACTAATATACTTGCTTCTGGTTTCATTTCTATCGTTTGTAGTATGCTAATTTATATTGCTACATTTCTCCTAATTATCAACTGAGGAGAATTATTAGACCTAATATTAACCTACAGGATCACAAAGCCTTTGGGAAAATCTACAAGTCACTAACATCTAGGAATGAATAATACAAAAACCCGACTACAGTGATTGCAAAGCTGAAGGATGACCTCCATTAGATAAATAACACATGGGACTCTGTTTAGGAGGAAGTTAATTCCCTAAGGTACCAATTACTAGAGAGGACTGAGGTCGACCAAGTGGGTGAGGTCCTGCAGTCTAAAAATGATGCTCTACGAAATGAGGTGCGGAGCTTAAAATCTTTTATAGGGGTGCTAAAAGATAATGCCAAGAAGATGAGATATTCATTTAAAGTGGGACCCAGAGAGGTAGGGGAGAAGATTATAATACTAGTTGGGGTGATGCCCCAATTAAACTCAAAAAGGCTGAAAGTATTGCTTTTTTCTCGAGGATGGTTGAGTGAAATTAAAGAGGCGAGAACTCTAAAAGAATCCAAGCTCTAGTATAAGTAATAGGTTGAATACCCTACATATTTCCCTAATCCGTTCTCGAGAGATAATGAATGGATTCTGGACGATGTTATTCTTCCCCAACTCTTGGATCAGGATCTCGATGAAGATGTCGAAGAATTTTCTCTAAAGCCAGACGATGGTCAGAGGGCACCTGTAGCAGAATATCTTGCTCGACGCCCTAACCACTCTTAGGCTTTTATGTATCTCTTTTTGGTCTTGTGATTGTAACCTTGTATTCTAAATAAAGAACTTTCTTATGTTTTGAGCATGTGCTGACTAAACATATTTTGATTTTAAATTCTCGTAGGTTACTTAGCACTTTTATTGACCAAAATGATATTATTTGGCTGATTGTAGGCTTTAGGTAGACTCATACTTGGGTTAAATCATTTTATACTTTTTATAACCGACTAAATGATGTTTAAGTTTGGGCATTCTTCCTCTAATATGTTTGAACATTCTCCTAATCCAATATGACTGACCAGTATCATTCCATTCACTTTATCTTTTAAGTTATGACGTCACACTACCTTAGGCCTAAGTGAGATGATGGGGAGAATGTACCTGGTTATTGGGAAATCCACCAGAGGAGGGTTTTTTTAGTGACCAACAAATGCTGGAGACCAACCATAGTTAGCATTATTTCCTAAGGATCCCCAATAGAGCTTTTGATGTTATGGGGGCAACTCATGAGGCCCCTTGTGTTAACAACAAGGGCCTGAGGGTAATTCGAAGTGTTTGTATTTAACTTACTAACCCTGGTCATCAAACATTCTAGACATGCAGAAAGCATTTATTACTGGAAAAGGTGCAAATTAATGAGTTATAATCAAGATGAGTTAAGCAACCAATGTAAACTTTAAGGATAGATGGGGCAATCCGGGCTTTATTCATGCAAATTGTCTTATCAAGAAACCGAAAGCCAAAAAAATTTCTAAACAAAAATATCTAAAAGTAGATCTGCATCTACTTTTACATGCTCAAGAAGTTCTATAATTTCTTGAGGTTAGTTGTGTTCCATGCTCTTGGTATCTCCCTGCCCTCTAGTGTTTCTAGATGATATGTTCCCCGAAGATCATCTCTGATCACTCTGAATGGTCCTTCCTAGTTTGGTCCTAGTTTTCCATCTGATGGTTTTACAGCACTGTCGTCGACTTTTCATAGGACATAGTCTCCTATTGAAAACTTCCTCAGATTGAACCTTTTGGTGTACTTATTGGCTAGTTATTATTGGTAAGAGCCCAACTTAATCAAGGCTAGCTCTTATCGCTCATCTATTGGGTCAAGTTTAGTGCATAAGGCTTTATTATTGAGGCCTTAGTTGACTAGTGTGGTTCTCATAGTATGGAGGCCTACTTCTAGAGGGATGACAACCTCCATGCCATAAATGAGGGAAAATGGTGTTTCCCCAGTTGGTCTCCTAGGTGTTGTGAAATAGGCCCATAGAACATGATGGAGTTCATCCACCCAAGTGCCCTTAGATTTTTCCAATCATTTTTTCATCCCATCGATCATGGTTTTATTGTAAGACTCCGCTTGCCTGTTGCTTTGGGGATACGCCACAGAACTGAAGTTGTGCTTCATGTCGTTCTTATCGTATAAATCTTGGAAGAAACCACATTTAAATTACTTATCGTTATTTGTGATGATGGTTCTTGGGTCATGTCAGAGTCTCGGATGTTCACCAGTAGTTCTACCTCAATCCATTTAGTGAAGTAATCAGTGTCGACCAACAAGTACTTATGATTTTTAGATGCAGTAGGTAGCGGTCCCACAATGTCTAATCCCCACTAGGTGAATGTCCATGGTCTGGTAAGTTACTTTAGGTCACTGACGGGAGAGTGAACTATGGGTGAGTGCTTTTAGATCTTCTCACATTTGAAAACATATGTGACAGCATCCTTTTACATGTGAGGTCACCAATATCCTTCCTTGATCGCTCAAAAGGCTAGCAATCTTCCACCTGCGTGACTTTCGCATATGCCTTTGTGAATTTTGCTAAGTACTTGCTTGACATAATGTGGGTGAATGCACTGGACGTAGGTTCCTGTGAATAACTTCTTATAGAGTTTAACTTTAGGGCTAAGGTATAAAATAAAAACCCTTGACATTGATTTGATGGGTCGACCTCTTATCGTCTGGCAGAACGTCACTCCGTAGATAATTGATGATGGGGTCCATCCAATTTAGGGTTTTATCTTTGAGGAGGACTTTCTCAGCTATGACTGTAAGATCGGTACTAGGCTGTGCGAGGAACTCAATATGTATTGTCATTTTTAGGTCAGAGTTAATTACTGACCTTAGTGCTACTAAGGCATCAATGTGACTTTTTTTTCCTCGAAGTAATACTTAAATCTCCACTAACTCAAAGTCTCCCATGAGTATTCCTACTATGCCTAGGTATGCTGCCACTCGATCGTCTTTAGCGTTGAAGTCTCCACTTACCCACTTGGAGAATAATTTGGAATCACCAATACGTTGAGCCGTCGTTCCCCTAGTAGTTTGGCTTTTTGCAAATCGACGATCAACATTTCAGACTCAGCTTCATTGTTGGAGGCTTTAAATCCTAGCCTAATTTCCTGCTCGATTATTATGTCTTCAGGGGTAACGAGAACAATCCCTACTTCCGCCCCCTTGGAATTTGAGTCACCATTAACATGCGGTATCCATTCTTTGGACGTTGCATCACATATGACCAATTTTTCTCCATTCAGCTAATTTACTGGTCGATCTCCTGTGTAGTCAGCAATAAAATCTGCTAGAACATGTCTCTTAATCACCATTCTAGGCTGAAAATGCATATCGAATCTTCTAATCTCGATCAACCACTTTGAAAGACACCCAGAGAGGTCAGCTTTTCGTAGAACGTCCTAGAGTGAGTAAGAGGTGATTACTCTTTTGGAATGAGCTTCAAATTAGTGCTTCAGCTTCCTTGAACCGATCACGAGGGCATAGACAAGCTTTTTCAGAGGTAAGTACAATTTTTCAGCATTTAGTAACATCTTACTAGCGTAGTAAACTGATGTTATTCTCCCTCCTTTCTACAAACTAAGGCAGAGCTCACAGCAAGGTCTGATACTTCCAAGTAAAGGTACACTTGTTCTCTATCTTCTCGAATTACCAACAATTGGCTTACTAAGGTAGGACTTGACCTCTTCCAAATCTTGTGAAAAGTCCTTACTCCATACTAGGCCTTTGCCTATTTTTAAAAGATGGAAGGATGGTCGATAGCACTCTGAAGACTTGGAGATGAAGAGATTGAGCAAAAATGAGCATTCTAATAAGCTTATGAACATCTAATAGTTTTTGAGGAGGTTGGACCTTGGTGATAGCCTTGACTTGATCTGGGTTGGTCTCAATTCCCCTTTTATTCAATTCCCCAAATGAACACTTACTTGCATTAAGCTTCATTCAGTACTTCTTAAGGATTTTGAAGGTTTGTGCTAGGTCTGAGAGGTGATTGACCTTGCTCTTACTTTTGACGAGCATGTCATCATTTTACACTTTCATCGTCTCTCTAATGTATTTACTAAACATCTTGGTTACCAATATTTGGTAAGTTTCCCCTACGTTCTTAAGGCCCAACGGCATGACCGTATAACAGAATAAACCAACTGAGGTTATAAAGAAGGTCTTATTATGGTCGAACCCATATAGGCGGATCTAATGATATCCTGAATAAGCATTAAGGAAGCTCATCATTTCGTGAGTTACTGTGATGTCAACCAGTTGATCTATCTTCGGGAGAGGGTAACTATCCTTAGGACATGCCATCTTGTGGTCGATACAATTTTGACACCCCGCCTAATTAAATACCGTGTGATCAGTCCTTTATTAAATTATAACCAAGGTGAACGGTTGGTTCATTCTTAGCATCACTGTCGCAAAAATAATTTTTCCAATTAAACACCCTAAATAATTAAGCTAAGTGACAAAACCATTTTTAGACTTAAATTTCCAAATTTAATTTCAAACCAATATTTAAAACCTTACATAATCCATAGTTTAAGAATCACACAACAACTATACTAGAACATATAATCCAAACAATTAAGCATACAACTAGTCAATTCCAACTTTAAAACTTTAAGGAAAACATCTGGACAGTAATAATCCCAAAGTATAAGTACTAGAAATAAACGAATCACAATCTCTGATAAAAACAACTGAATAATGGAAAAGGGTGACACATGACCAAAAGGATAAAATAGAGCTAGAAGTAGAATCAATACGAGGTCGTCTAAGCAAAATGCCTGCAACTCCCACCTAAGCTGCAGCGCATTCCTTCCAAAGGATCCTATGCTAGACGCCCCTATGGCTGGGCACCTGTAATATATACATATATATACAAGAAAGAGGAGAAAATAGGAAACGGGTCAGAGCCCAATTGTAAAACGATTTAAAATTAGTTTAGCAAGTATTTAAAAATCTTACCGGCTAATGAAACAATCATATTAGTACGGCACTCCCTTGAGAAATTCTCACCTCTCTTCTAATGTTCACACCTATCGCACTAATACTCCCAATAGTTTAACTTGTCTTAAGTTACTCACAAGATTTGAAGCCGACAATTTCAAATGTTATGAAAGTTTATTTCATTTAAAAATAAAGTCCTGACATAAGCTTCATTTTATTATAAAGATTCTTAGTATCGCATCATACTTTTCAAACACTTTTTCCCAAGTTGAAATAATTATTTAACTTACGTACTATTAGTCACAGAAGGTAGTTCCCAAACTTCAAGTTTAAATATATATTATCTACACATATATTATGTATACCAACGGCACCCCACTTATAATTTAGTGCTGGCATACTCTGCTATCCAGTACCCGTATCGCTCATACTAAGGGAAATACTAGTTCGAAATCGCTCTCGAACTGTATTAACACAAAACACATACAAATTGAGGCGAAGCATAGGTCCAAGTCACTAAGAGGTCAACACATACCCTCACGTCTCTTAGGACCGTCTGACTATCAATCTGATAGCCTGTACCAAGGATTCCTATGTTGTAGGGTACGAGTCAATATCCCAAATAAAGGTCCCATCGAGATAAGACTATTCCAGCGCAGTAACCTCAGGGATAGTAAGTAGCGTGGGCATGATTTTCACACGTATATAGTATATGCATAAACACAGTCATATATGTATACTACCATTCCCATATCAAATTTAGGTACATTCTCATGGCCCATACTTATGATATTTATTCTTATTACACATTACTAGGTTATCACGTATAATAGTTTGTCTCTTATTCTGATTTATGGAATTATTCCAACTTACTACGTAGCACTCGTGTATTCCTATCTTCCCAAGTGTAATTTCAGTAGGTACTCATATTTTAGAACGTAACTTCCTTACGATTCTCACCCTCTAACACATGTTCCTACTGTCCCTTATGTGTAAAACACCCCCATGAAATGTTAATCTCGTCTTACATTAAAGGTTCCATAACTCTATAAAGTCCTACAGGTCTTCTTTATATCCCAAAATGTTTACTAGAGATGTCCAAAGATTACTACTCACTTAAATTGAAATTAATCATTTAAAAAGGAAAATGTAAGTCTACTAGGAGGGGTCGATCGATCTATGGCAGGGGTTCGATCGATGGATGCATCGATCGATTGATACTCTTAGGTCGATCGATCAAGCAAGTATGACAAATCTGCAGAATTTCCAGTTACGGGTTTCTTCTTCCAAAATCATCCAAACCAATATATTTGACTTCCAAACTCCCAACAATTTATTCTACAAGTGTTATATCCTCAAAAAAGTGATATTCTACGTCAGGCATGCGGATTTTCATCATGAATAACGAATTAAATGGGGGCATAATCCATAAAAATATTAAGAACCCTAATATTTTCTTTCTTTAGTTTCTTCCCATTCTTTTATCAGATTTCATACTCTTAATTTACTGTAATTTCGTGGTTAAATCTCTACATGTGAATTTGATTTCCAGAATACATATATTTCCTATATATCATGCGAATTCAATTCTCCGAAATAGATTTTTCTTTCACAAGAACTAGTCCTAATCAATCCTAGAATAATATTATTGATGCATTAACTGAAATAGTGCAAGATAGATACTTGCCTGAGAATTCTTGGTTCAGATTAGTGGACAAGATTGGTGTGGTTGCGATCCTCATTGCGCGATCTAAAGTTTGGTGGCAACGGTGATGCAAACGGTGGAGTTCTTGGCCTTGAACTCCTTAGAAAGCTTCTCCTCTTCCCTTCCAATGGCCGTCTTATGTTTTTGGTTGTTCTAACCCTGGGAGAAAACTCCTATTATCTGGTATACTCTTAGAAATTTTGTGAGTTTTCATGCCCAAAAATGTAAAATGTCTAAAACGCCCTCCCGGGGTGTTAATTTGGCCTAGAAATGCCCCGAGACCCAAACTGAAGCCCCGGGTACATTATTTTGACTATCTCGACCCTTCCGGACACATTGACGCACTCAAAATGACCATACGGGTGACTTATAATTTATTCACTTTTAATAGTTCGAATTTAATCCCGCCACGACACAAGCGCATCCCGATAAATTTCCAAAATTATCAAATTAGATTCTTGTGATAATTTTACTAAATACAATTACACCTCTTACTTTACCCATAAAGTAATTTACAACACAATTCCAATAATTACTAACCCTCATCACGCTAGTAAGTATTTAAATGATTTTCCAGATTAATATTAAATTAATATCTGTAATTAAATTTAATAAATCCCCAAAATTAAAAGTCATAAAAATACGGGGTTTTACATACTTCCCCCTAATAACGGAATTTCATCCTGAAATTCGAGAAATTAAGGTGTACCTGATAAGAATAACTCTGGGTACTTCTCACGCATGTCCGCCTCATGCTCCCAAGTGGATTCCTTCACATTATGATGCTCCCATCGGACCCGAACAAGTGGGACAACCTTCGACCTTAATCTCCTTTTGCTATGGTCTAGGATAGCCACTGGCCTCTCCTCGTAAGAGCTTTCGAGTTGTAAGTCAATATCCTTAATCGCGATGTGGGTGTGGGCCATGTCATCCCGAAGGTATCGTCTGAATGACGAGATGTGGAATACATCGTGAATGCGATGTAAGTGCTCTGGCAGTCCCAATCTATATGCTACTGGACCAATCCTCTCGATAATGGGAAATGGTCCCACGTACCTCGAGGCCAATTTCCCTTTCTTCCCAAACCTCATCACTCCTTTCATAGGAGATACACATAGTAATACTTGGTCCCCCACATTAAATTCTCGGAAGAACCGTTTTGCATCGGCGTAGCTTTTCTGCCTGTCCTGTGCTACCCAAATGCGACTGTTGATAATCTCAATACTAGCGAAGGTTTCCTGAATCACCTCTGGTCCGAGTAACTTGTTATCGCCCACCTCTAGCCAATAAGTTGGGGAACGACAAGGTCTTCTATACAATGCCTCAAATGGAGCCATGCCAATCGTGAACTGATAAGAGTTATTGTAAGCAAACTCTACCAGTGGGAGGTGTGGCTACCAACCTCCCCCAAAATCAAGGACACACATGCGTAGCATATCCTCCAATATCTGATCGGTACGCTTTGTTTGTCCATCTATTTGTGGGTGATAAGCTGAACTCAACCTCAACTCTTTACCCATGGCTTCCTAAAAGCTCTCTCAGAAACGCGACATGAAAATATTGTCTCTATCTGACACAATATTCAGAGGCACCCCATGTAGTTTAACAATCTCAGCAATGAACAACTGAGCATACTGGCCCGTGGTATAGTCTATCCGTACTGGCAGAAAATGAACCACCTTGTTCAAACGGTCCACAATCACTCAGATGGAGTCGTGGCCCCGCTGTGATGTAGGAAACCGAGTAATAAAATCAATGGAAATACTCTCCCACTTCCACGTGGTGATTTCCAACAGCTGAAGCAACCCTCACAATTTTTGGTGGTCCACCTTTACCTTCTGGCAAGTAGAACACTTGGACATGAATTCAACAATGTCCTTTTTCATCCCACTCCACCAGTATTGTCACCTCATATACTGGTACATCTTATCTCTCCCAGGATGCACAGCAAATCGAGACCCGTGAGACTGGGTCATTACGGCATGACATAAGTCTTCTCCTTCTGGGACCACCAATCTCTCATTAAACCTCAAACCCCCATCGTAACTAACAGAATAGGACTCAGTACCCTCAGCTAATAGTCGTACAATCCGCTCCTGGAAAAATGGGTCTGTTGTCTGTGCCTGTATTACCCTTGTAACAATCTAGGGTGTCATTGTCCTGGCATATATGAAGGAACGGGCTACCGCATCTTGGTGACCCAACTCTTTCCACTTTGCTTTCCAGACGTCCGCTACATCGTCTATCGATCTATGGCTCAACACATCAGCAACTACATTAGCCTTCCCCGGATGGTACTGTATGTAGAACTGATAGTATTTCATAAACTCTAACCACCTTCGCTGACGCATATTCAGCTCCCGCTGAGTGAACAGGTACTGCAACGACTTATGGTCTGTGAACAAACGGAACTTCTCCCCCAATAAATATTGTCTCCATATCCTCAATGCGAAGACGACCATTTCTAACTCTAGGTCGTGTGTGGGGTAGTTCCTCTCGTGCGGCTTAATCTTGCGGGAGAAAAAAGCTATAGCCTTCTCTTCCTGTTGAAGTAATCCCCGAGTCCTCGTAAGGAGGCATCGGTGTAAACCAGATACTCCACGCCCGGATTAGGTAAAGCAAGGATTGGTGCTGAAGTAAGCTTGTCTTTCAGCTCATAAAAAGCCAATTGATAAGTATCATCCCAAATGTATGGTACCCCCTTGCGAGTCAGGTTCGTCAATGGACCCGCTATCTTGGAGAACCCTCGAATGAATCTCCTATAGTACCCAGTTAACCCTAAGAAACTACGCACTTTTGTCGGTGTCATGGGTTGTTCCCACTCCCTCACCGCTGACACCTTACTCGGGTCAACCGCCATACCCTGTTCAGAAAAACATGCCCCAAGAACTGTACTTCTCGTAACCAGAATCCTCACTTCTCGTACTTAGCATACAACTGATGCTCTTGTAGGGTCTGAAGAACTTGCCTCAAGTGCTCAACATGCTCCTCCTCAGTGCGTGAATATATCAGGATATCATCTATGAAGATGATGACAAACTGATCCAAGAAATCTCTGAACACCCGGTTCATCAAGTCCATGAATACGGCTGGATCATTTGTGAGTCCAAATGGCATTACTCTGAACTCGTAGGACCCATATCTCATCAAGAAAGCAGTTTTCGAAACATCCTGCTCGCTAATACATAGCTGATGGTATCCTGACCTCAAATCTATCTTCGAAAATAAAGTTTCTCCCCTCAGCTGGTGGAACAGATTATCGATTCGAGGCAACGGATATTTGTTCTGTATCATGACCTTGTTCAGCTCCCAGTAGTCCACACATAGCCTCAGTGAATCATCTCTCTTTTTCACAAATGAAACTGGAGCGCCCCAAGGTGAGGTACTCCTACGAATGAAGCCCTGACCTAATAGCTGCTCTATTTGATCTCGTAACTCTCACATTTCTTCCGGAGACATACGGTATGGAGCGCGTGCTATCGGTCGAGTATTCGGTAATAAATTTATGACAAAATCTATCTCTCGATTAGGGGTAGGCCTGGTATCTCTTAAAATACATCATAATACTCACGAACAACTGGGATCGAGTATAAGGGAATCATAACCTCCTTAGAGGTATCCTCCCATATGTAATACAAATGAGAGGTAGAGCCTCCCTCTGGACGAGGCATCGCCACTACAAACATCTCCTGCCCCGGAATGGCAAAGACAATACTCCCACCGAAATAATTTATCATGGCTCTGTACGCTGCGAGCCAATCCATACCAATAATAACGTTGTGCTCGTGCATATCAAAGACCAACATGTCTGCTAGTAAAATCAAGCTACCAATCTCTACTCCCACGCCTCGACATATAAAGAAAATTAACGATCCATTTCCCAGTGGTGAGTCTACACATGTCATAGTGCTCTCTGTTGTGGCTAATAATCCTAAGGCCTTCACAAAATGAGTAGATATAAAATATTGTGTCACCCCAGTATTAAATAAAACCCGACCCATAGTACCATTGATAGGAAATGTACCCTCAATCGCGGGTGGCTCCTGTGGAGCTGTTGCCTGGTGGACATTATAGACACGTTCGTACTGTAACTTCCCCTGCTGCACTAGAGCTGCTGGAATGGCTGGTAGGGATGGTACCTGAGCTGGTGCGGGGAGGGTGGCTGGAAAAAGTGGCCTCTGTGGCTTATTACAGGCACCCTGCTGCTGTGGGGCCCTATCTCCCTCTGGACAATCCTGACGCATGTGGCCATTTTTACCACACCCAAAGCATCGGCCCCTAATATTTCCTCCCCTCTGTCCCTACTAATTACGGCCCTGCTGGCTATTACCACCCTGTCATTGGCCCTGCTGGCCATGCTGAAAACGCTGCTGGCCCTTATGGCTCTGCTGTGACCCTACGACTGACGATGTTGACCTTGTTGTCCCTACCTAAATCCCCCAAATCCCTGTTTGGAGTCACCTGATCGAAACCGCTTGGTAGGGTCCCCCTGATGGGAACTCTGCTCATGCTGACGAGTCTGCCCCTGAGATGTTGGTGCTCCACTAGCACCAATACCCCCTGTCCTGCCCTGCTGGCTAGACTCTCCTGCTCGCTTGCTTCCCTGCAGATGGAAGTGGTGATCCTGGCAGTGTAGCAAAGCAGGATTGAGTACATCCGTGTAGGTACTCAGTGACAGATTGCCTATGAGGTGCTGACGGATCCTCCAAGCCAACCCATCCACAAACAATAGTATCTTCTTTCCCTCAGTGGGTGCCTCATCTGGCACTATAGTGAGAAGTCTTGTGAACTCCTGTTTGTACTCGGCAACAGTCGAATTCTCCTATTTGAGACGCAGTAACTTCTGCCTCATCTCAGTCTGCACGGTGGATGGAAAGTATTTGTTGTCAAACCGTGTCCAAAACGACTGAATAGGGATAGTATCTCGCTCCTCCAAGGTGGTAGTGGATTCCCACCAATGCAAAGCGGCCCCCACTAGCTTAAAGGAAGACAACGGCTGTTTCTACACGTCCGTGCACTCGTACATGCGCAGATGCCTCTGGATATCTTTCTTCCATTGTCCGACTACAATAATATCCGAACTACCCACAAACTCTAGGGGATGCGCCTTCTTGAAGGCATACCTAACTCGCTCCCATGCAGATGGAAGTTGTGCTGGTACCGGTACCACTGCCTGAACCTGGGGTGGAGCCTGCTGCACTATCTCTAGCGCGACATGCACCGCCTGAGCAACGTTAGCGGCTACCTCTGTGGCGTTCATTGTTCCCTGAGCCCGAGCTACTGGCTGTTCAACTTGGGCACGCCTATCCTTAGGTGCACGTCTTGGAGGCATCTGAAATGTAAAGAAATTTATTAGTCTACAGTTATTATCAAATCTCAAATAGCTGAAGACGCAATCGTAAAAGCAAGAATACAACAATCCTAAAATAGGGCTCTGTAGCAATAATGCTAAACTGAAAGCAAAATAAGCCGTACAGATCCTAAAGGATACTAGAACCTGATGCTCTGATACCACCTATGACACCCCGCCTAATTAAATACTGGGTGATCAGTCCTTAATTAAATTATAACCAAGGTGAACGATTGGTTCATTCTTAGCATCACTGTCGCAAAAATAATTTTTCCAATTAAACACCCTAAATAATTAAGCTAAGTGGCAAAACCATTTTTAGACTTAAATTTCCAAATTTAATTTAAAACCAATATTTAAAACCTTACATAATCCATAGTTTAATAATCACACAACAACTATACTGGAACATATAATCGAAACAATTAAGCATCCAACTAGTCAATTCCAACTTTAAAACTTTAAGGAAAACATCCGGACAGTAATAATCCCAAAGTATAAGTATTGGAAATAAACGAATCACAATATCTGATAAAAAAAACTGAATAATGGAAAAGGGCGACACATGCCCAACTGGATAAAGTAGAGCTAGAAGTAGTATCAATAGCGAGGTCATCTAAGCAAAAGGCCTGCATCTCCCACCTAAGCTGCAGCGCGTTCCTTCCAAAGGATCCTATCCAAGATGCCCTTGTGGCTGGGCACCTGTAATATATACATATATATATAAGAGAGAAGATAAAATAGGAAACGGTTCAGACCCCGATTGTAAAAAAGTTTAAAATTAGTTTAGCAAGTATTTAAAAAGCTTACCGGCTAATGAATCAATCATATTAGTGCGGCACTCCCTTAAGAAATTATCACCTCTCTTCTAATGTGCACACCTATCGCACTTATACTCCCAACAGTTTAACTTATCTTAAGTTACTCATAAGATTTCACGCCGATAATTTCAAATATTACGAAAGTTAATTTTGTTTAAAAGTAAAGTCCTCACATGAGCTTCATTTGATTATAAATATTCTCAGTGTCACATCATACTTTTCAAACACTTTTTCCCAAGCTGAAATAAATATTTAACTTACGTACTATTAGTCACAGTAGGTAGTTCCCAAACTTCAAGTTTAAATATATATTATCTACACATATCATATATATACCAACGGCACCCCACTTACAATTTGGTGATGGCATACTCTGATATCCAGTCCTCGTAACACTCGTACTAAGGGAAATACTAGTTCAGAATCGCTCTCGAATTGTATTAACACAAAACACATACAAATTGAGGCGAAGCATAGGTCCAAGTCACTAAGAGGTCAGCACATACCCTCACGTCTCTTAGGACTGTCTGACTATCAATCCGATAGCCTGTACCAAGGATTCCTATGTTCTAGGGTACGAGTCAATATCCCCCATAAAGGTCCCATTGAGATAAGACTGTCCCAGCGCGGTAACCTCAGGGATAGCGAGTAGCGCGGGCATGATTTTCACACGTATATAGTATATGCACAAACACAGTCATATATGTATACTACCATTCCCATATCAAATTTAGGTACATTGTCATGGCCCATACTTATGATATTTATTCTTATTACACATTACTAGGTGATCACGTATAACGGTTTGTCTCTTATTCTGATTTATGGAATTATTCCAACTTACTACGTAGCACTCGTGCATTCCTATCTTCCCAAGTGTAATTTCAGTAGGTACGCATATTTTACAACGTAACTTCCTTACGAGTCTCACCCTTTAACACATGTTCCCATTGTCCCTTATGTGTAAAACACCCCAATGAAATGTTAATCACGTCTTACATTAAAGGTTTCATAATTCTATAAAGTCCTACTGGTCTTCTTTACATCCCAAAATGTTTTAATAGAAATGTCCAAAGATTACTACTCACTTAAATTGAAATTAATCATTTAAAAAGGAAAATGTAAGTCTGCCAGGAGGGGTCGATCTATCTATGGCAGGGGTTCGGTCAATCGATGCATCGATCGATCAATACTCTTGGGTCGATCGATCAAGCAGGTATGACAAATCTGCAGAATTTCCAGTTACGGGTTTCTTCTTCCAAAATCATCCAAACCAATATATTTGACTACCAAACTCCCAAAAATTTATTGTACAAGTGTTATATCCTCAAATAAGTGATATTCTACGTCAGGCATGCGGATTTTCATCATGAATAACGAATTAAATGGTGCATAATCCATAAAAATATTAACAACCCTAATATTTTCTTTGTTTGTTTATTCCCATTCTTTTACCAGATTTCATACTCTTAATTTACTGTAATTTCGTGGTTAAATCTCTACATGTGAATTTGATTTCTTGAATACATATTTTTCCTATATATCATGCGATTTAATTCTCCAAAATAGGTTTTTCTTTCATAAGAACTAGTCCTAATCAATCCTAGGCTAATATTATTGAAGCATTAACTGAAATAGAGCAAGATATATACTTTTCTGGGAATTCTTGGTTCTAATTAGTGGACAAGATTGGTGTGGTTGCGATCCTCATTGCACGATCTAAAGTTTGGCGGCGACGACGATGCAAACGGTGGAGTTCTTGGCCTTGAACTCCTTGGAAAGCTCCTCCTCTTCCCTTCTAATGGCCGTCATATGTTTTTGGTTGTTCTAACCCTAGGATACAACTCCTATTATCTTATACACTCTTACAAATTTCGTGGGTTTTCATTCTCAAAAATGTAAAATGTCCAAAACGCCCTCCTGGGGTGTTAATTTGGCCTAGAAACGCCCCGAGACCCAAACTAAACCCCTGGGTACAATATTTGGACTATCTCGACCCTTCCGAACACATTGACGTACTCAAAATGACCATACGGGTGACTTATAATATTTTCACTTTTAATAGTTCGAATTTAATCCTGACACGACACAAGCGCGTCCCGATAAATTTCCAAAATTATCAAATTAGATTCTCATGATAACTTTACTAAATTCTATTACACCTCTTACTTTACCCATAAAGTAATTTATAACACAATTCCAATAATTACTAACTCTCATCACGCTAGTAAGTATTTAAATGATTTTTTGGATTAATATTAAATTAATATCTCTAATTAAATTTAATAAATCCCCAAAATTAAAAGTCATAAAAATACGGGGTATTACAAAAATCAGCTTTTGGGTACTACCACTGGGTTGGATAACTATACAGGGAAATGAACTTCCCTGATGGATCCTTCATCGAATAGCTTCCCTACTTCTTTCTCTACTGCTTTGGCCTTTTTGAGAGATGTTCGACGAGCCTTTTGAGTGGTGGGTTTAAAAGTAGGATCGATGTGTAGGCGGTGGCATGCCAAACCGGGGTCAATCCTAGGCAACTCATAATTCTCCCATGCAAAATCATCTATATTGCTTTTAAGGAGTGCAACCAAATACTTTTTCTGCTGATTATTATGAGAATATCCAATTAAAAACTTCCTTTCTATCAAGTTGTCATCGACTACAACTTCTTTCAGGCATTCAACGACCCTGTTTGCGGGGTGGACCCTGGTCTCTTTTACCCATGGTCGATCATACCATAGTTACTATTTAAAGATAATAACCCCTTCCTGGTCTTTCTTCTGGGCTTCCTCGGGATCCTTCTTTCTTTAGGCGAATATCTGTAATGAAACATTTTTGGGTTATAGTCTGGTCGTCATAAATTTTGACCACTCCATGATCTGTAATGCATTTTAACTTTTGATGTTAAGTGGATGGAATCACCCACATGGCGTGAAGCCAGCCTCTGTCCAAAATAGCATGGTATGGGGACTCGATGTCCACAACTAAGAACTCGATTAACTTTGAGATGTTCCATGCCCTGACTGGCAAGGTGATATTTCCTAACGACATGGTGATCCTTCCTTCGAAGACAACCAATGGAACAGTGGCTTATTTGAGGCGGCGACATTTAATTTCAGCTTATGGAACAGGTCAAAATACATCACTTCAAATGAACTCCCCTGGTCACTAGTAGCTTATAGACATCCCAGTTAGCAATCATGAGCATGATTACTAATGTGTCATGATTGAGGAGGGGCCCTTACCCCGACCAATTCTTCTTTGGTGAAAACGACGTGCTTCGTGTAATCAACATCTTCTAGCTGCTAACGCTTTCCATCCTGAGTTTTGGATGGATCGATCTGAAAAGATTCCATTACAAAAGTCACCTTCTTGAGTTCCATTCTAACAACATGGCCTTTAATATATTTGAGGTCTGACACCCCATGAATGATTATAAACTCCTGTCCTTTATCATCATCGAGGACATTATCTAGCTACTAGTCGCCATTGGCTGCGAGTTTCTCTGTCTTCTTATCAACATACTCACTAAGGTACCCTACCTAAACTAGCTCTTTCATACGTGACTTCAAATCTTTGTAATTATCGATTCGTTGCCCACCCTCCTTATGGAATGCGCACATCAATGCGTTGTTTCTCTTAGTTGGATCGTTGGCCATCTTCTTGGGCCATTTGGTGAAGGGCTCATCCTTGATTTTGTTGAGAATTTTATAAATGGGTTCCTTGAACACTTTGTTAACAGACTAGAATGCCTTAGAGGGGTCATTCTTACTTCCACCTTTGGAGCCATTGTTGTCCCCGTTCTTTCTTCCCTTTTTCTAGGTGTCATTCTTCTCTGTCCCCTTATTCACCTTCGCTCGACCATTATGTCCTCCATTAGGATGGATCACGTCTTCGACCTTGGCTTACTTCTCAGTACGGGTAATAAGATCATCGATGTTTATGGCTTCATTCTTGGTGAGAGATTGGTGTAGTAGAGAAGTGGTCGGCAGGCCGATTTTAAAGGATGCTACGAAAACTTGATCTAAGCAGTCCTCAATATCATTAAAGATCTCCAAGTATCTTTTAGAATAATCTGTAAGGTTTTCCTGAGGTTTTTTCTTCATAGTGAGTAATGCATGCATCCGCTTAGGATGGGAGTTGCTCGTTATGAATAGCGTTGTGAAAGCCTCTGCTAGTGCTGTAGAATTTTTTATAGTCCTGTAAGGGCACCCCTTAAACAACTTCTATGATACATCGTGTAGACTAGAAGGGAATATCTTACACATTAGTGCTGTCATGATGGCTCCATAAGGTCATTGCCTGCTGGTACTACCTAACATGGTTTATGGGATCTGTTTTCACGTCATAGACCTTCAACCTGGGATCAACAAATTTCTTGGGGGGACGTCACATTCAATTACCCTTGAAAATTAGGTCTTCATATGAAGGTTTAAAGATCTTCTAGAAATCTCTCTGGTCGATTTGGCTCCTCGGTGCGCCAGATGTTGGTCCATCTCCCTACGGAACAGAATCCTCAAATCCTCACTTAGTCGATCATTGTTCTTATGGACCCTCTACTGGTGCCCCGCTCTGATTATGCTTGCTCTGACATGTCACGTTTAATTCTATCTTGATCATGTATTGTACTCCTTCCATGGCTGGGGGAGCCTCCCCTTGAGGGCTGAGAGTTCTGTCTCTACGCCGCCTTGTGTTTCTGGGAAGATCTTTCTCCATTATTTCAAGGCGCCTCTTAATGTGAGCATTTTTTTCTTCTTGGCGGTGAGTTGCCTCTTCCTGTTCTCGAAGTCAGGCATCATAGGCAACGACTTACCTAGAAATTTGAGTGGACCTTGGAGGCATATGGCTCTCTTCTAAAGATTTCCTTTCTTGGAGAAACCTCAGGTTCATATGTTGGCAAATTTCAGACCTAACCCTAGGAGGGGCAGGCTCTTCCTGAACATCATCGTCTTGTGGAACGTTGCTGCTATGGTGAGATAATGCTAGATTTCTAGTAGTGAATGTTTTCGTAGGAACACAAGTCGATTCCATAAACAGCTCCAATTATGATTGCACAAAAATTCACAATAAAGGATCTACAAGAATAATCACAAATGGAAGAAAGTATATGGAAGGACACACAACAACGATGTACGTGGTTCGGCAACTTGTCTACATCCACGAAAAGGTTACTTGTTCTTATTAAGTGTCTCTAAACGATTATAATGTTTCATCCCTTTGTCCCGGGTCAGGGTGTACAATTTATAGATTGGTATTTTACAGAGTTTGAGTTATTTTAGAAACTCCATCATAGCTCGTGGATTGGCAATGAGGTTCTTGGATATCTTGATCGAGATTCTTGGCACCTGATTTTACCACATCCACGAGTATCCTCCTCTAACTAACATGCTCGTGTAGAAATTATGTTATGATTTGGGCTGGGCCAAATAATACAAGTTACCATGGTCGGCTACCCTCATGAACTTGTAAAAAATTGGATCCCAAAAAACATATTCTACCAATAAAAAATGATTTTCAACAATATAAAAGTACGTCAAGCATATAAAACTAATTTTCAACAAAAAAAAAATGATTTCCTTCGATATAAAAGTATTTCCAGCATATACAAATTATTTCGAGGAAGAAAATTTGATTTTTAGCAATAATAAATTATTACCATCAAATATAATATGAATTTCAACCAAAAAAATGATTTCCAACAATACAAAAGTATTTCCAACATATAAAAATGATTTCTATCAAATAAAAAATAATTTTCGCCAAAATAAATCATTTATAGCAAATAAAATATGACTTCCATCAATACATAAAGGATTTCACTAATCTAAAATTTTCCATGCATATGAAAATGATTCTCCGCATATAATATAGGTTTTTCAGTAGTAATAAATTATTTCAATGAAATAAAATATGATTTATAAAAATAAAAAAATTATTTTCAATAATATAAAAGTATTTCTAGAATATAAAAATGATTATCAATAAGTAAAAAGTAATTGTCAACAATAATAAATATTTCAATAAAATTAAATATGATTTTTAACCATAAATTAATGAATTTCAGCACTGTAAAAGTACTTCGAACAAAATTTTTAATAAAAAGAATATTTGGGGAAAAAATTCCCCACAAAAATGATTTTCGGCAAATAAAGAATAATTTTTAGCAATAATCAGTTATTTCAAAAAAATTAAATATGATGTTCAACAATAAATTAATGATTTTTAGAAATATAAAACTACTTCGAACAAAATTTTTAATAGAAAAAAATCGGGGAAAAAAATCCCCATAAAAGAGAACCTATCTCATGTTTAACAAATACAGGGAAAAAACTAAATTTCTGAAGCAAAAAATTCCATAAAGACTTAACACGAAACTAATTTTGATTTAGAAATAAAAAAATTTATTTCCCACAATAATAACATATTTTCAGCAAATATAACACGATTTTCAGTTAATTTTTTTTCCCAGCAATATAAAAGTATTTCCAACATATAAAGCTGATTTTCAGCAAATAAAAAGATGATTTTCAGCAATAATAAATTGTTCCACGCAAATAAATATGATTTCCAACAAATGAAATAATAATTTTGATGAAAAAATAGAAAAAAAACTAATATAAAAGTATTTTCAACATAATTTTTAAATGAAAAAAACAGAGAAAAAAAATCATTAAAAAAATTCCCAAAAAAAACCTAGCTCACATTTCCCAAATACAGGGAAGAAACGAAATTTTCCAAACAAAAAATTCGAGCAAGCCATATCACGAAGCTAACATGGATTTAGAAAAAAAACTCAAAAAAACATCATTCACATTCCTAAACAACATACACACAAATTTAAACAAAAACTGTAAGTTCATCCAATTGTTTCATACATATATACTTTTCAAACACTTTGTCTAACAATGACACTGACGAAATTTGTTTGCCTAAACCATAATCTCAATACCTAACATAAATAATTGGCCAAAGAAATATAATCAGCAAGGATTAATTATGAATTGCAAATGTGAGCAAAAACTTTCCAATAAATGGGTAATTTGATTATATTAAAACTGTACCAATGAAAAATTAGAATCAACAGTTATATTTTCTCTTTTACCAAATCATTTTTGGAGTTCGGGAGCAATGAAGTTATGTGGTTGTTATCTATACTAGCATGTAGCCCGTGCGATGCACGGGCACTATGTAGAACACTCGTGCGATGATTCGTTGTTTTATACTTGATTATTTTCTTATATATATTGCGTGTGCACTTCAAAGCTAAATCCAAGAGAATTGAAATAAAGAATACGAGTTTCAAATAGTTATTGTACTTCTTTATAGTACTTTTGGTTCAATCAATCATATTTTGCAAACAAACTCAGAAAATAGAATGAAAATAAAATAACACAACTTGAACTCAATATGATAGAAAGTTAAAACTTATCCATCTCGTAATATGACCCTAAAAATAACGACTGAGAAAGATGAACAATAAAATAGTCATGTCAGGGTCAAACACAAACAACCAAAAAATGACAAAAATTGACTTGTTTAAATATTTACTTTAATAATAATCTATGTATAATTTGTGTTATAAAACTATAAAAAATGTTATAGCATTTTCTAATTTTTGGCTTATTTTTAATTGAAAAACAAATGAATTGAGACCCATAAGTTAAGTAAATTTTTTGATTGTGTATATTGTATCAAATATAAAGATGCGAGAACGTAAACTTTTTATGGGTGATATATAAAAATCAAGAAACTTTTTGTTGTAATCAACTTTCTATTACCTATTCCAATTATCTTATTTGGTAAAATAAAATTATAGAAAATGTACATAAAATGTCATAACTTTATAGACAATAAATGTCCAATTAACAAAACATATGATGTTTATTAGATGTATGATCTGCACAGTCAACAAAGAGGAAATGAGTGCAACATTATAGCTACCAAAAATAATTATCAGGAAAAAATGATCTAAAGTTCAAACTAAGGCATATAAGCACCAATACTCTCTCATCGCATCAATATAAATGCCAACCAAATATAAAAGCATCTAGACATATTTTTTTACACCCAGCACTTGGGCCATATATTGTTTGTAACAACCCCGATTTTTTTAAATAGGTATTTTTAAACTAATTTTGAAAAAATCGAGAAAAATAAAATTTTGGATTTAATTATTTTTAATAATTAAATATGTTTGTTTTTATATATATAAATGAGTTTTTAAGTGGAATTTAAATCGGGATTAAAAAAAGTATGTAACAACCCTGATTTTTTTAAATAGGTATTTTTTAAACTAATTTTGAAAAATTCGAGAAAAATAAAATTTTGTATTTAATTATTTTTAATAATTAAATATGTTGGGTTTTATATATAAAAATGAGGTTTTAAGTGGAATTTAAATCGGGATATAAATTTGTAAATTATAACTTTTTTGTATAAAAATCGGGGGAGAATCCGAGCTAAAGAGGATAAAAATAATATTTTTAGAAATTCAACCGTCCGATCGAGCTGAATTTTCCACAGCACCATGTCTCACCGTTCGCTACAACATACTATAATTTCAAGTAGTTCTAACGATCCGATTGTCCATAATGATTTTCGAGTGTTTGTATCTTATTAGAACTCTTTTCTTAATCAAACTCTTAATCCTTTATATATCAACTAATTCGTGGATGGACTTTTCAAATCACTTTTTACCAAAATTTTCAACTAGAAGACCTCTCCAAAATTACTCCATTTCATATACAAACCATAGACCAAAATTTATTCAAGATTTCAACCTTAGATTAGAAGGCTTATTTGGTGTTTTCTCGAGTTTAGACTAGAACGAGATTTGATTATTTTCGCGAGATGAACGTGATGGTGCGATCCGATTTTGAGGATGAAATTATGTGATGATTTTGAGGTACAGGGCTTACACAATATGCTCCTAAATTCTCTCGAGAGTATTCCGTTTGTATTTCTGTGTCGATTGCACTCATGTTGAATTGTGATTCAATCGAAATCTGAAATAATTGTTGGAATCTAAATGTTGATTCATTGTGATCTATTATATTGTGATTTGAGCATCTTGTCATGAGATTTTAATATGGAACGGATAATGGGCACCCACCAATAGTCCAAAATCCGGATATGCTTAAAAATGCATAAGCACGGTGAGGTGAGGCTTGGTGACTCATTGACGTGTTGTTGAGAAATTAATATTGATATAATGATTGAGTGTTGCATTTGATTTGTATACGTGGATTCGTATTGTTGCAATTTATTCATCGTTCTAATAAGTTTTGAGCATCTATTCATATCATATTGTGTACTTCCCCGTATTTTCTTTTAGTTGGCAGGTTAGCGTGGATTGGGACGCTATAGACTATTTTGGAAATTATTTTAGAGCATGGATTGAAAGATGTATTTTTGTTGTAATAATTAGTGATGTAATTTTTAGTTGGAGAATTTTATAGTCGAGAGAAAATTATTGTAATCTTTAAGGTGGAAATAAAAAAAAATTGGGGATTTGTTGAATTTATATTATGGACATTTACATGCTCTATACTTGTTGATTGATGGATTTAGTTTAGTTTTATCGTAGTAATACGTCGCGTGTCTTTTCAAGAGCGCGGGGTGTTACATTGTTTTCATAGGCACTGTTAAAGACTAGTACCCAAACATATGAAAGTAATTTTAGTCAAGTACCCCTACACATTAAAGCCCTTTTAGTCAGATGTATTGAAAGAACTTAAGTAAATATAAAATCATAAGTATGTATTTTATCAAAGAATAGTTCAAATCAACAAATTTAAATTCCCAAACATTTACGCAACATCAGGAACCCTAGAAGGAAATTCTTTTGTGCACCTTTTATTTCCACAAGTACACCCATAAATAAGAAAGAAACATACATTTGAACAACATCTGTAAAATTGAGAATTGAAAAAGGGTAAAAATTGACATACTGTGGGGAATGTGTTGCTAGTGTATGAAATTAATAGACAGGTCTTACCAGTAGCTCCATCACCAACAGTGGTGCAATTTATGAACCCGGAAGTGCTGATTTAAGATCTTCGTCTTCTTCTTCTCAGAAGACATAATCTTTATAATTACCCATTTTATTCTGTCCAGATGGCTATACTTTAGCCCTAGAATTTTGAGAAAAATAGTCGCAAATGTACGGTATAAAGAGAGACAAATCCATAAGGAAGAAAACATTAATTACTTTAAAATGAATATAATTTAGATGTAGCGTACGAGAGACATGCAAAAGTGAAGGAACTGTTTGGAGCAATTGGTTGAATTGGATGGTTTGAATTCGAAATTGTGAATAGATTTAAAAATAGATGGAATGATGTATATCCGTAAATTTTAACAGGATAGAAAATATGGGGCGGTTGGTGAGTATTTTCCAATTAATTCTACAGAGCATAGGGTCATGTGTACTTTGTGAAATTGAAAACAGAAATGAAGGGATATCTAGAGAAAGAAATGGGAAAAGAGAGAAATATGTAATTTATTAATATTTCCAAATGCAATGTACCTTATTAAGCCAAAAACATAAATGTCTCTTTCTTTCTAACGATTTTAGCCCTACGTCATATATACGGGCCTGTTTTTTATGGTAAGGAAAGAGAGTACAGAAAATGTAATGATAAATTAATATTAATATAATGCTTGAGTGTTGCATTTGATATGTATACGCGGATTCGTATTGTTAAAATTTATTCATCGTGCTAATTATTTTTTATCATCTATTCTTGTCATATTGTGTACTTCTCGTATTTTCTTTTAGTTGGCAGGTTAGCGTGGATTGGGACGCTATGGACTATATTGAAGAATTATTTTAGCGAATGGATTGAAATATGTACTTTTGTTGTAATACTTAGTGGTGTAATTTCTAGTCGGAGAATTTTATAGTGGAGAGAAAATTATTGTAATCTTTATTGGGGAAATAAAAAAATTTGTTGATTTGCTGTATTTATATTATGGACATTTAGATGCTCTATACTTGTTAATTAATGTATTTAGTTTAGTTTTATCGTAGTAGCATTCCGCGTGTCTTTTCGAGAGCACAGGGTGTTACATTGTTTTCAAGGGCACTACTAAGACCAGTGCCCAAACATATGAAAGTTATTTTAGTCAAGTACCCTACACCTGAAAGTTTTTTTTATTAGATGTATTGAAAGAACTTTAGTAAATATGAAATCATATGTATTTTGTCAAAGAACAGTTCAAATCAACAAATTTAAATTCGTAAACATTCACGCAACATGAGAAGCCCGAGAAGCAAATTCTTTAATTTACCTTTTATTTCCACAGTTATACCCATAAATAAGAAAGAAACATACATTTGAACAAAATCTGTAAAATTGAGAATTAAAAAAGGGTAAAAATTGACATACTGTGGGGAATGTGTTGCTAGTGTATGAAATCAAAAGACAGGTCTTGCTAGTAGCTCCGTCACTAACGGTGGTGAACTTTATGAACCTGGAAGTTCTAATTTAAGATCGTATTCTTCTACTTCTCAGAAGACATAATCTTTATCCTTACCCTTTTTATTTTGTCCAAATGGCTACACTTTAGCCCTAGAATTTTAAGACAATTAGTCGCAAATGCACGGTATAAAGAGAGACAAATCTATAAGGAAGAAAACATTAATAACTTTAAAATGAATAGACAAATCTATAAGGAAAAAATCTATATGTAGCGTACCAGATACATGCAAAAATGAAGGAACTGTTTGGAGAGACAGGTTGAATTGAATGTTTTGAATTCGAAATGGTGAATAGATCTAAAAATAGACAAAATGAAGTCTATTCGTAAATATTAATTGGATAGAAAATATGGGACGATTGGTGAGCATTTGCCAATTCATTCTATAGAGCATAGGGTCATGAGTATCTTGTGAAATTGAAAACAAAAATGAAGGGATATCTACAGAAAGAAATGGGAAAAGAGAGAATTATGTAATTTATTAATATTTCAAAATGTAATGTACCTTATTAAGCCCAAAACTCAAACGTCTCTTTCTTTCTAACGATTTTGTCCCTACATCATTTATCCGGGCCTATATTTTTGTTGTAAGGAAAGAGAGTACACAGAATGTATTGAGAAATTAATATTGATATAATACTTGAGTGTTGCATTTGATTTGTATACGCGAATTCGTATTGTTGTGATTTATTCATCGTGCTAATTATTTTTTAGCATCTATTCCTGTCATATTATGTACTTCCCCGTATTTTCTTTTAGTTGGAAGGTTAGCGTGGTTTCTGACGCTATGGACTATTTTGGAAAATTATTTTAGAGCATGAATTGAAAGATGTACTTTTGTTGTAATAATTAGTGGTGTAATTTTTAGTTGGAGAATTTTATAGTCGAGAGAAAATTATTGTAATCTTTAATGGGAAAATAAAAAAAATTGTGGATTTGTTGTATTTATATTATGGACATTTAGATGCTCCATACCTATTGATTAATGGATTTAGTTTAGTTTTATCCAAGTAGCATTCCACGTGTCTTTTCGAGAGCGCGTGGTGTTACATTATTTTCAAGGGAACTTTTAAAGACCAGTGCCCAAACATATGAAACTTATTTTAGTCAAGTACCCCTACACCTGAAAGCTTTTTTTGTTAGATGTATTGAAAGAACTTTAGTTGTCACGACCCCGACCTAAAAATAGTAAGGAACGAGTGTCTTGACATGACACCAAGGCATCCAATATTCTGGCCTTAAAATTTTTCTTTTAAAATATATGTGGCGGAAGTATAATGACATGGTTATGAATCGTAAAATACTGAAAGTGAAGGAATTATATCATCAGAGATTTCTAAAGGTAACTTCATCTGTATTAAAATATCAACGAGTAACAACTTGACACAAAGAGATAAACATGCTCTATCTAATTAAACAAACTTCTACTTACGGTAACAAAAAGAGCTTTAAAAGCTAAATCTTCGACGTAGTCATTTTTCATTCCATCCACGAGCTTAATTATTTCCTAAAAAATGGTTATTTATACAACGTCAGCTAAAAGCCGAATGAGATTCAATCTCCAGACATTCCAGGGTTTTTCATAAATTTAATACCTATTCAATTTAGAACATAAGGTATATACATAGAGATAGGAATTTCAAGTAATATATATAAAGTAAATGACAATATATATATATATATATATATATATATATTTAGAATAAACAGTTCAGAAGAAAGTAGATAAAATAATTGAACATATGTCAATTATTCAGTTTTTGTGGCCATGTACGCTCTAATACCCATACTGATAGTGTCACCAAATGTTTCCACCCGGTAACATCACAGACAGATAATCATGATTTCTGGAACAACGCCTTGTTTAGGACACACCAGTGATAAACCAGTTGGGAAGGTACCACCCAGATATTTCCACCCGGTAGTCAAGGCCAATATAGTAAGAGAGTTTCCATAGGCCGAATCAATAATTTCATAATTCAAATCAGATGTTTATATGGAGAGATATAAACATATAACAAACGAAAAAATCATCGATATCTGGTGCATTTTGAGAATAAAAGCATTTCACAAAATATACATAGTTTGCATAATATAATATAATCAAAATGCGCAAGAAATTTCGTAGATTAGTCACCTAAAATAGAGGTCAAAATTACAGATAACGAGTCTTCGATCGCACGTTAATCTACAAAATGAATTCTTTCTTCGAAATTATAGTACTCCTTGTTAAGATATTTCCCAAGCTTTCTATCACTCTTTCTTACTATAATTCTCAAGGAATTGGTGTGAGTTTCAAATGAACCCTAAGGCCCTATTTATAGGTTTCCAAAAGTATTACGGTGTTGACAAGTGTCTAATGACTAGGCTTTTTGGAGTGGTGATTCAACACCGAGGTGTCACGATCCGGAGTGGTCCTGCAGTGTTAATACCACCAAATTATGACAAGTGTTTTAGCTTTCTCTCTAAAGACGACATGTGTAATGTGGAAGTGCCCAGCACGTGGTGGAAAGGTGATAAGGGTATAAGGGTCATTTCACACATGAAGGGTATTTTGGTAATTTCACACTATATATTTTGAATATTTCTCACAGGTCCTTGAAAATATTTTATTTACAAAATGGCCCATTTTATATTTTTATTTTAGTCCTTAAAGTTTCATAAAATTATATTTTCTACCCCAAAACTTATTATTTACATTAAGATATGTCATAAGACTTTGATTTTATCCAATTTACAGTTGATTCTTCATAATTAAAAAATGGGGTTTGCTATATTGATAACCAATAATACCACATGTCTAATAATACAAATTTTATAAGATAATATGTAACACAAGAGTGTAAAAACAAACTATATATATATATAAGTGGGGTCATTACATCCTACCCTCCTTATAAAAAGTTTGGTCCCCAAACTTTACTTACATTAATTCCCAACCAGGTATGGATATCACTCATTTATTTCATCTTCCCGCTCCCATGTTGCTTCTTCAATAGAATGATTCCGCCATAATACTTTGAGTAGTGGAATAACCTTGGTTCGTAATATTTGATCTTTGTGGTCCAAGATTTCCACTGGATGCTCAATGTATGACAAATCTTCTCTAACTTGAAGAGGCTCATGACTTAAGATATGTTTTGGATCGAGGACATATTTCTTTATCATTTATACGTGAAACACATTATGTACACTAGAGAGTTCAGGTGGTAAGGCTATTTTATATGCAACTGCTCCTATTCTTTCAAGGATTTCAAAAGGTCCTATGTATCTTGGGCTCAATTTCCCTTTCTTCCCAAATCGTATTACTCCCTTTGCAGGCGATACTCGCAAGAACACATAATCTCCTCTTTGGAATTCTAACTGTCAGTGTAGATTGTCAACATAACTCTTTTGACGATTTTGAGCGGTTCGAAGTCGGTCTTGTATTAATTTCACCTTCTATGTTGTGATCTGAATCAGTTATGGTCCTAATAATTTTCTTTCCTCAACTTCTACCAAGCATGTAGGGGAACGACACCTTCTACGATAGAGTTCCTCATACAGAGCCATTTAAATATTTACTTGATAACTATTATTATATGCGAATTCCTCTAAGGTTTGAATGGTTCTCTCAGATTGTCCATCTATTTGAGGATGAAAAGTGGTGCTGAAATTCAATTGTGTTCCCATGGCTGCTTGTAGGCTTTTCCAAAAGCGAGACACAAATCTAGGGTCACGATCAGAAACAATTGAAATTGGGGTTCCATGAAGCCTAATAATTTCCCGCACATACAACTTAGCTAACTTTTCTAAAGAATGGGTAATCTTAATGGCAAGAAAATGAGCATATTTAGTTAACCTATCAATAATTACCCAAATAGAATCATTACGATTTGAACTCCTCAGTAAACTTGTCATAAAATCCATAGTAATATGTTCCCATTTCCACTCAGGCATAGTTAGGGGTTGAAGTAATCCTGATGGTTTTTGATGTTCAGCCTTTACTTGTTGACGAACCAAACACTGAGATATAAATTCTGCAATCTCCCTCTTTATGTTATTCCACCAAAATACTTCTCGAAGATCCCTATACATTTTTTTACATCCGGGATGAAATGTGAATCTTGAGTAATGACTTTCCTCAAAAATTTTGCCTCTTTAGTTGGGCATCACATGGCACACACACTCTATCTCCAAACCTCAATATATCATCTCGTATCGCAAATTCAATTCTTTTACTATCGATGACTTCTTATCTAATCTTCTTCAGTTGTGGGTCATTTACTTGTGCAATTTTGATCCTTTCCATCAACATGTGTTGTATTTGTAAGTTTGCAACTCTTCCTCCTTTGTTATAGATACGTACATCTATTTCCATACTTCTCAAATCCCTTAACAGTGCTTCCTGGCTTGTAATAAGACACGCTAAATTTGGTGTAGACTTCCAACTTAAAGCATCGGCTACTATATTAGCTTTCCCCGGGTGATAGTGAATATTTACATCATAATCCTTCATCAATTCTAACCACCTCCTTTGTCTCATATTCAACTCTTTCTAAGTAAATATGTACTTCAAACCCTTATGATCGGTATAAATCTCACAAGTCTCACCATACAAATAGTGTCTCCAAATCATAAGAGCAAAAATTATAGCTGCTAATTCTAGGTCATGGGTTGGATAATTTTGCTCATGGGTTTTTAATTGTCTCGAGGCGTAAGCAATTACTTTTCCATTTTGCATTAGCACCCATCCCAAACCATTTTTAGAAGCATCACTATAAATCACAAATCCTCATGTCCCGAAAGGAATAGTCAAAATTGGGGCAGTTACTAATCGATTCTTAAGTTATTGAAAACTATTCTCGACTTCCTCAGACCATTCATATTTCACCTTCTTTTGGGTTAACCGAGATAGAGGTTTGGCAATACTAGAAAATCCTTCAACAAATCTTTGATAATAACCTGCTAATCTAAGAAAACTACGAATCTTCGTCACATTAGTTGGTCTAGGCCAGTCTAGTATAGCTTTGATCTTTTGAGGGTCAACCAACACTCCCTCCTTGGAAATGACATGTCCTAGAAAAGAGACACTAGGCAACCAAAACTCACACTTGTTTAATTTCTCATATAATTTCTCTTTCCTAAGGATTTGTAATACCGTCTCTAAATGATTTTCATGTTCTTCAATACTTTTGGAATAGATAAGGATGTCATCAATGAAAATAACCACACACTAATCCAAATATTTCCTAAACACCTTATTCATCATATCCATAAAAGTGGCTGGTGCATTAGTTAGTCCAAATGTCATTACAAGAAATTCATAGTGACCATATCTAGTACGAAAAACTGATTTTGAAATATCATCATCCTTAATCTTCAATCGATGATAACCTGACCTAAGGTCAATCTTAGAGAATACTTGTGCACCTTCTAATTGATCAAACAAGTCATCTATACGAGGTAAGGGGTATTTATTCTTAATGGTTACCTTATTCAGCTCATGATAATCTATACATAGTCTCATTGTCCCGTCCTTCTTTTTTATAAATAGCACTAGAGCACCCCAAGGCGATATACTTGGTCTGATAAAACCCTTGTCTAAAAGGTCTTCTAATTGAACTTTTAACTCTCTGAATTCTAAAGGTGCCATACGATATGGTGGTTTTGAGATTTGTATAGTTCCAAGAATAAGGTCAATGGTAAATTATATCTCTCTATTTGGAGGTAGGCCTAGTAAATCATCTGGAAAAACATCCGTAAATTTCTTAGCGATAGGAATATCTTCTAATCTAGGCCCTATTATCTGCAAATTGGTAACAGTTGCAAGAAATCCTTGACATCCCTTCTTAAGAAAATTACATGCTTGCATTACAGAAATAATACACATCGGAGATATTATGCCAGTTCCTTCAAAACTAAATTTTGGTTGGTGAGGGATTTGGAAAGTAACACTCTTCTCAAAACAATCCACCTTAGCATGATATGATGCTAACCAGTCCATCCCCAAAATGATTTTAAAATCTGTAATGTCTAAAACTATCAATTAACAAATAGTTTATGACTATCAATGTCTATGGGGCAAGCCCTGTATACTAATTTACCCATTAATAACTCACCCGAAGGAGTAGAAACGTGTATGTTATGATTCAAGGGTTCAGGAAATTTATGAAAGCGATTTAATACATGTATAAATACAAATGAATGGGTAGAACCAAGATCTATCAAATCTTTAAAAGGTTGTGCACATATAGAAAGTGTACCTGACACTACCGCATTGGAAGCTTGGGTATCAGAAAGTGAAAAAACTCTACCTTATCTGCCTTGATCCTTGTTTACACTTGAAGGCTTTATCGGAACCCTTGTTGGGTTTGGTCAGTCTTTTATCTGATGTCCTTTCTGTCCACATCTAAAACAAGCTCCTGAATCCTTATAACAAGGTCGTCCTCCATGCATCTTTCCACGTTGTTTGCATATCTCGTTATTATACTATTTATTATCACTAGATCCCCCAATATTGGATGTGTTCCTAAAGAAATTTCTATTATTCGAGTTCTTTCCTTTTTGTTCCCCAGACTTCCTCTTGCCATCTCTAATTCGATTGTACTCCTCACCATCACTCTCATCTATTGTAGCCCTAGTCACGACATCAATATATGATGTTAATTTCAGGATGGAAATTCGACTAAGAATATTCAACCTTAACCCACGCTCAAACTTCTTCTCTCTTAAAACATCAGTTGCTACAACATGCCGTGCAAAACGGGATAACTCAGTAAACTTTTCCTCATGTTGACTGACCGTCATATACCCTTGCACCAGACTCATGAAGTCAACTTCCATTTCGTCTTTCACCGTTTTCGAAAAATATTTCTCATAAAAGATTACTAAGAAATCATTCCAACCTATCTAAGTATTCCTTTCCCCGTGTATTCTCTTAGTCATTCTCCACCAATGTTCGGCCTCCCCTTCTAACATAAATGTTGCAAATGACACCCTTTGTTCATCGGTACACTTAAGAACATCGAGTATCTTTTCCATTTGCATCACCCAACTTTCTGCTTCGGTGGGGTTAGGAGTACCTTTAAAAGATGGAGGATTCAACTTCTTGAACTGTTCAATAGTACATTTACTTAGTTCAAGATTCTTTGGTACTCCATTACTCACTGGTTGCTCCACAATCTTTGCTAGACTTTCAATTGCCTTGTATGCACCTTCCAGTCCTTCTATACTCGAATTAGTTACCATTGATGATCTTCTCTTGGTCATTTTCTACAGTCATGGCCAAACGTAAGATCTACTATACTATATGAATATTGAAAACTAAAAGACCAATTATAAATAATATAACACATAGGGAGGGTTATCACATAAATTATATTTTTTTAATACTATCTTCTAAGGATGGAAACATAGAATCTATAACATTCGAAACCTATGATCAGTAGTCTACGGGTTCATAATCTATGCTCTGATACCACCTCTGTCACGACCTCGACCTAAAAATAGTAGGGAGCGAGTGTCTTGACATGCCACCAAGGCATCCAATATTCTGGCCTTAAAATTTTTCTTTTAAAATATATGTGGCAGAAGTATAATCACATGGTTATGAATCGTAAAATACTGAAAATGGAAGGAATTATATCATCAGAGATTTCTAAACGGAACTTCATTTGTATTAAAATATCAACGAGTAACAACTTGACACAAAGAGCTAAACATGCTCTATCTAATTAAACAAACTTCTACTTAAGGTAACAAAAAGAGCTTTAAAGGCTAAATATTCGACATAGTCCTTTTTCATTCCATCCACGAGCTTAATTATTTCCTGAAAAATGGTTATTTATACAACATCAGCTAAAAACCGAATGAGATTCAATCTCCAGACATTCCTGGGTTTTTCATAAATTTAATACCTATTCAATTTAGAACATAAGGTATATACATAGAGATAGGAATTTCAAGTAATATATATAAAGTAAATGACAATATACACATATATATATTTAGAATAAACAATTCAGAATAGAGCAGATAAAATAATTGAACATATGTCAATTATTCAGTTTTTGTGTCCATGTACGCTCTAATACCCAGACAGATAGTGTTACCAAATGTTTCCACCCGGTAACATCACAGACAGATAATCGTGATTTATGGAACAACGCCTTGTTTAGGGCACACGAGCGATAAACCAGTTGGGAAAGTACCACCCAAATATTTCCACCCGGTAGTCAAGGCCAATATAGTAAGAGAGTTTCCATAGGCCGAATCAATAATTTCATAATTCAGATGTTTATATGGAGAGATATAAACATATAACAAGCGACAGAATCATCGGTATCAGATGCATTTTGAGAATAAAAGCATTTCACAAAATATACATAGTTTGCATAATATAATATAATCAAAATGCACAAGAAATTGCGTAGAGTACTCACCTAAAATAGAGGTCGAAATTATAGATAATGAGTATTCGATCGCACGTTAATCTACGAAATGAATTATTTCTTCGAAATTATATAACTCCTTCTTAAGATATTTCCCAAGCTTTCTATCACTCTTTCTTACTATAATTCTCAAGGAATTGGTGTGAGTTTCAAATGAACCTTAAGGCCTTATTTATAGTTTTCCAAAAGTATTACGGTCTTGACACGTGTCTAATGACTAGCTTTTTGGAGTGGTGATTCAACACCGAAGTGTCACGATCCGGAGTGGTCTTGCAGTGTTAATATCACCAAAGGATGGCTAGTGTTTTAGCTTTCTCTCTAAAGACGACATCTGTAATGTGGAAGTGACCAGCACGTGGTGGAAAGGTGATAAGGGTATAAGGGTCATTTCACACATGAAGGGTATTTTGGTAATTTCACACTATATATTTTGAATATTTCATAGAGGTCCTTGAAAATATTTTATTTACAAAATGGCCCATTTTATATTTTTATTTTAGTCCTTAAAGTTTCATAAAATTATATTTTCTACACCAAAACTTATTATTTACCTTAAGATATGTCATAAGGCATTGATTTTATCCAATTTACAGTTGATTCTTCGTAATTAAAAAATGGGGTTTGTTATATTGATAGCCAATAATACCACATATCTAATAATACAAATTTTATAAGTTAATAAGTAACACAAGAGTGTAAAAACAAACTATATATATAAAAGTATGGGGTCATTACATTAGTAATTATAAAATCATATGTATTTTATCAAAGAACAGTTCAAATCAACAAATTTAAATTGCCAAACATTTACGCAACATCAGGAACCCTAGAAGGAAAATATTTTATTTACCTATTATTTCCAGAATTATACCCATAAATAAGAAATAAACATACATTTGAACAAAATCCGTAAAATTGAGAATTGAAATAGGGTAAAAATTGACATACTGTGGGGAATGTGCTGCCAGTGTATGAAATCAAAAGACCGGTCTTGCCAGTATCTCCATCACCAACGGTGGTGAACTTTATGAACCTGGAAGTGCTGATTTAAGATCTTATTCTTCTTCTTCTCAAAAGACATAATCTTTATCCTTACCCTTTTTATTCTGTCCAAATGGCTATACTTTAGCCCTAGAATTTTGGGATAATTAGTCGCAAATGCACGGTATAAAGAGAGTAAATCTATAAGGAAGAAAAAATTAATAACTTTAAAATGAATATAATTTATAAGTAGCATATCAGATACATGCATAAATAAAGGAACTATTTGGAGCGATCGGTTGAATTGAATGTTCTGAATTCGAAATGGTGAATAGATCTAAAAATAGACAAAATGAAGTCAATTCGTAAATTTTAATTGGATAGAAAACATGGGACGATTGGTGAGTATTTGTTAATTGATTCTACAGAGCATAGGGTCATGAGTACCTTGTGAAATTGAAAACAAAAATGAAGGGATATCTAGAGAAAGAAATGGGAAAAGAGAAACATATGTAATTTATTAATATTTCAAAATGCAATATACCTTATTAAGCCCAAAACTTAAACGTCTCTCTCTTTCAAACGATTTTGTCCCTACGTCATATATTCGGGCCTATTTTTTTGTGGTAAGGAAAAAGAGTACACATAATGTATTGAAAAATTAATATTGATATAATACTTGAGTGTTGCATTTAATTTGTATATGTTGATTCGTATTGTTGTGATTTATTCATCGTGCTAATTATTTTTTAGCATCTATTCCTGTCATATTGTGTACTTCCCCATATTTTCTTTTAGTTGGCAGGTTAGTGTGGTTTGGGATGCTATGGACTATTTTGGAAAATTATTTTAGAGCATGGATTGAAAGATGTACTTTTGTTGTAATAACTAGTGGTGTAATTTTTAGTTGGAGAATTTTACAGTCGAGAGAAAATTATTGTAATCTTTAATGGGAAAATAAAAAAAAATTGTGAATTTGTTGTATTTATATTATGGACATTTAGATTCTCTATACTTGTTGATTAATGGATTTAGTTTAGTTTTATCGTAATAGTACGCCGCGTGTCTTTTCGAGAGCGCGGGGTGTGACATTGTTTTCATGGGCTCTCTTAAAGACCAGAACCCAAACATATGAAAGTTATTTTAGTCAAGTACCCCTACACATGAAAGCTTTTTTAGTCAGATGTATTGAAAGAACTTTAGTAAATATAAAATCATAAGTCTGTATTTTAACAAAGAACATTTCAAATCAACAAATTTAAAAATCCAAACATCTACGCAACATCAGGAACCTACAAGGAAATTCTTTTGTTTGCCTTTTATTTCCCCAATTATACCCATAAATAAGAAAGAAACATAAATTTGAACAACATCCGTAACATTGAGAAATAAAAAAGGGTAAAAATTGACATACTTTGGGGAATGTGTTGCTAGTGTATGAAATCAAAAGACACGTCTTGCCAGTAGCTCCCTCACCAACCGTGGTGCACTTTATGAACCTGGAAGTGCTGATTTAAGATCTTATTCTTCTTCTTCTTCTTCTTCTCAGAAGACATAATCTTTATCCCTACCCTTTTTATTATGTCTATATGGCTATTATTTAGGCCTAGAATTTTGAGATAAGTAGTCGCAAATGCACGGTATAAAGGGCCACAAATCTATAAGGAAGCAAACATTAATAACTTTAAAATGAATATAATTTAAATGTACCATACCAGATACACACAAAAATGAAGGGAGTGTTTGGAGCGATCGGTTGAATTGAATGGTTTGAATTCGAAATGGTGAATAGATTTAAAAATAGACGGAATGAAGTATATCTGTAAATTTTAATTGGATAGAAAATATTGGACAGTTGGTGAGTATTTGCCAATTGATTCTACTGAGCATAGGGTCATTAGTACCAAGTGAAATTGAAACAGAAATGAAAGGACATCTAAAGAAAGAAATGGGAAAAGAGATAAATATGTAATTTATTAATATTTCTAAATGCAATGTACCTTATTAAGCCCAAAAATTAAACGTCTATTTCTTTCTAACGATTTAGTCCTTACGTCATATATCCGGGCCTGTTTTTTTATGGTAAGGAAAGAGAGTACACAAAATTTATTGAGAAATTAATATTGGTATAATGATTGAGTGTTGCATTTGATTTGTATACGCGAATTCGTATTGTTGTGATTTATTCATCATGGTAATTATTTTTTAGCATCTATTCATGTCATATTATGTACTTCCCCGTATTTTCTTTTACTTGGAAGGTTAGCGTGGACTGGGACGCTATGGACTATTTTGGAGAATTATTTTAGAGCATGGATTGAAAGATGTATTTTTGTTGTAATAATTAGTGGTGTAATTTTTAATTGGAGAATTTTATTATCGAGAGAAAATTATTGCAATCTTTATTACGGAAATAAAAAAAAAATGGTGGATTTGTTGTATTTATATTATGGACATTTAGATGCTCTATACTTGTTGATTGGTGGATTTAGTTTAGTTTTATCATAGTATCACGCCGCGTGTCTTTTCGAGATCACGGAGTGTTACATTATTTTCAAGGGCACTGTTAAAGACGAGTACCCAAACACATGAAAGTTATTTTAGTCAAGTACCCCTACACATGAAAGTTTTTTTAGTCAGATGTATTGAAAGAACTTTTATAAATATAAAATCATAAGTATGTATTTTAACAAAGAACATTTCAAATCAACAAATTTAAAAATCCAAACATCTACGCAACATCAGGAACCTAGAAGGAAATTCTTTTGTTTGCCTTTTATTTCCCCAATTATACCCATGAATAAGAAAGAAACATAAATTTGAACAACATCCGTAACATTGAGAATTAAAAAAGGGTAAAAATTGACATACTTTGGGGAATGTGTTGCTAGTGTATGAAATCAAAAGACAGGTCTTGCCAGTAGCTCCCTCACCAACCGTGGTGCACTTTATGAACCTGGAATTGCTGATTTAAGATCTTATTCTTCTTCTTCTCAGAAGACATATTCTTTATCCCTACCCTTTTTATTATGTCTATATGGCTATTCTTTAGCCCTAGAATTTTGAGATAATTAGTCGCAAATGCACGGTATAAAGGGAGACAAATCTATAAGGAAAAAACATTAATAACTTTAAAATGAATATAATTTATATGTAGCATACCAGATACACGCAAAAATGAAGGGAGTGTTCGGAGCGATCAGTTGAATTGAATGGTTTGAATTCGAAATGGTGAATAGATTTAAAAATAAACGGAATGAAGTACATCTGTAAATTTTAATTGGATAGAAAATATTGGACAATTGGTGAGTATTTGCCAATTGATTCTACTGAGCATAGGGTCATTAGTACCTAGTGAAATTGAAACATAAATGAAAGGATATCTAGAGAAAGAAATGGGAATAGAGATAAATATGTAATTTATTAATATTTCTAAATGCAATGTACCTTATTAAGCCAAAAAATTAAACGTCTATTTCTTTCTAACAATTTAGTCCTTACGTCATATATCCGGGCCTGTTTTTTTAAGGTAAGGAAAGAGAGTACACAAAATGTATTGAGAAATTAATATTAATATAATGATTGAGTGTTGCATTTGATTTGTATACACGGATTCGTATTGTTGTGATTTATTCATCGTGGTAATTATTTTTTAGCATTTATTCATTTCATATTATATACTTCCCCGTATTTTCTTTTACTTGGAAGGTTAGCGTGGATTGGGACGCTATGGACTATTTTGGACAATTATTTTAGAGCATGGATCGAAAGATGTATTTTTGTTGTAATAATTAGTGGTGTAATTTTTAATTGGAGAATTTTATAGTCGAGAGAAAATTATTGTAATCTTTATTGCGGAAATAAAAAAATGGTGGATTTGTTGTATTTATATTATGGACATTTAGATGCTCTATACTTGTTGATTGGTGGATTTAGTTTAGTTTTATCGTAGTATCACGCCGCGTGTCTTTTCGAGATCACGGGGTGTTACATTATTTTCAAGGGCACTGTTAAAGACGAGTACCCAAACATATGAAAGTTATTTTAGTCAAGTACCCCTACACATGAAAGCTTTTTTAGTCAGATGTATTGAAAGAACTTTAGTAAATATAAAATCATAAGTATGTATTTTATCAAAGAACAGTTCCAATCAACAAATTTAAATTCCCAAACATTTACGCAACATCAACAAGCTCAGAAGGAAATTCTTTAGTTTACCTTTTATTTCCACAATTATACCCATAAATAAGATGGAAACATACATTTGAACAACATCCGTAAAATTGAGAAATGAAAAAGGGTTAAAATTGACATGTTGTGGGGAATGTGTTGCTAGTGTATGAAATCAAAAGACGGATCTTGCCAGTAGCTTCGTCACCAACCGTGGTGCACTTTATGAACCTGGAATTTCTGATTTAAGATCTTCTTCTTCTTCTTAGAAGACATAATATTTATCCTTACCCTTTTTATTCTGTCCAAATGGCTATACTTTAGCCCTAGAATTTTGAGATAATTAGTCGTAAATGCACGGTATAAAGAGAGACAAATCTATAAGGAAGCAAACATTAATAACTTTAAAATGAATATAATTTATATGTAGCGTACCAAATACATGAAAAAATGAAGGAACTGTGTGGAGCGATCGGTTGAATTGAATGGTTTGAATTCGAAATGGTGAATAGATCTAAAAATAGACGAAATGAAGTCAATTCATAAATTTTAATTGGATAGAAAACATGGGACGGTTGGTGAGTATTTGCCAATTGATTCTACAGAGCATAGGTTCATGAGTACCTTATGAAATTGAAAACAGAAATAAAGGGATATCTGGAGAAAGAAATGGGAAAAGAGAGAAATATATAATTTATTAATATTTGTAAATGCAATGTACCTTATTAAGCCCTAAACTTAAACATCTCTTTCTTTCTAACGATTTTGTCCCTACGTCATATATCCGGGCCTTTTTTATGGTAAGGAAAGAGAGTACACATAATGTATTGAGAAACTAATATTGATATAATGCTTGAGTGTTGCATTTGATTTGTATACGGGGATTCATATTTTTGCGATTTATTCATCGTGCTAATTATTTTTGAGCATCTATTCCTGTCATATTGTGTACTTCCCCGTATTTTCTTTTAGTTGGCAGGTTAGCGTGGATTGAGACGTTGTAGCCTTCTTTGGATAATTATTTTAGAGCATGGATTGAAAGATGTCTTTTTATTATAATATTTAGTTGTGTAATTTTTAGTTGGAGAATTTTATAGTCGAGAGAATTATTGTAATCTTTATTATGGAAATAAAAAAAATGGTGGATTTGTTGTATTTATATTATGGACATTTAGATGCTCTGTACTTGTTGATTGATGGATTTAGTTTAGTTTTATCGTAGTAGCACGCCACATGACTTTTCGAGAGCGCGGGGTGTTACAGTGTTTTCAAGGGCATTGTTAAAGACCTGCACCCAAACATATGAAAGTTGTTTTAGTCAAGTACCCATACACATGAAAGCTTTTTTAGTCAGATGTATTGACATAACTTTAGTAAATATAAAATTATAAGTATGTATTTCATCAAAGAACAATTCAAATCAACAAATTTAAATTCCCAAACATTTACGCAAGATCAGGAACCTTAGAAGGAAATTATTTTTTTTTACCTTTTATTTCCACAATTCTACCCATAAAGAAGCAAGAAACATACATTTGAACAAAATCCGTAAAATTGAGAATTGAAAAAGCGTAAAAATTGACATACTGTGGGGTATGTGTTGCTAGTGTATGAAATCAAAAGACAGGTCTTGCCAGTAGCCCCGTCACCAACTGTGGTGCACTTGATGAACCTGGAGGTGCTGATTTAAGATCTTATTCTTCTTCTTCTCAGAAGACATAATCTTTATCCTTACCCCTTTTATTCTGTCCAAATGGCTATACTTTAGCCCTAGAATTTTGAGATAACTAGTCACAAATGCACGGTATAAAGAGAGACAAATCTATAAGGAAGCAAACATTAATAACTTTAAAATTAATATAATTTATGTGTACCGTACCAAATACATGCATAAATGAAGGAAGTGTTTGAAGCGATCGGTTGAATTGAACTGTTTGAATTCGAAATGGTGAATATATCTAAAAATAGACTGAATGAAGTATATCCGTAAATTTTAATTGGATAAAAAATAGGGGATGGTTGGTGAGTATTCGCCAATTGATTCTACAGAGCATAGGGTCATGAATAACTTGTGAAATTGAAAAAAAAAATGAAGGGATCTCTTGAGAAAGAAATGGGAAAAGAGAGAAATATGTAATTTATTAATATTTGTAAATGCAATAAACCTTATAAAGCCCAAAACTTAAATGTCTCTTTCTTTCTAACGATTTTGACCCTACGTCATATATCCGGGGCTATTTTTTCATGATAAGGAAAGCGAGTACACAAAATGTATTGAAAATTAATATTGATATAATTCTTGAGTGTTGAATTTGATTTGTATACGTGGATTCGTATTGTTGCGACTTATTCATCGTTCTAATTATTTTTGAGCATCTATTCCTGTCATACTGTGTACTTCCCCCTATTTTCTTTTAGTTGGCAGGTTAGCGTGGATTGGGTCGCTATGGACTATTTTGGAGAATTATGTTAGGGCATGGATTTAAAGATGTATTTTTGTTGTAATAATTAGTGGTGTAATTTTTAGTTGGAGAATTTTATGGTCGAGAAAAAATTACTGTAATCTTTATTGTTGAAATAAAAAAAATGGTGGATTTGTTGTATTTATATTTTGGACATTTAGATGCTCTATACTTGTTGATTGATGGATTTAGTTTAGTTTTATCATAGTAGCATGACGCGTGTCTTTTCGAGAGCGCGGGGTGTTACATTATTTTCAAGGGCACTGTTAAAGTCCAGTACCCAAGCATATGAAAGTTATTTTAGTCAAGTACCCCTACACATGAAAGCTTTTTTAGTCAGATGTATTGAAAGAACTTTAGTAAATATAAAATTATAAGTACGTATTTATCAAAGAACAGTTCAAATTAAAAAATTTAAATTCCTAAACATTTATGCAACATCAGGAACCCTAGAAGGGAATTCATTTATTTAACTTTTATTTCCACAATTATACCCATAAATAAGAATGAAACATACATTTGAACTACATCTGTAAAATTCAGAATTGAAAATTGGTAAAAATTGACATACTGTGGGGAATGTGTTGCTAGTGTATGAAATCAAAAGACGGGTCTTGGCAGTAGCTCCGTCACCAATCGAGGTGCACTTTATGAACCTGGAAGTGCTGATTTAAGATCTTCTTCTTCTTCTTCTTCTTCTTCTTCTTCTTCTTCTTCTTCTCACAAGACATAATCTTTATCCTCACCCTTTTTATTCTGTCCAAATGGCTATACTTTAGCGCTAGAATTTTGAGATAAATAGTAGCAAATGCACAGTATAAAGAGAGACAAATCTATAAGGAAGCAAATACTAATAACTTTAAAATGAATATAATTTCTATGTAGCGTACCAGATAGATGCAAAAATGAAGGAACTGTTTGGAGCGATCGGTTGAATTGAATGGTTTGAATTCGAAATGGTGAATATATCTAAAAATAGACGGAATGAAGTATATCCGTAAATTTTAATTGGATAGGAAATATGGGAGGGTTGGTGAGTATTTGCCAATGGATTCTACAGAGCACAGGGTCTTGACTACCTTGTGAAATTGAAAACATAATTGAAGGGATATTTAGAGAAAGAAATGGGAAAAGAGAGAAATATGTAATTTATTAATATTTCTAAACGCAATGTACCTTATTAAGCCCAAAACTTAAATGTATCTTTCTTTATAACGATTTTGTCCCTATGCCATATATTCGGGACTCTTTTTTTATGGTAAGGAAAGAGAGTACACGGAATGTATTGAGAAATTAATATTGATATAATGCTTGAGTGTTGCATTTGATTTGTATACGCGGAGTCGTATTATTGCGATTTATTCATCGTGCTAAATATTTTTGAGCATCTATTGCTGTCATATTGTGTACTTCCCCATATTTTCTTTTAGTTGGCAGGTTAGCGTGGATTAGGACGCTATGGACTATTTTGGAGAACTATTTTAGAGCATGGATTGAAAGATGTGTTTTTGTTGTAATAATTAGTGGTGTAATTTTTAGTTGGAGAATTTTATTGTCGGGAGAAAATGATTGTAATCTTTATTGTGGAAATAAAAAAAATGTGGATTTGTTATATTTATCTTATGGCCATTTATGAACCTAGAAGTGCTGATTTAAGATCTTCTTCTTCTTCTTCTTCTTCTTCTTCTTCTTCTCAGAAGACAAATTCTTTATCCTTACTCTTTTTATTCTGTCTAAATGGCTATACTTTAGCCCTAGAGTTTTGAGATAAATAGTCGCAAATGCACGGTATAAAGAGAGACAAATCTATAAGGAAGCAAACATTAATAACTTTAAAATGAATATACTTTATATGTAGCGTACCAGATACATGCAAAAATGAAGGAACCATTTGGAGCGATCGGTTGAATTGAATGGTTTGAATTTGAAATGGTGAATATATCTAAAAATAGACGGAATGAAGTATATCCGTAAATTTTAATTGGATAGAAAATATGGGGCGGTTGGTGAGTATTTGCCAATTGATTCTACAGATCATAGGGTAATGAGTACCTTGTGAAATTGAAAACAAAAGTGAAGAAATGGGAAAAGAATGAAATATGTAATTTATTAATATTTTTAAATGCAATGTACCTCATTAACCCCAAAACTAACGTTTCTTTCTTTCTAACGATTTTGTCCCTACGTCATATATACGGGCCTGCTTTTTTATGGTAAGGAAAGAGATTACACAGAATGTATGAATAGCAACATTAATTGTTATTTGTACCTCTAATACTAACATATTAGAGGTATATAATAGATAATAGATAGGTGAAATACATAGGGATATAGAACCGATTCATCTTGTTATTTGTCGGTTGGAATTATGAAAGAGAAGCCAAAGAGGAGGAGATGTAAGGGTTGTATGAGACGACAGTGGCCGGTTGGAGTAGCTCTAAGGGCTATATGGGAAGACAGATGAGGGGTTGTAAGGCCAGCAAAGTCAGTTGAATAAAATATGTTAGAATTCTACAACAAAGGAAATTTAAAGCTCGCTTGGGCATTTTATATGATATAAAGGATAAAGGATAAAGGATTAGTATGATCCATTTAGTGATCAAACCAATCGAAAATCACTCCTAATCCACATACAAACAAATATATTTGTATCCCTGTAGTGAGGGTGAGCCCTTCGCTAGTGGGATTTGCCTCATTTGCCTCCGACAGAAGAACAATGGATGGGGTTCGTTCTGCAATTTGTCCATTTGCAGAGATAGTGAGCAGGTGAGTTCGTGATAGAACGGTAAAATATGGTAGGCTCCAAGCGGGTAGGAATAGAAAGTTTAGAAGTAAGGCCTATTTTTTCTCTTCTTAATAGTTGTATTATATTACACACGTGTGTTTAAAGAGTGGACCTCAATACCGTAGATATGTTAACCTTTAAAAAAAATGTGAATGTCATATAACACGAACCATGGGTTTTTTGAGAAGGTCATGCATCCTTTTTTTTGGCTTGGTCAATCGCAATAAATTGTTAGACCCAACCATCTTAAATATTAGTGTAAGGAGAATAGGTGGGGGCCGTGTAAGACAAGAAGTTAAGGGTAGAGAAGAGACATAGCTTGCGTAGTGGTTAGAGCATCACAATGGTGGATGCTCCAACACGGCAAGTACAAAGAATAAAGCTATCAGATATGCCTCATCTCTAGTGGTGGGGGTTTGAAAATTTGCAACATAACTTTCTACGAACTACTAGTAGAAAGTAGATAACATTTTTTACGAACAAAATTTGTTCTTTAGGAAATATTACGGACAAATATTTTTCGTAGGAATCTACAGATACAATAAAAATAATTATTTATATTTGTTACGGACTTCATTTGTTCGTAGGAATTTCTACAAATAAATGAAGTTCGTAAGAACCATTTGCAAATTTAGTAACCAAATGGTAACTTTTCAAAACGATTACCATTTCTATAAAACCCCGTATTTCTGTGCATTTAATATTTAATTAATTCGATTTTTTTTAAATTACTTGTGTGTCGTAATTTAATTGAATTAGTTATGTTAATATTTATTTAAATACTAGCGGAATCCTCGTGCCTGAAGGTACAGCGAAAATTTTGAAAGTACATCATCACAAAACGGCGAAAATTTTCAAAGTACGTAATTAGAAAACGGAAAAAAATTTGTTCCCCAAAGTATGGAATCTTGTATAATCAAGTCAAAAAATTTATCTTATAACACAAAGGTGTAAAAAAATAATTTTGGAGGGTAGAATTTACTCTGTTTATATAACGATCCGCCTTGATTTTAGTGTAAACAATACTTATTTCATTTCATCATATAATGGTATACTATTTTATTAAACAAATACTTATAAACAAATTAAAACATTTGGGCAAAATACCCTTTGTTTATAGGACGATCCACTGTGTTTAACGAATAAAAAATAATCAACGACAACAATACTAAAGTGTCAATGGTGTCTGCAAATATCTATAAAAGGCCACACTATCATACTTTTAATGGTGTTTTACAATACCACTAAAGGGTTATTAAGGAAATGGAAAAGTAAGAATGTTGAGAGTTCGTTTGGCCAAACAGAGGTTAATCAACCATGTAGAATATAATCAACTAACTATAGCTACAAAGCAGTAAAAAATTCTGATATATATTACTGCAGTAAAGTAATACACATAGATGTAAATTCCCACATTAACATAGTGAGACAATTAATGAGGAGGATACGAAAATATTTTTCCAGAGAGCCGGAATTCATCTTACAAATATTTTTTACGAAAAAAACTTCCTAAAAAAAATCAAATATATATCAAAGTTGAAAACTAACAATCATTTTCACAGGGATAAAAGTTATACCAAACTACTAATCTACAGTACCCCTACTTGAAAAACTCAAATGTAGATATGAATAACTAATTTCCTTGCACGGGTAATCCTATCAAAATAATGTGGATTCCACATTAGGAACCTGCAAAAAAATTATTAAAAACTATTAGTTTCATCCCGCGACATAGGTATAAACTTTGGGCAACTGAAATATTATAACATATACGACTCCAACAAAAAAATCATATTAAAAGGTAGGCTATATAGAATAAAACGGGGAGATGTGATAAGAAAATGCAAACACTACTAACAAAATAACAAAGAACATTTTTCTTAGAAATAACAAACATGTCCCCATGGATGTGCATGCAAGCATTGCCAATGGAACTAAGATTGACATTTATCGCAGCACATCAGTTTGCCCCCATCACCACACATGCCACATCTATCATCAATTTGATCCATAACATCAACTTGGACAGTTTGAATGACACTTTATTAGCCTAATATTAAATTGAGGAAGCCTGCAGCTGGTATAAGGTGAATGACTTACTAAATTCGATAAAAAAGATTAAAATAGGTACGGTTCAACTTGAAATCATCATGACTCTTGAATTTGGACATAGAAAGCATCTTATCACAACACCTACATAAAATCCCATCAGGAGTGATTTGCTTGAGGATTCTTGAGAAAGTGTGATTCATCTGAAATCAAAACCTAAATAAGAATTTTATCATGGTTGATGGCAGTGGTCGACATAACAAAGATCAATACCTACCAAACAGAGTAAATATTATAGCAGATGTGAACTTCATATAGATAGTGAAGTTGTTCCTAATCACTATTTAATTTACTCATTTTATTGTCTACTTACTATTTTGAAGGATTTTGTAAACTTGATCTAGATAGGAAAGTTGGACCTACCCAACAACTACAAATGTTCACATCTCAAAAAATAATTCACTACCAAACTGAAACTGTTGTCAGAACTAAGAGAACTACTTTTATAAATGAAAATCTCATGGAAATAATAAACTCACTGTTGATGTAAAAAACTAGATCGCTCTAATTATTCAATCACAGATAAATAAATAAGACAAAGATTTTTAAAGTGGTTCGGCTAAGAATAAAGCCTACGTCCACTGTTATGTTATTGCTGAGTGTTTGTGGAATTCTTGATTACAAGTTCTCTCAAGAAATTCCGGTCCCTTTGAATGAGGGAGATACCATGTATTTATAGCCCTGAGGCTTACATATGAAAGGGTGGTGCATTAAATGATATACATATGAAAGGTCCTTGAGACTATCATCTGAAAGGGTAACTCATTTAATGTTCTTCAAGCGTGTGCGTCAGGATGATAAGCAGTCAATGAACAGTTTTGAACTGTTGGTTATCTGGCAATCAATGCTGTGGTCGAGATGCAGCTCGAACCGCCTTAGTTGCTCGTCGTTCAGGAGTTTATCGGAGCGCTGGAGTTCCTCGGAGTGTTGTAGTTCCTCGGGGTGTTGTAGTTCCTCGGGGTGTTGTAGTTCGGAGAGAACATGACTTGGTCGGGGGAAATAAACTTCCTCGTTGTTATTGTGCCATGTAGATTGACACGTGTCTTCTTATTATTGGTCCACGTCAGTAGATTAAATTTGGTATCAACAGAAGCCCCCAATGCTTCATGCTTGATGGGTTACTTGAAAGGATGGAGTATTTATTCTGCAATGTTGCTCGGTGCTCGTGAAATTCTTGATCTACCTTCTTGATTTGTTCAACACAAAGTTCATTATCTCCTGGACGAAGTATGATGCAGGCTGATCGATGGTTGCTAATCTTTCTTTTGAGTAACTCCGTGTGCTATGTATCACCCTTGGGAATTTGGATGTAGCCATGCCATAGTATGCAGCTTGTAGCTTGTCATAATCTTCAAGTATGTTGATCGGTTTGCTAGCTGACCAACTGCCTCTTGTGCCGAGCAACTGAATGCTAACTTTACGTGCTTGATTTTTCTGATTTATCATCCTCTGAATACTTTGTCGAGTAACATACTAGCTTTTGAACCCAACTCTTCAATCTGATTAGTACCAAGCTAGTGGTGGACTTCGAAACATTTTCACATAAATTCTTTTTCATTACTGGCCGAGACAGTATTAGCAAAGATCTTAGTGCTATAGATGCTGATTTTGACTTCTACCTCTGCTCGGGGACGAGCAAGAGTTTCTCGGGGACGAACAAGTGATTCTCAGGGATGAGCAAGTGCTTCTCGGGAATGAGCTAATGCTTCTCGGATGGATCATCTGTGATGAATATCAGAATGTTGAAAGATCTTAACTTCATAAACTCCCCTTATATTTTAGATGATCCTCTTGCTGACGAGGAACCTGTTTCAAAAGTAGAAGGAAAAGAAACCAATAGAATAGGAATCTCAATGTAATAGTTAGTATACATTTTCATTCTCAATGTATATTGTTTTTGATTTTAATGAAAGATTTTCATTTTTGTTTGCAATCTTAATTGCTATTGTCTTGTAAAATACTTTACATCTGCGCTTATGTATAAGTTAAAAAGATAACAATATTGTGTTGTTCATCGACCAACTTAGTAATAAAAAGTTACAAGTATCAATAATGTTGCTCGATCACTTAATAATAGAGTAATGAGTATAAAAATGTTTAAAATTTTTCCAACCAACCAAGGTTGTTAAATTATGCTCATCGACCATACTTGGTAAATTTTTGTCTTTTTCATAAAATGTGTCCGACCAACTAAGGTCAATAATTTGTCCTCGTCGACCAATTATAGTTAGTGGGTTTTTATCCCCGACCAGCTATACTTGGTGTTTTTTGGAATATTTTGTTCTTCAAAGAACTTTTTTGTAATAATCTTACCTCCCGACCAACATAAGTTGTAATGTGAGAGTATATTTTTATCTTACCAACCGTAATTGATCATGCTGGTGTACACCTCTTAACCAAACGAGTAGTATTGGTTCTTTCGAACTTTTTGACTCATTCGAGCTGTTCACTAGATATCTTACCAACCGTAGTTGGTCACACTAGTGTCGCCTCCTAACCAAAGGAGTAGTTTTTTGGCTCATACGAGCTTTTTGGCTCTTTCGAGCTGTCCACTAGATATCTTACCAACCGTAGTTGGTCACACTAGTGTCGCCTCCTAACCAAAGGAGTATTTATTGGCTCATACGAGCTGTCCACTAGATATCTTACCAACCGTAGTTGGTCACACTAGTGTCGCCTCCTAACCAAAGGAGTATTTTTTGGCTCATACGAGCTGTCCACTAGATATCTTACCAACCGTAGTTGGTCACATTAGTGTCGCCTCCTAACCAAAGGAGTATTTTTTGGCTCATACGAGCTGTCCACTAGATATCTTACCAACCGTAGTTGGTCACACTAGTGTCGCCTCCTAACCAAAGGAGTATTTTTTTGGTTCTTTCGAACTATCTGGTCCATTAGCTCTGAGGATATCCTGGCGCTGAATGAATCTTCAAAATGTTTGACTGATGATAATAGGCAGCAAACTCCTCGTTATAAAATTGTGTTCCATGGTCTGTGATGAAGGCATGAGGGAGACCATATCGGCAGATGATGTTCTTCTACACAAACTGGTACACCTTCCTTCTCGTATGTCATGTCAATAAGTGGCTCAGCTTCTATCCATTTAGTAAAATAATCTACTGCGATGACGAGGTATTTGAATCTTCCTCGAGTCGTCGGCAATGGTCCAACCAAATCAATCCCCCACGGCAAATTTATGGGTGTCAACAATGCTTATAGAGTTCTTCGGATGGAGGAAAAGCTTTGGCACTTGTCACATTTCTTGGCATAGGCTTATATAGTTAGCTTTCATCGTCGACCAGTAGTATCCCTGCGTCATTACCTTTTGCAAAAGTGTTTGACCTGCTACATGGGTTCCACAGGACCCTTCATGTATCTCTTTAATCAATTCTTTCATCTCGGAGGGATGTACACATCTTTGCAAACCTGCCATAATTCCTCGTCTATACAAAATACCATTAATTAGTACATACCGAGCAGCTTTAAACTTCCATTTCTTGGCAGCGAGCTTATCTTCCGAATACCATTATACCGAGCAGCTTTAAACTTCCATTTCTTGGCAGCGAGCTTATCCTCCGGTAATTGTTCCTCCTCAATATATGCTTTGATGGGATCCATCCAAGATGGTCCTAAATCAAGGGTAATAATATTCATCGTCAGGTCTTCATCCATGCTCCGACTTTCTAATACTTCAATTGGTATCGTTCTTCGCAGCTCGGTACGAGTAGCTGATGCTAATCGAGCCAAGGCGTATGCTCTCACATTCTCCATTCTTGATATTCTTACCAGTTGAACAGCAACAAACTCTGATACCAACTCCATCACCTTTGCTTGATACTTGATCATCAATTCTCCTTTGGTTGCATATATTCCCAACATTTGATTTACGATCAATTGAGAATCACTGAAGATAATAACCTGCTGTGCCTCCATAGTATTTGACAAATTAAGACCTACAATCATGGCCTCATACTCAACCTCATTATTAGAAGCTTTGGATTAGAAACGTAGGGCGTATTCCCTGTCGACCTCATCTGGGCTGCTCAAAACGATCCCTGCCCCACAGCCTGTAGTGAAAGATGATCCATCTACATATAGCCTCCATATAGGCAACTTGTCTTCTAATTTCTGGTCTGACAGAGTTCCTCGGTGGAATACTTTTCACTTTCTTTCATCATGTCCTGATACTTCTGAATACACCTCTTGAATTTCAATATACCTCCTGAACTTCAATATTCCTCCTGAACTTCAATATATCTCCTGAACTTCAATATTCCTCCTGAACTTCAATATCAAAAGTAATTCATGAGAAAGTGATTAGTCGGGGTTGAATTTGATGCTCGACTGCATGATGATATAAGAATGTGCCACCAAATGAACAAATATATCTGTAATAGAAGCCCCCAACTGTGGAATGTGAACTTTGAATGAGATTTATCGACCAATACCAACCGGAGTTGGATTTTATCTACCAATCGGAGTTGGATTTTGTTTACCAACCGGAGTTGGATTTTATCTACCAATCGAAGTTGGTGGTAATTGATAATGAATGATGAAGACTTCCTCGGAGCTGACCAACAGATTGTTGGGAATAAGATAATATAAATGCTGGAGACCTCCTCGATGCTGACCAACAGATTTGTTGGGAATAAGATAATATAAATGCTAGAGACCTCCTCGGCGCTGACCAACAGATAAGATATAATAAATGCAGGATACCTCCTCGGCGATGACCAACAGATAATAAATGCAGGATACCTCCTCGGCGATGACCAGCAGATTGTTGGGAATAAGATATAATATAAATGCAGGATACCTCCTCGGCGATGACCAGCAGATTGTTGGGAATAAGATATAATAAATGCAGGATACCTCCTCGGCGATGACCAACAGATTGTTGGGAATAAGATATAATAAATACAGGATACCTCCTCGGCGATGACCAACAGATTATTGGGAATAAGATATAATATAAATGCAGGATACCTCCTCGGCGATGACCAACAGATTGTTGGGAATAAGATATAATAAATGCTGGAGACATCCTTGGAGCTGAATAAGATATAATAAATGTTGGAGACATCCTTGGAGCTGAATAAGATATAATATTTGTCGAGCTCCATGCTGAAATGAGAATAGAATATGCATCCAAATAGATATAAAGAATAATTAAAAATAATAAAGTGCCTCGCCGATCCGTCAAGGTAGAATCATATAATGCAGAACAAGAATAAGATCTTTCAGAACATAAGAATATGGCCGAGATCGTTGTCAGGCCTGCATATAAATAAGAATTACCCCGACCAACTATCCGTTGGGGGTGAAATATAATAAATGTTATAGTTCTCCTCAAAGCTGAATATGATAATAAGTATCTCGCCGAGCTCCATGTTGAGATGAATATAGAATATGAATCCCAATGGATATATAGAATCATTTGTGCTGGAGCAGATATCTGGGCCTGAATATAAATAAGAATTACCCCGACCAACTATCCGTTGGGGGTGAAATATAATAACTGTTGTAGCTTTTCCTCGGAGCCGAATGTATATATAGAGAAGAAATTTTTCGAGCTCCATGCTGAGATAAATATAAAATATGAATCCGAACGGATATAGAATAATTTGTGCTTCAGCATTCGTCGGCATTGAATCTTGTGCCTGTAAAAATTAATAATTTGCTCTACCATATGTGTAGGCTGAATTGATTAGTCATGAGAATAATTTACTCATCCAATCAATATATGATATGTATCAGCATAAAAATTTCAAAATATGAAATAATATGTTTTATGCCAAATGTGTGTGAGATGGACAAATTATTATCAAATATGCATCATAAATAAGACGTAAAGTTTTTTGTAAATTTATTTAATCTCTAACAACCAATCAGGTATTAGTTGCTGTTTAAAAATATTTTTGGGGTGATCATAAGTTAAAAAGACTTAAGCCCCCTGCTTGTCCCCAAGCCGAACTCGTGTTTAAAGAAATATCAGGGGTGCTTAGCATTTTTTAATACCCCAAGATTCTGTTGCAGACCAACATTTAAGGATATCTCAAGTTATAGAATATATGGTTGGATGACCAGAATATCTCGAATCTTTAGATCAAAAAAATAACATTCAATGTAAAATTTAAGCCTTAAGAATGTTAATTAAATGAATAAATATATAACCCACTAGATCGTGTGATTTCGACAAAGAAACCTTGTGATGTGATGAACGAGGGACCAACATATCAAATTTGTGCCCAGAGTCTTGATATGGTCATGATTATTTTTACTGATCCTCTTTTACAAGAGGTGGGTAACGATTTTTCAGGTGAGAGAAAATTATTTTTCATATTGATCCCTTCCTATTCCCAATTTGGACCAAAAATAAAAATCAATAAATTTGACTTTATTGACATAGATGGAAGATGAACCAAATTAAGTATATAATTCATAAAAGTGAATGCAAAGAGACTCAAACTTGAAGAGAGAGAGAGAATATATATGGGTCATGATTTCCATGAAAAGACTTTTCATTGTCTTTAACCTTTTCCCATTCTTTTATTAAAAATATGATGGGAATTTGAATAGACATCAAATATCTTACAAATATTATTTCAAAATCAATAATGAAAATGATCAAATCTTATCATCGTCGCGTATATTGGCATATGTAATCATTTAAAATATTTATTCCATGATATAAAATTAAAACTTGAGAATCAAGCAAAGAATTATGATTTATGAAATCTACTATTTTTCAGATTTCTAAATAAGGATGAATCTAACAGTTATGATTTAAAAATCATGAGATGCAACATTTTGCAGATAAAAATTGGACAATTAATTTATGTATATAAACATAAAAATCATGACTGAATCAAAAGATTTATGTATAATTGATTATACGTAGAGAAAATAAAAACTTAGCTTTTGGTGGAGAACAACGCTTGTAACACGTTCCCACAGACGGCGCCAATCTGTTGATGTAAAAAACTAGATCGCTCTAATTATTCAATCACAGATAAATAAATAAGACAAATATTTTTAAAGTGGTTCGGCTAGGAATAAAGCCTACGTCCACTGTTATGTTATTGCTGAGTGTTTGTGGAATTCTTGATTACAAGTTCTCTCAAGAAATTCCGGTCCCTTTGAATGAGGGCGATACCATGTATTTATAGCCCTGAGGCTTACATATGAAAGGGTGGTGCATTAAATGATATACATATGAAAGGTCCTTGAGGCTATCATCTGAAAGGGTAACTCATTTAATGTTCTTCAAGCGTGTGCGTCAGGATGATAAGCAGTCAATGAACAATTTTGAACTGTTGGTTATCTGGCAATCAATGCTGTGGTCGAGATGCAGCTCGAACCGCCTTAGTTGCTCGTCATTCAGGAGTTTATCGGAGCGCTGGAGTTCCTCGGAGTGTTGTAGTTCCTCGGGGTGTTGTAGTTCCTCAGGGTGTTGTAGTTCGGAGCGAACATGACTTGGTCGGGGGAAATAAACTTCCTCGTTGTTATTGTGCCATGTAGATTGACACGTGTCTTCTTATTATTGGTCCACGTCAGTAGATTAAATTTGGTATCAACACTCACAAAATGTTACATATCAATGACACATCAACAAAGAATATATGTTTAGCTTAATACAAACTTACTGTAATTTTCAAAGCTCAATTATATCTTCTATACATAGCCACTTCAAATAAAGTTTATGCCAATTTGAACCATATCACAATCCTTAACTTGGAAGCAAAACTTGAATCCTTAATTTTTGAAATTCCTCAACAGAATAATGAATCAAATGGAACTGAATAACATTTTCTTGATAATAATAAGATATAGTGTTTAATTAAGTCACCACATCATAATGTATAACTGTAATACCCACTTCTTATAGTGAAAAAGAAAGAAAGAATAAAATTATATAAATATCAAGAAGCACCAGAGTTCAAAACAAATAAACTTCATCACAATCCTTGTCAAATCTTGTGATCTGAGTAATAAACTACAAAGTAAGTTTAATTAACTCACCACATTCCTGGTGTTTATGTTGTCGGTGAACCATATTTAAAAAGCTAAATCAACAAATCCTTACGAACCAAATCAAACATTAGTTACAAAAAGGCTTACAAAAGTTAGTTACAAAACCCTTAGAAACCAAATATAAATAACCACAAAAAAAATCTTAAATCGTTGGGGGAGATAGAGTACTTGTTCAATAGTGAGATAAATGATAGGCAAAGCCCATTTGCATGATGATCTACAACATCTAAGGAATTCACTTAAGCCTTTTGTCAAAGGCCTGGCCTGCAAATGAAACATATCATATCTAACTTTTAAGAGATGTTCTATTGGATAATCCATAGTTCAAAATATAAAAAATGTGCCTAAAGGCAGTACTAAAAACAACACAAAAAATTTGCCTAAAGGCAGTACTGCAAACAAAACAATCTACACTTGAAAACACAACAAAAAATAATAGTTGATCCATACTCCAATTTCAAATGGACAGTGTATTCACTTAATTCTTTTCTATTTTTCTACTTTATTAGTGACTAATTTCTCACCCTCATCATTTCAAATTAAAATGTTAATTAGTTGATAAAAGCAGTATTGAACAAAGAAATTTACCAAATCACCAGATCTGTATTTTGAGATCGTCTCCATTAGAGGTTCATACGAAATCTAAACAAAAAATTTAGAGACGGTCTCCGTTAGAGATTTACATTCAAAAGACCATAAGTCCCCAACGGTGAAATACTAAATACCTTCTAATCATGGTTGTGAGCGGAGAGGTTAACATAAGCCAAAATAAAAATTTAATCTCGAAAAGAGAGTTAAAGATGAATAAATATAGATTGTTTGGGTGGTGCACCGAAACCCATGTGACAACAAAGATGTTTCAATTAAAGTAGGTTGTTTGGGCAGGATATCAGTACTGAAAGCCATCGATGTTCATGTCTAAAATAATCCAAAGAAATCATTGTAATCAGTACAAAACAACTCACTGAAAATACACTTTCCTAAACCTAGGATTTACATGCATATTCTATCATGTCTCTCCCAAACAAAAATTTTTTGACCCACACAACAACATTGACAAATTGGAACAAAATGCAACATACAACACCATATGCATATTCACCTTCAAATACAATGAAACGTATGTTCAACCTATTGAATCAATTTTGTCGAAATAAAAAAGATAAGCTAAAGTAGAGAGAGCATAATATACAATTAACACCCTATTTCAAACTGCCAAAATAGACATGAAATCGCCAAAACGTTATAAAAAGGAATATGTCATTATCAAGAGATCACACATCCAAGTGAAAATAACTATGGAAGGGAATTATTTTCACATGCCATGTCTATGTGTTTATATACATTAATTATTGAGAGTTTTGCATCTCCCATACCAGTGCAGCGTGTTCAAAACACGTCTTGTGTGTTGCCCCGATATCGCATGTGGTGCACATGAAAAACTCATACAACCTCGTTCCATAATATGCTAGCGCATTGGGATCATCACCCCCACTTTCATCTCAACTAAAACTATTACAAACCTAAAAGAGTTTTTAACGGATTACTAAAACTGTAATTTAAATACCTTATACAACATACTAGATTTTCTAAGACGTCCAACGAAGTTTCGATTTTGGGTGCCAAGGGTAGTGAAGTTGTGACAACCCGAATATAATTGTGATAAATCATGCTTAAATCATGATTAGCTTATGTGATATGAATAATATGTTGATGGTATATATAATGTTAAGTAATTATGTTTAGTTTAATCCTACCTTCATAAAGCTTGAAATATCGAATTAGTTACAAATGTGAAATTTTAAAGTTTTCGGTAGGAATGTTCCTATTGGAGGCTAGTTTTGACCTTTATGACATACCAATGAACTTGAGGTGTAAACTAGATATTTGTAGATATATGAGTTAGGTTTATAACAAAACAAATGGTTCATCGAACGGACATCCGAGTGGGAAGATATTGTCTTTTTACGAACAGGGGGTAAAGTAGTCATTTAGCCTTAAATGATATTTTGTTTTATTTAGTGCCACATGTTATATTTTGATTGGTTGGGAAGGGTGGTGGATTTGGCCGACTTCAAACCCTTGGAATTTCCTCCTTATTCATCTAAATTCAACCATGAGAGATTGTAAGATTAAAGAAAGAGAGTTTTGAAGTTTAGGAAGAAAGTGTGAGGAGAAATTGAAGAAAAATTCATATAAAAATTACGTAAAAGCCCCTAAGGTATTTCCATCCATAAATATTGTTTATTTTTTTGTATTCTTTATTTAAATGATTGAAATAATCATTTGTTTACTGAAATTCTAGGTCTTGATATGTACTTATGGATAGATGCAAGTTTAAGAAAACTGGAATGTGTTAACCCTTGAGATTGTTTTGTTTAGGAACCTTGTTTATTCAAACATCCATATATTTCTGTATACTTACTGGAATTGATTGATTCCAATTGGATATTAACCTGGACTCATATATGTATGACATATCCAAAAATTATCTAACAATACCAATAAATGAGTCTTTGGTGAGAGTTTGAAGTTCGGGTATGAAATCTGCCCTAAGGGTGAAAGTATGCCCGCCATGTGTTCGGTGTTTTGCTTGACATAGAAAACGAACCTTAAAAATTATGAAATGTTAATATTGTATTGTTAAATATGTTTACTGATGTTGGTTGAAATATCATAGAAATTTATGGTGTATAAAAATTATGAAAATTCCTGGAAGTTGAATGAATGATAAAAGAGCTTATAGAGAAGATTTGTTATGTGGTAAAGAGATGGGCATATCTTGCCCTAGAAAAATTGAAATAATGCACCATATTTTGTATTGGAATCCTAATATGAAAAGGATTGAATTACCAAGAATAAATGAATGTATATTTGGTCTATGATTTGGATATGTTAAATACATTAACATGGATTTGGATGGAACTTCACTTGTGATAAATGATTTGAATGGAATCATGTGATGCTTAGGGATTGAAATATGTTTAAATCATTCTTTGGATTATTGATATTATTATGATGATACTAATATTTTAAGAATGATAGTAAGGGAAGAAGAGCTGATTGAACAAGTACCAGATAAAGGCAAGGGAAAAGCCAGTTAAACTATCAAGGTGAGTGTACTTATGATTTGTTTAATATATACAGATATATGAATATAGCTCTAAGAGCGGATTTGTTTGAATACTTCGGTATTAAGAATTTCTTTGGATATTAAAATATTCAGGATTTTTTTGGGTCTCATGATCCAGGATTGGTTTGAATACTTCGGTATTCAGGAATTGTTTGGATATTAAAATATCCAGGATTGTTTGGGTCTTATGATCCAAGATTTGTTATTGCCAATGGGCAGAATTATTTGGATCTTCTGATCCATGATTTGTTATTGCCAATGGGAAGGATTGTTCGGATTTTATATCCACATATTCGAAATATAATCGTTATTCCGTTGCAGGGAAGGAGTACCTCACTAAGCTTAATGCTTACAATTTATATTTTAATAATTTCAGGTTCGTTCGCTACCAGCTAGGATACAATATGACCAATAACTTTGAGAGTTGCATCGTTGGAGAGAGTTGGGGTTTAAAAATGGGGATTTTATCGTTGTCACACTGAAGATTTTAATATACTCACACATTGTATATATTAATATAGTATGGATTGAGTTGATCATAGTTAATCACAGTATTGTATGTCCGCCTAATTATGACTCTGATATTGAATTTTATGGTATACGAATAATATTATGTTCATTATGCACATTATGTAGGAAAATATTGATGAATGAATCATATTTCCAATGGACTCAAGATTATGATCTAATTATTCCAATAACAAATGATTATTATGGATATTGGGTTTGGGGTGTGACAATTAGTGGTATCAGAGCGTGGTTATTAATTTTGGACGTGTGTGACGGTTAGGTGGCAGTATTGAATTGATTTGATATTTATGAATTTTTTATGTACTAACCAATAGTCTAGTATTATAAACTCTTATTATTGGTTGTTAGAAATTTATTATATTTCAGATAATTCCAGATGGAACATGGGAATGGACAACCTAGAGAAGAGGGAGCAACTTCTCGTACAGACAATACTGAAGTAGAGTAAAGTGTTGCTGGAAGGGCTAGAGAGCAAGAGTAGCCTACAGAGATGCAAATAATGGCACAGGCAATATTAAGGATGGCAGAACAATAGGAAAGAAATATGGCATTAATGGCAGAGCAACAGGCTAGATATGTAGAATCAAAGACTGTGGCCAGGATTGAGAAAGAGGCAAGGAAAGAAATGAAAGATTCTATGCATGAGAAGTTTTTGAAATTGAGTCCTCCAGAATATTCAAGGTCAGTTGAACCTACAGAAGCTGAGATGTGGGTCAGAGATCTAGAAACTATCTTTGCAGTTATGAAGGTTCCTGATAGTCAGAAAGTGAATCTAGCTGTGTTTAAGCTCAAAGGAGAGGCGAAACATTGGTGGGAAGCCAACAACCATTTAGTGCCCAGGATGGAACGTACTGATGTTATTACTTGGGCTGAATTTATTAAAGCTTTGTATGTTAAGTATTTCCCTAAGGTTTATAGGAGGGAGAAGTTAAGGAAGTTTATAAATTTAACCCAAGGGAAAATGTCTGTGAGGGAGTATGATGCTAAATTTATTGCTTTGTCTAGATTTGCTACTAAGTATGTACATGATGAAGAAGATAAATGTAGTAAGTTTCATGATGGACTGATTTGGCCTATTCAAAATAGAGTGGCCACTTATGAGTTAGAAGATTATGCCTCTCTGGTAAACAAAGCCACGATAGCAGAAAGGAAAATGAACCAAGGGGTGGCGAGTAGAGAGAGTTTTAGGAAAAGTAGATTCTACGCATCTCACTCTAAGGGAGGTGAGGGTCGAAGTGTTAAGATGGAACCTCATAAATTTTAGAAAGGTAGTGGAGATAGGGGTAGAGGTCAGGGGAGATTGGGCAGAGATACCAGGGGTGGAGGATCTTTTGGTTCAGCCAGAAAGTCAGGGAGAGGTGAGGCCCCAATAGGAGGTGTTATATGTTTCTTTTGTTAAGAGGAAGGGCTTTATAAATCTTAGTGTCCTAGCCTTAAAGGAGTGGAATGCTACCATTGTCATCAAGTGGGGCATATTAAGAAGAATTGTCCGCAGTTCGCAGAGACTCCAGCAGCACCTAGTGAAGTAGCAATCAGAGTGTTACCTCCAGGCAGTGGAGAAAAAAGTGTGGGTAGAGGACAAGCTAGTGGTTCCAGGCCAGGTGGACGAGTCTTTACTTCCATTGGATATTTCTAATTTTGATATAATTTTAGGAATGGATTGGTTATCTAACTATCATGCATCTATGGATTGCTTCTATAAGGAAGTTGTTTTTAATATGCCTGGTGAGCCTGAATTTAAATTTGTGGGGGAAAGAAAAGTTGTTCCCAGTTGCATCATTTCTGCTGTTCAGACGAGGAAATTATTGAGTAAGGGTTGTGAGGGTTTTATTGCATATGTTCTTGACACTAGGAAGGGGGCTTTACAGTTAGTTGATGTTCCTATTGTACGGGATTTTCTAGAAGTGTTTCCTAGTGAGTTTCTCGGGTTACCTCCAGAAAGAGAGGTTGAATTTAATATTGAATTAGCATAGGGGACATACCCTATTTCAATGGCACCGTATAGAATGGCACCTGTTGAATTAAAATAACTTAAGATCCAGTTGCAAGATTTACTTGATAGGGGGTTTATACAACCCAATGTATCTCCACGGGGTGCACCAGTTTTATTTGTGAAAAAGAAAGATGGTACTATGCGTTCGTGTATTGATTATAGGCAACTGAATAAAGCTACAATTACGAACAAATATCCTTTACCTCATATAGATGATTTGTTTGATCAGTTATCGGGTGCTAAAGTGTTTTCAAAGATAGACTTGCCATCAGGGTATCATCAGTTGAGGGTGAAGGAGAGTGGTATTTCTAAAACTGCTTTTCGCACTCGGTATGGTCATTTTGAATTTCTGGTGATGCCTTTTGGGGTGACTAATGCTCCAGCTGTATTTATGGATCTTTTGAACCGGGTACTTCATCCTTTTGTTGATTCATTTGTGATAGTTTTTATTGATGATATTCTAATTTATTCACGTGATGTGGTTGAACATGAAAAGCATCTCACAACTATTTTGAATCTGTTGAAAGATAAGAAGTTGTATGCCAAGTTTAGCAAGTGTGAATTTTGGCTATCAGAAGTTGTATTTTTAGGCCATGTTGTTTCTACAGATGGTATATGTGTTGATCCTAAAAAGGTAGAAGTTATTGTAAAATGGGAGAGCCCAATAACGTGACTGGGGTGAGGAGTTTTCTTGGTTTAGCTGGGTATTATAGAAGGTTTATTAAGGTATTTTCTTCAATTGCCTTGCCGATGACTAAACTAACCCGGGAATATGTTAAGTTTGAATGGAATTTTGATTGCGAAAATAGTTTTGATTAATTGAAAAAGAGGTTGGTAACTGCAACTGTTCTTACTATTCCACATGGTGGAGATGGTTTTGTTATTTATATTGATGCTTCACACCAGGGGTTGGGTTGTGTTTTTATGCAGCATGGTAGAGTTATTGCTTATGCTTCTAGGCAGTTGCCTACACATAAACGAAATTATCCCACGCATGATTTGGAACTTGCTGCGATTGTGTTTGCTTTAAAAGGTCGATCCAAATGTGGACTTAAACGATATTCTGGTGGATAAATTTGGGATATTGATCAATCCAACATTCATCCTCCGCAGCAGCCTTGCTCCATATCTTTTGGAATACATTGTATTCCCTGTACGACTGCCTTCTCACCTCAACTCTAAAATTTATCGGATATGATGAAGAGGATGAGTTTGTTTCGAAGCTCATTACTTTTTTACTTTCAGAAGTGTGTCCATCCGTTGCTAACTTTGTCTTGTTTCCAGATTCTCCTAGAGTAGGGAGACATAAGCAAGACATTTCATATTCTTTTTCCCTAGTATCAAACATACAAATATGCGTATAGAATATCTTAACAACTTAAAACTTTGAAATGTGACCCATCACTTTGAAATGTAAACTGAAATAAAACCTCTCGTTATACTTCTGTGTAAAATGAAATTAAAAATAAGATGACTCTAAAATATTATTTACCTATGTGTGGTCCCAAATATCAGTTTCAATAATTAATACCCAAATATCATCTCATCTTGAAAAGATATATACAATTAGATTTGATGAAATGAACTTTAATTTAGTGAAGCTAATATAAGATTATGCAACACGTGGGTCCCTAATACCAAAAATAACACAGTGCCAGCCACATGTTCAGATAAAGACCAAATCATTCAGATAAAGACCAGCACGTGGATCTCATCAATTCAATGCAGAAACTCAATAATAGTATAGTTGTTGGACTAAGACATAAATCATGTTCCCAACAACTGATGTAAGCTTGAAAGTTAAATATAACCCTATAATCAAGGATGAAAATAGGCTTCCATAATCTTTATTCAAGAAGAACCTATACCAGTCAAGTGTTGGTAAAAACATCGCGATATTGATTGAATAATATTATATATAGAATATGAAAAATAGGCAAACAAAATAAATAGCACATTTCATAAATCGCACAAAACATAAAAAGGTGCTTTCTATTTCATTTACCCCGACCAACTATACCCCAAATGGTACTCTACCCCAAATGCTTTCTATTTCAGACTTTTTATTTCATATTCAAAACTCGTATTAGCGCCCCTATTCAACGTACATAAACTATAATTTACACATACAATACAAATCAAAGTCTGAATAGTTTTCAACTTAAGAATTTAACCACTTGCAACATTATTCATTAGTATAAGTAAGAATTCCCAACATATACATGCAACCTATCTAAGATAAATAAAGAGATATACCTGAGAGTTTGAGAAAAACGGTAACACCTTAAACTTAAATGAGTAAAGGACTCAGCTGTTAATAACAATAAACAATACAAATGATGGCCAAAATCCCTAAACAATACTGAAAAAATACGAAATCCGTGAGAAACCTATAAACCATGCAAAATAAAACATTTACCTGTACAATCAGGGCATTTAGTCTATTCTTAGTCTCTGTATAATTTATGTCGCTTCAAGCTCCAAGCTCAATAGTTCATAGTAAAACAAAATTTAAAATCATAGATGAATCAAGTACTAAAAAGTTCATAATTTAATCAAAATAAAAAACATGTAACTCTCAAAACCTAATATGTAAAAAGTGAACTTCTTGTTTTGTAAATCATAACATCAATATCAATAATATATAACCACTTAGCAACAAATAGATTGTCAATGAGGAATAAATAAAACAAAAACCCAAATCGGATATTTTACATACCATTTACAAACCATCTTCGGACAAAAACCCAAATCCTACCCACACAGACCATATACAGAACACACATATTTAAAAAAATGAACAAAACCATTCTTAAAGAAAAAACCCTAACCGGACACAAAAACCCCAAACCAACAAAACAAAAACAACTAAAGAAACCCTAAAAAATGAATAGGGAAGAGATTTACCTTTTGCTTAATCTTGCAAGAGTGAGAGTGTAAATCGAGAGGGAGAGAGAAAGAGAGAGAGACTCGTGAGTGGTTGAGTGGGTATAGTTGTTTATTGATCGTGAGTTGATTGAGTGGAAAGTGTGTTTTTACACAAATACCCACTAATTTGAATTAAAGTGAAAGTTAGAATAGGGAAAGAGGGGGAGACTTTCAAAATTTTACTTCAACAAAATGTGAGCCATTGGATTCAATTTTGCCCCATTCAATCCTAGCCTCTAATTAAGTTATCATCTTATTGAATAGTGTTCATACTTCTACTCCTTATTATATAGATTAATCGGAGAGAAGATGGTTAATATTTATGAAAATTAAATTACTAGGTGAATAGTAATAATTTATTTACGTTATAACCTGTATAAGTGACGTGGCATTTATTTATCTCAGGCGGAAGTCGGATATAGACTAAGTTGGGTGTGAGATAGGGACTTTTTACAAATTAATTCAGATGTCAATTATGAGTGCACGGTTGAGCCCGGATGGGAAGAGATTGTCGAAAAAATGTACCCGGGGGTAGTAAATGGGTCACGGGATATTTTTGGGCATAACGGAGCCCACTCGGGGGTATTTGAGCCATTTTAATTAGGCTCATATGATTAAAAACGGGATTTGGAGATTGAAACCTAAGTTTTGGAGTTGTGGGCAACCATGACTCATTTGGGAGAAATTTGAGAACATAAGGGACAAAGAGGGAGGACTCTTGAGAGTCAAAGAGAAAGAACAAGGAAGGTGTTCTTCATCACACAACGATCTCTACATCAAAGGATAATCAGACACTACGAATATATAAGGCAAGTGGTTAAATTGCTTCAATGTAAATTGGTGACATTCAATTCATATCATAGTAGGTGTTATACAAATAATTTTGGGATTGGGTTAATACAAATTGGGTTTTGATTTGGGGAAGTTACAAATCGAGTTATTGGGACTGATTTTCATTCGTAAGGATTTTAGTGGATAATTATGGGTTAAAAGCTTCAAATAAGCTGTTAATGGTGATTCTGTCCGCTTTGCCCTGTAGAAAATGGCATTTTCGAACTTTTGTTCTCTAATACGCTTTTTCCAAAACGGCCCCAAAATGCTCGAAAACGGCATTTTAAAAATCTGGGCAGATTGAGTAAATTGAAAACCTCTGATTAATAATTGTGCAAACTTTATTGAGGAGAATTTTGAATAATTAATTGGGGATATTGTATTATGGACCAAGGGGGTGTCCGGATATTTTGGTTGAGTCATGCCATGATAATAAATTAATTAGTGGGGGATTAATTAATTAAAGCTTATAGCTGGAATAATTTATTGTAGGATGATATAATAAATTGTTAAATATTATTTAATTAGGAGCATTCTCTTTATAATGGAATTTTGAGGAGTACTTTCTAAGAGATGGAGATTCGGGCCAGGTGAGCGTGTCCGGGTACATTGGTTATGTGACACCAGGGAGATATTAAATCAATTAATGAGTATATTAATTAAATTCGAGTCGGACCATAGACTCGGGGAGATAATAAGTTAATTAATGAGTATATTAATTAAATTAGAGTCGAACCATAGACTCGGGGAGATATTAAGTTAATTAATGGTCATATTAATTAAATTACAGTCGGACCATAGACTCGGGGAGATATTATCTTAATTAATGGGTAAAGTAATTAATTAGAGTCGGACCATAGACTCACGAATATGTTAGCTAGGGTTACGGACGCTATATATTTATTTAAAATTATATGCTCTAGTGCTATCGGGGGAGGCTGCGCAATGTGGGTGAATCCCCTAGCTCGAGGAGTAGGGCGAGTATATCCCGAGGTCATAGCGTCCAAATAAAGGTGGGCATTGAGATGATTGTCTTCACACTCGGGGGAATATGACCGCCTCCAATACGTTTATATTTCTATGTTCTGATTCGGCGGTGGCTAGATGTCTTAGAAATCCAGGTGGGACTGAGTAGACCTGGGAATATAGCACTTTAGAGAATTCATCAGATGAGGTATTACTCGGAATGATGGTTTTAATTATATTCAACATATGTGTGATTGTGGAATATAGTTCTACGTATATAATGGAGTAGATAATTATATACGGGTAATTAAATACATGAAGAGAATTTGTATTACTTATAGAACTAGTGAATGTTATATGGCTTTTAAGAGTGGTTTTATTTATATTCAACATATGTATAATTGTAGAGTATAGTTCTACGTATATAATGGAGTAGATAATTATATACGAGTAATTAAATACATGAAGATAATTTGTATTACTTATATAACTAGTGAATGTTATATGACTTTTAAGAAATGATTAATTAAGTTAATGCGATAAATAACTTGCGAAGTAAAGATACAAATTACTCGGGTTAGATTAGAGTTCAAGGAGTTTCATGACAAGGCTTGTTAGACGGGGTGGTGTAACTAGGAGGGTTAGGAAGAAAGCGTTAGGTGTTCACTTTAGAGGAGGGGTGAGATGTATCTCAAGGGACTGCGACACTAACTTAAATATGAAGAGCATTATGTAAGAACATTGTCCGTCACAATTTAATTATGTCGTATACCACTACAAGTCGTCAAAGAATTGAGGAAGATATCATCTAAAAACTCCGGATCCGAATTACAAGTGCTCTTCAACATTCAAGCTCCAACGAGATAATTTTGGTAAAAATATGTTTAAGTTCAACTTGCATTTTATATTTTAAGTGTTGGGATAATTTATAAAAGGTTAGATCTTTTATTTATAAAAAAATTCTTTTTAAATAAAAAAAAACGTTTCTTTTAAAATCAAAATCAACATTTAAAGAATATTTTTTTTAATCGAAGTTTTTTTTAAAAAAAAGAAGAAGACTGTTTCGTTCCAGAATTATGCTAACTCGCCTATTGATAAAAGTTGGAAGTTTTAGGTAGCTATTGGGGCTTTGGAATTTTGCCTTGACACGTGGCTATATTTGGTTAAGGCTACTGCCATGCACCTTTGTTGATAGTTTCAAAAGTGGGAACAAATGGGTTGTTTATAATAAATCAATCATTAGCAATGATTGCCGAGAAAATCAAAGGAGGAGCAGTGCGAGTTTTTTTTCTTGGTGGAGAAGCAATTTCTTCATGTGACTTATTTAAACACTCACGCCACTGCTTCCTGTTTTTTAATTCTCGCGTGCATTTTTTTGTGCCAATGATTGGCTTATGTCAAAAGTTTTTCTTTTTGTTTCATAAAAGTTTTTTTTATACAAAAAGTTGCGTACATGAGGTTTCTTCCTTAAGGCTGTAACACCCATGACTTTAGGACTGAGAATTTAATTTATTTGGAAGAATTTTTTTTATTTAAATTGAAGAATTTTAAAACTTGACCATTGATGTCAAACTTTGAGGAATTTAATAAGTATTTCGGATGATGATTCTGAGAGTGCGGTTGATTCCGGATGGGTCGAGATAGCCAAAATGATTGTCCTTGGATTTTATTTTGACTCCGAAATAATTTAAGTTAGTTTGACTCGAATTGGAGTAAACGAGTAATTTAAAGAGTGTATTATCATTTAAAGTGGGTGTTTTGGGAGATTAGGCTTATAAAGCCTTTAGGAGATTAAAATCTCATTCTTGAGATTAATAGAGAGGGAGAGAAAGACCTAGAGAGAGAGAAAGAAGAGGAAGAAGAGAGAAAAGAAGAAAAGCTTGGAGGCTCCAGCCAATACGCAATCTCGAGGATGATTCAACCTCTAGAACCCTGAGGCAAGTGATTATTCTTGCTAAATAGTTTATGTGTACATTTTATTTCATAATTTGTGAATAAAAGAAATGGATTTGGGGTTAAAACTTTCAAAACCTAGATTTTGTAGATTAAATCTTACAATTGATGTTCATATATGGATTTGATGGTGTAGTGGTGGTTGGGATATTTGTTGAGTAGATTTGTAAGATTAGAATAATGATTTGATGGAGCATTGAGGGTTAGAATTGATGATTTTAGGGTTTATAATTCGTAGGTTTTGTACAGAAGAAGAAACCTTTGAAGTTCTGCAGACCCTAAAGAGAATCGATTCGGCTCAGGCAAAAGTTTCTGGTCTAGCTGACCGAATCGATCCGAACCCAACACCGAATCGATTTGTCTTAAGACAGACTCATAGGTCATTTGGACCAAATTTATTCACATTAGGGACGAATCGATTCGCCTTTGAAATCGAATCGATTCAGGCCAGGCGAATCGATTAGAAAACAGGGTTGTTTTGAGAATTTTTTCTAGAATGAGTTTTACTCCATTTTGATTGGGTTTCTCAATTGGGAACGTCCTAATATAGTACAAGAAGTACGTCTTGGAGATTTATTGGAGGTTTCTCTTATGATTTGATCATGGGGACATATCGATTGAGATTGGGAATATACATACATATGTATTGGAATTTGTCGCATCGATATGGTGGGGAATCTCATTAGGGATGGGAGTCCTATTTAGATATTAGAGATGAGTTAATATATGATGCAAGGTTGAGTATTCTTCGAGGAAGTTGTGAAGGTATGGCATGAAATTGTTAGGCCGACTTTTGTGTCGAATCCTCTTAGTGACGGGATTCTATTTAGATATGATTGCGGACCAATAAGAGAGAGAGGTCGCATATCCTTAGTAATGTTTAACTTAAGGAATAACTCGTAAATGCAGTAATGCTAAGGTTTCATACGAGTAACTGAACCATAGACTAAATGGAGAATGATTGGATTATACTATCGACTAGAATAGGATTGTGTTATAAATTGTAGTCGGGGTAGTTTCTACATATCTATGTGTGATTAACGATGGGTATTACAATATATGATGGGATCATAAAATGAATTTAAGATTGAGCTTGAGTCTTACCGACTATTAGTTAGGTGAGTACTTATAACCGAGATAACTATCGTGTATCGGTGTGCATCCTAATATAGGTGTAGTGTGTTCGAGGATTATCATTTATAGTTGGTTACGAGATGACATCCCTAATGTTGAGTAGATTGGGAGACTATTCATATCATAGGGGTAATGGATAATTATGTTTCAAGGGAGGGATCACATATATAATGATTTAAGTTAGTATGTATGGAATGACGGCTAGCATAATGTATATAATATACATCTATAGCCGAATTTATTAATCTCATACATACAGATGAGAGATAGTATATATATATATATGTCTATATGTGAGCATATATGACGTGAATGTATATACCGTTTGTGATGGTTTGTATATATGATGCGATCATATGCATGTATATATTGTGTGAATGATATATATACTTAATATGTGGACATACCCAGCACAGGCTATCATGGGAAGTTGCGCGATATGGGTGAGGCCCTTGGCTTGAGGAGCAGGGTGCATATAGTCCCCAGGTCATAGTCGTCCATTCTTATTTGTGTGATTTTTATTTGGGGGTGAGAAGTCTTGGGTATGAGTCGTTATCACTTTTGGGTTAGGAACTATAACCGCTACCCATACATCATGATATGGCTTTTACCATGTCGGTGTTATTTAGTCCGACCGCTGGTACCCAAGATGGTATTTGAGTAATCCCCTAGAAGATGATAGCATTGTGCAGTAGATTTGTATCCTATAACCGTATATGTTATAAGTATTTCAATGTGCTCATTCCTGTGTGATATGTGTGCATGGTTATGGGATTGAATGTATGTGTTATATATCTAGAATAATAAATGCATACCCTATAGGTGAATGTGAGAGGGGTGCTAAAATGTACATTTTATGTGTTAGGTGTACTTACATGTTAGGGATGAAGGATCATGTGGTAATAACTAATATATCGTTATATAGATCCTAAGGATCCTAAGTGGTATCTTGCTTAAGCACTTGGAGATAGTTTTCCCTAGTAAGTAGTTGGAGTTATAGGTTGTGGGTTGGGGCCACAATGGATCTCAATGATCGACATTGTCAAGGAGTAGTATATCGTTGGGATTCCTTGTTTTGATTTCACTTTGCGAGACGCCCCACGCAAGAAACTTAGTGCAATGTTGAAAGTGGAGAGAAGTTTTGTCCTTAGCACTCGGATGTTTGTTGTTTGGAGAATGAATTCTTTATATGAACACTAAGGATACTGTGTGACATGCTAAGACTAATAGCTGGTTTTAAGCCAATAATTGGAACCAATAAAGCCTAGTAAGATACATAAATGTGTGTATTTATTTATAAGTTATTGAAATGAAAAGATTTCGGGTTATGTTAGGATGTGTGTTACGCGGGTATAGGCTATGCGTATATTTAGGTAGATTGTCCCTAAAATGTGTCAGGTAGCATGATTGAGGTTTAGGAGCATACGTTTAGGTGCGCGTTGTAGATGAGAGGTGAGTTTGGGGTTCTACGAGAGTGCGACTCCACTATAATTATGAAATATTGCATGTATAATTATTATGCATTATTAATACACTTACTACATATTTTCACACCTCGGGCTCTGACCCGTCTATATTTCTCCCTTGCTCTCTCTCTCTCTCTCTCTCTCTCTCTCTCTCTCTCTCTCTCTCTATATATATATATATATATATATATATATATATATATATATATATATATATATATATATATATATATATATATATATATTTATATATATATATATATATATTGTGTACTGCAGGTGTCCCACCGTAAGGGCGCCAATGAAGCTTTCTCCATCCAGTGTTCTCGGAGCCGTGACAGATGCGGATTGTTGCATGATTTGTATTGTAGTCGTTTCCTACTTCCTTGTAAATCTAGATAGGATTCATTTTTGTATATCGATTTTATACCCAAGGGTTATATGTAGCATTTTATATTCATTCCTTATGGAAGTTATATTGTCTGTGACCCAACATCATATTCGGGTATATTTTATTTATGTACTTACGAAATTTTAATTTAATTACTCCTCTTAAATTGTGGTGGGTGTGCATCCATTATCATTTTTGTGGGGGAAAAATATATGCCTACGGAATAGCATGACGTGTGGGGAGCACCCCGGTGAAGATGGAGACATGCCAGCAATATAGGGACGACTAAAGTCCTTAATAAAGTGGAAGACTGAGGAGCAGTAGGATTTTGGAATGAAACTCCACTCATCCATATTTGTAACCCTAATGTAACCCCTAACTCTATATAAAGGGGACACCCCCCATTGTGAAAGGGGGCTTAGAAGTTAGAGAAACACTCTCATGTAAAACTCTCTGATCTTCTAATGAAACACACCAGCAGCCCCGTGGACGTAGGCCATTCATGGTCGAACCACGTAAATCTTTGTCTCTCTCATATTTATTTTTATACTTGTATTGTGATGAATTGACACCCTCCTACGGGTGAGATTTTTTGCACCTACAATTGGCGCCGTCTGTGGGAACCGACACAAAAAGTTTTTCCTTCCTACTTACGAGATGGAGATTTACGTTACAACCTCATGGTGTACACGCGCGATAATCAAGAGCTCAGTTTACTTTTCTTTTCTCTCCATATGAATAATTAGATATTTTGTATAAACATCGTTCTATTGATGCACAATTATCTGCACATTTGTATTCTTGCATTTTGTGTATTTAATTTTTATGCATCTGCAAATCTGCATAAACAACTTTGATTCCAGACAATTTTCATTGTTTGATTAAGATAAAATTCACTATCGGAGATGTCTATGAAAACTCTCCAAATATATGGATTCTTTTGATGTTTTTATGCGTATACATGTTATTTTCTGGGTTACATCATATATTATGATTCCCACACCCCATATTTTGTGGCACGAGATAAGCATTAAAAGCGGGCCTCTCTCTCATAGATGTGGACCACGTCTTTATGAACATATGTGATGATTCTCTTTCAAGAAGAGATTTTTTCACAAAGATACACACAGATCTGGGCACATAATCAGTCATCAATTTCGGTCTCCATCCATACAATTTCTGCGATCTGAATGAAATCATGGGAGACAACAATTTTCTGATTATGTCTTCCGGTCAACAATTTTCTCCAACCTATAACTTGGGACTACCACCCACCTGAGCAAATAGTTCATATGAATATGCATAAACACTGAGTTTCATATTCAAGAAGTTTTGTATGAGTCCCGAAGAACATGGACTCTTTTGAGATCTGTCCGGGAATGTACGCAATTGACTGGGTTACATCAGATGACTCCCATATCTACAATTTCTGGGACACGGGATAAGAGATTAGACCATCCAATGTCAGGTCTTTGTCAGAAGACCTCAAAAAAATTCATACAACACTAAGAGGGGATTTATCTCTGGGTAGAACCGACACACTTTGATTAGCACGGTCATCTGTTCGATCGAGCACCAACAATCCTCTGATCTCCACTCCGACGAGCTAGGAGGCAGCATCTCTCATGGGCCAAAACAAAAAACAAAATCCACCTGCCTTGGGCACAAAGGTTTCGAAAGTTTGCAATTATAAATTTCTTGCTCCTAATCGGTAGAAACGTCGCTAAATTTACGACCACTGTACGAAGTGTTCCACATATCGAGGATAAACGCATGAACAAAGCACCAGCGAGGACTTTACCGGAGCTCCTGGTAGTCGGAGACCAGTTGGCGACAACCATTAGTTGGTCGACGGCGAGGACGAGCAAGGACAAATGCAACACAGCTGATTGGCAGCGAGGATAATCAATGGCGAGCTCTCCCCCTTGCAAAGTACCAACTATCTATGCGAAGAAGAAGACATCTGCCATGATTGCCGAGCAGCGCCGATGGATGCTTGATCGGCGAGCAGACCACCTAGACCAACTGGACGAACAGGGTACCACGCTCCGAGCTGAGCGACCACTACAGCATCGCCCCCACACCATATTTCGATGATCGGCGAGCAGGGTACCTGATCGAGGGGAAAAACCGAGCGTCCATGTAATATGCTAGTCGTTGTTATCGGCTTCCAACCTCAATACAAAAAAAACTAAACTTGTAGCTACACTTCTTAAGGAGTATAGTGGCGCGTCTGGGTATCGAATCCACAGGGAATTAGGACGTGTGAACGTGACGACAAAGGTAAGGTAGTTTAATCCTAAAGTTGATGTTAAAATAAAAGAAAAGAAAAAGATTATTGATGGGTTTAAATTTCCAATTGGTGATGAAATAAAATATGCACAAAAATACTAAGAATTGTAAAGAAATTAGATTTGAAAATGAGAAAAAATAGGGTGGGGTACAATCCCTCAAACCTTAACAAATTACCGTATAGAATACTAGAATTGTAAATTAATTTTTTTTACTAAATCCAGTCTTTATATATCCTAAGCATTACATATATGAAGTATCTTGCCCGCATCATATGAAATCAAAGGCAAATACAAAGCGGTGAATGGAAAATTACATTTGCATAGCAGTCTTAAACATCCCAAGTACCTAGGGCAAGAGGGATTAAAAGGTCAGCTATGTTCGTAGAATTTCCATACACGATTTGGTCAATATTTAATTTACCCTCTATTTTCTACACAGGTAATCTATACCGGAATGAGTTCATGTACCCCAACCCTTGAAAATTTAGCTAGACATGATTTTATGGGAAATTTTTTTCATAACAATGCATATAATTGTGGATCTAAGAAACATGGTAAAAACAAAAATTACAAAACAAGAAAAGATGATTAAATTGAAAATAAAAATTGAGATTAACTATGAGAATGGAATTTGATACTTGAAATCTGCACTAGGGAAGAGAGATGATTGAATCCAGAAATATTCTTCTTCTTCAACCTTACAAACTAGGGTTTATGAAAATTTCTATGTAAAGAAAAACTAAGAAAACTCTCTAAAATCTGAATTTCTCTCTCTAAAATTCTATTCTACTCTCTAGAATTTGTCTCCCTTTGAAATGAGGTAGGGTTTGGTCTTTTATAGCACCAAGTAGCACGAATTTGAGAGCTAGAATCTCTTGTTGCGCAAGTTTTCACCAGCTAATCACCTCAAAATCTGCATAATTAATGCCAGCAATTCGCACCGCCGGACCGGTCTGGACCCGGATCAGTTTGGTACCGGATTGGTTCTTTTTTTTCTGACCGGATCGGTCCTGTTCCATCCGGATCGGTTCTGTTCCATCTGGATCGGTTTGGTTTCTGGTCCATTTCTCTTCATTATCGCGCAACTTCAAAACATCGTAACTTCTTCACCATAGCTCGGATTGAGGTGCCGTTTTTTCCAGTGTTCTTTTAATTTTTATCTCTTCAACTTTCTAGTTGGCCCCACCTCCGGACTAAGGCTGAAAAATTACAAAAATGCCCTTCAACTCTCCATTTCTTGGCTTCTTTCACTGTTTTGAGTTCTCCTTCGCACTAACTTGCATGAAATACCTATAAAGCACATGAGAAATACACAAAACACGAAATACTTGCCAAAAGAGGTTAGTAGCATAAATACGAGACAAATCCAACCTATTTACGCTGCACGGGATCACAAAAGTACCGAAATTAAGGGGGATAAATGTGAAGAATATGTGCCTAATCACACCCCCTAACTTAGAACTTTGCGCGTCCCGAGCAATATATATGAATCCTATCAAGTCTCAACTCTTGAAAATCATTTTATTGGGATAGAATACCTTTTTTCGCGGGCAAGCGATTGCATTTAGTGTATGCAATAAGCCTTTAAACCCCTAGGTTACCCTAGTAGGACGAGTTTTGTCTCGTAAGGGTTTGCAGGGAATATACCCACAAAATTCTTTATTGACTCAAATAAATATCAAAATACTTAAAAATTGTAGAATTTAAACTTTTTGAAAAATAATCACCATAAATTCATATTCAAATGTCTCAAACCATAGTGTGTGTGTGTGCAAAGGCAGAAATTAAACCTCAAATTTCCACCGATTGAGCATTACGTTACTTTCTGAAAATTAGTTTTGATTCAAATTCTTACGGATGCACTCACAAACGAATAACTCGGATTGTGGTTGTTTTCTCTCGGTATGCCTGATATAAAGAGTAAATACAATGGACACAAATTCATGCATACAAAATTGAAAAGAAGGAAATATATGGTGCAAAGATCTCATCTTCGGAATACAGTTATTAGGAACGGGAAATATCATCTCTTAATCACACCATTTTAATCTCTTTTATTATCTTTTCATGTCTTAGCTCTCCATGCAGTAATTAATTTCACCATTCGTACTCGGTTAGGACTTTTCGGGTTAAAAAAGTGTAAAGGGTAAAATTGGGAATAGACGGAATATTCGGAATTGGAAAATGTCCTGATGACGTCCATTTGTGATTTTTCGAGCATTTGCTCATTCTTTCTCTTTCTTTTTTCTATTTTCATTTTTTTCTTCTTGCTATTTTTTTTGTTGAGCATTTTTTCTTTTCTTACCCCTTTTTTTTAGCACAATTTGGACTTTATTTGATGAATGTTCTCAATTTTCACAATTCTAGGGTATTTGGGTTTTTCGGGTTATCAAACGAAGGGAAATATTTTAGTAGGCTCAAAGTGGGTTGCAAAGGGATAATTTTATTTTTCACAACTTTTTATGGCTAATATTTTTGGGTAACAAATGAGGGCCTACTTCATTGTCCAAATTTCTAATCACATTACCATATGCATCTCGAGATTAATTAAGTTTAGAGATATATTTAACACGAATTTCGAGACAACATTTCACACATTTCCCATAACCGATCAAAACAAAGGATTAAGATCATCAACGACTTATTAAAACGCTGAAAAGAACTTTGAGTTAATCATAAACTCGAATTGATTTAAAAACTCATAAAAAATTGAAAGGCTCAAAATCTCACCGGGTTTGATCAATCTCCACACTTATTCGTTAAGTCGTCAATTTTCTTTCAATTTCCATCTTCGGTCAATTTTGGCTTGGTGCATTTTGATTGTTAACAATTTGAGACTTTAAATAGAATAAAGGTGATATTTTTGAAAACTTTAAATTCCAATTTTTATTTATTTTGAACAAAAATATTTTTGGTTTTTTCAACATTTTTCATTTTTTTTAAATTTTTTTTTGGCATTTTAAAAATTTTTGAAGTTTTAGAAAGACGCATTTATCACCCCCCCTAACTTAGACTTTTGCATTGTCCTCAATCAAAAGGATTAAAATCTAAAGAGGAAAAAAATAAGTGCGACAAATAAAACAAGCAAATTATTAAAATGCAACAAGACACTATATGATACTTATACATGACTCAAAAATACAACAAAAATAACCCCATACGCGTCGGGGGTGCGACGACCTCTCATCTCTCTCCACAAATCACCCGACCCCTTTCACTGGGTACGATGCGCTCCTCGTCTCTCCCGTCTTACCATCATACATGAATAGCCGTAACAAATTGGGCCCGTGCCCATAGATAAAGGAAAGACCGGGAGATGCATTATGATAAACTGGAAAAAGATCCTCTTTTTTGCGTAGCACGTGGGTTGGTCTCTAAGTCGGACGAGATTTGAGTCGTATCTTCAAGTACCTCCGAAGACTAAAATGGTATGGGTGGAAGTTTGGGAAGGAGAAATTCATCAATTCTATTTTCCCACTCGCTTTCGTCTAAATGATGAAATGAGGCCCAGAAAGATTGGACTTCAACATTTAGGCTGGCATCCACCTATCCGAACTCGCGCTCAAACTCTGCTAGGCTCAACTCCTCTATCTCTCTCTCTTGCTTGGTGTCCTCAACCTGCCTTTCGTGCTCACTCGCCGAATGATAGGGTGGTGTGGGTGGGTGGTAATCGAGGAGAAATGTATCGATAGTGTCCTGGCATTCGCTTTCCTCTAAGTATTTCGACGAGCCTTTCCCGACACACTCTAAATATCCTCTTTCACTCTTGTTCATGGGCTCACTCATGCTCTCGAATGCATTAACTAAACGTACATCCCCTACCTTGCTCTCGATGTTGCAACCACTCCTCTCACTGTGCGTAACACAACCTTCCCCTAATGGCTCTCCCTTGTACGTTCTTTCTTTCTTGTATGCTTCCCCCAAAAGATCCAACCCTCACGGTTCCCCTTCATCACCCTCTTTCTTGCAATTATTAAAAATATTTGTTTCGAGGGTCATGTTCCCGAAAGTTAATTGCATACGCCCACTTTGGGTATTGATAAGAGCATTAGCTGTAGCTAAAAATGGGCGGCCAAGGATAATGGGAACATGATTACTTGGGAGAACGGAGGGTTCTTCGTCCCAAATGACAAAATCCACCGGGAAGTAGAAAGTGTCTATTTGGACAATCACATCCTCAACAATTCCCCGAGGAAGCTTCACAGAACGATCCTCGAGCTGGAGAGTCATATTGGTGGGCTTAAGGGCCTCCAGTTATAGTTGCCTATAGATGGAATAGGGCATAATGTTAACACTAGCCCCTAGATCTATTAGAACTCTCTCGATTCGGTTCTTCCCCATGATACACGAAATAGTGGGTGCACCCGGATCTTTATATTTTAATGGAAAGTCACTCGACAAGACTGCGCTGATATTTTGGGCCAAAGAGACGTTCTGGTTTACCTTTAGCTTGCGTTTCACCGTGAGTAAGTCCTTAATAAACTTAGCATATGCGGGAATTCTCTGTATAGTCTCGAGAAAAGGTAAATTAATTTTTACTTGCTTAAGGACTTCCAGAATTTCATCACGGGAGGTCGTTTTTGAATGAGAGACCAACCGTTGAGGGTATGGGGCAGCGGTGGGGGTGATGGCCTTGGGTCCACTAGTGTTTTCCTCCTCCTCACTCTCAATTAAAGGGGCATCTTTGGCCTCTCTTGTGCCGGACGAAACCTCTTTATCTTTAGATGCATTGCGTGGGGGAGGTGACAAATCAACTACTTTCCCACTACGTAGAGTGGTAATAGTGCTACATTGCTCTCGATGGTCATGGGATGTAGTGCCAACACTGGTTTATCCTTGGGGAGGTCACTGGATTTGTGCAGGAAATTTGTCCTTCTCTTGGACATTCGATGCAGTTTGTAACCTTGAGATGCTAGTATGTATTTCATTGAACATTTGATCATACTTAGCACTGTTCTCCTTTTGAGATTGGATGAGGTGATTTAAGTTTTCCTCAAGAGATCTCCTCGGTTGAATAACATATAAACCAGGAGATGGTGATTGCATGAGGGGCTGCATATGTGTTAAACCAGGATGATTCCTCCAAGATGAATTGTACGCGTTTCCCCGGGGTGTACTAAAATGTCCGCTAACCCCTCCTTAGCTTCCACGTGCTCAGTGTATATTGCCTTGTAAGCGGGTATAGCTGGACACCCTTTGGTAGAATGACCCGCCGCATAAATGGCACACATCGCTTCGTTTTCAGCTGAGATATGTCTAGTAGCTTCTCTAAACCGAACCTCAAGGATGTCTCTTATCCTCTTTTCAAACTGACCAAGCCGACGGTCTAACAAAGTGTTCTTGTCCAATTGATAAATACCGGAAGCAGCAGGAGTGTTGGACACTTGTGGATGTCCGTTTTGGCTGTTGGGGTCGGAAACATCCCATGACTGCGTAGTCCCTGCTACGTATTTCAAATAAGCCTCAGCATCGCTCGAGTCTAATTCCCAAAAAGGTCTTTCGCACATGGTTTGAACAAGTTGTTTAGACGCCAAAGTAAGCCCTTGATGAAAATATGAAATCAAATGATGTTTTTCGAATCCATGATGTGGGCAAGCACTAACTAACTCCTGAAATCTCTCCCAACACTTGTCGAAGGCCTCATTCTCATTTTTTCGAAAAGCTTGTATCTGTGCCTTGACAGAATTGGTTTTGTGTTGTGGAAAGAACTTGGAGAGAAATTTGGTTTGCATATCTCTCCAAGATAATACGAAATTCGGGGGTAGCGACCATAACCAAGTTTTAGCTTTATCCATTAAGGAAAAAGGGAAAATCTTTAACCGGATAACATCTTGTGGGCAAGCTTGATCACCAAACGTCTCATATGTATCTTCGAATTCTCGAATATGGAGATATGGCTTTTCAGAATCCATACCATGAAATGTAGGAAGAATTTGAATCATCCCATTACGAAAGTGGAACTGACTGGCATTATACGGGAGTAAAATGCAACCAGGGGTAACAGTTCTCTCTGGAAATAAAAGATCTTTCATGGGAAGATATGGTATCTCTTCCTCTCCAGCACCAATACCAACAATACCGTGCACCGGCATATTGCTACCGAAAGTTCAGAATTCACACTTAGTGTTTGACTCAAAAGTGTGGAACGTCGGTAGTATGAGATTTGTGAGAGTTAGCTTCAGCAAGGGGATTTTCATGAAATTAGGTTGAAGACAACGGAGGAGTTTGCATGAACAACTTATGAAAGATGAGATGAGATGATATTTTTTTTAAAACTTTTTTTAAGGTCAAATTCGGGATTAACCAACCTAACCTAAAGTTTACCTAACTCCCCGGCAACGGCGCCATTTTTGATAGAGGGGAAAAACCGAGCATCTGTGTAATACGCTAGTCGTTGTTATTGGCTTCCAACCTCAATACAAAAAAACCTAAACTTGTAACTACACTTCTTAAGGAGTATAGTGGCGCGTCTGGGTATCGAATGCACAGGGAATTAGGATGTGTGAACGTGAAGACAAAGGTAAGGTAGTTTAATCCTAAAGTTGATGTTAAAATAAAAGAAAAGAAAAAGATGATTGATGGGTTTAAATTCCCAATTGGAAATGAAATAAAATGTGCACAAAAATACTAAGAATTGTAAAGAAATTAGATTTGAAAATGACAAATAATAGGGTGGGGTACAATCCCTCAAACCTTAACAAATTACCGTATAGAATACTAGAATTGTAAATTGAATTTTTTCACTAAATCCGGTCTTTATATATCCTAAGAATTACATATATGAAGGATCTTTCCCGCATCATATGAAATCAAAGGCAAATACAAAGCGGTGAATGGAAAATTACACTTGCATAGCATTCTTAAAAATCCCAAGTACCTAGGGAAAGAGGGATTAAAAGATCGGCTATGTTAGTAGAATTTCCATTCACGATTTGGTCAATATTTAATTTACCCTCTATTTTCTACACAGGTAATTTATACCGGAATGAGTTCATGTACCCCAACCCTTGAAAATTTAGCTAGACATGATTTTATGGGAAAACAATTTCACAACAATGCATATAATTGTGGATCTAAGAAACATGGTAAAAACAAAAATTACAAAACAAGAAAAGATGATTAAATTGAAAATAAAAATTAAGATTAACTAAGAGAATGGAATTTGATACTTGAAATCTGCACTAGGGAAGAGAGATGATTGAATCCAGAAATTTTCTTCTTCTTCAACCTTACAAACTAGAGTTTATGAAAATTTCTATGTAAAGAAAAACTAAGAAAACTCTCTAAAATCTGACTTTCTCTCTCTAAAATTCTATTCTACTCTCTAGAATTCGTCTCCCTTTGAAATGAGGTAGGGTTTGGTCTTTTATAGCACCAAGAAGCACGAATTTGAGAGCTAGAATCGCTTGTTGCACAAGTTTTCACCAGCTAATCACCTCAAAATCTGCATAATTAATGCCAACAATTCGCACCGTCGGACCGGTCCGGACCCGGATCGGTTTGGTACCGGATCGGTTCTTTTTTTCTGACCGGATTGGTCCTGTTCCATCTGGATCGGTTCTGTTCCATCTGGATCGGTTTGGTTTTTGGTCCATTTCTCTTCATTATCGCGCAACTACAAAACATCGTAACTTCTTCACCGTAGCTCGGATTGAGGTGCCGTTTTTTCCAGTGTTCTTATAATTTAGATCTCTTCAACTTTCTAGTTGGCCCCACCTCCGGACTAAGGATGAAAAATTACAAAAATTCCCTTCAACTCTCCATTTCTTGGATTCTTTCACTGTTTTGAGGTCTCCTCCGCACTAACTTGCATGAAATACCTATAAAGCACATGAGAAATACAAAAAACACGAAATACTTGCCAAAAGAGGTTAGTAGCATAAATACGAGACAAATCCAAACTGTTTACACTGCACGGGATCATAAAAGTACCGAAATTAAGGGGATAAATGTGAAGAATATGTGCCTAATCAGTACCACCTAGGCAAGCTCGTCGAACAGGTCGGACGAAGCTCGCCAATGGGGACGGCGGTGATTCTTTGAGGCTTCTCAACATGCCTTCTGTGTTTTGGTTGTCACATTTGGAATATTTTTGGGACAAGTCCAGCTGGATTTTAAAACTCTTTACTTGCTAAGAATTAAAAGTGCTATTTTCTTCTTCCTTGACAGCCTTATGTGGCTTTATGAGGAAACATATTTTTGAAACCTATATTAGACTATTTTCTTGGAGTCAAAATATTTCTGCAAAAATTCTAAATCAGCCCTATGTCTTACATTTGAGACATATTTGACTAATGTTTGCATTGCTCGGTTCTCCCAAAAAATAAAATTATTTTAAGGGACCATGTGATTTTATTACAATGGTTTTAGTTGGCACTTTTTATGCGACCATATTACAAATTATTTTTCTCAAATAAATAAGTGGGGCGCAGTGATATAGCACTCATGTCATTTATTCAAACATTTTAATTTTCAATATTGTCATTCAGCTACAACAATATAATCTCACCAGAGCGCGATTATTGGTTATTTAGCTCAGCCCCGACGGATGCTCGGGGACAGTTATCTCAGTGAGATTTTTATGATAATAATCATTGGATCTTTATTATATTCATACGCAACTATGAATTTTTTCCTCGACAAATGGCCGAGAGGATGCATATCCTATATACTTTGTTGAACATATCATTTTCATAATAACTTCTATTTTGATTTAGCCTCAACAGATGGTCGGGGAATTTACTAACTTCCACAGGTACAAGATTCAGTCTCGACGGATGCTCGACAATAATCTTAAGTCCTTGGAAATCTCATCGATGTTTCGATAGATGCTTGAGCACGAATTGCTCGCTATATCTTCTTGGTATTCTACAACTTTTCCTCGGCGGACTACCCATGCACCATTCATTTTATTAATGCTCCGACAGATATTCGAGCACACTATAGCAGCTTATACCCAAGGAAACGCTTGGGCGAAATTATTATTACTCCGACTGATGCTCAGATTCTATGATTCGGTAACCTGAAGGACGGTCAGGAACATTCGAGATTTATTTTGGCAGATAATCGGCAAAATATTTCTATATATTTAGTCCCAAAGATATTTGCCTCGCATGTCTCATTTTATCCACAGTGGATAGCTGGTCAGGATAATTCTTGTATTTAGAAAAACCCCACTTTATGGATACACACATTTATTTGTACATTGTTCATTTCCATCTCATAATACTTTATTTGCTCACAAATTATGCTCACGATTTTTATCATCATAAATTTGTTAGCAGGGGGCTATACTTCACATGAGAAAAATAATTGATTGCCACCCCACAAATTTTCTGTGAAAACAATTTTTTGAAACCAACTTAATTTTAAGTATTTGCTTAAATCTATTTGCACAAATTCCAAATTAACTACTGTGCCATACATATAGATATATTTGATAAATTTTGCATCTTTCATTCGACTTTATTACAATTATTTTGTCCACATAAATATTGGGGCGCACTTAAAGAGCACTCATGTCATTTATCCGGTCATTTAATTTTCAATATTGTCGTCTAGCTATTATTGATTATACCAATGAATGGTCAGTGTAATATCTTTACTCATACTTAGCATAGACCCGACGGATGCTCGGGAGCGGCCATCCTCGTGAGGTTTTATCACAAAAATTATGGGATAATTCATGTCATTCATTTAATACTATGAATATTTTCCTCGGCACGTGCTCAAACAGATGCACATCATATTGCATGATAAATTCTATTTGAATTAGCCTCGACAAATGGTCGAGAAACTTATTATAAGATTCAGTCCCGACGGATGCTCGGCAACAATCTTAAGCTCTTGGAAATCTTATTAACACACCGATAGATGCTCGAGCGCAGATCGCTCTCTATATCTACTCGGGCCTATACAACTTCGCCCCGGCAAACCAGTCTGGCACCACTTATTTTGTTAATGCTCCGACGAATGGTTGAGCACTTTAAACCACTTTGGACCCAACACATGCTTGGGCAATATTATTTATAACAGACAGATGCTCGGATGTTGATATTTCTTGAATTTCAGAATGGGTTATCTGGCTCTAGGATTCTTGACTTGCAGGACGATCAGGCATATTCAAGGCTCATCTCGACAAATGATCGGCAAAATATTTCTATATATTTAGTCCCGAATATATTTGCCACACATGTCGTATCTTATCCCCAACAAATGATTGGTCAGGAAAATTCTTATATTTAGTCCCAACAGATGGTTGGCACAGTCGATTAGTAATCAACATTTCATTTATTGGAAGGTTAGTTTTCACTAACAATATAGGATCATTCGTAATACTTGCTCGGTCCTTTTTTCCTTGACAGACGCTCGAGCATGGATCACCCGCAATATCTACCAGATCCTCTATAGTTTTTGCCTCGACAGGCATTCAGGCATCATTTATCTTATCAATACTCCGATAGATGCTCGGGTATGGATCGTTCGCAATATCTATTAGGTCCTTTGCAATTTTACCTCAACGGACCCTCAACTTTGATGGATAGTTGACATTGTGTGATCACGTCTCAAGCTCCAATAAACAGTTGGGCAATACAGTTCTTATTTAATTCAAACTCGTCGAATGAAAAGTTGGGCGATATGTACCACAAAGATCCAATAACACATAAAGCAGCATGAAGAGCAACAATCAACTATATTTATCAACAAGGACGAATCCAACTTGTAAAAATTCACACGTCCAGCAAAATCACAGGGAACGAGCAAGACATGTTGATAACAACACTAGACCATCTTGAATGTATCGAGCAACATCTTCAGACAACCCACGATGATCGACGATCACCAAGCAACGAATTAACATGTCATCAACACTAAGATATCCACTCTAGAGGAACAATGTTTCTTGAACACCATATCAGATCAACGCATTTCTGCACAAGGATGCTTTGAACTCCTATCAATCTCTTTAGGTGCACGAGCTATATGGAGTCTTCCACAGCCTCCTGGAACCACCATGCATGGTCAGTGAACAAGTGTGTGCCAAGGAACGATACAATACGTGAAGCTATATGAGCAAGATAATCCTCAAATATATCCAGCTCGACGAATGATCAACGCGATACACTTTAAAGCAACGAAGCCTCGAGGAGTGATCGGGCACACTTATCATCCCGATTATACAAATCAAACGACCCGATGGATGGTCAGGAAGCCTTCCCTTCACAAGCCCGATTGGGGGCTATATAGCAGTGATGACACGTGAATAGATTCACTACAACATTTAAAGTAAAATAGAAGATGTCAAATCAGGATAGATGCCAACATGGTTAACACCGGAATTAGTCTTTCAAATGACGATCATGATCGAGCTTGATTTGGTTACAACGGCCTTCTTGCTTGTTCCCACTAAATTAAGTACGTCTACATGCCTTTGTTATCTCCAAACACAAATGGCCTCATGAGTTTCCCAGGGAACAATAAAAGCCCCACGGGGGATCCCTAGGCAAAAAGCCAACTCAGGTTGGTCGCCAACTATGTTGGTCGGTTAAAATCCTGAACGGGTGGATGACCCTCAAACCAGGTGCATTTTTACCATCGCCTTTTAGGCCTAAGGAAGTGTGGAGGCATAACCTAAAAGGTAAAATAGGCGGATATTTACATGCGAGGCATTAGAAAATGGAAAAATGTAAACGTAATTGGTATTACATTAAAGTGTGGGAAAAACCTAAATCAAGGTCTTACCCCTACTAGGTACATGCTCGAGCAAGGCTCAATGCATAGGCTTCTGGTCGGCCTCTCCAATTGGACCATATGAAAAACCTAAGGCAGGGTTTTACCCCTACTAGGTACATGCTCGAGCAAGGCTCGACGCATAGGCTTCTGGTCGGCCTCTCCAATTGGACCATATGAAAAACCTAAGGCAGGGTCTTACCCCTACTAGGTACATGCTCGAGAAAGGCTCGACGCATAGGCTTCTGGTCGGCCTTTCCAATTGGACCATATGAAAAACCTAAGGCGGGGTCTTACCGCTACTAGGTACATGCACGAGCAAGGCTCGACGCATAGGCTTCTGGTTGGCCTCTCCAATTGGACCATATGAAAAACCTAAGGCAGGGTCTTACCCCTATTAGGTACATGCTCGAGCAAGGCTCGACGCATAGGCTTCTGGTCGGCCTCTCCAATTGGACCATATGAAAAACCTAAGGCAGGGTCTTACCCCTACTAGGTATATGCTCGAGCAAGACTCAACCCATATGCCTGTGGTCGTCCTCAACAAATGGACCATAGGAGACCAAAATACAGGGAGACGCCCTAAACTTGATGCACGCTCGATAAAGCCTCAACAAAAAAATTCTGAACAGGCCTGTGGTCAGCCTCACAAATTGGGCCATATAATAAAATAGACAATGAACTACATTCGACCTGATCCCAAGAGGGTACGTAGGCAGCTCGTCACTCTCGAGACCGGTTCCCATATCGATTGAACGCCTCTTAACTCAAGCCAACCATTCATCTAAAATCCTATGAAGGCGAGAAGATCAACCAAAGAAGGCTTAAAAGTTGAACGACAGATCAAAGAATGCCAGTCTAGTTCACACCACCAACTGCACACGTTTGAAGAGATTGTGGACCAGCTCCCAGCTCATCTCAGAATCAACTCAGCTGAACTGCAACCTGTGGTGCTATTTTGGGGGCAAAATATATGCCTAAGGAATAGCATGACGTGCGGGGAGCACCCCAGTGAAGATGGCGATATGCCAGCAATATAGGGACGGCTAAAGTCCTTAATAAAGTGGAAGACTGAGGAGCAGTAGGATTTTGGAATGAAACTCCACTCATCCATATTTGTTACTCATCCATATTTGTAACCCTAATGTAACCCCTAACTCTATATAACGGGGACACCCCCATTGTGAAAGGGGGCTTAGAAGTTAGAGAAACACTCTCATGTAAAACTCTCTTATCTTCTAATGAAACACACCAGCAGCCCCGTGGACGTAGGCCATTCATGGTCGAACCACGTAAATCTTTGTCTCTCTTGTATTTATTTTTATACTTGTATTGTGATGAATTGACACCCTCCTACGGGTGAGATTTTTTGCACCTACAATTTTAGTAAAGACTATGTTTTGGTATGATGTTACATTGCATGTTCACAATTTTTTTTATGACATCCGATTTTTATTGTTTTGGGTAGTTAGACTTATTTTATCTTAGTATCGTTAGTAGATGCTGAGAATGATCCATCTTAGACCCCTGATTAAATGCAGTATAGGGCTAGCCACCCGTTATTCTTTTAAGCGGGGTGTCACAAAGGCATATCTTGGTATATTTTTTAACACGCAGCTAGCCTTTGGATGAAAAATAGTAGCGTGCCATTGTTTAACTATAACTTAATATTTTTTGTATAAAGCTCAACATGAACATTTTTTATGCAGAGAAGAAAAGTTTTTGATAGAACACTTTTCAGGAAGAAAAAAAAATCTTTGTGTTCTATAATTTTTTTCAGCATGTCTTCTTCTCACATTTAAGGGTCCAAAACCTTTTGTTCATTTAATTCATAATCCCATTTACTTTGTATGAATTGTTTTGTGGAACCCAAGACATATATTTATTGAAATAGAACTGAGTGTTCTTGTGGAGCTACTGAGGTTGTTCCATTGTTGACGACGCGACCGACGCCTGCAAGTATTCGTGTGTCAAATTATTTCATTGTAATCTGTGTAAGTTGTGAGTTACAAAATTATAGTGAAATAAATGGTTTTTCCCTTCGGGTATTTTTTCCTCATTTGTGACTGTCTTGCATGCTTAGATTAATTTTTTCAATCACGTTTATTTGCAAGAGTTAAAAATTTGTTAGGTTTGGAATTGGAATTTAATTAAATAATTAATTAATTTGAACGCACGTGCACTCTCAAATTGGTATCAGAGCCAATTACACAATTATACCGTGTAATTTTCTGCAAATTTTTTTTAAAAAAATAATTTTTGAAAAAGGGCATGTTCAAAATGGAAAAATTATATAATAAAATGTCAGTTTTTTATGGGACTAATTATGCCTACTGGAAAGCCCGTATGAAATCTTCTCTAAAAGCCATAGATAAAAGAGTTTTGATTTTCGTTGAAAGAGGGTGGACAACTCCCTCCATCACTATTGACAAAATAACAAATTTAAAATATGTGACTGCATGGACTGAAGATGAATTTAAATGGTCATCTTTTAACTCTAAGGGTCTTAGTTCTATTTCTAGATCCGTCACACCTGATGAGTTCCGTCGGATAATGACGTGTACCACGTCAAAAGAGGCATGGGATGTTTTACAGCTTACCCATGAAGAAACTAATACTGTGAAAGAATCAAAATTGCAAAACTTAACAACTCAATTTGAAACTATCGCCATGCTTGAGTCTGAATATTTTGATGAATTCTATGCTAGATTATCTGATATTGTAAACACTAGCTTTAATCTTGGTGAACACATTCCTAATGCTAGAGTTGCTAAAAATATTCTAAGATCACTACCTAAGAGTTTTATCCCTAAAGTCACTGCGATAAATTATATGGGTAATTTAAACACACTTAAATTAGGGGAATTGGTTGGAGACTTACAAACCTTTGAAATTGACATGTTTTCTAAGTTTGTTAAACAAAAAGATAAGGGAATTGCACTTAAAGCCCAGGCTAGAAAGGGTGAGGGGTCCGTTAAAAGGAAAGAAGCATCTAAACAGAAAGAGATAGAAACATCTGATTGTGAGGGAGAATTTGATTTAGACAACTTGGTTCTTTTTGACAAAAATTTCAAAAAATTTCTTAAATTAAAAAATGGCAATTTTAAAGATAAAAAGAATTTTGAGAAAAATAAATATGGCAAGAAAGATGAAAATGATAAAAAGGAAACCCCCAAGAGAGATGAATAGAGATGCTACGGATGCGACGGTAGAGGTCATAAGGCTTTTGAGTGTGCCACTAGGTTGAAGCGTCAAGGCAAGGGAAAAGTTGTCCTAAATGCCATATTGAGTGACAGCAGCGAGGTCGAGTCGGTGGATTATGGAGATGAATCACCGCATGAATGAAACTTAATCGCATTTATGGATACTCATGGAGGTTATCCCACTACATCTGATGACGATGATGATTCCACCTCACATGGACACCTTGATAGTAATGAGAGCGAGGGAGAGGATGCTGGAAGTGAGAGTGATAGTGATCTTAGAAGCGCCTACGCCGATATATATGTTGAATCATTCAAAACCAAAAAGTGTAACAAAGCGTTAGTTCTTAGGATCTTCGCCATTGAAATAAAATTAGGAGAGACTAGAGAGAGAGTAGTCGCTTATGACTACCGAGAGAGAGAGAGAGAGAGAGAGAGAGAGAGAGTTAGTTTGTGATGAGAGAGAGAAGAGTTTTGAGAAAGAAAAGGGGGACTTGACTAAACAAGTGACTAATATGACGAGAGACCTCTATGCATCCGAAGAGGCTCGAAAGATTCTGGAAGCCCTTGTTGCCCATCTCACTCATGATCTTGAGAGATCAAGAGAAGTCAAGGTTCAAATTGAGGATAGATCTAGTACGATGGGAAAGATCCTCCTAGCCCCAGCCTTGGGGTTTTGTGAAAGGCTGGGAATTGGTTTTGATGGTGCTTCCACCTCTCAGATTGCGCCAGGACCAATCCCTAAGTTTACGAATACTCCATATGGCCGCCCATCAAAGCCCAAGAAAAGAGTTCGGCTGAAAAAATCAAACCAAGGTCTACCTAAAGCTGTGTTCTTTTGTACGTACGATAAAAGAAAAGGACACCTGAGAGAGTATTGCTATAGTTTGGGTCGAACTTCACGTACATATGCTCCACCACATCGTACCAATGATTTTACTAGTCTGAGAGAGTGTGTTGATTTTTTTGCTGCCACATCACAGAGTTTGATGGAGGAATTCCAATGGATGACTTTACCGTTAGTGAATGCTTCTCGCCTCCCGGCTAAAACCAACAACAACAAGGGTAAATAAGAGGTTACCACTTCTTGGGTACCTAAGAAAGATGGAAAGGCCCTTATTGTCTATGTCTCTCTCAAAGCACATAATACCTCGCAATGGTATTTCGATAGTGGCTGCTCCAGGCACATGACTAGTAACGTATACCTCCACCGAGGGTCGAAAGGAAGGCAAGGTCACATTTGTAGTGGGAGAAATCTAGCATAGTAGGACGAGGGACTGTAGAGATACCTGGATTTCATAAGCTAGAGAATATTATGTACGTGAAAGGTTTGAAAGCTAATTTACTCAACATTCATCAGCTGTACGACGCTGAATCTGTAGTAAAGTTTAACCGAAATGCTTGTAATGTCTATGATCAAGCCGGTAAACTATTATTGCAAGGGGTGAGGACTGAAGATAAATGTTATGGTATTGTACCCAAGTCCTCATTTGTTTGAAATAGCACCACCATCTCTCATATGGATCTGTGACATCAACGTCTAGGTTACATGAACTTTAGAGATTTAGATCATCTTGTTAAAAAGGACCTAGTATGTGGCTTACCGTTCCTTAGAAAGCCAAGTTTCGTGGTTTGTGGACCCTGTGAGTTGGGTAAACAAGTCCGTAGTCCCCATAGGTAGTTACATTCCATTACCACCTCTCGTGTGCTTGAGCTGATTCATATGGATCTTATGGGTCCTACTCGTACTGAGAGTATGGGTTGTAAGAGGTATATCATAGTGATGGTGGACTATTTCTCCAGATATTTGATTGTAGGTTTTTTAAGAGAGAAATCCAATGTTGTAGAGTTTTTAATGACCAAGTGTCGTGTCCTGCAAAACCAACATGGAGTCACTATTAACAGGATACATAGTGACAACGGCACGAAATTTACAGAAGTAAGGGTAGATCTTTACTATGATAGCCTTGGAATTAAACATGAATTTACGGCCATAAGGACTCCTCAACAAAATGGGATTGTTGAGAGGAAGAATTTTATGATTCAAGAAATGGTTATATCTATGTTTTTGGGTCGTAAGGTTGCTAGGAGATTTTGGTCAGAGGTGGTGTCTACCGCATGCCACACGGTGAATAGGGTTTACTTGCGTCCACACACTTACAACTCCTTATGAATTGTGAACTATAAAGAAACCCAACCTTGCATATTTTTGTGTCTTTGGGATTAAATGCTACATCCTACGGGATAAAGAGAAATTATGATAGTTTGACTACTGGAGCGATGAGGGAATTTTTCTTGGATATTCATCAAACAGTAGAGCATACAGGGTTTTCAACCTGAGTAGCTCTAAGGTTATGGAGTCAATAAACATCACCGTGTAAGATGACGAGCCTCCGTTGTTTGTTGATCCTAGTCTTTAGTGTGAGGATGAGGAATTTTCAGGCAGCTATTTACTTGTCCCTCACACACACCCTATGGACCCTAATCCAATGTTAGGGGACACACCTGCTTGGGTTCGCAAGAGTTATGACCCTGCCACCATTGTAGGCGATCCCACTTTAGGGGTCAAGACCTGTTCTCAGCTAGAGAATGTTGTTAGTAATTTTTTCTACACTTCCATAGTCGAGCCTAAGAATCACAAAGAAGCATCCAAGGATGAACACTAAATATCTGCTATGCAGGATGAGTTGCTTCAGTTTAGAAAGAATAATGTATGAGAACTTATCCCCCAACCTAGTGAGACAAATGTGATAGGTACCAGGTGGATTTTCAAGAATAAAATGGATGAAAATGGTACCATAATCAGAAACAAGGCTAGGTTGGTCGCTCAAGGCTACACAAAGATATATGGTGTAGACTTTGGGAAGACATTTTCTCTTGTTGAGAGGCTTCAGTCCGTCTGCTTACTACTCGTCATCACATGTCATCTGCGCTTCCAGATATATCAGATGGATGTTAAGAGTGCCTTTCTAAATGGCATTATACTGGAAGAGGTTTATGCGAAACAACCAAAAGGGTTTGAAGACCCTAAGCATTCAGAGAACGTCTACTATCTGAGGAAAGCCTTGTATGGTTTGAAGCAATCACCCCATGCTTAGTACGAGAGGCTTACTTCCTATTTCTTAACCCTTGGCTTCAAGAGAGGGGGAGTTAATATGATGTTGTTCGTTAGGAGAGGTGACGGTGCAATTTTGGTTGCCCAGGTCTATGTGGACGACATAGTCTTTGGATCCATGTACTCCCAACATGATCACCACTTTGAGGAGGAGATGAAAAGTGAGTTTGAGATGAGCATAGTAGGTGAGCTTACTTTCTTCCTTGGTCTCCAGGTTCATCAACTAGAGGATGGGATGTTCTTCTCCCAATCCAAGTATGCTAGAGACCTAGTGAAGAAATTTTGTTTAGACTCTGCTAAACATGCACGTACACCTATGAGTACTTTTACCAAGCTTAGTAAGGACACATCACACAAGGATGTAGATCAAACCTTGTATAGGAGTATGATAGGAAGTCTTCTCTACTTGACTTTCAGTCATCCTGACATAGCCTTTAGTGTACGAGTCTGTGCGCGATATCATGCGTCCCCAAAAGAGTTGCACTTACTCGCTCTAAAATGTATTATCAAATACGTGAGTGAGAGTCTCTCCTACGATATTTTGTATTCCTTTGATACCGATAACCATTTGTCCACCTATTCGGATGCCGATTGGGCTGGGTATGTAGATGGTTATAGGAGCACTTCTGGTGGGTGTCTCTACTTTGGTTCTTCTATTGTCTCCTGGATGAGAAAGAAGAAAAACTTCATCTCTTTGTCCACTGCGGAGGCTGAGTGCATCACCACCGAGAGTTGTTGCACGCAACTCTTGTGGATGAAGCAAGTGTTGGAGGATTATGGGATTTTACAAGACACCATGATCATCTCCTGTGATAACATGAGCGTGATACACATATCTCGTAATCCGGTCCAACATTCGTGCACAAAGCACATCAAGATACGTGAACACTTCATACATCAGCCAGTTGAGGAGAAAGTCGTATCCTTGAGTTTCGTACCCACGAACCTTCAATTAGCCGATATTTTCACAAAACCTTTAGTTGCCCTTACATTCGAGAGTCTTAGAAAGTCTTTAGGGATTTGCACAGTTGACTAGGCGATGGTCCGTGTCTAATGTAGGATGCATTTTTTTCATGCTCACATAATTTTGCTCCTATTTCAAGTTTGTATCATTTTTTGTATTTATATACATTTGAATTTTTTCTTATTTTAAAAAAAAATGAAAATACAAAAAGATTTTCTTTTCTTTGAGATGACGAAAAAAACTCAAAAAGATTTTTATAGTTTGTTTTGAACCGTTTATGAATAAACACTTAGGACTACCAAGTCATAACATCACGGCATATCCATGTGATTGTTTGATAGTGATTTGAGACAATATTTTATGTCATTCATGTGCTTTACAAAGTTTGGAGTGTTTGAGTTTCTATAGTGTTGTTACCTACATGTTTGACTCACTTTGTCTTTTATTACACACATGCACCAATTTGTTTGATGTTTGTTCTTGAAAAATAACATGTTGATTACGTTTTTTCGTCTAAATTCTGTCTATTACAACGAACCAAATGCGATAAAACAAGATAATAAAAGGTGTGCCTATTTTTACCATTGTGCCGTAAGTTTCTGTGAATTTTATAAACGATGAAGGGCTACGAAAGGTACTTATATCTCCTTTGCGATTAAGCCTCCGTTTAAATTGGACCTAAAAAATTGAGGAATTTTAATTATCCGGGGTCAAAGAGGTTTAAAAGAGCCCGAAAATATTGAAAGGCAATAAAAATAAATACATGCCAACAATGGGCCATTAGGTTTATTCACCAATTCTCCAATGTTTGAGAATTTAGATCATCTTGAAAAGAAAATATATATGAGGGAGTTTGGTTGAAGAATTAAAAAGACTTTGTACATCCTTAAAAAGTCTTGAAAAGGAATGAAATCATTTTAGACGTCATTGTTATGAAAATCATGTTGACTTTGATTTGTTGATTTTGATTTAAGACGATGTCATTTAAATTCAACAATTTTACACCACAAGACTATTTTTGATGTTCATTCGTTAGGAGTAAACTTATGCATCTTGCACATATGATATGATTGAGTTGATTTTCCTATCGAATTTGTTCACACCCAATCATTCCGTTTCCCTGATTTGGTCGTCTTAGTATAAATTCATGGTGTGTGATTTTTGTAACATCATTTTATTTTTGTACAAAAAATTGAAAAATCAAAAGTAGTTGGATTGGTGTGTTTTCTGTGACACCCCACTTTGCTTTATGTTATTTATTCTTTTCCTTGTCTATTTCTAACAAATAAAAAGGGGGAGAGGGAATTATGATATTATGGGGGAGTTTTAGTATCGGGGAGACTTGATTGTGCTAACATTGATTATGTTTATATCATTTCAAACTCCAATACGTCACACGTTTTTTTTGCTTTATCTCATATGTGTAGGTACGAAGATTTAAGATCAAATTGCTGCACACCCTGATGAGAAAAGCTTGGAGTTTTGAAAAATTGATTGTCGAAACAAAGTTTGAAAGTTTAAAGACTTTTCATTCTATATTTCCATGCTTGACTTTGGGAGGGTGGATTTTTATAGGTCAATTTTGTGAATAATAATTCAAATTTTTTATTTTGTACTGGCATAGACATAGGGGGAGATTTGTAAGGACATTGTCCGTCATAATTTATTTATGTCGTATACCGCTACAAGTCGTCAAAGAATTGAGGAAGATATCATATACAAACTCCGGATCCGAATTACGAGTGCTCTTTACCATTCAAGCTCCAACACGATAATTTTGGTAAAAATATGTTTAAGTTCCACTTGCATTTTATATTTTAAGTGTTGGGATAATTTTTAAAAGGTTAGATATTTTATTTATAAAAAAATCTTTTTAAATAAAAAAAAGTTTCTTTTAAAATCAAAATCAGCATTTAAAGAATATTTTTATAATCAAAGTTTTTTTTATAAAAAAGGAGACTGTTTCGTTCAAAAATTAGGCCAACTAGCCTATTGATAAAAGTTGGAAATTTTAGGCAGCTAGTGAGGCTTTGGTATTTTTCTTTGCCACACGGCTATATTTGGTTAAGGCTACTGCCATGCACGTTGGTTGATAGTTTCAAAAGTGGGAACAAATGGTTTGTTTATAATAAATCAATCATTGGCAATGATTATCGAGAAAATCAAAGGAGGAGCAGTGCATTTTTTTTCTTGGTGGAGAAGCAATTACTTCATGTGAGTTGTTTAAACTCTCACGCCACTGCTTCCCATTTTTTAATTCCCATCGCATTTTTTTGTGCCAATGATTGGATTATGTCAAAAGTTTTTCTTTTTGTTTAATAAAAGTTTGTTTTATCCAAAAAGTTGCGTGCATGATGTTTCTTCGTTAAGGCATATCTTAGTATATTTTTTAACACGCAGCTAGCCTATGGATGAAAAATAGTAGTGTGCCATTGTTTAACTGTAACTCAATCTTTTCTATATAAAGCTCAAGCCGAACCATTTTTATGGTAGAGAAGAAAAGTTTTTGATAGAACACTTTTCAAGAAGAAAAAAAATTCTTTGTGTTCTATAATGTTTTTTAGTATGTCTTCTTCTCACTTTTAACGGTCCAAAACCTTTTGTCCATTTAATTCATAATCCCATCTAGTTTGTATGAATTATTTTTTGGAACCCAAGACATATATTTCCTGAAATAGAATTGAGTTTTCTTATAGAGCTGCTGAGGTTGCTCCATTTCTAATGACGCCGATCGACGCCCGTGGGTATTCGTTTGTAAAATTATTTCATTGCAATCCGTGTAAGTTGTGAGTTACAAAATTATAGTGAAATAAATGGTTTTGCCCTTCGGGGATTTTTTCCTCATTTGTGACTGCCTCGCATGCTTAGATTAATCTTTTCAATCATGTTTATTAGTAATAGTTAAAAAATTGTTGGGTCTGGAATTAGAATTTAATTAAATAATTAATTCATTTGAACGCACGCACACTCTTACATTCATATATTTTAATTGTTGGATTTTAAATCACTTGCAAAATATTTTCAAAAGGACTTTGGGCTCTGACCCATACTTCCAAAATATTTTCAAAACCTTTTAGGTATCCATACACAGGGATGACAAAATTGAAGATTTGTTCCAGCGATGCGTAGTTGCAACAGGTGTGGATGTTGTAGGATTTCGACATAGACGCTTCAGTCATTTCATTCCTAGAGTAGGATGCATCTTGGTATTTCTTTCGGGCATGTTACCCCATCTATTTTAATTTCAATCGGACTTTGTACTGGTTACTATTCTTTGTTGGATTATATTAGTGGATGTCGGTTCTCTGCCGATGGTTTATTCGACCGGGCATTTATTGATTTATTCAGTATTGCTTTAGATTCATGGTTTGTGTGAATGGTTCGTATTGATATTTATTTGGTTGTTGTTGTTAAATAAAAAGATTAAAATTTTGACATCAGCTTTTGAATACTAGGTGATTAGTAAGTTTTAAAAAGTTTTCAATAGTGATGCTAAGAATGAACCATACGAGATTCCTATTTTAATTTGATATAGGACTGATCACCCAGTATTTTATTGGGTGGGGTGTCACAAATGGTATCAGAGCATCAGGTTCTAGTGTCCTTAGGATCTGTGTGGATTTTCACGTCTCATCTTATCATTCTTTGATGTAGATCCTTATAATAGGATTGTTCTATTCCTCTATGCATGCGAGTTACGTTTTCCTACTATCAAGTATAGTGAGGTGATTCATACACGAGTTCGGTTGGGCTTTGTATACCCAACATTCTTTGGTATGACCAACGAGGGCCATAGGAGAATTGCAGGAGGATAGTCTCAACATAATACATAGGGTATTATGGAAATGGTGATCTTGATAGGAATCACCATGATTGTTGTTCAGGCTAGAGGGGATAGAACTCGGGAGCGATAGTCTCCCAAAGCAGTGTTCTAGATAACGGTGGTACAATTTCAGTCTGACCCAGCGTAGTTCGCAAAGTGTGGGGAAAGTTTGGAAGGACCCTTTTGGAAGTGCTATCTATAAGGATTCAAGTAGAAGTGTAGAGCGATAAGTCAATGGGAGGAAATAAGCCAAAGACAATTGTGTAGGGTGTTGTGCGGTGGCACCCGAGACGAAATTTTAAATGAAATTTTTGGCCCAGTGGGGCGGTGTTGTAGTTGTAGGAGTCAGTCACCACGACCATGGAGAAATGCCATCAATAATAAGAAATTTAGGGTGTGGCTTGATCACAAATCTTCCTATCATCCATTTGAATCGGTAGGTAAAGGATACTTTAGTACTTACTTCAGAAGGGCTGGACATAAGGAAAGGTTGAATTATGCAACAAACTTCGTACCCAATGAGGTGGATGCATAGGTTAATAAGGGGTCCATGAGTTAATAATGGGCTCGTGGGTAATACACAAGCGTGGATGGAAAACTCCATCTAGGATGAGTGGGATTATAGTCATCAAGGTAGTATGTTTTCTATTTGATATCAATACTTCTGTGAGAAGGAAGCCAAGGGAGGCAGAGTATCTGACCAAAAGGTAAGATCGTATTTAGCAGTGCTAGTGAGGCATCACAAGGGGATACCCAGTAAAAGAACCTATCTATATGAATTATATCATTTAAATTCCTACCGATTCGCGGTGGATTTAATCCGAGTCGTCGAGGCCAGCAACAAGTCCTATGGGGCCAGCGAAGCCGAAGGACAACGGGGGTAGCAATCAGGGTAAAGTCTACCATGTATGAGAGAAGGACAACCCCCACATGGCCAGTGGGGCCATAGGCAGGGGATTGACACAGAGAACTGTCTTATGTGTGAAAAGTAGGACCACAACAATTGATTATGTCCACAGTGAATCAGGGGATATGAGTGAGATGCCTAGTAGGGACAACAATTATGAAGTTTTGGTTCGGTTGGATGAGAATATTATGTCCGGGAACCATTTGGGTTCCGGTGTATAGGCGAGTGGAAGAATGAGTTTTATCCTCGGATAGATGGGGCGAACTTTGTGACACGAGTGGTCACAGTATTCTTCTTAACACTATATTCGCAAGGGAGACGAGTTTAGTGGGTTTATCATAGTGTTACTATTAAGTATATGTTTACCGCGGGGTAACGGGGATCTCTTTTATTTTACCTATAGAGGAGCAGGTGTGAACACTGAGAGGATACATTTTGTAAGGTTAAATCATTTTGAGAAGTGCTATGCGAGCATGGTTTTATCATGGGTACAGATTGGTTAGCGACGGGTAAGCGATAGTGGGCGGTAAGAGTAAGACTATCGTATTCGCTATTCCATGGCCGGATGTGTATTTTCTGTGAGGTTCCACCCGGAAGAAGGTTGGGCTCATGAAAATATTTTATAAAATAGACTTCAGAGGGTAGGGTTGTCTAGTCTATTATAACCTAGTGCGTAGGGATATTTACTGATGTGATTCAGGGCATGGCAGATTGATCTTAGAGCAAAGAGATTTAGCTCATTAGTGACTTAGCACTGAGGACTTAGTGATAGTGTGAGCGCGGCATTAGATAACTCCTTTAGAGATGCAGGAGTTGACAATTAAACCTCTGAGTACATGGACAGAGTTTTGGGTGTCTCGGTTATATGCTCAGGTCTACGAAAATTAATGAACGATAAAGCTAGTGTTTAATGCATTGGGTAAAGTTTTTTAGGGGGGCTTTGTTGTGAAATGTTATGCACATAAGACCTAATAAACGTCAGTAATGGAAAGACGTTATATGATGCTAGGACACCAGCTTAAAGGGTTATTTTTGAACATGTGGAGATACACTTTGAGGTGAAAGATATTACTCTATAAGGCCAGTATAGCCGGATAGTGCTACGAAAGAAGCACTCAGAAAACTTTTGCACCGCAAGTTAATAGGCAGGGCAACATCGAGAAGATTAAATTACGATTTGGGGAAATATAGAATGTAATCATATGATATAATGTGTTATGTGGGATAACCTTGAAAGAAAAATATTACGTACGTGACGTCTATGATGTTGTGCACATATGCATGGGATTTAGGGTGTATGGGAGCCCTCGTTAGTGTGATTTCAGAGTCGTCTTAAATAAGGGATGTGTGAATGAACATATTAAATATATGCCTGCAGGCGAGTCAAAAAATAAGTGGGAAAGTGCAGTGAACTGAAATCCGTTTGAAAGAGGAAACAATCTGAGTATATGCGTATCAAGGTGAACTATATCCACCGTAAGGAGTGTAAAGATGGTGGAGGCGCATGTAACAAAATATCTTGAGGCAAGAAATAAGTAACGTCTCTGGGAAAATAGAAAAGAGTATCACTTAGTTATATGATTAGAGTGGTCTAACGCATAGACAAGGTGTAGATTCCTATCTGACGAAAACTTCACAAGGAATATAGTTCTTGAGCATGAGAATGGGTGTTGAGTGAGACATAGTGAATTTGTCTCCGGATAGACCATTTATGAATGGGAAAAATGTTGATTTAAGGGTATCAACCTAGAGGTTTTTGGAATTTTATGGTTCCAGAGATGGAATTAATGCGCAGGTTGGAAAAAATCATGGAGGGGTCAAGGTTTCCATCGGGTTGTTGAATGGATTATCCTGAACATGAATTGTTGTCTCAGAATGGTTTATACTATCGAATAGTATGCCCAACTTTACTATTATTTGGAAGGAGTGAAATAGAACAAGGTGTAGTTCAATATTGTCGGGAATTTGGGTGAGACCTTTCAGTCCCACCTCTGGTAAAAAGTGTTAGGAGGTGATAAGGATGGAGTTACATATTGGGTTGAACGTGTTGCTCATAAGTTGATGGGTAGACAGGAAGTGATGATTATGCATTCCATATTTTTGGGTAATTAGGGAGTAGTAATTACCACAGGTAGAGTTACGTGTGATGCCTCGTAACAATTTTGTATCAGCGTGACACCTTGGGAGAGTTTATGGGAAACTTTTCATTATCCACCTTTGGTTGATAAGAGGTGGGGAAATAACAAGCTGCTAGGACCCGAAATGGGTTATGGTCCAGCAGCGAGAATTGAGTAAGTTGTATCCTTTCGTATAGTTCAGGGACGTAAGGAGGGGAATTTCCCAACATAGAGATAGTGGAGTTGATGGAGTATAGGCTCATATTTTGGGGAACTATGTTGTCAAGGGCCATCGAGTTAAAGATTTGTGAATAGGGATTGGTTTGGGTGTCTCCTTTGAGAGGATTGGTGAAGTTCGACAAGAAAGGGAAGCTAGCATCGAGGTATGTGGGTCGTTTCCCTATCTTTGAGAGGGTGGGACCGGTGGCTTATCGGCTGGGTTTTTTAGAACATATTCAGTGGATACATGATGTGTCCCTCGTGGCATAGCCAGAGAGATACAGGAGGAACGATAGGGCTTTTTGGGCACGTTCCACTCGAGGAGAATGACTTGAAATAAGACACCTCATATGAGGAGAGACTTGTAGCTATGTGAGCGCAAGCTGCAGTCTAAGGTAGTACTACCAATTAGAGTGTAGTGGAGTGGGGTCATCAAAATATTGATGAATGTAGGTAGGATCGGGAGTAGTATATGTGAGAGCAGTATCTAGAGTTATTCACCGTAGTTATGAACAAATTTCGAGGACGCAATTCCTTTGTGGGGGGGGGGGGGGGGGAGTATGTAACACCCCGTATTTCTATGCATTTAATATTTAATTAATTCGATTTTTTTAAAAAATTACTTGTGTGTCGTAATTTAATTAATTATTTATGCTAATATTTATTTAAATATTAATCGGAGAGAAGATGGTTAATTTTTATGAAAATTAAATTACTAAGTGAATAGTAATAATTTATTTACGTTATAGCCTGTATAAGTGACGTGGCATTTATTTATCTCAACCGAAAGTCGAATATGGACTAAGTTTGGTGTGAGGTAGGGACTTTTTATAAATTAATTCGAATGTCAATTCTGAGTGCACGGTTGAGTCCGGATGGACTGAGATAGTCGAAAAAGTGTACCCGAGGGTGTTAAATGGATCACGGGATATTTGTTGTGTTAAATGGTCCAATACATTTATATTTCTATGTTCTGATTCGATGGAGGTTAGTTGTCTCATAAATCCAGGTGGGACTGAGTAGACCTGGGAAGATAGCACTTTAGAGAATGCATTCAATGAGGTATTACTCGAAAGGATGGTTTTAAATATATTCAACATATGTGTGATTGTGGAATATAGTTCTACGTATATAATGGAGTAGATAATTATATACGGGTAATTAAATACATGAAGAGAATTTGTATTACTTATATAACTAGTGAATGTTATATAACTTTTAAGAAATAATTAATTAAGTTAATGCGATAAATAACTTACGAAGTAAAAATACAAATTACTTGGGCTAGAGTAGAGTTTAAGGAGTTTCATGACAAGGCTAGTTAGATGGGGTGGTGTTACTAGGAGGGTCACGAAGAAAGCGTTAGGTGTGAACTTTAGAGGAGGGGTGAGATGTATCTCAAGGGAGTGCGACACTAACTTAAATATGAAGAGCATTCATATATTTTAATTGTTGCATTTTAATTCACTTGCAAAATATTTTCAAAAGGACTTTGGGCTCTAACCCATACTTGCAAAATATTTTCAAAACCTTTTAGGTATCCATCCACAGGGATGCCAAATTTGAAGATCTGTTCCAGGGATGCGTAGCCGCAACAGGTGTGGATGTTGCAGGATTTGGACATAGACGCTTCAGTGATTTCATTCCTAGAGTAGGATGCATCTTGGTATTTCTTTCGGACATGTTACCCCAGCTGTTTTAATTTCAGTCGGACTTTGTACTGGTTACTATTCTTTGTTGGATTATATTAGTGGATATTGGTTTTCTACCGATGGTTTATTAGGCCGATCATTTATTGATTTATCCAGTATTGCTTTAGATTCATGGTTTGTGTGAATGGTTCGTATTAATATTTATATCTTATTGTTGTTAAATAAAAAGATTAATATTTTGACATCATCTTTTGAATACTAGGTGGTTAGTAATTTTAAAAAGTTTTTGACAGTGATGCTAAGAATGAACCAGATGAGAATCCTGTTTTAATTTGATATAGGACTGATCACCCAATATTTTATTGGGCTGGGTGTCACAATTTTTACTACTGAATTTGTTGGTTTGAGTACACCCTTACAGACCTTCCAATTTGTAAAGTTACCCTCTCCTCTGTCTTTTAGCATCACCACCATCGATGCTCTTAATAGCACTAGTCAGTGGAAAAGGAAATAGAGGTTGGCTTCTTAGCTGTTGTTTTCTTAACAATTGTAGGTCTTGGTATTATATTTGTAGGTTAAATGATAATAATATTAATAAGTACAATTTAGGGAAAAGTACTCTTAAATAACTCACAAATAAATTTTAAACACTAAAGGAATTTTAAAAAAATTTAAACACTAAGATCAACTAATTATCTTCTTATAGAAGTCCACGCTAGTGGTATAACAAGTGGACCTAGTAATAAATTATCCTTAAATGTTTAAAAATTATCAATAAGGAACCTAAGTGTAAATTGCCCTATAGTTTATGACTGAATGTGAAGGTTAGGTCTAAAGTGGTTGGAGTTTGGACATTATTTACACCATAATAACATTAATCAATAAAGTGTTATTAGTAATATTCATATAGAAAGGAATATATATTAGAATCAAGTTACATACTTGACACTTGGCCTAAACTGGAATGTATCGATAGGTACTAAATATTTATGTGGGGTGTTATTGCACTAAAAGGGAAAACTCAAATGAGTAAAATAACTATTTAAAAGTTGTCATGGAGATTAAGTTGAAGAGACAAGAAATAATATAAAATAGCAACAAGAGCAAACATTGAAATAAGACTCTCATAAAAAATGCATTTACATTATTTTTTTTTCATTTTTCTTACATTTTTAAACTATTTTTCTTCCAATTTCACAAGAAGAATGTAACATAGTTGTAACTCTTTTCCAAATTTATTTGAAGTTTCCCCCTTTTATTGTTCTTTAATTTATCAAATATTTATTTCAATTACTTTCTTCAAATCTCTACTTTAACTCCTCTATTCTTTATTTTATTTACAAAGTTTTATTTACTTTCAATTCACGAAATTCATTATTTCTATCCTATTTATTTATTATAATCTATCACTTACTTTGAGTGTTCCCTAAGGGAAGCATAAGTCCTGTCAATTGAGACATGATAAATCGAATATTTTGTACATCTAAACCCTCTAATTATACTTTTTCAGGCTCATATTATAGGCTAAAATATGTTTATTAGGTTTATTTAGTTAGTTTTGAAGTTTTTTCGAAGTTTGAATTACAATCGATTTAAAATGACAAATTTATGGAAAAAGGAAAAAATAGTAATTCCATATTTTTAACACCTTTTTGACTCAAATTTATGAGAAATATTTTTTTATATCATTTCATAGGTTCCCCTAAACTTTTATTGAAACCGAAACTGAAACGGATACTAAAACGAGACGGCTTGACTTATAGAGTGTGAAAATGTTAAAGTGTATAATAAAAGTGGAGAACTTATAATTAGATTACATTTTTACGCCTAAAATATTCCCATGTGATATAGTTTTATATTTTATGCCTAAAATATTCTCATGCGATATACTGTTAAATTTTCTACTATCATGAACGAAAATTTAAGTCTTTATCTACAAACTATTACTTTTCATATGTCATATCTCCTATTACAAATAAAAAGAGTCTTACTCTAAAGATATGGGAGAGAGTCCCTAGCTAAAGGCATCTCAAGGAAGTTTAGAAGAGTTGATTAACTATAATAAAACCATATTTCATGGAAGACCAAATCCTTTGAAGATATGAACATCGTGGAATTCCACTATTGGGGGATAAATAGGGTTATCAAGAGGTCAGGTTGGATATACGCCGACCTAGTAGACCAGTAAGTTCACTAAAGCTTTAGTGAATCCCAAAACTCTGATACCCCGTATTTTGTAATAATTAATTAATTGTTAAATTGATTATATTTGCATACCCCCTATAGTTTGTCACTCATTATACTTGTTGAATATCATTATGTTATTTTATATGTGAATGTACATGTATTACATGATAGTTCATTAGATTCTGAATTAATATGATTATAATTTTAGTTTTAATATTATGAAACCACTTTTGGAATTAGCTTAATGATTTTTTTTTACCTAAACCTGTATTTTATCCAGTAGAATAGTTTAATGAGTAATCTGATCGAATTATCCTTAGAATTGGATCTAGTTCGTTGTATTTTGAAACATGTTAACGAATCTTGTAAAATCCCATTGTTTAATTAAAAAATTGAATCAAATCTGAGATTTAATTGTTAAAAATATGATGTTAGGATTCATAAGCTTATAAACAAAAAATTATACTTAAAATTTGATTAAATCATCTAAGACTTGTAGTGATAGCTTACAAATTGATCTATTAATATTTTTAGGCCATATTTGGGTGTATTTGAGGTAGTAGAACCTTAGTTTAGATCGTCAATGGCATTTTTGGGGTTTAGGCTAGTAATGTGGGATTTGATATTAAAGAAAAACATGCTTCTGGGTATCTTAAATTTTCAATCATGCGCATGATATCATTTTGGGGCCGTACACACAGATCAGGGGAAATTTTGGAGATTCTTTAGTTTTTAAGGTAATTTTTAGGAAAGTTCATGATATGAGGTTTTGGATTTTTTAGGGTTAGTAGTTGAGGAACGTAAAACCATATTAGTATGTATTTTGAATTCCTAATTAAACATAACAGTTCTTAATTAATCAAAGTAAATTAATTTAGAATTTATGACACTTTTAGTAATCTGGGAATGTGTTGGATTCAGGTTGCTTGAGGACCATGAGTGTGGGACCAACTGTGGAGATGTTTTATGATATTACTAGACGTTTAGTGATTGTGTTGATGACTAGTTATTATAGAATGTTTTATATCGTACGACCTGAACAAAAATGTCTCGAGGGGTTCCTTGTTTGGATTTCATTTATTAGAAACCCCATGCATTGATTATAAGGAAGTTCAAGAGTTTTTAATTTTTATATATCATCGATTAATTAGAATGTTTTTATAACCCATTAAAAGTTGTAGCATTTATATTAATATATTTCTTGTAAAATTTCGGGGTAAGATGATACCTAGATTTAGAGAGCCTTGGGAGTTCAGGCTAAAGTTACATATAATTTTCTCAATGTGTGTATTAACTAATACTAGTGGAAGACTTTATGTGTAACCCATATTATTGTGGTTTGTACAAGTTTGTTTATCCCGGATACGTAGTGTCATACTTGTTTACAAGTATTATGTGAAATCATAATGAGATGATCTTTAACTTGTTCCTATTACTCGAATCCTATGGCTGACGTACCCATGTCCCTGAGTAAGTACAATTCGAGGGAGTTTTAATTTATAGCATTAGTATGTAGGTCATGCAGTATGATAGGAATGCTTAGTGATTATCGCTTTCTATGTATTTTAATTTACATGTTCGGGATGCCTTATAACTATAACTTCTACACATGAGTGGTCCCAGAAGGCAAGAAGGATTGGCCTCTGTGCTTTTATTGAGCATGACCAATTTTATTGTATGTTTTGGGACCATACTTTTATGGATAATACTCTTAGATTGTATTTCCTAACTTACATTAGTGAGAGTATCCTATGAAATTTGATATGGAATTTGTATACCTATAGATATCCTTGATTATGTGATTCTGTATTGCGGTACTTAAGACGAATTTACCAGTTTATGTTTATACTAGGGATATATAACTAATAACTTATGAGTAGGTAATAATGTAATGAATGCGCTAAAGACGTATATCCTATATCAACAGCCCATGACTAATTCAGAATATTAGACCTGAGAGATTCTTGTGTAAACCATAACTAGAGACAGTTATTGATACTACAATTAATAAGGGAGTTTATTTTAATTTAGGAGATTTCAATAGAGTATATGATTCTTAAATTAAGATATGAACTAAAGAACTTAAAAGTAAAAATTACTTAATTAATATATATACATATATAAACATAGACATAGACATATATGTATATCATAGGGGACTCATGGTGTTTGGAAGTACAACCGCATGTTCATTTTAGGTTGTTTTAGTTAGGTAACTCAAATTACTTAAAATTTCATTAACACGTGAGGAAAATAAATTATTATTAGTTTGTACCAACTTAAGTTAAATTCTTGTTCTTAATAAATATGTTGTTTATTGTGACACCCCGACTAATTAAATACCAGGTAGCTACTCCTTTATTAAATTAATTCAAAATGCCAAGTTGGTTCAGTTAATAGCATCACTGTCGAAAACATTTTAATAATTACTAACCACCTAGTATTTAAAAAGTAAGTGCCAAATTTTAAGTTAAGTCTGATTAACATGCAGTAAACGAATAATGGAAGAGTTAACATAATCCATTCACCATACGAAGTAATGAAATAACCAACCATAATACTAAGAAAACCGGAGGAAAACTCCTCACCACAATCCCAACAAATGGAAATAATACTACAAGTCTGAATCCTGAATAATTACATGCCAAAAGTCGGAATAACTGAAATAAATGAAATGTCTCTAAAAGAAATGGGCGACATGCCCTACAACTGATAACTGATGAATATCGAGTCAAGATCGATGAAGCGTCTACAAGCAAAGTCCTGTAACTTCCACAAACAACTACAGCTCGTCACCTGAATGAGAATCCTATGCATGGTGTCCTTGTGGCTGGGCACTTAAAATGGTTTTTACAAAAATAGATTTGGAAGCAAATGGGTCAGAGACCAAAAGTGGAAAACATTTTGAAAACAGCAAGTGTTTTAATAACATTAAAACATTAAATGCAAAATACATGTTAGGACGTGCACTCACATGAAATTCTCACCTCTCGACTACATGTGCACTCCTAACGTACGTTACCCATCTAAATGACACGTATATCTAATCAAAATGTAATAAGTTCTACCTCTTACTACTCGATTCCCATAACACATTCTAACGTTACCAAATAAATAGAGGGCTTTACTTAAACTCAGATTCTAAATATTTAATGCATTTCACTAATGGTTAACCCGTTATGTTTTCTAAAAACAATACCATAATTTTATTCACAATATTAACATGAAAGTTCCCATTAATTAAGTGTATATTATTCACATAATAAATATACAATACAAGCACCCCGAGAACTATGCTGCGGTGCACACATACTCTGCTATCCATCCCGGTACATCACGTACATAAGGATCACATATTCTGAATCTCTCAGGAATAGTTAACATATAACAACATCACAAATAATGGAGGTGAACACAGTCACATCACATGGGTCACGCACATACCTGCGCTCCCACGATCAGCAAACTTATTAACATCCCAATAAGTCCTTCTCTGACCTATGTTCATCGAGGTAACCAGTCTAAATCTGGGCAACACAAGGATTAGAGGGCCCTAAGCGAACGCAAACCTCCCGTGATAGAAAGTATGGTAGGTATGTCATACATATAAATCAATACATATACTAAGTAGTCACACATCTTAGTAATCACCATAATATATTGGTGGTACACTTCTCATTCTCGTACCGACATATAATACTACACAATTTATATGTTCCCAGTTAATATAATAAGCTAGGCCGTCAATAGTTCTCGCATCGTAATAGACACTCACATCCTACTCATATTTTCCTTTAGGTTCAAACTACACTTCTAGGTTTGACTCCTCATTATATCCCAAACATCCCAAATATATCAATTTCTCATCAAGGAAAGGCTATCTCTACCTATACACAAGGTTATGGGGCACTCGGGATAAAAATAGGCTAAAAAGCCTAAACTGCCAACTCGTTCGAAAGTCGTTCGAACGAGGCTGTTCGAACGACACTTCGTTCGAACGAACTGAGTCTTCTAACGAGATCTCGTTTGAACGAAGTGGGCTTTCTAACGAGATCTCGTTAGAACGATATCATCGAACGAACTTCACCCTCGTTAGAAGTCAATGGTCAACTCGTTAGAAGCTCGTTCGAACGAGGTCGTTCGAACGACCTGGGCAGGTCTTCTAACGAGCTACCAGATTCCAGCCCAGATTTCTTATTTTCGTTTTTCCAACTTCTCTACTCCTCAAATCTCATCCAAACATCAATCTAACAATGGGTTAAGGTTCCTTATTGTCCCTAAACATCCTTAGGTCACATATTAACATGTTTGGGGGTGTTAATCCATCCTAACATCATTCAAATATCAAATCTCTACATATTTTTCCCCAATTTCAAACACATGAACCCTAGAATTTATAAATCATCTAGAAGTCTAATTAAATCCGTTTTTGGTTTCATACTAATTGTAATATCATCAAAATAATCATCAACTACAAATCTACATGCAATTTCCTCATCAAGAATGTAATTTCTATTTCCAAATTTAATGGGTTTTTTCATTAACTCCCAAGAACAAATCAGATTTTTATCAATTCCTACACATGGAAGAAACATTCTCTATAAAAACGAAATTAAATCACTTGCCTTAATGGTAACTCTGGATTTGATGACGAATTTGATGAAGTATTCCCCCTCTCTCTGCAGAATCCTTCTATCTCTCCTTCTACAAGCTCTTCTCTAATGGTGGCTATGGAGGCTAGGGTTTTGTCTTAGGAACTCTTTGGAATAACTTTCAATAACTTCCGTAGCCTATTTGGGTATTAGTTGGCTTAGTGGGTTAATGCCTAATCATATATTAAATCTCAATTTTGTTAGCTTTTAATTCCTCAAAATTCAAAATTACCAAACTACCCTTATACGTTGCCGATATGGCCTAAAAATGCTTCGGGACCCAAACCAAACCCCCGGATAGTGTTTTTTGACTATTTCGACCCTTCCGGACGCGTTGGCGCACTCAAAACGACCATACGGATAATAGAAGTAAAATTCAATTTTTAATTATCATAATTATATACCATGACGCAACTGTCACACGTGTCTGAACAAAATTTCCAAATTGCCGTATTTCAATCTCACGACAAATTTCATAATTCAAAATCCATATATAATCATATATGCACATATAATCAAATACCAACTCGCATCTCGCTAGTATTTTTAATCCGGATTAATTTCCAATTAATATGCATTTAATTAAATTAATCCCATAAAATAAATATCACAAAAATACGGGGTATTACATACTTCCCCCCTAATAACTGAATTTCATCCCGAAATTCGGAACTAGAAAGTACCTGGTAAGAACAACTCTGGATAACGTTCGCGCATCTCATCTTCACGCTCCCATGTGGACTCCTCGACATTATGATGTCGCCACTGAACACGCACTAATGGAACGATCTTTGAACGCAGTTTCCGCTTACTTCGGTCCAAAATAGCAATCGGCCCCTCCTCGTAGGAGCTATCAGGTTGGAGATCGATGTCCTCCAAAGCAATATGAGAATGATCCAAGTTGTCTCTAAGATATTTCCTTAGCGAGGAAATATGAAATACATCGTGAATCCGATGTAAATGCTCCTGTAGTCCAAGCCTATACCCAACCGGTTCAATCCGCTCAATAATAGGAAATGGTCCCACATATCTCGGTGCCAACTTCCCTTTTTTCCCGAAACGCATAATCCCCTTCATAGGAGATACTCTGAGCAAAACCTGGTCCCCCACTTGAAACTCTCTAAAGAATCTCTTCGCATCAGCATAGCTCTTCTGCCGATCCTGAGCTACGCGAATGCGACTCCGAATCAATTCTATCCTCGCCGAAGTATCCTGAATCACTTCAGGCCCAAGTAGTTTGTTGTCCCCCACCTCCAACCAACATGATGGGGAACGAAAAGGTCTATCATACAACGCCTCAAATGGAGCCATACGAATGGTGAACTAATAGGAGTTGTTGTAAGCAAACTCTACCAGTGGAAGATACTGCTCCCATCCACCCCCGAAATCAATGATACTCATACGTAGCATGTCCTCCAACATCTGGTTTGTACGCTCTATTTGCCCATCGGTCTGCGGGTGGTACACCATACTCAACCACAATTCCGTGCCCATGGCCTCGTGAAAACTCTCCCAAAACCGTGAAACAAATATCTTGTCTCGGTCAGACACGATATTTAGGGGCACACTGTGAAGTCTCACTATCTCTGCAATAAAGAGCTGGGCATACTGTCCCGCAGTGTAGTCTGTCCTTACGGGTAGAAAATGAGAGACTTTGGTCAACCTGTCCACAATTACCCAAATGGAGTCATGACCACTCTGTGACGTAGGCAATCCCGTGATAAAGTCCATGGATATGCTCTCCCACATCCACATCGGGACCTCCAACGGCTGTAGCAGTCCTGCCGGCCTCTGATGATCCACTTTTACTAGCTGAAAAGTGGCACATTTAGAAACAAACTCGGCAATATCTCTCTTTATCCCGCTCCACCAATACTGACGTCTCATGTCTTGGTACATTTTGTCCCCACCGGGATGTACCACGAACCGTGAGCCGTGCGACTCGGCCATCACCTCGTGCCGTAATTCCTCCCCTTCCGGAACTACTAACCTCCCATTGAAGCGTAATCCCCCGTCTGAGCTAACGATATAGGACTCGGCTCCCTCTGCTAGTAATCGAACTATCTGCTCCTGACAGAACGAGTCATCTGCTTGTGCTTTTACCACCCTCGTGACAATCTGCGGCGTAACAGTCATTACCGACATGAATGATCGGGCCACTGTATCCTGGTGTCCCAATTCCTTCCACTTGGCCTTCCACACCTCTGCCACTTCATCTGCTGGCCTACGGCTCAACGCGTCTGCTACCACGTTAGCCTTCCCCGGGTGATATTGGATATCGAACTTGTAGTCCTTCACAAACTCAAACCACCTTCGCTGCCGCATATTCAACTCCTTCTGCGTGAATAGGTACTGTAGGGACTGTGGTCTGTGAACAACCGAAACTTTTCCCCCAAAAGATAATATCTCCATATCCGAAGGGCAAATACAACTGCCGCCAACTCCAAGTCATGAGTGGGGTAATTCTTCTCGTGAGGCTTTAGCTTACGGGAAGCATAATCTATGGCCTGACTCTCCTGCTGTAATACACCTCCAAGTCCTTGTAAGGACGCATCGGTGTAGACTAGATACTCAACTCCCGGTCTCGGCAATGCTAACACAGGTGCTGAGGTCAACTTATCCTTCAATTCATCGAATGCCAACTGACAGACATCACTCCAGATGAATGGCACACCTTTACGAGTCAAATGTGTCAAAGGACCTGCAATCTTCGAGAATCCCCGAATGAACCTCCTGTAGTATCCTGCTAGGCCCAAGAAACTACGAATCTCCGTTGGTGTCGTGGGCTGCCCCCACTCCCTCACCGTGGATACCTTCCCCGGATCAACAGATATTCCTCGGTAGGAAATAATATGTCCCAAAAACTGGACCTCCTTCAGCCAAAACCCGCATTTCTCATACTTTGCATACAACTCGTTCTGACGTAGTGTCTGCAAAACTTGCCTCAAATGCTCGGCATGCTCCTCCTCTATCTGGGAGTAAACCAGAATATCATCGATGAAGACAATGACAAACTGATCTAGGAAATCCCTGAACACTCTATTCATCAAATCCATAAACACTGCTGGAGCGTTGGTCAAACCAAACGGCATAACCCGAAACTCATAAGAACCATATCTCGACAAGAATGCAGTCTTCGAGACATCTTCCTCCTTGATACGCAACTGATGGTATCCCGATCTCAAATCAATCTTTGAGAAGAAAGAAGCTCCTCTCAACTGGTCGAATAAGTCATCGATTCGAGGCAACAGATACTTATTCCGTATCGTGACCTTATTCAACTCTCGGTAGTCCACACATAATCTCAGTGAACCATCTCTCTTCTTCACGAACAACACAGGGGCACCCCACGGTGAAGTATTCCTCCGAATAAACCCCTGACCCAACAATTGTTCAATCTGATCCCGTAACTCCCTCATCTCAGCTGGAGCCATACGGTACGGTGCGCGTGCTATAGGTCTCGTACCTGGTAATAAGTCTATAACAAAGTCTATCTCTCGACTGGGGGGTAGGCCTGGTATCTCCTGAAACACATCAGAATACTCCCTGACAACTGGGATCGAATCTAAAGGAATCACAAGCTCCTTAGAGGTATCCTCCTCTAGGTAATACAAATGAGTGGTCGAGCCTCCCTCTGGGCGAGGCATCGCCACTACAAACATCTCTTACCCCGAAATGGCAAAAAGCAATGCTCCCACCGAAGCAATCAATCATGGCTCTATAATCAGCGAGCCAATCCATACCGATAATCACATCGTAAACATGCATATCTAATACCAACATATCTGCAGGTAATACCAGACTACCAATCTCTACCCCCACTCCCCAGCATATAAAGAAAATAAGTGATCCACTCCCCAATGGTGAGTCTACACACGTCACTATGCTCTCTGCCGTAGCTAATAACCCTAAGGCTTTCACAAAATGTGTAGCTATAAAGCAATGTGTTGCCCCCATCTCAAACAAAACCCGACCCATAGTACCCTGGATAGGAAACATACCCTCAATCGCGGGTGGTGCCTGCGGAGATGCTGCCTGGTGGACGTTATAGACACGTCCATACTATAACTGTCCCTGCTGCATAGGAACTTCTGGAATGGCTGGAAGAGCTGGCACCTGGGCTGGAGCTGGGAGGGCTGGTGGAAAAAGAGGCCTCTATGGCTCATGTCGAGCACCCTGCTGCTGCTATGGGGCCCTTCCCCTATCAGGACAGTCCTGGCGTTTATGGCCAGTCTTGCGACAAACAAAACACTTCCCCGGGAAGTTCCCCCCTCTCTGTCCCTGCTTCCCCCGGCCCTGGTGGCCGTTACCATTCCTCCACTGGCCCTGTTGTCCCTGCTGTTGACCATTCTGACCCTGCTGGTGCTGATGGTCGTTCGGACCCTGTTGGCCCTACCAGAAACCTCCCTGACCGTGCCTGAAATTTCCTGACCTGAACCTCTTGTGATCCCCATGCTGGGTACCTTGATCACCCTGCCTCTGCCCCTGAACAAATTGTGCCCCACTGGCACCATTTCCCCCAGTCCTGCCCTGATGGCTGGACTCTCCCGATCGTTTGCCCTCAGTCATGTGAAAGCGATGATCCTGGCAATGGAGCAATGCAACGTTAACCACATCAGAATAAGTGGCTAATGAGAGGTTCCCTAACAAGTGCTGACGAATCCTCCATGTCAACCCGTCTGTAAATTTTTGTATCTTCTTTTCCTCCGCCGGTATCTCATCCGGAACAATGTTCAGAAGATTAGTAAATTCGGCCTCATACTCGGCCACAGTCTTACCCTCCTGTCGAAGGCTCATCAACTTTCTTCTCATTTCTGTGTGAATAGCTGACGGAAAGTACTTGCGGTCGAACCGCACCCAGAACTCCTGAATATTGAGAGTATCTCTCTCCTCAACGGTGGTAATAGACTCCCACCACTGTAGTGCAGACCCTACTAGCTTAAAAGTAGCTAGTATCTGCTTTCGAACATTTGTGCACTCATACATCATCAAGTGCCGCTATATATCCTTCCTCCACTGACTCGAAACTACCACATCGGATCTACCTGCGAACTCCAGAGGGTGTGCTTTCTGAAAAGCATCACGTACACGTTCCCAAGCAGACGGGAATGCATGAGCCTGAATTGGCATGGCTATCGGTGCCTGAGGTGGTGCTTGCTGAACTACAGCTAGTGCGGCATTTACCGCCTAAGCCACAATGGCTGCAACCTCGGCGGCATTCATCGTGCCCTGAGGTGGTGCGGGCTGTGGTTCTGGCGTCGCATCCCTCGGAACCATTCGTGCACGTCGTGGAGGCATCTGAAATAAGAATGAAGTTTATAAGTTCGCAGTTATAAACTTAAAATAGCTGAAGAACGTAGCATATACAAAAGAATACAACAGTTCTAAAGTATAGGGCTCTACATCAAAAGAAGCTCAGCGGAAACATAATAAGCCGTTCAGATCCTAAAGGACACTAGAACCTGATGCTCTGATACCACCTGTGACACCCCGACTAATTAAATACCGGGTAGCTACTCCTTTATTAAATTAATTCAAAATGCCAAGTTGGTTCAGTTAATAGCATCACTGTCGAAAACATTTTAATAATTACTAACCACCAATTATTTAAAAAGTAAGTGCCAAATTTTAAGTTAAGTCTGATTAACATGCAATAAAAGAATAATGGAAGAGTTAACATAATCCATTCACCATACGAAGTAATGAAATAACCAACCATAATACTAAGAAAATCGGAGGAAAACTCCTCACCACAATCCCAACAAATGGAAATAATACTACAAGTCTGAATCATGAATAATTACATGCCAAAAGTCTGAATAACTGAAATAAATGAAATGTCTCTAAAAGAAATGGGCGACATGCCCTACAACTGATAACTGATGAATATCGAGTCAAGATCGATGAAGCATCTACAAGCAAAGTCCTGTAACTTCCACAAACAGCTACAGCTCGTCACCTGAATGAGAATCCTATGCATGGTGTCCTTGTGGCTGGGCACTTAAAATGGTTTTTACAAAAATAGATTTGGAAGCAAATGGGTCAGAGCCCGAAAGTGGAAAACATTTTGAAAACAACAAGTGTTTTAATAACATTAAAACATTAAATGCAAAATACATGTTAGGACGTGAACTCACATGAAATTCTCACCTCTTGACTACATGTGCACTCCTAACTTACGTTACCCATCTAAATGACACGCATATTTAATCAAAATGTAATAAGTTCTACCTCTTACTACTCGATTCCCATAACACATTCTAACGTTACCAAATAAATAGAGGGCTTTACTTAAACTCAGATTCTTAATATGTAATGCATTTCACTAATGGTTAACCCGTTATGTTTTCTCAAAACAATACCATAATTTTATTCACAATATTAACATGAAAGTTCCCATTAATTAAGTGTATATTATTCACATCATAAATATACAATACAAGCACCCCGAGAACTAAGCTGCGGTGCACACATACTCTGCTATCCATCCCGGTACATCACGTACATAAGGATCACATATTCCGAATCTCTCAGGAATAGTTCACAGATAACAACATCACAAATAATGGAGGCAAACACAGTCACATCACATGGGTCACGCACATACCTGCGCTCCCACGATCAGCAGACTTATTAACATCCCAATAAGTCCTTCTCTGACCTATGTTCATCGAGGTAACCAGTTTAAATCCGGGAAACACAAGGATTAGAGGGCCCTAAGCGAACGCAAACCTCCCGTGATAGCAAGTATGGTAGGTATGTCATACATATAAATCAATACATATACTAAGTAGTCACACATCTTAGTAATCACCATAATATATTGGTGGTACACTTCTCATTCTCGTACCGACATATAATACTACACAATTTATATGTTTCCGGTTAATATAATAAGCTAGGCCGTCAATAGTTCTCGCATCGTAATAGACACTCACGTCCTACTCATATTTTCCTTTAGGTTCTAACTACACTTCTAGGTTTGACTCCTCATTATATCCCAAACATCCCAAATATATCAATTTATCATCAAGGAAAGGCTATCTCTACCTATACACAAGGTTATGGGGCACTCGGGATAAAAATAGGCTAAAAAGCCTAAACTGCCAACTCGTTCGAAGTCTCGTTCGAACGAGGCTGTTCGAACGAGACTTCGTTCGAACTAACTGAGTCTTCTAACGAGATCTCGTTCGAACGAAGTGGGCTTTAAAATGAGATCTCGTTCGAACGATATCATCGAACGAACTTCACCCTCGTTAGAAGTCAATGGTCAACTCGTTAGAAGCTCGTTCGAACGAGGTCGTTCGAACGACCTGGGCAGGTCTTCTAACGAGCTACCAGATTCGAGCCCAAATTTCTTTTTTTCGTTTTTCCAACTTCTCTACTCCTCAAATCTCATCCAAACATCAATCTAACAATGGTTTAAGGTTCTTAATTGTCCTTAAACATCCTTAGGTCACATATTAACATGTTTTGGGGTGTTAATCCATCCTAACATCATTCAAATATCAAATCTCTACATATTTTACCCCAATTTCAAACACATGAACCCTAGAATTTATAAATCATCTAGAAGTCTAATTAAATCCGTTTTTGGTTTCATACTAATTTTAATATCATCAGAATAATCATCAACTACAAATCTACATGCAATTTCCTCATCAAGAATGTAATTTCTATTTCCAAATTTAATGGGTTTTTTCATTAACTCCCAAGAACAAATCAGATTTTTATCAATTCCTACACATGGAAGAAACATTCTCTATAAAAACGAAATTAAATCACTTTCCTTAATGGTAACTCTGGATTTGATGACGAATTTGATGAAGTATTCCCTCTCTCTCTGCAGAATCCTTCTATCTCTCCTTCTACAAGCTCTTCTCTAATGGTGGCTATGGAGGCTAGGGTTTTGTCTTAGGAACTCTTTGGAATAACTTTCAATAACTTCCGTAGCCTATTTGGGTATTAGTGGGCTTAGTGGGTTAATGCCTAATCAGATATTAAATCTCAATTTTCGTAGCTTTTAATTCCTCAAAATTCAAAATTACCAAACTACCCTTATACGTTGCCGATATGGCCTAAAAATGCCCCGGGACCCAAACCAAACCCCCGGCTAGTGTTTTCTGACTATTTCGACCCTTCCGGACGCATTGGCGCACTCAAAATGACCATACGGATAATAGAAGTAAAATTCACTTTTTAATTATCATAATTATATACCATGACGCGACTGTCACACGCGTCTCAACAAAATTTCCAAATTGCCGTATTTCAATCTCACGACAAATTTCATAATTCAAAACCCATATATAATCATATATGCATATATAATCATATATGCATATATAATCAAATACCAACTCGCATCTCGCTAGTATTTTTAATCCGGATTAATTTCCAATTAATACACATTTAATTAAATTAATCCCATAAAATAAATATCACAAAAATACGGGGTATTACATTTATGTTATTGTTGAATACATTTTTCACAGGTCATGTGCCATTGTTACTACCGTATAAGTTTGTTTTGTGTTTTAGTAGCATCTCTAGGAACATTCGATTCATTACTCATATGATGTACGAGTAGGTACGTGTAGCTCACATACTTGTATCGAATCAAATATTGTACATGTGGTACTTGTATTCAAAGATGGAGTTTATTATTAAGATTTTAATTTAGAGTTGGTTTTATGTCCCATAGCAAAGATTGGTATCATAATTTTTATATTTTGATTTAGTAGTTGGTATTTTGTTGTACATTTATTATTTCTTTTCATTCAGTTTTATAATTCTAAAAATGTTATAAAAAGATTTTGATTCCTTCAATTTTTGTATTAGACCTAATTAATCTATTTATGAGTTTTACAAGGTGGAAAAATTATAACCAACAGTAAAAAAAATCCATCCTAGGAAATACAATTGTCTCAGATAGTGAACCAACTAAAACTGACATAATAACGAAAACAATATCTAACATGAAGAGAATGTAAATAAGAGCAATGGAATGAGAACACAGGCTCAATGCATACATCCTATAAGATCAACCACTAAAAAAGGAATGAAATTGCGGATCAGGGTTGAGCATGAAGCTGCGGCCTATGACCTGAATATATAATTCACCAACAACGTAAACATCAAGTCTACAACACGAATTTAATGGAATTTGGGATACAATAATAATTATGAATACTCCTCTCACATTGTAGTTGTTTATAAGTTATCCTAACCTAAACAACCCTAATAATAACATGTGTGTTAATCCCAAGCGCAAGTGACCCAATGATTAATTATTATTTATCTCACTTGAATATAACTAAGTGGTACTATAAGAAATGTCAATCTATACATATATAGTATAATATCAATAAGGAAAGACAATCTTATTGTCCATCATGAATATGAGTACACCCCCCACATGTAAAAGTAAATGGGTTATGGTTAAGCCTGTAGATAAAAACGAAGGCCTATCGCAATCACGTAAGAACCATATAGAACAATGCATCTAGATCAACTATCTCTACATATATATTAAATAATAAGTAATCTTACCTTAGCATATAATCAATGTTGTAAAAAGTTTTGGATGATTACCAATGTGAACCTTAGAAAAACATAAATTCCAAAGTTACCTTTATGCTTTAATAATTAAAAAAAGCCCCCTAAAGTTTCCAATTGACTTTTAAATCATCTAAATGATAAGCATACTTTAAATGTTCTTTAGAGACAACTTCATTACCATTTCAACTTACAAATCATCTCCTCACGATCCTTTCTTATGTTTTGGAAATTACACAAAGACCCAAAAAGTTTGAAAATAAAAGAAAAGGGCTTGAAACTTAAGTAAAAACCCTTAGGGACTAAAACTAAAAACTTTATGACCTCTCTTGCTAGCACGACTGATAAGAACGCTAGAAAGAAACAATGGGAACTTATGAGAAAGAAGGGTAAACTTACACACTTTCATACACTAAACTTCCTTCGCAAAGTTCTCTCATTAGACCACCCCAAATTTGACCAATAGACTCACCATCACTTCCCCTATATAAAGCCTCTCTCAGTTAAGAGAATTTAGTACAAACAGTAGCTCAAACACAAGCTTAAATTTTGGCATTTTTGATTATATTTTGATTATATATATATATATATATATAGTTTGATTCTTTTAATTCAGTCATGTTTTTGCAGTAGAGTAAGATTCATTTTTGCAGTTACATGTCAGATTTTACATAGAAATCATCAACTAAGGGTCAAATTTGAGAAAACACCATAGAAGCTAAAGCTCCAAGGTTGAATTATGAGTTATCGACTTTGAACCAATTTTATACTGGGAGTATTTGTCGTTAGACTTGTAAGATTACAACCATATAGTTTTGTTTCAGTATAGTATTCATTTATGTTCATAAATTAAGTTGTTCATTTATGGCAGTTGGGATATAAAACATAAAATTCTCCATACACAGTACGAATTAAACCTTCAAACCAAAACTATTTTGTTACAAATTCACACGAAAACCAAACCATAGCACTGCCATATTTTGAATTTCAGTATAAATCGACGAATATCAAATTAATTATTTTGATATTTTACAATATCTTGATATGAGGTTATAATCAACCTCAATCTTTAAAAGTTATTTTTTTGAAATCCTTGCAAAAAATTAGGAAGAACGTCTTCGGAATCATCTCAAATGGTATTCTATAGAAGATTTAATTGAAGGTCAATGTTTTAAAACCCTAGGTCAAAACTCAAAAGGTTGAAGATGAAGTGAAACATATGTGTATGAGTTCAAAATATTTCACGAACCTAATTCTTCCACCTAAACTACATTTTTTCTTAGTTAGACTTACACTCCTTACCACTTTTACTTAACCAACTCAACAGAACTTTTAAAAAACCCTGATAACAATTATGTGATTTCTTATTCAATATCATTTTCCCGCAATACTTTTGATTATGCCTTTTGTTGATATCACTATATGATAGACCCAGTATACCATATTCTCATTTACGAACTCATTTGAGTAGTTCAACTATATATGTATAATTGATTCGGATTTTTAATGATGATTATGCAATCATAGTATTTTATATGATGCAATTTTACCCAATCTATTATAACATACATTATAATCAAGGAATAATCTTTCGTTATACCCACGCTTGTATTATTTGGCCAGTAGGACTCGGATGGCTGAGGGCCTAGTTATTCGTACCATATGGAATGTGTGTAATTGACTTAGCACGATTACTTTTATCTCCATTATCGGTATTGGTTGTCTCCAATTCTATTGGATTGACATTGTTGTATGTATTGCTATTCCCCTAAAGCGTCTAAATGGATAATTATACGTTATTTGTTTATAATTTATTCCTATCTAGTACCATCTCTTGCCAGATATTTCTATGTTTTTAGCTATGTCATTCCAGGAACAAATATGTTATCTTATCCTAACGTTAAATCCATTTTCATACTGAATTTCTTATACTAAATCATCAAAATCATGTTTTGAACTCTATAGAATAATAATTATCTACTTGGCAATTTTGCTTAAGTTTTTTAAATTCCATATCGACATAGCAATAAAAAAGGCATCATCTCCCCGACCTCGCACAAATCTAATGTATCACCTTGTGTTACTCTAGCAATTATATATGCCTAGAAAATCAGTCACAGCATCGAAGACCCAATTATAATTTCCTATGCTACTATGTATAAATGAATGTAATTGATATTGTACCAAGTCACATGTAGTATGTTTTAATTTTATTTTATTTTTTCTTTTCTTTTATGGACTATGTAATAAAAGATAGTGCCTCTATTTAGGATGAGTGTGAGGAATAATGTATTTCAATACTTTACTTTATGTTAAGAGATATTACTGTTATTTAGCTTTGCCATCATTATTATTTATACTTTTGCTATTTAATTTATTTCCCCATTTAAACCTATTAACCAAACCTTTCATCACTCATGATTATTCGGGACATGACAACATGGTATCCGTGCTTATTGCTTAAGAGTAACATGTTTATTACTCCTATGCGGGACACATTTCCGGATATAGTTGTTTTACACTTTCGTAACTTTTTTAGGTTTAGTTGGAAAATAATTATATGTCTTGCAGTAATGAATGTTTGGGATAACATCTACTTGGACACTGATGGTGTCAATCAAAAACAATTTAGTTAAACAATGAAAGAAAAGGGGTATAGTTTATTATGGAAGGCAATTCGGGACATCGATCTGCAATGGGCGATTGCAACACCAAATATTAAGCATTTCAAGCAACCCAAGGCCAAAGATTCACCAGGTTGCACCGACACCACCACCTACGCGTAGATCGTGCGACGGGGAAAGAAAACACACCAAATCTAATCACAAATCAGAACTCTTAAAATCCCAGGCAAGTATTTATCTTGCTTAAATTCGTTAATGCATCATTCATGTGAGTCTAGGATTGATTAAATTATATTTAATGGAAGAAAACCCATGTTGGAGATAGGAAATCACATGTATTAATGATATAAATGGAAATCTGAAAATTCCCGTCGTATGTAGAGGTTGAACCACGGATTTATGATGTATCAGGAGTAGAAATTCTGGAAAAATACGGGTTAGAACAAAAGTTAAAGAAAATTCTAGGGTTCATGAAGTTTATATAAGTTTTGCCCTTTTAATCCATGAGGGCCAACCTAATCAGTTGGGCCAGCAAGGATTTGGGGACCCTGCCAAGCGATTCCGTTAAGGTGATTCTAGGCAGGGATTTGGGGGATATAGGCAGGGTCAGCAGGGCCAGCATAATCAGCAGGGCCATCAAGGCCAACACCGTCAGCGGTAGGGCCAACAGCGTTTCCATCAGGGCCAATAGGGCCAGTGGCGGGGCGGTAACGGCCAACAGGGCCGTGGTCAGTAAGGTCAGAGGGAAGGAAATTTCAAATGCCGATGTTTTATGAACGGAACCATAGGCGTCAGGATTGTCTAGAGGGAGAGACGGCCCCACAGCAGCAGGGTGCCCGTAACGAGCCACAGAGGCCACTTTTTCCAGTCGCCCTCCCAACACCAGCTCAAGTACCATCCCTACCAGCCATTCCAGCAACTCCAATGCAGCAGGGGCAGTTACAGTATGGACGTGTCTATAACGTCCACCAGGCAGCAGCTCCACAGGTACCACCCGCGATTGAGGGTATTTTTCTATCCATGGTACTATGGGTCGAGTTTAATTTGATACTGAGGCGACGCACTGTTTTATAGCTACGCATTTTGTGAAGGCTTTAGGGTTATTAGCCACAGCAGAGAGCACTGTGACGTGTGTAGACTCACCACTGGGGAGTGGAACGCTCATTTTCTTTATATGCCGGGGTGTGGGGGTAGATATTGGTAGCTTGGTATTACCAGCAGACATGTTAGTCTTAGATATGCATGAGCACGATGTTATTATCGATATGGATTGGCTCACAACTTACAGAGCCATGATTGATTGTTTCAGTGGGAGTATTGTCTTTTCCATTCCGGGGAAAGAGATGTTTGTAGTGGCGATGCCTCGCCTAGAGGGAGGCTCGACCACTCATTTATATTATGTAGAGGAGGATACCTCTAAGGAGGTTTTGATTCCCTTAGACTCGATCCCAGTTGTTTGTGAGCTATCTGATGTATTTCAGGAGATACCAGGCCTACCCCCCAGTCGTGAGATAGACTTTGTCATAGATTTATTAACCGATACTCGACCTATAGCACGCGTTCCATACCGTATGGCTTCAAAAAAGATGCTAGAGTTACGAGACCAGATAGAGAATCTGTTAGGTCAGGGCTTCATTCGAAAGAGTACCTTACCTTGGGGCGCTCCAGTTTTGTTTGTGAAGAAGAGAGATGGTTCACTGAGACTATGTGTGGACTACCGGGAGTTGAACAAGGTCACGATACAGAACAAGTATCCGTTGCCTCGAATCGATGATTTGTTCGACCAGCTGAGGGGAGCAACATTCTTTTCGAAGATAGATCTGAGGTCGGGGTACCATCAACTACGTATTAGGGAGCATGATGTTTCAAAGACTGCTTTCTTGAAGAGATATGGGTCCTATGAGTTCAGGGTGATGCCATTCGGACTCATAAATGCTCCAACCGTATGTATGGACTTGATGAACCGAGTGTTCAGAGAGTTCTTGGATTAGTTCATCATTATTTTTATAGATGACATCCTGATATATTCACACTCCGAGGAGGAGCATGCCGAGCACTTGAGGCAGGTTCTTCAGACTCTACGAGAGCATCAGTTGTATGCTAAGTACAAGAAGTGTGGGTTCGGGTTACGTGAAGTGCAGTTTTGGGGACATGTTGTTTCTGAATAGGGGATAACAGTTGACCCGAGTAAAGTGTCAGTAGTGAGGGAGTGGGGACAACCCACGACACCGACAGAAGTGCGTAGTTTCTTGGGGTTAGACGGATACTACAGGAGCTTCATTCGGGGATTCTCCAAAATAGCGGGTCCATTCACGAACTTGACTCGCAAGGGGGTGCCATATGTTTGGGATGATGCTTGTTAATTGGCTTTCGATGAGCTAAAAGACAAGATTACTTCCTCACCGGTCCTTGCTTTACCTAAGCCGAGAGTGGAGTACCTGGTTTACACCGATGCCTCTTTATAGGGACATGGGGGAATACTTCAGCAGGAGGAGAAGGCTATAGCTTTTTCATCCCGCAAGCTTAAGCCGCATGAGAATAATTACCCCACCCATGACCTGGAGTTAGCGGTAGTCATCTTTGCTTTGAGGATATAGAGGCACTATTTATTGGGAGAGAAATTTCGCTTGTTCACAGACCACAAGTCACTGCAGTACCTGTTCACTCAGCGAGAGCTGAATATGCATCAGCGCAGGAGGTTAGAGTTTGCGAAGGACCATCAGTTCGACATACAGTACCATTCGGGGAAGGCCAACTTAGTTACTGATGCATTGAACCGTAGACCGGTAGACGATGTAGCGGATGTCTGTAAAGTAAAGTGGAAAGAGTTGGGTCACCAGGATGTCGTAGCCCGCTCCTTCATATCTGTCATGACAGTGACACCCGAGATTGTTACTAGGGTGATACAGGCACAAACCGCAGACCCGTTTTGCCAGGAGAAGATTGTATGACTCTTAGCGGAGGGTGTTGAGTCTTATTTCGTTAGCTCTGATGGGGGTTTCAGGTTTAATGGGAGATTGGTGGTCCCAGAAGGAGCAAAATTTCATCATGCAGTGATGACCCAATCTTACGGGTCCCGATTTACGGTACATCCTGGAGGAGATAAGATGTACCAGGATATGAGGCGGCAATACTGGTGGAGTGGGATGAAGAAGGAAATCGCTGAGTTCGTGTTCAAGTGTTCTACCTGCCAGTAGGTAAAGTTGGACCATCAGAGACAGTCAGGATTATTTCAGCCATTGGAAATACTCGCGTGGAAGTGGGAGAGTATTTCCATGGACTTTATTACAGGGTTGCCTACATCACAGCGGGGCCACGACTCTATCTGGGTGATTGTAGACCGTTTGACCAAGGTGGCTCATTTTTTGCCTGTGCGAACAGACTATACCATGGGTCAGTACGCTCAGTTGTTCATAGCTGAGATTGTCAGATTACATGGGTTGCCCCTGAATATTGTGTCAGATAGAGACAAGATTTTCGTGTCACATTTCTGGGAGAGCTTTCAGGAGGCTATGGGTAAAGAGTTGAATTTGAGTTGATCTTATCACCCACAGATATATAAGCTAACAGAGCGTACTAATCAGATGCTGGAGGATATGCTACGCATGTGTGTCCTTGATTTTGGAGGAGGTTGGGAGCCACATCTTCCACTGGTAGAGTTCGCTTATAATAAATCTTATCAGTTCACGATTGACATGGCTCCATTCGAGGCTTTGTATGGCAGACCTTGTCGTTCCCTAACTTGTTGGCTAGAGGTGGGGGATAACAAGTTGCTAGGGCCAGAGGTGATTCAGGAAACCTTTGTGAGGATTGAGATGATCAGGAGTCGCATTCGGGTAGCCCAGGACAGGCAGAAGAGCTACACCGATGCGACACGGTTCTTCTGAGAGTTTAATATGGGGGACCAAGTGTTACTACGTGTATCCCCTATGAAAGGAGTGATGAGGTTCGGGAAGAAAGGGAAATTGGCCCCGAGATACATGGGACCATTTCCCATTATCGAGAGGATTGGGCCAGTAGCATACAGATTGGTACTGCCAGAGCATTTACATCGCATTCACGATGTATTCGACATCTCTTCGTTCAGACGATATCTTCGGGATGACATGGCTCACACCCACATCACGATAGAGGAGATAGACTTACATCCTGACAGCTCTTACGAAGATATATCGGTGGCTATCCTAGACTATAGGGAGAGGAGATTGAGGTCGAAGGTAGTTCCACTTGTACGGGTCTAGTGGGAGCATCATAATGTGGAGGAATCCACTTGGGAACGCGAGGCAAATATGCGCGAGAGATATCCAGATTTATTCTTACCAGGTATGCCTTATTTTCCGAATTTCGGGACGAAATTCAGTTATTAGGGGGGAAGTATGTAATACCCCGTATTTTTATGCTTTATAAATTTGGGGATTTATTAAGTTTAATATGAGTTATTAATTTAATATAAATCCGAAAATTAATTACTTTATAATTATTAACGTGATGTGAGTTAGTAATTATGGGAAACTTGTTGACTATTACTAATGAGTAGAGTAATATATAATATTGGTTCTATTAAATGTCAAGAGTGAATACAATGACAATTTTGGAAATTTGAGTCGGGATGTGCCCGTGTCGCGTCAGGACTAAATATTGATTAATAAAAGTGAATAAATTATAAGTTGCTCGTATGGCGTTTTGAGTGCGCCAAAGTGTTCGTAAGGGTCGAGATAGTCAGAAAAGTGTACCCGGGGGTTTCATTTGGGTTTCGGGGCATTTTTAGGCCTACTTAGCACCCTGGGAGCGCATTTTGGACATTTTGCATTTTTGTGTAATTAAACCCACGAAATTTATTAGGTTATATCAGCCATTTGGAATGGTCCTTTAGGGTTATCAGACTCAAAACCTTAGAATGTCCATAGAAGAGGGAAGGAAAAAGCTTTCCAAGCAACCCAAGGCTAAAGATTCACCCGGTTGCACCGACACCACCACCAACGCATAGATCGCGCGACGGGGAACACAACCACACCAAATTTGTTCACAAATCAGAACTCTGAAAATCCCAGGAAAGTATTTATCTTTCTTAAATTCATTAATGCATCATTCATGTTGGTCTAGGATTGATTAGATTGTATTTAATGGAAGAAAACCCATGTTGGAGATAGGAAATCGCATGTAGTAATGATATAAATGGAAATCTGGAAATTCCCTTCGTATGTAGAGGTTGAACCACGAATTTATGATGTATTAGGAGTAGAAATTCTGGAAGAATACTGATTAGAACAAAAGTTAAAGAAAATTCTATGGCTCATGAAGTTTATATAAGTTTTGCCCTTTTAATCCATGATTATTGAAGAAAATTCACATGCTTTACGTAGAAGATTGTTAGTTTGGGTTATTAATGTTTGTAGTACGAATTTCTGGGAGTTTGGGTGTTAAAAATATTTATTTGGTTGAGGTTGCATGTTAGAACCCGTAACTGTTAATCTGCCGAATTCTCCATACCTGTTTGATCGATCGATCGAACCAGGAGTGTCGATCGATCGATGCATCGATCGATCGAGCCCCTGCCATCAATCGATCGACCCCTCCTGGCAGACTCATATTCCCTTTTAAATTGTTGAATTCAAATTTAAATGAGTAGAAATATTTGGACATCCTTATTAAAATATTTTGGAAGGTAAAGGAGACTAGTAGGACTTATGAATAACTATGAGACCTTTAATCTAAGACGATATTTACATTTTTGGGGATGCTTACACATAAGGGACAATGGGGGTTGTGTATTAAAGGGAGAGACGTGTGAAATAGTTATGATGGAAAAATAGATGAATACCTACTGAATTCTACACTTGGGAGGATAGAGTCCATGAGTGTTACGTAGTAAGTTGGATTAATCCCTCCATTAAAGTAAGAGACGAACGGTTATACGTAATAACTAAATAATGAGAAATAAGGACAAATGTCATAATTATGGGTTATGAGATGTACCTAATTTGATATGGTAATAGTAGTATAGTCATATGACTGTGTTTATGCATATACTATCTATGTGTGAAAATCGTGCCCGCGCTACATGCTACCCCTGAGGTTACCGCACTGGGACAGTCTTATCTCGATGAGCCTTTATGGGGGATATTGACTCGTACCCTAGAAGATAGAAATCCTTGGTACAGGCTATCGAATCGACAGTTCAGACGGTCCTAAGAGACGTGGGGGCATGTACTAACCTCTTAGAGACTTGGAATCTATGCTTCGCCTCAATATTGTTTGTGTATGTGTTAATACAGTTCGAGAGTGATTCCGAACTTGTATTACCCTTAGTACGAGTGAGACGGGGATTGGATAGCAGAGTATGCCCGCACCATAATTTTATGTGGGGTGCTGTTAGAATATATATATTATACGAGTACTTAATATATATATTTAATTCTGAAATTTGGAACTTCCTACTGTGCTTATGGTAAGTAAGAATAATGATTTCAATGTGGAAATATTTGTTTTGAAAAGTATAATATGATACTGGAAAACTTTATTAGCGAATAAAGTTAAAATGAGAGTTTTGTTATTAAATGGAATTTACTCCTTAAACAGTTGAATCGCCATTTTAAATCTTACGAGCAAACTAAGATAAGATAAGTTAAACCATTGGGAAGGTTAGTGCGATAGGTGTGCACATTAGAAGAGAGGTGAGAATTTCTCAAGGGAGTGCCGCACTAATATGTTGTTGCATTGGCCAGTTAACATTTTAAATACTTGCTAAACAAATTTTAAATCATTTTTACAATCGGGCTCTGACCCGTTTCCATTTTCTTTTCTCTCTTGTATATATACGTATATATTATAGGTGCCCAGCCACAAGGTGCGTCTTGCATAGGATCCTTTAGAAGGAACGCGCTGCAGCTTAGGTGGGAGTTGCAGGCCTCTTGCTTAGACGACTTTATTTATTTGAATCCACTCCTAGCATGTTTATTCAGTTGGGCATGTGTGTCGCCCGTTTCCATTATCCAGTTATTTTTATTGGAAATTATGATTCATTTATTTCTAGTATTGTCACTTTGGGATTTATTACTGTCTGGATGTTTTACTTTAAGTTTTAAATGTTGGCATCTAGTTGTTGGATGTTTAATTATCGGATTGCTTGTTCCAGTATAATTGTTGTGCGATTTCTTTAATTATGAATTATGTAAAGTTTTAAATATTGGTTTTTATAAATAAAATTTGGAAAGTAATGTCTAAAAATGGTTTTGACACTTAGCTTAATTATTTAGGGTGTTCAAATTGGAAAAATTATTTTTACGACAGTGATGCCAAGAATGAACCAACTGTTCACCTTGATTTTAATTTAATAAAGGAGTGATCGCCCGGTATTTAATTAGGCGGTGTGTCACACAAGGGTAATGTGATTATATAGTGTTTCATTACTAATATAGCGAACTATGAACTAATCAGCAAATTAAGATGTTTTAACAACCATTTTTTATGTTATAGATGCTAAAGTTTCCTTATAATAGTTTGAAGGATCTTTTAAGTGAACTCGTTTTATGAATTGTTTTACGATTACGTTGTGCTTTAATTATTCTATACTTTTATAGGATGGTGAATACTCGAAATATTAACATAACACCTCAATTATAATCTACGTCAAGTACTCCATCTACGGACATGGATAACATAGCCAAATGTTTATAAGAACTTACTCGGTGTAACACCGCATATTTTTAATTATATTTATATTGGAATTAATTGTGAATTAAATTGGGACTAACTAAATTAAATTGGGATAATTAATTAGGGATAATAAATATTAATTAGAGAGATAAGGGTTAATATTTATTTATATTGCATATTACTTAGTGAATGAGTAACAACAATGATATGAAAATATTATAATTGTCGTGAGGGAACAATACGACAATTACTATAAATGTAGTCGGGATGCGTGTGTCAGTCGTGTTGGAACATAATTTGTGAAATAAAACATAACTTTACTTTTGATATTTCAAATGATCATTTTGAGTGTTCCGATGTGTCCGTAAGGGTCGAGATAGTCAGAAAAGTCTACTCGGGAGTTTTGTTTGGGTCCAAGGGCATTTTTAGGTCAAACCGACACCCTAGAGGAGTATTTTGGTCTTTTGGAATTTCGGGGAATCTAACCCACGAAACTTAGAACCTTATATCTTCAACTACGTAAGGGAAGTTAGGGTTAATCACAATAGAAAACACACAGGGTCTATAGGAGGAGGAAGAGGGAGGATTCCAAGGAGATTTGGAGGTTTTCTAACATTCTTGTACCACAAACACCACCACCGCATAGATCGGAAGGAGAGGACCACAACCATACCAATTTTTCTACTAGGATCATACCTTCATACTGAGGCAAGTGTTTAATCGTTCTAACTATTATTTGATATATTATCGATGTTAGATTGAGGATGATAATCTTGTGAAATTCATGGAAGTTGGTATTAAAATTTGAGGTAGAAATCATGTTCTTGGGTAGGTTTTATGTTATATTGAATCACCTACACATGTAGACTAGATTTGAGGATAAATACCACGAAATTGGAGAAGAAGTCTGGAGGATTATTGAAGTGATTGAACAAAAGGAATAAACTATTGTTTTTAAAGAGTAATCTTGAATGAATCAAATCTTAAATTGTTCTTTGAGGATTTTTTTATTCCTTTACGTTAGAATTCGTTTATGTGCATCCCTAGTATGTTAGGTATGATTGTATTGGAGTTTGGTAGTGTTTAATGGCAATTTGGAGTTTTAAAGAATCATGAAAGCCGTAACTGTTAGAGGAAAAAGACAACCCCTGTATCGTCGAATGAATCTAGCTCTAGGCCGAATCGATTCGAAACGGAGAATCGAATCGGATCCAGGACAAATCCATTCGGCTTCCAAAAAAATGAATTTCCCCCCTTTTTTCATAGAACTCACAGGAAACGATAGGGTTGACTTAGAATATAAATTTTAAAACTAATTTAGGATAGTCTAATGACCAGTAAACTAAAGTTGTGATTTGGACTTAGCCACACGGGCATGATTTATGGCCTTATTAGTTGAGGTGTAATTGGAAAGTTGAAAAAATAAATCGGGGATTATATTGGGCCACAAATGTTTGAGATATTTATGAGTTATATTAATGTTACATGGATGGGATGACTACTGAATTAAGAGGTTAAAATACATATTCATAATACGTAATCTATTTGAGAGTAATATGAACTATGAATGGGATATTATAAGGCATGTACTTACCTCTACTGATTATATATACATAGGTTGTGTGAATACCTATTGTTTGATTTATTATGAGTAATCATACCTAGGCTACTTGCTATAATAGGAGGTTTCGCATAATGGACAGTCTTATTCTGATGAGCCCAAGGGGGTGGGGGATATCGACTTGTACCCTAGGACATAGACCTTAGGGATTGAGCACCACTTGTACGAATGAGGGTGTGACCGATCATTTGGGTGTATCAGGTATGAGCGTATCCCAAAGTCCTAGAGCTATGTTTGCTTCCAACATTGTGTGATTTCATTTATGGTTCAAGGGAAACTATCTGAACTAGTGGCCTTATATTGTACGTTATGTACCGGGACTTGATAGTAGATTATGCCCACACCGCAGGTCTCCACCTAGGGGCGTTGTATATATATATATATATATATATAAGAGTAATGTATATATGTACGTGTGATTGACTCTTATATGAGTATGTCAGAAAATAAAATATATTTTGATATCTAAATTATTCAAGAGTATGAGAACTAAATCATTTAGTAAAAACTCCTAATGAACATAAATAATTGGGAAATTGTGGTATTGTAGTGTACGGGTGATACAAGTGGGTATTATAATTGATTAGATACGAAAAGACATAAACCAGACTAGTAAGGCGGGTAGCATAACTAGATGGGTCAGAGTAGTACATTACTCATGCATATTAGTTGAGGGGTGAGGATCTCAAGTGAGGTCACTCGGTACTAACATGTATTTAATATCCTATCTTGTCGCATTTTAAACACTTGTTAAAAATTTTAAACTGTTTTACTTGGGATCAAACCCATTTCAAATCCTTTATGTAAAAAACGTTTTAGATTTCCAACTACAGGTACGCCATGCCTATGAGTTGAAGACCCTTGCTACAAGATGCTTCAAGATGCTTCGACGTTTACTTTAGTGATAGAGGATTTCATCTCTTTGTGTTTAGTTATTGGACTATGATTTATTTCGAGATTACTGTATTGGAGTTGATGACTGGAGTGTTTATTCCAGTCCTTTCTATTTTATTGAGTTACTTCATTATCGATTATGTTGGTTAATTGGAATGGTGATGGTGATGGTCATGAATTATTTATTATTTATTTAAGTATATTATTTCATGGAAAATGAAAGAAAATAAAATTCGGCACCACATTAATTAATTGAATAAGTGGTTCATAATTAATAAATTGGTTTCGACAGTGATACTAAGACTGTACCAACTCGATATTATTTTTTAATTTTAATAAAGTACTGATCACCCGATATTTAATTTGGCGGGGTGTCACAGATGGTATCAGAGCATTAGGTTCTAGAGTCATTGGGATCTTTTCGGCCTACTGTAGTTTTTAGCGTATCGTTCTTTGATGTAGAGCCCTATTATTAGAACTATTGTATTCTTTATTACACATTTACATATTCAACTATTTCAAGACATATTGGATGGTAGACTAATAGAAAATTATTTCTCATTTCAGATGCCTCCTCGATGTGCCACACGAGATAACCCATAGGCATAGCCAGAGACTCAACCAACTCCATCTTAGGGTTACATGAATGCTACAGAGGTGTCCGCCATAGTTGCACAGGTGGTTAATGCGGCATTGGTTGTAGTACAAAAGGAATCACCCCAGGCCCAGATCATGGACCTAGCTCATATACAGTCATTCCCCTCTTCTTGTGAACGAGATAGAGGTGCCTTGAGTTCTAGAGGCATCTGGGGGATTTATGAGTGCACAGATGTTCAGAGGAAAATTCTAATTACGTTTAAGCTAGTCGGGGCGCTAGTGTAGTGGTGGGAGACTATTACCACCGTGGAGGAGAGAGACAATATGCCAATACAGGACTTCTTGGAGAAGTATGACCATAAATATTTTCCATCCAACCTCCAAATAGAGATGAGGCGAAAACCACTAGATGTCACCCAGGAGGGAAAGACCATTGCTGAGTATGAGGAAGAATTCACGAGGTTGACTGTAGACACCCCATTCTGTAACCCCACTAACTCTCCTTAGGTCCCTAGTACCTCCCTTCATCACTACAAACCTAGGTCATGTCCCGAGTACTGGCCTAGAAGCCATCAGGCACTCCCCGGCTCAGTTTGACCAAAAAGTAAAACTCTTCATCTCGACTGAGACTCACTGAATATTCGAAGGGCACTGAATACCCTTTCCAGCGGTCCATCCCGTGCGCGATTCTGACTTACCATGCGGATGAACGATCCGTTTGCGTCCGAAACCCGACAGAGAGGCCACTAGGCGCTCTCGGGCCCTATTTTACCTAAGTCAACTCTTCAGCTCAACCAAGGATGAATGAATCTTTGAAGGGCACTAAATTCCCTTTCCAACGGTCCATCCCGTGCGCGATTCCGACTTTCCATGCGGATGAACTATCTATTTGACCCTGAGAGGTCACCGAACGCTTCTCAAGCTCGGTTGACCAAAGTCAACTATCCAAACTGGGTCAAACTTTTGGAATGAAGAAGTACATTTCCTAACCTTTCCAACGGTCCACCCCATGCGCGATTCGGACTTACCATACCGACGAACGATCCATTTGCATCCGATCGATTCCCCATCCAATGGACCGACAAATGCTTCCGATCCATATTTTACCCAAAGTCAACTCCCGAACCCGGGAGAGGTCCAAAGGACTTTCAAAGGTCTTTGAATTACCTTTCCAACGGTATGCCCCGTGCATAATTCTGAGAAATGGTTTGCCCTCGGCAGCGAATTTTCCAAAAAAGCCTGAAGCGCACTACCAAATGCCAGGTTCCAGTCCCTGCCTATCGGCACCTGCCGATAGGAAGAAATAGGTATATTCCAAACGGAACTTACCTGGGCCTATAAAAGGAAGCCTTCACCTCATTTGCAAGAAGAGCCCAGATCTGATGAAATTCACTCTCAACGAATCCCAGAAACCTCTCTTGAAGGAAGCGGGATTTCAACTTCCAAATCCCTTTTTTACTTCCACTTTTCATCATCCTTTTCATCAAACTTGATGAATTATCCACCCTCCATCATCATCCAAGTGCAAGGGCTTCTCTCCAACATTCAAGATCAAGCTCAAGATCTTCAAGAAGGTTCAACTTTCTCAAACTCTCTCTTAAATTCTCTTAAATTCCCAATAACTTATTTTCTTACTTAGAACTTTTATCATCTCATCTCACACATCCTAAATATACTTTTTATTTATTATTATTGCACATCTCATATTTTCATATAAATAAAAACCCAAAATACAAGAAAAAGAGGGTTTGCTCATAAAGTCCAAGTAGGGATTCTAACACTTTTTCCACACTTTTCTCACAACTAAAACACTTTTTATACACACACACACGCACACACACACACAGTTACAAATAAGAGATTCCCCACTCGGATTTATGGGATAAACCCCACCCCTCCTTTTGTATGAGAACTACGTGGACTTTGATGCCTTTATAGGCTATGTAGGCGTCTTGGGGTAAAACCCGAGACTCGAGTCATTTTTTTCACTTTTTCTCTCATTTTCTATCTTCTCTAAATCCATTTTCCTTATATTATATATACTTGCCCTTGGTGACGCATTACTCCATATGCGTTATTGTTCCATTATAACGATCAACGTAGGGGTAATCGCGTAAATCTTATTTTTCTAATATTATTCTTATATCTTCCTACGGATGACTCACTTTATCTTTTCCATGATACAAGTTGAGGATTCCGACCTCCATTCTATATATGCACATGCACACATATCACGGGGGGAAATATAAAGAAAAATAGCAAATATCCATGAGAGACGTAAAGGGCGGAATTGGTGCCTAATACCTTACCATTTCGTAACTAAGCCTCTGAACCGTTCTCGAATCATTTTGGTTTCGCACGCACCAGTATGTCTATGGATGCCATCCTTCGGGGTGGCTTCCCCTTCTTCATTTGTCTATTTTGAGTAAAATAGACTGGCGACTCTGAATCTCTCTAAATTTTTATACCACATCTCAAACGACGTCGGTCGAAGCGCTCCCGAGAGGGATGCGCGGGACCCGAAGGATCCTTTTCCTCCGCGGTGGGGATCGGGGATGGCCACAATGGCGAATCTGCTGGGGATAGGTGTTTGTTTTGAGGGCTTGACTCTATTTACATGGATTCTATATTTGTTTATGTCCCCCCCCCCCTCCCCATATCCGCATGTTACACTTTTTCATGTGTATCCTATGCTCATACTTATATTCACACAGTTGTAGAAAATTCTCCATGTACACTTCACACCACGTGCACCTAGGATCACATATATCCCCATGTAGCATGCATCACCTATCCATACTTGGTGTACCTTTTGGGGTACTTGTACTTTGCTCCCTGTTTGGCATAATCAAGAAAAGGAATTATCATCATAAGATACTAATAAGAGAATCATGCATGATTCACACAACACCACCAAAGAGGATTGCTATTGACCAAAATTTTACCCAGTAACTGGAGGGTCACTTCTTGATGGGCGCTGGTCTGGCAGGTCGTAGTTAGCCTAAGTGATATGACTCTCACCATCCATTGGCCAAGTACCTTCGACGTATATCGAACGGTTCCCCCGCATCGTGTTGCTTGATCGAAGTCATGACGGGAGGTATATCAAAGGGAATTCGTTCACGTACGTCGAGTATATCGAATTCTCTCTCACACATACCGTCCCCACGAGGTATATGGTGAGGCAATTCACGTACACTCAGGTATATCAAATGGCTTGTCCACATGTACCGATTGCCCACAAGAGCAAGGTGTATATCGTGGAAGTCACGCCAAAGGGGGAACCCATGCCGATTCACCCAACCAACTGCATACCCGTATATAGGTGTCAAACATAGGACACGCACTTTAGATAGCCGGTTTCAGTCCGAAACTCTGCCGAAATCAGGGTCGATCTGTCGCCCAATTTTCGAGCATTTTTAAAATGGAACCCTGCCCATGAGCCTGGTTACAAGTCCAAACCATAGCTTTGCATATATTAAATACCCCACTTTTCCAGGCTCGGGTCCTGTCCGACATTGCATTTAGGAGAATTAAATACAAGTGAAAACATAATAATTGTAATAATCATGCTGAGTCCCGTGTCCAAAATCATTTCTCCCTTCTTTATAAAAAATCCAAAACAATTTCTTCCTTCTTTATCAAAAATCCAAAAATAGTTCTTCCTTTTTTCTCAAAAATAAATCTCGTCCTACGCCTTCTCAGGTCAATCGCAAGCCCTTGGCCTTTCCATGCTGGCTTTGGTCTTCAGTCAAATCACCCAAAAGTTTCTTCCATTACTCTACTACTTCTTCTGAGTCCAGAATCCATCCATTTTCCATGGAAAATACAGATCAAGTACGAGTCATGCAGCCGGATCTTACGACAGTCCTAGCTCAGCTCATGTCCAAGATTAACAACCTCCAAACCGAGGTTCGAGAGATGATACGAAACTAGGTTCCTATTCCTCAAGTGCCTGAGGCCCTATTCCCTCATGCTATGGGTCCACCCGAGCCTATCTGGGTTCCGAAAGAATATCATCAGGCTCCACGTGCCCCTCCTGCCAATGGGCCGCCGCCTGCCCGCTTCCAATGCCAAACATTGCCCATCTTGTGGCAAACCTGCATGTGGTCATTGATCCAAAAGAGGAGGAGTTGAATAAAGTCAAATATGATCTCAAGATGCTCACCAAGGAGTTTGACCAGTTCAGGATCTTTGGGAATTACATGGACTTCACCCACATGTCTCCTTATCCTAAAGCGAGGTTACTCGAGAAGTTCAAGATGCCAAATATTGAGAAGTTCGGAGGGAGTGGCCCCTCAATTGTTCATCTTCGCAGTTACCACCGTTCCATGACTCTACTAGGGGCTTCTGAGGAGGTGATGGCCCAATTGTTTCAGCAAACATTGAAGGATAGTGCCCTCCGATGGTTCTTATCTCTTGAGGAATCTAGAATCCGTAGCTGGGAGGATGTATCATGAGAATTCATATCGCATTACAAATACAACGAAGAGATTGAGGTCACCCATCGTGATTTGGAGCTTCTCAAACATAATCCTGGAGAATCTGTTAGTAACTTTACAACTCGGTGGAGGGAGAAAGCATCTACCATGACCAATCGGCCATCCGAGGAAGATCAGATCAACATAGTGAAGAAGAATTTCTTGCCCCGTGTCCGAGCAACGATGGGAGGATAATATTATCCCCACTTTCGAACTCTCTGAGAGGCTGGAGTGGAAATAGAGGAAAGACTCATTAAAACAGAGGTTCAACCGAAGAAGGTGTCTGGACAGTTCACCCCTAGAAAGTATGAGAAGCCTGCCAGTGCTACCGTTTTGACCATCAGTAACATCTCTCAACCAACCACATCATGGGCACCAGAAAGCCACCCTACCCCCATCCGAAGGGAATATACTGAGCTCCATGCTCCCCTCTCCAAAGTTTACCAAGCCCTGTTAAGCCGAAACCTCATCAAACCCTTGGATCCATGTCCATCGCCAAATCCACTCCCAAGAAACTTCAAGACCGATGCTCGTTGCTCCTTTCACCAAACCGCTGGCCATACCACCGACCAATGCTTTCACCTTCGAAACATAATCTAACCTCTCATTGACCGGGGGTACCATCGCCCCACCAGCCAATCCTAAGCCAAACACAACTCACAATCCACTCCTGAATCGCACCAATGCCATCTTCTTGGAAGAAAACCCAGATTTTGATCCCTTAACTCAAATCACACCTATATACTCTCCTAAACCTCTTCAAATTTGCCCATATTTCCTCCTACACCCTACTAGCCTCACTGATCAGGCACTGTCACTCCTTACCAGAGCATGCATCGTTATCCGTACCCGTTCTAAAAATGGAAGTATGGAATTGTCAGAGGTGTTAAACTAACTCCTAGAGTTCAGACTGAAAGTGCCCTCACAGATGGTCATCGATTGCCAGAAATTCAGTACACTGTTCTTGGAAGTAAGAAATTGGGCTCGAGATTCAGACAAATGGGTGGTACCAATCGACAAAGTGATCTTAGATGATGTTGTCCAAATTATGGCATAATTATTCAGGCAAACCAATAGCATTTGCAGTATCACTGGGTTACATGACACTTTGAAGATACAAGGGCGTTTGGTCCCTTCAATCACACATATCCCCACAAAATGGGAAGACCTGTATGACGAAGCCGTTGAAGTTGTGGAATGCATCGACTTTACAAGGAAAGACAAAATTGTTACCATCGGATGGGGGGGGGGGGGGGGGGAGAATTCCAAGATACGAGTGAAGAATGAGATTTAGGAAGAACTAGCCCAATAGCCAACATATGTGCTATGATCTCATTTGAAGAACTCCTCATAGAAATTAATAGGCTGGTAGAACAAACTGAGATTGACGAGGAAATAGGATTCATATTCTTTCCTTCTTTAGTAAATCACATGACCAAATCAGGGAGACATTACCAGGTTCCAAGCTCACTACAAGCAAATGACAAAGGGAAGGGCATTGAAAACCTTCCTATGCCAGAGATGACCATCGAGGAGAGCAAGATCCTCGATCAACTGAAGAAAACTCAAGCTAACATCACTCTATGGGGGTTTTTCATGTCATCCCAGCTGCACATAAACGCTTTAATCAAGTTACTCACTGGATCCATAGTTCCTCCTTCTACCACACCAGAAGAAGCGGTAAATTTGGTCGGATCCCTGACCTCCACCCGAATGTTATCATTTTCTGAAGAAAAAATCTCCAGAATTGGGCCGAATCACAATCATGCACTCAACATATCCGTCGAAGTTATGGGGAAGACCGTTCCACTCTCCCTTATCGATAACGGATCCGCCTTGAATGTTTGCCCTCTAAGAACCTTCAAGTGTTTAGGCCTAAAATAAAGTGACCTCGCTCCAACATCCGCCGATGTGCGTGCCTACGATAATACCCGCCGAGAGGTGATGGGATCCATAAAACTTGTAATAGGGATTGTCCCTATAAACCCTATCGTTGAATTCCAAGTCCAAGACATCCCAACTTATTTCAACGTGTTGCTCGGATGCCATTGGCTCCACAATATCAAGGGTGTATCTTCCTCACTCCATCAGAAATCGAAGTTCTTCGCCAATGGACGAGTCATCACCATTTTGTGCGATGACGAAAATGTCGAGGGTGCAAGCACCAGCAGTCCAATTCTTGAAATACACCACGGGTCAAGTGATATGATGCTATCAGGATTTTGAGCTGAGCCACTCCTACTCCCGGTAGGGGACGGTTTCAAAGAAAGGGTTTGTCAAGAATATGACCCTCATGGCAATTTTAATGTGATTAAGATGTTTGGAAACATGCACTTCATTCCCGAACTGGGGCTAGGGCAATGGCAGTAAGGGATACTTGATCCCATCGAACTGAAGAAATCTTTTCCTCCTTGTAGCTTGGGGTATCAACTATCAGAACGAGAGCCTAGAATGATCCTCTAGTCTCGACCAAAGAGAAGATTATACTGCATCTGAACTATCTAAGGAGACTCCTTAAATGGACGATTCATTAATGAAGGTGAGGATTTCCTCTTTTGCAATTTTCCCGAACCATGGTATGACCACACAGACAAGAAAATGAGGCCGGGAATGGAGATCTTTTTCCAAGATAGCTACCCATGGGCCGAAAGTTTCCCATACCAAGTGCAACCGCTCCTTGAAGTTACTAAAGAGACTGAGGATAGTGATTCCGAAAGATTCCTTCAACTTATAGACACTGGGCCTGGCAATATGCATGATTCATTCAGGCACTACATTAATGGACCCATCCCGTCTGATTAAAGCTGTTGATACACCCCTCCTCAATTGGCATGCTGCGCTAGTTCTACCCCTTGAAACCTCCCCTAACCCCAATGTTTACCCTATTTCCTCTTCTATTGTCTATCCTTGCTCAAATGCAATCGAGATCTCTTTTGATGAGGTTCTCAATGTTGTTTTTCCTATAAATGAAATAAATGAAGATTTTGAGTATCTTGTTGTGCCTTGTATTAACTGGTTGGATTGTAATCAAACTTTTGATGATGATGATTTTGCAAATGAACAATTCTTAAGTGATCTAAATAAGGTTAATAATAAACAACATAACTGCGTTCATGTTAATGAAGAAGAGGCTGTTGTTATTAATCTCGGTTCTAGTAGCAAACTGTGCGAGATTAGGATAGGGGCCACCTTGACGAGCATGAGCGCGCACAACTCGAAGAATTGCTGAAGGAGTTCGTGGATGTCTTTGCATGGTCCTATGATGATATGCCGAGCATTGATCCTGAAATAAAAATTGTGAAAACTCCGCACCGAATGGTCGCTCAAGGTCAAAGAAGAGGTGGTCAAACAGTTAAACGTGGGTTTCATTCGGGTGATCGAATATCCCACATGTCTAGCCAACATTTTACCAGTGCCTAAATCATGAGGGAAGGTTTGAATGTGTGTGGACTACCGAGATTTAAACAAAGCTTCTCGAAAGGACGATTATCCGGTACCCAATATCGATATGATCGTGGACAACACAACCAGTCATGCTCTAAAGTCATTCATCGACGGGTTTTCCGGATACGACCAGATCAAGATGCACCCCGACCACCAAGAAAAAAGCGCATTCATCACCCCATTGGGAATCTTTTCCTACACCATTATGTCATTCGATCTCAAGAATGTTAGGGCTACCTACCAAAGGGCTGCCACAACCATCATGCACGATCTGATTCATAAAGAGGTCGAGGTTTATGTGGATGATATGTTATGAAGTCCAAAACTAGAGAATGTCATGCTCTCACTCTCCGGAAGTACTTCGAAAGACTGCGACGGTATCAGATGCGACTTAATCCACAGAAGTGTGTCTTCGGCATTATAAAGAGAAAACTCTTAGGATTCATGGTCAGCGAAAAGGGGATAAAAGCAGATCCTGCAAAGCTGAAGGCCATACTTGAGATACCACCGCCCCGAATAGAGAAAGAAGTCCGAGGTTTTCTTGGGAAATTACAATATATCAGCCGGTTCATCAGCCAGCTAACCACTATCTGTGAACCAATCTTTAAGCTCCTCCCAAAGGATTCAACCAAGGTTTGGAACGAGGCCTGCCAAGAAGCTTTTGACCGAATCAAAAAATACCTGACCCAACCTTCAGTGATCATGCAACCACAAGCTAATCTCCCTTTGCTCCTATACCTAACCATAACCGACACTGCAGCTGGGGCTTTGCTAGCCCAATATCTTGAAGACTCCTGCAAGTAAAGAGCCATTTATTAAGCTAGTCGCTAATTGGTCGGGCACGAGGTCAACTACACTGCTTTAGAAAAGGCGTGTGTCGCACTTGTCTGGGTCACCCAAAAGTTGCGACACTACATGCTCGCCTTCCCCATCAAACTTGTATCCCGAATGGATCCCATCGAATACCTGCTTAAGAAACCCTCCTTATCCAGTCGAATGGCCCGGTGGTTGATGCTCCTAATCGAGTTTAATATCATATACGTCAAACAAAAAGCTATTAAAGGAAGAGCCATCTCTAACTACCTCGTCGATTAACTTATAGAAGAAGTGGAGGTTCAGATTTCTGAATTCCGGGATGAAAATATCCTCTGCACCACTCAATACCACCTTTGATGGAAAATGTTCTTTGACAACACTGCCAATAAAAAGGGATATGTCATTGGGATACTCCTGATCGCCCCAGATGACTCCCACACTCCCATCGCCATTAAATTGGATTTCCCTTGCACCAATAATATGATAGAATACGAGGCATGCACAGTGGGCCTCAAAGTCACTCTCAAGAAAGGTATTCAATACCTTGATGTCTACGGGGATTTTTCCCTTATCATCGGTCAAGTGCTCAGAAAGTGGAAAGTGAAGGACGAAAATATCCAACCCTTTCATGCCTAATTAGAAGAGTTAGCCTCCCATTTCTGAGATATCACCTTCCATTACCTACCCCGAGCAAAGAATAACCCGGCCGATGCTATCGCCACCTTGGCCTCCATGGTCGACATGCCCGAGGGAATAATAATAACTCCCTTCCTAGTTCAAAAGCAACACAAATCGATCCATTTCTACCATATTGAGCTTGTCTCCACCGAAGATCCCGAACTAGCCGATTTTTAGTACTATGATATCAGGTGCCTCCTCAAACATGGTAGGTATCATGAGGGTTCCAACAAGAAAGATCGAATAACTCTCCGAAGACTGGTCGCCCAGTACATAATCTATCATAAAGCCCTACTCAAGCGAAACCTAGATGGAACTCATCTACTCAGTATTATTGGGGCTGAGATTGAGAAAATAATGCAGAAGATCCACAGTGGGTAATGAGGACCCCACATGAATGGTCACATGCTCGCCAATAAGATCATCCGATAGGGCTACCACTGGACCACCATGATCCAAGATTGCACCGCCTATGTCCGTGGATGCCTTAAATGCCAATAATTCTCCAATCTTCAACACTTGCCTCCGCGAGAGTTATACAACATGACCTCTCCATGGCCATTCTCCACCTGGGGTATTGACATCATAGGGAAGGTTACACCAAAGGCTTCAAACGGACATGAGTTCATCCTGGTTGCCACCGATTACGTCACCAAATGGGTCGAAGCTGAGCATTACACAATATTGAACGCCAAGAAACTGGCCAAATTCCTCAACAAAAATATCATCTGCCGTTATGGGGCCCCGCATGAGCTGGTATCAGATAAGGGGTGCATTTCGAAGCAGAAGTCACAGAAGTAGTCAACGAGTATGGGATTCAGAGATACAAATCTTCTCCCTACCGACCTCATACCAATGGTGCAGTTGAAACCGCCAACAAAAACCTCAAAGCCATCATCAATAAGATGACCGAAAGTTGTAAGAATTGGGCTGACCGTATCCAGTACGCCCTCAGGGGCTATCGAACCTCAATTCGAACCTCTACTGGGGCTACCCCTTACTCCTTGGTCTACGGTATGGAAGCAGTCCTACCTGTGGAGTTGGAAATACCCTCGCTACTCATCATGCTCGAAAGCAAAGTTAGTGAAGAAGACTGGTGCCAAAGCCGTCTTGATGAGCTAGCCCTCCTACATAAAAGAAGGTTAAAAGCACTATACCACATACAGGGGTACCATCGCTGAATAACGCAATCATTCAAAAAAAGAGTCAAGGATCCCGGTGTCCGGGAGGGGGATTTAGCCCTCAAGGAGATAATATAACCCATCTGGGACCTTAGAGGGAAATTCAAGACCAATTGGAGCGGCCCTTACATTGTGAAGAAAATCCTATCTAGCAGTGCCGCCATGCTCATTGGCCTAGATGAGAAGGAGATGACTCGTCCAGTCAATCTAGTCCATCGTAAGAAATTCTACCCCTAGTCCAAAATCTAGACGCGCTACGACTCTTCTCATCCCCCTCCTATTCTAAAAAAAAAACTCTTCCGTTCCCCCTACCCAGAACTACGTGGGCCCGATCCTCTGCAAAAAACTATTTTGCAAATAAATAAAAACATTTTCAAAAACCCCAGAGGTACGTAGGCAGCTCATGCACCTCACAAAATACAATTTTTTTCCTACCTCCGAGAACGACGGATCATTCTAAAAATACTTGAACAAAAGGATTATGTATGCCTTAGCTATCAGTATAGATAATTCAAAATACAAAATTCATCGAGAGGCACAACTGGATGATCAGAAACTTGCTTATTTCATTAATAAGAAAATTGAGCACAGATTACATAAGAAAAAGGAACGGATCACTCCCTTCCCTATTACCATAAAAGTCAAATAAAATCCCCACATATGTTTCACAAATAAACTCTCCAAGAGTCCTACCCATAGCCCCCAAAGGATCCTGCACCCTCATCATCTACATCCGGTGGTCCCCATGTATCCCCTTCCTGAATAGAGTGCCGTAAACATTCCATGGATCGATGAGACTTAACCATCTTCGAAAAGACCACAACACCCCCTTCTATGGTGTTAGATAAAACAAACCATCTTTGTCCAGTCTCCACTACCAACATCTTGCTGACTACTTTCCTCCACAGCCACTTCATATAATCTTTGGGGACATGCCAATCTTTTTTGAGAGATTGGGAAGGATGGATCAACGGACACCGACTTTCCCACAAAGACCAAAGTAACAGACGCAAGCGCTCAGTCAAATCATCTACCGGAAAGAAATTTGAGATCCGAGGTGGCATGACCTACGCCCAGCCGAATTGGCACAAAATCCGCCAAGGGAAATAAAAAGAGGTCTGTCTAAGACCAACTAGCCGCACATATGAACACTCTCCTAGCTCTAGAACGGGCTGCAACGGTCCCCATCAAGGCACTGACCAATACAACCCACGAGCCCCATGCTCTACAAGCCAATTCTCCAAGTTCTCAACATATACGCCAATGCTGATGAAGTAGCGTGAAAAGAAGTTGGTTACGGATGACAAGGGATACTCTGGAGGAGTCTCGAAATGGAATCTTTCAGACAACCACATGAACTGCATCACAGGGCTACCCCTTAAAAAGTCAGAACGACCTTCTCTCCAAGCATCCAGGTCATTCAGGGTCTACGCCAGTATCACCATCACAGGATTATGATGATATGACATCCATGAGGTAATGGCTGCAAGTTGTGGGTCCATCTTCACATCCCTAATCACCGATAATAATTTAGAAACTAGACCCAGAACAACGGCTCCAGCATAGCCAGCATCACCTACTTCTCGCAAGTGCACATACTGCAACACCGTCGGGAGGGAGATCATTCCTCCAGAAACCAATGATCTAGCCGCCGAAGGCAAAATATGAACAAGCCCGACCAACAAATCCCTAGAAGAGCGGGAAAATTCGGGCAAAGCTGTAGCAACACTAGGATTTACACCCAGCATGGTAGAAAATTCCTCGTAGGTAGGACAAACTTCTTCCAACCTAAAGCGGAATACATGGTCTTTGGGGTACCAGAATTGTACCGCCGTCATCAGCACGTTCCACTCAAGATCGAACAACTCTCCGAAGACTGGACGCACAGTACATTATCTGTCATAAAACCCTACTCAAGCGGAACCTCGATGGAACTCATCTACACTATATTGTTGCGGCTGAGATTGAGAAAATAATGTAGAAGATCCACATCAGGGAATACAAACCCCACATGAATGGTCACATGCTCTCCAAGAAGATCATCCGATAGGGCTACCACTAGACCACCATGATGTAGTATTGCACCGCCTATGTTCGCAGATGCCTCGAATGCCAATAATTCTCCAATCTTCAACACTTGCCTCCACGAGAGTTATACAACATGACCTCTCCCTGGCTGTTCTCCACCTGGGTATCGACATCATAGGGAAGGTTACACCAAAGGCTTCAAACGGATATGAGTTAATCCTGGTTGCCATCGATTACTTCACCAAATGGGTCGAAGATGAGCATTACGCAGTACTGAACGCCAAGAAAGTGGCCAAATTCCTTAAGAAAAATATCATCTGCCGATATGGGGCCCTGCACAAGCTAGTATCAGATAACGGGCTTCATTTTGAAGCAGAAGTCACAGAAGTAGTCAACGAGTATGGGATTTAGAGACAAAAATCTTCCCCTACCGACCTCAGACCAATGGTGCAGTTGAAGCCGCCAATAAAAACCTCAAAGCCATCATTAACAAGATGATCGACAGTTGTAGGGATTCTGCTGATCGAATCCCTTACACCCTCTAGGGTTATCGAACCTCAATCCGAACCACTACTGGGGCTACCCCTTACTCCCTGGTCTACGGTATGGAAGTAGCCCTACCCGTGGAGCTGGAAATACCCTCGCTACGCGTCATGCTCGAAAGCGAAGTTAGTGAAGAAGACTAGTGCCAAATCTGTCTTAATGAGCTAGCCCTTCTAGATGAAAGAAGGTTAAAGGGACTCTACCACATACAGGGTTACCATCGCCGAATAACCCGATCATTCAACAAAAGAGTCAAGGACCACGGTGTTCGGGAGGGGGAGTTAGCCCTCAAGGAGATAATAGAACCCATCTGGGACCTTAGAGGGAAATTCAAGCCCAATTGGAGCGGCCCCTACATTGTGAAGAAAATCTTATCTGGTGGTGCCGCCATGCTCACTGACCTAGATGGGGAGGAGATGGCTCGTCCAGTCAATCTAGATCGTCTAAAAAAATTCTACCCCTAGTCCGAAATCTCGGCGCACTACGAATCTTCTCATCCCTCTTCTATTCTAAAAAAAAAATCTCTTCCTTTCCCCTACCCAGAAGTACGTGGGCCTGATCCTCTACAAAAAACTATTTTGCAAATAAATAAAATTATTTTCAAAAATGCCAGAGGTACGTAGGCAGCTCATGCACCTCACATGAGTGTGACTGTTTCTTTTTCACAAAATACTATTCCTTTCTTACCTCCGAGAACGACTATTCAATCTAAAAATACTTGAACAAAAGGATTATGTATGCCTTAGCGATCACTATATATAATTTAAAATACAAAATTCATCGAGAGGCACAACTGGATGATTAGAAACTTGTTTATTTCATTAATAAGAAAATTCAGCACGGATTACATAAGAAAAATGAACGGATAACTCCCTTCCCCATTACCATAAAAGCCAAATAAATTCCCCACATCTTTTACACAAATAAACTCTCCAATAGTCCTACCCACAGCCACAAGAGGATCCAGTACCCTCTTCATCTACATCCAGAGGTTCCCAAGTTTCCCCTGGCTGAATAGAGTGTCATAAACATTCCATGGATCGATGAGCCTTAACCATCTTCGAAGAGACAACAACACCCCCTTCCATGGTGTTAGATAAAGTAAACCATCTTTGTCCAGTCTCCACTGCCAACATCTTGCTGACTACTTTCCTCCACAGCCACTTCATATAATCTTTGGGAACATGCCAAGCTTTTTCGACAGATTGTAAAGGACGGATCGACGGATGTCGATTTTCCCACAAAGACCCGAGCAACAGACGCAAGCGCTCAGTCAAATCTTCTACCGAAAAGAAATTTGAGATTCGAGGTGGTACGACCTGTGCCCAGTCGAATTGGCACAAAAGCCACCAAGGTAAATAAAGAGAGGTCTGTCTAAGACCAACTGGCTGAACATATGAATACTCTCCTAGCTCTAGAATGGGCTGCAATGGCCCCCACCAAGGCACTGACCAATACAGCCGAGCCCCATGCTCCACAAGCCAATTCTCCCAGTTCTCAACATATAGGCCAACGCTGATGAAGTAGCATGAAAAGAAGTTGGTTACGGATGACAAGGGATACTCTAGAGGAGTTGCCAAATGGAATCTTTCAGACAACCACATGAACAACATCACAGAGCTAGCCCTCAAAAAGTCAGAACGACCTTCTCTCCAGGCATCCAGGCCATTCAGAGTGTTCGCGAGTATCACCGCCGCAGGATTGCGACGATACGAAATCCATGAGGTAATGGCTGCAAGTTGTGGGTCCACTTACACCTCCCTAATCACCGGTAACAATTTTGAAACCAGGCCCAAAACAACGGCTCCAGCATAGCCAGCATCACCTACTTCTCACAAGTGTACAGACTGAAGCACCGTCAAGAGGGAGATCATTCCTCCAGCAACCAATGATCTAACCGTCGAAGGAGAAATATGAAGAAGCCTGACCAACAAATCCCTAGGAGAGCGACAAAATTCAGGCAAAGCCGCATCAACACTGGGATTTACACCCAGCATGGCAGAAAATTCCTCATAGGTAGGACAAACTTCTTCCAAACTAAAGCGAAATACATGGTCTTTGGGGTACCAGAATTGTACCACCACCACCAGCATGTTCCACTCAAGAGGCCAATTGCGCCACAAGGAGACTCGATGCGTGTTGAAAGTATCATAGTTGACATTATAAGAGCACATAGCTTCCAAGGCTTCGAGGTAGTTGTCAAATTGGATGCTACCAGGTAGAGCCATCGTGCAAGGCTAAGAAATAGTGGGCAAGTAGATAAGAATGCAAAGGTGTGATGAAAACACTCCACCCTTCCCCCTTTTTTATACTTGAAAACCCTCACAAGGGACATCATCCCTGTAAAAATCGGAAGGAATCCTACCTCACAAGGTACAAAGGTTGAAGATGGTACCATTCAAAGCTATGAATTGATAGGACTTGACTGAACTATCGATAGGCAGGCTAGGTGCTTGTCGATCGGCAACACCCCATTTTTGGAAATTTCCCCCTTTTCCTCTTTTGTCAAATCTGAAAACTCAATAAAAATAAATTGATATTCTCAACAGAATTTCAAGAATCCCTTTTTTCTCCTTATATAATTTTCCTTTTTAATTAAAAACTTTCCTTCAAAAAATTCCAAAAAAATATTCCTTTTTACGGTCTCAGCAACAAAGTAAAAAAGAGCATTCATTCATTCATCATTAATAAGAGATAATAAAAAACTCCATTGCATTGCATATATTTGTGTTATGAGTTACATCAATTTTGTAGGAAATAAAATTAAAAAGCAAAAAACAACGGGATTCAGCCCGAACCCACATTCTCTCTCTATCTCTCTCTCACTAAGAGATTCCACCCCCGCGACATGCTCTCTTCCCCCTATGGCGAGATGACGCACCACCACTACCTGAGCCAGAGTCCTCTCTAGATGAGGCAGACGACACCAAGAAAGAAGGGAAAGGAACCGCGTCCCGAATATGGGGACTCATCGAAGATATCCAGTCCCTAATATCCTTTAGACAAGTGGTCGACACCCAGACTTGCGGCAAGAAAAGGCAAAATTAGTATCAAAGTAGGGATGAACAAAATAGAAAAGAAAGAGAGAAAAGAACATAAAGGTATACCGTATGTCGGAGGACCTCCTCTATCAAACCCAAATCCTCTGGATCCATCGCATGAGGACGGTGCAACATAGGCACCATCCCTCCATCAGCCTGCTGGATGTTGTATGAAGGGGTATGCAACCGCAAAAAAGGGACCTCCCAGGTCACCGCCGCCGCAAATGCCGACGAACCACCACCGTTGTGGGAAGAACCCATCGCTCGACTCGAACCCGCAGGAAGGAAGGAAAACGCATCATATATGTTGGGCGCCATCAACCAACTTGTCACGAAATCCATATATTCATACGGCGCAGTCGTATCGATGTATAGCAGGTAGGACTCGCCAATCATCGTCACGATCCTCTCATCCTCTAACAGTAGTCGCTCTCACCTCATAGATATAGGAGGCTGAATGGGTGGCACCACCACCTCCTCCTCAGTAATTTGACAAATCACCCTCTCCCCGAGGTACCAGGAATGGACAAACTCATGCACCAGCAAGCGCCTCATCCGTGCATTCACCCGGTCACCCCCACATCCTGAATGGCTATCCCCCAGGGATAAAAGGTCACATGAAAATCTACAAGAAAGCATAAATCAAAACAAGATCAGAAGGTGAAAAAACTAAGATTGAAATGGAAAGAGTCTTCCCCTACCACTAGTCAGGTCATTCAAGACCTGACGCACCGCCTCCAGGGAGAGAGATCCCTTCGACTGCCGGTTTTCCTTACGCTATTGATACAATCGGCAGAAGTCCCCAATTGTGTCGTACTTTAAAGCGGTCAGTGTGGTATTGCACCTAATCACCTAGAACCACGTCTGAATTTGTAAACAAAAAGAGATGCATACAGAAAATGCGAATGCATGAAAGGAAAATGAGAATGCATGAAAAGAAATGCACAACCTAAAGAATTCCCCAATAAGGTACATGGCCCCAGTAATGGTCTTTCGGCTGCACCTGCTGAATGCATCTAGAAAAGAGTAAATGGTCACCAAAGTCAGACTCCCCCAATCATAGAAGGGGATGTTCGAAAACATCCTCAGGTACGGCAAGAACCACAAATGGACGACGTCGCCGCTCGACGCCACCATGAAAACTCCCAACACTAGCAGAATGAATAACCATGCCATCTTCCTGACTTGTAACCCATCCTCCACATCAATCTCCATACCCTACAGAAAATCCTTCAGTAGGGACAGCCGGATAAAATCTCCAGAAACTATCCTCCTTACATCACCAAGTGCTGCATGCACTGCCTTCGGTCTCACCTGTAATGAGCGATCCACCTTTATCTGCTCTCCATCACAATCCAGCCCCAGCAGCTAGTGCACGTCTATGGGAGTTACACTCATCTCCCCGAAGCTGAAATGAATAGTGTGGGTAGTGTCCCACCACCTCTCTCCTAAAGAGCACAAGACCGCTGTCAAACGAGGCATCTCATCCAGCGCCGATGCCAACTTCCCAAAACCCACTGATGAGACCACCCAGTGCACCACAGGTGGGAGATGCTCCCTGACATCATTGAACCCTGTTGTCCCACGGGCACGCTTGTTCTTCAAAGAAATATCAGACTGGCAAAAAGAAAAGTCTCATCAAAAGTCAAGAAAGAAAAATCACCAGAAAGAGAAGAATCCCAAAGGTGGGGTTACTTACACAACAGTCGGGGATCACTCTCGAAGAGCAATGATGCGATGGATCCCGCAGCAAAGTCCGCTCATCCGCAACATGCTAAAATGCATCAAAGGAGTTATCACTCCCCAAAGAAAGGGGCACCATGTCCCTCCAATCCACATTTTCCCAGTCATCAATGATCAACCACTCCTGGTGGACTGCAGTGCTCATAAAAGCAACCATTTCGTGAAGATCAGAACGGTAGAACGATTTGCAGAAGAATTGTAAAGAGAGAGAGAGAGAAAAAAAAAGCTGTGAAAAAATGAAGGGATTCGCCCCGTTTTTATAGGATGCCAAGCTCCATGCTGATCGGCACCTCCCCCAGCACACCGATCAGCATTGACTCCTCACCTTCCCAAGGTAGCCCAAAAGTTCGTGCCACTACCGAATGGCACCCCTCATACCATGTCGACCGGCATCCCACCATAAATTTCGTACAGAAATTCCCAAAAAATACCAGAAAGCCCCCAAAAATCCTCAGAAAATTCCTAAAAATCCCAGGATGGATTTTGAACATTTTCACCAAGAAAATTTTGCTTTCCCTAGAGCGGAACCCCTTATTTCCCAGCGTAAACCTCAAAAACCAAGTGAAAACTCCTCCTGAAAAATCTTCGAAGGATCCCTAAGGATCACCTGATCACTTCCCCAACGGAATTCTACTACAGCACCCAAAATAGGTTGTCCCCAATAAGAGGTCTCCTAAAGGCTTCCTCAGCTATCAGCTCCCCAGCTCAGATCAAAATCAGAAAGCACCTTCTCCAGCAGAATCAAAATCAAATCTTTATCCACTCTTGGGTCAGAATTAACATCGGTCTTGGATCGTCACTTGAGTTAGGTCATTGACCTCGGTCCTTGATCGTCACCACTTTTGGGTTAGAATTGGCCCCGGTCTTGGATCATCACCTGAGTTAGGTCAGAATTGATCTCAATCCTCAATCGCCACCACCTTGGGTCAGAATTGGCCCCGGTCTTGGATCATCATCGGAGTTAGGTCAGAATTGACCTCAGTCCTCGGTAGTCACCACTCTTGGGTCAGAATTGGCCCCGGTATTGGACCATCACCTGAGTTAGGTCAGAATTGACCTCGATCCTAGGTCGTCACCACTTTTGGGTCAGAATTGACCCCGGTCTTGGATCGTCCACTGAGTTAGGTCAGAATTGACCTCGGTCCTCGGTCGTCACCACTCTTGGGTCAGAATTGTCTTCGGTCTTGGATCATCACCTAAGTTAGGTCATAATTGAACTCGGTCCTCGACCGTCACCACTCTTGGGTTAGTATTGTCCCCAGTTTTGGATCGTCACCTAAGTTATGTCAGAATTGACCTCGGTCCTCGGTCGTCACCACTCTTGGATCGTCACTTGAGTTAGGTCAAAATTGATCTCAGTCTTCGATCGTCACCACTTTTGGGTCAGAATTGGACCCGATCTTGGATCTTCACCTGAGTTAGGTTAGACTTGACCTCAGTCCTCGGTTGTCACCACTCTTGGGTCAAAATTGGCCCCGAAGTTAGATCCTCACCCAAGATAGGTCAAAATTGACCTCGGTCCTCGACCGTCACCACTCTTGGGTCAGAATTGGCCCCGATCTTGGATCGTCACCTGAGTTAGGATAAAATTAACCTCGGTCCTCGGTCATCACCACTCTTGGGTCAGAATTGGCTCCGATCTTGGATCGTCACATTAGTTAGGTTGGAATTGACCTCGATCCTCGGTTGTCACCACTTTTGGGTCAGAATTGGCCCTAGTCTTGGATCATTACCTGAGTTAGGTCAGAATTGACCTCGGTCCGCGGTCGTCACCAATCTTGGGTCAGAATTGGCCCCGGTCTTGGATCATCACCTGATTTAGGTCAAAATTGACCTCGGTCCTCGGTCATCACCACTTTTGGGTCAAAATTGACCCCGGTCTTGAATCGTCACCTGAGTTGGGTCAGAATTGACCCCGGTCCTCGATCGTCAGCAATCTTAGGTTAGAATTAACCTCGGTTATCAAACCATTACCCTAACCCCATAGATTCGTCTTTGATCTGCAGAATTGATCATCCCCAGCACACTCCGTAGGTCCTCAAAATCGGCCTCGACCCTCTGAATCGATCATACTCCCTTAAAAGCATCATGTGGTGTCTATTCGATGATCATCATTTGTTCCAAACTCACCTGTTGAGGGGCTCTATAGACACCCCATTCTGTTACTCCCTAAATCTCCTTAGGTCCCTAGTACCTCCCCTCATCACTACAAACCTAGGTCATGTCTTGAGTACTGACCTATAAGCCATTGGGCACTCCCCGGCTCAGTTTAACCAAATAGTCAAACTCTTTGTCTCGACTGAGACTCAATGAATATTTAAAGGGAACTGAATAACCTTTCCAACGGTCCGTCCTATGCGCAATTCCGACATAGCATGCGAACGAATGATCCATTTGCGTTCGAAACCTGACCTAGAGGCCACTGGGCGCTCTCGGGCTTTGGTTTACCTAAGTCAACTCTTTAGCTCAACCAAGGATGAATAAATCTTTAAAGGGCACTGAATACCCTTTCCAACGGTCCATCCTGTGCGCGATTCCGACTTTCCATGACATCCTGATACATTCTCAGACTGAGGAGGAGCATGCCGAGCATAGGCGTAGAGTTCTGCAGACACTACATGAGTACCAACTATATGCAAAGTTTGAAAAGTGTAGGTTTTGTTTACATGAAGTTAAGTTTTTGGAGCATATCATTTCGAAAAGGGGGATATCAGTGGACCCGAGTAAGGTTTCAGTGGTGAGGGAGTGGGGACAGATCATGACACCGACAGACATGTTAGTGTTTTTTAGGATTAGTTGGATATTACAGGCCATTTATTTGAGGGTTTTTTAAGATTGCGTCTCCTCTGACTAAATTGACTTTGCAAAGGGGTGCTGTTCATTTGGGATGATGTTATCAGTTGGCTTTCGATGAGCAGAAGGACAAGTTTACTTCAGCACCAGTTCTTGCTATACCCAGGCCAGGAGTGGAGTACCTAGTTTAGACTGATGCATCCCTACAGGGACTTGGGGGAGTACTTCAACAGGAGTATCAGGATATAGCTTTCTCTTCCCACAAGCTTATGCCTCACGAGAGGAATTACCCCAACCATGACTTATACCTAGCGATAATCATGTTTGCCCTCCGGATTTAGAGAAATTACCGATTTTGGGAGAATTTTTTCCTATTAATAGATCACAAGTCTCTATAGTATTTGTTCACTTAGAGAGAGATAAATACACGACTCTGCAGGTGTCTTAAATTTGTGAAAGACTATTCGTTCGAGATCTCGTATCACCTGGGTAAGTCCAATGTGGTGGCTGATGCACTAAGTCGTAGACCAGTGGGTGAAGTGTCCGAGGTGTGGAAGGTGAAATGGAAAGAGCTGGGAGATCAGGATGTAATGGCTAGATAATTTATGTTAGTTATGATCGTTACGCCCAAAATTGTCACGAGGGTGGTACATGCACCTATAGCATATCCATTTTCCAGGAGCGAATTAGGCAACTATTAGCTAGGGGATTCGAGTTTTACTCCACCAGTTCAGAGGAAGGTTGTAATTTAACTGGAGATCGATAGTTTCGAAAGGGAAGGACTTACGACATGCTATGATGGAAGAGGCTCATGGATCCCAATTTGCGGTACATCTTGGAAGGGATAAGATGTACCAAGAAATGAGACAACAATAATGGTGGAGTGGGGTGAAGAGGGACATTATTGAGTTTGTCTCGAGGTGTACCACCTATCAGCTAGTAAAGGTGGACCACCAGAGATCGGTAGGGGTCCTACAACCGTTAGAGATTCCTATGTAAAAATGGGAGAGGATTTCCATGGACTTTATTACTAGGTTGCCTACTTCTCAGATGGGTCACGATCCAATAGGGGTGATAATGGATTGGTTGATCGAGGTAACTCACTTTCTGCCAGCCCGAACATATTACACTACATCTCAATATGTGCAGATTTTCATTATTGAGATAGTATGACTACATGGAGTGCCCCTCGATATTGTGTCCTACAGGGATAAGATTTTTGTGTCTCTCTTTTGGGAGAGCTTCCAGGAGGCCATGTCATGGAGTTAAGGTTAAGTAGGTCCTATCACCCATAGATAGATGGGCAGACTGAGCGGACTAATAGGATGTTGGATGACCTGCTATAGATGTGCATCCTGGACTTTAGTGGAGGTTTAGAGACGTACCTTCCACTCATGGAGTTATCCTATTATAACTCCTATCAGTTCACTATTAGCATGGCTCCTCCAATAAGCTACTTGAGACAGAGTTGATCTGAGATACTTCGGACACGATAGAGATAATTTAGAGTCGTATACGAATAGCTCAAGATAGACATAAGAGTTATGACGATGCTAAGCGATCCTTTCGGGAGTTTGATGTGGGAGATCATGTGCTACTTCATGTTGGGAAGAAGGGGAAATTTTTGCCAAGGCACATTTGACCATTTCCTATCATTGAGCGAATTGGGTAAGTGGCATATAGACTCGGATTGCCGGAGCACTTACACCATATTCATGATGTGTTCCATATTTATTTGTTATGACAATACCTCCGAGACGAGTTAGATAACACTCATAATGAGTTGGAGGATATAGACTTACATCCTGATATTGCGTATGAGGAAAGACCATTCGTTATCTTAGACTATAGTGAGAGGAGATTGAGGTCGAAGGTAGTGCCACTTATACGTGTTCAACGAGGGCTTCATAATGTCGATCAGTCTACTTGGGAGCACGAGGATGAGATGCACAAGAGATATCCAGAGTTGTTGATACCAGGTATTTTTTTTTTTGAATTTTGGGACGAAATTTCCGTTATAAGGGGGAAAGTATGTAACCCCCCGTATTTTTAACGATTTTTATATTAGGATTCATTGTGAATTAAATTAGGAAAAACTAAAATAAATTGGGATAATTAATCCGGGATAATAAATATTAATTAGCGAGATAAGGGTTAAATAGATTTATATTGAATATTACTTAGTGAATGAGTAATAATAATGATATGAAAAGATTATAAATGTCACAAGGAAAAAATATGACAGTTACGATAAATGTAGTCGCGACGCACGTGTTAGTTGTGTCGGAACATAATTTGAGAAATAAAACATAACTTTTCTTTTTATATTTTCAATGGACTTTTTAAGTGCACCAATGTGTTCGAACGGGTCAAGATAGTCAGAAAAGTTTACTCGGGGGTTTTGTTTGGGTCCGATGGCATTTTTAGGTCAAACATGCACCCTAGAGGGGTATTTTTATCTTTTGGAATTTGGGGGGAATTAAACCAACGAAACATAGAACCTTATATCTTCAACTACATAAGGGAAGTTAGGGTTAAACATAATAGAAAAAACAGAGGGGCTATAGGAGGAGAAAGAGGGAGGATTCCAAGGAGATTTGGAGGTTTTCTACCATTCTTGTACCACAAACACCACATTTTTCTACAAGGACCAGACCTCCATACAGAGGAAAGTGTTTAATCTTACTAAATATGATTTGATATATTATCCATGTTAGATTTAGGATGAACATCTTGTGAAATTCATGGAATTTGACATTGAAATTTGAGATAGAAATCACGTTCTTGGGTTGGTTTTATGTTATATTGAATCCCTTACACATGTAAAATGGATTTGAGGATAAATACCACGAAATTGGAGAACAATTCTGGAAGATTATTGAAGTTCTTGAAGAAAAATAATAAATTAGGGTTTTTAAAGTTTAATCTTGAATTAATCAAATCTTAAGTTGATCTTTGAGGATTTTGTGATTCCTTTACTTTAAAATTCGTATATATATATATATATATATATATATATATATATATATATGTGTGTGTGTGTGTGTGTGTGTGTGTGTGTGTCCCTACTATGTTAAGTATGCTTGGTTTGGAGTTTGGTAGTGTTTAATGGCAATGTGGAGTTTTGAGGAATCATGAAATCCGTAACTGTTAGAGGAAGAAGACAACCCCTATAGTGTCAAATCGATTCGGCATCCCAGAAATTGAAAATTTCTCCTCTTTTTGCTTAGAACTCACGAGAAATGATTGGGTTGACCTAGAATATAAATTTTGAATATAACTGAGGATATTCTAATAACCTACAAACTAAGTTTGTGATTTTAACTTAACCACACAAGCAGGATTTATGGCCTTGTTAGTTAGGTATAATTTGAAAGTTGAAAATTTAAATAGGAGATTGTATTGCGCCACAAATGTTTGAGAGATTTAGGAGTTAGACTAGTATTAAGTGGTTGGGTTGACTACCGAATTAACATATTGTATAATTTTTAACCTTCAAAGTAGGGGACATTTTCATTTATATACGTTAAGAGGTTAAATGACATATTTAAAATACGTAGTCTTTTTGAGAGTTATATGAACTACAAACGGGATATTATATTGTATGTGCTTACCTATATTGATTATATATACATTGGTTGTGTGAATACCAATTATTTTATTTATTATATGTAATCGTACATAGTCTAAATGCTATCACAGGAGGTTTCACATCATGAATAATCTTATTCTGATGAGCTGATAGTGACTTGTACCCCAGGACATAGACCTTAGGGATTGAGCATCACTTATACGAATGGGCGTGTGACCAGTCATTTAGGTTCGTCGGGTATGAGCATAGCCCAAAGGACTAGAGTTATGTTTGCCTTCAACAATGTGTGATTTAATTTATGGTTCGAGGGAGACTATCTGAACCAGTGTCCTTATATTGTACGTGATGTACCGGGACTTGATAGCAGAGTATGACCACACCGTAGGTCTCCACCTAGGGATGTTGTATACGTATATATATATATATATATATATAAAATAAGAGTAATGTATATATGCACAAGTGATTGATTCTTATACGAGTATGTTATCAAATAAAATAGATTGTGATATCTAAATTATTCAAGAGTATGGGAACTAAATCATTTGGTAAAGACTCCTAATGAACATAAAGAATTGGGAAAATGTGGTAATGTAGTGAATGGGTGACATTGGTGGGTATTATATTGATTAGATGAAAAAAGACATAAACCAGACTAGTTAGGCGGGTGGCATAACTAGGTTACTTAGAGTAGTGTGATTGGCGTGCACATTAGATGGCAGGTGATGATATCAAGTGAGGGAACATGGTACTACCATGTATTTAATATCCTATCTTGTCACATTTTAAACACTTGCTAAAATTTTTAAACTATTTTACTTCGACTCTAACCCATTTGAATTCCTTTTTCTAAAAACCATTTTAGGTGCCTAGCCACATGGATGTCAGGCCTAGGAGTTCCTACTATTGATAATGTACAACTATTGTGGAGGTTGCGGGTCCTTACTGTTACACGCTTCCATGTTTACTTATATTCTTATGCACCTTTAGTTAGTTATTCCATTATGGCATGTCACCCAATCTTATTCAGACATTACTTTAGTGACAACGAATTTCATCTCTTTATGTTTAGTTGTTGGATGATCTTTTATGGATTATTATATTGGAGTTTATGACTGGGGTGTTTATTCCTATCCTTTCCATCTTATTCAATTACTTCATTATCGATTATTTTTGTTAATTGGAATGGTGATGGTGATGAATAATTTATTGTTTATTTAATTATATTGTTGCATGGTGAATGAAAAAATTAAAATTTGACACCATCTTAAGTAATTGAATAGGTGGTTAGTAATTAATAAATTGGTATCGACAGTGATGCCAAAACTGAACCAACTAGATATTCGATTTTAATTGTAATAAAGAACTGATCACCCGGTATTTAATTAGGTGGGGTGTCAGACTGGGCAGACACAAGCACATGAGAATCCTATATCTGAGATTGAGGAATCTATAGAGGTTCGATGAATGAATGCTTTGAAAGAATTTCTACGGGAATCAACTCTTGATTTTCACGGGAAACCTGGAGCATCAGACGCCAAACGTTGGTTTAGACAAACTTTCAAGGTTCCGAACAGGGTAGGAATAGTACCCAAACTCAGAGTTGATTTAGTCACTTACGTATTTGAAAGTGAGGTCGATCACTGGTGGCAATTATTAAAACGTACCCAAAATGTGGAAGATTTTGCATGGCCACAATTTGAATAAATGTTTTTTAAAAAGTATTTTTCTGAATCTTGAAGTGATCAACTAAGGGCGGAATTTTTGGACTTTTATAGAATAATGTGACGGTAGAACAATATGAGGTTTAGTTCACAGAAGATTACCATTACGCTCAGGAATATATTGATATTGATATTAAGAAATGATTTTTTTTTGAATGAGGACTTGAAACCATTGTCCAAAATTCCCTTATTACTTTACAAATTCGTGAGTTTTGTCAAATGAACGAAGTAGCCAACCTCATTGAGAAGAATCTAGCTCCCAATGGGACATCTCGTAGTAATGTTCCACTTCCTCGAAATCTATTATATACTCTAGAATGCTATACAAGAGTTAATAATACGTCTCAATTATGGTGTCCACATGGCACCTCCTAAAACCATTTAGCTCTCCACCTGGAACTTCTCTTTAATTCTCTCATTGTCGCCTATTGAATTTTTCAAGATCTTCTTTTCTCCCATGCGTTTTGATCCCGCCCGTGGCTCTTCTTCTCCTCATTTTTGCAAAATTTCCTATCCTTTCATCTCCTCTTAAACCTATTATTACCTCTAGGAAATAAAATCTCATCCCATTTTTCTTTACACATTCTCACCCAAAAATACCTCTATCTCTCTCACATTCACACACACAGTCATGCACACGACCATTTCCCAACTCCACCCAATCTTGCCACCCCCGATTTATAACTCCCAACCCAGAGGCGCCCTGCATCGTTTTCTCTCTCTTATCAACCCAAAACAAACTTATAGGTTCAAAATTGAAGAAAACGTAGCACTCGATGGTGTTGGCTTGGATTTGGATTTTCGGTGGTGAAACATTTGGGTCATAGTTGGGGGTGGGTCTTTGACAACAGAGGTTGATGGTTGTACAAAACTCAATCCGTGCTACAAAATTATAATACAAACATTTAAGACATAATAAGGTGCTGAAACATTAATCGTGTCAATGAACTGACCAACACAAAAGTTAGGGATTTGAGCATAATAGAATCGTGTGAGATTCAATTGAATTTCGGGAAGATGTTGGAAAAATTAGTTTATTTGATTGTGGAAAAGAAACATCAAGAGTTTGTTGCTCTAGAATTTCAAAATTTTATACAATTGTTGTGTACTGAATTTTCAGATGTAGTGATATATTTGACATTTTTAGAATATCATTTTGTACTAAAGAATATTAGTGTTTTTTTATGAAACATAAAAGAATGCATGTGTTGTCTACAGAGGATAGGACAATGGTTCCTATCCTTTAATTTCCTCTCAAAACCATTATTACCTCTCAGCAATGAAATTTTGTCCCCCCAAATTTTCACAAAACAAAAGTCTCCCTAAGCCCACTAAAGTTTTCAAGACCCCACATCGCCCTTGCTAAAGATCACAACCACCACAATTTACTCTGCTACAAATTTGGCAAAATACAAGTAATCGATAAAGGTAATGTATTGCAGATGTGAGTTTTCCAGATTGTTATCAATAAGATTCCCTTTTTATGTTCCTATTTTTGTGCATCTTAGTTCTTCTTTGGTTGGTGAGTTTATATATAAGATGATTTATGTGTGAAACAAGTGTTCTTTTATTTTGACTTCAGCTGACTTCGCATTTGTCTTTTCTGAGAGTTGAAAAGTAGCGAGAATGTTGTCCAATGATTGGTTCATCATTCTGGCATATTTGGTAAATTGTTTGAGTGTTTTTTTTTTGTTTTATTTATTTATTTTTCAATTTTTTTGGATGGAATGAACTGTGTTTTAAATTGTAGACTACACTCTTCTTTCTTCTCAACACCCACCAGGTATGTTTGTATTCTAATGCATTTTTTAAGGGGCATATACCAAATAGTCTCGTGAACTTCTTTTAATACATGTATAGTCCATGCCTTTTTATTTTGCACCAAAAAGTCCTTCACCATGCCAAAAAAGTTTTACCATGTCACTGGCTTGGACATTTAAAGATAAGAGAATGAGGGAGTTTTTGGTACAAAATAAAAGGCTTGGACTAAATGTGTATTAAAAAATGTTCGAGGGATTTTTTGGTATTTGATCCTTTTTTTAAATATATTTTTCCTCAAGTTTATTATGATTTTCTTTTAAATATTTCTGTAACACTTGGCTAAAAATTCATGTTTGTATAAATGTGTGGCCTATAGAATAATGCTTGCAAACTAAATAAACAATCCTGGGGCTCTAGAAGTCAAAATTTTCCATTCCAGATTTGCATCCTTTATTCTTTTATTTGAATTTAAAATGGTAATTTTCCACGTGGATCAGTTAGACTTAACCATGTAGGGATTTATATTGAAGTGGGTGGTTTGTTATTATTTGATACGTTTTTGCTCAAGAAAATTATTTGCAAAAGGTTGTGTTATTTTTGTCTATATAATATTAGAGAAATTTGAAGTATATGGATTACTATGAGAGTAAATTGAATAATGTAAAAGAAATCTATTGGATTGGTATTTTAAAAATGCAGATAATTGTTAATAATCACCTATATGTAAAAACTTTGTTTGAGGGTTGGTCCTCTAATGCTCATAAGATGTTTGTTTCATTTTCCCTTTTTTTTATGCTTCTTCATAATAAATATAACCAATATGTTTACATTAAAGTTCTCATATTCAGTTGAGATCTTTTGGAAGTGTTAATATTACCTTTTTTCCATCGCTATTTCAGTGCAGATCTCGAGAAAAATGATGACCCCTGAAAAAAATTCGAAGACTGAGATACTATTAGCTTTAGTGCGATCATTTACCTTTATGCATTTCATTTAAATGTTTCTTAAATTTTATCAACAAATCAACACGGAGATTTTTTTTGGTTATTTGATTATGAGAGTCCTTTATTATATATTTTTTTTAAATCTGATTTTTGTTTTGTATATTTGTCTTTCTTTAAAATTCTATCTTTTAGTTCATTATTTTTTAGAGAAAATTTCAATAACCAATCTATATTTTTTGCATACACATATAAGTATAGATTCAAGTATTTTCTAAAAATATCTCCGCATTGTTTGGCATATTTTACAAACCCATATTTGATATTCCAATTATTTTCATATCGTTACATTTGTTGTTAAATTAATTGAAAACCATTCCATTTTGGTTCTTGTAAACTTATGCATATCTCGATTTTACCCCATAATGCAATTTCTCGCGCGTGACACGGGTTTACACCTAGTAATTCTAATAATAATTTACCAAATCTCTCCATTCGAAATTGCAAATTTTTTAAACCAAATGGGGATAATCATTTAGGGAGATTCAACACATAAATAGTGGTACTACCATTCGTTGCCATGAATGCAATACTCCTAGACACATTAGACCTCAGTGTCCCAATCTTCATAAACCCAACTATAATCTCAAACCCATTACAAATACCAATAGAAACCTCATTCCATGACAAACCGTGGGAAGGCCTTCATCCACACTAGAAAAATTGTTCCTAAACCTCCACCAGGAAATTCCAATAATCATGGATCCACACCGAACAATGCAACTCAAGGATAATCTTTTGCAGTATTAGTGTAAAAGAATAGTTACTATGTTATTGAAGGTATTGTTTTACTTCATGACCTTACGGCACATAAATTAATTGATTCAGGGTCATCTCACTCATTTGGTAGATAAAAGTTTATGAACATAGAAAATCATATTCCTATTGCTTTAGATCATTCGATTGACATAAGAATGCCCACGAGTACAATCCCCAAAACACGACAAGTTTTAAAAATTGTGAAGTAAAACTAGAGGTAGGAACCATTATTATTGATTTAATGGTGTTAGAAATAGTAGGATTCAATATCATTGTTGTGATAGATGCCTTATCTACTACTAATGCATATATTGATTGCTTACAAGAAAGGTGATTTTTCAAAACTCTACTACCCAAAAATAGTATATTTCAAGGACAATGCTCTATAACTTTCTTAAATATGTCATCTTATTAATTAAAACTTCTTGATGATTATGACGATCTATTTCTTGAACAATCACCGGCAATTACCCATCTAGAGAAATTGAATTTGTAATCAATTTTTTTCCAAATACCGCTCCCATTTCAATACCACCCTACCGAATGGGACCTTTAGAACTGGGGGAAATTCAATGCCAACTTTATGAATTAGTAGCCAAAGGGTTTATTTGACCAGGTACATCTCTTGGGGGTGCTCCAGTACTATTTGTGAAGAACAAAGATGATTAATTCAGATTATGTATCGATACTGTAGATTAAACTAGGTCACCCATGAGAATATATATCCTCTACCTAGAACAGGTGATTTATTTGATCAATTACGAGGAGCCAAGGTATTTTGAAAAATTGATTTAAGTTTCGGATATAATCAATTGAGGGTAAAAAAAAGTAGACATAGCAAAAATAGGTTTTAGAATTCTGTATGGACACTTAGAATATTTAGTAATTTCCTTTGAACTTACTAACGCCCCAACCACTTTTATGGACCTAATGCATTGCATATTTCAACTATTACTGGACCAATTTATGATCCTATTCATCGGTGATATCCTGATGCATTCATAAAATAAAAGGGATCACGAACATAATTTACAAATCATCTGTGACACCCCTCTTAATTAAATATTAGGTGATCAGTCCTTTATTAAATTCAAATCAGAATATCTAGTTGGAATCAGTCTTAGCATCACTAAAGAAAACTTTTAATAATTATTAACCACCTAGTATTTAAAAAAAATAGATGCCAAAATTTATTTATCTATTTTATCAAGACAAGTAAGCAATTAAAAGATTAACTAAGCATTCACCTTCCAAACACAACTCATCAGAATTAAAACAAACTAATGAAATAAACTGAGTCTGGAGTAAACACATCCAGTCAAAATCCCAGGTACAATAATTTGAATGAAGTAAATCCAATAACTGAAAAGTAAATGACTGTCTGTAAACTACTATCTCTAAATACTAATGGACAACATGCTCTAACTAAAATGAATGACTCTGAATGAATCAATGATAATTGTGGAGGCGTTTAATACCGAGGTCCAGTAAATCCCACAACAACTACAACACTTCAAATGAATTGACCTCCTACACTTGGCATACCTATGGTTGGGCACCTAAAAGGTTTAAAAAAACAAAATAGATTTGACAGAAAACGGGTGAGAGCCCGAGTTAAAATATTATTAAGACAGCAAGTATTTAAATTGCATAAATACCAGATATTATACACATGTTAGTCATGTGCTCTCACTTGAAATACTCGCCTCTAAACTATTGTGCACACCTAATGTATACTGCTAACCCGTCCTAGTTATACTGTCCCACCTAACTAGTTTGATTCAAGTCTCTCACTATGATGACAAAGTTATTACGTCCACTCATATTACCTGAATAATATATTATTGCATTTAAAGTAATTATTAATCGATTCAAGTATTTATTTACTTATACAAGTTCCCACAATTTCAACATATCTTATATATCATACCCTTCTTATCTACTAGGTAACACAGAAGAATAATCATCGGTACATACATAGTCTTCACTATCATAATACATATATACTTACAAAGTACCCCGAGACTAAGCTACGGTTCTTGCATACTCTGCTATGAAGTCCCAGTATAGCACATAATATATGAAGGACAATAGGTTCATAATCACTCAAAAACTATATAAAGCACAAATCATAAATAATGGAGGCGAATCATAGTTCCAAGCCATAAGGGAGATGCTCATACCCACTCACCCTTATGATCATCTGCAGTATCACTCAGATATAGGATGAAACAAGGTTCTATGTTTCTAAGATACATGTTCGTATTCCCCCGATGGGCTCATCAGAATGAGATTGTCCTAGCATGAAAACCTCCGTGACAGAAAGTAGCGTGGTATGATGCATTACAAATAATAATCCATGCTATGGGTAATCACACAACCTAAGTATGTATACAAAATCTATGTAGGTATATGCACGTCGTATTTTACATGTCTCATTTGTAGTATATTTATATCTCGAATATCCCACGCAATATTTTATTTAGTGCGGTAACTTACGTCGCATAACTATAAGTACCTTATCCCAAATAGGTTATTAAGTTTCCTTCTCTTCCTTGGATTATTTTCGTCACTAAAACATACCACCATTACTGGTATTAGCCTTCAATTATTGTTTATCCAATTTCAACCCAAATTTACATAATTTCTAATCATAACTCATTCGATTGACACTCAAAATTTCCACATTTAATCCCAAGAATAGATAATATTTTTTGGGTCTTAAGTATGTCCTACTGCCCTTTCCTGAGTCTCATTATGATTAATTAATCCACACCAAAGGTTACTAAAAGTTAGGTTAAGTAAAATATTGAAAAGGAAACAAGGGACAATTCCTAGGGGAGTTGATCGATCAATGTAATGGGTCGATCGATTGATGAAATGGGTCGATTGATCGATCAGTCGATCGATCGACATTCTTGATTCGATCGAACTGTTATTTGCCCAGATTTTTATTAAAAACTACGAGTTTCAAGATTTTTTACCACCAAATTCATCTTTACACTTCTCCAGATTGATATAAATGAAATCCAGAACGTACACTAACATGTATGGACAATTCCTAACGTACACAAATCATTTAAATTACATCAACATAGATAAATTCACCTAGTTTCCATCTTTAGTCTCAAAAACCCTAGTTTTGACTTCAACTTCAATTTGACATGAAATTTCCAGATTTCTTCAATCAATTTGATTATAATAATGTGGGTTTGATTCTACATGCATAAATGATCTTATTTCATTTTAATATTCACCCAAGAATTTTGATTTACCCTATCTAAATTCCTCCAAAACATGATATTTTCATAAAAGGGTCGTCCTAATCTAACATGGATCATATATCTACCGTAAATTTATGAAAGATAATACTTGCCTTATGTAGCAGGTCTTGTCCATTGATGGTGAATGGTATGGGGTTGATCCTCTCTCTTCGATCTATACCTTGGCGACTATGGTTGTGCAAACGGTGCTCCAATGGTGGTTCGAGCCTTAGAATACTCTTCACTCTCCTGCTCGTATGGTTATCCAAGTTTTTTTGTTTGATATCTCTACAAGTCTAACACTAGCAATTGATATAATCTTAGAATTTTTGTGGGTTTAATTACCTCTAAAATAAAAATGACTAAAATACCCTCCCAGGGTGCCGATTTGGCATAAAAATACCTCGAGACCCAAACTGAAACCCTGTGTAGGTTTTTCTTACTATCTTGACCCTTTTGGACACTTTGGCGCATCGAAATGACCACTCGACTGACTTATAAATGAATTACTTTTTTATTCCATTAATTTAGTCTCGACACGATTGACACTCGCGTCCCGACATAATTTTCATAACTATCGTATTCTTCGCTCACAACAACTTTACTATTTTCATCATTAGATATTACTTTACCCACTAAGTAATATTCAACATAATTATCACCAATAAATACTAACTCTCGTCACGCTAGTAATTATTTAATTAAAATTGGATCAATTAGAAATAAATTTCCCATTTAGGTTAATTAATCCCCCACAATTAAATTTATTAAAATTACGAGGTATTAAAAGCTTCCCCCTAATAACGAAATTTCCTCCCAAAATTTAAAAAAGAAAAAAATAACAGTATACCTGGCAAGAATAATTTTTGATAATTTTTGTTCATCCTTCCCTCGCTCTCCCAGGTAGACTCCTCGGCATTATGATGCCACCACTGAACATGTACTAACGACAATACCTTTGGCCTCAGTTTCCTCTCGCTGCGGTCTAGGATAGCAACTGGCCCATCCTTGTAGGAACTATCAGGATGTAGATCTACCTCCTCTAAAGAAATATTATTGTGGGACAACTCATGCCGAAGATATCTCCTCAATGAAGAAATATGAAACACGTCATGAATCCTATGCAAGTTCTCCGGTAACCCGTGTCTATAAGTTACTGCCCCCCCTAATCAGCTCAATAATAGGGAATTGCCCTACATTCCTTGGTGCCAACTTACCTTTCTTCCCAAACTGCATTAACCCCTTTATGGGAGATACTCGTAACAACACTTAGTCCCCCACATTAAACTCCCTAAAGAACCTTTTGGCATCAGTGTAGCTCTTCTGTCTATCCCAAGCAACCCAAATACGTCTTTGAATCATCTCAATCCTGGCCGAGGTATCCTGAATCACCAATGTCCCAAGTGGTTTGTTATTCTCCACCTATAGCCAACACGCTAGAGAATGAAAAGGCCTACCATATAATGCGTCAAATGGAGCCATACCAATAGTAATCTGGTAGGAGTTATTAAAAGCGAACACCAGAAGTGGAAGATATTGCTCCTAGCTCCCACCAAAATCAAGGATGCACATTCACAACATATCCTCAAACATCTGATTCGTTCTCTCCATCTTCCCATAAATCTATGGGTGATAGGATAAACTCAAACATAACTCCATACCCATGGCCTCCTGGAAGCTCTCCCAAAATATAGGCACAAAAATATTATCCTGATCGGACACAATATCAAGGGGCATCCCGTGGAGTCTCATTACCTCCACGATGAAGATCTGAGCGTACTGTCCTATAGTATAATCAGTTTGAACTGGCAGAAAATGAGCTACTTTGGTCAGTCGACCCACATTCAACCGTATGGAGTCATAACCCCTCTGCGATGTAGTCAACCCTATGATGAAATCTATGGAAATGCACTCCCATTTTCATATAGGGATCTATAAAGGATGTAGGATCCCTGGTGGTATTCGGTGGTCCACTTTTACCACCTAACAAGTGGCACATTTGGAAAAAAACTCAGAGATGTCCTTCTTCGTTCCACTCCACCATCACTGTTCGCATCATATCCCGGTACATCTTATACCCACCGAGATGTACCGCGAATTGTGGGCCATGCGACTCCATAATCATCGCATGTCATAAATCCTCCCCTTCTGGAACTACCAGTGTACCATTAAAGTGTAAGCCCCCATCTGAACTCATAGAATAAAATTCTACCTCCTCGGCTAGAACTGTACAATTAGATCCAGACAGAACGAGTTTGCTTCCTGAGCCTATATCAACCTAGTAATGATCTAAGGTGCAACCATCATCACTTACATGAATGAGCGGGCAACTGCATCCTGATATCCCATCTCCTTCCACACCTCACCTACTGGCCTACGGCTCAACGTGTTTTCTAACACGTTAGCCTTCCCCGGGTGGTATTTGATATCGAACTAATAGTCCTTCATAAATTCTACCAAGAACGCATCTATAGACTTATCCTCTTGCTGAAGTAGACCCCCAAGTCCTACCAAGAACGCATCACTATACACCAGGTATTCCACTCCTGGCCTGGGCAGTGTTAGAACTGGTGATTAAGTCAGCTTGTCCTTCAGCTCATAGAAAGCCAACTCGCAGGCATCATCCTAGATAAATGGCACCCCTTTGTGAGTCAAATTAGTCAACGAACCCTCTATCTTTGAGAATGACCGAATAAATCTCATGTAGTACACAACTAGCCCCAAGAAACTACGTATCTCTATCGATTTTGTGGGTATCCCCCACTCATTCACCGTTGACACCTTCCCCGGATCCACGGATATCCCGCTCTTAGAAATAGTGTGCCACAGAAACTGAACCTCTCTCAGCTAGAACCTACACTTATTATATTTCATATACAACTCGTGCTATCATAGCGTCTATAAAACCTTACTCAAATTCTTGGCATGTTCCTTCCCGGTCTGAGAATAAATCAGGATGTCATCTCTGAATAAAATGATAAATTGATCTAAGAACACTATGAACGCCCTATTCATCAAGTCCCTAAATACAGTTGGTGCGTTAGCCCAAATGGTAAAACCTTGAACTCGTAGGATCCCTATTGCGTCAAGAAGGCAGTCTCACACACGTCCTCCTCTCTGATACATAACTGATGGTATCCCGACCTCAATTCTATCTTCAAGAAGCAGACATCACCCCTCAACTGATCGAAAAGGTCATGAATTCGGGACAACGAATACTTATTTTATATTGTGACCTTATTCAACTCTCGATAGTCAACACACAATCACATCGACCCATTTCTCTTCGTTATGAGTAGTATGGGGGAGCCCCAAGGCGAGGTACTCCTACGGATGGAACCCTATCCCAACAACTGCTTAATCTAATCTCGTAACTCCCTCATCTCCACCAGAACCATAAGGTAAGGGGCACGGGCAACAAATCGAGTGCCTGGCATCAAGTCTATCATAAAATCTATCTCTCTGATAGGCGGTAGCCATGGTATGTCCTGAAATATATCAGTGAACTCGTGAACAACTGTAATCGAATCAAGTGGAATCACCACATCCTTAGATTTCTCATCTTGTATATAATATAAATGAGTGGATGAACCTCCCTCAAGACGAGGCATCGCCACAAAAAACATCTCCTGCCCCGGTATGATGAACACAATACGATGACTGTAACAGTCAATCATGGCTCTATACGTAACTAGACAATCCATCCCAATAATGGCATCATACTTGGACATATCTAATACAAGCATATCGGTAGGTAAAATAAGTCTCCCAATCTCTATATAGATGCCCCGAAATATAGAGAATATTAGTGACCTATATCCCAATGGTGAATCTACACTAGTAACCGTACTATCTGTTGTGTCTAATAATCCCATAGCACATGCAAATCTAGTGGAAATGAAAGAGTGTGAATCCCCCATGTCGAATAATATACACCCCAAAGTCCCCAAAATATAAAAACATACTGTTAACTTCGGGTGGAGCCTCAGGAACTACGGCCTGGTGGATGTTATAAACAAGCATGTACTGTAGCAGTCCCTGCTGAGCTAAAACTGCTAGAATAGATGGTGAGGCTAGCATCTGCAATGGTGGTGGGAGGGTAGCTAGAAAGATCGATCATTGGGGATCCTATCGAGCACGCTACTGCTGCTACTGCAGCTGCGAGGCCCTGCCCCCTTCAAGAGAATCCTGATGTCGGTGGCCATTTTTTCCACATCCAAAGCATCTACCACCAAAGTTTCCTCCCCTTTGATTCTATTATCCTCGGCCCTATTGGACGTTACCACCTCTCCCTTGGGCCTGTTGAAAGTGTTGCTAGCCATCCTGCTGGTGGCCCTGCTGACCAGATTGACCCTGATGCGCCTGCCTAAAACTTCCCTGCCCCTCCTACCCAATGTCACCTGATATGAACCTCTTAGCAGGGTCCCCATGATGGGAACTCTACTCACCCTGTCATTGCTGATCCTGAGCCGAGTGTGCCACACTGACACCATTTCCTCCTGTCATGCCCTGCTGGTTGTGGAACAACCCTGACCCAAAAATAGTAGGGAACGAGTGTCTTGACATGCCACCAAGGCATTCAATGTTTTGGCTTAAAAAAATTTCTCCTAAAATATATGTAGCGAAAATACAATCACATAGTTATGAATTGTAAAATACTGAAAGTAAAGGAATTACATCATCAGAGCTTTCTAAAGGAAACTACATTTATATTAAAATATCAACGAGTTGCAACTTGAGACAAAATTTAAGACCTTTTAATTAAAGAGACAAACATGCTCTATCTAATAAAACAAACTTTTACGTAACGTAACAAAAGGAGCTCTCAAAGCTAAAATCTTCAACATAGTCCTTTTACGTTCCTTGCATGAGCATAATTATTTCCTGAAAAATGGTTATTTATACAACGTCAGCTAAAAGCCGAATGATAATAAATTTCCAGATTTAGAACACAAGACATATACACAGAGATAAGAATTTCTAGTAATAAATATAAAGTAAATGACAATATATATATACTAGGGTATGCCCGTTCCTGAAGGCACGACGCTAATTTTTGAAATAGTACGTCGTTGATAGGACCATGTCGTTTTTAGTTCCCAGTAAATTAACCATTTTTTAAATAATCTATGATACAAACCTATTAATTTTAAACAATTGGAAATTTTTTAAAAGTTTTTTTTAAATACATACATATATACACCGTGGTACATATGTATTAAGTCAAAGTTTTTTACAACCCATAATTGTAAGCAATTTAAAAATTTTGGACAAAATTTTCTTTATTTATAGTTCTATCCACCCTATTGAAGAAATGAAAAACACATTCATTAACAATACCAGTACTCAACAAAGAAAATTAACAATAGCAAACAAAACTTTGTACAATTTGAAATGAGAACAAATGTCCATAAGAAATTATAAAGTAACCAATCACAAAATATAAAACTGAACCGCAGGTCAACAACCCTGCTCAATCTTCTTATGCACAGATTTTATAACAAAAAATGCACAATTACTAAAAATTGCATACATAAAGAACAATATACATCATACAAATTGGTCACATTACACATGACTAACACCTGACCAAATGAGTAAAAATAACATGGCGGAAGAACACAACAACCGACACATATATGGCAGCATACATAAACATTGTGCCTTAAACTCTATAGGAAGCAATAAAGAAAAAAGTTGAACACTAAAGTCTGGACTATTTTCCACTGGCCGTTGTCCATCACCATCACTTTAACCGACCGCACTTTAAATGAGCAAAATTCTACATTACTCCACCAGATCCGCCTTATAAGGTACTTCCAACATCAAAATTTTTTATCAGCACATGAGAAAATTAAATCAGATTTGAACAATTTTGGAAAACCAACATCAAAATTTAAATTTTTTAAATTCAGAAAACTCTAGTAGAACTACTATTAGTGACCATGACCCGTAGCTTATGTATGAAATTGGGTAGTGCCAAAATGGCTTGGGAAGATCAGGCTGCAACCGGAAGAACCCAACAGTTATCATCATGATTACCTGTATATAATAGCCTTGATTACGACTACGATGACCATACGGTTCTAAACTTATAACCAAAGTAAGAAATTTGAAAGGAACATTTTGTCAGATTCATCTAGTGTGAACATTTGTAGGACTGAAATGGAGGACAAAGTCCGGATGAGAAAAACAGAAAGAATTAAATTAAAAGAACACTCCATCTAAATAAAGAAAAAGAATAATGCACCGACGTGGCAGAGACAGCGACGCAAATGTAAATTCGGCATCTGGTTGATTTCCATAACATCAATAGATCTTCCCTTTAAATTTGACGTTTACACCGAAGTACCAACAAAAAAAAATGATGTTTAAAGTTGGATGAAATATAGAATTGAGCATTTCTGTGTACAAATCAATAACATACAAAATTTTCTAAATCCACATAATATATTCTCCAAATAAACAAAATTAGATCTGCAAAGTTAGATCCAATGTCATACAAAGTTTAAACATCACTAACATAGTTATTGATATTGATCTGCAACATAGTTATTGATTTAGTGTAAACAAAACTAAACTTCGTATGTTATTTAACTTTAAAACTAAACCCCCAATTTAATGTTATTGATATTGATTTGCAAAGTTAATATTGTGACAATACCTGTTTGGAAAATACTAGAGTGATCGATGTTAGAATGTTGAGATCTCATACTCATAAGCTTTTCAGGAGATAATGCTCCTCCAGTTCCCTGTCAAAATAAGATTTCCACACCCAAAATTAGGCTACCATAAAAAAAGAAACGTAAGATTCATTGCAAGTGTACATATTGGGAGTGTAGACTTGACAAAAAAAGGTTGATAATGAGGAGCATCAGGTAGCAGTAGGTCAAGCTACTGTTGAATATGGGTAGGAGTTCTGTTGAATATGGGTAGGAGTTCTGTTGAATCTTCAACAGTTAGCAACAGGTTGAGCTAGAATTAGGACAGAAAAAGAGCCATTCATTCAAATTACACAAATGTGTCCAAACAACAAAAGTCATCCTAATGTAAATGTCAATATATAATACACATGACTAGTCTTTGCTTCAAACACAGAAATAACATTGGCTAGTATTTGGAAAAACAGAACAAATAACACAAAAATAAAGGTCAAATTATATGTATACATGAAATAAAAATAACAAACTAATACTTCTCCTTGACATGAACAAAAGATTTGTTTTTTTTTTCACATAAACAAAGCATGCATTGCTGTTTGGACTTTCTAGAGATTGATTGGAAACATAAATACACATAAATTACACATTAAATCTGCGCATACCATAAATTTTTTAAATAATCCTCGTTACTCGGACATCTTTCGAGGCGATAAGTCTAGTTTTTAATAATATATATCCTATTTATGCATCTGCTAATCCCTGCTATCAAAATTCATATAACCTGTAGTTTCCAAATAAGGCTTGCACTTATGCACTTGCATCTCAGTTACCTAATGTAAATAACACACTATTATGGTCATCAAACATAGAAGGATATTTAAAATTATCCACATGTGTCTCGGTAGACATCAAACTGTTATTAAGCATTGTAACTTACCTTAAGCATTGCAGCTTACCTTTGACAGTAGAGACCGACTAAATGTGCTATCAAACTGTTATTAAAAGTGTGGATAAATGTGCCAGTAGAGACCGACTAAATGTGCCGGTAGAGACCGAATAAATGTGCCATCAAACTGTTATTAAGAGTGTGACTAAATGTGCCAATAAAGACCGACTAAATGTGCCGGTATAGACCGACTAAATGTGCCAGTACAAATATTAAACTGTTATCAAACCGACTAAATGTGGCAGTAGAGACCGACTAAATATGACTAAATGTGCCATTAAATTGTTATTAAGCATTGCAGCTTACATGTGCCAGTATTAAGCATTGCAACTTACTACCAATATTAAGCATTGCATCTTACCTTTGCCAATAGAGACCGACTAAATACTTTGCCATATGCATATTAAGCATTGCAATAAGGAAGTTCTATAATTAGTCCGTCTTAGGCACTTACCATATGCACTTAACATCTGCTCTGTTTGGGTGGACAATATGTGATGCATATATTCTCTCTATTTTGGTCCAAATGACACTTTCCAATATTCATATCTGTAATCTACAAAGAAAGCATTAAAATTTCTACAGCAATAAAAGAGTCATTTTAAGGGAATATTCTTTTTCATAAGAGATATTCATAGTATAGAAGAAAAAACCAAGGGGTGATTTGTGTCAAGCTTTGCCTATCTAGTTAAGAAAAAGAAAGTAGATCAATATGCATGAGGTTTATGCCAATCGTTACAGTATGCAATTACTTGTATTTTAAATTTATGTCTATCCTTCAATTATATATAAATACCTTTTGGACTCGTATCTTGGTGATAGCCTTCAGTGAGGAGTCATGGGGCTCTCCATTTTTGGGTTAAAATCAAATGGACACGCCTCGACCTGATTAGGACTTTGAATTGGTCTTGGACCCAACCTCCTAGAAGATGAGAGAATGTCTTGGGACTTTGAGTATGTCTTGGACCCAATCTCCTTGGATCTATTTTAAGATGTTGATGGGGCCTTTACCTCGATGAAATAGATGGATTTCTGCCTCGGGGACCTTAGTCGAATCGATCGAACCTTGGGTTTGGATGAGGACTCACCATTGGTGGTTGTAGATGTTTCTTCGATCTCTTCTTCTAGTGGATGCTTTATTATTTTGGATCGAAGAAGGTTGATTTTCCTATTCATATTTCGGATTGAAGCACCCTGATTGTCCCTTTCATAGTTCATACTTCACACCTATACGACCATAGGTTTAGGTTGCACCATGTTAGATAAAAAAATATATATTAGAGAACCCCCAATGTAAAATAGAAATGACAACAAATTAAGATACAAACCTTATATATAATAAACAAATCAAGATAGAAACTCATCATCATCACCATTAAGAGTCTGTGTGAGAGAAAGGGAGATGAGATCATTCTCGTTACTTTTTAAGAAAAAATGTAGAAGAAGGTTATTCAATTTCTCTAACAAAATACAAAAAACTACGAAAGTAGAAGATATACCGCGTGCCTAAAACTAATCTGTACTCATACACCCAGCATACTATTTCAACTAAAAATAAATAAACAGATTTTCAGAACACATCCAAACTAAAATGAAAAGGAATTTCAATAAAAAAAGGTCGGGTCAATATTCACTGCCCAAGTTATCTCACTTATGCATAGTCTCAATTCTCCCAACTTATGCTATAACTCATTCTCATCACCAATCCCATCATCTATTTCCAATCTCACTGCACTGACCAAGCCCTTTCTTGTTTACTCCTTTAATACTACGGAAAAATGAGCAAAGGAAGACATTGTTAGATAAGTGAAAAATAAGCATAAAGAATAATATAATATAGACCTTGGAGGAATTATCGAGGACGCGGATGCTAATAAAGAACTTGGATGAACTACACCTGTCTAGAATCTGATCCCAACATTCGCTCCAACATGCCATCCCTGTATTAGTAGATCAAAATTCAAAGAAAATTTCAATTGAAAAGGTTGCAGCAGCTTGAATTTTAAGAAAAGATGTTGCAGCACCTTAAATATTAGTGTAGGAAAAGATGCTTATCATCATCAATTAACACACAAATCACTATGAATTTTAGAATAGATCATTCCATTTCATAATCAATCCTTCCATTTCATGATTAGATTTTAAAAAACTAACTCACCCAAAACTCAATGATAAAAAATGTTTTTTTGTTTTTGCAACAAAATGGTTTAATCAAAGACTTTCTAGATATTTTAGAGTACTGATAAAATAAAGTTGGAAGGGATTTATTTATATTGAGTATCCCTCACTTTTTTCTAGATACATAACAATCACATTTAATTAGAGATATTGTATATCAAAAACACGCTAAAAATTAGACAACTTGGTACATGTTGATAGAAATGCTAAAATGATAGAATTAAGAAGAATTATCCAAGGCAAGAACGATGTGCATTGATTAAGACATGTAGATACTGAATAAACTATAGGCATAGATCAATAATGTCAAAGTACGTATTAACCTATACCGATTCTCTAATGCCAATGTGTTTGATGAACCCGTATTATCAACATGAATATATGATTCAAAAAGGACATCTACAAACATTAAACATACAAAAAGAGAGATTTACAAATGGAGGGATTTGCCAACGATCATAGTGTATCCATGTCAAGATAGTTGCAAGTCTACGCAACTTTAGGCATGTTTTCATCTCAACCAACATGTGTAGTAAGATTTAAAATGTATACATGGTGGATCAATTCCTTGCCGCGATACGTAGAAGATACATTGAGGAAATAAAAAGATTAAAAATGAAATTATAAATCTGAAATCTTCAAACATTGAATTTCGAATCCCACGAACAGAAAAAAAATTGAGTTGCGTGTTGGCTAATAATATACCATTTACCTTTGCTTGTACAATTTTTACTATATGTAGATTCATACAATTTTAACATTAGAAAACACTAAAAGATTGGCAACTTACATCCACATAATCATCTACAACATAAGAGGAAAAGCAGAGAATCCAACAAACTTCAAAATAGAACCAATATCATTGCTTTTATTAATTTAAACCATAATATAACTCCCAATCCATAATAAGGATTCGAGATGACTACAAAAACTATACCAATCATCAATCACATTATTCATCTATGATTCAAAAAAAGGAAGCATCTTGGCCGCAGCACTGTGCATTTCTCCTCACACATCCACATTAATTATAGAGCTCAATAACTTTGCACATTTACGAAATACTTAGTTTTATGCCATATTGTATTCGTATTCGGATAGTAATCACGTTTTAGTGGAAAAAGACAAATTATGAATAGAACTGGAAAACAATGCAAGAGTATACACACTCGTACATAATAGTTCCATATCCTTAAGCATATAAGTTGCCAACAATAAAAAAAATATGAAAATTTATCGATACAAACAACTATCCACGGTAAAATAAAACAATATACAAATGAACATGTATAAAACATATTTTTTTTACAAAGATGATTATGTTGAACACATCTTACCCAGTAGCATTCAAATGAAGTCATCCAGATCAACCTACACCATAAGATTACATGCCCCCAATGAATACACATTTGCAATTCGGGGACATATAAACAATGAAAATACTCATTCTAAGATATGGATATACGGATACTAAAATTTTAATCCAATGTAACAATGAAAGTAATATACAAAACCGAAGTATTAAAGACTTTTTTTTACCAACCAATCTTACAAAGAAGGATATTGTTTCATAAATTAGTAGAGTTTGGATAAATTTCCACTTTTTCCTAAGCACCAACTACAATTGTGACGTATATATAAAATGAATGAGCAATCATTATATCAAAGCAAAGAGAAAGCATATTTTTCATACTATAGTACAACCTAAAAAATAATAGATACCAAGTGACATGACTAAAGGAAAAAAAAAATAATGAAACGTTAGTACCTCCAACCAACGAATGATCTTCAACCAACACAAATAAAAAACCTAATAAACTTGTTAGTACCTCCAAAGCTAAGCCCAGATTACTACCTACATATCCCGTTAGTACCAGAAATACATGTAAACAAACGTAAACATAAACATATCTTCAACAAAGCTCTAAGAAATCAAAATAAAACTACTCTTCTAAAGCACTAAGAAATCAACACAAACATGTTTACAACTATGAAATGAAAATTTAGAGAAAGATAAGGCTACGTACTGTGCTAGAGAAGATGTAATAATTCCCTTTACCCAATTCAAGAGTTCGCCTCGAGCCCCTAACATCTAGAGATCGACCCTGATTAGATTTCAAGCAAAGATTACAAAACACATAAATAAAAGAAACATTCTTCCATTTGTATTTAACATTTAGACAATGTTCATAATAAATCTTACATTTGCACAAACATTTGAAATACGACGTTAATACTAAATCTTACACCAAAATAATTAATATTTGAGATACCTCCTCAATGGTAAAAAAAAATATAATAATCATAAGTTGTTCGACACAGCATTGTCGGATTCAACTAAGCATATATTGCTTTGAAATAGTGTTAACAATCAAACGGTGTTAACTAAGCATACATGGGAATTAGTAACCATGTTAGGAACCCTAAATTTTAAGAAAATCCCCAAATCAAAAGTTTGAACCCCAAAATTAGTTTAGCTTTTTTTTAATAGTAGAAGTACCTCAAACTCCGACATAAAGTGCATCCAGTACATATCATAAAAATGAAGGTTTAAAACATCCATAAGAGAGTATCACAACTCATTTAACATTTATCAAACAAAATTGTATCAGGAGAAAACATAGCTGCAAACATATAAATAGTTTCTTACCAAAAGGGGAGAGTTTCTTAGAAATAGCAAAATAACATACATAGCCATTTATTGATGTTTAGGCTCATTTCCATTCAACATACATAGACATTTGTGAACGTAATGTGTTTTGAGAATCTTTAATCCAACCATAAGTACATACAACCCAAAGACAACAAATACAAACCTAATTTCATAAATCTATAATATACTTAATGCTGACAAAAATCAACAAAAATTAATAGAACCTTATCCACCACCATCATTAGCTACATCTATCGGGGGAAATCTAAAAAAGAAACAAATGCCCAAATTAGTGGTTAGTTCAAATTAGTGTTTAACCTGAAGCAAAACGAAACCAAAATATGTCAATGAAAGTATAAATACATTGACTAAAGCAAACTAAAATAAATAAATAAATTAACACGTAAATGTGAACCCCATTTAATACCCTAATATTTTTTATTCAAAAAACAATATCACTAACCAAGCAGGAACATAAACATTAAAATAACATACCCTTCAAATCAAAGAACGAAATAAACATTCATTCAGAATCACCACGCAATCGTGAATTCATAAACACTATGCAATCATCACTAACTCGTGCATTCAGAAACACCACACAATCGTGCATTCAAAAACAACACGCAATGTGTATACAATCAAAATGAACACAAACTATGATAGAAACCTAACCTAAAACTCAGATTTGAAAGTTCCCATGGTGTATACTCATTGGAGGCTTAATATACATGTTGCAAGATCTTCTATACCTCTTGCAAGCTCAATATACCTGTTGTAAAACACCAAATCAACCATATTAACTCAAAAAACCCTAAATCAAAATTATATATACCTGTTGCAAAAACCCCAAACCAAAGTTATATATAGTCGTTGCAAAAACCCCAAATCAAAATATCACAAAAAATGACTATGTTTATAACTAAGAAAAACTAAATCAGAATTTAGAAAAAACAAAAATCTACCAGATATGTGATTGTTTATGTGTGTAAGAGGGTGAAAGAGAAAGACAGAGGCAGAGGCGGAAGCGAATGGAGATGATGGTGGAGACAGATTCATGTATGTGCGTGTGTGAGTGTATAAGAGATATTACCTTAGGAGGTAAGCTTGGATGAGGACGGAAACCTGAGGAAGGTTTTCATTGGGAGAGACAAAATCTGTGAGGGGAGAGAATGAAAGAATCGGGATAGGATTTGTGAGAGAAGTAGAGAAGCATTGTTATTTTCTCCAAAATACCCTAAATTTTGAATTAAATTGTATGTTTGGAAAGGAACAAAAGAGGGGGAATCAAAAATTTGAGGGGCAAAAAAGGTATTGTAGGACATAAATTAATCTTAACCCTCCATTTCTAGCTTAGGTGGCTTCAATCTCAACCACAAAGTATGTCCCCAACTTATGAATAGTAAAAACACCATCCTACTTTATTATATATATATATATATATATATATATATATATATATATATATATATATATATATATATATATATATATATATATATATATATTAATTAATAATTCTTCTTGTTTAGTGAGAACATTGATAGTTCTACAACAGTTGTCTTCGCATCCTAATTTTATATCGGGACAACTAGAGTTTATACCTTATTCTTAGTAACTTGATGATTCGTAATTAGTGTTTTGTTCAACTTCGCTAGTGGAATTTTTTAGTTCAAAATTTTTGTATATTTCTTGTGTTACTTCAGATGATAGTTTTAACTGGTTAATTTTGGTTTTTACTTTTCATTCCGATTTCTAATGACCTGCTTTTCCACATTTATAACATTTTACTTTATCTTTGTAATTTTTTTTATATTGTGCATCAGTTTGTGGTTTTTTATGTTTTTTATAAAATTCCTTATTTTCTTTATTGTAAAATTTTTTATTTTTGAAATTTGTTTTTCCATGTTATATATACATATTCAGAATAAACAGTTCAGAACAGAACAAATAAAACAATTGAGCATATGTCAATTATTCAGTTTTAGTGGTCATGTACGCTCTAATACCAAGACATATAGTGTTACCAAATATTTCCACCAGGTATCATCACATATAGAGAATCATGATTTTTGGAACAACGCCTTGTTTAGGGCACAACAATAATAAACCAGCTGGGAACGTACCACCCAAATATTTCGACCCGGTAGTCAAGGCCAATATAGTAAGAGAGTTTTCATAGGCCGAATCAATAATTTCTGAATTCAAATCAGATGTTTATATGGAGAGATATAAACATATAACAAACTACGGAATCATCGGTATCAAATGCATTTTGAGACTAAAAGCATTTCACAAAATATACATAGTTTGCATAATATAATATAATCAAAATACGTAAGAAATTACATAGAGTACTCCCCTAAAATAAAGGCTCGAAAATACAGATATTGAGTCTTGGATCACACGTTAATCTAATAAATACAATAAAGCTTTAATTACATACTTTAAATAAATCCAATTCTAAATATTGTTTTTTAATCCTAAAATAACTTGCTATAAAAGGTTACTAAAACCATTTTCTAAATTTTTAATATTCATTCATCGTATTTAAATAATTAAATTCATAGTTCTTCCTAATCAGTCGGTTCCCAGTAGAGATGGAGGGTCACAAGGGCACCAATTAAATACCTTCTCATCTAGATTGAACATTTTTGGATTTATTCCCAGTAGAGATGACGGGTCACAGGGGCACCACTTAAATACCATCTCAACTAGACATAATTTCGCCGGGACAGATATTGGAATTACTTAAATAAGATTCCATAATAATGAGAAATTTCTTACAAAAATATTTTTTTTAAAAAGCGTATGAATATTCATAAACAAGTTTACATATTTTTAAAATAAAATCAATTTAGATTTTTTCCAAATTTTATTTTTGATTAGTGGAGCCTTTCGTGTATTTTACCAGCATAACTACTAAGTAGAACTATAAAACATGAAATTAAAACTATACAAATACATTAAAACATTTAAAAAATTGTACCTACGAGACAAATTGTTTCTTCAAAATTATAGAACTATTTCTTAAGATATTTCCCAAACTTTCTATCACTCTTTCTTACAATAATTCTTAAGGAATGGGTGTGAGTTATAAATGATCCTAGAGGTCCTATTTATAGGTTTCCAAGGATATTACGGTGTTGACATGTGTCTAATGTCTAGGCTTTTTGGAGCTGTGATTCAACGCTGTGGTGTCGCGTTCCGGAGTGGTCTTACAGTGTTAATATCACCAAATGTTGACAAGTGTTTTAACTTTCTCTCTAAAGACGACATGTGTAGGGTGAAGGTGACCAGTATGTGGTGGAAAGGTGATAAGGGTCATTCTATACATGAAGGGAATTTTGGTAATTTCACACTATATGTTTTTAATATTTCTTAGAGGTCCTTGAAGATATTTTATTTACAAAATGGCCCTTTTATATTTTGTTAGCCCGTAAAGTTTCATAAAATTATGGTTTTTACCCCAAAACTTATTATTTACCTTAAGATATGTCATAAGACTTCGATTTGATCCAATTTACAGTTGATTCTTCATATTTAAAAATGGGGCTTGTTATACTGATCGCCAATAATACAACATATCTACATATATATATATATATATATAGATATAGATATAGTATAAAACTTATGTATGTCACAAGTTGGGTCATGATTTCATCTACATTATTTTTTCATGCGCTCCCTATTTTATCTTTGAAATTTCTGAATTCCCTCTCTTTTCATACACTATAATTTATTTGTCCCCTTTCTTCAAAATTCCAATTGAGGGGTATATTTGTAAACATACCCACAATACACTCCCACCACACACCTCATACACTCATCTCACTCCCCGAACTCTCTTCCTTTACCTTCCCTTTCCACCCATTTGAAAATTAAAGACGCCGCTTCATCTCTCTCTCTAATCTTACACACTAAACCCCAACACTCAGGCCAGCGCCACTCAGGACACGGCTTCATCTCTCTCTCTCTCGCTTCATCATCTAATTTTTTCACTTCTCAATGGAGACGCCACCGCCACCAACACTAAGGCCACGACCAAATCTTAGACCACCACCAAACCCTCTGGCCACCATCAGTCAACACATAAGACCCAAACCCCTTGTGATTTATTGCAAGTTTCACCATTTACCCAAACCCAAATGTCGTTGTCGATTTATTGTAAGTCCCCCGAAAAAATGTCGTTTTTTTTATTCCAAATCCCCAAACCTTCAACGCTGAGAGATCTTTGGGTTTTCGATTACAAATCCCCAAACGCGATTTTTGATTTCAAGACACAACTCATGGGTTTTTTTATTTCAAAACCTCAACATCTGTATTTTTTTTGTTTTGGGGGTTTTGATTTCTAATCACAACTCATGGGTTTTTTTATTTCAAAACCCCAACATCTGCATTTTTTTCTTTTGGGGGTTTTGATTTCTAATCACAACTCATGGGATGTATTTATTTTGTTTTAGGGGTTTTGATTTCAAATCATAACTCATGGGTTTTTTATTTCAAAACCCCAGCATCTGTATTTTTTTGCTCGGACAAACCCCAACATCTTTAATTGCTATTTTCTTCTTTTGTTTGTATATTATTCTCCTACATCATTATGTTGTCCTCTAATCGATATATGGTGATTTATGCAGTTATTTCATTTTTTCAGGTTGGTTTTTGAGTTTGTATTCGATTATCTTCACAGGTATGTTATTTTTTCTTTTCTTCCAAATGGGCATCAAGTCCTCACTACTGCGTTTGGTCTTGATAAAAGTTGTGGGAATATCAGCAATGTGAAAAAATGGAGGAACAATATGCTTGAGTTGGTTTCTTTATTATTTTTGTTAAAACTTCAAACAGTGAAATAATGGTAAAGTGAGAAACTAGAGTTGGATTTGAACCTGAAACTCCCAACCACTTTTCCTTTCAGATCATTATACTTTTGTAAGGATTCTAACACAATATATTTATCACAAATAATCTATTCATTGGGGCTATGTTTTTTAGATCGTTGAGATTGAATGTTTCCTAGGTTGGAATCATTCTTGTGGAAACTATAAACAAAGTTAATAAACAGGTATGAACATTGTTTGAATCACTGTTCTTCTAATGTATTTTGTCTCCTTTCTCTCTTTGTTATCTTCCAAACACTAATAGTTATAATATTTTTCACATCTGATTTCATTACATTAGTAAGTGATATAATAGTTTTTTTCAGTTCATCTTCCCACGTGGCCCCATGTTAATGTTAGACAATATCAAGTTTTGTAATGCACAGTATAACATTTCGGTGTTTTAGACAAATGAAGTGAAATAGTTAAAAGATCTTCATTATTTTGGCCAACACTTTATTTTGTTTTATTTCAGTTTGGGCAGCATTTATTGAGCTATTTTTTTTCGTTCATTTATTAAGCAGCATTTATTGCAAAATTGCAGAGTTTATGCTGTTATCTTGAGCTGCTGTAGGTACAAGTTATTTGGATGTTTGACCCCTATTTCCCTTGGTCTTGAAACTTCTAATGGTGGTGTCATGATTGTATTGATCCTCGGGAATACATCCATCCCAACAAATAAAGAGCAGGTCTTATCTACATACTCGGACAACTTTTACGGAGTGTATTTTTTTATGCTGATTGTGGTGTTTTTTATCTGGTCTTATGATTGTCGTGTCTTATCTATAGGTCTTATCTACATACCACAAGTCTTATCTATACTAATTTTGATATACACCTTTCTTTCTATTATTTGAATTTTTTATGACAATTTTAAGGGATTTTGTGATCTAACTAGTTGCATTCTTATTGTAAATGCAACTTAAGGATTTCTAAGTGTTTGGTGACTTTATGCTTCTGAAAATATTCTGTGCCAACAGTTTTGTTACATATTACGGATATATTAAGTTCTTTTTGAATATTTGTACTTGAATAATACACGATTTGGTTTTTGCAAATGCGGTGTAAAAGTAGTGCTTTCTTAATAATACACTATTTGGGTTTTCCTTTGCTTAGGTGCAAGATAAAGTGTCAAAAGTTATCTACACTTTATTGTGCACTATTACTTTTTTATTAGTTGATTAATCAAAAGTCATCTACACTTTATTGTGCACTATCACTTTTTTATTAGTTGATTAGACAAAATTAGTCTTCACTTTTTTATTAGTTGATTACTCCAACCAACATGATGCATACTATAGAGACCAACGCCACATACCAAACACAAACCAAGAGCTGACTGAAAAATCCTACGGAATTGGTCCATGAGTCTCATAATTAGCGAAAATTCAAAATCTCCCCCGATTCAAAAATCTACAATACCAAATGTGAACGCAGCGGAAGACATTTACACTTTCACTCGAAGAAAATATAAGATTTCCTCTCAATCATCTCATTTTATTATCTGTTGTGTCCGTTTCAAGTCTGATAATGTGTGTATCGAGATTTTTTTTTAGTTTTTGTGATAGTTTTAGTTTAGATATTAGTGTTTGATTTTATTACCGATTTCATTTTGTTTGTTGTTCATTGTCTAGGTGCTCCTGTCAAGTTTCAGCAATTTGGTACAATCAATGTTATATTGGGACCGTGCAGTTGAGCGAGGAATTTTTTATGCTTTACCATCTTATGCGTGCAATCAATATGATATTGGGATTGGTGCGTCAAATCAAGATGTCGCATAAAAAAAAGGTGTAATTGATTCAATGCTATCCCACCTGGTGTTAGAGGATGTGGTGCAGGAGATGCTTATAATTATAGTGTTCCTACCTAATAATAATTGTAGTGTTCCTACCTTTGAGTTCAATTGTAATGTGGAGTCAGTGTTGAATATAGATTCCTCTTTTACGTGTATGTTCTTGGGATTGAATATTGTTATTGTTAGAATATTTTTTATTACTTGAACAGGGTGGGTAATCCTATAAACAAAGGAGACTCTGCCCAAATTTTCTAAATAGTTTACACATTTATGTTGTAAACTAGAAGTGTACGACTTAAATTAGTATTTAATGGCTATTATGTTATTTATATGAAGTCCTTGACGAACTATTAATATTATTGTTGGAGTATTTTTTTATTTTTTAAATATGGTGGATAGTTCCATAGAAAAGTAAAATTTGCCAAATTTTGAAAAATTCTTAAACATGTGTTGTAAAAAGATTTATGACTTAAATTGATTACACATTCAATACTTTGGACGGACTATTGATGTTAATTTGAGGTCGTGGATGGACTATTGATATTGTTGATGTAGTAATTTTATTACTTAAATAGTATGGAGAGTTCTATAAATAAAGGAAGTTATTCCAAAAAAATTGAGTAATACAAATTTTGAGTGGAGAGTAATATATTGTTGATGTACTATAAAATAAAATATTGCGTCGTGCCTTCAGGCACGGGCATACCCTAGTATATATATATATATATATATATATATGTATATATATATATAAAAGTGGGGGTATTACATCCTTCCCTCCTAATAAAAAGTTTAGTCCCCAAACTTTACTCATATTAATTTGAAAACAAGTATGGATATCTCTCCTTTATTTCATCTTCTCGGTCCCATGTTTATTCTTGAACTGAATGATTACACCATAATACTTTGACTAGTGGAATTATATTGGTTCGTAATATTTGATCTTTATGGTCCAAAATTTCTACCAGATGCTCAGTGTATGACAAATATTCTCTAACTTGAATAGGTTTGTGACTTAAGATATGTGTTGGATCTAGGATATATTTCTTTATCATTGATACGTGAAACACATTATGTACACTAGAGAGTTCAGGTGGTAAGGCTATTTTATACGCAACAACTCCTATCCTTTCAAGGATTTCAAAAGGTCTAATATATCTTAGTCTTAACTTCCCTTTCTTACCAAATAGTATTAATCCCTTTGCAGGAGATACTCGTAAGAACACATAATCTCCTTTTTGGAATTTTAATTGTTGGTGTCGATTGTCAACATAAATCTTTTGACGGCTTTGATCGGTTCAAAGTTGGTCTTGTATTAATTTCACCTTCTCTGTTGTGATCTGAATCAGTTATGGTCCCAAAAATTTTCTTTCCCCAACATGTAGGAGAATGACACCTTCTACCATAGAGTGCCTCGTACAGAGCCATTTGGATACTTGCTTGATAATTATAATTATATGCAAATTCCACTAACAGTAAATGATCATCCCAATTCCCTTTCAAATCACGTGTGTACATGCCATAAGCATATCCTCTAAGGTTTGAATAGTTCTCTTTGATTGTCCATCCCTTTGAGGATGAAAAGCGGTGATAAAATTAATTTTTTTTCTCATGGCTTCTTATAGGCTTTTCCAGAATCGAGACACAAATTTAGGGTCACGGTAAAAAATAATTAATATTGGGGTTCCATGAAGCATAATAATTTCCCGCACATATAACTTAGTCAACTTTTCTAAAGAATGGATAATCTTAATGCCAAGAAAATGAGAAGATTTAGTTAGCCTATCAATAATTATCCAAATAAAATCATTACCATTTGAATTCCTTGGTAAACCTATCATAAAATCCATAGTCATATGTTCCCACTTCCACTCCGGGATAGGTAGGGGTTGTAGTAATCCTGATGGTTTTTTATGTTCAGCTTTTAGTTGTTGACAGGATAAACACTGAGATTCAAATTTCGCTTTCTCCCTTTTCATGTTATTCCACCAAAACACTTCTCGAATATATCTATATATCTTGGTAGTTTTGAGATGAAACATGAATCTCCAGTAATGACTTTCCTCCAATATTTGCCTCTTCAGTTGGTCATATCACGTGGAACACACACTCTATTTCCAAACCTCAATATATCGTCCCATATCACAAATTTCATTGTCTTCCCATCAATAACCTATATCTAATCTTTTTTAGTTGTAGGTAATTTACTTGTGCAATTTTGATCCTTTCCATTAATATGTGATGTACTTGTAAGTTTCCAATTATTCTACCTTTATTATAAATACGAACATCTATTTCTATATTTCTTAAATCCTTTAATAAAGCCTCTTAGTTTCTAATAAGACATGCAAAATTTGGTGTAGACTTCATACTTAAAGTGTCAGCTACTATATTAGCTTTCCCTGGGTGATAATGAATATTTAAATCATAATCCGTCATCAATTCTAACCACCTCCTTTGTCTCGTGTTCAATTCTTTCTGAGTAAATATATATTTCAAAATCTTATGATCAGTATAAATCTCACAAGTCTCACCATATAAATAGTGTCTCCAAATTTTAAAAGCAAAAATTATAGCTGCTAATTCTAGGTCATGGGTTGGATAATTTTGCTCATATGGTTTTAACTGGCTTGAGGCATAAGCAACTAATTTTCCATTTTCCATTAACACACATACTAAACTATTTTTAGAAGCATCACTATAAATCACCAATCCATTCGTACCTAAAGGAATAGTCAAAATTGGGACAGTCACTAATTGATTCTTAAGTTCTTGAAAACTTTTCTCAACCTCCTCAGACCATTCATATTTTACCTTCTTTTGTGTTAACCTAGATAGAGGTTTGACAATCCTAGAAAATCCTTCAACAAATCTACGATAATAACCTACTAATCTAAGGAAACTACGAATCTCTATCACATTAGTTTGTCTAGGCCAATCTACTATAGCCTCGATCTTTTGAGGGTCAGCCGACAGTCCATCCTTGGAAATGACATGTCCTAGAAAAAAAACTCTAGGCAACCAAAACTCACAATTCTTTAATTTCACATATAATTTCTCTTCCCTTAGGATTTGTAATATTATTTATAAATTCTTCTCATGTTCTTCAATACTCTTATAATAAATAAGGATGTCATCAATAAAAGCAACCACACATTGATCCAAATATTTCCTAAACACTCTATTCATCATATACATAAAAGCGGCTATGCATTAGTTAGTCCAAATGGCATTACAATAAATTCATAGTGACCATATCTAGTACGAAAAGATGATTTTGAAATATCATCTTCCTTAATCTTTAATTGATGATAGTCTTACCTAAGGTTAATCTTAGAAAATACTTGCGCACCCTGTAGTTGGTCAAACAAATCAACTATATGAGGTAGGGGGTATTTATTCTTCATAGTTACCTTATTCAGTTCATGATAATTTATACATAACCTGATCGTCCCATCCTTCTTTTTAATAAATACAACTGGATCACCCCAACGAGATATACTTGGTCTGATAAAACCCATGTCTAAAAGGTCTTCTAATTGAGCTTTTAACTCTCTTAATTCTAAAGGTGACATACAATATGGTGGTTTAAATTGGTATAGCTCTACGAATAAGGTCAATGGTAAATATTATTTCTCTATTGGGAGAAAGACCAGGTAAATTATTAGGGAAAACATCCATAAATTTCTTAGTGATAGGAATATCTTCTATTCTAGGCTTTATCGTCTGCAAACTAGTAATAGTTACAAGAAATCCTTGACATCCCTTCTTAAGAAAACTATATACTTGCATTGTATAAATAATACACAATGGAGATATGATGCTAGTTACTTTAAAACTAAAGTTTGGTTGGTTAGGAATTTGGAAAATAACACTCTTATGAAAATAGTCTACCTTAGCATGATATGATGCTAACCAATCCATCCTCAAAATGACTTCAAAATCTTTAATGTCTAAAACTATTAAATCAACAAATAGTTTATGACTATCAATATCTATGGGGAAAGCCTTGTATACTAATTTTCCCATCAATAAATCACCGAAAGGAGTAAAAACGTGTATATTATGATTTAAGGGTTCAGGAAATTTATGAAAATTATTTAATACATGTATAGATACAAATGAATGGGTGGAACCAGAATCTATCAAAGCTTGAAAAGGTTGTGTACATATAAAAAGTGTACCTGACACTAGTGGATAAGAATCTTGGGTATTTGAAAGTGCAAAAACTCTACTATGTCTGCCTTGATCCTTCTTTTCACTTGAAGGATTTATCGGAACCCTTGTTGGTTTTGGGAAGTCTTTTATTTGATATCCTTTCTTTCCACATCTAAAATAAGATCCCGAATCCTTATAACAAGGTCGTCCTCCATGCATCTTTTCACATTACTGACATATCTGGTTATTATATTGTTTGTTATCACTAGATCCCCCAATGTTGGATGTGTTCCTAATTTTTTTTATTGTTACGGTTTATTCCTTTTTGTTCCTTAAACTTCATCTTACCATCTCTAATTCAATTGTACTCCTCACAATTCCTCTTAGCTATTGTAGACCTAGTCACGACGTCAATATAGGATGCCAACTTTAGGATGGAAATTCGACTACAAATATTCAACCAAAACCCACGTTCAAACTTCTTCACTGTTAAAACATTAGTTACTACAACATGACGTGCAAAATGGGACAACTCAGTAAACTTTGCCTCATATTGACTAACCACCATATTCCCTTGCACTAGACTCATGAAGTCAACTTCCATTTCATCTTTCACCATTTTCGGAAAATATTTCTCATAAAAGATTACTAAGAAATCATTCCAACCTATGTAAGTAGTCCTTTCCTCATGTATTCTCTTAATCATTCTCCACCAATGTTCGACTTCCCCTTATAACATAAATGATGCAAATGACACCCTTTGTTCATCGGTACACTTAAGAACATTGAGTATCTTTTCCATCTACATCACCCAATTTTTTGCTTCGGTGGGGTTAGGAGTACCTTTAAAAGATGGAGGATTCAACTTCTTGAAATTTTCAATAGTAGATCTAGTTAGTTCAAGATTCCTTGGTACTCCATTATTCACCTGCTTCTCCACAATCTTTGCTAGACTTTCAATCACCTTGTATACACGTTCTAGTCCTTCTATACTAGAATCACTAGTTCCCATTGATGATCTTCTCTTAGTCATTTTCTACAGTCATGGACAAACATAAGATCTACTATACTATATCGATATTGAAAACTAAAAGACCAAAAATATAACACATTGGGAGGATTATCACATATATTGGATATTTAATATTATCTCCTAAGGATGGAAACATGAAATCTATAACGTTCGAAACCTATGTTCAGTAGTCTACGAGTTCATGGCCTATTCTCTGATACCACCACTCGCACGACCCCGACCCAAAAATAGTAGGGAACGAGTGTCTTGACATTCCACCAAGGCACTCAATATTCTGGGTTAAAAAAATTTCTCTAAATATATAAGTAGCGAAAATACAATCACATGGTTTTGAATCATAAATTATTGAAAGTGAAGGAATTACATCATCAGAGCTTTCTAAAGGAAACTTCATTTATATTCAAATATCAACGAGTTACAACTTGAGACAAAATTTAAAACCTTTTAATTAAAGAGCCAAACATGCTCTATCTAATAAAATAAACTTTTACTTAATGTAACAAAAGGAGCTCTAAAAGCTAAAATCTTCAACATAGTCCTTTTATGAGCTTAATTATTTTCTAAAAAATGGTTATTTGTACAACGTCAGCTTAAAGCCGAATGAGATTCAATTTCCAGACATTCCAATATTTTTTCAGAAAAGTGACACCTATTCAATTAAGAGCTTAAGACATATACACAGACATAAGAATTTCCAATAATATATATATATATATATATATATATATATATATATATATATATAGAGAGAGAGAGAGAGAGAGAGAGAGAATAAATAGTTCAGAACAAAAAAAATAAAACAATTAAGCATATGTCAATTATTTAGTTTTAGTGGTCATGTACACTCTAATACCCAGACATATAGTGTTACCAAATGTTTCCACCCGGTAACATCACAGACAAAGAATCATGATTTATGGAACAACGCCTTGTTTAGGGCACACCAATAATAAACCAGCTAGGAAGGTACCACCCAAATATTTCCACCCGATAGTCAAGGCCAATATAGTAAGAGAGTTTCCATAGGCCGAATCAATAATTTCAGAATTCAAATCAGATGTTTATATGAAGAGATATAAACATATAACAAACAACGGAATCATCTATATCAGATGCATTTTGAGACTAAAAGCATTTCACAAAATATACATAGTTTGCATAATATAATATAATCAAAATGCGTAAGAAATTGCATAGAGTACTCACCTAAAATAGAGGCTCGAAATTATAGATATTGAGTCTTGGATCACACGTTAATCTAATAAATACAATAAAGGCTTAATTACATACTATAAATAAATCCAATTCTAAATATTATGTTTTAATCCTAAAATAACTTACTGTAAAAGGTTACTAAAACCATTTTCTCAATTTTTAGTATTCATTCATCGTATTTAAAGAATTCAATTCATAGTTCTTCCTAATCAGTCGGTTCCCAATAAAGATGGAGGGTCACAGGGGCACCACTTAAATACCATCTCATCTAGACAAAAAAATTTCGGATTTATTCCTAGTAGAGATGAAGGGTCGCAAGGGCACCACTTAAATAGCATCTCAACTACACATAATTTCACCGGGATTGACTTTGGAATTACTTAAATGAGATTACATAATAATGAGTTACTTACAATTTTTTTTTTTAAAAAAGCGTATATATAATTATAAACAAGTTTACATATTTTGAAAATAAAATTGATTTAGATTGTTTCCAAATTTTATTTTTGATTAGTGGAGCATAACTACTAAGTAAAGCTATAAAATACGAAATTAAAACTATAAAAATACATTACAACATTTAAAAAAAATCGTACCTACGAGACGAATTCTTTCTTCAAAATTATTGAACTCCTTCTTAAGATATTTCCCAAGTTTTCTTAGAATAATTCTTAAGGAATTGCTATGAGTTATAAATGATCCCAAAGGCCCTATTTACAGGTTTCCAAGGATATTATAGTGTTGACATGTGTCTAATGACTAGGCTTTTTGGAATGGTTATTCAACTTCGAGGTGTCGCGTTCCGGAGTGGTCTTGTAGTATTAATATCACCAAATGATGACAAGTGTTTTAGCTTTCTCTCTAAAGACGACATGTGTAAGGTGAAGGTTACCAGTATGTGGTGGAAAGGTGATAAGGGTATAAGGGTCATTCTAAACATGAAGGGTATTTTGGTAATTTCACACTATATATTTTCAATATTTCTTAGAGGTACTTGAAAATATTTTATTTACAAAATGGCCCTTTTTATATTTCTATTTTAGTCCGTAAAGTTTCGTAAAATTATATTTTCTACCCCAAAACGTATTATTTACCTTATGACATGTCATAAGACTTCAATTTGATCAAATTTACAATTGATTCTTCTTATTTAAAAATGGGGTTTGTTATAATGATAGCCAATAATACAACATATCTAATAATACAACATTTATAAGATAATAAGTAACACAAGAGTGTAAAAAGAGACTATATATATATATATATATATATATATATATATAACAGTAATAAGTAGCACCAAAGTGTAAAAATAGAATATACATATATATATGAGCATATAAGCTGGACTTCCCTACTTGTTTTCTTACCTTCAGATGGAAGCGGTGATCCTGGCAGTGTTAAGTACATTAGTTAATGTAGCCAACGAAATATTAAACAAAAGGTACTGACGAATCCTCCAAGTCAACTCGTCCATAAACATTTGAATTTTCTTCCCCTTAGTAGGTACCTCATCTGGCACCAGATTAATCAACCTCATAAACTCTTTCATGTACTCTGCAACAGTCTTCCCTTCCTAGGTGAGATCTAGTAATTTCAACTTCATCTCAGTCTAAATGGCCGAACGGAAATATTTGCGATTGAACTGCACCCAGAAGTCCTGAATAGTCATATTGTCTCTCTCTCCTCATTAGTGGTAATAGACTCTCACCATTGTAGTGCCGCTCCCACTAGCTTAAAAGTAGATAGTATCTTCCTTTGAACCTCTATGCACTCATACATCCTCAAGTGCCAATGGATATCTTTCTTTCATTGGCTCGGTACCACAACATCGGGACTCCTTGCAAACTCCGGAGGATGTGCCTTCTGGAAGGCATCTCAGAATCGCTCCCAAGCTAAAGGGAACACATGGACTGGTGCTGGGGCCACCACCTGTGCTTGGGGTGGGGCCTGCTTTCCACATGTAAATCTACATTTATCGCTTGTGCTATGATAGCGGAACCCTCCGTAGCATTCATCGCATCCTAGGCCAAAGTTAGCTGGGGCTCGGGCCGATCATCCCTAGGATCTCGTTGTGCATGTCTGGGAGGAATCTAAAATGAGAGAGAATACATATAAGTCCACAATAAATATCTCAATATAGCTGAAGACGTAAAATGCGCAATTATTGAATACAACAATCCTTAATATAAGGCTATATATCCAAGAATGTTACGTTGGAAGCATAATAAGTTGCACAGATCCTAAAGACTCTAGAATCTGATGCTCCGATACCACCTATGACACCCTGCTTAATTAAATACCGGGTGATCAGTCATTTATTAAATTTAAATCAGAATATCCAGTTGGAATCATTCTTAGCATCACTAATGAAAACTTTTATTAATTATTAACCACCTAATATTTAAAAAAAATAGATGCTAAAAGATTAACTAAACATTCAACATCCAAAAACAACTCACAGGAGTTAGGACGAAATAATGAAATAAACCGAATCTGAAGTAAACACATCCAGTCAAAACTCCAAATACAATATTCTAAATCAAGTAAATCGAATAACCGAATAGTAAATGACTATTTGTAAACTACTATATCTAAATAAGAATGGGAAACATGCCCTAACTAAAATTAATGACTCTGAATGAATAAAGGATAATTGTGGAGGCATCTAATACCGAGGTACCGAAACTTCCATAATAGCTACAACATGTTAATTGAATGGAACTCCTACGCTTGGCATCCCTGTGTCTAGGCACCTAAAAGTTTTTTACAAAAAGAAAATAGATCTAACAGAAAATGGGTCAGAGCCCGAGTTGAAAATATTTTAAAAACAGAAAGTATTTAAATTTCATAAATACTTGATATTATATACATGTTAGTCACGTGCTCTCAATTGAAATACTCGCCTCTCAACTACTGTGCACGCCTAACGTATACTCCTAACCCGTCCTAGTTATACTGTCCCACCTAACTAGTTTGATTCAAGTCTCTCACTATGATGACTAAGTTATTACGTCCACTCGTATTACCCGAATAATACATTATTTCATTTCCAATAATTATTAATCGATTCATGTATTTCTTTACTCATATAAGTTCTCACAATTTCAACATATCTTATATATCATACCCTTCTCATCTACTAGGTAACACAGAAGAATAATGATCGGTACATACATAGTCTTCACTATCATAATACATATATACTTACAAAGCACCCCAAGACTTAGCTACGGTGCCTGCATACTCTGCTATCAAGTCGTAGTTTATCACATACTATATAAAGGACTATAGGTTCATAATCACTCGACAACCATATAAAGCACAAATCACAAATAATGGAGGAGAATCTTAGTTCCAAGCCATAAGGGAGACGCACATACCCACTCGACCTTACGACCGTCTGCACCATCACTCACCAATAAGTTGTACCAAGGATCTATGGTTTTAAGGTACAAGTCCGTATTCCCCCGATGGGCTCATTAGAATAAGATTGTCCTAGTGTCTAAACATCCATGATAGCAAGTAGCACGATATGATGAATTAAAAATAATAATCCATACAGTAGGTAATCACACAACCTAAGTATATATACAAAATATATGTAGGTATACGCATGTCCCATTTTACATGTCTCATTCTTAGTATATTTATATCTCGAATTGACTACGAAATATTTTATTTAGCGCGGTAACTTACATTGCATAACTATACGTACCTTATCCTAAACATGTTATTAAGTTTCTTTCTCTTCCTTGGATTATTTTCGTCACTAAAACATACCCCCATTACTTGTATTAGAATTCAACTATCGTTTATCCTATTTGAACTAAAATTTAGATAATTTCTAACTGTAACTCATTCGATTAACACTCGTAATTCCCCCATTTAATCCAAAGCATATATAATATTTTTCGGGTCTTAAGTATGTCCTACTGCCCTTTCCCGAGAATCGTTATGATTAATTAATCTACACCAAAGGTTTATACAAGTTGGGATTAAATCAAATATTAAGAAGTAAATAAGGGACAATTCCCAAGGGAGTCGATTGATCGATGAAATGGGTCAATCGATTGATCAAAATTCTTGAGTCGATTTGATCAATCGACCAATTATTTGCCCATATTTTTCTTAACAAATACGGGTTTCAAGATTTTTAACCACCAAATTGGTCTTTACACTTATGCAAATTGATATACATGAAATCCAGAACCTATACTAAAATGTATGGACAATTTCTAACGTACCAAAATCATTTAAACAACATCAACATGCATAAATTCACCAAATTTCAACCTTTAGTCTCAAGAACCATAGTTTTAACTTCATCTTCAATTTAAAATGAAATTTCAAGTTTTTTAGACAATTAGATTTTAATAAGGTGTGCTTTATTCTACATGCATAAATGATCCTATTCCATTTAAATATTCACCCAAGAATTTTGATTTACACTATCTAAATTCCTCCAAAACATGATCTTTTCATAAAAGGGTTATCCTAATCAAACATGGATCATATATCTATCGTAAATTTACACAAGATAATACTTGACTTACGTAGAAGGTATGGTCCATTGGCGATGAAAGGTATGGGGTTAATCATCTCTCTCCGATCTATACGTTGGCGGATATGGTGGTGCAAACGGTGCTGGAATGGTTGTTCGAGCCTTAGAAAAATTTGCAATCTCTTTCTCATATGGTTTTCGAAGTTTTTGTGTTTGATATCTCTACAAATTCTAACCCTAGCATCTGATATAGACTTAGAGTTTTCGTGGGTTTAATTACCCCTAAAATAAAAATGACTAAAATACCCCCTCGGGGTGCCGATTTGGCATAAAAATACCCAGGGCCCAAATTGAACCCCCGGGTAGAAGTTTATGACTATTTCGATCCTTCCGGACACTTTGGCGCACTAAAAATGACCATACGATTGACTTATAAATGGATTAATTTTTATTCCATTAATTTAGTCCCAACACGACTGACAGGTGCGTCCCGACTTAATTTCCATAACTGTTTTCGCTCACAACAACTTTACTATTTTCATCATTAGATATTACTTTACCCACTAAGTAATATTCCACGTAATTATCACCAATAAATACTAACTCTCGTCACTCAAGTAATTATTTGATTAAATTCGGATTAATTATAAATAAATTTCCCATTTAGATGAATTAATCCCCCGCAATTAAAATCATTAAAATTACAGGGTATTACATCATATTAGACACCTTACGACATGACCAATTGTATGCAAAGAAGGGGAAATATAACTCATTAATGAAAGAGGTAAAAAATTTAGGACATGTTATTATAGAACTAGGAATCCAAGTAGATCCATCAGATACCGCTGCAGTTATGGAATTGCCCCAATCAACTATCATAACTGAGGTTCGCAGTTTTCTAGGATTAACTGTCCATTATCGAAGATTCATAGAAGGATTCTCCACTTTTTTTTAGCTCTTATGAAATTAACCCTAAAGGATATATGATTTAAGTGGAATCAAGAATGTAACCAAGCCTTTTATACACTAAAAGAATGTTTGACTACCACCCATGTACTCATAATTCCTTATAGTATAATAAGCTACATTGTATACACGGTTGCCTCCTTACAAGGGCTAGGATGTGTACTCATGCATTCAGGAAAACTAGTGGAGTATGGGTCACGACAACTGAATATCCACGTACGCAATTATCGAGTTCGTGATGTGGAATTAACTGCTATCGTTTTTTGCCTTAAAAATTTGGCTATGTTACTTACACGAATTAGAATTTAAATTATTCTCAATTAATAAAAATTTAAAATATATCTTTTCCGCAAAAAATCTGAATTTGTGACAATGCATTTGGATGGAACATTTAGAAAATTATGACTTTTAATTACAATATCACCTAGGTAAAGGCAACAAGGTAGCCAATGCCTTAAAATGTAAAATTAGTTGAAGACTAAGAAAAATGCTCGCATATCAAATCATGCTTTCATTAACACATTATATTCTATAAAGTATAACCTCAATTATTCTTCATAACGTCATCGCATACCCATCTCTTCAGAGATGGATAACTGAGAAACAAGTCACTGACAAAATTCTCACAGGTTTACGTCGAAAGATTGAACTTGGAAAATGTAATACCCCCTAATTTTGTTGATTTTTATTTAATGGTTTAATTAAATTAAATGAAAATTAATTAGAAATTAATACGGATTTAAATACTAGTGAGACGTGAGTTGGTATTTAATTATGATGATAATGTTAAATATTACTGAGTATATATGGTATTATATGAGTATTGAAAGTAATAAAATTGTCAAGAGTAATAAATACAAAAAATGGGGAAATTAAGTTGGAACGCGAGTGTCAGTCGCGTCAGGAAAAAAATTATTAGATTTAAAAGGTAAATTATATTTGTATCAACCATGTGGTCATTTTCAGTGCGACAACGTGTCCGGAAGGGTCGAGATAGTCAGAAAACACTAGCGGGAGATTTAGTTTGGGTCCCGGGGCATTTTTAGGCCAAATCGGCAACTCAGAAGGGTATTTTGGTAATTTTAAAAATTAAGGAATTAAGACCCACGAATTTTAGAGTTTATTTATATATTATTAGAAAAGCCATTAAGGCCATTATCAGCCAAAAACAAGAGAGTGGGCTGCGTGAGTTAGAGAGAAGTTAGAGAGAAGTTCCAAAAGGGTTCCAAACCAAAACCACCACCCACCAACACCGTTTTGGACGGAATTGCGACCTGAAAGAAGAGAGAACCAGCCCTTGAACACCAACAACAACTCAGAACATCAAACTTAAGGCAAGTGATTTTGTTTCATTAGTTTAATGAATATTTCCTCCGTGCTTAGTGTAGAAACTAATGATTGTCTTGAAAGATACGATGAAAAAACCCAATGAAGTTGATGTACAACTCTAAACTTTGGTTAGGAATTATATGTAGATCAGTTCTAGACGAATTCAGTATCCCAAACCTAACTCTTGATGATTTAAAAATGAATTAAAGAGAAGATTTATCATTGTTCTTGAAGAAAATTGAAAACTAGGGTTTTTTTTATTGAAGTTTTGATCCATATAAGACAAATGATTGATGGTTAAAAGGTTTTGGAACGTTAACAACGACGTATTTTGGTTGTATGATGATCCTATAACGTTAGATTAGATTTTCATACCTTGTAATGAAGTTTTGGGACGAATTTTGGATTGATAAACGAAGTAGGCTGTAGCCTATCTTGTGCGTTCGATCGATCGACACTCCCAGGTCGATCGATCGACCTTCCCAAAATCGGTTATATTTTTCCTTTGTTGGATTTTAACAATTTCGACCCTAGATAATTATTGGTGGAGACTTTGTGAATACTCATAAATTCAAGGAAGACCAGGAGGCATATTTGGGAAACTCGAATTATAATTAAAAGTCAAATTGGGAAGTATATTAAACTTAATAAGGCTCGACGAGTGTAATACTATTTAAGATTAAGAGTTGATGAGTAAGTTTTAGATAGTGGAATAATATAAAGTTAGTGGCAGAAAGGAGGACCTTAAGAATAGTGAATTTAAATGTTGAAATAATAGGAGACTTGGTAACCTTTGTGGGTTAGGATTTAGGTACTTGAAACTACGATGTGAGATGTGATGGCGGTCTATATTATATACTATTCGGAGACTTAAAAATGTACAAACTGGAATAACAGTATAAAGATGTAGAATATAGCTTTATTAATATTATAAGATATCTAAGTTGTGTGAATGCTTAGTATATGAACTTATATGTGTATAACATACCTACCATACTTGCTATCAAGGGAGGTCGGCTTTCAAACTAGTTCATCTAATCTTTGTGTGCCTACGGGGAGATTTAGATGGATACCTTAAGGACATAGGGCTGTGAATGACTTATTTATGAGTTGATAAGTCAGCTGACCATGGGAGCATAGGTATGTGCGTGACCCATGGATATGTGAACTATGTTCGCTATTATTATATGTGAATTTTCTTATTGAGACGGTTCCTGAGAGATTCAGAATACGTGGTCCTTATGTACGTGATGTACCGGGATTCGATAGCAGACGTAGCTTAGCCTAGGGGTGCCCTATTTGTATATTTATGATGAGATTAATAAACTTGTAATTAAAATGGACTCTTTATTTAAGAGTATGTGTGAATACTTGTGACATTTTAGTAGAGATAAAAATGGAAATTACACATAATAATTATTATAAGGAAATCTGAGAAATAAAAAAGAAGACACGCATAGGTTGTATTAAAATGTCCTGTTTTGACCCTCATATTATAACTTAAGGTCATATTGTGAATTAGACTAGTTAGTTAGTGGCATAACTAGGATGGGTTACAGATACTATAGGTGTGCACAATTAGTAGAGGGTGAGAAATTCATGTGAGTGCACGTGACTAACATGTATTTTACATTCACTCTTTAATGTTATTAAACACTTGCTATATTTTAAACTGTTTTCACAATCGGGCTCTGACCCGTTTGCTTTCAAATCTATTTTCTTGACAAACATTTTAGGTGCCCAGCCACATGGACGCCAAGTTTAGGAGTTCCTTTTCAATGACGTGCTGTAGCTGCTGTGGAAGTTATAGGATCTCGATTGTAGACGCCTCCACATTCTACTTTGACTCCATTTCAGATTTATTCCTCTATGAGGCCATGTCGCACCTTTCCTTTTAGAGACAGCCTTATCATACTCAGTTTCATTCCCGTTTTTGGATTTAATTAATTAATTAATTAATTATTTTGACTTTGTATTTGGTTTTATTCAATATTTGGATTGTTCAGGGGAGTGTTACTCCAGATTAAATTTTATTCCAGCATTTTACATTGTGAATGTAATGTGATTGTGATGTCTTTAGATACTAAATTATTTGGATGCATGTTAATTTAATTTAATTAAAATTGACAACTCACTTTTTAAATATTAGTTGGCTAGTAATGGGTTAAAAAAAATGTTTTCGATAGTGATGTTATGAACTGAACCAACTTGACATTTTGTTTTAATTTGAATAAAAGAGTAGCTACCCGGTATTTCATTAGACGGGATGTTACAGGTGGTATCAGAGCATCAGGTTCTAATGTCCTTAGGATCTGTACGGCTTGTTATGTTTTCGCGTAGCGTTCTTTGATATAGAGCCCTATATTTTAGGATTATTGCACTCTTTAGTGTATCTTTCGCTCTTCAGCTATTTCGAGATAATAAGTGTGAACTTATAAGACTTATCTCTGATTTCAGATGCCTCCACAACATGCACAGAGAGTTCCCAGGGATGGTCAGCCTGAGCCACAGCCTGCACCAGTTCCGGGTTCCATGAATGCCATAGAGGTTGCTGCCATTGTAGCCCAAGCGATAAATGCCGCCTTAGCAGTTGTGCAGTAGGCACTACCTCAGGTGCCGATAGTCAGCATAATCCAGTCTCATGCATTCTCGTCTGCTTGGGTTTTTGTTCGTGATGCCTTTGAGAAGGCACATCCTTCGGAGTTTGCAGGTTGCTCTGACGTTGTTATGTCTAGTCAGTGGAAGAAGGACATACAAAAACACTTGAGGATGTATGAGTGTACGGATGTACAGAGACAGATACTGTCTACTTTTAAGGTGGTAGGGTCAGCGTTGTAGTGGTGGGAGTCCATTACGACCGCAAAAGAGAGAGATGTCCTTACTATTTAGGAGTTCTGGGTGCGGTTTGATCGCAAGTACTTTCCCTCAGCAGTTCATACTGAAATGTGGAGGAAGTTGATGAACCTCAAGTAGGAGTGTCGAGTTCACCAATCTTCTGAACCTCGTTCCCGATGAGATTTTGACCGAAGAGAAGAAGATATAGAAATTCATGGATGGGTTGACTTTGAGGATCCGTCAGCACTTGCTAGGAAATCTGTCATTGGCCACTTATTCCGATATGGTTAACGCAACACTCCTTCACTGCTAGGACCACTGCTTCCACTTATCAGAGGGTAAGTGATCAGGAAAGTCCAGCCATCAGGGCAGGATAGGGAGGAATGGTGCCAGCGGGGCACAATCAGCTCAGGGTCAGCACAGGCAGAGTGATCAGAGTTCCCAGCAGGGGGATTCTTAGAGATTTTGATCTGGAGGCTTCAGAAATGGTCAGGGAGGTTTTCCTCATGGCCATCAGGGTTAGCACGGCCATCAGGGTCAGCACAGTCGGAATAGCCAATAACAGCAGTTTCAGTAGGACTAACATGGACAGGGAAGGAATGGCAACAACAACCAGGGCCGTTGGCAGTAGGATCGAAGAGTGGGAAACTTTGTGGGAAAATGTTGTATTTGTGGCAAGATTGTCCACAAACGCCAGGAGAGTCCTGAAAGGGGAAGGGCCCCACAACAACAGCAGTAAGGTGCTCGACACAAGCCCTAAAGACCTATGAATCCTGTTGCCCTCCTAGTACCACCACAGATGCCAACTTTACCACCCATCACAGTAGTCCTAGTGCAGTAGGTATAGCTTCAGTACGGGTAAGTTTATTAGCTCTAACAGGCCGCAGTCCCACATGATCCATCTGCTATTGAGGGTATGTTCTCTATTCAGGGGACTATGGGGTGTATTTTATTTAATACGGGGGCCACACACTATTTCATTTGCACGAGATTTGCACAAACTATGGGGTTGTTAGAAACTACAGAGAGCACGGTTACTTGCGTAGATTCACCATTGAGTAGGGGTTCTATGATTTCCCTTATATGTAGAGGTGTGGGTATCGAGATCGGGAGGTTTAATTAACCTACTGATATGTTAGTGCTAGATATGACTGAGTATAATGCTATCGTTGGCATGGATTGTCTAGTTGCGTATCGAGCCATGATTGATTGTTTCAGTAGGAGTATTATTTTTTCCATACCTGGGAAAGAGATGTTCCTAGTGTCGATGCCTCGTCCTGAGGGAGGATCATCCACTCAATTGTACTACATAGAGGAGGAGACCTCTAAGAAAGTGGTGATACCACTCGATTCGATTCCAGTTATTAGGGAGTTTACTGATGTATTCCAAGATATTCCAGGATTACCTCCTAGTAGAGAGATAGACTTTGTTATCAATTTAATGCCGGGAACTCGGCCTATAGTCCGAACACCTTACCGTATGGCTCTAGCGGAGATGAGAGAGCTACGAGATCAGATAGAGAAGCTGTTGGGCCAGGGGTTTATCCGTAGAAGTACTTCACTATGGGGTGCTCCTGTGCTGTTCGTAAAGAAGAGGAATGGGTCTTTGAGGTTGTGTGTAGGTTACCGGGATTTCAATAAAGTCACGATACAAAATAAGTATCCGTTACACCGAATCGATGACTTATTAGACCAGTTGAGAGGCGCCTCCTTCTACTTAAAGATTAACATACGATCGGGATACCATCAGTTGCGTACCAGGGAATAGGACATCTCGAATATTGGTTTTTTGATGAGATATGATTCCTATGAGTTCCGGGTTATGCCTTTTGGCCTAACTAATGCCCCAGCCATGTTTATGGACTTGATGAATAGGGTATTAAGAGAGTTCCTAAACCAGTTCGTCATCATTTTTATTGATGACATTCTGGTTTACTCCCAGATAGAGGAGGAACACACCGAGCACTTGAGGTAAGTTTTGTAGATGCGGCATGAGAACGAGCTATATGCAAAGTACGAGAAGCGTGCGTTTTGGCTGAAGGAGGTTCAATTTTTGGAGCACATCATTTCAGACAGGGGGATATCTGTTGATCCAGGGAAGGTATCCGCGGTGAGGGAGTGGGGACAGCCTATGACACCGACTGAGATCCGTAGTTTCTTGGGCGTAGCAGGATACTATAGGAGGTTTATTCGGGGTTTCTCAAAGATAGCGGGTCCTTTGACACATCTGACTCGCAAAGGTGTGCCATTCATCTGGAGCGATGCCTGTCAGTTGGCATTCGATGAGTTGAAGGACAAGTTGACCTCAACGCCAGTGTTAGCATTGCCCAGATCGAGAATTGAGTATCTAGTCTACACCGATGCATCCTTACCAGGTCTTGGAGGTGTACTACAACAGGAGAGTCAAGCCATAACTTATGCTTCCCGTAATCTTAAGCCTCACAAAAAGAATTACCCCATCCACGACTTGGAGTTAGAAGGAGTTGTATTTGATCTTCAGATTTGGAGACATTACCTCCTGGGGGAGAAATTTTGTTTATTCACGGACCACAAGTCCTTACAATACCTCTTCACACAGAAGGAATTAAATATGCATCAACGTAGGTGGCTTGAGTTCGTGAAGGATTATCAATTCGATATCCAGTACCACCCGTGAAAGGCTAATGTGGTAGCAGACACGTTGAGTCGTAGGCCAGTAGGTGAGGTGGCCGAAGTGTCGAGAGAAAAGTGAAAGGAGTTGGGACACCAGGACACAGTGGCTCGATCATTCATGTCAGTAATGACCATTACGCCCCAGATTGTTACGAGAGTGATACAGGACCAGGCAAAAGACTCATTTTGTCAAGAGTAGATAGTTCATTTACTAGCAGAGGGAGCCGAGTCCTATGTCGTTGGTTCAGACGGGGGCTTACGCTTCAATGGGAGACTAGTTGTTCCTGAAGGGGAAGACTTACGACACGAGGTTACGATAGAGTCGCACGGTTCACGGTTCGTGGTATATCCCAGTGGGGATAAGATGTACTAGGATATGAGGCGATAGTACTAGTGGAGCGGGATAAAGAGAGGTATTGTTGAGTTCGTTTCCAAATGTGCCACTTGTCAGTTGGTAAAGGTGGACCACAAGAGACCGACAGGACTTCTACAATCATTAGAGGTTCCTATGTGGAAATGGGAGAGCATTTCCATGGATTTTATCAAGGGGTTACCTACTTAGCAGAGGGGTCACGACTCCATATGGGTAATCGTGGATAGGTTGACCAAAGTTGCTCATTTTCTGTCAGTCCGGACAGACTACACTACGAGATAGTATGCCCAGATTTTCATAGAAGAGATTGTGAGACTTCACGGGGTGCCTCTCAATATCGTGTCTGATCGAGACAAGATATTTATTTCACAATTTTAGGAGAGTTTCCAGGAAACCATGGGTACGGAGTTACGGCTGAGTACGACATATCACCCGCAGACAGATGGGCAAACCGAGCGGACGAATCCAATTTTGGAGGATATGTTGCATTTGTGCATACTAGACTTTGGAGGTGGTTGGGAGCAGTACCTTCCACTGATGGAGTTTGCTTATAATAACTCCTACCAGTTCACTATTGGCATGGCTCCATTCGAGGCGTTATACGGTAGACCTTGTCGATCCCTAGCATATTGGCTAGAGGTGGGGGATAACAAGCTGCTTGGACCGAAGGTGATTCAAGATACCTCAGAGAGGATAGAGATGATACGGAGCCGTATTCGGGTAGCTCAGGATCGATAAGAAAGGGATGGCGATGCCAAAAGATTCTTTAGAGAGTTCAAGGTGGGGGACCAGTTATTACTCAAATTATCTCCGATGAAGGGGATTATGCATTTCGGGAAGAAAGGGGAAATTAGCACCTAGATACGTGGGCCCATTTCCTATCATTGAGCGGATTGGGCCAGTAGCGTATAGACTTGGGTTACCAAAACACTTACATAGGATTCATGACGTGTTCCATATTTCCTCACTAATGAGATATCTTAGGGACGATTTGGCCCATACTCATATTGATTTAGAGGACATCTATCTTCAGCCTGATAGTTCCTACGAGAAGGGGACGATTGTTATTCTGGACCACATCGAGAGGAAACTGAGGTCGAAGATAGTACCGTTAGTACGTGTTCAGTAGTGGCATCATAATGCCGAGGAGTCCACATGGGAGCGCGGGGATTAGATTCGCGGGAGTTATCCAGAGCTATTTTTGCCAGGTATACTTTAGTTTCGAATTTCGGGACGAAATTATGTTATTAGGGGGGAAGTATGTAATACCCCGTAATTTTGTTGATTTTTATTTAATGGTTTAATTAAATTAAATGAAAATTAATTGGAAATTAATCCGGATTTAAATACTAGCGAGACGTGAGTTGGTATTTAATTATGATGATAATGTTAAATATTACTAAGTATATATGGTAATATATGAGTATATAAATACGACAATTTGGGAAATTAAGTTGGGACGCGCGTGTCAGTCGCGTCAAAAATAAATTTTATTAGATTTAATAGGTAAATTATATTTGTATCAACCCTATGGTCATTTTGAGTGCACCAATGTGTCCGAAAGGGTCGAGATAATCAGAAAACACTAGCTGGGGGTTTAGTTTGGGTCCCGGGACATTTTTAGGCCAAACCGGCAACCCGAAAGGGTATTTTGGTAATTTTAAATATTAAGGAATAAAGACCCACGAATTTTAGAGTTTATTTATATATTATTAGAAAATCCATTAAGTCCATTATCATCAAAAAACAAGAGAGTGGGCTACGTGAGTTAGAGAGAAGTTCCAAAAGGGTTCCAAACCAAAACCACCACCCACCACCACCGTTTTGGACGAAATTATGACTGGAAAGAAGAGAGAACCAGCCCTTCAACACCAGCAACAACTCAGAACATCAAACTTAAGAAAGTGATTTGGTTTCATTAGTTTAATAAATATTTCCTCCATGCTTAGTATAGAAATTAATGATTGTCTTGAAAGATTTGATGAAAAAACCCAATGAATTTGATGTACAACTCTAAACATTGGTTAGGAATCATATGTAGATCTGTTCTGGATGAATTCAGTATCCCAAACCTAACTTTTGATGATTTAAAAATGAATTAAAGAGATTTATCATTGTTCTTGAAGAAAATAGAAAACTATGGTTTTTAATGAAGTTTTGATCCATATAAGACAAATGATTGATGATCAAAAGGTTTTGTAACGTTAGCCATGACGTATTTTGGTTGTATGATGATCCTATAATGTTAAATTAGATTTTCAAACCTTGTAATGAAGTTTTTGGATGAATTTTGGATTGAGAAACGAAGCAGTCCGTAGCCTATCTGGTGCGGTCGATCGTTCGACACTCCCAGTTCGATCGATCGACCACCATCGATCGATCGACACTCCCAGGTCGATCGATCGACCTTCCCAGAATCGGTTATATATTTCCTTTATTGGATTTTAACAATTTTGACCCTAGATAATTATTGGTGGAGACTTTGTGAATACTCTTAAATTCAAGGAAGACTAGTAGGCATATTTGGGAAACTAGAATTATAATTAAAAGTAAAATTGTGAAGTATATTAAACTTAATAAGGATCGACGAGTGTAATACTAATTGAGATTAAGAGTTGATGAGTAAGTTTTAGATAGTTGGAAAATATAAGGTTAGTGGTAGAAAGGAGGACCTTAAGAATAGTGGATTTAAATGTGGAAATAATATGAGACTTGGTAACCTTTGTGGGTTAGGATTTAGGTACTTGAAACTACGACGTGAGATGTGTCGGCGGTCTATATTATATATTATTTGAAGACTTAAAAATGCACAATCTGGAATAACATTATAAAGATGTAGAATATACCTTTATTAATATTATAAGATATCTAAGTTGTGTGAATGCTTAGATATGAACTTATATGTGTATAACATACCTACCATACTTGCTATCACGGGAGGTCGGCTTTCGAAGTGGGCCATCTAATCTCTATGTTCCTGTGGGGGGATTTAAATGGATACCTTAAGGACATAGGGCTGTGAATGACTTATTTGTGAGTTGATAAGTCAGCTTACCATGGGAGCGTAATTATGTGCGTGACCCATGGATATCTGAACTATGTTCGCCTCCATTATGTGTGAATTTTCTTATTGAGACGGTTCTTGAGAGATTCGGAATATGTGATCCTTATGTACGTGATGTACCGGGATTCCATAGTAGAGTATGTGCGCACTGCAGCTTAGCCTAGGGGTGCCCTATTTGTATATTTATGATGAGATTAATAAACTTGTAATTAAAATGGACTCTTTATTTAAGAGTAAGTGTGAATCTTTGTGACATTTTAGTGGAGATAAAAATGGAAATTGCACATAATAATTATTATAAGGAAATCTGAGAAATAAAAAGGAAGGCGCGCATAGGTTGTATTAAAATGTCTTGTTTTCACCCTCATATTATAACTTAAGGTCACATTGTGAATTAGACTAGTTAGTTAGCGGGACGGGTTACGGATACGTTAGGTGTGCACAATTATTAGAGAGGTGAGAAATTCATGTGAGTGCACATGACTAACATGTATTTTATATTAACTGTTTAATGTTATTAAACACTTGCTATATTTTAAACTGTTTTCCCAATCGGGCTCTGACCCGTTTGCTTTCAAATCTATTTTTCTTGAAAAACCTTTTAGCTGCCCAGCCACAGGGATGCCGAGCTTAGGAGTTCCTTTTCAGTGATGTGATGTAGCTGCTGTGGAAGTTACAGGATCTCGAATGTAGACGACTCCACATTCTACTTTGACTCCATTTCAGATTCATTCTTCTGTTAGGGCATGTCTCCCCTTTCCTTTTAGAGACAGTCTTATCATACTCAGTTTCATTCCCATTTTTGGATTTAATTAATTAATTATTCAAACTTTGTATTTGGTTTTATTCAGTATTTGGATTATTCAGGGGAGTGTTACTCCAGATTAAATTTTATTCTAGCATTTTACATTGTGACTGTAATGTGATTGTGATATCTTTAGATACTAAATTATTGGGATGCATGTTAATTTAATTTAATTGAAATTGATAACTCAATTTTTAAATATTAGGTGGATGGTAATGGTTCGAAAAATATATATATGTTTTCTACAGTGATGCTATGAACTGAACCAACTTGACATTTTGTTTTAATTTGAATAAAGGAGTAGCTACCCGGTATTTAATTAGACGGGGTGTTACAGAAAAGCCAACAACGATTGTACACATAACCCTAACAATGGAATGCGATTTCAATATCGAATATGTGTACCTTCAGATCTCAATCTAAAGGATGATTACTTATAATAAGGACATGATTACAAATTTAGTATCCATTCAAGCAATACCAAAATGTATCATGAACTTAAAACGAATTTTTTGTGGAGAGGAATCAAGCAAGACATTCGAACCTTTATTGCAAATGTTAAACCTATCAATGATTCAAGATTGAACACTAACACCCAGGTTGACTCTTGCAACCCCTTCCCATCCAAACTTGGAAGTGGGATCATATTAATATGGACTTTTGTTAATGGATTACCTCCTACAGCCTAAGGATATAAGTTCATTTGGGTAATCATTGATCGACTGACTAAGTCATCTCATTTTATAAACTACGTACCACCAATTCATTTTAGTGACTCAACAACTTATATATTTAAGAAATTGTCAGATTACATGGAACTCCTCTATCTATTACACTTGATCGAGATCGTTGATTTGTGGGACATTTTTTACATGCTTTACCAAACACCATTGGAATTTAAGTATGTTTTAGTACCACATTCCATCCCCAAATCGATGAACAATCCGACAGACTAATTGAAACCATAGAAGATATGTTACGAGCATGCGCATTACCTCTAGAAGGACGTTGGAGAAATCACTTAGCATTAGTATAATTTTCTTATAACAACAATCATCAAGCTAGTATTCAAGCCTCTCCATAATAACTATATGGAAGACCCTATCGTTCTGCACTTTGTTGGAATGAATCGGGTGGAAATTAAGTCTTTGGCCAAGAGATTATAACAGAAACCATCATGAAAGTAAATTTAATCAGGGAAAGATTAGAAAAAAGCTCAAAGTCAACAGAAAAGATATGACAATAATCATAGACGACCCATTGAATTTCACGAAGGAGACCAAGTTTTCTTCAAATTATCACCTCGAAAGGGAATTATTTCATTCAAGAGAAAGGGAAAACTCGTGCCATGATACATCAAACCTTTTACCATTACAAAACGTATTAGACTAGTAGCATATCGATTAATATTACCCCCTGATTTGGCCCAAAATCACAACGTATTTCACATATCTCAATTGATAAAATATATTATTGATCCAAGCCACGTCACCACATGGGAATCACTATTAATACAACCAAACAAGGACTATGAAGAAAGATCGCTTCAAATCTTTGACACACAAGACGGAATACTTCATACGAAGACTATTCCTTTAGTGAAAGTTCTTCGGCAACATCACGGTCACGAAGTATCAACTTCGTAACTTAGAGATGTCATATATCAATAATATCCCTAACTATTCGAAGGTAATTTCGAGGATGATTTTTTTTTTTTTGGTAGAGGGAATTTTAAGAACTGTATAATATAATACGTCTAGATCAACTATCACTCTATATATACAGAAGAATAAGTGATCTTACTTTAATAAATAATCATTGTAGCAAAAAATTTGGATTATTAGCAATATAAACCTTAGATAAACAAAAATTCCAAAGTTACCTTTAAATTTCAATAATTACAAGACACCCTCTAAAGTTTCAAATTGACTTTTAAATTATCTAAATGATATGTATATTTCAAAATTTCTTTAAAAACAACTTCATTACCATTTAAAGTTACAAATCAACCCCTCACAATCCTTCCCTAAGTTTTAAAAATTACAGGAAGACCCCAAAAGTTTAAAATTAAAGGAAAAAGGACTTGAAAGTTAAGTAAAAACCCTTTGAGACTAAACTAAAATCTTATCACCTTCCTTATCAGTTGGAATAATAATAAGGCCAGCAAGAAACCATGGGAAACGATGAGAAATAAAGGCAAACCTACAAACTTTTATACACTAAACTTCCTTCATAAAGTTCTCTCATTGGACCAGCCCAAATACCACCCCAAATTCGACCAATAGACTCCCCATGAATCCCCCTATATAAAGCCTCTCTCAGTGTATAGAACTCAATACAAACAGTAACCCAGACACTAGCTTATATTTTGGAATTTTTTGGTATACTGCCATTTTATGTATTTAGTTTGATTCTCTGAATTCAGTCATGTTTCTGCAGTAGAGTTGGATTCATTTATGCAGTTACATGTGAGCTTTTACGTAGAAGTTATCAACTAAGTGTCAAATTTCAGAAAACATGGAATTTTGAGCTTCCATGGTGAGTTCTGAGTTCCAGACTTTAAATTAGTTTTATAGTGGGAATATTTGTCCTTAGACTTGTAGGATTACAACCATATAGTTTAATTTTAGTGTAGTAGTCATATCTATTCATAAATCAAGTTTCTTATTTACAGCAGTTGGAATTTAAAACTTCAAATTCTCCATGAACACTATTAATTAAACCATCAAACAAACACTCTTTTGTTCCAAATTCACATAGAAATCAAACTATAACATTGACATACCTCCAATTTTAGTATAAATCCACGAATATCAATGTAAATTTTATAATATCTTATAGTATCTAGTTATGAAGTTGCAGTCAACCTTAATCTCTAAAAGTTATATTTTTTAAATCCTTGCGATAAATTAGGAAGTTTGGATATTGAATAAGCTAAAATGGTATTCTGTAGCAGATTTAATTGAAGGTCAAAGTTTTCAAACCCTAGGTCAAAACTCGAAAGGTTGAAGATAAAGTGAAACTCATGCACACGAGTATAGTTAAATCCAGGGTTTGATAATTTTGACTAGGCGCATAAGAGCGCGTGACGAATCAAAAAATTCTGAAAACAATTCCAAAAATTTCATTTTTTTTTTCTGTTCAAAATGGTATATTATAATACATTGTTTGGATAACAAGAAAGTCAATACGACATAACCCCTAAAATGGAATTTTAAACCCCAAAATTTATTTTCTACAAAATTCTATAACTTTACCCCAATTAAAAAATATTTCACGAACCTTATTCTTACACCCAAAATACATTTTTTCTCTTTATCAAAGTTACATGGACTACCATATTGACTTAACCAGCTCCACGAAACTTTACAAAAACCGTAACAACAAGTAGGTGATTTCTTATTCAGTATTTTTTTCACGCAATGCTTTTTACTACGCCTTTTGTTGATATCACTTTGTGATAGACCTAATATATCATATTCTCATTGATGAACTCATCTGAGTACTTGAAATATTTACGTATACTTGATTCAAATTTTAACGATGATTATGCAATCATAGCATTTCATATGACAGAATTTTACCTAGTTATATTATTGAAAACATTATGACCAGGGAATAATCTTTCGTTATACATACATCTGTATTATTTGGCCTGTAGGACTCAAATGAATGACTTGTTGCTACCATATGGAATGTCTTTAATTGACTTAGCATAGTTAATTTTATCTCTAGTATCTGGATTGATTGTCTCCAATTTTATTGGATTAACATTGTTATATCTATGGGTATTTCCCTAAAGCCTCTAAACGGATAATTATGGGTTAGTTTTTTATAAACATTCCTAACCACAACCAGTTATAGTAAGATATTTCAATTTTTTAGTTATATAAGTCCATGAATAAGCATGTTATCTTATCATATTGAATTTCTTATATTGACATAATAAAAATCAAGTTTTAAAATGTATAGAATAAGAATTATCTACATGGAAATTTCTCTTACATTTTTTAAATTCCAGATGGCCCCATGAAATAGAGAAGGAAACATCTCCCCGACCCCACACAAATATAATGCGTCACCTCGTGTTACTCTAGAAATTATATATGTCAGGAAAATCGGTCGCAACACCAAAGACCCTATTATAATTTCCTATGCTACTATGTATAAATGGATGTAATTGATATTTTGTCAAGGCACATGTTATATGTTTTAATTTTCTTTTGTGGATCATGTAATAAAAGAGAGTGCGTCTATATAGGATGAGTGTGAGGAATAATGTATTTCAATACTTTACTTTATGTTAAGAGATATTACTAGTAGTTAGGTTTTCTATCACTATTATTTATACTTACACTATTTAATTTATCTCCCCATTTAAACTTATCAACCAAACCCTTTATCACTCTCGATTATTCGAGACTAGACAAATCATCTTCAGAGATCACTCATTCGTACTAGGAATAGTTGTAGGTTGTACAAAATTGATAACCTCGACGAATCAATAACGGGATGATCTATACTTCTTCACACCATCCATACTTCCCCATACCTCTAAAATGATCCACTCGTTAGTACACATAGGGTAAAACATGTACTTTCAACACATAGGATCATGGTAAAATGACCGAAGTAAAACCTTTCACATCACCGGAATACATCACGGTCGGCGACATACTCTCCCCATGATTATCCCTGCTTATACGTTCCCTACGAGTATTCACATCTTGTATGTTTGCCCATAAGCAAGTAACACAATCTTCTAAAAGATTACTAAACATCAATGTTAAAACAATGAACTATAAAAAATATGGTGTCCAATATATATAATAATGTGATTTTATGATCCTTAATCATCATCCAATAAATGTTAAAACCTCATACCGTACCCCCCCAACCCCCAACCCACCCTTGTAACACCCTGCGCGCCCGAGAGGACACGTGGTGGGCTACTACGATAAAAACTAAACTAAAACCATCAACAAAAGTATAGATCATCTAAATGTCCACAATTTAAATGTAATATATCCACAATTTCTATTCCCACAAAAAGATTACAATAAAGTCTCTCGAATATAAAATTCGCCAACTAAAAATTTCCGGCGTAATTATTACATCAAAAATAAATCTTCCAATCCATGCTCTAAAATAATTCTCCAAAATAGTCCATAGCGTCACAATCCACACTAACCTTCCAACTAAAATAAAATATGAGAAAGTACATAATATGACAAGAATAGATGCTCAAAAATAATTAGCACGATGAATAAATCGCAACAATAAGAATCTCATAAACATGTCCAATGCAATATCCAAGCATTATATCAATATCAATTTCTAAATAATGCATCAATGAGTCACCAGGCCTCACCTCAACTCGCCTACGCATTTTCTAGCATATCCGGATTTTGGACTTTTGGAGGGTGACCATTATCTGTGCCATATTAAAATCTCATGACACGATGCTAAAATAAACAATATAATATATCACAATGAATCAAATTAGATTCTAACATTTATTTCATATTTCAAATGAATATCACAATTCAATATGAGTGCAATCGACACATAAATCAAACGGAATACTCTCGAGAGAATTTAGGAGCATATTGTGTAAGTCCCGTACCTCAAAATCATCACATAAATCATAACATAATTTCAACCACGAAATTTTATCGCATCAACATGTTTCTCTCGCAAAAATTATCAAATCTTGTTCTACCCCAACTCGAGAAAACACCAAATAAACCTTCTAATCTAAGGTTGAAATCTTGAATAAGTTTGGGGCTATGGTTTGTATATGAAATGAAGTAATTTTGGAGAGGTATTCTGGTTGAAAAGTTTGAGAAAAGTGATTTGAAAAGTCCATCCACGAATTAGTTGATATATAAAGGATTAAGAAAAGAGTTCTAATCGGATACAAACACTAAAATTTTATTCCAAACTATCGGATCGTTGGAATTGGATGATATTTTTGGGAGAATTAAGTGAAGACGAGGGGAAGCTGCACATAAAATTTCAACTCGATCGGATGCCCAATTTTTTTCAATATTTTGTTTTCTAGAGAGTTTTATGTTTAGAGGACTCTTAGAGAGTTTTATGTTTTGAGGACTCTTTTATATAATAAAAATTGAATTAAAACTCCATTTTAATTTTGATTCAAATCCCGTTTGAAAATTTACTTTTCAAATATAGAAACCAACATTTTAAATTATAAAACTTATAAAATCCAAAATTTCATTTTTCTCCGATTTCCAAAATTAATTTAAAAATTCCCATGTAAAAGAATTCGGGTTGTTACACCCCCATCCCCTTAAAGTTCCCTTAAGTCAAAACAAATCTAAAAATTGAAATTAATCCATGCCCATGGGGATAATCCTTATCGTGAACATGCCAACTATTTGCATAGTTCAAAAATAGTATCATGCATAAGGCGCATGAAACTAAAATTCCTAGAAGCGTGTTTGTCTTCACACATGTCCTATTTTATGAGCCCATATATCAAAACCACCGTTAACGGATGAAACGAAGTTCTATTACCTCAATTACATCCAAAAATTGCCTATGATCATTATTTAATCATAGTATGAACTATCTCTACTAATCTTAAATGATTTAATCATAGTTAATATATTATTTTAAATATTATTGTATAAGAACCCTAACATTTACAATATTTCAATTATATCTTAATTTACATCATGTTATGAATCTAACATTAGGAGTTTACTTTGTTATAAGAAATGATATTGTTTTTCATGAGTATAACTATAATCCTATTCAACATTATGTGATTTATCACCAAAAATCAACTAATTTCACTTACATGAAGTTTGACATTAATTTAGCCTCAACTTGCATTTCAAAAATTAGAAATTTGAAAATAAATTAAGACTATTATACAATTAGTTTAGATCCAAATAAATAATTATTTTTCTCACACAAAAACAATTAAATTCAAACACTAAGTAAACTTGCCTTTGATTTTTTGTTCAATAATAGGCTACCACTCTTCCTAGATTCCCCAAGTCACGTTTGCTCTTACCGCGTAGCTTCCTTAGCCTTTAGGTTTTGGTCAAAACCCTTTAATGATCTTTAGGTTAATTCAAATGACTTACTAATATAAATCCCCACGAAATTATCTTGGACTATAAAATTGGACCAAACCAAAATGGTCAGAAACTGATTAGAAATATCCCAAAAGATGGCCCAATATCCATGGTAAATTGACCGATTTAAACCTACTATATTTATTCACAATGAACATTCTAATGTACGAAATGCCAGCCCATATTATTATATAATTCAAATGCATAATTATATTGCTAAACCACAAAATTATTAGCCACCAATACAAGTACCAATTATTTAATTATATATTAGTTACATGTGACACAAAATTCTAAGAAACAATTTCACAATCGGGTGGACCCATTATCGAGGGAATAATCCTAGCAAGTAGACCCCCGCGGCCTAGTCTCTCACCACTCAATAGTCACCCATGCTACATAGTCACTTCCAAATATGAAATTAATTAATTGATGTGTATTACCATGTAATGATTCCATTTTCCCAATTGAAATATAGAACCCATATAAAAGATAACTACTGACATCACATGTCATAACAAGAACATATGGTAAATATAATTATTTAACTAAATTAAATAATGTAAAAAAATTATCGGGGATTACATTCTTACCCCTTAAATAAGTAATTTCGTACATAAAATTAAAATTTTAGTCCCGAATAGAAGATATATGGATACCTCGCATGCATGTACTCCTTTCTCTCCCACATGGAACCATCCACATTATGGTGTCACCACTAAACTCTAATTGGTGGTATGACCTTCGATCACAGAATTTTATCTCTTCGATCAAGGATGTGTTGTTGTATTTCCACATAGCTCGCATCGGGCTATAACTCAATTTTGTCACGTCGATATGATCAAAAACTTCTTCAATATCATTACATATAAGACATTGTGTACCCGCTGAAGATAATCGAGTAGGGATACATGATATGACACTGATCCCACCCTATCCACTATCATAAATAGTCCTACGTATCGGGGAGCCAACTTCTTCTTGGATCCAAATGTCAAAACTCCCCTCATTGGGGAGACCGCCAGTAGCACCTGATCACCCACATGAAACTCATACTTATGTTTTGTCTTGTCATTGTATATCTTCTTTAGATCCCGCGCTGCCTTCATTTATGCTCAGTTGAGTGCTACCTTTTCTGAGGTGTCCTAAATGATATCTTGACCAAACATACTATGTTCCACTGACTCCAACTAATATCGCGACAAATGGCAAAATCACCCATATAATGTCTCATAGTGTGACACACAAGTAATCTACTAATGACGATTGTTGTAAGAAAAATCCACGAACCGTAAGTGCTGATCTTACCTTCCTTTGAGATCGAACATGCAAGACTGAAACATATCCTTTAGAATATGATTTATGGGCTCATTTTTACCAATATACTGAGGGAAAAAGTCATTATAATGCCAGTGGCCTATATTTTATTCTTTTCGTATGTAATTTGTAATCATGTGATATTATTGAGATTTTGATTATTAATATATGGGCATTTATCTCTATACCCAATTAATCATTTGTCCTTCATGTTAATCGTTGAAAGTAATTGGATGAAATTGGAGCTTTAAGGAATCTGGGTAGGTCGAGCGAACTTGAAGGTTGTTCGAACGAGATTCTTGTCTCATTCGATTAAGAATAGTGGTTTAAACGAAAAGCCCGACTCTTTCAAAGTGTACATCTAACGATGATTGAATGACTCACATGTGTAAATGTTCATCATCTCATTAGAAGGTCATTTGAAGGTCTGATCAAACAATAATCCAATCTTATTCGAACGATGTTCCATTATTGCTCGAACGACCTAGGCCGAAATCAATCATTTTGAACTAGCTCGATGTGTAGTCACATCTTTATTCATTGATTGGGTGACGTGTCAACTTCTTATGGATTGAATGAATAGAACATGTTTGGCATGTTTGGGGGTGTTTTTATATGGTTTTTACATAGGCTTTTAGGTCTATAAGAGAGGGAAGTGGGGGTGGGTCTCCACACCATTTTTCAACATGTCTCTCTCCTTCTAAGTTCCCTACACCCAACTTCTCTCTCTCCAACCAATTTTCCTCCATAACCAAACCTTGGCACTACGTCCAAACCATAAGTTACACCATATTCAAGCACGTTCTAATAGTTTCAAGCTTGGGTCAAGGAAGAATGTGGGAGAGTAATTCTTGTAGGGGGATTTTTGGACCTATTGAAGGAGGCTTTGGAGTCTTGGATCTTAGGAGTTTTTAGGACATTTCAAGTCATTCCTTTTGTGTTTCTCCTGTTCTAATCCAAGGTAGGGTTTTCCTCTTCTAAAGTATTAAGGTTTTCTATCTATGAAAAACATGCAGGATGAATGCTAGACTTTCAATGCCTAAAATGGACTTATTTGATGAAATATTACAGTCTTGTAAAAATGGTGTTTTTGACAAGGCAAAATCATAGAAGGGCCGTTTTACAAATTTATGGAATTTTACGATCAAAATGGATGGAAGAAAGATAAATACATATAAACCCATGAATTTTGTCTCGATGCATTTTGAGGTATTTCTAGGCTTGAAATGCTCTTACACACATGTAGAATCATGTAGTAAGGTAGATGATGATATCTTAGACTTATTAAAGCATGCGATATTGGTCTTTCTAAAGAAATAAATAAATGTAGAAAATAGACTTATAAGGTGTTTAATATTGTTGGAATGAGTAAAAATAATATTTGGGGTCACATAAGATAAAAGGGCAAGGTTATAGATATTTGGTTAAAAACGGTATTGAATGAGTAAATATATTTTATGTGGCAAAGGATAAAATGATAAGATGATTTTTGACAAAAAATCATGGAAGGTATGTGTAACACCCCGCCTAATTAAATACCGGGTGGCCAACCCATACCAAATTAAAACAGAATATGGAGTTGGCTCATTCTTAGCATCACTATCGAAAACATTTACAACACACCCAAAACTCAATTAAGCTGGTGTTAAAAACTTTCCAAATTTTAAATTAACAAAAACCATTTTACAATTTAAGAATAACACAACACATCTTATTCTACAACACAGATCACTATATAAATAACTCAAAAGAATTTAAATGCAACTGGAATAAACATTCCCAAATAATATAAATCCTTTACAACAATACCAACAATAATAAATGTATTAAAACGACACAAATACAATTGTTTAAATCCGACTGAAAATGATAACTGAAATCCTTTGGGCGACATGCCCTATGTAAGAATACTGTGAATCAAAAAGATGACAAGCGTCTAAGGAAAACCTCCATAGCTCCATAGCTCGACGAAATCAACTATGGTTGGCGTCCCTGTTGCTGGACACCTGATATAGAGATACAATAGAAGAGAAAATATGCAAGGAAACGGGTCAGAGCCCGAATGTGTAGAGTTTAAAACAACAAGTATTTAACAAGTGCAATAAAGCATTTATTATGTACATGTTAGATCCAACTCTCACTTGCTATTCTCACCTCTCAACTAGAGTGCACACTTAACGTTTCCTATTATCCTCCTAGTTAATGGTTCCTCTTTTCTAGTCTCCATATTATAATTCCATTCCCATATCATAATCCCCGTATGTCCCATACCATACGTCATATTATTATTTACATATCTCCTTTATGATTAATTCCTCATTAACATGAATCGTTACTCATTAATATGAGTTAATCTTTTCAATTCTTTAAGAATAAACATTTATTAACTTAATTCCATTATCTTTCTCTATTCACCGTTATCTACAATTATCACCGTAGATAGATTTAACCAAAATAAATAATTATGTAACCATTTAATCCATTATATATATATTCATATATAATACAGCACCCCGAGTCACAGCTGTGGTGTAATGCATTACTCTGCTATCATGTCCCATCATCGCATGTCGCTGAATAGGGAACTACAGGTTCGGTAAGATTCCACGAACCACAAACAACAAACAAATTGGAGGCGAACATAGTTCTCGTATCCATGAGTCACGCACATACCTACGTACCCACAGTCAGCGGACTTATCAACTCCCCGATAAGTCTTTCATAGACCTATGTTCTCTAGCGACAAATCAAAGATCCCATGGATTCATCAGGATATGACTGCCCTCACGCGTAAACCTCCTACCGATAGCAAGTAAGCTAGGTATGTCATACACATAATCATCAATCAATCACTTAGGTATTATCATACATATAATATAATATCAATAAGGTAATTATCACTACCCTAAGATATTTCCCATACGTAGAATTTTATTTCTTTACTTCATAATTTAATTATCCTCGCATCCTATAACATCTCTCCACTACCGACGTCATTAAGGTTCATGCGCGGAGCGTCTCGCAAAGCGAAATCCAAACAAGGAACCCCTCCAATACACTACTACTTAACTTTGTCAATCGAGGAGGTCCGAAATCTTAAATTATGCGATCGGGATAACCTCATAACCTCTTTCAACCAAATGTATTCTAAGCTCCCATCTCATAAGATTCAAATAGTATTTTCCTCAACATATATTCAGTAAGAAGTCACTAATATCCTACTGGTCCATAACATCATTCCCCCGAACTACTACAAGTTTATTTCGCCTTTTTAATAAGGTTAAAATCGATAGTTTCAAATATCTTATAAACACATATTCTTTCACTTAGGAATAAACCCTCTGGTAAACTTAAGGATACCTAGGTGTTATATTCAATCACCCCTACTGGTCCTAACTTTAATCCTCATACATCTCCATTTAGAATTTAACAAATAAATCTAGCAATCGAAATAACATTCAATATAATTTCCAACATTTAAATCACCCGAATCCAAATCAAATTTAATTCAACTATTATCAAGGGTTTACTGATATTTTCTAGGTCCCATAATCTCCAAATAATAATCACCAAAGATCCATAAAAGGTTTGGGATAAGAATCATCATTTAAAAAGAAACAACTTTACCTAAACTGGGGAGGTCGATCGATCCAAGGCAGGGGTCGATCTATCGATCCCTCAGGTCCAGGCCTGCATTTTCTGCATTTTTTGCAACTACGGGTTTAACAACTTTTGATCATTTAAACCTTCATCTAAACATCCAAAATGACTTATAAACTTTACTTCATGATAGAACAACATATATGAACGATTTCCAATACTCTAAACATCCTAGAATCATCAAAGGATTGGATTAGAAAGCATGTTTATCTCCTTATTCCAAGAAACTTATTAACATAACCTCTTCAAGAACATAACAATGGTTTCCATCATTTCTTCAACAGATTCATGACTAATTCGTGGAATATTAACATCCTAACACATGAGTTAAATTCCTATATCATTTTAGTTTTCCAGAAATCCATTTAATGATCCATTATTTTTTCCAAACAATAATAATCTTCTCTTTTCATATTATTCTAACATGGACAATATACAAACTGAATTTTCCATTATTAAACACTTGCCTTTCTTGTAGGTCTGATCCTTTGGTGTAGTATATCTCAGTTGGTTGTCCCTTCTCCGGTCAAACTCCGGTGGTGGTTGGTGGTGGTGAACCTTGGTTCTTGTTCTTCTCCATCCCAAGTGACTTTTCCATTCCCAAGCCCTCTCACACTCTCTCTAGGAAGATGGATGCTCTTATTTGTGAAGATGAGATGAATAACTCCCATTCACTTAATCTACAAATTCTTATAATAGTTCCAAATCCGTAACACTATTCATCCCCTCTAAAAAGATTACAAAAATGACCTTTCGGGTTGTCTATTCATTTCCAACTGACCCGAGACTCAAAATTGACATCCAAATAGACTTTTTTGACTATTTCAAACCTTCCGGACGCAACGACGCATTCGAAATGACTATTAGATCGATAGAAAATAAATGTCCTTTTTAATTTAATAAACTAGTCCCGACACGTCCCATACCGTGTCTGACTAAAAATATAAATTACCGAATTTATATCATACAGTCATATCAATGACATCACATTTCATATATTACCTAAATGTCTTTAAGTAATATTCAGAATCATCCATAATAATATCCACCGTCTGGATAAACCCGAATGAATTAATTAATAAGAAAATCTAATTAATCCATAAATTTAAAATATAACCCATTTTAAAAGGCATTAAAATTACGGGGTATTACATACTTCCCCCCTTATAACAGAATTTCATCCCGAAATTAAGGAATATAAGTCATAACGGTAAGGTAAACTCTGAGTATAAATCTCACATCGCAAGAAATCAAAGATGTACCGCCCATACAATACATTAACAAAGTCCCTATCGATGGTTATACGCCAAGCCTCACCATATAGTTTCAACTGAATCAGATTTAGACTTTATCTAAACTTCTCTATACCGTCCTCATAACAAAAATGATCCTCTCGTAGTTAACAAATAAATCCTGAAGTCTCAATTACTTACCTTTTCCACAATTATGAAAAATACTACAATCCCGTCATCCAGGGCGCCCATACACCCTCTCGTACCGTTCTCAATAATAAAAGTTCCGCAAAGGTTATAAACTCGTTTCCCAAAGACCTAACTTATTTCGATTCCCAACGGTTATTAGTTTCATGCGTGGGGTGTCTCGCAAGCGAAATCCAAACAAGGAACCACCCCGATACACTACTTCCTAAAGTAGTCAGTCATCGAAACTCCTAAGGTCCTTAGTTAATAATATATAAAAAAATTTGTTTTTTTTAAATAAAAATAAAAATCAGGTTTATCGATTTTTAAAACAAAAAATTTGGTTTTATCGATTTCAAATAGGGTCTACGCATCTACTCTTTTATAGAAGACAAGATGCAGACATATGCTCTCATATACCACAAATCAATGCACGCCGATAGTCGAACCACACTCGGACATGCTCTCGGTAAGTAATCCCATGATACAAATCAAACCCACGTGATAACATGTAATATAAAGGTGTCCCACATCCCTCAGTGAGTCTACATAAATAACAGTGCTATAGGCTAAGTTTAGCAACCCTTTTTCCCACACAACATTAATCGTAACAAATCACTATACTCTTCATAATTCCTTAGATAGAAAGCATACCCTCATTCGCGGGTGGTGGTTGTTGATTCACTGCCTGATGGATGTTGTATACACGCCCGTACTGACCCTGCTGCGCAGGTGCTGCTGGAATGGGAGGTAGTGCTAGCACCGGAGCTGGAGCTGGAAGAACAGCTGGTGGAAACACTGGTACCTGTGGCTCCTGTCGAGTATGTTGTTGCTGAGGGAATTTGTCTTTCTCAGGACAATCTTGACGTTTATGGCCATACTTTCCACACACGAAACATTTTCTCGCAAACTTTCCACCACCTTTCCCCTGTTGACTCCGAACCTGCTGGCCATTTCCTCCCTTCCCTTGACCCTGTTGAGCTTGTTTATGGCCCTGATGGCCCTGTTGTCCTTGCCCAACACCTCTATCCTCAAATCACGAATCTCCAGATCGCAGACGCTTAGTATAGTCCCCTGACTGGGAACCCTGCTCACTCTGACGCTGATGACTCTGCCCTGACTGAGTCCCACTAGAACTGCCCCCAATAGTCTTGCCTTGCAGGCCTGACCCAAACCCCCGCTTAAAACCTTGATTATGGAAGCGGTTATCTTGACAGTGTAGCATTGTAGCATTAAGAACATCTGCATACGTACGTAGTGAAAGATTCCCCAATAAATGTTGGCGAATTTTATAGTTCAACCCATCAGTGAACATTAGGACTCTCCTCTCCTCAGTAGGTACTTCAGCTGGTACCAAATTAGTTAATCTAGTAAACTCTTCCTCATATTCCGCCACTGTTTTCTCTCCCTGTTTCAAATCAAGTAGCTTCCGCCTCATCTCTGTCTGGATAGCGGAAGGAAAATACTTCCCATCAAACCGTATCCAAAAGTCTTGGATAGTCATTGTGTCCCTCTCCTCCATAGTGGTCGTAGCTTCCCACCATTGCAAAGCTGCCCCTACTAGCTTGAATGTGGCTAGTATCTGACGTTGAACCTCAGTGCATTCGATCATTCTCAAGTGCCGTTGGATATCTTTCTTCCATTGGCTAGCAGTCACAACATCTGATCCTCCCTGAAACTCGGGTGGGTGCGCTTTCTGAATGGCATCCCTCGCTCATTCCCATGCAGTAGGAAACACTTGCCCTTGCGCAGGTGGCACAACCGGTGCCAGTGCGGGAGCTTGCTGAATAGCAGCTACAGCAGCATTGACTGCCTGAGCGACAATTGCAGCGACTTCGGCTGCAGTCATTGTACCCTGAGCTGGGGCGGGCTGAGGTGCACGTCGAGGAGGCATCTGAAACGAGAGAACACTATCAGTATTTGATATCTCAAAATAGCTGAAGATCGTAAGCGTAAATAAAAAAACAATAATCCTACTCATAGGGCTCTACATCAAAGAACGCTAAGCTGAAGACACAATAAGCCGTACAGATCCTAAAGGACACTAGAACCAGATGCTCTGATACCACCTGTAACACCCCACCTAATTAAATACCGGGTGGCCAACCCCATACCAAATTAAAACAGAATATGCAGTTGGCTCATTCTTAGCATCACTGTCGAAAACATTTACAACACACCCAAAACTCAATTAAGCTGGTGTTAAAAACTTTCCAAATTTTAAATTAACAAAAACCATTTTACAATTTAAGAATAACACAACACATCTTATTCTACAACACAGAACACTATATAAATAACTCAAAAGAATTTAAATGCAACTGGAATAAACATTCCCAAATAATATAAATCCTTTACAACAATCCCAACAATAATAAATGTATTAAAACGACATAAATACAATTGTTTAACTCCGACAGAAAATGATAACTGAAATCCTTTGGGCGACATGCCCTATGTAAGAATACTGTGAATCAAAAAGATGACAAGCGTCTAAGCAAAACCTCCATAGCTCCATAGCTCGACGAAATCAACTATGGTTGGCGTCCCTGTTGCTGGACACCTGATATAGAGATACAATAGAAGAGAAAATATGCAAGGAAACGGGTCAGAGCCTAAATGTGTAGAGTAGTTTTAAAACAACAAGTATTTAACAAGTGCAATAAAGCATTTATTATGTACATGTTAGATCCAACTCTCACTTGCTATTCTCACCTCTCAACTAGAGTGCACACTTAACGTTTCCTATTATCTTCCTAGTTAATGGTTCCTCTTTTCTAGTCTCCATATTATAATTCCATTCCCATATCATAATCCCCGTATGTCCCATACCATACGCCACATTATTATTTACATATCTCCTTTATGATTAATTCCTCATTAACATGAATCGTTACTCATTAATATGAGTTAATCTTTTCAATTCTTTAAGAATAAACATTTATTAACTTAATTCCATTATCTTTCTCTATTCACCATTATCTACAATTATCACCGTAGATAGATTTAACCATAATAAATAATTATGTAACCATTTAATCCATTATATATATATTCATATATAATACAACACTCCGAGTCACAGCTGTGGTGCAATGCATTACTCTACTATCATGTCCCATCATTGCATGCCGCTCAACAGGGAACTACAGGTTCGGTAAGATTCCACGAACCACAAACAACAAACAAATTGGAGGCGAACATAGTTCTCGTATCCATGGGTCACGCACATACCTACGTACCCACAGTCAGCGGACTTATACTCCCCGATAAGTCTTTCATAGACCTATGTTCTCGAGCGACAAATCAAAGATCCCATGGACTCATCAGGATATGACTGCCCTCACGCGTAAACCTCCTACCGATAGCAAGTAAGCTAGGTATGTCATACACATAATCATCAACCAATCACTTAGGTACTATCATACCTATAATATAATATCAATAAGGTAATTATCACTACCCTAAGATATTTCCCATACATAGAATTTTATTTCTTTACTTCATAATTTAATTATCCTCGCATCATATAACATCTCTCCACTACCGATGTCGTTAAGGTTCATGCGCGGAGCGTCTCGCAAAGCGAAATCCAAATAAGTAACCCCTCCAATACACTACTACTTAACTTTGTCAATCGAGGATGTCCGAAATCTTAAATTATGCGATCGGGATAACCTCATAACCTCTTTCAACCAAATGTATTCTAAGCTCCCATCTCATGAGATTCAAATAGGTTTTTCCTCAACATATATTCAGTAAGAAGTCACTAATATCCTACTGGTCCATAACATCATTCCCCCGAACTACTACGAGTTTATTTCTCCTTTTTAATAAGGTTAAAATCGATAATTTCAAATCTCTTATAAACACATATTCTTTCACTTAGGAATAAACCCTCTTGTAAACTTAAGGATACCCAGGTGTTATATTCAATCACCCCTACTGGTCCTAGCTTTAATCCTCATACATCTCCATTTAGAATTTAACAAATGAATCTAGCAATCGAAATAACATTCAATATAATTTCCAACATTTAAATCACCCGAATCCAAATCAAATTTAATTCAACTATTATCAAGGGTTTACTGATATTTTCTAGGTCCCATAATCTCCAAATAATAATCACCAAAGATCCATAAAAGGTTTGGGATAAGAATCATCATTTAAAAAGAAACAACTTTACCTAAACTGGGGAGGTCGATCGATCGAAGGCAGGGGTCGATCGATCGATCCCTCAGGTCTAGGCCTGCATTTTCTGCATTTTTTGCAACTACGGGTTTAACAACTTTTGATCATTTAAACCTTCATCTAAACATCCCAAATGACTTATAAACTTTACTTCATGATATAACAACATATATGAACGATTTCCAATACTCTAAACATCCTAGAATCATCAAAGGATTGGATTAAAAAGCATGTTTATCTCCTTATTCCCAGAAATTTATTAACATAACCTCTTCAAGAACATAACAATGGTTTCCATCATTTCTTCAACAGATTCATGACTAATTCGTGGATTATTAACATCCTAACACATGAGTTAAATTCCTATATCATTTCAGTTTTCCAGAAATCCATTTAATGATCCATTATTTCTTCCAAACAATAATAATCTTCTCTTTTCATATTATTCTAACATGGACAATATACAAACTGAATTTGCCATTATTAAACACGTACCTTTCTTGTAGGTCTGATCCTTTGGTGTAGTATATCTCAGTTGGTTGTCCCTTCTCCGTTCAAACTCCGGTGGTGGTTGGTGGTGGTGAACCTTGGTTCTTGTTCTTCTCCTTCCCAAGTGACTTTTCCTTTCCCAAGCCCTCTCACACTCTCTCTAGGAAGATGGCTGCTCTTATTTGTGAAGATGAGATGAATAAATCCCATTCAATTAATATACAAATTCTTATAATAGTGCCAAATCCGTAACACTATTCATCCCCTCTACAAAGATGACCAAAATGACCTTTCGGGTTGTCTATTCATTTCCAAATGACCCGAGACTCAAAATTGACATCCAAATAGACTTTTCTGACTATTTCAAACCTTCCGGACGCAACGACGCATTTGAAATGACTATTAGATCGATAGAAAATAAATTTCCTTTTTAATTTAATAAACTAGTCCCGACACGTCCCATACCGCGTCTGACTAAAAATATAAATTATCGAATTTATATCATACAGTCATATCAATGACATCACATTTCATATATTACCTAAATATCTTTAATTAATATTCAGAATCATCCATAATAATATCCATCGTCTGGATAAACCCGAATGAATTAATTAATAAGAAAATCTAATTAATCCATAAATTTAAAATATAACCCATTTTAAAAGGCATTAAAATTACGGGGTATTACAGGATGTTCTGAAATGAAAAGGTTAAGTTCTAGTGCCAATGAAAGTAAATATGTTTTTTAGAAAAATTATGATAACAAAGGCAAAATGGTGATTTTGAAAAAAATGAGGGCCCTATCGGTTGGATAACCTCTTAGCCCTTATCAGTCGAGTTTTTGGTGAAAAACGGATAAAGTGAATAAATGGAACGTTGATGTGATGAAAGAATGACTTAAACCATAGAATGAGAAAAATGGTATAAATGTGAAATAATGTGGATATTAGATAAAATATTAACACACATTATATTGGACTTGGATGATTTTGGGAGATTTCGAGAAAAGATACTATAAAACTGAAATAACAGTGGTGGTACTTGCAAATGTATAAATAAGACGACTTAATGAAAAGCGATAAATGAGGCTAATAGTTAAAACATGTTAAACTAGTCTATAGATTTGGTAAAGGGTCGTGTGAAATGGCAGTTAGGTGCATTCCATAGTAGCTACATGAATAATAGCTAAATTGTTAAACATTTTAAAAATTTATTAAAATACATGATATATTAATAATATATTTATGGAAAACTTATAGCCTAGTATTCCCAACCCTGACAAGCGTTCGTTTTCCCCTATAGGTTTATATTAAACCCCATACCACAACCCTAGGTACAATGTGTAGGAACGCCATAAAGGACACTAGTAAGGCCCTAGAGGGCAACAAACGTCGTTGGATCTCTATCGTTTTAGTAAATTCATGGTTTGGAACATTGAGAAATGTGGGACTCTTGAACATTTTATTCAAGCCTTTGGCCATGGCTTGTAATAATACAAGGATGCACATGGTTTATTTCCTATCAAATTAGCATTGTGGACTGAATTATTATTTTTTATAAATAGATCTTATAAATTGACTAATTACTTAAAGTGATCATTTTTTTAAGTTAAATTCAAAAAATTTAGTTATTAGTTATGGAGTAAATTAAAGGATTTTCTTATATAAAGTAAAATAGACTTTCCCCCTCCCCTTTTAACTCCTTAACTCAGTGTGGGTTGACCCAACAGTGAATCAATTAAGGGTCGAGGCATTACTAAAGGTATCATATCAGTAGGATCCTTGAATGTGACAGAGTGTTTAAGCTTTCTTAGTATGCTTTCCTCTTACGTTTTCACATATTTAATGATTAAATTAATGTTTAAATAGCTTTAGATAACTCCTTTGGTTCGTATCCTTGTGTGTTAAACTATCCATTCTTGTGTAGATGCCTCCATGCCATTAAATAGCTTGTGGGTCAGGCACTAATGAGCTTAGACTCATGGAGCAGGTTGTGGGCCAAATCGTTGACCCCATCTCACATTATATAGCGGGCCAACCGAAGTCTGACTGTCGAGAGAGCCACCTCCACCTCTATCCTCAATGAGTTTAGGAGGTTGTACCTACCAACTTTTAATGGATCAGCTATCCCCGAGGTGGCTGAGGAGTTGCTCGATGAATTCACACGGATAATAGAGATTTTGGATGTGATAGTAGGGCATAAGGTCAAAATTTCAACGTTCCAGCTGATGGAACAAGCACAACGCTGGTGGAGCACCTATTTTTCCAGCACCACTGAGAGGATTAGCGAGAGCAGTTTTAGGGTTGCCTTCTACCATAGATGCTTTCTCCAGGAATTTAAGGGTGATAAGAAGGATTAGTTTTCCCTATTGCTTCAGGGGAAGACATAAGTAAATGAGTATCGAGTGAGGTTCAAAATTTTGTGCAACTACGTTGATTCCATAAAGAAAGACAAAGAAGAGAAAATGAGGCTATTTGTTATGGGCCTCAACCTGGGTATTTGGAAAATTCTGGCAGGCTTTGATCTGACCGATTCTCGTACTATAGTAAACAAGGCTATAGGTTGAAGCGTGATGCTGATAATTACATGGCTATTTAAGGTCGGATTAGATGTGGGACCGATTTCAGTACTGCAGTAAGCAAGGCTATACGGGTCTTAGTCAGGCAGTCACAAGAAGTCTTGAGGTGACACTCGAGGCTTCATTGTGAATCTTAAGGCCTCCATAGGGCTTCGTTGCTCATCAGCCCAATGAACTAGTGATCAGAGCCCCATATCCCCCAAAGAGTGGACCTATTTTTCTTACGGGTCCCTAGGTCATTTTTTTGAGGAATCACCAATAATGAGATTCGGGCAGTCAGTATGTCGGGCTAGCATTCAACTTATGCAGGCTCTACTTAGCAATATCAGCAATTCTCTTTAGTTTATCAGTATCCCATGAGGCATAGCATGGATCATTCATGTCCAAACCAAGGTCAGGGTAAATGTAGGTAGGTCCAGGTTCCTAGTGACCATACTAGCAAGTTCATCCACGAGTGACCTTACATCATGTCACGACAAGATGCATCTCCTAATGATTCTTCAGTGATGGAAGTTAAGATTCCTTTTTACCGTATATGGGTAAATGCATTACTTCATTTTAGTGGATTGCATTCTATTATATCGAGTTCCTTAGCTTTTAGTTTTTGACTGGAGGTGGATCAGTTCCGTCCCATTATCTTAATTTAGCTTCTAGTGGGTGGTGGTATAGTTCCTGATAAGGTCTATCATAGATGCGTGAACATGGATGGGGATTTTGTCTTGGTGTATGATTTTATCTTCATAGACATGGATGTCTTCGAGGTGATCCCTAATATGGAGTGGTTGTCATGTTTTCATGCTACTATTGAATGACATTGACACAATGTCCTAGTATCACTTCGAGATGGGTCTCACCATCGCTTTAGCAAAGAACATGGATTTAAATATCCTTCCAAGTTTTCTATAGTTTAATAGAAAAAATGGTATTTTGGTTCGTTAAGAAGCTTGGTGGCTCAGGATGAGCTGAATGGTATTATTTTAGACTACCCTGTGGTGTGGGAGTTTCCCAATATATTCTCTAACTATCTCCTTGGGTCAACACCACTACAAGAGGTGGATTTCACTATAGAGGTTCATCAAGGCATATCTCCTATATCAATTCCAAATCATAGGATGTCTCTAGAGAAATTGCAGGAGCTAATGATGTAATTGGAGGAGTTCACCAACAAGGGCTTTATTCATCCAAGCGTGTCCCTATAGCGAGCCCCTATCCTCTTCGCGAAGATAAATGACAACACCCTAAGAATCTAAATTTATTGCAGAAAATTCAACAGGGTGAGGGTAAAGAACAAATACCCCATAACCCATATTGATGATTTAGCCAACTACTTGCATGGGATGAGCAGGTTTTCAAAAATTGACCTTCGATTTTGATACCATCAGTTGCACATCACGGAGGAGGATATTCTTAAGACGGTGTTCGGAATGCGGTATAGGCACTACGAGTTTCTGATGATGCCCTTTGCCTTGACTAATCCCCTAACAACATTCATGGACTTGATGAACTGCATCTATTATCCCTACTTATACCAATTTGTGGTAGTCGTTTTGGATGACATACTAGTTTATTCGGCCTCTCACATAGACCACGAGGATCACCTCCTCACCGCATTTCAAGTGTATAGGGAAATCTGTTGTAAGCAAAGTTTTTTAAGTGCGAGTTCTCGATGGAGGAGGACAGGTTCCTTAGACATGTGTTTTCAGGCAAGGGTATTTTTATTAATCCTTCCAAAGAAGTCCTTGGGTGGCATATGTCAAAGACGGTTACAAAAATGCATAGTTTATCAACTCTGGTCAGCTACTACCATAATTTCATGAAAGACTTATTGAGGGTTGCCTTTAAACTCAATATGTTGAGTCAAAAGGATGTGCAATTTGAGTGGTTCGAAGACTGTGAGTCAACCTTTCCAGAGTTGAATGTTAGGTTGACTTTTGCACCCATTCTTGTCCTTCCAGAAAGAGGTAAAGGTTACCCTTTTTTATTATGACTCTTTGAGATAGGGGCATATATTAGTATCGATGTAGAGTGGTTAGGTAATCACATATGCATCCCATCAATTAAAGGTGCATGAGAGAAACTATCCCACCCAGGATGTGGATCTAGTTGAGGTGGTGTTTGTGCTTCAGAGCTAGGGGCATTATCTGTACGAAGAAAAACTTGAGGTATTTTTCAACCATAAGAAGCTTCAGTATATTTTCACATGTTGTGATTTTAATCTCCATTTGTGTCCATCCCCGATCCTCACGGCGGGCGGGCGAAAGGAGGATGCTAGGTCCCGCGCGTCCTTCTCTGGAGCGCTTCAACCGACATCATTAGGTGAGGTGAAAAATGTAGAGAGATGGAGTCCCTAGTCTATTTTACTTAAAACAGACAAAAGAAAGGGAGCAATCCCGAAGGAAAGCATCGAAATACATACTGATGCAATCGAAACCAAAATGATTCGAAAAGGGTTCGGAGGCTAAGTTACGAAATGGGAAGGTGTTAGGCAACCATTTCGCCCTTACATTCTCCCATGGGTTTTTGCTATTTTCCTTTATTTTCCCCGTGATATGTGTGCATGTGTATATATAATGGAGATAGGATTCATCAACTTGTGCCATGGAAGAGGAAAAGTGAGTCATCCGTAGGAATGTAAAAATAATATTAAAGAAGAGAGTTTACGCGATTATCCTTGCATTGATAGTTATAATGGAACGATAATGCATACGAGATAATACACTACTAAGAACCAATACATATAATATAATAGAATTGAGTTTAGAGATAAATAGAAAAAAAGAGAGAAAAAGTAAGAATAGGACTCGAGTCTCGAGTTTTCCCCCCAAGTCGCCTACATAGCCTATAGAGGCATCAAAGTCCATATAGTTCGCATTCAAAACAAGGGTTGGGGTTTATCCCATAAATACAGTTGGGGGATTCTCTTATTTGTGTGTGTGTGTGTGTGTGTGTGTAAAAAAGTGTGTTAGTTGTGAGAAAAGTGTAAGAAAAGTGTGAGAATTCCCATTTGGAATTTATGAGCAAATCCTCTTTTTCTTGTTTTTTGGGTTTTTTTATTTGTATGAAAATAAGACATGTGCAATAATACTAAATAAAAAGTATATTAAGATATGTGAGATGAGAGAATAAAAGTGCTAAGTAATGAAACAAGTTAATGCGAATTTTTGAGAATTTAAGGAGATACTTGAGAAAATTAGACCTTCTTGAAGATCTTGAGCTTGATCTTGAGTGTTTGAGAGAAGCCCTTGCACTTGGATGATGATGGAGGGTATTTAATTCACCAAATTTAATGAAAAGGATGATGAAAAGTAAAGGTTGTAAAGGGATTTGGATATGGAAATCACGCTGACTTCGAGAGAGATGCTCTGGGTTTTCAGAGAGTGATGTCTATCAGAACTGGGATCTCTTTGCAATGAGGACAAGGACTCCTTTTTATACGCCCAGGGCATTGACGATCAGCATAGCCTTGGTCCTGCCAATTGGCAGGTGTGTTTTGGCACACTGTCGATAGGCAGGGTCTGGGACCTGCTGTTTGAAAGTGTTTTTCTAGTCTTTGAGGAAAATTGACCGCAGAGTGCAAATTGTTAATCCGAATCATGCATGGGGTAGACCATTGTAAAGGTATTTAAGAAACCTTCGAAAGTCCTTTGGATCGCTCCCGAGTTCAGGAGTTGACTCTGGGTCAAATGTGGCTCGAAAGCGCTCGTCGGTCCTTTAAATGGGAAAATGTTAGACGTAAATGGATCGTTCGTCTGCATGGTAAGTCAGAATCATGCACAAGGCAGACCATTGGAAAGAATAGGAGATGTACTTCGAAATTCCAATAATTTTGACTCGGTTTGGGGAGTTGAATTTGGTCAACCGGTCCCTGGAAGTGTTTGGTGACCTCTCGGAGTAGAATTGCACATGGGGAAGACCGTTGGAAAGGGGTTTTAGTACCCTTTGAAGATTCATTCAGTCTCAATCGATCTGAAGATTTGACTTTGGTCAAACGGAGCTCGGGAGTGTCTAGTAGCCTCTATATCAGGTTTTAGGGGGAAATGGGTCGTTCGTCCGCATGGTAAGTCGGAATCGTGCACATGATGGACCGTTGGAAAGGGATTTCAGTTCCCTTTGAAGATTCATTTAGTCTTGGTTGAGTTGAAGACTTTACATTTTGGTTAAACGGAGCCTGGGAGCGCCCGATGGCTTTTAGGTCAGTGCTCGAGGTATGACCTGGATTTGTAGTGATGAAGGGAGGTTCTAAGGACCTAAGGAGATTTTAAGGGGTAACATAATGGGGTGTCTATTGATCCCCTCGATGGGTGAGTGTGGAACAAATGATAGCCATCAAAAAAGACACCGCATGATTCTTTTCAAAATAGGATGACCAATTCAGAGGTCGAGGTCGATTCAAAGGACCTAAGTGACGATACGAGAAATCGTACATAGGTAGACCTCGTATCAGCAAATCAAGTGTAAAGTATTTGATGAGCAAATAAAGTAGGTAAATAGAGAGAAGACAAGATATAGAGTGGTTTAACCTCTAAAATAGTCCTACGTCCACTGTGTTGCTCCGTTCTCATTATATGCGTTGCATAATACAATATAATCGGGCTTAAAGAGGCGTACACGTATGAGAATAAATGATAATACATGGCTATTGCGGTTCCGAGCGTGCTGGAGATGTGGCTACGATATGGGTGAGTAGCCCCCAAGCTGTAGAGTGAGTTAGGCTGGGCTTCGCCAAGTGTTGTAGAAACTTCTCTCAAGGAGAGAAGAATAATCCCCTTCATTTTGAGGTGTGGTCCTCTACTTATAAGAGATAGGCGTGCCATGTGCATGTGACATATATCAAATCTGGAGTATTTATGAATGAGGGGGATGCGGCCTGCAAGGCAAGCATTGTGTTGTATCCTGTGGCGCTGAAGACAAAGCTACCGTGCCTCGTACCGAGTAGTGCCGCGGCTTCTTCTTGGTGAATAATTACTATGTGCCGCTACCTATAATTAATAGGGCCACACCTTGTGCCATCCATCTCCATGGCATCTTGATGGGGGTCGCGCCCTTTGATGAGGTGGGCCGCTCCCTGTATTTTGTAGGGCCGCGACCTAAATTTCTGTAGGGCCGTGGCATCTTAGCATTTGTATTGTAGAATACTATCTGTGACAGGGCGATATATTTGCATTATTAATAAGCCCCCAAGTCATGGTGCTAAGAGAATTCAATTGGGTCTGCGACTTAGTCTAGTCTATTTGGTGTGCCGCGGTTCTTCCAAAGCGACGATTCGTCTTCCGCGCTCTCTTATGTAAATTTTTTTTGGCCGTGGACTTCATTACATTTCCAAAACTTTGAGACAAAATCAAGAACGAACCTGTGCGTGTCCAACTTCATTCATTTTTTGGTAACCCTTCGAGGCTGTGTGTGAGGCTGAGCACCGTTAACTTCTTCATTTCCAGGTAACTTTTTCGATCAATCATCATTTTTAATCAACTTCGTAGCTTATATTTCTTCAATAATCAAACACACAACATCAATGCTTGATAGGATTTTAGGGTTTCAATTGAACTACCATCACCCTAGGATCAATCATATGTACGATAAAATAATTGTAATAGTTATCTGAATCGATCTTCGTATGTTGAATCCCATGTTGAATCCCATGAAATCATAAAATGATTCTTGATATTCATGATTTTCTTGAGGTTATCGATACACATTCTTCATATTATGGGTATTGGATCTTAAAAATGGCTAAACAATAGATACTTAACTATTTAAGAGTGGCCGCGGCATGATGGGATTTCAATAATCCATTCCCTTGAACTGTTTTGGTCCTTATCTGCGCCATACCGTGCCCGATGTCCGCAGTACCTTAAATTCAAGGATTTATCCTTCACTGAACCTTGACGCATATCCACTTATTCTATCGCGGTGGTGGGGTCGTTTAAGACTCAGAGTCACCACCCTTGTATTTTTTAACAGCCTTCAAACCTTCATGAACCAAATACATTCATGTTAAATAACTGTATTTTCTACAAGAGTCCCCTTGAATCGACTTTTAGAAATTTTAGTAATGGTTGTGGCCAAGAATCTCTAAATCAATTTGATCCTATATCCACAGCAGTATATGTTCCTCTGCTGATATAGGAGGTAGCCGTGGCTAATAGGGGTAGAGGACGATCCCTTAGGTTTAAGTAGTAGAGTTGGATGATTAAAAACTATGTTAGGGATATAGTTCCCAACAAATTTACTATTTATTTATAATATTCCCGCGGCTTCTTGAAGTCTTTTCCAAACCATACTGGCTGCGATGCCTAACTGTGAGCTCTGCTTTTCAGGTACTGCTGCAGCCATATGAGCTTTAACCCAGACGAGTTTCTGAGGGGATTTTGGGCAAAGCACTTTAGAACCTCTCCTCCTGAACTCACTTTCGTGCCCCCTTTAAGATCAATAGGGCCTTGCAAACTAAAGGATTGCCCAAACTGCGTGATACTAGACTCAGACTTCGCGGACTCTGCGTCTGGGAAGGATTTTCAATCCGCACCGATAGAAGAAGAAGACAACTCAGGTAATCATCCAGTAGGTGAAGGAGATGATGCCGCGGAAGTTAGAGATAACCCAGCTGGTACATCTGGGAGGGATGAGAGACCCTTAGCTGCACTTGATATCCGCAGCGCCATGACCCAAGACTGGGTTGAGCAGGTAGCTGAGGCCTTCAAATTTCCAAAAAATTTGATATGCTCGGCACCTACCATGAACCAAAGACCTTGCACGGTTCTACTCGATGGAGTTTGCTTCCTACTCCATGCCTTTATTTACGGGCTGTGACTGCCTGTTCCTGTTCCCATCCATCACCTTTTTAAGATAATGAAACTGGCCCCAGCCTAGTTAGATCCTAATGGTTGGAGAGCCATTCTTTCCGTGGTTGTCCTTTGGGAGAATCTATTCAAAAAGGACATCACTCCCGTAGAATTCTTTCACTTCTACCACCCAAAAGAGAACTTAGTAAAGTTCGCGGGTTACTACTACTTCTCTGTCCGTGGTAGGGACGAGACCCTTTACACTGGGAGGTCGACCAGTGTGAAGAACTGGAAGGGGAAATATTTTTACATCTTCGGCGAAGGCTGGGAGATTCACATCGGGGAGAATGAGAGGGAAAGGTCATATAGAATTCTGCGGCAATGGGGGTCTCCCTCTAAATTAGGTACTAAGACTATAGTCATGTCCCTTCATCGTATTTTGTATATTAACTTCCACTAACCTTTTCATTTTCTTTTCTGCAGTTCTTGAAAATTTTCATTTGAACAAGCGGCAGGAGAAGAGAGTTGTTGAGGCCACGGAAGTTACTGTTGAACATAAAAAGTTCAGCACACTTGTTACATCAGCAACCATATTCGAAGCAGGATTTTTTCCCAATAAATCCATTCCTCAAGTTATGGGCGCGGAAGGTAGTACACTGCGTCATGATTTTTATTCCGCGGTCACTTATGCTCTTAAATTCCTTTTCCAACATTTGTTGTTGCTTTTTCAGGTGAGGAAGTTGATAGGGAATTGCTGGCCGCGCAACTGGCAGAAATGGATGAGGACACAGTCGTCCTAAACAACACTAGGCGGAGTAGAAAGAGAAAAAGGTCCAAAGCCAAGGAACCTTCCGTGGATCCTTCAAACGATTTGAAAACACCGGCCGTGAACTCGACTCCTTTCGTGGAGAAAACTAGGGTTGCCGCCCATCCATCGTCTAAATTTGATGACGAAATTGGGGCCAACCTACGACAGGTTTGATGTCCGACGATGTCCCTCTAGATACAACTTCTCCACCGCCGCCACCTGTTGTTGCAGTAAATGCAAATCTGGTACCTCCTCAGTTCCATGGCGGAGATGATCCGGACAGTAGGTCGCGGCCCCAATTTAAACAGCTTGATCCAGAGTCCTCATGGAACACTACTGCCAAGGCTGCCCAAAGAATGAAAAGGGCCCTAAACGTCGTGGATCTAGACAAGCTTATGGGATAAGACCATGATGACCTAAAGGACTGCGGTCTCCATAGTCATCTGAGGGTAAGTTCAGTGCTGCTTAGTTTTCCTCTTATTTTATAGACTGCAAATAACTTTTTAATTTTAGGTCGCGGACGTCATTGTTGCCCAGAAGAGGAAGTTTGAGGCCCTGTATAAATTTAAAGACGCCAAGAAGAGGTTTCACGTCGTGGACCTTGTGATTGGTCGGACAACATCATTTGAGGCAGAGAAATAGTCTTCTGCTGCGGCCCTTCAGGCGGCCAAGATGAACTTAAAAATAGAAAATAAGGCCAGGGAGGAGGCGGAAGAGAATTTCAAGCAGGCCGCGGACTCCCTTAAAACCTCCCAGGCTTAGACTACTGAAGCTTCTCGTGTCGTAGAGATTTCAAGAAGTAACCTCTCTCTTCTTCAGGAGAAGTACGAAGAGCTGGAGGCAAAGTCTGCTCAAGAAGCCCAAGAGCATGTCACGACAATAAAAAAAAATGGAAGCCGATCATAGCGATGCCCACCTGCTGGCCATAGACCATGTCGTGAAGTCATTCAGAGGCTCCAAGGACTTCTTCCTCATCAACAACAGGGCTTACCTCCGTGGCTACTAGGAGTTTCAGTAGAAATTTATAAAAAACTTCCCTGAGACCAAGGATTCGGTCCTTGCTTGGAAACTCAATGATGCAGAGCATCAAGAATGCATTGCTGAGCTTAAGGTCGCGGCCGAAGAAAAAGAGAGGCTGAGGGACAAAGCAGAAGCAGAAGCCGCAGATGGAGAAACTGAGAGAGCCGCGAATGGCGAGGAGGGTGAAGAAAATGATGATGAAACTTCTTGAACTTGTATTCATAATTTCTGAACTGATCATTAATACAAGGTTGCGTCCCTCTTGCTACTTTACTTTTGTTGTGTCTACGGCCTACTTTTCTGTAATCTCAACTGATAATACAAAGGCTACGACCATATTTGATTGCTTGCAACTCCTTACTCTTTTAATTTGCTTGCTTTAATGAATGGTTGAACGTAACTTCTCTCATATTTGAAAATGCATTCTTGATAGGATGAACATAATATTTTTTATCCGCGGATAGCATACGATTTCATATAATGATCATTTGCTAACATTCGCGTCCACATAAACAGTGCTATGGCACCTTCAGAACAGGCCATAGGTTGTAGCTATGTTTCATATGGCTGCTGTATATTGGTCACGGCCCTTTCTCCAATTGGTCCCTTGAATAAGTCCGCGTCCTTTAAAAGATTTCACTTGATGGTTGCAGCAGTACTTATAATGCTGCGGTACTATAAGTACGTGGATCTTCACATGCTTCTTTCTTTGCATTTGGATGCCTAAACCGCTTAGTTGTTGTCATCCCATAATCAATATGGAACATGTAGAAAAGGCTTTCCTTCTAGTGCTTCAAGATGCCAGTGCCTTAGCACTTTCATGAGTGAATGGCTCTTAGAGATCTGCAACCATATCGGTGGGCTGCGACAGAATTTTGGCCCTTGCATCTGAACAATGTGCCTCTGTAGACATACATTGTATTTTCAAGCCTCCTCAGGTCGGGTTATGTTATTAAGCCACCCACAGCTATTATAAAGGATATTTTCAAGCCTCCTCAGGCTGGGTTTTGTTATTAAGCCACCCACAGCTAATATACGGGATACTCTTAAGCCTCCCCAGGCTGGGTTAAGTTATTAAGCCACCCGCAACTATCAGATAGGATATTTTCAAGCCTCCTCAGGCTGGGTGATGTTATTAAGCCACCCACAACTAATATATGGGATACCCTTAAGCCTCCTTAGGCTGGGTTATGTTATTAAGCAACCCACAACTACAGGTATATTTAAAGCCATCTTTGGCTAGATGCTATAAGTCTCTCGACTTAATTACGCATCCCGAAAGCTAAGAACGGGCAGTGGAAGCCCTCATGAGAGACGTTGCAGTCCAATCTTGCGTAACTGCTTCCAATATTTGCTATTTCCCCTTTTAAATATCATCAACTTTCGGGTGATTAGATGTCTTCTCAGGCAACACCGCCCATTTAGATATTACTATTCTTGACATAACATATTGCCTCGAATCGGGATCTGTTTAAGACGAAAGTGGTCTTTATAAGATAAATGAGAATAAAAATATGGCACTATAAAAGTGAACTCAATTTTATAGATATTCATATATCTGACTTTGTAGAGATAACACAAAGTTTAGTCTCAAACAGCATAAGAGGAAGTTGTCATTGTAGAGTAGGGATATATGGAAAATAAGAAGTAAGCAAGAGAAATGGGCATGTGGCCTGTGAGTTTGGGCTGCATCCCCTAATCATCTTTGAGGAACCTCCTCAACATCCCTTGCCCAATTAGCCTTTCAATTTTATCCTTCAGAGCATAACATTGCTCAATTTCATGGCCATGGTCCTGGTGGAATCTGCACCAGGTAGCTTTGTTCCTCTTGTGGGGTGGAGCTCTCAGCTTTTCTGGCCACCTCAACAGCTTGTCCTCTTTGATGAACTCGAAGATCTCTTCAATCGGGAAGGTCAACGGAGTGTAGGCCCCCAATTTCTTCTCTTCCTTCTCCACTCTCCTTTTTGGCCCCTGCTGGCTGCTTCCGGGGCCGGATCCTCCTAAACTACCGCGGCAGAAAAGACTATTTGTGCTATTTTCATGGGTTATGCACCCACATTGGGAGAGGCTGTGGCCTCTAGCACTAGAAACCTCTGAGTTAGATAGTTGACTTGGGTCTGAAGTGAGGCATGGCTGTCATATAGATGGTTGAGGTGATTGTATAGCTACATAATCTCATTTTTGACTTCTGTGCTCTGGCTGGATTCTCCTTCCATTTCTGCTTTTGTTGGTCTTTATGAAGTATATAGAATCTGAGACAAAACTAACAGAAGTGAGTAGACACAAAAATGTTGGATTAACCAAGTAAGAAATTGGGATGCAGCGTTTGAACTGCCACAGGGTGCGATTCCATCTGAGTTTGTTCCCTGACATTTTGAAGGTGCTACAAAACTTCACTATAGGGGTTGTGGTAAGAAAGCAGTTAAACTACCAGGTTGAGCTATATTTGGACTGCTTCTGCTAATGAGGTCGTGGAAAATTAGGCACACAAGTGCACTACCGTAGCCTTTGAATGATATTCACCAAGGTTGACCGGAAGGCCACTCGAGTCCTTTCCTCGGTGATTGAGCTGTTGTAACAGAACCGCACTAGTAGGGGTCATGGCATGGGAGGCACTTGAGCTGACTGGCCGCATCCCTGCCTATACAGTGAAGGGAGAAATCCCAAAATAGGAACCCAGAAACTAAGTTTCTCTCCCCCAACACGTGAAGAATACCTACTAGGGTCTATCGATGAGAGAATACCCTCGTGGTGCGCAAAACGACACAATTCTAATAATAAACCCTAGATCATATGTCTATAACAGCAAAAAGGGAGTAAATGTAACCCTTCCATAATCATCCATCTTTTCAGAACAAAAGTCCATCATGCTTTTCAGCATTATCTCGACGAAATGATATCACAGGGGTATGTAAAATAGATCTAAAGTCATCAAATAAAGACCTAAGAGCAGATCCAGTTATAAGAAATACCCATTTAAGGGTGTAAATACAGTATTGAGCTCAATAACCCGAATCGACCAGTGAGAAGATGATCCACAGGATCCTTAGGGATCGAATAAGGTGTTTAAGAACTCAAATATATAGAGAAACAAGATTGAAATATTTTGTTTCCCACAGATGGTGCCAAATTGATGATACGAGAAATTGTACATAGGTAGACCTCGTATCAGCAAATCAAGTGTAAAGTATTTGATGAGCAAATGAAGTAGGTAAATATATAGAAGACAATATATAGAGTGGTTCAGCCTCTAAAATAGGCCTACGTCCACTGTGTTGCTTCGTTCTCATTATATGCATTGCATAATACAATATAATCAAGCCTAAAGAGGCGTACAAGTATGAGAATAAAGGAGAATACATGGTTGTTACGGTTTTGGGCATACCGGAGATCTATCTATGATATGGGTGAGTAGCCCCCAAGATGTAGAGTGAGTTAGGCTGGGCTTCGCCAAGTGTTGTAGAAACTGCTCTCAAGGAGAGAAGAATAATCTCCTTTATTTTGAGGTGTGATCCTCTACTTATAAGAGGTATTCATGTCGGGTCACGTGCGCTGTGCACGTGACATGTATCAAATTTGGAGTAGTTGTGAATGAGGGGGATGCGGCCTACAAGGCTACTAGTGTGTTTTATCCTGTGGTGCTGGAGACAAAGTTGTCGTGCCCTGTACCGAGTAGTGCCGCAACTTCTTCTTGGTGAATAATTACTATGTGCCGCGCCCTATAATTGTCAGGGCCACACCCTGTGCCATCCATATCTGTGGCGTCTTGATGTGGGTCGTGCCCTTTGATGAGGTGGGTCGTTCCATGTATTCTGCAGGGTCACGACCTATATTTCTGTAGGGTTGTGGCATCTTAGCATTTGTATTATAGAATACTATTCGCGGGAGGGCGATATATTTTCACTATCAATAAGAAAACGAGGATGACAAATTCAGGGGGTCGAGGTCGATTCTGAGGACCTAAGGGATGGTTTGGAGGAACGATTTAAGTCAATTCCTGAGGAGGTGCTGGGGATGACCGATTCTGCGGGACAAAGCCAATTCTGGGGGCTTAAGGTGAGATGACCAATTCTGCGGGTCGAAGCCAATTCTACAGGCTTTAGGGGAGATGACCAATTCTAAGGGTCGAAGCCAATTCTGCGGGATTAAGGTGAGATGACCAATTCTATGGATCGAAGCCAATTCTTAGGGCTTGAGGATGATATGACCAATTCTGCGGGTCGAAGCCAATTTTGTGGGCTTAAGGTGATATGACCAATTCTGTGGGTCATAACCAATTCTGAGGGCTTGAAGTGAGATGACCAATTATGAGGGTCGAAGCCAATTCTGAGGGCTTGAAGATGAGGTGACGAATTCTGCGGGTCGAAGCCAATTCTGAGGGCTTATATATGAGGTGACCGATTATGTGGGTCGAAGCCAATTCTCCAGGCTTAAGGTGAGATTAGCGATTTTTTGAGTCGAAGCCAATTATGAGGGATTGAAGATGAGATGATCAATTCTGCGTGTTCAATCCAATTCTGAGGCCTTGAAGATGAGGTAATCGATTCTGCAGGTCGAAGCTAATTCCGAGGGCTTGAAGATGAGTTGACGAATTCTGTGGGTCGAAGCCAATTCTGAGGGCTTGAAGATGAGGTGACTGATACTGCGGGTTGAAGCCAATTCTTAGGGCTTAAGGTGACAATCCAAGACCGAGGTCAATTCTGACCTAACAGAGGTGACGACTGAGGACCGAGGTTAATTATGACCTAAACAGAGATGATTACCGAGGACTGAGGTCAATTTTGACCTAACAAAGGTGACGATCCAAGATTGAGGTCAATTCCGACCAAAGAGAGGTGACGATCGAGGACTGAGGTAAATTCTGACCTAAAGAGAGATGACGACCAAGGACCGAGGTCAATTCTGAACTAAGAGAGGTGACGAACGAGGACCATGGTCAATTCTAACCTAACTAAGGTGACGATCCAAGACCGAAGTCAATTCTGACCTAAGAGAGGTGACAATCGAGGTCAATTCTGACCTAACTAAGGTGACGATCCAAGACCGAGGTTAATTCAGACCTAAGAGAGGTGATGATCAAGGACCGAGGTCAATTCTGACCTAACTAAGGTGACGATCCAAGACCGAGGTCAATTCTAACCTAAAAGACATGACGGCCGAGGACCGAGGTCAATTTTGACCTAACTAATGTGACGATCCAAGATCGAGGTCAATTCTGACCTAAGAGAGGTGACGACCAAGGACTGAGGTCAATTATGACCTAACAAAGGTGACGATCCAAGATCGAGGTCAATTCTGACCTAAGAGGGGATAAAGATTTGATTTTTGGGTTCCACCGGGGAATAGCGAATGAGCTGGGGCAAATATATAGCATCCTTTGGAGATATTTCCTGGGGATAATGATTACATGGAGTTCTGCTAGGGAAAATTACCTTGGGATGTTGTTTTGAGCTTGGGGAGGCGATGGATGGGGGAATCCTTATGATTTTGGGGATTTTACAGAGGTAAGGCCAATTTGATGCTATAAACTCCATTGGTGAAGCGATTAGGTGGTCCAGGTATTGGACTTATTACTCGAGGAGCTTTGAGACCTTTGGGGTATAGGAGGTGATCCTTAGAGATTCTCCAGGGACATTGCTGGGAGGGGATTTACTTGGCTCTTGAGAGTTCCACAAGGGAGATAGGGGTTCCTCTTAAGGGAATGCAAAATTTTCTAGGCGAGAATGTTCTAAATCTTTTTGGGGTTTTTAGGTGAATTTTTACCCTTGGGGGATAGCCATTCAGGACACAGGGGCGACTAGGGTGAACGCGCAGATGAGGCATTTACTAGCACATGAGTTTGGACATTCTTGGTATCTTGGGAAGATGGTGGTTTGGTAGATTCCTGAGGAGGAAGTGGTGATGCCACCTGCACAACCTCCTATGTCTATAAGGCGGGAGTGGCTGCTGTCGAAGGATGCGAATATCACGGCGATGATCGATGAATCATACCTGTTATACACTGATACAGTTGCGTCATATGACTATATCGACTTTGTGGTAAGATGGTTTATGGGTTCCATTAGATATGATGCCTTGATTTTCCCTCCAGAGGGTTCAAGTTCGGAGGTGGGGTCTTCCCACAGCGACGGTGGTCCATCAACTTCTGCGACGGTGGCGACTTCAGAGGTTCCCTTCGTTCGATTGCATACCCCTTAGTACAATATTCAGTGGGCTGATGGAGGGATGATCCCCGTGTTTCACCATCCTCATGCGATGGATTCGGAGGAGCTGGGTTTGACAGAGGAGGTTCTTCATCCTGTGGTACACCTTCTTCCTCTTTTTGATTCCTTTTCTGTTTTGATCATTTTTTCTTTGATACTGATTTTTCCTTTTACTTACAGCAAGTCCGGGTGTCGACCACTTGACTGAGGGACATGAGAGACTAGATATCTTTGATTATTGTCTATATTTGGGATGAGGTCCCGGTTCCTTCTTGCTTAGTACCGTCTTCTTTGTCCGGGGAGGACTCTATCTTGGGTAGTGGTGGTGCGTCGTCTCGCCGTAGCGGAAAGAGAGTACGTTAGAGGGGTGGAAACTCTTAGAGAGGGAGAGAGAATGTGGGTTCGGGCTGAGTCCCATTGTTTTTTTCTTTTCTTTGATTTTTTGTAATATTTGATGTAACACGGAAGAATATATATATATGCAATGCAATATGATTTTGTATTATCTTTTTGTTAAAGGTGAATGCATGCACATGCACTTTTACTTTGTTGTTGAGACCATAAAGAGATATTTTTGGGATTTTGAAGGAAAATTTTAAAAATGAGAAATTATACAGGGGTGAAAGAGTATTTTTGAAATTCTGTTGAGAATGTCAATTTTTCTTTATTGAGCTTCTGATTTTGTCAAAAAAGGAAAATTTCCAAAAAATAGGGGGTTTCCGATCGACATGTCCCTTGTCCTACCAATCGGTAGTCAAGTCCAGTCCCATCAATTCAAAGCTTTGATTAGTGCCCTCTTCAGCCTCTTGCACTTTATGGGGTAGGATTTCTTTCGATATCTACAGGGGTCATGTCTTTTGTGATGGTTTTCAAGTATAAAAATGGGCCAGGGTGGAGTGTTTTCATCGAACCTTCACATTCTTACTTTCTTGCTTACTATTTATTAGTCTTGCAAGATGGGTCTCCCTGGTAGCATTGAGTTTTCTAACTACCTCGAAGCCTTGGAAGCAATGTTCTCTTATAATGTCGACTATGATGATTTAAATATGCGTCGAGTTTCTTTCTGGCGCAACTGGCCCATTAAGTGGAACATGTTGATGGCGGCACTATAATTTTGGTACCCAAAAGACCATGTATTTCGCTTTGGGTTGGATGAAGTTTGTCCTACCTACGAGAAATTTTCTGCCATGCTGGGGATAAATTCCAGTGTTACTATGGCTCTGCCTGTGTTTTCCCATTATTCAATGGAGTTGTTGGCTGGGCTTCTTCGCATTTCGTCTTCGGTGGCCAGACGATTGGTTGTTGGGGGAATGATATCCCTTTGGTGGTGTTACAGCCCGTGCATTTGTAGGAGGCTGGCGATGCTGGATATACCGGAGTCGTTGTTCGGGGCTTAGTATCAAAATTATTGTTGGTGATTGAAGAACTGCTAGTGGACCCACAACTTGCAGCTATTATTTCTTGGATGTGATACCGTCGCAATCCTGTGGTGGTGATACTGGCGGAGACATTAAATGGCCTAAATGCTTGGCGAGAAAGTCGTTCTGACTTTCTAAAGGGTAGCCCCGTGATGCTATTCATGTGGTTGTCTGAGAGACTCTGCCTGGTGACTCCTCCAGAATACCCTTTGTTGGTTGTACCCAACTTCTTTTTGCGCTATTCCATCAGTGTTGGCTTTGACATCGAGACTCTGAGCGTCTGCTCATGCGGCTTGGCTTTATGTGGGAGAATCGACATCCGTCAACCCGTCATTCTCAGTCTGTTGGGAGAGTTTGGCATATCCCTGGGATTATATGAAGTGGTTGTGGAGGAGAGTAGTTAGCATGATGGTTCTCCCTGGTGGCTCGTCTTATTTAATACCATGGAAGGAGGTGTTGTGGTTTTTTTGAAGCTGGTTCAGGCTTATCGGTCCATGGAGCGCCTACGGCACTCTTTTTAGGTAGGGGAAGCTTGGTGATCCCATGATGCAGATGATGATGATGGAGCAGACTCCTCTGGTAGCTGCAGATAGGACTCTTGGAGAGTTTATTTTGTAATGGGGGATAAATGTGGGGATTTCATTCGGCTTTTTAGGAAAGTAGGGGGAAGGGAGTTATCCATTCCTTTTCTTATATAATTTCACTGCAATTTCTTATTAATGAAATAAACAAGTTTTTAATCATCGAGCTGTGCCTTTTTGACGATTTTTGTTTTTTTGAATTATCTATACTGATCGTTAAGGCATACATAATCCTTTTGTTCAATTATATGTTAGAATAAACTATTGTTCTCGGAGATAAGAAAAGAATATTTTTTTGTGAAAAAAGAAAGGGCCGTCCTCACAAAAAATGTGTGAGATGCCTATGTACCTCTAGGGTTTTGAAGATTTTTAAATTGTTTGAAAATAGTTTTTGCAGAGGATCAGGCCCACGTAGTTCTGGGTAGAGGGAAATGAAGAGATTTACTTTTTATTTTTTTTTTATTTTTTTATAGAATAGTAGGGAGATGAGAAGAGTTGTAGCACATCGAGATTTCAAAATAGGTGTAGAACTTCTTGAGATGGTCCAGGTTGACTAGACGAGCCATCTACTCCCCCATCTATGTCAGTGAGCATGGCGGCACCGTCGAACAAGATTTTCTTGACAATGTAGGGGCTTCTCCAATTGGGCTTGAATTTCCTTCTGGGGTCCCATATGGGTTCTATTTTCTCTTTGAGGGCTAGGTCCCCTTCTCGGACACCACGGTCCTTGACTCTATGGTTGAATGATTGTGCGATTCGACGATGGTACCCTTATATGTAATATAGCGCTTTTAATCTCATTTCATTTAGGAGGGTCACCTTATCAAGACGGATTTGGCACTACTCTTCTTCACTGACCTTGATTTTAAGTGTGATAGGCAGTAAGGTTATTTCTAGATCCACGAGTAGGACTGCTTCCATGTCGTAAACTAGAGAGTAAGGGGTAGCCAAAGTAGAGGTTCGAATTGAGGTTCGGTAGCCCCAGAGGGCGTATGGGATTTGATCGGCCCAATCTCGGCAGCTTTTGGTCATCTTGCTAATGATGGCCTTGAGGTTTTTGTTGACGGCTTTGACTACACCATTGGTTTGAGGTCAGTATGGAGAATATTTGTGTTTATGGATCCCATATTTGCTGACCACCTCTATGACTTCTGTCTCGAAATACAACCCATTATCTGATACTAACTCGTGCGGGACACCATATCGACAAATGATGTTTTCTTAACGAATTTGGCCACTTTCTTGGCATTCAGCATTGTGTATGACTCAACTTCGACCCATTTAGTGAAGTAATAAATGGAAACTACGATAAACTCAGGCCCGTTCGAAGCCTTTGGTGTAACCTTCCCTATAATGTTGATACCCGAGGTGGAGAATGGCCAGGGAGAAGTCATGTTGTATAATTTACATGAAGGCAGATGCTGAAGGTTGGAGAATTGTTGGCAATTGAGGCATCTCAGGACATAGGCGTTGCAATCCTGGGTCATGGTAGTCCAGTAGTAGCCTTCCTGGATGATCTTCTTAGAAAGTATATGATCGTTAATGTCGGGTCCGCATTCCCCACTATGGATCTTATGCATTATCTTTTCAATGTCATCCCCTGCGATACAATGAAAATGAGTTCCATCAATGTTCCTTTTGAGTCGTTCTTTGTGACAGATGATGTACTGGGCATCCAGTCTTCGAAGGGTTTCTCGATCTTTCTTGTTGGAACCCTTAAGATACCTACCATGCTTGAGGAGGCACTATATATCATAGTACCAGCAATTGTCTAGCTCGAGATCTTTTATGGTGACGAGCTCAATGTGGTCATAGTGGGTTGGTTTGCCTTGCTTTTGAATCTGGAAGGGGGTCATTGACATTCCATCGATAATGTCGACCATGGAGGCTAAGGTAGCAAAGGGATCGGTTAGGTTATTTTTTGCTCGAGGTAGGTAACGGAAGGTGATGTCTTGGAATTGGGAGGCTAGTTCTTCCAAGTTGGCATAAAAGGGTTGGAGCTTCTCGTCCTTAATTCTTCATTTTCTGAGCACTTGATCGATGATGAGCCCGGAATCCCTATAGGCGTCTAGGCATTGAATACCTTTATCGAGTGGAACTTTGAGGCCTATCGTGCATGCCTCGTATTCAGCCACATTGTTGGTACAAGGGAAATCCAGCTTGATGGCAATGGGAGTTTGGGAGTCATCTGGGGAGATAAAAATTATCCCAATGCCATATCCCTTTTTGTTGGTAGCATCTTCAAAGAACATTTGTCATTGGAGGTTGTCCTAGGCAGTGCAGAGGATGTTTTCATCTACGAATTCGTAGATCCAGACATCAGCCTCATTCATTGGGTAATCAGCAAGGTAGGAAACCTCAAACCTCTTTCCCTATTCAGGGAGGTGGTATCTCAAGTATGGCTTTCATCTTGGAGGGATCTGCTTCTATTCCGTTCACACTGACCATGAATCCTAAGAGTTTCACCTTTGAAACGTCGAAGACACATTTCTATGGCTTGAGCCTTATCTAAAACTGTCACAATCGTTCGCAGAACATTCAGAGAGCGAGAATGTGACCTTTTCTAGTCTTGGATTTGATAATAATATCATCCATGTAGACCTCAACTTCTTTATGAATTAGATCATGCAGGATGGTTGTGGAAGCCCTCTGGTAGCTAGCCCTAACATTCTTCAGACCAAATAGCATAACAGTAAAACAAAAGGTTCCCCATAGGGTGATGAACGCGGTCTTTTCTTCATGGTCTGGGTTCATTTTGATCTGGTTGTAATCGAAAAACCCATCGATGAATGACTTGAGAGCGTGGCTGGTTGTGTTATCCACGATGATCATGTCGATATTAGGTAATGGATAATCATCCTTTGGAGAGGATTTTTTCAAGTCCAGATAGTCTACACACATCCAAACCTTCCCTCCTAATTTTGACACAGGCACTATGTTGGCTAGCCACGTGGGATATTCGATCACATGAATAAAGCCCACGTTTAACTGTTTGATCACCTCTTCTTTGACTTTGAGTGACCATTCGGTGCAGAGCTTTCTTAAATTTTATTTAATAGGCTTGTAATCAGGAAGAGTGGGAATCTCATGCTGAGCTATTTTAGGATCAATGTCGGGCATATGGTCATAGGACCATGCGAAGAAATCCACGAATTCCTTTAGTAATTCTTCAAGTTGTGCACGCTCATGCTAGTCAAGTGTAGCCCCTATCCTATTCTCGCGCACTTCTCTACTAGAACTGATGTTAAAAACAGCAGTCCCTTATTCATTAACTTAAACGCGGTTATGTTGTTTTATATTAACCTTATTTAGATCAGTTAAGAATTGTTCATTTATAAAATCATCATCATCAAAAGTTTGATTAGAATCTAGACAATTAATGTAAGGCACAACAAGATACTCAAAATCTTCATTTATTATATTATTAGGAAAAATAACACTGAGAACCTCATCAAAGGAGGTATTGGTTACATTTGAGTAAGGATAGACAACAGAAGAAGAAATGGGGTAAACATTAGGATTTGGGGAGATTTCAGCAGGTAGAACTGACACAGTATGCTAGTTGAGGAGAGATGTATCAGTAACTTTAATCAATTAACATGGATCCAGTGATGTAGTGCTTGAGTGAACCATACAGAGTGTCATCCCCAGTGTCTGTAAATTGAAGGAATCTTTGGAGTCACTTTCCTCAATCTCTTCGGTACATTTGATGAGTAGTTGTACATGGTGTTGGGAACTCTCGGCCCATGGATAGCTGTCTTGGAAAAAGATCTCCATTCTTAGCTTCATCTTCTTGTCTGTATGGTCATACCATGGTTCTAGAAAACTAAAAAAGGGGAAGTCTTCACCCTCTTTGATGAATCGTCCATTTAAGGAGTCACCTGGGATAGTGTGGATGTAGTCTATTCCTCTCTTTGGTTGAGACTGGAGGATCATTTTGAGCTCTTGTTCTGATGGTTGATACCCCAAACCACAAAGAGGGAAATCTTTGTTCAGTTCAATCGGCTCGACTATATCTTGCTGTCTTTGTCCTATCCCCAGTTCGGGCATAAAGTGTATGTTTTAGAACATCTGAATCACATTTATGTTTCCATGAGGGTCGTAATCTGGACAAACCCTTTCTTTGAAGTCGTCCCCTACTGGGAGTAGAGGTGGTTCAACTCGGAATCCTGATAGGAGCATATCATTTGACCCGTACTATATCTCAAGAATTGGGTTGCTGGTACTTGCACCCTCGGTATTATCATTATTGCCCAAAATGGCGATGACTCGTCCATCAGCGAAGAATTTTAGTTTCTGATGGAGTGAGGAAGACGCACCCTTGATACTGTGAAGCCAAGGTCATCCTAGAAACAGATTCAAATAAGATGGGATGTCAATAACTTGGAATTCGACGACAGGGTTTATAGGGCCAGCGCCTATTACAAGCTTTATGGATCCCATCACCTCCCGATGGGTATTATCGTAGGCACGCACAGCAATGGGCAACGGAGGTTGGAGTGAGGTCACTTTCTTTCAGTCCTAGAATTTTTAAGGTTCTCAGTGGGAAAACATTCAAGGCAGATCCATTATTGACAAGAGAGAGTGGTACAACCTTCCCCATAGATTCGACAGAGATGTTGAGTGCATGATTGTGGTTTGGCCTAATCTTGAGGATTTCTTCTTCGAAAAAGGATAGCATAATGGTATAGGTCAAGGATCCTACAAAATTTATCACTTCTTCTAGTGTGGTAGAGGGAGGAACTGTGGGTCCAATGAGCAACATGATCAAAGCATTTTTGTGCAGCTGAGAAGATAAGAAAAGCCCCCATGGAGTGATGTTAGCTTGAGTTTTCTTCAGTTGATCAAGGATCTTGCTTTCCTCGAGGGTAATGATGGCATAGGAAGGGTTTCAATGCCCTTCCCCTTGTCATTGGTTGGTAGTGGGCTTGGAATCTAGTAATGCCTCCCTAACCTGGTCATGTGATTTACTAAAGAAGGGAAGATGAATCCTGTTTCCTTATCGATATCGGGTTGTTCTGCCACCTTGTTTATTTCTCCAAGGAGCTCTTCAAATGATATCATCCCACACATTTCAGCTACCGGGCCAGTTTTCTCTGAAGCTTGCTCTTCATTTGAATGTTCGAACACTTCCCCCTATCTGGTGGAAATAATTCTTTATTTCCATGTGAAGTCGATGCATTCTACAACTTCAATATCTTCTTCATACAGGTCTTCCCCTTCCGTGGGGATATGTAAGGGTGAGGGTACTAGGTGCCCTTATAGCTTCAGAGCATCAAGTTACTCGGTCATACTACAAATGTTGTTGGTTTTCCAGAATAATTCTTCCATGATATGGACGACATCATCTAGGTTGACTTCATCAGTCCGTACTACCCAATTGTCTGACTCTCGAGCCCATTTTCTTTCCTACAAGAATATCATACTGAACCTCTGGCAATCAATGATCATCTATGAGGGAAATTTCATCCTGAACTCTAGGAGTTGGTTTAACAATTCTGATAATTTCATACTTCCATTTTCAGAACGGGTACGGACGGCGATGCATGCTCTGGTAAGGAGTGATAATTACTGATCAGCGAGGCTAGTAGGGTGTAGGAGGAAATATGGGCAAAATTTGGAGAGGCTTAGGAGAGTATATGGGTGTGATTTGAGTTTATGGATCAAATTTTGGGTTATCTTCTAAGAAGAAGGCATTGACATGATTTGGGAGTGGGTTTTGAGTAATGTTTGGCATAGGATTAGCTGGTGGGGCAATGGTACCCTGGTCAATTAGACCTTGGATTACGTTTCGAAGGTGAGATCATTGGTCGATAGTATGGCCAGCAGTTTGGTCAAAGGCACAATTAGAATCTTCCTTGAAGTTTCTTGGGAGTGGATTTGTTAAAGGACGAGGGTCCAAGGGTTTGATAAGGTTTAGGCTCAACAACGCTTGATAAACTTTGGAGAGGTGTATTCCTTTCAGATTAAGACAGGGTGAATTTTTGGTGCCCATGATGTGGTTGGTTGAGAGATGTTGTTGATGGTTAAAACTGCAACACTGGCAGGCTTATCATATTTCTTGGGGGTGAACTGTCCGGACACCTTCTTTGGTTTGACATCTGTTTTAGCAAGACCCTCCTCAATTTCTACTCCTGCTTCTCTAAGAGCTCGGAAGTGGGGATAATATTGTCCTCCCATCGTTGCTCAGACATGGGGTAAGAAATTCTTCTTCACTATGCTGACTTGTTCTTCCTCGGATGGCCGATTGGTCATGGTTGCTTCTTTTTCCCTCCATTGGGCTATGAAATTACTGACTGATTCCCTAGAGTTCTATTTGAGCATCTCTAAATAACGGCGGGTGACCTCAAGCTCTTTATTTAATTTGTACTATGACATGAATTCTCCAGCTACATCCTCCTAACTACGAATTCTGGACTCTTTGAGAGATAAAAACCATTGGAGGGTACTATCCTTCAGAGTTTGCTAAAACAATTGGGCCATCACTTATTCATAAGCCCCTTGTAGAGTTATGGAACGGTGATAGCTGCAGAGATGAAGAATCGGGGGTCCACTTCCTTCGAATTTCTTGATATTTGGCATCTTGAACTTCTCGGGTAACCCCGTTTTAGGATAAGGAGACATGTGGGTGTAGTCCATGTAGTTCCTTGAGATTTTGACTTGGTCAAACTTGTTGCTTAGCATCTTGAGGTCTTCTTTGACTTTGTTCAGCTCTTCTTCCTTCGAATCAATGATCACAGGCAAGTTAGCCCCATACTGGGTAAGATTCGGCATCCGGAAGGGTAGGCGACGACCCATTAGCAAGAGGGGCATGAGGAGCATGCTGATACTCTTCGGGAACCTAGATGGGCTCGGGTGGATCCATAGCATGAGGGAATCGGGCCTTGGGATCTTGAGGAACGGGAACCTAATTTTGTTGCATTTTTTGAACCTTAGTTTGGAGGTTATCAATCTTGGACACGAGCTGAGGTAGGACAGTCGTCAGATCTGGCTACACAATGGATACTTGATCTATGTTCTTGATGGAAATCGAATGGATTTCAGACTCGAAAGAAGTAACAGGGGAACGAATGGAACTTCGGGGTGACTTGACAGAAGACCAAACCCAATATGGACCCGGGCCAAGGGTTTGCGAGCAACCTGAGAAGGCACAAAAATGGGATTTATTTTTTAGAAAAGGGGATGAATCTTTTTTTTCTTTTTAAGATGAAAAGTCAAAATTTTTGGATTTTTGATAAAGAGAGGATAAATGTTCTTTTTGGCTTTTTGTTAGATAATGGAGAAATGTTTTTGGATTTTTTTTCGTGAGATGGACCTCAACATGATTATTATAATTATTATATTATCACTTGTATTAAATTCTCCTAAATGCAAAATGAAATGCCGAACGGGACCTGAGCCTGGAAAAGTTGGGTTTGTAATTTATGCAAAGCTATGGATGGACTTGTGACCAGGCTCACGGACAGGTTCCCGTTTTAAAACTGCGTGAAAAAATTGGGTGACAGGCTGACCCGGAATTTTGGCCAAGTTTTGGGTAGAAATCGACAATCTAACATGTGTGTCCTAGTCTTGACACCTATATGCGGGTATGCAGTTTGGTTGGGTGAATTGGAAATGGTTCCCCCCTTTGGTGTGACTTCCACGATATACGTCTTGATCTTGCGGGCAATCGGTACATGTGGACTAGACATTTGATATACCTGAGTGTACGTGAATTTTCTCACCATATACCTCGTGGGGACGGTACGTGTGAGAGATAATTCGATATAATCGATGTACGTGAACGAGTTCCCTGCGATATACCTCCCATCATGACTTCGATTAAGCGATACGATGTGGGGTAACCATTCAATATACGCCGAAGGTACTTGGCCAATGGAAGGTGAGAGTCATATCTCTTAGGCTAGGTGTTCCCTGCCGGACCAGTGCCCATCACAAAGTGACCCTCTAGTTACTAGACAAAATTTGGTCAATAACAATGCTCTTTGGTGATGTTGTGTGAATCATGCATGATTCTATCATTAGTATCTTAAGAGAATTTTTTTTCTTGATTATACCAAACAGGGGGAAAATTACAAGTACTAATGGTACACCAAGTATGGATGGGTGATGTGTGCAACATATCGATACATGTGATCCTAGGTTCACGTGGTGTGAAGTGTACATGGAGATTTTTTCTACATGTGTGTGAATAGAATAATAAGCAAGGGGGACAAATGGAAAAGGGGAACATGCAAAAATGGGGGAAAATATAAACAAGCATAATCTCCGACTATGGCCATGATCGATCCTTGCGGCGGGCCGACGGAGTGAGGATCCTATGTCCCGTGCATCCCTCTCAGGAGTGCTTCGTCCGGCGCAATTGGGTGAGGTGAAAAATGTAGAGAGATGGAGTCACCAATCAATTTTACTCAAAACGGGCAAAAGAAATGGAGCCATCACGAAGGACAACATCCAAAGACATACTGATGCACACGAAACCAAAATGATGCTAAGTTAGGAAATGAGAAGGTGTTAGGCACCCATTCCACCCTTACGGTCTCTCATGGTTTTTTTCTATTTTCCTTTAATTTCTCCGTGATATGTGTGCATGTGTATATATAATGGAGATAGGATTCTTCGACTTGTACCATGGAAGAGGTAAAGAGGACCATCCGTAGGAATGTAAAAATAATATTAGAAAATAGGGTTTACGCAATTATCCTTACGTTGATCGTTAGGATGGAACGATAATGCATACGGGATAATACGCTACTAGGAATAAATACGTATAATATGAGAGAATTGAGTTTACGGAAAAATAGAAAAAAGAGAGAAAAAGTAAGAATAGGACTCGAGTCTCGGGTTTTTCCCCAAGACGCCTACGTAGCCTATAGAGGTATCAAAGTCTACGTAGTTCGCATGCTAAACGAGGGGTGGGGTTTATCGCATAAATCCAATCAGGGGATTCTTTTATTTGTGTATGTGTGTGTGTCAAAAAATGTTTTAGTTGTGAGAAAAGTGAAAGAAAAGTGTGAGAATTCCCGTTTGGAATTTATGAGCAAACCCACTTTTCTTGTTTTTTGGGTATTTTTATTTGTATGAAAATAAGAGATGTGCAATAATACTAAATAAAAATTATATTAAAATATGTGAGATGAGAGAATAAAAGTGACAAGTAATGAAACAAGTTAATGCAAATTTATGAGAATTTAAGAAGAGAATTGAGAAAATTGGACCTTCTTGAAGATCTTGAGCTTGATCTTGAGTGTTGGAGAGCAGCCCTTGCACTTGGATGATGATGGAGGGTAGTGAATTCACCCAGTTTGATGAAAAGGATGATGAAAAGTGAAGGTTGTAAAGGGATTTGGATGTGGAAATCACACTGACTTCGAGAAAGGTTTTCTGGATTTTCTGAGAGAGATGTCTATCAGATAAGGGCTCTCTTTGCAATAAGGACAAGGACTCCGTTTTATAGGCCAAGGGAAATGCCGATCGGCATAGCCCTGGTCCTGCCAATCGGTAGGTGTGATTAGGCACATTGTCGATAGGCAGGGTCTGCCGTTTGGTAGTGTTTTTCTGGCCTTTTCAAAAAATTGGTCACAAAGTGCAAACAGTTGATCCGAATCGTGCACGAGGTGGACCATTGGAAATTTATTTCAGGGACCTTAGAAAGTCTTTTGGACTGCTCCCGGGTTTGGGAGTTGACTTTGGGTCAAATGTGGCTAGGAAGCGCTCATCGATCCTTTAGACGGGAAAACTTCGGACGCAAACGGATCGTTCGTCCGCATTGTAAGTCAGAATCGCGCACGGGATGGACTGTTTGAAAGTCTAGGAGATGTACTTTGATATTCCACATAGTTTTACTCGATTCGGGGAGTTTACTTTGTTCAATCAGGCCCTGGAAGCGTTTGGTGATCTCTCAGAGTAAAACGGATCGCTCGACTGTACCTTAGGTCGGAATCGTGCAGGAGTCAGACAATTGGAAAGGGGTTTTTGTTCCTTTTAAGATTCATTAAGTCTCGATCAAGATAAAGAGTTGACTTCGGTCAAACGAATCCCGGGTGTGTCCGATGGCCTCTCAATCAGGTTTTGGGGGAAAACAGGTCATTCGTCCGCTTGGTAAGTCAGAATCACGCACGGGATGAACTGTTGGAAAGGGATTTTAGTGACCTTTCAAGATTCATTCAGTCTCGGTCGAGCTGAAGACTTTTAATTTTGGTCAAACGGAGCCTGGGAGTGCTTGATGGCTTATAGGTCAGTGCTCGGGGTATGACCTAGGTTTGTAGTGATGAAGGGAGGTGCTGAGGACCTAAGGAGAGTTTAAGGTGTAACAGAATGGGGTGTCTACACCACTAGAGATGGTGGAGGAAATTGATGGAAGACTATGATTTCTCATTGGAGTATCATCCTAGAAAGGCCAATATGGTGGTTGATTCTCTTAGCATGAAGTCTAGTCTCTCCCTTACAGGGATGAGATGTCAATGAGTGAATATGCTCAAGGAGTTTCAGAAGTTTAACTTTCACATCCAACGGGGTTACAACATGGCATACATATGGGGTGTGGTAGCTAGGCCACTCATTTAACAGAAGGTCCTTGATGCCCAGTCGTATGATCCCGAGTTTGTTCAATATCGAGACTGTATTACGAGTAAGGAAATGTTCAAAACTCTTATAATAAATAAAGATGGTAGGGTGTGGTACAAGAGTCGGTTGATTATCCCTATCATCGAAGAGCTTCAGGTTGAGGTGAGTATTGAGGACCATCTCTCTCACTTCAGTATAAACATCCTAGTGCTACCAAGATGTATAAAGACCTATGTAGAGATTTCTAGTGGTTCGACATGAAAATAGACATGGAAGCATATGTAGGAAAGGGCTACACTTGTTAGTAGGTAAACTTAAAGCATAAGAAGCTAGCAGGGCTGTAACAACCACTACCTATGGTAGAATGGAAGTGGGAACACATCATAATGGATTTTGTAACAGCGTTACCACAGTTTGATCATGGTCATAATGTGTTATAGGTGATTATAAATATAGTCATAAAGTCTTCATATTTTTTACCGATTAAGGTCATGGACAACGTACCTTAGCTGGCTGTAACACCCTGCCCGCCCGGAGAGAGCGACCGGAGCGCTAATGCGATAAAAGAAATCTAAATCCATAAATGACAAGGTATAGAGCATCTAAGTCCCACAACAACAAAAGAGAAATTACAAATCTCAATGTCTTCAAATTAAATACAAAATCACTCGAATTACATATAACAACTAACACAAAAATAAAATAAAATCTCCAAAGCTCTATACATCAAAATAATACAAATATTTCCCAAACAATCCTCGCTAAAATCGATCTCCATAGCTCCTCAAAATCTGCGCTAACCTGCCACTAAAAGAAAATATTGGGAAGTACAAAATACGACAAGAAAGCTGCTCAACAAATATATGTTAGAGATGAATAAAATGTAACAACACGAGTACAAATATTCAAATCAAAATGAAAATCTCAAAGCATTTATCAATATAATTTCTCAACAACACATCGATGGCTAACCAGGCCTAACCCCATTCGCATATGCTTTATCCAGCCATAGCCGAGAATAGGTATTTTGGCGGGTACTCAACATCCGTGTCATATTAAAATCTATTGACAACGTGCTCAATAATAATATAATGATACCACATGAATCAAAATAATTTCAACAGTTATTTTCCAGATTTCAATGAATTTTACAATTCAAATATGAGTTCAATTAAATAAGAAATCAAACAGAATGACACTCGCGAGATTTAAGGAGCATATTGTGTAAAACCCCATACCTCAAACCATGATGAGAAACCAATGATCACATCCTCAAGATCAACACAAAAGATCTAAAGAAGCACCTCTAAGAACCTCCAACAAAATAGCCCCAAGAACACCTCTAATCTAAGTTTGGAACTCACAAATCTCGAGCGCCAATGAGTATATAAAAATAAGAGGATTATAAAATATATTTGCTGCCAAAATTTGTGCCAAAAGTTGGTTAAAAGGGTTGCCCACGACTTCCTTTTATAATGCAAAGAAATGAAGAGTTGGAATCCAAAAGACACCATTAAATAAGGCAAAGAAATGAAGAGTTGGAAGTCAAGACAACTCTTGAAAATTACTTGTAGTTCACGAAATCTGGGGAGGTCGATCGATCTACTCCCAGGCTTCGATCGATCGATCGTGCCCAAAAATTGACAGTTCACCGACTTAGAATTCCAAGAGTTAAAAATATTAAAAATCATTTTAAAATCCGTTTTAACTCCGTTTTCGAAACCGTTTCAAATTCTCGCCTTTAAAAATAATAACCAACATATTTGAGCAATAAAAATAATTTTATCAAAAACTTTATTTTCGTCTATTTTCCAGAAATTAATTAAAATAGCTCAAAATTACGCGGGTTGTTACACTTCCCCACTAACAATGGAATTTCACCCTCGAAACTCGCCGAATGCTTAACTCTCAAAAATCACTTCAACAATCTCCAAAATAATATCGCCTCCCAAAATAATTTCCTCACGTCTAATCTAGATGCCTAACACGAAACGATTCTGTAAAAATTTCTATCTCCAAAAATTGCTAACCATGCAATAACCCCCAAAACCCAAGCCCCGAGGGTTGCCGTGTACCTAAGCTCTGATACCATTTCAAACACCCCGCCCGCCCGGGGAGAGCTAACGGAGTGACACTTTGATAAAATCACTAAATACACAATATAACAAGGTATAGAACATCTAAGTACCACAACAACAAAAGAGAAACTATAAATCTCAATCTCTTCAAATTAAATACCAAATCTATCGAATTACATACAACAACTAACTCGAAAATAAAATACATATCTACAAAGCACTATACATCAAAACAATACAAATTTTTCCCAAACAATCCTAGCTAAAATCAATCTCCATAGCGCCCCAAAATTCACGCTAACCTGCCACTAAAAGAAAATATGGGGAAGTACACAGTATGACAAGAAAGATGCTCAACAAATATATGTTAGCGATGAATAAAAGGTAACAACTCGAGTACGAATAATTTCAAATCAAAATGAAAATCTCAAAGCATTTATCAATATAATTTCTCAACAACACATCAATGGGTAACCGGGCCTCACCCCATTCGCATATGTTTTATCAATCCATAGCCGATAATAGCTATTTTTGAGGGTACTCAACATCCGTCCAATATTAAAATCTCATGACACCGTGCTCAATAACAATTTAATGATACCACATGAATCAAAATAATTTCAACAATTATTTTCCAGATTTCAACGAATTTAACAATTCAAATATGAGTTCAATTAAACAAGAATTCAAAGAGAATGACACTCGCGAGATTTAAGGAGCATATTGTGTAAAACCCCATACCTCAAACCATGATAAGAAACCAATGATCACATCCTCAAGATCAACACAAAAGATCTACAACAAGCTCCTCTAAGAACCTCCAACAAAATAGCCCCAAGAACACCTCTAATCTATCTTTGGAACTCACAAATCTCAAGCGCCAATGTGTATATAAAAAGAAGACGAATATAAAATATATTTGCTGCCAAAATTTGTGCCAAAAGTAGGTTAAAAGGGTTCCCCACGACTTGTTTTTTTAATGCAAAGAAATGAAGAGTTGCAATCCAAAAGACTCCTTTAAATAAGGTAAAGAAATGAAGAGTTGGAAGTCAAAACCACTCTTGAAAATTACTTGTTGTTCACGAAATCTGGGGAGGTCGATTGATCTACTCCCAGGCTTCGATCGATCGATCGTGCCCAAAAATTGACAGTTCACCGACTTAGAATTCCAAGAGTTAAAAATATTAAAAATCATTTTAAAATCCGTTTCAACTCCGTTTTCAAAACCGCTTGAAATTCTCGCCTTTAAAAATAATAACTAACATATTTGAGCAATAAAAATAATTTTATGAAAAAATTTATTTTTGTCCATTTTCCAGAATTTAATTAAAATATCCCAAAATTATGCGGGTTGTTACACTTCCCCACTAACAATGGAATTTCGCCCTCGAAATTCGCCGAATGCTTAACTCTCAAAAATCAGGCCAACAATCTCCAAAATTATATCGCCTCCAAAAATAATTTCCTCACATCTAATCTAGATGCCTAACACGAAAGGATTCTCTGAAAATTTCTATCTCCAAAAATTGCTAACCTCGCAATAACCCCCAAAACCAAAGCCCCGAGGGTTGTCGTATACCTAAGCTCTGATACCATTTGTAACACCCCGCCCGCCTGGGGAGAGCGAACGGAGAGCCACTTCGATAAAATAACTAAATCCACAATATAATAAGGTATAGAGCATCTAAGTCCCACAACAACAAAAGAGAAACTATAAATCTCAATCTCTTCAAATTAAATACCAAATCTATCGAATTACATACAACAACTAACTCGAAAATAAAATACAAATCTCCAAAGCACTATACATCAAAACAATACAATTTTTTCCCAAACAATCCTCACTAAAATTAATCTCCATAGCGCCACAAAATCCACGCTAACCTGCCACTAAAAGAAATGATGGGGAAGTACACAAACGATAAGAAGGATGCTCAATAAATATATGTTAGCGATGAATAAAACGTAACAACATGAGTATGAATAATCAAATCAAAATGAACATCTCAAAGCATTTATCAATATAATTTCTCAACAACACATCAATGGGTAACCAGGCCTCACCCCATTCGCATATGCTTTATCAGGCCTTAGCCGAGAATATGTATTTTGGAAGGTACTCAACATTCGTGCCATATTAAAATCTCTTGACAACGTGCTCAATAACAATATAATGATACCACATGAATTAAAATAATTTCAACAATTTTTTTTCCAGATTTCAATGAATTTAACAATTCAAATATGAGTTCAATTAAACAAGAATTCAAAGAGAATGACACTCGCGATATTTAAGGAGCATATTGTGTAAAACCCCATACCCCAAACAATGATAAGAAACCAATGATCACATCCTCAAGATCAACACAAAAGATCTACAACAAGCTCCTCCAAGAACCTCCAACAAAATAGCCTCAAAACACCTCTAATCTAAGTTTGGAACTCACAAATCTCGAGCGCCAATGTGTATAAAAAAATAAGAGGATTATAAAATATATTTGCTGCCAAAATTTGTGCCAAAAGTAGGTTAAAAGGGCTGCCCACGACTTCCTTTTATAATGCAAAGAAATGAAGAGTTGGAATCCAAAAGACTCCTTTAAATAAGGCAAAGAAATGAAGAGTTGCAAGTCAAAACAACTATTGAAAATTACTTGTTGTTCACGAAATCTGGGGAGGTCGATCGATCAACTCCCAGGCTTCGATCTATCGATCGTGCCCAAAAATTGATAGTTCACCGACTTAGAATTCCAAGAGTTAAAAATATTAAAAATCATTTTAAAATCCGTTTTGGCTCCGTTTTCGAAACCGTTTGAAATTCTCGCCTTTAAAAATAATAACCAAGATATTTGAGCAATAAAAATAATTTTATCAAAAACTTTATTTTTGTCCATTTTCTAGAAATTAATTAAAATAGACCAATATTACGCGGGTTGTTACACTTTCCCACTAACAATGGAATTTCGCCCTAGAAATTCGCCGAATGCCTAACTCTCAAAAATTAGGCCAACAATATCAGAAATAATCTCGTCTCCAAAAATAATTTCCTCACATCTAATCTAGATGCCTAACACGAAACGATTCTCTTAAAATTTCTATATCCAAACACGCAATAAACCCCAAACCCATGCGTCGAGGGTTGCCGTATACCTAAGCTCTGATACCATTTGTAACACCCCGCCCGCTTGGGGAGAGCGAGCGGAGCGCCACTTCGATAAAATTACTAAATCCATAATATAATAAGGTATAGAGCATTTAAGTCCCACAACAACAAAAGAGAAACTACAAATCTCAATCTCTTCAAATTAAATACCAAATCTATCGAATTACATACAACAACTAACTCGAAAATGAAACACAAAACTCCAAAGCTCTATACATCAAAATAATACAATTTTTTCCCAAACAATGCTCGCTAAAAACAATCTCCATAGCGCCCCAAAATCCGTGCTAACCTGCCACTAAAAGAAAATATGGGGAAGTACACAATACGACAAGAAAGAAGCTCAACAAATATATGTTAGCGATGAATAAAACTTAACAACACGAGTACGAATATTCAAATCAAAATGAAAATATCAAAGCATTTATCAATATAATTTCTCAACAACACATCAATGGGTAACCAGGCCTCACCCCATTCGCATATGCTTTATCAAGCCATAGTCGGGACTAGGTATTTTGGCGGGTACTCAACATCCGTGCCATATTAAAATCTCTTGACAACGTGCTCAATAACAATATAATGATACCACATGAATCAAAATAATTTCAACAATTATTTTCTAGATTTCGATGAATTTAACAATTCAAATATGAGTTCAATTAAACAAGAATTCAAAGAGAATGACTCTCGCGAGATTTAAGGAGCATATTGTGTAAAACCCCATACCTCAAACCATGATGGGAAACCAATGACCACATCCTCAAGATCAACACAAAAGATCTACAACAAGCTCCTCCAAGAACCTCCAACAAAATATCCCCAAGAACACCTCTAATCTATCTTTGGAACTCACAAATCTCAAGCGCCAATGTGTATATAAAAATAACAGGAATATCAAAAATATTTGCTGCCAAAATTTATGCCAAAATTAGGTTAAAAGGGTTGCCCATGACTTCCTTTTATGACGCAAGGAAATGAAGAGTTGGAATCCAAAAGACTCCCTTAAATAAGGCAAAGAAATGAAGAGTTGGAAGTCAAAACAACACTAGAAAATTACCGGTTGTTCACGAAATCTGGGGAGGTCGATCGATCTACTCCCAGGCTTCGATCGATCGATAGTGCCCAAAAATTGACAGTTCACCGACTTAGAATTCCAAGAGTTAAAAATATTAAAAATCGTTTTAAAATCCGTTTCAACTCCGTTTTTGAAACCGCGTGATATTCTCGCCTTTAAAAATAATAACTAACATATTTGAGCAATAAAAATAATTTTATCAAAAACATTATTTTTGTCCATTTTCAAGAATTTAATTAAAATAGCCCAAAATTTTGCTGGTTGTTACACTTCCCCACTAATAATGGAATTTCGCCCTCAAAATTCGCCGAATGCTTAACTCTCAAAAATCAGGCCAACAATCTCCAAAATAATATCGCCTCCAAAAATAATTTCCTCACATCTAATCTAAATCCCTAGCACGAAACGATTCTATGAAAATTTCTATCTCCAAAAATTGCTAACCTCGCAATAACCCCCAAAACCCAAGCCCCGAGGGTTGCCGTATACCTAAGCTCTGATACCATTTGTAACACCCCGTCCACTGGGGAGAGCGAACGGAGCGCCACTTCGATAAAATAACTAAATCCATAATATAATAAGGTATAGAGCATCTTAGTCCCACAAAAACAAAAGAGAAACTATAAATCTCAAACTCTTCAAATTAAATACCAAATCTATCGAATTACATACAACAACTAACTCGAAAATAAAATACAAATCTATAAAGCACTATACATCAAAACAATACAAATTTTTCCCAAACAATCCTCGCTAAAATCAATCTCCATAGCGCCCCAAAATCCACGCTAACCTGCCACTAAAAGAAAATATGGGTAAGTACACAATACGACAAGAAAGATGCTCAACAAATATATGTTAGCGATGAATAAAACATAACAACACGAGTTCGAATAATCAAATCAAAATAAAAATCTCAAAGCATTTATCAATATAATTTCTCAACAACACATCAATGGGTAACTAGGCCTCACCCCATTCGAATATGCTTTATCATGCCATAGCCGAGAATAGGTATTTTGGCGGGTACTCAATATCCGTGCCATATAAAAATCTCTTGACAACGTGCTCAATAACAATATAATGATACCAGATGAATTAAAATAATTTCAACAATTATTTTACAGATTTCAATGAATTTAATAATTCAAATGTGAGTTCAATTAAAAAGTAATTCAAAGAGAATGACACTCGCGAGATTTAAGGAGCATATTGTGTAAAACCCTGATGATGGTGAGATTCAGCACCACCGGATAAGTGATAATGAGCTCAAACAGCAGTAACCATGGCATCCATAGAAATGTATAGGTGTATAAGTATGTAGAAGGGGATGAGTATAAGAGGAAATAAGACCATGATGTATAGTGGTTCAGCCAATTTGGCCTACATCCACTGTGAGTGTGTGATCCTCTAAGTATGGGCACAAATGGCCTTGGATACAATACACATAAGCTCCCTTTCTCTCTCTATTGTGTGTACAAGCAAAGTTTTATCTAGGGTTACAATCAATTGGTCCATCACTTGTAGGGTTGTAGGTGACAAGTATATATAGGTCTTGGGGGGTGTAGTGTACCCCCCAAGTATGCATGGTGCATGTGAATGATGATCTAGCCAATCCCCTGTTGACACCTGTAGATGCCAAATGATGACATAATATTCCCTCACGTGAGGGTGTGATTTTGTTATAACGGTCTCCCACGTGCCATGTGAGCCTCACGCGCACTGTTACACGTGTCTCCCAAACCACGCGCTGTGATGATGTCACCCTCGGCCTATGAGCCGAGGCCGAGGGCAAAGTTCCTTTTGGATGTGAGTCTGGCCCAATTCTGGCCTCGTACTATCGTACCCTCGGATGGTCATTCGGAGCCTGTTGAAGGGTCGGCACCCTGAGGGGCCGTCCGGAGCCTGGTGCAGGGTCGGCCCCCTGAGGGGTCGTCCGGAGCCTGGTGAAGGGTCGGACCCCTGAGGGGTCATCCGGAGCCTGGTGTAGGGTCGGCCCCATGAGGGGCCGTCCGGCCTGGAGGGTATATCTGGGTATATCAATCACCCCCCAGCCCTTATCCATAGGTGCTGTTGAGATGGCTGAGGGATAGTGTTGTAATTGAGGTGTGTGATCAGTTAGGTGAGTGACACCGGGATGGGCATTCATTGCCACTTTAGTTTCCTAGTTATGGCGGCTGGACACTTTGCCTGGGGCGTTGTGCCCTAATGATACCCTTCTTGGTTAATGGGCCCACTCATTACTAAGGTATTTAAGAGATTTTCGAACTCTCTCTCTTCTTCTTCTTCTTCTTCGCCCCCAAGCCTTCTCTCTCTAGCCTTTTACCAGTTTTCATTGCCATTTTTGCAGCCTTCAATCCTTTAAGCTTAGCAACTTGGGCAGTTCTTGCTCTCTCTTTATCAGGTAATCCCTTTCCCCCATAACTCTCTTTTACCTTCATTTCTGTTTGCTTTTTAGGCTCGTAGGGCTGTATTTTCTTTAGGTTTTCTCATAACTTTTTCCGGTGTCTTATCCGGCAACTGGTTCTTGAATGTTCTTGATCAAAACCCTTGAATTCCTTTGCTTCAATCCAAAAGTCCAATCTGGTCAACTGCCAACTTATTTGTAGCTATGTTTAGTTAAATTCTCTAAGTGTAGAGTCCTCCCTTTAATGCTTAGGAGGCTTTATAGTTTAGCATCTGAATTCCCATCCTTGAGAGAGAAGCTCTTTGCAGAGATCAGACGAATAGAGGAAAAGGAAGAGAGGAGACGAGGGGCCGACCCTAATTGGGTACGACCCATCTTTCCCATTCCTCTTGCCACAATAAAACAATTTGAACCGTCTGAGTCTTGTGGGTCATCCTCTCGTCCAGCCGAGAGTTACTCAAGTGAGATGGACGAGAGAGCGTCGTCGCCAATTGGCGCTCGGCCTTCTGGTAGGAGAGAGATATCTGACCTAAGCCCAGGCCGAGAGGTCGAGGGTATGATCCCCTATTGAGTCTATCCCTGTGACAACCCTATCTCCCCATGCCTTCCAGATGGGCTTTCCCCATGGTCGTCTGGCAGATGATGAGTCCAAGGGAGAGGGGACTGAGGACGAGGACGATGATATAGATGACCAGGTTGATACCTCCCATGCCTCGTCCTATATCTCCTCTGTCAGGGATCGCGACCTCTTGTTATGGAGGTATGCCTATGGAGTGCCCCCCAGCATAACTATGAGGGTTCCCTCTGAGTCTGAGAGGGTTTTTGATTGTGAAGAGGGAGAGATTGCAGTTTATGAACAAATGTTCAAGGTTGGAATCAGATTCCCTCTGCATCCTGCCATCGTAGATATCCTGTCTGCCCTTGGTGTTGCCCCCTCTCAACTTCCTCCCAACTCTTGGAGGACGATCCTGGGCTACATCTCCCTTTGGAAGAATGCTTTCACTGAAGAGCCCTCGGTCGACCTATTCTTGGCCTGCTACAATATCACCTCCTCGTCCAAACATCCTGGATACTATCATCTGGGGGCGAGGAGGTCTGAGAAGAAACTCCTCCACATGGCGCAAACTTCCAACCACGATTGGAAAAAGAGATTCTTCTTTATCTCTGGGGAGTGGGAGTTCACCACCGATGGTCCCCAGAAGATGGTCTAATCCGTCCATGAAGGCCAGGTCAGACCCTGGACTTAGTCTGGAGGAGAAGGACATCGTTGAATATTTGAGAGGACAAGGGAGAGAGGGTGAACTTCTAAAATTTGAAGACCTGATGACCCCCCGGTTCCTCAAAGAAGCTGGTCTGAGGGTCGGCCCTCTGACAGAACTATGTGAGTTATACTAATCATTTTCCATTCTTTACTTATTTTTGAAGTGTTTCCTCTTTAACTCTGCATTTTTCTGATGTGTCATCCTCTTATCAGGTCGTCCTACAGGTATATCAGACTATCTTTGGGAAATGACTGCTCCCAGCTTATTATCAGGCTTGGCCAAGAAGAAAGGAAAGGAGCCTCAGCGGGCTCCGAGGAAGACGAGGGTTGCTGGGCCGACGGTGGTGGAGCCAACCGCCGATAGACATAAAAGAAAGGAGCCTGAGGCCCCTGTTGACCCTCAGCCGGATTCTCGAACGAGGGCCAGGGTCGAAGCATTTGAGGGGACGACCTCTTCATCCAGCATGGGGGCCTTCTGGTCTCAAAACCTGGCACATCTGAGGGCCGAGCCCTTATCACTCATTGCAAACTTGAGGGCAACCAAGGCCACAATGTTTTCTTCACCTTCGGCCTCTGACTACGAGTTCCTGTCAAAGATGCCTCCTGCCAAAGTGTACGACTATGGTCTGCACGCCCTTGCACAGGTATTGGTCTTGACCCACTTCTTTTAGTTTCATTCTTTCACCAACTGTTTCCTCGGCCTCCTGACATGTGTTTATTTTTCTTGTGCAGTCTGTGTGTGCCTTTACCTCGGTAACAAAATGGATGGCTGAGAACCAAGAAAAGTTCCATGAAGCCGAGAGGGCTATCCAACATGAGGCAGATCTTCAATCGGAGCTTGATACTGCAAGGGCCGAGTTGGAAAGTACCAGGACTGAGCATGCAAGGATCCTGGACCAGCTGACAAGGCAGCACGACGAGGACATTAAGGCCAAGGACTTATTTATCAAGGAAAAGGACGAGGACTTGACCAACATGGAGGCTAAGTACAAGACTGACCTTGAAGCAGCCATCAAGAAAGCCGAGGCTGATGCTGTTGAGGCTTATAAGATTTCTGACGAGTTTCAAGGCTTCGGACTTGAATATTTGGAGAGAGGAATCAGGACTGCCTGCCGGTGGGTCATCCCCAGGTTTGGTGATGTCGTCTCCTTGGTCAGCCCTTCGATTGAAGCAGTCAGACTGGACGACCCTATGATTGACGAGGCTCTGACTTATGTAGAATCACAAGTGCAGGTTGAGGGGGTCGGCACATCTGAGGATCAGCCGGTTATGGTCATTGAGGAAACCCCTCTAGGGGATGTTGAGGCTCTGCCCTACGATATTCTCCCATAGGGTGGCTGTCTGTAGACCATACCCTCTTAATGTAATCAACATTTTTGTACTTTACTTGGAGAACACTTGATATTTTGTATAACTGGCATTTCATTATTACTATCGTCTTCTTTACTGTCTTCCATATTTTCTTCTTGTTTGGTTTGCGTTGTCTTTGTTAATGCCACTAACCTCTCCCTCGTCTTTCTTGAGGATAGTGGTGGGGTCGTCCCCTCCACTGGCTCTCATTATAGCCAAGGAATCAAACTAATAGTTTTAATAAAGTTTTCCCTCGTCTTTCTTGAGGACAGTGGTGGGGTCGTCCCCTCCACTGGCCCTCATTAGAGCCGAGGGATCAAATTACCAAACTAATGGCTTTAATAAAGTTTTCCCTCATCATTCTTGAGGACAGTGGTGGGATCGTCCCCTCCACTGGCCCTCATTATAGCCGAGGGATCAAATTACCAAACTAATGGCTTTAATAAAGTTTTCCCTCGTCTTTCTTGAGGACAGTGGTGGGGTCGTCCCCTCCACTGGCCCTCATTATAGCCGAGCGATCAAATTACCAAACTAATGGCTTTAATAAATTTTCCCTCGTCTTTCTTGAGGACAGTGGTGGGGTCGTCCCCTCCACTGGCCCTCATTATAGCCGAGGGATCAAATTACCAAACTAATGGTTTTAATAAAGTTTTCCCTCATCTTTCTTGAGGACAGTGGTGGGGTCGTCCCCTCCACTGGCCCTCATTATAGCCGAGGGATCAAATTACCAAACTAATGGCTTTAATAAAGTTTTCCCTCGTCTTTATTGAGGACAGTGGTGGGGTCGTCCCCTCCACTGGCCCTCATTATAGTCCAGGGATCAAATTACCAAACTAATGGCTTTAATAAAGTTTTCCCTCGTCTTTCTTGAGGACAGTGGTGGGGTCGTCCCCTCCACTGGCCCTCATTATAGCCGAGGGATCAAATTGCCAAACTAATGGTTTTTAATGAAGTTTTCCCTCGTCTTTCTTGAGGACAGTGGTGGGGTCGTCCCCTCCACTGGCCCTCATTATAGCCGAGGGATCAACTTACCAAATTAATGGTTTTTAATAAAGTTTTCCCTCGTCTTTCTTGAGGACAGTGGTGGGGCCGTCCCCTCCACTGTCCCTCATTATAGTCGAGTGTGGTTCTCTATAGATTTTTCATGCGTACTAGGACTGATAACCACAGGATGAGGGGAAACACTGATATTTCTCATTAATTTTCCAAAGTGTTCTGTTGGAGCAACTCTTATTACAATTATGGTCTATCAAGACCTTACAACACTACTGATAGTATTTCTTCAAATGATCTGCATTCCAGGGGTTGGAAAAAGGTTCCCCTTCTATGTTTTCTAGTCTATAGGTCCCAGGGATGACTTCATCGATGACCCTATATGGTCCATGCCAATTAGGATGGAGCTTGTTGGGCTTTTGCCAAGTCTTCTTGAGGACCAAGTCCCCCACTGCGATAGGCCTCTGTTTCACCCTCTGATTGTAAAACCTTGCGGTCCTCTGCTGGTAGGAAGCCTGCCTTATCTCAGTGTCCTCCCTCCTTTCCTCAATCAGAGCTAAGTCGAGTCTCCTCTCTTCCGCATTTTTCTGGAGGTCATACATTTGGACTCTATGCATAGGAAACTCAATTTCGGTGGGGATGACGGCTTCTGAGCCATAAGCTAGCATGAATGGGGTCTCTCCGGTAGAGGTCCTCACTGTCGTCCTGTACGCCCAGAGCATGGCATATAACTCCTCGACCCATCTTCCTTTTGCCTCCTCAAGCCTCTTCTTGATTCCATCTAGGATTGTCCTGCTTGTAACTTCTGTTTGCCCATTAGCCCGAGGTCGGCCTGGGGTGGAGAAAAATTGTTTGATACTCACCCTTTCACAGTATTTTTGTAGAGAGGTATTCTTGAACTGAGTCCCGTTATCCGAGATGAGGGTGTTGGGGAGACCATATCTGCATAAAATATTTTTCTAGATGAACTGGAAGGTCTTCTGCTCTGTGATCGTCACCATCGGCTCCGCTTCCACCCTTTTTGAAAAATAGTCAATGGCTACGATGAGGAACCGATAGTTATTGATGGCGCTATGCAAGGGTCCTACTAGGTCAATTCCCCACACTGCGAATGGCCATGGGGATGTAATGGAAGTAAGAGGCTGATGGGGCTGGTGAGGGATGGTGGTAAATCTTTGACATTTGTCACACTTTTTTACATATGCCGCTGCGTCTTTCCCCAAGGTCGGCCACCAGTATCCCTGGGTGATCACCCTCTTCGCTAAGGATCTGCCCCCGATGTGGAATGAGCACGATCCTTCGTGCACATCTTGCAAAATGGAAGGGACTTCTGAGGGATGCACACACCTAAGCAAGGGGAGCAAAAACCCCTTTTTGTACAAGGTGTCTCCGATGATAGTGAATTTTGCAGCCTTGTACCTTAGCTTCTTCTTTTCTTGCCTTGCCTCTGGCATCTCACCCTCTTTAATGTATCTGATTAGAGGGTCCATCCATGAGGCTTCTTGAGAAATATTTAGGCAATTGCTAAGTGTTCCCTCGGCGTCTTCAATAGTTGGCGAAAGAAAAATTTCTACTGGGACCGTCCTCCTGATGTCTATCCTAGTTGCCGAGGCCAACCTCGCAAGGGCATCAGCACGGCCATTGTCGAGCCTAGGTATCCTCTTTAATTTTACTTCTCTAAAGCCTTTCAGTAATGACCTCCCTTCTCTCAAGGTACCTAGCCATCCTCTCGTCCTTAGCCTCGTAGGCTCCTAGTATCTGATTCACTACTAGCCTTGAATCACTATTGACCAAAATCTGGACGACACTAAGAGACTTGGCCAAGGAGAGGCCTGCTACCAAGGCCTCATATTCAGCCTCGTTGTTGGAGGCTTTGAAATTGAACCTCAAGGCGTACTCAATGTCTGTGTCGTCGGGTGCTCATACTATTAACCCAGCTCCGCTCCCTCTTTCGCAAGAGGACCCGTCGACGAAGAGACTCCACACGGTGCGTTCTTCAGAGAAACTTCCCTCGGAGAGGGATCCCTGTCTAAAGATGTATCTTCCCTCTTCGTTTTCAGCCGCTTTCCTTCTAGCGGTGCTTGTCTCTGCCCTATCCGCGGGTGTGTCGGTGGGCCTATCTTGTTGTGTATCTGTCTTCCCGAGGGTGTCACCCTCGGCTTCATCACCCTCCCAAGTAAACTCAGCCACAAAATCCGCCAGCGCTTGCCCCTTAATGGCCGTCCTAGGTTGATATACTATGTCAAACTCCCCCAGCTCTATAGCCCAGGCCATTATCCTGCCTGATTTTTCTAGCTTGTGTAGGACCTGCCTAAGGGGAGAGTCGGTGAGGATGATCATTGTATGGGACTGGAAGTACGGCTTCATCTTCCTTGAGGCATGGATCAAGGCGTAGGATAACTTCTCCATCCTCGGGTATCTTTGCTCTGCCCCCTGGAGTGCCTTGCTGTTAAAATACATAGGCTTCTATATCCCGTCTTCGTCTCTCACGATGGCTGCACTGATAGTCGACTCTGAGACGGTGAGGTACACATAAAGTCGTTCACCCTGCACGGGTCGTGACAGCAGCAAGGGAGACCCTAAGTATGACTTTAGGTCTCTGAAAGCCTCATCACACTCTTCACTCCATTTGAAGGCCTTCCTAAGGATCTTAAAGAATGGCAAACACTTGTCTGTGGCCCTAGACACGAACCTGTTCAAGGCAGCAACTCTCCCTGTGAGCCTCTGAACATCTTTAATGGACTTGGGGGCCTTCATTTCAACAAGGTCCTTTATCTTTTCAGGGTTGGTCTCGATGCCTCTTTGATTTACAATGAACCCCAAGAACTTCCCTGCTCCGACCCCGAAGACACACTTGGTCGGATTAGGCTTCATCTTGTATTTATCCATCGTATTAAAGGTCCTCTCCAGGTCTGCCACATGATCCTCTGCCTTCAGACTCTTAGTCAGCATGTCATCTACATAGACCTCCATAGACTTTCTAATTTGGTCTTCGAACATTTTATTTACAAGGCCCTGGTACGTAGCCCCCGCATTTTTTAGGCCAAAGGGCATGACCCTATAACAGTATGTCCCCTTGTCAGTGATGAAGGTTGTCCTCTCCGAGTCCTCAGGGTTCATGAAGATCTGGTTATACCCTGAATAGGCATCCATGAAGCTCATGAGCTCATGGCCTGCGGTAGCTTCTACCATCTGGTTAATGCAGGGGAGAGGGAAGCTGTCTTTGGGACAGTGCTTGTTGAGGTCAGTAAAGTCCACACACATTCTCCACTTCCCGTTGGCCTTTGGGACGATGACTGCATTGGGCAACCATTTAGGGTAGATGACCTCTCTGATAAATTCAGCCTCTTCTAATTTTTTGACCTCGTCCCTGATGACCTCATACTTCTCTCTAGAGTAAATTCTCCGCTTCTGCTTTACCGGCTTCACTCCTTCTACCACATTGAGCTTGTGGCACATGATTTCAGGGTCAATCCCCGGCATATCTACATGACTCCATGCGAAGACACTTCGTCTTCTCCACAGCAGTTTAATGAGGTCTTCCTCGATGTTGGGCTTCAGAGATTTGCCGACTTGGATGGTTTTTTTCGGGTCATCCTCATCGAGGATGATGGATTATACCTCTTCCGCGGCCTCTCCTTTCTTTAGCTTCGTCTCATCCCTGGGGTCTAGGGTATCAATATTATAAGTGGTCGTAGCTCTCTTGTTCTTCAGCGGAGTTGTAGTAACATTCTCGCGCTGTCGTCTGGTCTCCCTGAACTTCCCCCACCCCGTAAGGGGTAGGAAATTTGATCATCTGATGGACCGTAGATGGCACAGCTTCAAACCCCTTGAGGGCCACACGCCCCAGTATAATGTTGTAGGCCCAAAACACATGCTCATCCATCACAAAGAAACTAACCTTCTTGGTGAGCCATCTTGGCCTTTCGTCCCCCATCCTGACATCAACCTCATACACTCCAAGGGGATGACCCTTCTCCCCACTGAACCCAATCAATGGATGATGGTATGGGACAAGTCTAGCACGACTGAGACCTAAGGCTTTGAAGCACGGCCAAAACATCACGTCTGCAGATGAGCCCCCATCTACTAGGATCCTCGGCAACTCGCACCCGTGCACCCTGGTAGTGATGACGAGAGGGTCATCATGTGGGGCTAAGAGGCCTAAGAAGTCCATTCTTGAAAATACCACAATCAGAGTGTCCATATCAACCTTCTTCCTCTTTTCTGACTTGACCTCTAGAGAGGTCGAGTGTACCGTTTTCGTCACCACCTTGGCCTCATCCACATGGACCTTCCTGTTGGCGACCTCAGACCCTCCACCTACTAGAACCCCGGAGATCATTCCCACACGGAGCGAGATCATATTAAGCCTTTTTATAGGGCCTTGGTCGTCTCTCAGTGGGAGATCAAGGTCGTCCTCGTCATCAGAAGGGTCGTCCCCTCTTTTTTGAGGACCTTCTCTACATGCATCGCCTCGCTTCTTTCTGGGGTCTTCCCCTCGGCCCCTCTTGAAGGCACCCTTGTCGACGTACTTTCTGAGCTTCCCTTATTTCAGTATCTTCTCAATCTCATCTTTCAGAGCAAAGCATTTGTCTGTTACGTGGTCATGGTCTTGGTGAAATTCACACCACAGGTTCTTATTCCTCTTGTCGGGGGCTGACCTCAGCTTCTCAGGCCACTTCAGGGACCGGTTACTCTATATCTCATTGGGAATCTGTTCACAGCTGACCGTTAGAGGGGTGTAACCAGCGAACTTGTCATCCGTGGACCTGTTCTTCCCCTCTTTGTTCTTTTTAGGATATTTACCCCCGCTAGCACCTCCTTTTTCGTCTTCATATTTTGCGGCCATCGCCTCTTCGGCGTTCATCACCTTCCCTGCTATCGACAGCAATTCAGCCATCGTCCTCGGAGGCTCTTCAGCAAGCTTCCATAGTATCTTCCCCTTTTGGACTCCTCCAATCAGGGTTGTCATAGCTATGCTCTCCTCATAGTCTTCCACCTCCAGCTTCTCCTTATTGAATCTGGCTATGTAGTCCCTCAGACTCTCACTCTTCCCCTTCTTAACATAGAGCAGGTGGGTTGTCTTCTTCTGTGGCCTCACCCCAAAGCAAAAGTTATGTATGAACAGGTCTGCCAACTGCTTAAAGTTTTCTATGGAGTTTTTTGGGAGAGACGTGTACCAGACATGTGCAGCCCCTGTCAGGGTACCAGATAAGGCACGACACCTCATCTCATCTGAGATAGAGTATATGTCTGCTGTTGATTGATACATCTCCATGTGGTGGACAGGGTTGGTTCTCCCGTCATATCATGGGGTGACCACAGGTGGCTTGAACTTTGATGGCGTGGGGAAGTTGACTATCTTTGCCACAAAGGGTGAGCCTACGGTGTATCCCCTCTGAAGAGGGTCTCGACTCTTTAGTATGTCGCCAATCTTATCCTCCAATCGCTAGATTGAGTCATTCCAAGGCCTCACAGGGTCGGCTTGGCCGATGTTATCCCCTGTCGCCTCTTTGAGGTGGACGGAGGGTTCTGCTGCGGCAGGCCTGTGTCGGCTATTAACTTCCCTTTGGCCGTCATCCCGTCCTTGGGGTCGGCCATCTGCTGCCTCCCTCCTGGACCTCGCAGCACTTCTTAACCTGGATAATTTATCCCACAGGTCATTTACTGGGCCTAGCCTCTCAGAGGCTGACCCCCTCCTCAAGCGATCAAAAGCAGAGCCTCTCAGGCGATCATTAGTGTTTGGTCTCCCGCACTTTCCTCTACTATCCTGGAGAGGTCGTACAGCATTCTATTTGGGCCTCCTCTCCCTCCAGATCGTCATACCTGTCCTCAGGGCAAGGGTTTCCTTGCCTCCTCAGGCGTAGACGCCGGGGGTTAGCAACATCCCTACGTCGCTGAGGGGGTGGCAGGTCTTTGCATGGTGCCTGGGGTGGTCCCCTGGCCTCATGCTATCCTGGATCTACTGCCGGAGTAATCATCTCAGGTGAAACCCCTGGTGGTCTCAGTATGTTTTGGCTTAGAGCTGTGAACTTCTCCTCCATCATCCGCTGGCTTACTGCCAGAGACTTTAGGGCTGCTTCCACATCAGCCATCTCAGACTGAGGCGGCGGCTGACTGGAACTGGGTCTTCCACCCTCATCCGGCAGGGGAAGTGGTGATGGTGGTGGCATCTCAGGTGCCATGTGTCTGAGCTATGAAAAGTTGAACTGAAGAAAAGATTGGTGAGCTTGGGAACCTTAGTGGGTCTCTTTCAATGGTGAAACACCTCCTCTCAGGGGGAGTGTTGGTTCACTACTAGAGTGCCCAGTGAGGTCAAGCTGTACAAAGGAAGAGATGTCTTCTCATTCCCACAGACGGCACCAAACTGATGATGCTGAGATTCAGCACCACCAGATAAGTGATAATGAGCTCAAACATCAGTAACCATGGTAGCCATAGAAATGTATAAGTGTATAAGTATGTAGAAGGGGATGAGTATAAGAGGAAATAAGACAATGATGTATAGTGGTTCAGCCAATTTGGCCTACATCCACTGTGAGTGTGTGATCCTCTAAGTATGGGCACTAATGGCCTTGGATACAATACACATAAGCTCCCTTTCTCTCTCTACTGTGTGTACAAGCAGAGTTTTAGCTAGGGTTACAATCAATTGGTCCATCCCTTGTAGGGTTGTAGGTGACAAGTATATATAGGTCTTGGGGGGTGTAGTGTACCCCCCAAGTATGCATGGTGCATGTGCATGATGATCTAGCCAATCCCCCTGTTGACACTTGTAGATGCCAAATGATGACATAATATTCCCTCACGTGAGGGTGTGATTTTGTTATAACGGTCTCCCACGTGCCATGTGAGCCTCACGCGCACTGTTACATGCGTCTCCCAAACCACGCGCTGTGATGATTTCACCCTCGGCCTATGAGCCGAGGTCGAGGGCAAAGTTCCTTCCAGCAGTGAGTCTGGCCCAATTTTGGCCTCGTACTGTCGTACCCTCAGAGGGTCGTCCGGAGCCTGGTGAAGGGTCGGCCCCCTGAGGGGACGTCCGGATCCTGTTGAAGGGTCGGCCCCCTGAGGGGTCGTCCCGAGCCAGGTGCAGGGTCGGCCCCCTGAGGGGTCGTCCGGAGCCTGGTGAAGGGTCGGCCCCCTGAGGGGTCGTCCGGACAGGAGGGTATATCAAACCCCATACCTCAAACCATGATAAGAAACCAACGATCACATCCTCAAGATCAACACAAAAGATCTACAACAAGCTCCTCTAAGAACCTCCAACAAAATAGCCCCAAGAACACCTCTAATCTATCTTTGGAACTCACAAATCTCAAGCGCCAATGTGTATATAAAAAGAAGACGAATATAAAATATATTTGCTGCCAAAATTTGTCCCAAAAGTAGGTTAAAAGGGTTGCCCACGACTTCCTTTTATAATGAAAAGAAATGAAGAGTTGGAATCCAAAAGACTTCTTTAAATAAGGCAAAGAAATGAAGAGTTGGAAGTCAAAACAACTATTGAAAATTACTGGTTGTTCACGAAATCTGGGGAGGTCGATCGATCAACTCCTAGGCTTCGATCGATCGATCGTGCCCAAAAATTGACAGTTCACCGTCTTAGAATTCCAAGAGTTAAAAATATTAAAAATCATTTTAAAATCCGTTTTAACTCCGTTTTCGAAATCGCTTGAAATTTTCGCCTTTAAAAATAATAACCAACATATTTGAGCAATAAAAATAATTTTATCAAAAACTTTATTTTCGTCCATTTTCTAGATATTAATTAAAATAGCTCAAAATTATGCAGGTCATTACACTTTCCCACTAACAATGGAATTTCGACCTCGAAATTCGCCGAATGCCCAACTCTCAAAAATCAGGCCAACAATCTCAGAAATAATCTCGTCTCCAAAAATAATTTCCTCACATCTAATCTAAATGCCTAACACGAAACGATTCTCTAAAAATTTCTATCTCCAAAAATTGCTAACCACGCAATAAACCCCAAACCCATGCCCCGAGGGTTGCCGTATACCTAAGCTCTGATACCATTTGTAACACCCCGCCCGCCCGGGGAGAGCGAGCGGAGCGCCACTTCGATAAAATAACTAAATCCACAATATAACAAGGTATAGAGCATCTAAGTCCCACAACAACAAAAACGAAACTACAAATCTCAATCTCTTGAAATAAAATACCAAATCTATCGAATTACATACAACAACTAACTCGAAAATAAAATACAAAACTCAAAAGCTTTATACATCAAAATAATACAAATTTTTCCAAAACAATCCTCGCTAAAATCAATCTCGATAGCGCCCCAAAATCCGCGCTAACCTCCCACTAAAAGAAAATGTGGGGAAGTACACAATACTACAAGAAAGATGCTCAACAAATATATGTTAGCGATGAATAAAATGTAACAACACGAGTACGAATATTCAAATCAAAATGAAAATCTCAAAGCATTTATCAATATAATTTCTCAACAACACATCAATGGGTAACCAGGCCTCACCCCATTCGCATATGCTTTATCAAGCCATAGCCGAGAATAGGTATTTTGGCAGGTACTCAACATCCGTGCCATGTTAAAATCTCTTGACAACGTGCTCAATAACAATATAATGATACCATATGAATCAAAATAATTTCAACAATTATTTTCCAGATTTCAATGAATTTAACAATTCAAATATGAGTTCAATTAAACAAGAATTCAAAGAGAATGACACTCGCGAGATTTAAGGAGCATATTGTGTAAAACCCCAAACCTCAAACCATGATGAGAAACCAATGATCACATCCTCAAGATCAACACAAAAGAGATACAAAAGCTCCTCCAAGAACCTCCAACAAAATAGCCCCAAGAACACCTCTAATCTAAAATTGGAACTCACAAATCTCAAGCGCCAATGTGTATATAAAAATAACCTCCAACAAAATAACCCCAAGAACACCTCTAATCTAAGTTTGGAACTCACAAATCTCAAGAGCCAATGTGTATATAAAAATACCAGGAATATAAAAAGTATTTGCTGCCAAAATTTATGCCAAAAGTAGGTTAAAAGGGTTGCCCATGACTTCCTTTTATGATGCAAGGAAATGAAGATTTGGAATCCAAAAGACTCCCTTAAATAAGGCAAAGAAATGAAGAGTTGGAAGTCAAAACAACACTAGAAAATTACTTGTTGTTCACGAAATCTGGGGAGGTCGATCGATCTACTCCCAGGCTTCGATCGATCGATCGTGCCCAAAAATTGACAGTTCACCGACTTAGAATTCCAAGAGTTAAAAATATTAAAAATCATTTTAAAATCCGTTTTAACTCCGTTTTCGAAACCACTTGAAATTGTCGCCTTTGAAAATAATACCCAACATATTTGAGCAATAAAAATAATTTTATCAAAAACTTTATTTTCGTCCATTTTCCAGAAATTAATTATAATAGCCCAAAATTACGCGGGTTGTTACACTTCCCCACTAACAATGGGATTTGTCCCTCGAAATTCGCTGAATGCCTAACTCTCAATAATCAGGACAACAATCTCCAAAATAATCTCGTCTCCAAAAATAATTTCCTCACATCTAATCTAGATGCCTAACACGAAACGATTCTCTAAAAATTTCTATCTCCAAAAATTGCTAACCACGCAATAAACCCCAAACCCATGCCCCGAGGGTTGCCGTATACCTAAGCTCTGATACCATTTGTAACACCCCGCCCGCCCGGGGAGAGCGAGCGGAGCGCCACTTCGATAAAATAACTAAATCCACAATATAACAAGGTATAGAGCATCTAAGTCCCACAACAACAAAAGAGAAACTACAAATCTCAATCTCTTGAAATAAAATACCAAATCTATCGAATTACATACAAAAACTAACTCGAAAATAAAATACAAAACTCAAAAGCTTTATACATCAAAATAATACAAATTTTTCCAAAACAATCCTCGCTAAAATCAATCTCGATAGCGCCCCAAAATCCGCGCTAACCTCCCACTAAAAGAAAATGTGGGGAAGTACACAATACTACAAGAAAGATGCTCAACAAATATATGTTAGCGATGAATAAAATGTAACAACACGAGTACGAATATTCAAATCAAAATGAAAATCTCAAAGCATTTATCAATATAATTTCTCAACAACACATCAATGGGTAACCAGGCCTCACCCCATTCGCATATGCTTTATCAAGCCATAGCCGAGAATAGGTATTTTGGCAGGTACTCAACATCCGTGCCATGTTAAAATCTCTTGACAACGTGCTCAATAACAATATAATGATACCATATGAATCAAAATAATTTCAACAATTATTTTCCAGATTTCAATGAATTTAACAATTCAAATATGAGTTCAATTAAACAAGAATTCAAAGAGAATGACACTCGCGAGATTTAAGGAGCATATTGTGTAAAACCCCAAACCTCAAACCATGATGAGAAACCAATGATCACATCCTCAAGATCAACACAAAAGAGATACAAAAGCTCCTCCAAGAACCTCCAACAAAATAGCCCCAAGAACACCTCTAATCTAAAATTGGAACTCACAAATCTCAAGCGCCAATGTGTATATAAAAATAACCTCCAACAAAATAACCCCAAGAACACCTCTAATCTAAGTTTGGAACTCACAAATCTCAAGAGCCAATGTGTATATAAAAATACCAGGAATATAAAAAGTATTTGCTGCCAAAATTTATGCCAAAAGTAGGTTAAAAGGGTTGCCCATGACTTCCTTTTATGATGCAAGGAAATGAAGATTTGGAATCCAAAAGACTTCCTTAAATAAGGCAAAGAAATGAAGAGTTGGAAGTCAAAACAACACTAGAAAATTACTTGTTGTTCACGAAATCTGGGGAGGTCGATCGATCTACTCCCAGGCTTCGATCGATCGATCGTGCCCAAAAATTGACAGTTCACCGACTTAGAATTCCAAGAGTTAAAAATATTAAAAATCATTTTAAAATCCGTTTTAACTCCGTTTTCGAAACCACTTGAAATTGGCGCCTTTGAAAATAATACCCAACATATTTGAGCAATAAAAATAATTTTATCAAAAACTTTATTTTCGTCCATTTTCCAGAAATTAATTATAATAGCCCAAAATTACGCGGGTTGTTACACTTCCCCACTAACAATGGGATTTGTCCCTCGAAATTCGCTGAATGCCTAACTCTCAATAATCAGGACAACAATCTCCAAAATAATCTCGTCTCCAAAAATAATTTCCTCACATCTAATCTAGATGCCTAACACGAAACGATTCTCTAAAAATTTCTATCTCCAAAAATTGCTAACCACGCAATAAACCCCAAACCCATGCCCCGAGGGTTGCCGTATACCTAAGCTCTGATACCATTTGTAAGACCCCGCCCGCCCGGGGAGAGCGAGCGGAGCGCCACTTCGATAAAATAACTAAATCCACAATATAACAAGGTATAGAGCATCTAAGTCCCACAACAACAAAAGAGAAACTACAAATCTCAATCTCTTGAAATAAAATACCAAATCTATCGAATTACATACAAAAACTAACTCGAAAATAAAATACAAAACTCAAAAGCTTTATACATCAAAATAATACAAATTTTTCCCAAACAATCCTCGCTAAAATAAATCTCCATAGCACCCCAAAATCCGCGCTAACCTCCCACTAAAAGAAAATGTGGGGAAGTACACAATACTACAAGAAAGATGCTCAACAAATATATGTTAGCGATGAATAAAATGTAACAACACGAGTACGAATATTCAAATCAAAATGAAAATCTCAAAGAATTTATCAATATAATTTCTCAACAACACATCAATGGGTAACCAGGCCTCACCCCATTCGCATATGCTTTATCAAGCCATAGCCGAGAATAGGTATTTTGGCAGGTACTCAACATCCGTGCCATATTAAAATCTCTTGACAACGTGCTCAATAACAATATAATGATACCACATGAATCAAAATAATTTCAACAATTATTTTCCAGATTTCAATGAATTTAACAATTCAAATATGAGTTCAATTAAATAAGAATTCAAAGAGAATGACACTCGCGAGATTTAAGGAGCATATTGTGTAAAACCTCAAACCATGATGAGAAACCAATGATCACATCCTCAAGATCAACACAAAAGAGATACAAAAGCTCCTCCAAGAACCTCCAACAAAATAGCCCCAAGAACACCTCTAATCTAAAATTGGAACTCACAAATCTCAAGCGCCAATGTGTATATCAAAAGAACCTCCAAGAAAATAACCACAAGAACACCTCTAATCTAAGTTTGGAACTCACAAATCTCAAGCGCCAATGTGTATATAAAAATACCAGGAATATAAAAAGTATTTGCTGCCAAAATTTATGCCAAAAGTAGGTTAAAAGGGTTGCCCATGACTTCCTTTTATGATGCAAGGAAATGAAGATTTGGAATCCAAAAGACTCCCTTAAATAAGGCAAAGAAATGAAGAGTTGGAAGTCAAAACAACACTAGAAAATTACTTGTTGTTCACGAAATCTGGGGAGGTCGATCGATCTACTCCCAGGCTTCGATCGATCGATCGTGCCCAAAAATTGACAGTTCACCGACTTAGAATTCCAAGAGTTAAAAATATTAAAAATCATTTTAAAATCCGTTTTAACTCCGTTTTCGAAACCACTTGAAATTGTCGCCTTTGAAAATAATACCCAACATATTTGAGCAATAAAAATAATTTTATCAAAAACTTTATTTTCGTCCATTTTCCAAAAATTAATTATAATAGCCCAAAATTACGCGGGTTGTTACACTTCCCCACTAACAATGGGATTTGTCCCTCGAAATTCGCTGAATGCCTAACTCTCAATAATCAGGACAACAATCTCCAAAATAATCTCGTCTCCAAAAATAATTTCCTCACATCTAATCAAGATGCCTAACACGAAACGATTCTCTAAAAATTTCTATCTCCAAAAATTGCTAACCACGCAATAAACCCCAAACCCATGCCCCGAGGGTTGCCGTATACCTAAGCTCTGATACCATTTGTAACACCCCGCCCGCCCGGGGAGAGCGAGCGGAGCGCCACTTCGATAAAATAACTAAATCCACAATATATCAAGGTATAGAGCATCTAAGTCCCACAACAACAAAAGAGAAACTACAAATCTCAATCTCTTGAAATAAAATACCAAATCTATCGAATTACATACAAAAACTAACTCGAAAATAAAATACAAAACTCAAAAGCTTTATACATCAAAATAATACAAATTTTTCCCAAACAATCCTCGCTAAAATCAATCTCGATAGCGCCCCAAAATCCGCGCTAACCTCCCACTAAAAGAAAATGTGGGGAAGTACACAATACTACAAGAAAGATGCTCAACAAATATATGTTAGCGATGAATAAAATGTAACAACACGAGTACGAATATTCAAATCAAAATGAAAATCTCAAAGAATTTATCAATATAATTTCTCAACAACACATCAATGGGTAACCAGGCCTCACCCCATTCGCATATGCTTTATCAAGCCATAGCCGAGAATAGGTATTTTGGCAGGTACTCAACATCCGTGCCATATTAAAATCTCTTGACAACGTGCTCAATAACAATATAATGATACCACATGAATCAAAATAATTTCAACAATTATTTTCCAGATTTCAATGAATTTAACAATTCAAATATGAGTTCAATTAAACAAGAATTCAAAGAGAATGACACTCGCGAGATTTAAGGAGCATATTGTGTAAAACCTCAAACCATGATGAGAAACCAATTATCACATCCTCAAGATCAACACAAAAGAGATACAAAAGCTCCTCCAAGAACCTCCAACAAAATAGCCCCAAGAACACCTCTAATCTAAAATTGGAACTCACAAATCTCAAGCGCCAATGTGTATATAAAAAGAACCTCCAACAAAATAACCCCAAGAACACCTCTAATCTAAGTTTGGAACTCACAAATCTCAAGCGCCAATGTGTATATAAAAATAACAGGAATATAAAAAGTATTTGCTGCCAAAATTTATGCCAAAAGTAGGTTAAAAGGGTTGCCCATGACTTCCTTTTATGATGCGAGGAAATGAAGAGTTGGAATCCAAAAGACTCCCTTAAATAAGGCAAAGAAATGAAGAGTTGGAAGTCAAAACAACACTAGAAAATTACTTGTTGCTAACGAAATCTGGAGAGGTCGACCGATCTACTCCCAGGCTTCGATCGATCGATCGTGCCCAAAAATTGACAGTTCACCGACTTAGAATTCCAAGAGTTAAAAATATTAAAAATCATTTTAAAATCCGTTTTAACTCCGTTTTTGAAACCACTTGAAATTCTCGCCTTGGAAAATAATACCCAACATATTTGAGCAATAAAAATAATTTTATCAAAAACTTTATTTTCGTCCATTTTCCAGAAATTAATTATAATAGCCCAAAATTACGCGGGTTGTTACACTTCCCCACTAACAATGGGATTTGTCCCTCGAAATTCGCTGAATGCCTAACTCTCAATAATCAGGCCAACAATCTCCAAAATAATCTCGTCTCCAAAAATAATTTCCTCACATCTAATCTAGATTCCTAACACGAAACGATTCTCTAAAAATTTCTATCTCCAAAAATTGCTAACCACGCAATAAACCCAAAACCCATTCCCCGAGGGTTGTCGTATACCTAAGCTCTGATACCATTTGTAACACCCCGCCCGCCCGGGGAGAGCGAACGGAGGGCCACTTCGATAAAATAACTAAATCCACAATATAACAAGGTATAGAGCATCTAAGTCCCACAACAACAAAAGAGAAACTACAAATCTCAATCTCCTCAAATTAAATACCAAATCTATCGAATTACATATAACAACTAACTCGAAAATAAAATAAAAATTTCCAAAGCTCTATACGTCAAAATAATACAAATTTTTCCCAAACAATCCTCGCTAAAATCAATCTCCATAGCGCCCCAAAATCTGCGCTAACCTTCCACTAAAACAAAATGTGGAGAAGTACACAATACAACAAGAAAGATTTTCCACAAATATATGTTAGCGATGAATAAAACGTAACAAGACGAGTACGAATATTCAAATTAAAATGAAAATCTCAAAGCTTTTATCAACAACACATCAATGGGTAACCATGTCTCACCCCATTCGCATATGCTTCATCAAGCCATAGCCAAGAATAGGTATTTTGGCAGGTACTCAATATCCATGCCATATTAAAATCTCTTGAAAACGTGCTCAATAACAATATAATGATACCACATGAATCAAAATAATTTCAACAATTATTTTCCAGATTTCAATGAATTTAACAATTCAAATATGAGTTCAATTAAACAAGAATTCAAAGAGAATGACACTCGCGAGATTTAAGGAGCATATTGTGTAAAACCCCAAACCTCAACCCATGATGAGAAACCAATGATCACATCCTCAAGATCAACACAAAAGAGATACAAAAGCTCCTCCAAGAACCTCCAACAAAATAGCCCCAAGAACACCTCTAATCTAAGTTTGGAACTCACAAATCTCAGCCGCCAATGTGTATATAAAAATAACAGGAATATAAAAAGTATTTGCCGCCAAAATTTATGCCAAAAGTAGGTTAAAAGGGTTGCCCATGACTTCCTTTTATGATGCAAGGAAATGAAGAGTTGGAATCCAAAAGACTCCCTTAAATAAGGCAAAGAAATGAAGAGTTGGAAGTCAAAACAGCAGTAGAAAATTACTGGTTGTTCACGAAATCTGGGGAGGTCGATCGATCTACTCCCAGGCTTCGATCGATCGATTGTGCCCAAAAATTGACAGTTCACCGACTTAGAATTCCAAGAGTTAAAAATATTAAAAATCATTTTAAAATCCGTTTTAACTCCGTTTCGGAAACCACTTGAAATTCTCGCCTTTAAAAATAATACCCAACATATTTGAGCAATAAAAATAATTTTATCAAAAACTTTATTTTTGTCCATTTTCCAGAAATTAATTAAAATAGCCCAAAATTACGCGGGTTGTTACACTTCCCCACTAACAATGGAATTTTGCCCTCGAAATTCGCCGAATGCCTAACTCTCAAAAATCAGGCCAACAATCTCCAAAATAATCTCGTCTCCAAAAATAATTTCCTCACATCTAATCTAGATGCCTAACACGAAACGATTGTCTACAAATTTCTATCTCCAAAAATTGCTAACCACGCAATAAACCCCAAACCCATTCCCCGAGGGTTGCTGTATACCTAAGCTCTGATACCATTTGTAACACCCCGCCCGCCCGGGGAGAGCGAACGGAGCGCCACTTCGATAGAATAACTAAATCCACAATATAACAAGGTATAGAGCATCTAAGTCCCACAACAACAAAAAAAAAACTACAAATCTCAATCTCCTCAAATTAAATACCAAATCTATCGAATTACATACAACAACTAACTCGAAAATAAAATAAAAATCTCCAAAGCTTTATACGTCAAAATAATACAAATTTTTCCCAAACAATCCTCGCTAAAATCAATCTCCATAGCGCCCCAAAATCCGCGCTAACCTGCCACTAAAACGAAATGTGGAGAAGTACACAATACGACAAGAAAGATTTTCAACAAATATATGTTAGCGATGAATAAAACGTAACAACACGAGTACGAATATTCAAATCAAAATGAAAATCTCAAAGCATTTATCAATATAATTTCTCAACAACACATCAATGGGTAACCAGGCCTCACCCCATTCGCATATGCTTTATCAAGCCATAGCCGAGAATAGGTATTTTGCGGGTACTCAACATCCGTGCCATATGAAAATCTCTTGACAACGTGTTCAATAACAATATAATGATACCACATGAATCAAAATAATTTCAACCATTATTTTCTAGATTTAAATGAATTTAGCAATTCAAATATGAGTTCAATTAAATAAGAATTCAAAGAGAATGACACTCGCGAGATTTAAGGAGCATATTGTGTAAAACCCGATACCTCAAACCATGATGAGAAACCAATGATTACATACTCAAGATCAACACAAAGATCTACAAAAGCTCCTCCAAGACCCTCCAACAAAATATCCCCAAGAACACTTCTAATCTAAGTTCGGAATCACAAATCTCAAGCTCCAATGTGTGTATAAAAAGAACCTCCAACAAAATAGCCCCAAGAACACCTTTAATCTAAGTTTGGAACTCACAAATCTCAAGCGCCAATGTGTATTTAAAAATAAGAGGAATATAAAATATATTTTCTGCCAAAATTTGTGCCAAAAGTAGGATAAAAGGGTTGCCCACGACTTCCTTTTATAATGCAAAGAAATGAAGAGTTGGAATCCAAAAGACTCCTTTAAATAAAGCAAAGAAATGAAGAGTTGGAAGTCAAAACAACTCTAGAAAATTACTGGTTGTTCACGAAATCTGGGGAGGTCGATCGATCTACTCCCAGGCTTCGATCGATCGATCATGCCCAAAAATTGACAGTTCACCGACTTAGAATTCCAAGAGTTAAAAATATTAAAAATCATTTTAAAATCTGTTTTAACTCCGTTTTCGAAACCGCCTGAAATTATCGCCTTTAAAAATAATAACCAACATATTTGAGCAATAAAAATAATTTTATCAAAAACTTTATTTTCGTCCATTTTCCAGAAATTAATTAAAATAGCCCAAAATTACGCGGGTTGTTACACTTCCCCACTAACAATGGAATTTTGCCCTCGGAATTCGCCGAATGCCTAACTCTAAAAAATCAGGCCAACAATCTCAGAAATAATCTCGTCGCCAAAAATAATTTCCTCACATCTAATCTAGATGCGTAACACGAAACGATTCTCAAAAAATTTCTATCTCCAAAAATTGCTAACCACGCAATAAACCCAAAACCCAAGCCTCGAGGGTTGCCGTATACCTAAGCTCTGATACCATTTTCAACACCTCATTCGCCCAGGGAGACCGAACGGAGCGCCACTTCCATAAAATAACTGAATCCACAATATAACAAGGTATAGAGTGTCTAAGTCCCACAACAACAAAAGAGAAACTACAAATCCAAATCTCTTCAAATTAAATACCAAAGCTCTCGAATTACATACAACAACTAACTCTAAAATAAAATACAAATCTCCAAAGCTTTATACATCAAAATAGTACAATTTTTTCTCAAACATTCCTCCCTAAAATCAATCTCCATAGTGCTCCAAAATCCGCGCTAACCTGCCACTAAAAGAAAATGTGGAGAAGTACACAATACGACAAGAAAGATGCTCAACAAATATATGTTAGCGATGAATAAAACGTAACAACATGATTACGAATATTCAAATCAAAATGAAAATCTAAAATCATTTGTCAATATAATTTCTCAACAACACATCAATGGGTAACCAGGCCTCAGCCCATTCGCATATGTTTTATCAAGCCATAGCCGAGAATAGGTCTTTTGGCGGGTACTCAACATCCGTGCCATATTAAAATTACTTGACAACGTGCTCGATAACAATATAATGATACCACATGAATCAAAATAATTTCAACAATTATTTTCCAGATTTCAATGAATTTAACAATTCAAATATGAGTTCAATTAAACAAGAATTCAAAGAGAATGACACTCGAGAGATTTAAGGAGCATATTTTGTAAAACCCCATACCTCAAAGCATGATGAGAAACCAATGATCACATCCTCAAGATCAACACAAAAGATCTACAGAAGATCCGACAAGAACCTCCAACAAAATACCCCCAAGAACACCTCTAATCTAAGTTTGGAACTCACAAATCACTAGAGCCAATGTGTATATAAAAATAAGAGGAATATAAAATATATTTGCTGCCAAAATTTATGTCAAAAGTAGGTTAAAATTGTTGCCCATGACTTCATTTTATAATTCAATGAAATGAAGAGTTGGAATCCAAAAGACTCCTTTAAATAAGGCAAATAAACGAAGAGTTGGAAGTCAAAACAACTCTTGAAAATTACTTGTTGTTCACGAAATTAGGGGAGGTCAATCGATCTACACCTAGGCTTCGATCGATCGATCGTGCCCAAAAATTGACAGTTCGCCGACTTAGAATTCCAAGAGTTTAAAATATTAAAAATCATTTTAAAATATGTTTTAAATCCGTTTTCGAAACCGCTTGAAATTCTCGCCTTTAAAAATAATAACCAACATATTTGAGCAATAAAAATAATTTTATCGAAAACTTTATTTTCCTCCATTTTCCATAAATTAATTAAAATTGCCCAAAATTACGCAGGTTGTTACACTGGCGAGGTTATATGTCAGGGAAATAGTTAGGCTTCATAGTGTCCCACTCTTGAACGTCTCAGATAGGTATCATCAGTTTATGTCTCGATTTTTGAAGAAGTTTGAAAATGAGTTAGGTACGAAGCTGAATATAAATATTGCTTACTATCTAGTGACTATTTGATAATCAGAGAGAACAATCCAAAATTTGGAGGACATGCTAAGAGCTTTTACACTCGAATTTTAAGGAAGTTGGGTAGTGAATCTGCATCCGACAGAGTTCGCCTACAATAACATCTATCAGGATAGCATTGATATTTCTCCCTTTGAGACCCTTTATGGGAGGCCATGCCGCTCTCAGATTTTTTGGATTGTGGTGGGTGAGAAGTATATCACCAATTCAAAATTGATCTAAGAAATGACAGAAAAGGTTCGAATTATTTGACAAAGAATCATGATAGTGCAGAGCCTACAAAAGAATTATGTTGGTAATCATTCGGTACCCCTAGATTTTTTTTAGGTGACCATGTTATGCTAAAGGTTTGTGAAAGGATTGGTAGTCAATGATTCGGGCATAAGAGGATGTTGTCCCCACGGTACATCGACCCTTTTGAAATCTTGGGACGTATTGGGGATGTGTTATACCGCTTGGAACCATAACGTGTTCCATGCATTTATGTCGAAGAAATATGTTCACGATCCCCATCATGTCATCGATTGGAACTTCATCGAGTTAGAGGAAGATGTCAAATTCCCACGTAATCCATATCCATTAAAGACAGTGATGAGAGATTCCAACACAATAAATTTATTTTGTTAGTGAAGGTCATTTTGAAGTTTCAAGGCATTGAAGGATTGACATGGGAAACCGATTCGAAGATGCGGGCGAAGCACCAAGAATTCTACCCTTAGTCAGTTGATCTTATTGCAAGGGCTAATCTCCTAATGAGGGGATAATGTAATACCCGTGGCCAATAGTTTATTCTTTACATGTGTAATTTGTAATCATGTGAAATATTTGGGATTTGGATTGTTAATATATGGGTATTTATCTCTGTATCCAACTACTCTTTTGTCTTTTGTGTTAATTGCTGAAAGTTATTGCATAAAATTGGACATTTAAGGAATCTGAGTAGATTGAATGAACTTGAAGTTCATTAGAATGAGTTCCTTGTCTCATTTGAATGAGACCAATCAAATGAGAATCTAGTCTCATTTGAATGAGGTCCCATTCTTGTTCGAACGACTTGGGTAAAAATCATTCATTTCGAATAATTTGATGTGTTGTCGCATTTTTAACCGTTGATCGGGTGAAGTGTGAACTTCTGATGGATTGGATGATAAAAAACATGTGGGGCATGTTGTGCGGGTTCTTTTAAATGGTTTTTACGTGGGATTTTTTGGGTTATAAGAGAGGTAAGTGGGGGTGGGTCTCCCAACCATTTTTCAAAATCTATCTCCCTCAGAGTTCCCTACACCTATCTTTTCCCCCTGAAACTATTTTTCTTCCATAACTAAACCTTGATAATACCTCCAACCCATAACTTACAGGATATCCAAACACAGTCTACCATTTTCAAGCTTAGGTCAAGGAAGAAAGTGTTCGACCAAAGCTTGTAGGGGGATTTGTGGAGACATTTAAGGAGATTTTGGAGTTTTGGAGCTTAGGAGTTTTCAGGATCTTTCAAGTCATTATTTTGTTGTGTAAAATACCTAAAGTCACTGGCTTGAGCATATGACATCATAGCCGACGGTGTGGAGCCCGTTAAAATATGCGGTTATTGGACGATTCCGTGAAAAGGTAATGTAAAACGAAAATAATAATGGTTGTACTTTGAAATTTATTAATAAGACAACCTAATGATAAGAAATAAATGAGGCTAATGGTTAAATATGATAAATTAGTATCTAGGCTTAGTAAATGGTTGTGTGAAATGGTTAAGTGTGAGTATAATCTCACCGCTCAAGTGCATTGCATAGTAGTTCCATGAACAGTAGATAAAGTGTTAAATGTTTTTGGAACATATTAAAATACACAATATATGTATAGTAGTTTAGTAGAAAAGGTATAGCCTAGTATCACCCACCCTGTTGAGCGTTCTCTCACCTATTATGTTAAAAAACCCACCCCACCCCTAGGTACATCATGTATGGATGTCAAAAAAGACGCTATTAAGGACCGAGAGGGCATCCAATGCCATTAGAGCTCTATCATTGGTCATTGGAGGTTGTCATGGGCAGTGTAGAGGATGTTTTCATCTAGGAATTCATAGAACTAGACATCAGCATCATCCATTGGGTAATTAACGAGGTAATTAGAGATGGCTCTTCCTTTCATGGCTTTCTGCGTGATGTACATGATATCAAACTCAGCTAGGAGCATCAACCATCGGGTCATTCGGCTGGATAAAGAGGGTTTCTTAAGCACGTATTTGATGGGGTCCATTCGGGATACAAGTTTGAGGGGGAAGGCGATCATGTAGTGCCGCAACTTTTGGGTGACCCAGATAAGTGCGATACATGCCTTTTCCAAAGAACTGTAGTTGACCTCGTATCCGATCAATTTGCTACTGGCATAATAGATGGAACTTTCTTTGTGGGAATCTTTAAGGTATTGGGATAGTCAAGCCCCAGCTGCAGTGTCGGTTATGGTTAGGTATAGGAGCAAGGGGAGACCATGTTGCGATGGCATGAGTACCGGAGGTTGGGTTAGATATTGTTTGATTCGATCAAAAGCTTCTTGGTAGGCCTCGTTCCAAACCTTGGTTGAATCCTTTCGAAGGACTTTGAAGATAAGTTCGCAGATGGAGGTTAGCTGGCCGATGAACCGGTTGATGCATTGCAATTTCCCTAGGAAACCTCAAACATCTTTCTCTATTTGGGGAGGTGGTATCTCAAGTATGGCTTTCAGCTTGGAGGGACCTGCTTTTATTCCTTTCTCACTGACCCTGAATCCTAAGAGTTTCATCTTTGAAACGTCAAAGACACATTTCTATGGATGGAGCCTCATCTGATACTGTCACAATCGTTTGAAGAACTTTCAGAGAACAGGAACGTGACCTTTTCTAGTCTTGGATTTGATAATAATATCATCCACATAGACCTCAACTTCATTATGAATCAGATCGTGCTGGATGGTTGTGGAAGCCCTCTGGTACCTAGCCCCAACATTCTTCAGACGAAATAGCATAACAGTAAAACAAAAGGTTCCCCATGGGGTGATGAACGGGGTCTTTTCTTCATGGTCTAGGTTCATTTTGATCTGGTTGTAATCGAAAAACCCATCGATAAATGACTTGAGAGCATGACTGGCTGTGTTGTCCACGATGATCATGTCGATATTAGGTAACGGATAATCATCCTTTGGAGAGGCTTTTTTCAAGTCCAGATAGTCTACACACATCCGAACCTTCCCTCCTGATTTTGACATAGGCAATATGTTGGCTAGCCACGTGGGATATTCGATCACATGAATAAAGCCCACGTTTAACTGTTTGATCACCTCTTCTTTGATTTTGAACGACCATTCGGTGAGGAGATTTCTCAAATTTTATTTAATCGCCTTGTAATCTGGGAGAGTGGGAATCTCATGCTGAGCTATTTTAGGATCAATGACGGGCATATGGTCAAAGGACCATGTGAAGACATCCACGAATTCCTTTAGTAATTATTCAAGTTGTGCACGCTCATGCTAGTCAAGTGTATCCACTATCCTATTCTCACGCAGTTGGCTACTAGAACCGAGGTTAACAACAGCGGTCCCTTATTCATTAACTTGAACGCGGTTATATTTTTTTAATATTAACCTTATTTAGATGAGTTAAGAATTGTTCATTTGAAAAATCATCATCATCAAAAATTTGATTAGAATGTAGACAATTAATGTAAGGCACAACAAGATAATCAAAATCTTCGTTTATTACATTATTAGGAAAATTGACATTGAGAACCTCATCAAAGGAGGTCTCGGTTACATTTGAGCAAGGATAGATAACATAAGAAGAAATGGGGTAAACATTAGGATTTGGGGAGATTTCAGCAGGTAGAACTGACACAGTATGCCAGTTAAGGAGAGGTGTATTAGTAACTTTAATCAGTTAGGATGGATCCAGTGATGTAGTGCTTGAGTGAACCATGCAGAGTGTCATCCCAGTGTCTGTAAATTGAAGGAATCTTTGGTGTCACTTTCCTCAATCTCTTCGGTACATTTGATGAGTAGTTGTACATGGTGTTGGGAACTCTCGGCCCATGGATAGCTGTCTTAGAAAAAGATCTCCATTCTTGGCTTCATCTTCTTGTCTGTATGGTCATACCATGGTTTTGGAAAACTAAAAAAGGGGAAGTATTCTCCCTCTTTGATGAATCGTTCATTTAAGGAGTCACCTGGGATAGTCTGGATGCAGTCTAGTCCTCTATTTGGTTGAGACTGGAGGATCATTCTGAGCTCTTGTTCTGGTGGTTGATACCCCAAACCACAAGGAGGAAAGATTTTTTCAGTTCAATCAGCTCGACTATACCTTGCTGTCTTCGTCCTATCCCCAGTTCGGGCATAAAGTGCATGTTTTTTAATATCTAAATCACATTGACGTTTCCATGAGGGTCGTATTCTGGACAAACCCTTTCTTTGAACTCGTCCCCTACTGGGAGTAGAGGTGGTTCAACTCAGAATCCTGATAGGAGCATATCATTTGACCCGTACTATATCTCAAGAATTGGGTTGCTGGTACTTGCACCCTCGGTATTATCATTATTGCCCAAAATGGTGATGACTCGTCCCTCAGCAAAGAATTTTAATTTCTGATGGAGTGAGGAAGATGCACCCTTGATACTGTGAATCCAAGGTCATCCTAGTAACAGATTGAAACGAGATGGTATGTCAATAACATGGAATTCGATGACAGGGTTTATAGGGCCAGCCCCCATTATACGCTTTATCGATCCCATCACCTCCCGACGGGTATTATCGTAGGCACGCATAGCAGCGGAGGTTGGAGTGAGGTCACTTTCTTTCAGTCCTAGAAATTTGAAGGTTCTCAGTGGGAAAACATTCAAGGAAGATCCATTATCGATAAGAGAGATTGGTACAACCTTCCCCGTAGGTTCGATAGAGATGTTGAGTGCATCATTATGGTTTGGCCTAATATTGGGGATTTCTTCTTCGAGAAAGGATAGCATAATGGTATAGGTCAAGAATCCGAACAAATTTATCACTTCTTCTAGTGTGGTAGAGGGAGGAACTGTGGGTCCAGTAAGAAACATGATCAAAGTATTTATGTGCAGTTGAGAAGACATGAAAAGCCCCCTTAGAGTGATATTAGCTTGAGTTTTCTTCAGTTGATCAAGGATATTGCTTTCCTCGAGGGTAATTGCTTGAATAGTAAGGGTTTCAATGCCCTTCCCCTTGTCATTGGTTGGTACTCAACTTGGAATATAGTAATGCCTCCCTGACCTGGTTATGTGATTTATTGAAGAATGGAAGATGGATCCTGTTTCCTTATCGATCTCAGGTTGTTCTTCCACCTTGTTTATTTCTCCAAGGAGCTCTTCAAATGATATCATCCCACACATTTCAGCTACCGGGCCAGTTTTCTCTGAAGCTTTTTCTTCATTTGAATGTTGGAACTCTTCCCCCTATCTGGTGGAAATAATGATTTGTTTCCATGTGAAGTCAATGCATTCTACAACTTCAATGGCTTCTTCATACAGGTCTTCCCATTCCATGGGGATATATAAGGGTGAGGGGACTAGGGGCCCTTATAGCTTCAGAGCATCAAGGAACTCGGTCATACTACAAATGTTATGGGTTTGCCTGAATAATTCTGCCATGATATGGATGACATCATCTAGGTTGACTTCATCAGTTCGTATTACCCAATTGTTTGACTCTCGGACCCATTTTCTTGCTTACAAGAATAGCATACTGAACCTCTGGCAATCAATGATCATCTGTAAGGGAAATCTCAGCCTGAACTCTAGGAGTTGGTTTAATAATTCTGATAATTGCAGACTTTCATGTTCAGAATGGGTAATGACGGCGATGCGTGCTCTGGAAAGGAGCGATAATTCCTGGTCAGTGAGGCTAGTAGGGTGTAGGAGGAAATATGGGAAAATTTGGAGAGGTTTAGGAGAGTATATGGGTGTGATTTGAGTTTAGGGATCAAATTCTGGGTTATCTTCTAAGAAGATGGCATTGACATGATTTGGGAGTGGGTTTTGAGTAGTGTTTGGCATAGGATTAGCTGGTGGGGAAATGGTACCCCGGTCAATTAGACCTTGGATTACGTTTCGAAGGTGAAATCATTGGTCGATTGTATGGCCAGCATTTTGGTGACAGGCATAATGAGCATCTTCCTTGAAGTTTCTTGGGAGTGGATTTGGCAAAGGGCGAGGGTCCAAGGGTTTGATAAGGTTTAGGCTCAACAACGCTTGATAAACTTTGGAGAGGGGAGCATGCAGCTCGGTGTATTCCTTTCGGACTAAGACCTGGTGAATTTTTGGTGCCCATGATGTGGTTGGTTGAGAGATGTTGTTAATGATTGAGACTGCAACACTGGAAGGCTTATAATATTTCTTGGGTGTGAACTGTCCTGAAACCTTCATTGGTTCGACATATGTTTTATCAAGACCCTCCTCGATTTCTTCTCCTACTTCTCTAAGAGCTCGGAAGTGGGGATAGTATTGTCCTCCCATCGTTGCTCGGACATGGGGTAAGAAATTCTTCTTCACTATGCTGACTTGTTCTTCCTTGGATGGCCAATTAGTCATGGTTTCTTCTTTTTCCTTCCATTGGGCTATGAAATTACTAACTGATTCCCTAGAGTTCTATTTGAGCAGCTCTAAATAACGGCGGGTGACCTCAAGCTCTTCATTGTATTTGTACTATGACATGAATTCTCGGGCTACATCCTCCCAACTATGAATTCTGGACTCTTCGAGAGACAAAAACCATTAGAGGGAACTATCCTTCAGAGTTTGCTAAAACAATTGGGCCATCACTTATTCAGAAGCCCCTTGTAGAGTCATGGAACGGTGATAGCTGCAGAGATGAATAATTGGGGGTCCACTTCCTTCGAATTTGTGGATATTTGGCATCTTGAACTTCTCGGGTAACCTCGCTTTAGGATAAGGAGTCATGTGGGTGTAGTCCATGTAGTTACCTGAGATTTTGACTTCGTAAAACTTCTTAAAACTTCTTGGTTAGCATCTTGAGGTCTTCTTTGACTTTGTTCAGATCTTCTTCCATCGAATCAATGATCATAGGGAAGTTAGCCCCATACTGGGTAAGTTTCAGCATCGGGAGTTGGGTAGGTAACGACACATTAGCAGGAGGGGCATGTGGAGCACGCTGATACTCTTCGAGAACCTAGATGGGCTCAGGTGGATCCATATCACGAGGGAATAGGGCCTCGAGCTCTTGAGGAACGGGAACCTAGTTTTGTTGCATTTTTTGGACCTTTGTTTGGAGGTTATCAATCTTGGACACGAGCTGACCTAGGACTGTCATCAGATCAGGCTGCACAATGGGTACTTGATCTATCTTCTCGATGGAAAGAGGATGGATTTCAGAATTGAAAGAAGTAAAAGGGGAACGAACGAAACTTCGGGGTGACTTGACTGAAGACCAAAGCCAATAAGGACCCAGGCCAAGGGTTTGCGATCAACCTGATGATCGAGGGGAAAATCTAGCGTCCGTGTAATACGCTAGTCATTGTTGTCGGCTTCCAACCTCAATACAAAAAAAACTATACTTGTAACTACACTCTTAAGGAGTATAGTGGCGAGTCTGGGTATCGAATCCACAGGGAATGTTTGATAGAATTTAACTGATTTATTACTTCTAAAATAAAAGTGAAAAAGATGATGATGGTTGGAGAGGGAAAAAATAAAAAAGTTAACTATGCATGCATGAGTAAATTAATTAAGATGAATGATAAAGTAAGTTGGAATCCCTAACCCTAGTAATTTACCGTGTAGAAAACTAGATTTGTAAATTATAAATTTGAATGAATTCAGTCTTTATAGATTCTAAGCATTACGTATATCAGGTTCAAGCCCGCACCATACGAAATCAAAGGTAAATATAAAGCGGTGCTAAATAATTATATGCACATCGTATTCTTAAACATCCCAAGTACCTAGGGAAAGAGAGATTAAAATATCTACAATGGTTGTAAAAATTTTCTCACACGACTCTTTCAAATTTTTAATTTAAATTCTATTTTCTACATAAGTAATTTACATTGGGATGGGTTCATGCATCCCAACCCTTAAAAACTTAGCTAGACATGATTTTTCTAGAAAACTAATTTATACCAATACATGGGATTATGGATCTAGAAAACATTGGTAACAAATTGCAAAACAATCGAGAATTGAATTGAAAAGAAAGAATAACTAAGAGAATGGAAATTTTATACTTGTATTCAGCAACAGGAAAAGCAAATGAACTTGAATCCAGAGAACTTCTTCTTAATCAACCGTACAAACTAGGTTTTATGAAAACTTCTACCAAAGAAAACTAAAAAGACTCTCTAAAATCTGACTATCTCTCTCTCTAAAATTCTATTCTACTCTCTAGAACTCGACTCCCTTGGAATGATATAGGGCTTGGCCTTTTATACACCAAAAACTGACTCTTCCCATGACTCTACACGTTTTTCCCTTTTAACATACCTAAATGATACTTTTCCCATGCCTCTCCACATTTTACAACTAATAAAAACGAATTAAATAAGAAATTTCAAGAGTTGTCTCTTCAGCTTCGAGAATTAATTTCAACTTTTGACTTTCTGTCTCCAACTTTAAATGGGCATAACTTCTTCACCGTAGCTCGGATTGGGGTGCCGTTTTTTTTAATATTCCTGTAATTTAGATATTTTCATCTTTAAAATTTGACCCACCTCCGGACTAAGGCTGAAAAATTACGAAAATGCCCTTGAACTCCCCATTTCTTAGTTTTTTTCACTGTTTTGCATTCTCTTTCGCACCAATTTGCATGAAATACCTGTAAAACACATGAGAATAACACAAAACACGAAATAATTGCCAAAAGAGGTTAGTAGCATAAATACGAGACAAATCCAAGATATTTACACTGCACAGGATCATAAAAATACCGAAATTAAGGGGATAAATATGAAGAATATGTGCCTAATCACACCCCCTAACTTAGAACTTTGCGCCTCCCGAGCAATGTAAATGAATCCTATCAAGGATCAACTCTTGAAAATCATTTTAATGGGATAGAATACCTTTTTCGCGGGTAAGCGATTGCATTTAGAGTATGCAACAAGCCTTTAAACCCCTAGGTTACCCTCGTAGGACTAGTTTTGTCTCGTGAGGGTTTGCAGTGAATACACCCACAAAATTCTTTATTGACTCAAATAAATATCAAAATATTTAAAAATTGTACAATTTAAACTTTTCGAAAAATAATCACCATAAATTCATATTCAAATGTCTCAAACCATAGTGTGTGTGTGCCAAGCCAGAAATTAGACCTCAAATTTCCATCGATTGAGCATTACGTTACTTTCCGAAAATTCATTTTGATTCAAATTCTTACGGATGCACTCACAAATGAATCACTCGGATTGCAGCTATTTTCTCTCGGTATGCATGATATAAAGAGTAAATATAATGGACACAAATTCATGCATACAAAATTGAAAAGAAGGAAATATATGGTGAACAGATCTTATCATCGGAGTACGGTTATAAGGAAACGGGAAACATCATCTCTTAATCACACCATTTAATCTCTCATATTATCTTTTTGTATCTTAGCTCTCCATGCAGTAATTAATTTCACCATTCGGACTCGGTTAAGACTTTCTTGGGTTTAAGGTGTAAGGGGTAAAAGGGTAAAAATGGGAATGGACGGAATGTTCGGAATTGGAAAATGTCCTTATGACGTCCATTAGTGCTTTTTCGGGCATTTGCTCATTTTTCTCTTTCTCTTTCTATTTTCTTTTTTTTTTTTTGCTATTTTTTTTTCTTGCAATTTTTGTTGAGCATATCTATTTTTTTTCTTTCCCCTTTTTTTTGTTGCACAATTTGGAATTTATTTGATGAATATTCGATTTTCACAATTCCAGACTATTTGGGTTTTTCAGGTTATCAAACGAAAGGGAAATATTATATTAGCCTCAAAGTGGGTTGCAAAGGGATAATTTTGTTTTTCACAACTTTTTATGGCTAATATTTTTGGGTTAAACAAAAGAGGGACTACTTCCTTGTCCAAATTTCTAATCACATTACCATATGCATCTCGAGATTAATTAAGTTTAGAGATATATTTAGCACGAATTTTGAGACAACATTTCACACATTTCCCATAACCGATCAAAACAAAGGATTGAGATCATCAACGACTTATTAAAATGTTGAAAAGAACTTTGAGTTAATCATAAACTCGGATTGATTTAAAAACTCATAAAAAATTGAAAGGCTCGAAATCTCACCGGGTTGATCAATCTCCACACTTATTCGTTAACTCGTCAATTTTCTTTCAATTTCCATCTTCGGTCAATTTTGGCATAGTGAATTTTGATTGTTAACAATTTAAGACTTTAAATAGAATAAAGGTGAAATTTTTGATAAATTTAAATTCCAATTTTTATTTATTTTGAAGAAAAATATTTTTTACTTTTTTTCAAAAATTTTCAATTTTTTTTGAAATTTTCTAAAAAAACACACACTTGGAAAGAACATGTGATCGAATCAATGAATCTAAACAATAAATGGGAAGAATATCCCGCCCCCCTAACTTAAATGTTGCATTGTCCTCAATGCGAATCAAGAACACAACATAAAGAGAGGAAAATAAAGATATTACCCAAATGGAGTGATCCCCGATGAGTGCGAGTCCATTGAATCTACAAAACATGTTAGAACCAAGCATAGCAAAAAGAATAAAAAAAAACTTTAACTAATTACTCTAAACTATAAAAAAAAAGAAAAGGAAAAAGAAAAAGATAATTATGTACAACCTACGATTTGAAATTCTAATTAGTTATACACTAGAAGTCGAAAAATTTGAGGGTCCACCCAAAATACAATTTGACTTTGAGGGATTAATGGTGTACCCTCACTAGAAAGCATGCTGCCCAAAAAATAAGAATTTCGTTTGAATAACGAAAGGCATGTGCAAAGCGGAAGAAATGAACCATCACCTATTAAAAAATTTAGTGGGATAATGAAGAATTTGGGTGCATATGGGGACAAGTCCCATTGGAATCCAAGAAAAATAGAATCACGTTCCAAAGATTTTTCAATTAGTATGGGAAAGGGATCACACAAACAGAAAGAGTCGATATTCGAAAATAATTTAAGCATAGAGTCCTTGTCCTCAAAATCTTCTCCCTCAAAATGTTTAGTTGGATCTGGTGCAGTGACACGTCTAAGTGTATGGCCCGTAAGATGAAGCATCTCAAAATAACATTCCCATACAAGAATCGGATCAACACCCTCAAGACATTCATCCAGTTCTTGTGATGGATTTAATGGTTCAATAATAGTGAATGAGAATGGTGAGGACATAAATTCAAGCTCAAGTGATTCTTCATTGGATTCCTCATTCGGTTGAAAACATTCTTTAGTCTCAAAAATATCGGAAGAAAAATCGTCAATGGATTCGAATAATGCATCCAACTCTTGCTCCCAAAAACGATTTTTTCTCTATATTCTTTTTCACGCCTTTCTTCTTCAAGACTTTCATTTTCATAAATTTGGATGGCCTTAGCACTGGGCTTGTATTTATGAGACTCATATTTAGTGATATTGATCCAATGTTCATAAATCGTGAGTTCATTCTCCTCCTCACTATTAGCGTAACAATTAAATCCACCAAATGAGTTAAAGTAAGACATTTCAAATTGGGCAATTCAAAAACGTGACACCCATATTTTTCATTTGTTTTTACGAAGTAGTAAGTCAATTATGATCTATAACAAACACTCCCCGTCAACGGCGCCATTTCAATCGAGGGGAAAACCTAGCGTCCGTGTAATACGCTAGTCGTTGTTATCGTCTTCAAACCTCAATACAAAAAAAACTAAACTTGTAACTACACTCTTAAGGAGTATAGTGGTGAGTCTGGGTATCGAATCCACAGGGAATGTTTGATAGAATTTAACTGATTTATTACTTCTAAAATAAAAGTGAAAAAGATGATGATGGTTGAAGAGGGAAAAAATAAAAATGTTAACTATGCATGCATGAGCAAACTAATTAAGATGAATGATAAAGTAGGTTGGAATACAATCCCCTAACCCTAGTAATTTATCGTGTAGAATACTAGAATTGTAAATTATAAATTTGAATGAATCTAGTCTTTATAGATCCTAAGCATTATGTATATGAGATTCAAGCCCGCACCATACGAAATCAAAGGTAAATATAAAGCGGCGCTAAATAATTATAAGCACATCGTATTCTTAAACATCCCAAGTACCTATGGCAAGAGAGATTTAAAGATCTACAATGGTTGTAAAAAATTTCTCGCACGACTCTTTCAAATTTTTAATTTAAATTCTATTTTCTACATAAGTAATTTACATTGGGATGGGTTCATGCATCCCAACCCTTAAAAACTTAGCTAGACATGATTTTTCTAGAAAAAAATTCATATCGATACATGGGATTATGGATCTAGAAAACATTGGTAACAAATTGCAAAACAATCGAGAATTGAATTGAAAAGAAAGAATAACTAAGAGAATGGAAATTTTATACTTGTATTCAGCAACAGGAAAAGAAAATGAACTTGAATCCAGAGAACTTCTTCTTAATCAACCGTACAAACTAGGGTTTATGAAAACTTCTACGAAATAAAACTAAAACGACCCTCTAAAATCTGACTCTCTCTCTCTAAAATTCTTTTCTACTCTCTGGAATTCGACTCCCTTGGAAGGATGTAGGGCTTGGCCTTTTATACACCAAAAAATGACTCTTCCCATGCCTCTCCACGTTTTTCCCTTTTAATATACCTAAATTAGACTCTTCCCATGCCTCTCCATATTTTACAACTAATAAAAACGAATTAAACAAGAAATTTCAAGAGTTGTCTCTTCAGCTTCGAGAATTAATTTCAACTTTTGACTTTCTGTCTCAAACTTTAAATGGGCATAACTTCTTCACCGTAGCTCGGATTGGGGTGCCGTTTTTTTCAATATTCTTGTAATTTAAAGATTTTAAACTTTCCAATTGGACCCACCTCTGGACTAAGGATGAAAAATTATGAAAATGCCCTTGAACTCACCATTTCTTAGTTTCTTTCACTGTTTTGCATTCTCTTTCGCACCAATTTGCATGAAATACCTGTAAAACACATGAGAAATACACAAAACACGAAATACTTGCCAAAAGAGGTTAGTAACATAAATACGAGACAAATTCAACCTATTTACACTGCACAAGATCATAAAAATACCGAAATTAAGGGGATAAATATGAAGAATATATGCCTAATCACCTGAGAAAGCGCAAAAATGGGATTTATTTTTTAGAAAAGGGGATGAATATTTTTTTTCTTTTTGAGATGAAAAGTCAAAATTTTTGGATTTTTGATAAAGAGAGGATAAATGTTTTTTTTTGCTTTTTGATAGATAATGGAGAAATATTTTTGGATTTTTTTCGTGAGACGGACCTCAGCATGATTATTAACATTATTATATTATCACTTGTATTAAATTATCCTAAATGCAAAATAAAATGCCGAACGGGACCTGAGCCTGGAAAAGTTGGGTTTGTAATATATGCAAAGCTATGGCCGGACTTGTGACCAGGCTCATGGACAGGGTCCCATTTTAAAAATGTGTGAAAAATTTGGGCGACCGGCTGACCCGGAATTTTGGCCAAGTTTTGGGTAGAAACCGACAATATAACATGTGTGTCCTAGACTTGACACCTATATGCGGGTACGCAGTTTGGTTGGGTGAATTGGAAAGGGTTCCCCCCTTTAGCGTGACTTCCACGATATACGTCTTGATCTTGCGGGCAATTGGTACATGTGGATGAGGCATTTGGTATACTTGAGTGTACGTGAATTTTCTCACCATATACCTCATGGGGACGGTACGTGTGAGAGCTAATTCAATATAATCGGCGTACGTGAATGAGTTCCCTACGATATACCTCCCGTCATGACTTCGGTTAAGCGATACGATGTGGGGTAACCATTGAATATACGCCGAAAGTACTTGGCCAATGGAAGGTGAGAGTCATATCGCTTAGGCTAACTGTGCCCTGCCGGACCAGTGCCCATCATGAAGTGACCCTCCAGTTACTAGAAAAAATTTGGTCAGTAACAATGCTCTTTGGTGATGTTGTGTGAATCGTGCATGATTCTCTCATTAGTATCTTATGAGAATGTTTTTCTTGATTATGCCACATAGGGAGCAAAGGACATGTACTAATGGTACACCTAGTATGGATAGGTGATGTGTGCAACATATGGATACATGTGATCCTAGGTTCACGTGGTGTGAAGTGTACATGGAGAATTTTTCTACAAGTGTGTGAATAGAAGCATAAGCATGGGGCACAAATGGAAAAGGGGAACATGCAAAAACGGGGGAAAATATAAACACGCATAATCTCCACCTGTGGCCATCCCCGATCCTCGCGGCGAGTGAGCGGAGTGAGGATCCTAGGTCCCCCGCGTCCCTCTCAGGAGCGCTTCGACCGACGCAATTGGGTGAGGTGAAAAATGTAGAGAGATGGAGTAGCCAGTCTATTTTACTCAAAACAGACAAAAGAAAGGGAGACATCATGAAGGACAACATCCAAAGACATACTGATGCATACGAAACCAAAATGATGTTATGTTATGAAATGAGAAGGTGTTAGGCACCCATTCTGCCCTTACGGTCTTTCATGGTTTTTTTCTATTTTCCTTTATTTTCCCCGTGATATGTGTGCATGTGTATATATAATGGAGACATGATTCATCAACTTGTACCATGGAAGAGGTAAAGCGAGCCATCCGTAGGAATGTAAAAATAATATTAGAAAATAGGGTTTACTCAATTATCCTTACATTGATCGTTAGGATGGAACGATAATGCACACGGGATAATAGACTACTAGGAACAAATACGTATAATATGAGAGAATTGAGTTTAGGGAAAAATAGAAAAAAGAGAGAAGAAGTAAGAATAGGACTCGAGTCTCGGGTTTTTCCCCAAAACGCCTATGTAGCCTATAGAGGTATCAAAGTCCACGTAGTTCGCATGCAAAACGAGGAGTGGGGTTTATCGCATAAATCCAATCGGGGGATTATTTTATTTGTGTATGTGTGTGTGTAAAAAAGTGTTTTAGTTGTGAAAAAAGTGTAAGAAAAGTGTGAGAATTCCCGTTTGGAATATATGAACCCACTTTTCTTATTTTTTGGGTTTTTTTATTTGTATGAAAATAAGAGATGTGCAATAATACTAAAAAAAAATTATATTAAAATATGTGAGATGAGAGAATAAAAGTGCTAAGTAATAAAACAAGTTAATGCGAATTTATGAGAATTTAAGAAGAGAATTGAGAAAATTGGACCTTCTTGAAGATCTTGAGCTTGATCTTGAGTGTTGGAGAGCAGCCCTTGCAGTTGGATGATGATGGAGGGTAGTGAATTCACCCAGTTTGATGAAAAGGATGATGAAAAGTGAAGGTTGTAAAGGGATTTGGATGTAGAAATCACACTGACTTCGAGAGAGGTTTTCTGGATTTTCTGAGAGTGATGTCTATCAGATATGGGCTCTCTTTAGAATAAGGACAAGGACTCCAATTTATAGGCCTTGGGAATTGACGATCGTCATAGCCCTGGTCCTACCAATCAGTAGGTGTGATTAGGCACACTGTCGATAGGCTGGGTCTGCCATTTGGAAGTGGCTATCTGGCCTTTTCGGAAAATTGGCCGCAGAGTGCAAACAGTTGATTCGAATCGTGCATGGGGTGGACCATTGGAAATTTATTTCAGAGACCTTCGAAAGTCCTTTGGACTGCTCCCGAGTTTGGGAGTTGACTTTTGGTCAAATGTGGCTAGGAAGCGCTCATCAATCCTTTAGACGGGAAAACTTCGGACGCAAACGGATCGTTCGTCCGCATGGTAAGTCAAAATCTCGCACGGGGTGAACCGTTGGAAAGTCTAGGATATGTACTTTGATATTCCAAATAGTTTTTCTCGGTTCAGGGAGATTACTTTGTTCAATTGGGACCTGGAACCGTTTGGTGATCTCTCGAAGTAAAATGGATCATTTGTTTGTACCGTAAGTCGGAATCGCACAGGAGTCAGACCATTGGAAAGGGGTTTTTATTCCTTTGAATATTCATTAAGTCTCAATAAATATGAAGAGTTGACTTAGGTCAAATGGAGCCCGGGGGTGTCCGATGTCCTCTCAATCACGTTTTGGGGGAAAACGGGTCATTCGTCTGCATGGTAAGTCAGAATTGCGCACGGATGAACTGTTGGAAAGGGATTTCGGTGCCCTTTGAAGATTCATTTATTCTCAGTCGAGCTGGAGACTTTGAATTTTTGTCAAACGGAGCATGAGAGTGCTTGATGGCTTATAGGTCAGTGCTCGGGGTATGACCTGGGTTTGTAGTGATGAAGGGAGGTGCTAAGGACCTAAGGAGAGTTTGAGGGATAACAGAATGGGGTGTCTACACCACTAGAGATGGTGGAGGAAATTGATGGAAGACTATGATTTCTCATTGGAGTATCATCCTAGAAAGGCCAATGCGGTGGTTGATGCTCTTAGCATGAAGTCTAGTCTCACCCTTATAGGGATGAGATGTCAATGGGTGAATATGCTCAGGGAGTTTTAGAAGTTTAACTTTCACATCTATTGGGGTTACAACATGGCATACATATGGGGTGTGGTAGCTAGGCCACTCATTTAAGATAAGGTCCTTGATGCCCAGTCGTATGATCCCGAGTTTGTTCAATATTGAGACTGTATTATGAGTAAGGAAATGTTCAAAACTCTTATTATAAATAAAGATGGTAGGGTGTGGTATAAGGTTCGGTTGATTATCCCTATCATCGAAGAGCTTTAGGATGAGGTGAGTATTGAGGACCATCTCTCTCTCTTCAGTATAAACATCCTAGTGCTACCAAGATGTATAAAGACCTATGTAGTGATTTCTAGTGGTTCGACATGAAAATAGATATGGAAGCATATGTAGGAAAGTTCTACACTTGTCAGTAGGTAAACTTAGAGCATAAGAAGCTAGCAGGGCTGTAACAACCACTACCTATGGCAGAATGGAAGTGGGAACACATCATAATGGATTTTGTAACACCGTTACCACAGTTTGATCATGGTCATAATGTGTTATAGGTGATTATAAATATACTCATAAAGTCTACATATTTTTTACCGATTAAGGTCACAGACAACGCACCATAGCTAGCGAGGTTATATGTCAGGGAAATAGTTAGGCTTCATAGTGTCCCACTCTTGAACGTCTCAGATAGGTATCATCGGTTTATGTCTCGATTTTTGAAGAAGTTTCAACATGAGTTAGGTACCAAGATGAATATAAATATTGCATACTATCTAGAGACTCTATGATAGTCAGAGAGAACAATCCAAAATTTGGAGGACATTCTAAGAGCTTTCACACTCGAATTTTAAGATAGTTGGGCAATTAATCTCCATCAGCCAGAGTTTGCCTACAATAACATCTATCAGGATAGCATTGATATTTCTCACTTTGAGACCCTTTATAGGAGGCCATGCCGCTCTCAGATTTGTTAGATTGTGGTGGGTGAGAAGTATCTCACCAATTCAAAATTGATCTAAGAAATGACTGAAAGGGTTCGAATCATTCGACAAAGAATCATGATAGTCTAGAGCCGACAAAAGAATTATGTTGGTAATCATTCGGTACCCCTAGATTTTTGTTAGGTGACCATGTTATGCTAAAGGTTAGTGAAAGGACTGGTAGTCAATGATTCGGGAAGAAGAGGATGTTGTCCCCACGGTACATCGACCCTTTTGAAATCTTGGGGAGTATTGGGGATGTGTTATACCGCTTGTAACCATAACATGTTCCATGTATTTATGTTGAAGAAATATGTTCACGATCCCCATCATGTCATCGATTGGAACTTCATCGAGTTAGAGCAAGATGACAAATTCCCACGCAATCCATATCCATTAAAGACAGTGATGAGAGATTCGAACACAATAAGTTTATTTTGTTAGTGAAGGTCATTTTGAAGTTTCAAGGCATTGAAGGAGTGACATGGGAACCCAATTCGAAGATGCGGGCGAAGCACCAAGAATTCTTCCCTTAGTAAGTTGATCTTATTTCAAGGGAAAATCTCCTAATGAGGGGATAATGTAATACCTGCGCCCAATAGTTTATTCTTTGCCTGTGTAATTTGTAATTATGTGAAATGTTTGGGATTTGGATTGTTAATATATGGGCATTTATCTCTGTATCCAACTACTCTTTTGTCTTTAGTGTTAATCGCTGAAAGTTATTGCATAAAATTGGACATTTAAGGAATCTGAGTAGATCGAATGAACTTGAAGTTCATTAGAATGAGGTCCTTGTCTCGTTTGAATAAGACCAATCAAATGAGAATCTAGTCTCGTTTGAATGAGGTCCCATTCTTGTTCGAACTACTTGGGTAAAAATCAGTCATTTCGAATAATTTGATATGTTGTCGCATTTTTAACCGTTGATCAAGTGACGTGTGAACTTCTGATGGATTGGATGATAAAAAACGTGTTGGGCATGTTGTGGGGGTTGTTTTAAATGGTTTTTACATGGGATTTTTGGGGTTATAAGAGAGGTAAGTGGGGGTGGTTCCCCCCACCATTTTTCAGAATCTATCTCCCTCAAAGTTCCCTACACCTATCTTCTCTGCCTGCAACCATGTTTCTTCCATAACTAAACCTTGATAATACCTCCAAACCATAACTTACACGATATCCAAGCACAATCTACCATTTTCAAGCTTAGGTCAAGGAAGAAAGTGCTGGACCAAAGCTTGTAGGGGGATTTGCGGAGACATTTAAGGAGCTTTTGGAGTCTTGGAGCTTAGGAGTTTTCAGGATCTTTCAAGTCATTATTTTGTTGTTTCTTCTCTCCTAATCCAAGGTAAGGTTTTCCTCTTCCAAACTTTTAAGGTTTCCAACCTATGAAAAACATGTAGGATTTTTAATGCTTAAAATGGAGTTATTTGATGAAATATTGTAGTCTTGAAAATTGTAGTTTTTGACAAGACAAAACCATATAAAGGCCTTTTTTCAGAAATTTATGGAATTTTACATTTAGAATGGAAGAAAACACGCAATATATATATAAACCTATGAATTTGGTTTGAATGCATTTTGAGGTTTCTAGGCTTCAAATCCTGTTTCACACATGTAGAGTCATGTTGTAAAGTAGATGATGATATCTTAGACTTATTAAATCATATGGTAATAGGTTTTATGAAGAAATTAATAAATGTTGAAAGACAACTATAAAAGGTGTTTAATATTATTGGAATGAGTACAAATAATATTTGAGGTGACATATGATGAAAGGGCAAGGTTATAGATATTTGGTTAAAAATAATCTTGAATGAGTATATGTATTTTACCTGGAAAAGCATAAATGATAAGATGATTTTTGATGTAAAATCATGGAAGCGATGTTTTGAATGGAAAAGGTTAAGTTCTACAGTCGAATGAAAGTAAGTATGTTTTTAACAAAAATTATGATAAAATGGGTAAAAATGGTAATTTTGGGAAAATTGAGGGTGCTAGTGGTTGGACTACATTGTGGACCTTATCTATCGGGTTTCTGGTGAATAAATGGAATGTTGATGAGATGAACAAATGCCTTAAATCATAAAATAAGAAAACTATAAAAAGATGGAATAATGTGGACATTAGATAAAATGTTAACACACATTAAATTGGAATCGGATGACACCGGGATAATTAAGGAGGGACTGGAGCGCTGGGGTAAAAGACCTAAAGTCACTGTCTTGAGCATATGATATCATAGCCGACGTTGTGGAGTCCGTTAAAATATGCGGTTAATGGACGATTCCGTGAAAAGGTAATGTAAAACAGAAATAATAATGGTTGTACTTTGAAATTTATAAATAAGACAACCTAATGATAAGCAATAAATGAGGCTAATGGTTAAATATGATAAATTAGTCTCTAGGCTTAGTAAATGGTGGTGTGAAATGGTTAAGTGTGAGTATAATCTCAATGCTCAGGTGCATTGCATAGTAGTTACATGAACAGTAGATAAATTGTTAAATGTTTTTGGAACATATAAAAATACACAATATATGTATAGTAGTTTAGTAGAAAAAGTTATAGCCTAGTATCACCCACCCTGCTGAGCGTTCTCTCACCTATTATGTTACAAAACCCACCCCACCCCTAGGTACATCATGTAAGGATGTCGAAAAAGACGCTATTAAGGCAAGAGAGGGCATCCAATGCCATTAGAGCTCTATCATTTTACCAAATTCACAGTTTGGAACTTAGATAAATTTTTTATTTTTGAACATTTTATTTAGGACTTTTTCCATGACGTTTAATTTTACTGGGATGCATGTGGTTTATTTCCTACTTAAGTAGCATTGTGGACTAAATTTGATTTTTATAAATAAATCTTGTAAATTGACTAATTACTTAAAGTGATCACTTTTTTTAAGTTAAAATCGACAAATTTAGTTCTTAATTATGATGCAAATCAAAGTATTTTCTTAAATAAAGTAAAATGGACTTCCCTCCTTCCTTTTTAACTTCTTGATTCGGTGCAGGTTGACCCAGTGGTGACCTAATTTCATGTTGGGGTGTTACATTCATACCCAAGTTATGTTTCACACACATAGCATCCTGAAAACCCCTTTTGAACACAAATGTGAATGCTTTTCCTTGTCAGCCAAAATATTGAGTGGTACCCCATGAACTCGTACTATGTCATCAATGAAATGTTTTGAATACCGCCTTACATCATGTTTATAGGGACATACAGTCGAGATCGTTCATTTGTATTTTTTTTAAACTTATTAATATTATACATGTCAATGTATGACATCATAATGGGTATTGATTTGTTAGCATTGTATCATGCACATATCGATTATTGACAGAAGGATCACCTTTTCCATTCTCAAGAAGGAGAGGGTTTTGATTGCTATGCCTAGGATATGTATACGTGAATTCATCTTAGGAGTTCAAGTGTCATTAGATTAGATACGGATTATAGAAAATTTTGTGTATATATTTGATGAGATATTAAAGTTACCTCTATCAACAAATATAAACTTTGTTATTAATTTGTCACATGGCACCAGGATCATTATGAGGGCACTCTATCGGATGGATTTATTATAGATGTCATATCTACTTGAACAAATTCAACACTTGCATGGACATGGGTTCATATGGAGGAGATTGTCTCTATGGGAAGCTCTACTTTTTTATGAAGAAGAGTTGTTTGCTTCGATTATGTGTGAACTATCAAGATATGCACAAGGAAATGATATGGAATAAGCATCTATTTTCATGAATCAATGAACTATTTGACCAATTGAGGTGTTAATCAATATACTTCAAGATTGATTTATGCTCATTATATCACTCATTGCGTACTCGGGAGGAGGATATTTCGCATATAGTATTTTTACATGCTATTGATCGTATGATTTCAGGGTGGCATTTGGCAAGTCACACACCATTAGTATATATGGAGATGATGAATTTTCTATTTGATCCATTATTAGATGAGTTCATTGTAGTATTCATTGATTAGATTCTACTGTATTCTCGGTCGAAGGAAGATGATGCAAAACACTTGAGATTAGTTTTGGACACACTATGGAAATACAAGTTATACAATAAGTTCTCCAACTGTGGATTTTGGTTTTGAGAGGTTCAGTTTTTAGGCCATATTGTATCTGAGGTCCGGATATCAATAGATCCTAGAAAAGTATCTACAAATATCAATTTGGGACAACCCACGATGCCTAAAAATGGTAGGATCTCCTCGTGTTCAGCGGGTAACTACAAGAGACCCATTCAGGGGTTCTCAAAGATTTATCTTAATCATTTCACCCATTGGCGAGTACCATTTATTCACAACCCAAGATGCCATAGAGCCCTTGAGGTGATTAAGGAGAGACTCAATATCATTCCCATTCATGATTTACCATAAAGAGGAGATTAGTACATCGTTTATATGAATGCGTCACTATAAGGATTAGGAAGAGTATTATAGCATGATGAGAGTCCCATATCTGATGCTTCTCGTTAGCTTAAGATTCATGAGAGAAACAACCATTCACATGATTTAGAGTGTACAATGATAGTCTTTGCATTTTGTATCTGGAGACACTTCTTGTTGGGTGAGAGGTTTACGTTGATTTTTTATCACAATAGTCATTAATATTTTTCACTCAGTGGGAGTTGAACATCAGACATAGGATATAATAAAATTTAGTTAAGTTCTACCACATCACAATTTTCTACCGTCTAGGGAAGGAAAATTTGGTTAAGGATTCTTTGATCATATGGCTAAAAGTAACCATATACACTTTTTGGTAAGGGAATGGTGATAATTTTCCCAATTTATTGATAGAGAATTAGGACTCTCTATATTATATCAACTTATTGGAGGCCTTATTTGGTGGTTGTGGATGTTACACCTGCTATCGTATTGAAGGATATTTAGGGACAAACTTTTGATTTCTTTTATTAGGAGAAGGTGAGAAAGATTATATCGATAGGATTTCCTTTCTACTCTAGTTGTTAGAATGGACATTCGAAGTATTAGGGGAACTGGGTAGTGCTAGAGGACCCTGAGTTGGGGGGGGGGTATTAATAACAATAGGTTATGGTATATTATTCATATAGAAATGGATAACATGTACTAGAATATGGGGGGATCATACTATTAGGACAAAATTAAGAAGGATGGTGTTGAGTTTCGTAGGTGTACAACGTCATCTTATAAAAGTGGAAAATGAGATACCGGTTGCAGAATTATAGTCATTAAAGATTCACGTGTAGAAGTGGGAGAGTATTTTTATGGACTTCATTGTGGGGTTGTCGAGGTCCTAGAGAATCCATGATCATTTTTGGGTCATTATTGATAGATTTACAAAGTTTCATCATTTCCTTCAAGTGTGGACGGAGTATAATGTAGAGAAGTAAGTCAAACATTTTATTGCTAAGATAGTAAGATTTCACGGGGTAACACTTAATATTGAGGCTTATAGAGATAGTACATTTGTATATTAGTTCTAAAAGGGTTTTTATGATGCCATGGTTTTGCATCCGAATTTGAGTATGAGATTTCACCCTCAGTCTGACAATCAAATTGAGCCTGTAAATCTAATTCCAGAGGATATGATTCAAACTTGCGAGTTGGATATAAATGGGAGATGGGATCAAAATTTACTAGTTATAAAGTTTTCTTAAAATAATATTCAACAGCAATACATGGTAATTTATTAATTGAAAATTTGGAAGTGACTATGTATTACGGGTGATTATGGAATGGTGAGAGATTAGATGTTGGTAATTTACTTTGTATGATTATTCTCTCGATATCAGGTCCTACAGATCATGAAATAGTTTCTTATCATATCGTGTAACGCTTAACTAATATACAATTAAATACTTGGTGTTTGGCCTTGTACCGAATAACTCGATGATTTAATAAAATAGATATGTAGTTGAATTATATAATAACTTTGGTTTGCATTTGTAAAGTTAGAATATCCATTATGATTAAAAATTGTTGGTTTTAAGCCTGTGGGTTTACTATGGTACTTCGGCCTTGTTCTGGGCTATTTAGAATGGGTTTTGAAGAATTTTGGTTAGGTATAATTTTAGGGTTAGAGCCAGTTTGTGTTCATTAGTATTAGTAAGTCATTTGACTAAATCTAACATTCATTAAACACTTGTGATGAAACCCTATAGGCTAAGGAAGATAAGGAGAATAAGTGATGATAAGACATGGGAAATTTAAGAAGAGTGGAAGCTTATTTTTCAACAAAAAATCTATGGTGAGTTCACCTAGTGTTTGAATTTAATTATTTTGTGTTATAATATATATATATATCATTAAGGGCTATCATCATCATAACCCATTTGCATGAGTCTTCCTTATCTTTTTTTTCTCCTTATCCAATGAATTGGCCTAAAACTTAAACTAGAATTAATAAGGTGCGTAGATACTATCCACCTCGAGGCAAGTGAGTTTATGTTCTCTCCACCATAAATAGTAAGGAGATACCTTCAATGGATGTTCTTGGGGGAAATAGGGGCCAATAGTGGTAAAGGAAATCCCATGTGATAGGGAAAGTAACATCCCCAACAACGACTGTAGTATTGGTTAAGAGCTTATTGAAGATCTCTTCATACGTTAGGAACTCAATTATTTATGAGGAAGTAGTTGCCATTGATAGTGGAGGGTTCTAAAAAACACATGGTATACTTGAAAGTTGAAGGTTTGGTAGAGAAAAGTATATGGTAAAAATCGAATATCAAAATAAATAAGCTTATATAGCCAACTAGCACCGTTTGAAATGAAAAAACAAACCAAGTCAACCATGGCACTTGGATTCATAAAAGTTTCCTCCAAAAAGTTGAGGTATGGGGAAGTAGAGAGACACACACGACGTTAAGTGGCTATGTGGTTCCAAAAATATATCATGATTGGTTTTTAGCATGTTATCACCCAAATTAACTCATATATATATATGGTGACATTCCCAAGATAATCCATTTTCTTTGGAAAAAACAAAATAACTAAATATGTATAGATTTAAATTGATTATCCATTTTGGCAACCCAAAGGCATCATTTGGATAATTCTATATGTTCTAAGAGATTTAATGTCTTTACTAACAACAAAAAATCATGCATATATTCAAATATTGATTCTTGTCTAAATAAAATGTTTTCAAAGTCTCAGAGGAATCTTCCATGTTTGGTTCCAAATTACAACTGGCTAGAAGTTATTATTTTGTCAAAAATATTTAGAATTTGTTAAATCCCATAATTATGCCTCTGTAAAGATTTTTTTAGTAATGAAATTAGTTTAATTAAAAGAGAAACCATACACTTTCATTCAAAATAAAATATGATATTATATTCATAACCTGAAGAAAAGATTACATAAAAGGAGAGAATAAATCAAATAACATTAGCCATTTTGAATTGTTTAGTAATTGGGGAATGTATAAGTGATGTGCTTAGGGAAACTTCACCAAAGGAGGAGAAATTATTTTTATTTTTCATCTAGGTATTCAAGTTCTCTTGCCAGTTTATAAAAGAGAGGATGGGTTCCCCTCATTTTTTGAACAATGCCCTCTAAATCTTACTAATGTACATTAACATGAAGAACTATCTACGCATAAAATAGATAACCAATGTTATTGTAGACACCCCGTTATGGTAACCTATAAATACCTCCTTAGGTCCCTAACACTTCTACTCCAATATTAAGACCCTAGTTCCTAATCCAAATCATCATTTAGAGGTTGTGGGGCCTCCGAATTAATCAAAGCTCATTGAAACCTCATAGGTCCCTTCATCCCTTTTTTAATGGTTCATACCGTTCACGAATTGTCCGCACGGTTTCGGCCTACTCACCTTTTTACTCTGAACCTTGATGTAGAGGCCATTGAGTGTTCTTGAGCATCATTTAACCTCGTTCAACTATCCAACCTAAGAAAATATTATCAAAACCACATAGAGATGTGAAATAACTTTCCAAAGGTCAATACATTACGTGGATCGACCTCAGGATTTGTTCGTACTGACCTTTTTACTCTAAGGACGGATCCAAGGCCATTGGGAACTATCGATCCCCATTTGACCTATTTCAACCCTCCAACCTCAGAAAAATTATTAAAAACCCATAGGTGTCAGAATCCTCTTTCCAGCAATCAATATCATATATGAATCGACCTCATGGTTCGTGCATACTCGCCTTTTTACTCTAAATCCTGATGAAGAGGCCACTGAGAGCCCCGTTTTAACTCGCTCTACTATACAAACCGAGAGAAGATCATTAAAATTCCATAGGTATCTGAATTACCTTTATAACGGTCAATACAATGCATGAATTGGCCTTGTGGTTTAGGCGTACTCACCTTTTTACTCAGAATACTGATCTAGAGGCTATTGGGCGCTCTCGAGCCCCTTTTGATAGTGGTCAACACTCCAAAGCAGTATAAGATCACTGAAAGATCATATGGATATGAATACCCTTTCTAATTTTCCATACCATGCACGAATCGATCTCGCGGTTCGCACACACTCACCTTTTCACACCAAACCCTAATGTATAGGCCATCGAGCGCTTCCCTGCCTCTTTTGACCTCGGTCAACCAACCCACCTTAGAAAATATCATTAAAACCTCATAGGGATCTAATTACCCTTTCCAAAAATCCATCCTGTGAAAGAATCAGCCACAGGGGTCGTACATACTTACCTTCTTACTCCGAGAACCACCACCCCACCCCTGTTTAGAGGCCATTGGGCTTCAAATACCAATTGATTTTGGTTAACTCTTACACCCAGGAGTGGATCAATGGATTGTGACACCCCTACTAATTAAATACCGGGTAGCTAATCCTTTATTAAATTAATACAAAATTCCAAGTTGGTAAAGTTAATAGCATCACTGTCAAAAACATTTTAATGATTACTAACCACCTAGTATTTAAAAAGGAAGTTGCCAAATTTTAAATTAAGTCTGATTTACATGCAATAGAAGAATAATGGAAGAATAACAAAATCCATTCACCATAACGAAGTAATGAAATAACCACAATTAATAATAAGTCCGGAGGAAAACTCCTCACCACAATCTCACAACTGAAAAATAATATGACAAGTCTGAATCCTGAATTAATTACATGCCAGAAGCTTGAATAACTGAAATAAATGAAATGTCTCTAAAATAAATGGGCGGCATTCCCTACAACTGATAAATGCTGAATATAGAGTCAAGATAGATGAAGCGTCTACAAGCAAAGTCCAGTAACTTCCACAAACAGCTACAGCTCGTCACCTGAATGAGGATCCTAAGCATGGTATCCTTGTGGCTGGGCACCTAAAATGGTTTTTACAAAAATAGATTTGAAAGCAAATGGGTCAGAGCCCGAAAGTCGAAATCATTTTAAAAATAGCAAGTGTTTTAATAACATTAAAAGATTAAATGAAAAATACATGTTAGGACGTGCACTCACATGAAACATGTGCACTCCTAACGTACCGTACCCATCTAAATAACATACATATCTAACCAAATCGTAATAAGTTCTACCCCTTACTACTCGATTCCCATATTACATTCTAGCGTTATCAATTAAATAGAGGGTTTTAATTAAACTCAGATTCTCAATTAGTAATACAATTCACTATCGGTTAACCCGTTATGTTTTCTCAAAACATTACCATAATTATATTCACAATATCAACATGAAAGTTCCCATTAATTAAGTGTATATTATTCACGTCATAAATATACAATACAAGCACCCCGAGACTATGCTGCGGTGCACACATACTCTTATATCCATCCCGGTACATCACGTACATAAGGATCACGCATTCGGAATCTCTAAGGAATCGTTCTCAAATAACAACAATCACAAACAATGGAGGCGAACACAGTCACATCACATGGGTCACACACATACATGTGCTCCCACGATCAGTAGACTTATTAACATCCCAATAAGTCCTTCTCTGACCTATGTTCATCGAGGTACCAGTCTAAATCCGGGCAACATAAGGATTAGAGGGCCCTAAGCCAACGTAAACCTCCCGTGATAGAAAGTACGGTAGGTATGTCATACACATAAAATCAATACATATACTAAGTATGCACACATCTTAGTAATCACCATAATTTATTTGTAGTACACTTCTCATTCTCGTTCCTACGTATAATGTTACACAATTTACATATTCCTGGTTGATACAATTATACAAGCCATTAATTGTTCTCACGTCGTAATAGACACTCACGTCCTAATCCATAATTTCCATTTGGTTCGAATCACACTTCTAGGTTTTACTCCTCTATATATCTCAAATGTCCCTACTATATCAATTTATCATCAAGGGAAGGTTATCTCTACCATTAAATAAGGTTACGGGACACGCAAAATCAAAACAGGCTAAAAAGCCTAAACTGTCAACTCGTGAGAAGTCTCGTTCGAACGAGGTTGTTCGAACGAGAGTTCGTTCGAACGAAGTGGGCCTTCTAATGAGATCTCGTTCGAACGAACACCCCTCTCGTTAGAAGTCAAACTTTCAACTCGTTAGAAGCTCGTTCGAACGAGCTCGTTCGAACGACCTGGGCAGGTCTTCTAACGAGTGGCCAGCTTCGAGCCCAGATTTTCCCTATATCGTTTTTCCTGTTTTTCTTCCTCTCCAAACTCATATAAACATCAATCCAACAATTGTACACGGGTTCTAATCATTCCTAAACATACTTAGGTTACATATTAACGTTTATATAGGGCCAATTCTTCCTAAACATCATTGAATCATCAAATCCCTTCATTTATCCCCAAATCATATGAACATGAACCCTAAAATTTCAAAATCACCAATGGGTATAATTAAATCCGTTTTTGTTATGAACAAGGGGTATTTCCATCAGAATAATCCTCCTAACACAATTCTACATGCAATCCTTTCATCAAAATATAAAGTTCTAATTCCAAGTAATGGGTTTTTATCAACTCCCAAGAACAATACAAATTATGTCAATTTCCTACGCATGGAAGAAACATTCTTTGTAATAAACGAAATTAAACCACTTGCCTTATGTATATCTCTGATTTTGATGTCGATTTGATGAATGGTTCTCTCTCTCTCTGCAGAATTCTCCTCTCTTCTCTCTGTACAAGCCTTCTTCTCCAAAGTGACAATGGTGGCTAGGGTTTGCCTTAGGAACTCTTTTCAAACTAATTTCAATAACCTCCGTAGCCTATTAGGTTATTAGTGGGTTTAGTGGGTAATTGCCAAATCAGATATTAATTCCAAATTTTCGTGTGTTTTAATTCCCAAAAATCCAAAATTCCCAAACTACCCTTATACGTTGCCGGTATGGCCTAAAAATGCCCCGGGACCCAAACTAAACCCCCGGCTAGTGTTTTCTGACTATTTTGACCCTTCCGGACGCGTTGACGCACTCAAAATAACCATACAGTTAATAGAAATAAAATTTACTTTTATAATTAAAATAATTATATTCCTGACGCGACTGTCACATGCGTCTCAACAAAATTCCCAAATTGCCGTATTTCAATCTCACGACAAGTTTCATAGTTCAATATTCATATATATAGCGATATATACTCATTAATATTAAATAGCAACTCGAATCTCGCTAGTATTTTTATCCGGATTAATTTCCAATTATTACACATTTAATTCAATTAATCCCATAAATAAATATCACAAAAATACGGGGTATTACATACTTCCCCCCTAATAACCGAATTTCGTCCCGAAATTCGGAACTAGAAAGTACCTGGTAAGAACAACTCTAGATAACATTCGCGCATCTCATCCTCGCGCTCCCATGTGGACTCCTCGACATTATGATGTCGCCACTGAACACGTACTAATGGAACTATCTTTGATCGCAGTTTCCGCTCACTTCGGTCCAAAATAGTAATCGGCCCCTCCTCGTAGGAGCTATCAGTTTGGAGATCGATGTCCTCCAAAGCAATATGAGAATGAGCCAAATCCTCTCTAAGATATTTCCTTAGTGACGAAATATGAAACACATCGTGAATCCGATGCAAATGCTCCGGTAACCCAAGTCTATACGCAACCGGTCCAATCCGCTCAATAATAGGAAATGGTCCCACATATCTCGGTGCCAACTTCCCTTTCTTACCAAAATGCATAATCCCCTTCATAGGAGATACTCTGAGAAAAACCTGGTCCCCCACTTGGAACTCTCTGAAGAACCTCTTCGCATCAGCATAGCTCCTATGCCGATCCTGAGCTACCCGAATGCGACTCCGAATCAATTATATCCTCGCCAAAGTATCCTGAATCACTTCCGGCCCAAGTAGTTTGTTGTCCCCCACCTCCAACCAACATGCTTGGGAACGATAAGGTCTACCGTACAACGCCTCAAATGGAGCCATGCCAATGGTGAACTGGTAGGAGTTATTGTAACCAAACTCCACCAGTGGAAGATACTGCTCCCATCCACCCCCGAAATCAATGTTGCACATACGTAGCATGTCCTCCAACATCTGGTTTGTACACTCGGTTTTCCCATCGGTCTGCGGGTGATACGCCGTACTCAACCACAGTTCCGTGCCCATGGCCTCTTGAAAACTTTCCCAAAACAGTGAAACAAATATCTTGTCTCTGTCAGACAGGATATTTAGGGGTACACCGAGAAGTCTCACTATCTCTGCAATAAAGAGCTGGGCATACTGTCCCGTAGTGTAGTCTGTCCTTACGGGTAGAAAATGAGCGACTTTGGTCAACCTGTCCCTAATTACCCAAATGGAGTCGTGACCTCTCTGTGACGTAGGCAACCCCGTGATAAAGTCCATGGATATGATCTCCCACATCCACATCGGGACCTCCAATGGCTGTAGAAGTCCTGCCGGTCTCTGATGATCCACTTTTACTAGATGAGAAGTGGAGCATTTTGAAACAAACACGGCAATATCTCTCTTCATCCCGCTCCACCACTACTGTCTTCTCATGTCTTGGTACATTTTGTCCCCACCGGGATGTACCGCGAACCGTGAGCCGTGCAACTCTGCCATCACCTCGTGTCGCAATTCCTCCCCTTCCGGAACTACCAATCTCCCATTGAAGCGTAATCCCCCGTCTGAGCTAACGGTATAGGACTTGGCTCCCTCTGCTAATAATCGAACTATTTGATCCTGACAGAACGAGTCATTTGCCAGGGCCTTTACAACCTTCGTGACAATCTGCGGCGTAACAGTAATCACAGACATGAATGATCGGGCCACAGCAACCTGGTGTCCCAACTCCTTCCACTTGGCCTTCCACACCCCTGCCACCTCATCTACTGGCCTACGGCTCAACGCGTCTACTACCACGTTAGCCTTCCCCGGGTGATACTGGATATCAAACTGATAGTCCTTCACCAACTCAAGCCACCTTCGCTGCCGCATATTCAACTCTTTTTGCGTGAATAGGTACTGAAGGGACTTGTGGTCCGTGAACAATCGAAACTTCTCCCCCAAAAGGTAATGTCTCCAAATCCGAATGGGAAAATACAACTGCCGCCAACTCCAAGTCATGAGTGGGGTAATTCTTCTCATGAGTCTTAAGCTTACGGAAAGCATAAGATATGGCCTGACTCTCCTGCTGTAACACACCTCCAAGTCCTTGCAAGGACGCATCGGTGTAGACTAGATACTCAACTCCCGGTCTCAGCAATGATAACACAGGTGCTGAGGTCAACTTATCTTTCAACTCATCAAATGCCAATTGATAGGAATCACTCCAGATGAATGGCACACCCTTACGAGTCAGATGTGTCAAAGGACCCGCTATCTTCGAAAATCCCCGAATGAACCTCCTGTAGTATCCTGCTAGTCCCAAGAAACTACGAATCTCCGTCGATGTCGTGGGTTGACCCCACTCCCTCACCGCGGATACCTTCCCCGGATCAACAGATATCCTCCGGTAGGAAATAATATGTCCCAAAAACTGGACCTCCTTTAGCCAAAACCCGCACTTCTCATATTTTGCATACAGCTCGTTCTGACGTAGCGTCTGCAAAACTAGCCTCAAATGCTCGGCATGCTCCTCCTCTGTCTGGGAGTAAACTAGAATATCATCAATGAAGACAATGACAAACTGATCTAGGAAATCTCTGAACACCCTATTCATCAAGCCCATAAACACGGCTGCAGCATTGGTCAAACAAAAAGGCATAACCCGAAACTCATAAGAACCATATCTCGATAAGAACGCAGTCTTCGAGACATCCTCCTCCCTGATACGTAACTGATGGTATCCCGATCGCAAATCAATCTTCGAGAAGAAAGAAGCTCCTCTCAACTGGTCGAACAGGTCATCGATTCGAGGCAACGAATACTTATTCCGTATCGTGACCTTGTTCAACTCTCGGTAATCCACACACAATCTCAGTGAACCATCTCTCTTCTTCACGAAGAACACAGGGGCACCCCACGGCGAAGTACTCCTCCGTATAAACCCCTGACCCAATAATTGCTCAATCTGATCTCGCAGCTCTCGCATCTCTGCCGGAGCCATGCGGTACGGTGCGCGTGCTATAGGTCTCGTATCTGGCAATAAGTTTATGACAAAATCTATCTCTCGACTGGGAGGTAGGCCTGGTATCTCCTGAAACACATCGGAATACTCCCTGACAACTGGGAGCGAATCTAAAGGAATCACAACCTCCTTAGAGGTATCCTCATCTATGTAATACAAATGAGCGGTCGAATCTCCCTCTAGGCGAGGCATCGCCACTACAAACATCTCTTGCCCGGAATGGCAAAAATAATGCTCCCACCGAAGCAATCAATCATGGCTCTATAATCAGTGAGCCAATCCATACCGATAATCACATCGTGCACATACATATCTAATACCAACATGTCTGCAGGTAATACCAAGCTACCAATCTCTACCCCCACTCCACGGCATATAAAGAAAATAAGTGACCCACTCCCTAATGGTGAGTCTACACACGTCACTGTGCTCTCTGTTGTGGCTAACAAACCTAAGGCTTTCGCAAAATGTGTAGCTATAAAACAATGCGTTGCCCCCGTATCAAACAAAACCCGACCCATAGTACCATGGATAGGAAACATACCCTCAATCGCGGGTGGTGCCTGTGGAGCTGCTGCCTGGGGGACATTATAGACACGTCCATACTGTAACTGCCCCTGCTGCACAGGAACTGCTGGAATGGCTGGTAGTGCTGGCACCTGGGCTGGAGCTGGGAGGGAAGGTGGAAAAAGTGGCCTCTGTGGCTCATGTCGAGCACCCTACTGCTGCTGCGGGGCCCTGCACCTATCAGGACAGTCCTGGCGTTTATGGCCAGTCTTGCTACAAACGAAACACTTCCCCGGGAAGTTCCCCCCTCTCTGTCCCTGCTGCCCCCGGCCCTGGTGGTCGTTACCGTTCCTCCACTAGCCCTGCTGGCCCTGCTGAAACTGTTGTTGACCATTCTGACCCTGCTAGTTCTGACGGCCATTCGAAACCTGATGGCCCTGCCAGAAACCTCCCTATCCGTGCCTGAAATTTCCTGACCTGAACCTCTTATGATCCCCCTGCTGGGAACCCTGGTCGCCCTGTCTCTGCCCCTGAACATATTGTGCCCCATTGGCACCATTCCCTCCAGTCCTTCCCTAATGGCTGGACTCTCCCGATCGTTTGCCCTCAGCCATGGGAAAGCGGTGATCCTGGCAATGGAGCAATGCAGCGTTAACCACATCAGAGTAAGTGGCCAAAGATAGGTTCCCCAACAAATGCTGACGGATCCTCCAAGTCAACCCGTCTGTAAATTTCTGTATCTTCTTCTCCTCTGTTGGTATTTCATCCGAAACAATATTTAACAGATTTGTGAATTCGGCCTCATACTCGGCCACAGTCTTACCCTCCTGTCTGAGATTCACTAACTTCCTCCTCATTTCCGTGTGAACAGCTGACGGAAAGTACTTGCTGTCAAACCGCACCCAAAACTCCTGTATAGTGAGAGTATCTCTCTCCTCCACCGTGGTAATAGACTCCCACCACTGCAGTGCAGGCCCCACTAGCTTAAAGTTAGCTAGTATCAGCTTCTCTACATCGGTGCACTCATACATCCTCAAGTTCCGCTGAATGTCTTTTCTCCACTTACTAGAAACCACAACATCGGAGCTACCTGCGAACTCCGGAGGGTGTGCTTTCTGAAAAGCATCACATACACGTTCCCAAGCAGACGGGAATGCATGTGCCTGAACTGGCGCGGCTATCGGTGCCTAAGGTGGTGCTTGCTGAACTACAGCTAGTGCGGCATTTACCGCCTGGGCCACAATGGGTGCAACCTCGGCGGCATTCATCGTGCCCTGAACTGGTGCGGGCTGTGGTTCTGGCGTTGAATCCCTGGGAATCCTTTGTGAACGTCGTGGAGGCATTCTGAAATAAGAATAAAGTCTATAAGTTTGTAGTTATAAATTCAAAATAGCTGAAGAACGTAGAATATACAAAAGAATACAACAGTCCTAAAATATAGGGCTCTACATCAAAGAAAGCTCAGCGGAAACATAATAAGACGTACAGATCCTAAAAGACACTAGAACATGATGCTCTGATACCACCTGTGACACCCCGACTAATTAAATACCGGGTAGCTACTCCTTTATTAAATTAATACAAAATGCCAAGTTGGTCCAGTTAATAGCATCACAGTCGAAAACATTTTAATGATTACTAACCACCTAGTATTTAAAAAGTAAGTTGCCAAATTTTAAATTAAGTCTGATTTACATGCAATAGAAGAATAATGGAAGAACAACAAAATCCATTCACCATAACGAAGTAATGAAATAACCACAATTAATAATAAGTCCGGAGGAAAACTCCTCACCACAATCTCACAACTAAAAAATAATATGACAAGTCTGAATCCTGAATTAATTACATGCCAGAAGCCTGAATAACTTAAATAAATGAAATGTCTCTAAAAGAAATGGGCGACATGCCCTACAACTGATAAATGTTGAATATAGCGTCAAGATAGATGAAGCGTCTACAAGCAAAGTCCTGTAACTTCCACAAACATCTACATCTCGTCACCTGAATGAGGATCCTAAGCATGGTGTCCTTGTGGCTAGGCACCTAAAATGGTTTTTACAAATAGATTGGAAAGAAAATGGGTCAGAGCCCGAAAGTGGAAATCATTTTAAAAACAGCAAGTGTTTTAATAACATTAAAACAACAAAAGCAAAATACATGTTAGGACGAGCACTCACATGAAATTCTCACCTCTCGACTACATGTGCACTCCTAACGTACCGTACCCATCTAAATGACATACATATCTAACCAAACCGTAATAAATTATACCCCTTACTACTCGATTCCCATATTACATTCTAGCGTTATCAATTAAATAGAGGGTTTTACTTAAACTCATATTCTCAATTAGTAATACAATTCACTATCGGTTAACCCGTTATGTTTTCTCAAAACATTACCATAATTATATTCACAATAACAAGATGAAAGTTCCCATTAATTAAGTGCATATTATTCACATCATAAATATACAATACAAGCACCCCGAGACTAAGCTGCGGTGCACACATAATCTGCTATCCATCCCGGTACATCACGTACATAAGGATCACGCATTCCGAATCTCTAAGGAATCGTTCTCAAATAACAACAATCACAAACAATGGAGGCGAACACAGTCACATCACATGGGTCACACACATACATGTGCTCCCACGATCAGCAGACTTATTAACATCCCAATAAGTCCTTCTCTGACCTATGTTCATCGAGGTACCAGTCTAAATCCGGGCAACATAAGGATTAGAGGGCCCTAAGCCAACGTAAACCTCCCGTGATAGAAAGTATGGTAGGTATGTCATACACATAAAATCAATACATATACTAAGTATGCACACATCTTAGTAATCACCATAATTTATTTGTAGTACACTTCTCATTCTTGTACCTACGTATAATGTTAAATAATTAACATATTCCCGGTTGATACAATTATACACGCTAATAATTGTTCTCACATCGTAATAGACACTCACGTCCTAATCCATAATTTCCATTTGGTTCGAATCACACTTCTAGGTTTTACTCCTCTATATATCTCAAATGTCCCTACTATATAAATTTATCATCAAGAGAAGGTTATCTCTACCATTAAATAAGGTTACGGGACACGCGAAATCAAAACAGGCTAAAAAGCCTAAACTGTCAACTCGTTAGAAGTCTCGTTCGAACGAGGCTGTTCGAACGAGAGTTCGTTCGAACGAAGTGGGCCTTCTAACGAGATCTCGTTCGAACGAAAGTCATCGAACGAAAACCCCTCTCGTTAGAAGTCAAACTGTCAACTCCTTAGAAGCTCGTTCAAACGAGCTCGTTCGAACGACCTGGGCAGGTCTTCTAACGAGTGGCCAGCTTTGAGCCATGATTTTCCCTATATCGTTTTTCCAACTTTTCTTCCTCTCCAAACTCATCTAAACATCAATCCAACAATTGTACATGGGTTCTAATCATTCCTAAAAATACTTAGGTTATATATTAACGTTTATATAGGGCCAATTCTTCCTAAACATCATTGAATCATCAAATCCCTTCATTTATCCCCAAATCATATGAACATGAACCCTAAAATTTTAAAATCGCCAATGGGTATAATTAAATCCGTTTTTGTTATGAACAAGGTGTATTTCCATCAGAATAATCCTCCTAACACAATTCTACATGCAATCCTTTCATCAAAATATAAAGTTCTAACTCCAAGTAATGGGTTTTTATCAACTCCCAAGAACAATACAAATTATGTCAATTTCCTACGCATGGAAGAAACATTCTTTGTAATAAATGAAATTAAACCACTTGCCTTATGTATATCTCTGATTTTGATGTTGATCTGATGAATGGTTCTCTCTCTCTCTGCAGAATTCTCCTCTCTTCTCTCTCTACAAGCCTTCTTCTCCAAAGTGACAATGGTGGCTAGGGTTTGCCTTAGGAACTCTTTTGGAACTAATTTCAATAACCTCTGTAGCCTATTAGGTTATTAGTGGGTTTAGTGGGTAATTGCCAAATCAGATATTAATTCCAATTTTTCGTGGGTTTTAATTCCCAAAAATCCAAAATTGCCAAACTACCCTTATACGTTGCCGGTATGGCCTAAAAATGCCCCGGGACCCAAACTAAACTCCCGGCTAGTGTTTTCTGACTATTTCGACCCTTTCGGATGCGTTGACGCACTCAAAACGACCATACGGTTAATAGAAATAAAATTTACTTTTATAATTAAAATAATTATATTCCTGACGCGACTTTAACACGCGTCTCAACAAAATTCCCAAATTGCCGTATTTCAATCTCACGACAAGTTTCATAGTTCAATATTCATATATATAGCCATATATACTCATTAATATTAAATACCAACTCTCATCTCGCTAGTATTTTTATCCGGATTAATTTCCAATTATTACACATTTAATTCAATTAATCCCATAAATAAATATCACAAAAATACGGGGTATTACATGGATTCTTATAGATATCTAAATACCATTTCCAAAGGTCATTATTGTGTGCGATTAAATCTTATAGTTTGCGTTTTATGCTTGTTTTTAAAAAAAATATGTTCTCGACTTTCTAGAGGCACCCCGGACATTTTTCATATCGGCACGATGTACTTTTCTTGGCCATCAAGGCAGGGGTGTGCTGACAAGTAGGCTAGGGGCCATGCTGATCGACAACACGCTTAAAAATAAATATTTTTTACAATTTAAGGAGACTATGAACTCATTCCCAAGGGTCCCTTTATGTAGTATGAACATTTTCCTTGAAATCAATGTGTTAAAATTCCATTTTTCCAAACATTCTCTCCACTTTCTTACATTATTCTCATTCATATCTCATCATACGTTTTATCCTTAAGTCCCCATCATCCAACCACCTAGAAATCAGTCTCTACTACTACAAAATCGGAATTAATGTCCTGTAGAAGGATTACTCTTATCCATTTACATCTCATTCAATTAGTAGTAGTCATTAACTTTTCTTTCCCCTTTTAATAAATCTTTTATTTCATTTATTTACTTCAAAACTAATCTCACATTTTATTATTTAGGACACACAAAACTTATCTTCAAAAAATATAAAAAAAGCTAAAAGAGGGTTTCCTATAAAACCTAACTAGAATATCCTCATTTTCTACACTCCTTCCACTTGTGCACATTTTTCAAATTTAATCTAAAGGAAATGATAGTTTTGGATTCATGGGTTAAACCACACCCTTGGATGTTATCGAAATACATGGACTTTTATGCCTTTTTGAGCTACATAGGCATCGTGAGCCAATCTTGGTATTCGAGTCATATTTGTCTCATTTATTCATTTTATTCTTTCTTATGATTAATAGAATTGCAGACACGTGTACTCTACATATTATTATTTTTTCTCGTTATACACACTTACTTTCTCTTAGTGATTTGTAATTTGATGGACACTCACATTATATTTTTATGTTATTCTTTGGCACACTCCTTAGAATTATTCCCCTCCATCTCTTCCATGAGTGAGTCGGATGATTTCTTTCCCTCATTATTGACACTACCCACATATACACACGTATCACGTTTTGAAGAAAAGGATAACATTATCGTATCCCATGAGAGATCGAAAGGGATGAATAGGGGATAAACACCTTTTGATTTCATAACATAGTTCCCGTATCCCTGACTCATTCGATATTGTAGGCATCAATAGTCTTTTGATGCCGTTCTCTCAAGTCGACTGCATCATTTTGCAAGTTTTGAGCAAAATAGGCCGGTGACTCCATTTTTATAGTTTTCTTCCCTTTCGACGATGGACAATTTATACTCGTGGCAGCCCGCGAAGATTAGCGTGAGTAGTGGAAAGAGGAGTACCTTATCCTCGAATCCCCACATGCTCGGAGAGGGGGATTTATCAAGTTTTCTCTCCTCTCCAATTTTGCGGTTGGGACACTCCAGAGGATTTCGATCCGGTTTCCCACAATGGCGACTCCACTGTGGACTTTGCTTGTTTAGATGACTAAATTCTATTTAACATGAGTTTTGTTTCCTTTGAGCCTTTCTTTCTTTATTCTTTAATACATGTGTGCATATGCCATGAGTTATATGTTCTCCTTACTCTCATACTTACATGTTGTATATGTATACCTTGTTCATATTATGATGTTTATATATCCACCATGCTTCACGCGAGATCTTCTCACTTACACATGTTTCACAAAATACTTGTAGATATACGTGTTTAGTCACACTATCACATACTCTCACTCATAGATAGTTTCATGCTTACTCACATGTTCTACACACCCCTTGTGGATATCCATGATTAGTTTATCTATCACACATTTCCACATTTCTTTGACTTTTATATCCACACACTTTCTTCACTGACAAATATTCACATCTTACTCTCTAACTTTGCACATATTTCTCACTCATTTTTGTATATCCACATGACTCATATTTTGTATCTATCACCATTTTTTGTATAGTCTCCATACTTCATATACATACTTGCTAGTTTTTACTCCCCATGTTTATCCACCTCATCCCATGCTACTTGTATATTATTTTCCTGTCCCTCATAGTGATAATATTTCTCTCGTTTACCATTCATAAACCTCTCCAACATATACTAATTAACACTCATTTAAACTTGTACATTACATCACTTGGGAATTTCAATATTGATAAAAACATTTCCCATACTGGGGGTGACTTCATGATGGGTTCGGGTCCTGCATGGTGTAGTTAACCTAAGCAATATGATTCCCACCTTCCATTGGCCTAGTATATTCGACGTATATCAAACGATTCCCAAGGAACCATACTTATTGACCGAACTCACAACAAGAATTATATAATAGGGAACTCATTCATGTACATTAAGTATATCAAATTCACTCTCATATGTACCGTCTACACAAGGTATGAAATGTCTTGTACACACGTACCAATGAATGATTGCCCTTATAGGCAAGAGTTATATCATAAAAGTCATGTCAAAGGAGGGAACCTTTACACTAACTCATGAATTTCATCAACCTCATATAGGCCTCTACCATAGGACACTCATGCCATGCTTATAATACTCGCATACAAGATTTTATTATTTTTTTTATGTAAATTTTTCACGTATGAAACCCGTGACACCCCGCCTACTAAAATATCGGGTGGCCAGGCCGTGATGAAAATAAAACGTTGATCTCGTATGGATAATTCTTAGCATTACTATCGAAAACATCTTTAAAGTTATTAAACACCTAGTAGACTATATAGACTGGTGCCAAATTTTATCTTTCATTAATTAACAACATTCAGAAATAAATAACAATAAATCCATCCACGCAACCTCATAACTGAATCTAGCACAGATGAATAGTATAAATAAAGATGATTGAATCAACTATCGACTTAATCAATAAAATACAATAGTAAACTAAAATAATAACCTGGATACACAAGGTCAAAATGAATAACTGAATACTAAATCTGAGAGTGGCATGCCCAAATGAGTACTGAAGTAAAGTCCCTACACCGGGAATGAATGAATGAAGATTCTATAGCAAAGTACTGCAACTTTCACATGAGTTGTAGCTACGCATCCCTGGATGCCTAAAAGGTTTTAAAGAAAATTTTGATACGGGTCAGAGACCAAGTGAAACATTTGAAAATATTTATCAAACAATTAAATTGCAATAGTTAAATATGCATTCACACTCTTCATATTTAAGCTAGTGTCACACTCTTTTGAGGTATAACTCAACCTTGATCTAATGTGCACACCTAATGCTTGCCATCAAACCTTCCTAGTTATTCTACCCCGCTTAACTAGCCGCATCACACCTCTTTTTACCTCACTACTCTAACCTAAGAATTCTTACTTTGATTATTAAGTTATCTTCTCATTAACTTATTAATCGGTTCAACTATATTAAATTATATAATTGTCACACTATTTATGTAAAAAATCCCCTTTTAAATCATACAACCTTAACATTAGTTATATAAGAAACCACTTTTAAATCATATAACTTTCACACTAGTTATATAAGAATTACATTCACATTAATGCTTTCATACCGTGTATAATTATCTACTCATATTACATACGTACTAGTATACTACAACATTTACACACATGTCACATATAATAATAGTCCATTTCCGAGCAATAACTCAGCCGATGTCTTCTCTAAAATTCTATACCATGCCCAAGGTATGCCCTGTTTAACCGGGGTACCTCAAGCTAGACTCACTCATGAGATCGAGAAAAATTATAACCGTAGTGGAGGTGATCATAGTTCCCTGAGTGTGAGATTGAATCAAACCCAAGACGACTCACCCCAAAAATATTCACAAAAAATAAATAGTGGATTCTATGACCTGGGTATTATACTCTCCTTGCTCCTCAAGCCAGGGGATTCATCCGGATCGGGCAACCTCCTGTGATAACACTGAGAGGTATGTATTGACACCGATATCTATAAAGCACACAAATATATATATATATATATATATATATATATATATATATATATATATATATATATATATATAATATCACACTACCATATACATATATTTAATAAAAGTCCGGCTAACCAGTACCTAGCACCCGTAGCACTAGCCCAAAATACCCAAGCCTATATCCCCTTGTAATTTAATTAATCACACATAAATTATTTGTTATTTAAGTAGTGTCATCCCACTACAATACCTAGATTCACTCATTCGGTCCGTATCTTCGCCCCTTAGAATTTATTACACAAAGTCCCACTATTAAGGTTAACACTCCTCGTTAAATTCAATATTCAACAATTTATTATATATAGCTATAATTAATTAAATCGGCTGCCCCGTGCCTAACTACCATCGCACTAGCCTAAAAAATATCCGATTCAAATCTCCGACCCTTAATTTAATTAATTTCACCGTAATTAATTTGTATCCAAGTGGTGTCACTCAACCGAAATGCCGGACTCCCTCACTAGGTCCGTTAACCCTTTATAATTTATCGCACAAAGTCTGGTTAATAAGTTCGACACCTTTATTAACGTTAATATTCATTAACAACCATATCTAAATGGTCATGGTATTAATCTCCATCTAATTATTCTCTAATTAAATCCTTAAAAGAAAATCCAAGAAGAAAACCTAGGTAGAAGAAGGAACTTTCACCAAAAACTTCCATCGTCATTCGTACGAGACGAGTGGTTGTTTGAATGACTTCCACTGTCATTGGAATGACTAACCAGGTCATTCGAATGACCTTACCTCTTTTTCTTCCTCACGCCATTGTTGCCATTAACGAACCTTCAAGGTTTATAACTTCAACCCAACACCAGATTTGATAATACCCAATGATTTATACGATCTCCAATAGTTTTAAATTCCTCAAATATATCGTCATCCATTATAAATTTTTAATTTAAACCAAGGATCTATGAGTTGGGTTTTTACGGTTTGTTAAATCCTCTACCGAGATTCAACTACATACTCGGCTAATCAATGATCCTAAACTCTATATTTCGAATCTACACCTGATTCAAACAATGAATTACACCCAACCATCAGCAATTTCATAGTCAATTTACCCAATCTATGTAAATCATTAAAACTTGTTTCATATAATTGTCCACTCCCGAAAGTGAGTTTCTTTATCATACCCACTATGATATGAATCAAAATACTGCAATTAAATTAATTAAAAGTTTAACTACTTTCCTAAATAAATTCATGGGGTCGAATTTCCTTTGATGTAGACGGAGATTTGACAAAGAACACATCCCTCTTAACTTATTTTAGCTCCCAAAGCTCTCCTAATATCTCCCTCTTTTCTCATCTACAGAACTAGGGTTTTCTTATTAAGTTGTGCCAGCCACAAACTCCATAATGTAGGTTCTATATTGCAAATATCGAAATTAAGCCTACGGTCCAGGCCCAAATGACCCAAGATCCAATTACTACCCCCTAGTACTCATTTTTTACTATCTCGACCTATTCGGAGTCAACCGTTCAATTAGAATTTTCATCTGAGTTACTGTACTAAAATTCTCTAATCTCGACCTCAAATTATGACACATGTAAATTTTAAAATAAATCGAATTAATTAAATCTCAATTCACTAATTTAATTAAATACTCCAAATTAATTAAATCACGTATCACCAAATTAATCAAATTATACATCCTCAGAAATACGGGGTGTTACATACTTCCCCCTTATAATGGAATTTCATCCTGGAAATTAAGATAAGTCTTGTACTCCTAAATGGAAATTAATATAAGTCTAGTACTCCTAGCCTCGAATACTTCCCAACTAACATGACTCTAAGATTGCTACACATATTTATACCCCTTTCTAATCGCGAATTATATTAAATTAAATTAACTACCTAGGGTGACCATACACCCTGTAATCATGCTCATCTGCACTAATGTTACCCGACTCTACTAGCGTTAACTCGTAATATAACTTTCAACTCACAGTTATAAATATATATGTGTATAATTATCAAGGTATCAAACCCGTGTCCTAATGACCACATATCTCCCCACTTCTAACGTTGAGATAAGTTTCATGCATGGGATGTCTCGCAAAGCAAAATCAAAATAAAGAATCCCACCGATACACTACTACCTAAGATTGACAGTCATTGAGATCCATTAGGCCCCTAGTCCATAGCACATACCCCCAAATTCCCGTCTCCTAATACAAAAGTACACTCGTTCACTTTCATGTTACAAAAGACATCATACATTATGACGCCCCTTACTATCACTAGTTTGTTATCGCGAATCAATCAGGAGCTATATCTCCCTGCTCGATAAGAAGCCTTATCCACTCTAAATCCAATCAGTAACCATCCTTACTAATAGGGATCAAATATAACAAGACAAACATTTTCTTGTAAGTGTATTATGGAACACACAATAACATATATACACGTATATATAGACCGGACCATATTTCAGGTGATAATTAGCACAAGTAAATCATCCCTTGGAATAGTGAACACAAAGTCTCATTATATTATATACTATAGCCCAAACATCCCAGCATAAATATCATTAATATCTCGTACGTAATATACTTATCTCAAGCTCATCTCTGCACTCTTGGCGTGGCTATATCATACAAGTATTCTCGATTACTCCACAAATTGCAATTTATGTCTTCTCAATATTTCCCCACCTGTTAACTTGTGGTGCAAAACTTTTTTATTTCAGTTCTTCCTTCATGCTATTACCCAGCTCCATTGGCCATATATCGTTATAGCTTTGAGCCAAATGTGTTTCCTCTACACGTTCAATAATTTAAAGTTTAAAACCGATGCACTAGCATCCAAAAATGTCTTACTAATACTAACATTTATTAAGTTCCAAGTTTTTAACATTTCGTAATGAAGATCAAAATATCTTTCCCCAATGCACTACCCCTAGCATTGGCGGTCATCAAAATCCATGGATCCAAAGTACATAACTAAGACATCACAAATTATGTCTCTCGACACATAAATCAAATCATTTTTTCCCACATATCTCAAGGATTCACACGATACGACACTCTCACTATCACTAGTTTCTCAACGCGTAAACGACAATGATTTAAATCTCTCCTCCTAATAGTAAACTCGATATACCCTGAATCACATCAGTAAAAGTCCCTGCGCATTGGGTTCCAATGTAACTAGACAACTCTACTCTCTGAAGCCTACTTCATAAAATTATCTCTGCGATCTCTACCCCCTTTCAAGTGATACATCACAAAAATATACATCATGTCCTAGAACAAGGAATAAGATAGACTTGTGGTAATCTTCCACCATCGATTAACAGTTCGTAACTAGGATGAAACCATATCTCGAATATCACCTCTCAAAATGAGTTATCCTCATTAAGTATATCCTATCAGCGTCAACACCTACTCCCCTGCAAATGGAACTAAAGAGAGCCCCTCTAACTGAACGGTGCATACATACAACTATAGTAGTGTTAACAATACCTTTACTAAACCCATTTCTCATGCGAATCTAGTACTGATAAATTATTGTGACTCTCTCGTGTCTCATAAAATAGACTCCAATCACCACGGGATAAAACTCATAATTTTAAATGTAAAAAGTGATGGTGGTTCAAATGGCTCCTGAACATAACCCTCCCATCCTATCTGAACCAAAACTTCTTATAACTGTTGCCCCTACTAGGCATCCCATCCTTATCATCCAATTCTCTCCAGACAAGACTCCTACGCTTTATACATAAAACACGTCTCTATGTCATTTTCCTTTCTCTGGTCCCACTATCCATATCAGGGTCATCCTTTTCATGAATTAGGTAGTCTTTACTCTGATTGCTACCCTTATTATCCCTTTACATCCGTTGACCCTATGGGACTCGTTCCTGGACTTGACGGTCCTAACTGAATCCACCGTACCTGGTAGGAATTCTATCAATCTCAATCGATAAAGTGGTTCCTCTACTAGTTATCCCCTACTGTGGTGCCACTCTAGCACTGTTAGTCTTGCTGTTCGGTTAGGATCTCCAACCCTCTTGGATCCCTTCTAATATGAGTGCTAAAATAAATTTGTAAGTTTATGATGTTGACTGAAATGGTACCCATCGTTCTAGATAGATTTCCCCATCCATGCTTGTATATTCTATCCAAAAGTCCATTATTATCTTACGGACCTTTTTTATTCTCCGTATCTACCTTATCGGGTACGAAGTTCACTAACCACGTCAACATTCCTTCATGACCAACCATCATACGACCCTTTTGAAACAAGTATCGAAATCTCCTTTGACACTATATTTAAACAAATGATGAGAGAATTTAACTTCACCCCAAATTCTTTGTTATTCACGGCATCTCTCCATAGTTATAATGAATGTGTCCCATCACTACAACACCACTCCTATGATAAAATTACACCCGAAATTTAGTCATGGGTACCACTGCACTCTACCTTACATAATTTCCTTCTAGTTTTCTCCTTCAATTTATCCATCACACTCCTTCTCTTACCTGAATCCATATGGATGGATATTCAGAGGAGTTCCTCGGGCTTTCCTCTTTACCAATAAGGAGTTTGAATTGTCATCGCTGCTTTCTACGACGATGACTAGGGAAGCTACTCCGCCCTACTAATTACTCCAGTGCCATCTGCCTAAATAATAACCATGGTGAATTCTATCACAGTTACCATTCCCATAATATTCCATGGCTTCTAATGAGCCTTTACCCTATAGTTCTTCCAACGTCCCTCACCGGTCGTCCAAAATTTTTCAGTGTACGAAGTCCAAATGAACTCATATATGAATTACATCAACTATACTTAATAGTAGGATAACATAATTTGCACACGTGAAGGAATACAAAAATCCTATAATAAGGCTCTATATCAATGAACAATATGTTGAAAAGTAATAAATTGCACAGATCATAAGGATTCTAGAACCCGATGCTCTGATACCATCTGTGACACACTGCCTACTAAAATACCGAATGGCCATCCCGTGATCAAAATAAAACGTGGTCTTATATGGCTCATTCTTAGCATCACTGTCGGAAAACTTTTTAAAGTTACTAACCACCTGATAATTTAAATACTCTGGTGCCAAATTTTATCTTTCATTAATTAACAACATGTGGAAAATAAATAAGAATAAAACCATTCACACAACTTGGTAACTGAATCCAACACAGATGAATGATATAAATAAAGATGACTGAATTAACTATCGGTTAGACAATAAAATTCAACATTAAACTGAAACAATAACCTAGATACACAAGGTCAAATAGATAACTGAGTATGAAATCTAAGGCAACATGGACAAATGAGCACTGAAGTAAAGATCCTACATTTGGAATAAATGAATGAAGCATCTATAGCAAAGTATCGCAACTTCCACGTGAGATTTAGTTGCAAATCCGTAGATAGAATCCTCAAACTGGGCTTCCCTATGGCTGGACATCTTAAAAGGTTTTGAAAAATATTTTGACACTGGTGAGAGCCCAAGTAAATAATTTTGAAAATATTTAGCAAGCAATGAAATTGCAATAATTAAATATGCATTCACTCTCTTCATGTTTAAGCTAGTGTCGCACTCTCTTGAGGTATAACTCACCCCTCATCTAATGTGCACTCCTAACGCTGGCCTTCTTACCTTCCTAGTTATGCTACCCGCTTAACTAGCCGCATCACACCTCTTTCTATCACACTACTCTAACCCAGGTATTCTTACTTTAGTGATTAATTTGTGTACTCATTAACTTATTAATCGGTTCAACTATATTACATCATATAACGTTCACACTAGTTATGTAATAAATCACCTTTTAAATCATATAACTTTCACACTGGTTATATAAAAAATACATTCACACTTATGTAATAATACCGTATATAATTATGTACTCATACTATATACGTACTAGTATACTACAACATTCACACACATGTGATGTATAATAACCTACCATTTCCGAGTGATAACTCACAAGATGCTTTCCCTAAAATGCTATAATGTCACAGGTATGCTCAGTTTAACCCGGCTACCTCAAGTAGGACTCACTCTTGATCGTTAGAAAAATAATAAGAATAGTAGAGGAGATCATAGTTACCCAAGTGTGAGGCTGAATCATACCCAAGACGTCTCACATTGAAAAGAATCACAACATGTGAATACTAGATGCTATGACCTGAGGATTATATTCTCCCTGCTCCTCAAGCTAGGGGATTCACCCACATAGCGCAACCTACTATGATAGAATGAGGGGGTTATGTATTCCTATATATATCATTTACACCGATATCTATAAAGCGCACGCGCGCACACACACACATAATAATAATAATAATAATAATAATAATAATAATAATAATAATAATAATAATAATAATAATAATAATAATAATAATAATAATAATAATAATAATAATAATAATAATAATAATAATAATAATAATAATAATAATAATAATAATAACAATAACAATAACAATAACAACAACAACAACAACAACAACAATAATAATAATAATAATAATAATAATAATAATAATAATAATAATAATAATAATAATAATAATAATAATAATAATAATAATAATAATAATAATAATAATAAATGAGGAAGGTTTTTTTGGTCTCCTCGAAATAACGGTTGAGATTACATCTTTAGGGGTTTGGTCTTTATCAACTAACGGTTAAGATTATTAGCGGTCTAAAATGATTTAGGAAGAATAACTATGTACAACACAGCTTATCCTAACACTGCGCCTACCTACTGTGACACCTCATCTAATAAAATACCAAGTGATCAGTCTTTTATTAAATTAAAATCAAGGTGAAACGTCGGTTCATTCTTAGCATCACTGTGGTAAAATAAATATTTCCAATTTAAACACCCTAAATAATTAAGCTAAGTGTCAAAACAATTCAAATGATTATTTCAATTAATAAATTTCTTCATAAAAACCTTTTTAAATATAAACTAGCTTAAGGAAATTCAAATGTTAAAGATACAATCATGTAAAAGAGACATGCCAAGTAGCTTATTCAAACCAAGACAAATATCCATAAGTATAATCAACACGCCATGATACAACTCCCAAATGATTACTGAATACTGGAGATATAAATAAATACAAATCTCTACCAAATCCAAACGGAATAAGAAATCGGGCGACACATACCCTAACTATGAAGAACTAAATGGAGAGTTGAATCAAGGACAAGGTCTTGAAACTCCCACCTAAGTTGCAGCACGTTCAATCCAAATAACCTACGTGTGACGCCCATGTGGCTAGGTACTTGTAATATATACATATATATCCAAAAGAGAGAAAAGAAATGACAGGAAATGGGTCAGAGCCCGAGTGTAAAGCAGTTTTAAAAATAGTTTAGAAAATATTTAAAATGTTTATCGGCTAATATAACAACCATGTTAGTACACGAAACTCTCTTGAGAATTCTCACCTCTGATCTAGTGTGCACGCCTACCGTACTACTAAATGCCTCATAAGTCTACCTAACTTATCTCCCATAAATTTTACTTTGAGAAGTCATAAGGCTAGGATATTCAGTTTAGAGATCAATATCTTCATGATTACTTACATTACTTAATTTATCTCAGTATTGTTATAAAGTTCCATAACACTTACTATAAAATTTGGAGCACTTATTCAATACTTAACTACTTATACGCACAGTAGAATATTTCCATATATATGCATATATATTAATCACTCATATAATATATACTATTGGCACCCCAAATAAAATCTATGGTGCAGGCATACTCTGCTATCAACTCCTCGTATCTCTCGTACTAAGGGAAATACTAGTTCGGAATCACTTTCGAACTGTATTAACACAATACACACAAAATGGAGTCGAATCATAGTTCCAAGTCACTAAGAGGTCAGCACATACCCCTCACGTCTCTTAGGACCGTCTGACTATCTTTCTCAGATAGCCTATACGAAGGAATCCTATGTTCTAGGGTACAAGTCGATATCCCCCATAAAAGTCCCAACGAGATAAAACTGTCCCGGCGTGGCAACATCTGTGATAAAAAGTAGCGCGGGTATGTGTAATACCCCGTAATTTTAATGACTTTTAAAATGGGTTATATTTTAAATTAATCGATTAATTGGATCTTATTATAAATTAATTCATTTGAGTTTTATCCGAATTGTGGATATTAAAATGTATTATTCTAAATATTACTTAAAGATATTTAGGTAATATATGAATGTGATGTCATTGATATGACGGTATGATATAAATTCGGTAATTTGAATTTTTAGTCAGACGCTATATGGGACATGTCGGGACTAATTTATTAAATTAAAAAGGAAATTTATTTTCTATCGACCTTATAGTCATTTCGACTGCGTCGTTGCATTCGGAAGGTTCGAAATAGTCAGAAAAGTCTATTTGGATGTTAATTTTGAGTCTCGGGTCATTTGGAAATGAAAAGACAACCCAAAAGGGCATTTTAGTTATTTTTACAAGGGGGATGAATAGTGATTTCGGGTTTTGTCTTATTATAAGTATTTGGAGATTAGTGTATGTAGGTTCATTTCATCTCTTCTACAAAAAATTTAAAAGTCATCTTCTTAGAGAGAGTGGAAGGTTGCTTGGAAAGAAAAAGAAGTTTGCTTGGGAAGGAGGAGAACCAAAGGTCAAAGGTCACCACCACCATCACCACCTGTGTTATTCAACTCCAAAGGATCAAATCTTCATTAGAGGCAAGTGTTTGATATTTGCAATTTAGGTTCGTATATTGTCCGGGTTAGGATAGTTATAAAAAAAGATGATTTTCATGCTTGGAAGATGAAAGGATATCTTTGTTAATGGATTTTTGGAATCTAAAAATATATAGGAATTAAACTCATGTTGTAAGTAGTTAGTAATCCAATAAATATTCATCAATCTGTGGAAGAAATTCTTAAAATAATTTAGTGTTATTGAAGATAATATGTTGATAATTTTCTATAAAAAGAGGCAAAAACGAGTGAAATGAGAAGAGACATTTTGGAATGTTTAAATTTTCTTTTTGAGTGCATTTGGATGAGATTTAAGAAAAACTCAAAACACATACCTGCCTCAATTTTTCGTGTAGAATCCAAATCTGAAGTCGGATTGGTGATTTGAATAATTTTTGGATCTGATTTTTCTGAGTATTTAAAATATGAGAATTCATGATGTTGTTTCTTTTTAATGTTGGTTCTTATCCCAAAACTTTTGTAGATCTTCGGTGATTATTAATTGGATATTATGGGACTTAGACAAGTTCAGTAAGCCCTAGTTAAGATTTGAATTAATTTGATTGGGATTTAATTGATTGGAATTATGATAATTAAAGTTAAAGAGATTTCGGTTGCTAGATTCATGTGTTGGATTCTAATCTGTTTGTATGAGGATTAAGGATAGTTCAAGTAGGGGAGATTTAATATAACACCTGGGTAGCCTTAGGGTTACAATTTAAACATCAAGGACTGAGTTTAAGCTCATTATTGATCTCGCAAGGGCTGAGTGTAGTACAAGAGCGTAGAGGTATGTCTCTTGGATAGAGATGGGAGTTTAGAAAACATTTGGTTGAAAGAGGGGATGAGGTTATTCCGATCGCATATTTGAAGTTGACGAACCTCCTCGATCGACAAAGTTAAGCAGTAGTGTATTGGAGGGGTTCCTTGTTTGGATTTCGCTTTGCGAGACGCTCCGCGCATGAACCTTAACGACGTCGGGAGTGGAGAGATGTTATAGGATGCGAGGATAATTAAATTATGAAGTAAAGATATGACATTTTAATACGTGGGATTTAAAGAGATATAATGCTACGTAAGGGAATAATTTAAGGTTAATGTGAGTACCTTGTTGTTAGTATACTATAGGTATGATAATACCTATTTGATTGATTAATGGTTATGTGTATGACATACCTAGCTTACTTGCTATCAGTGGGAGGTTTGCGTGTGAGGGCAGTCATATCCTGATGAATACATGGGATCTTTGATTTGTCGCTCGAGAACATAGGTCTATGAAAGACTTATCGGGGAGTTGATAAGTCCGCTGACTATGGGTACGTAGGTATGTGCGTGACCCATGGTTATGAGAACTATGTTCGCCTCCAATGATTGTGTTGTTGTTAATGGTTCGAGGTATCCTCACCGAACCTTTTGTCCCCTTTTCGGCGACCAGCGATATTGGGACATGATAGCAGAGTAATGCATTGCACCGCAGCTGTGACTCGGGTCCCGTATTATATATGAATATATATATATATATATAATGGATTAAATGAATGAATGGATATTTATTATGGTTAAATCTATCTACGGTGATAATTGTAGATAACGGTGAATAGAGAAAGATAATTGAATTAAGTTAACGAATGTTTATTCTTATAGAATTGAAAAGCTTAATTCATATTAATGAGAAATGATTCATGTTAATGAGAAACGATGAGAAGTGTAAATGAATAATAATGTGATGTATGGTATGGGTCATACGGGGATTATGATATGGGAATGGAATTATATTATGGAATTGTTAGAGAGGAATCATTAACTAGGAGGTTAATAGGAAACGTTAAGTGTGCACTCTAGTTGAGAGGTGAGAATAGCAAGTGAGAATTGGATCTAAGATGTACATAATAAATTCTTTATTGCACTTGTTAAATACTTTTTGTTTTAAAAATCATTTTCACAATCGGGCTCTGACCCGTTTCCTTGCATATTTAATTTTCTATTGTATCCTCTATATCAGGTGTCCAGCAACAGGGACGCCAACCTTAGCGGATTATGACAGGCTATGGATTTATGGAGTTTTGCTTAGATGCCAATCATCATTTGATTCACAGTATTCTCTTAATAGGGCATGTCGCCCAAAGGATTCAATCATCTTCTTCTATCGGGGTCAAATACTATGGTATTCGTGTCATTTTAATACATTTGATATTGTTGGGATTACTATAATGGATTAATATTATTTGGGAATGTTTATTCCAATTGCATTCAAATTATTTTGTGTTATCTAATTGGTTATCAGTGTTGTAGAATAAAATGTGTTGTGTTATTCTTAAACTAGAAATGGATTTTGTTAAATTAAATTTGAAAAGTTTTTAACACCAGCTTAATTGAGTATTGGGTGAGTTGTATATGTTTTCGACAGTGATGCTAAGAATGAGCCAACTGTATATTCTGTTTTAATTTGGTATGGGACTGGCCACCCGGTATTTAATTATGAGGGGTGTTATAGGTGGTATCAGAGCATCAGGTTCTAGTGTCCTTTAGGATCTATACTGCTTACTGTGTTTTCAGCTTAGCGTTCTTTGATATAGAGCCCTATGTTTAGGATTGTTGATCTCTTTGGTAATATTCCGTATATATCAGTGAATCTTATTTACGTTCGGGAGTGATCGAACAAAGAAGTATGGCAAATGAGGGCCATTGAATGGATAGCAGAGATCGTACTTAGGAGGTTATGAAGTATGTTCGAGTATGATGACCGTAGTCGAGGTCACCCCTATTATGGAAAATTAAGGAGAGACATCAGTAGAAGTTCTTGAAATGCGGGAATTGTGTGTGTTACCTAACGAAGGCAATATATTCAAAGGCTTGGGAATATAGTGGAGTGTGGTTAACTAGAACTGAAAATTTGGGGTAAAATTTTTCTTGACTTATCGGAGCAAAGTTATAATAGTGGGATTCAACAACCACCACCCACGAATGAGAGTATGTTCTCTATCTAAGGAATTCTAAGGCGTATATTGATTTTTGTAGCGATTAATATTACATGGGAAAATGGGTTGCTAAACTTTGACAATAGCACTGTTATTTACGTAGACTCACCGCGGGTGTAGGATACCTATATTTTCATGTCATCACGTGGGTTTGATTTTTATCGCGGAATTACTTACTTTGGGCATGTCCGAGCATGATATGACTATAGGCATGCATTGACTTGTGGTATAGGAGAGCGTAGTACTACTACTATAGCCAACATCTTGTCTTTTATAAGAGAGTAGATGAGTAGACTTTATTCGAATAAATAAAACCTGTAGAGAAGTTATAAACTATTGACTAAAGACCTGAGGAGTTTCGATGACCAACTACTTTAGGTAGTAGTGTATCGGGGGGGTTCCTTGTTTGGATTTCTCTTGCGAGACACCCCACGCATGAAACTAATTACCGTTGGGAGTCGAAAAAAGATAGGTCTTTAGGATATGAGTTTATAACCTTTGCTATTATAATGAAAGTTGTACGATAGGGTGTATCGGCGCCCTGCATGATTGGATTGTAGTAGTTTTCCAAATTGTGAAACAGTAAGTAGTTGTGACTTCAGGATGTATTTGTTTTAATAAGTGAGGTTCATTTTTCGCAAACTTTCTCACGAGGACAGTATAGGGAAGTTTGGGTATGATTTAAATTTGATTCAGTTAGAACTATATGGTGAGACTTAGTGTAACATCGATGGGGGTTTTCGTTAATGTACTGTATGGGCGGTACTACTTAGATTTCTTGCGATGTGAGATTTATACTCGGAGTTGACCTTATTAGTATGTTTCATTTTCTGAATTTCGGGACGAAATTTTGTTATAAGGGTGGAAGTATGTAATACCCCGTAATTTTAATAACTTTTAAAATGGGTTTTATTTTAAATTAATGCATTAATTGGATCTTATTATAAATTAATTCATTTGGGTTTTATCCGAATTGTGGATATTAAATGGATTAATTTGAATATTGCTTAAAGATATTTAGGTAATATATGAATGTGATGTCATTGATATGATGGTATGATATAAATTCGGTAATTTGAATTTTTAGTCAGACGCGGTATGGGACGTGTCGAGACTAATTTATTAAATTAAAAAGGAAATTTATTTTCTATCGACCTTATAGTCATTTCGACTGTGTTGTTGTGTCCGGGAGGTTCGAAATAGTCAGAAAAGTATATTTGGATGTTAATTTTGAGTCTCGGGACATTTGGAAATGAAAAGACAACCCAAAAGGGCATTTTGGTTATTTTTACAAGGGGGATGAATAGTGATTTCGAGTTTTGTCTTATTATAAGTATTTGGAGATTAGTGTATGTAGGTTCATTTCATCTCTTCTACACAAAATTTAAAAGTCATCTTCTTAGAGAGAGTGGAAGGTTGCTTGGAAAGAAAAAGAAGTTTGCTTGGGAAGGAGGAGAACCAAAGGTCAAAGGTCACCACCACCATCACCACCTGTGTTATTCAACTCCAAAGGATCAGATGTTCATTAGAGGCAAGTGTTTGATATTTGCAATTTAAGTTCGTGTATTGTCCATGTTAGGATAGTTATAAAAAGAGATGATTTTCATGCTTGGAAGATGAAAGGATATATTTGCTAATGGATTTTTGGAATATAAAAATATATAGGAATTAAACTCATGTTGTAAGTAGTTAGTAATCCAATAAATATTCATCAATCTGTGGAAGAAATTCTGAAAATAATTTAGTGTTTTTGAAGGTAATATGTTGATAATTTTCTAGAAAAAGAGACAAAAACGAGTGGAATGAGAAGAGCCAATTTGGAATGTTTAGATCTTCTTTTTGAGTGCATTTGGATGAGATTTAAGAAAAACTCAAAACACATACCTGACTCAATTTTTCATGTAGAATCCAAATCTGAAGTCGAATTGATGATTTGAATAATTTTTGGATCTGATTTTTCTGAGTATTTAAAATATGAGAATTCATGATGTTGTTTCTTATTAATGTTGGTTATTATCCCAAAACTTTTGTAGATCTTCGGTGATTATTAATTGGATATTATGGGACTTAGAGAAGATCAGTAAGCCCTAGTTAAGATTTGAATTAATTTGATTGGGATTTAATTGATTAGAATTATGATAATTAAAGTTAAAGAGATTTCGGTTGCTAAATTTATGTGTTGGATTCTAATCTGTTTGTAAGAGGATTAAGGATAGTTCAAGTAGGGGAGATTTAATATAACACCTGGGTAGCCTTAGGGTTACAATTTAAACATCAAGGACTGAGTTTAAGCTCATTATTCATTTCGCAAGGGCTGAGTGTAGTACAAGAGCGTAGTGGTACGGCTCCTGGATAGAGATGGTAGTTTAGAACACATTTGGTTGAAAGAGGGGATGAGGTTATTCCGATCGCATATTTGAAGTTGAGAACCTCCTCGATCGACAAAGTTAAGCAGTAGTGTATTGGAGGGGTTCCTTGTTTGGATTTCGCTTTGCGAGACGCTCCGCACATGAACCCTAACGACGGCGGGAGTGGAGAGATGTTATAGGATGCGAGAATAATTCAATTATGAAGTAAAGATATGACATTTTAATACGAGGGATTTAAAGAGATATAATGCTACGTAAGGGATTAATCTAAGGTTAATGTGAGTACCTTGTTGTTAGTATACAATAGGTATGATAATACCTATCTGATTGATTAATGATTATGTGTATGACATACCTAGCTTACTTGCTATCGGTGGGAGGTTTGGCGTGAGGGCAGTCATATCCTGATGAATCCATGGGATCTTTGATTTGTCACTCGAGAACATAGGTCTATGAAAGACTTATCGGGGAGTTGATAAGTCCGCTGACTATGGGTACGTAGGTATGTGCTTGACGCATGGTTATGAGAACTATGTTCGCCTCCAATGATTGTGTTGTTGTTAATGGTTCGAGGTATCCTCACCGAACCTTTTGTCCCCTTTTCGACGACCAGCGATATTGGGACATGAGAGCAGAGTAATGCATTGCACCGCAGGTGTGACTCGGAGTGCCGTATTATATATATATATATATATATATATATATATATATATATATATATATATATATATATATATAATGGATTAAATGAATGAATGGATATTTATTATGGTTAAATCTATCTACGGTGATAATTGTAGATAACGGTGAATAGAGAAAGATAATTGAATTAAGTTAATGAATGTTTATTCTTATAGAATTGAAAAGCTTAATTCATATTAATGAGAAATGATTCATGTTAATGAGAAACGATGAGAAGTGTAAATGAATAATAATGTGACGTATGGTATGCGTCATACGGGGATTATGATATGGGAATGGAATTATTTTATGGAATTGTTAAAGAGGAATCATTAACTAGGAGGTTAATAGGAAACGTTAAGTGTGCACTCTAGTTGAGAGGTGAGAATATCAAGTGAGAGTTGGATCTAACATGTACATAATAAATGCTTTATTGCAGTTGTTAAATACTTGTTGTTTTAAAAATTATTTTCACAATTGGTCTCTGACCCGTTTCCTTGCATATTTTATTTTCTATTGTATCTTCTATATTAGGTGTCCAGCAACAGGGACGCCAACCTTAGCGGATTATGACAGGCTATGGATTTATGGAGTTTTGCTTAGACGCCTATCATCATTTGATTCAAAGTATTCTCTTAGTAGGGCATGTCTCCCAAAGGATTCAGTTAGCTTCTTCTATCGGGGTCAAATACTATGGTATTCGTGTCATTTTAATACATTTGATATTGTTGGGATTACTGTAATGGATTAATAATATTTGGTAATGTTTATTCCAATTGCATTCAAATTATTTTGTGTTATCTAATTGGTTATAAGTGTTGTAGAATAAAATGTGTTGTGTTATTCTTAAACTGGAAATGGATTTGTTAAATTAAAATTTGAAAAGTTTTTAACACTAGCTTAATTGAGTATTGGGTGAGTTATATATGTTTTCGACAGTGATGCTAAGAATGAGCCAACTGTATATTCTATTTTAATTTCGTATGGGACTGGCCACCCGGTATTTAATTTTGCGGGGTGTTACAGGTGGTATCAGAACATCAGGTTCTAGTGTCCTTTAGGATCTGTACGGCTTACTGTGTTTTCAACTTAGCGTTCTTTGATATAGAGCCCTATGTTTAGGATTGTTGATCTCTTTGGTAAGATTCCGTATATATCAGTGAATCTTATTTACGTTCGGGAGTGATCGAACAAAGAAGTATGGCAGATGAGGGCCATTGAATGGATAGCGGAGATCGTACTTAGGAGCTTATGAAGTATGTTCGAGTATGATGACCATAGTCGAGGTCACCCCTATTATGGAAAATTAAGGAGAGACATCAGTAGAAGTTCTTAAAACGCGGGAATTGTGTGTGTTACCTAACGAAGGCAATATATTCAAAGGCTTGGGCATATAGTGGAGTGTGGTTAACTAGAACTGAAAATTTGGGGTAAAATTTTTCTTGACTTATCGGAGCAAAGTTATAATAGTGGGATTCAACAACCACCACCCACGAATGAGGGTATGTTCTCTAACTAAGGAATTATAAGGCGTATATTGATTTTTGTAGCGATTAATATTACATGGGAAAATGGGTTACTAAACTTTGACAATAGCACTGTTATTTACGTAGACTCACCGACGGGTGTAGGATACCTATATTTTCATGTCATCACGTGGGTTTGATTTTTTTCGCGGAATTACTTACTTTGGGCATTTCCGAGCATGATATGACTATAGGCATTCATTGACTTGTGGTATAGGAGAGCGTATGTACTACTACTATAGCCAGCATCTTGTCTTTTATAAGAGAGTAGATGAGTAGACTTTATTCGAATTAATAAAACCTGTAGAGAGGTTATAAACTATTGACTAAAGACCTGAGGAGTTTCGATGACCGACAACTTTAGGTAGTAGTGTATCGGGGGGGTTACTTATTTGGATTTCTCTTGCGAGACACCCCACGCATGAAACTAATAACCGTTGGGTGTCGAAAAAAGATAGGTCTTTAGGATATGAGTTTATAACCTTTGCTATTATAATGAAAGTTATACGATAGGGTGTATGGGCGCCCTGGATGATTGGATTGTAGTAGTTTTCAAAATTGTGAAACAATAAGTAATTGTGACTTCAGGATTTATTTGTTTAATAAGTGAGGTTCATTTTTCGCAAACTTTGTCTTGAGGAAAGTATAGGGAAGATTGGGTATGATTTAAATTTGATTCAGTTGGAACTATATGGTGAGACCTAGTGTAACATCGATGGGGATTTTCGGTAATGTATTGTATGGGCGGTACTACTTAGATTTCTTGCGATGTGAGATTTATACTCGGAGTTGACCTTATCAGTATGGTTCATTTTTCTAAATTTCGGGACGAAATTCTGTTATAAGGGGGGAAGTATGTAATACCCCGTAATTTTAATAACTTTTAAAATGGGTTATATTTTAAATTAATGGATTAATTGGATCTTATTATAAATTAATTCATTTGGGTTTTATCCGAATTGTGGATATTAAAATGGATTACTCTGAATATTACTTAAAGATATTTAGGTAATATATGAATGTGATGTCATTGATATGACGGTATGATATAAATTCGGTAATTTGAATTTTTAGTCAGATGCGGTATGGGACATGTCGGGACTAATTTATTAAATTAAAAAGGAAATTTATTTTCTATCGACCTTATAGTAATTTCGACTGCGTTGTTGCGTCTAGAAGGTTCGAAATAGTCAGAAAATTCTATTTGGATGTTAATTTTGAGTCTCGAGTCATTTGGAAATGAAAAGACAGCCCAAAACGGCATTTTGGTTATTTTTACAAGGGGGATGAATAGTGATTTCGGGTTTTGTCTTATTATAAGTATTTGGAGATTAGTGTATGTACGTTCATTTCATCTCTTCTACAAAAATTTAAAAGTCAACTTCTTAGAGAGAGTGAAGGTTGCTTGGAAAGAAATAGAAGTTTGCTTGGGAAGGAGGAGAACCAAAGGTCAAAGGTCACCACCACCATCACCACCTGTGTTATTCAACTCCAAAGGATCAGATCTTCATTAGAGGCAAGTGTTTGATATTTGCAATTTAAGTTCGTATATTGTCCATGTTAGGATAGTTATAAAAAGAGATGATTTTCATGCTTGGAAGATGAAAGGATATATTTGTTAATGGATTTTTGGAATATAAAAATATATAGGAATTAAACTCATGTTGTAAGTAGTTAGTAATCCAATAAATATTCATCAATCTGTGGAAGAAATTTTGAAACTAATTTACTGTTCTTGAAGGTAATATGTCGATAATTTTCTGGAAAAAGAGACAAAAACGAGTGGAATGAGAAGAGCCAATTTGGAATGTTTAGATCTTCTTTTTGAGTGCATTTAGATGAGATTTAAGAAAAACTCAAAACACATACCTGACTCAATTTTTCATGTAGAATACAAATCTGAAGTCGGATTAATGATTTGAATAATTTTTAGATCTGATTTTTCTGAGTATTTAAAATATGAGAATTCATGATGTTGTTTCTTTTTAATGTTGGTTCTTATCCCAAAACTTTTGTAGATCTTCGGTGATTATTAATTGGATATTATGGGACTTAGAGAAGATTAGTATGCCCTAGTTAAGATTTGAATTAATTTGATTGGGATTTAATTGATTAGAATTATGATAATTAAAGTTAAAGAGATTTCGGTTGCTAGATTCATGTGTTGGATTCTAATATGTTTGTATGAGGATTAAGGATAGTTCAAGTAGGGGAGATTTAATATAACACCTGGGTAGCCTTAGGGTTACAATTTAAACATCAAGGACAGAGTTTAAGCTCATTATTGATTTCGCAAGGGCTGAGTGTAGTACAAGAGCGTAGTAGTATGGCTTCTGGATAGAGATGGGAGTTTAGAACACATTTGGATGAAAGAGGGGATGAGGTTATTCTGATCGCATATTTGAAGTTGACGAATCTCCTCGATCGACAAAGTTAAGCAGTAGTGTATTGGAGGGGTTCCTTGTTTGGATTTCGCTTTGCGAGACGCTCCGCGCATGAACCTTAACGACGTCGGGAGTGGAGAGATGTTATAGGATGCGAGGATAATTAAATTATGAAGAATAGATATGAGATTTTAATACGTGGGATTTAAAGAGATATAATGCTACGTAAGGGAATAATCTAAGGTTAATGTGAGTACCTTGTTGTTAGTATACTATAGGTATGATAATACCTATTTGATTGATTAATGATTATGTGTATGACATACCTAGCTAACTTTCTATCGGTGGGAGGTTTGCGCGTGAGGGCAGTCATATCCTGATGAATCCATGGGATCTTTGATTTGTCGCTCGAGAACATAGGTCTATGAAAGACTTATCGGGGAGTTGATAAGTCCGCTGACTATGGGTACGTAGGTATGTGCGTGACGCATGGTTATGAGAACTATGTTCTCCTCCAATGATTGTGTTGTTGTTAATGGTTCGAGGTATCCTCACCGAACCTTTAGTCCCCTTTTCGGCGACCAGCGATATTGGGACATTATAGAAGAGTAATGCATTGCACCGCAGTTGTGACTCGGGGTGCCGTATTATATATATATATATATATATTTATATATATATATATATATATATATATATATATATATATATATATATATATATATATATAATGGATTAAATGATTGAATGGATATTAATTATGGTTAAATCTATCTACGGTGATAATTGTAGATAACGGTGAATAGAGAAAGAAAATTGAATTAAGTTAATGAATGTTTATTCTTATAGAATTGAAAAGATTAATTCATATTAATGAGAAATGACTCATGTTAATGAGAAACGATGAGAAGTGTAAATGAATAATAATGTGACGTATGGTATGGGTCATACGGGGATTGTGATATGGGAATGGAATTTTATTATGGAATTGTTAAAGAGGAATCATTAACTAGGAGGTTAATAGGAAACGTTAAGTGTGCACTCTAGTTGAGAGGTGAGAATAGCAAGTGAGAGTTGGATCTAACATGTACTTAATAAATTCTTTATTGCGCTTGTTAAATACTTGTTGTTTTAAAAATCATTTTCACAATCGGGCTCTGACCCGTTTCCTTGCATATTTTATTTTCTATTGTATCTTCTATATCAGGTGTCCAGCAACAGGGACGCCAACCTTAGCGGATTATGACAGGCTATGGATTTATGGAGTTTTGCTTAGACGCCTATCATCATTTGATTCACAGTATTCTCTTAGTAGGGCATGTCGCCCAAATGATTCAATATTCTTCTTCTATCGGGGTCAAATACTATGGTATTCGTGTCATTTTAATACATTTGATAATGTTGGGATTACTGTAATGGATTAATATTATTTGGGAATGTTTATTCAAATTGCATTCAAATTATTTTGTGTTATCTAATTGGTTATCAGTGTTGTAGAATAAAATGTGTTGTGTTATTCTTAAACTGGGAATGGATTTTGTTAAATTAAAATTTGAAAAGTTTTTAACACTAGCTTAATTGAGTATTGGGTGAGTTGTATATGTTTTCGACAGTGATGCTAAGAATGAGCCAACTGTATATTCTGTTTTAATTTGGTATGGGACTGGCCACCCGGTATTTAATTAGGCGGGGTGTTACAGGTGGTATCAGAGCATCAGATTCTAGTGTCCTTTAGGATCTGTACGGTTTACTGTGTTTTCAGCTTAGCGTTCTTTGATATAGAGCCCTATGTTTAGGATTGTTGATCTCTTTGGTAATATTCCGTATATATCAGTGAATCTTATTTACGTTCGGGAGTGATCGAACAAAGAAGTATGGCAGATGAGGGTCATTGAATGGATAGCGGAGATCGCACTTAGGAGGTTATGAAGTATGATCGAGTATGAGGACCGTAGTCGAGGTCACCCCTATTATGGAAAATTAAGGAGAGACATCAGTAGAAGTTCTTGAAATGCGGGAATTGTGTGTGTTACCTAACGAAGTCAATATATTCAAAGGCTTGGGCATATAGTGGAGTCTTGTTAACTAGAACTGAAAATTTGGGGTAAATTTTTTCTTGACTTATCGGAGCAAAGTTATAATAGTGGGATTCAACAACCACCACCCACGAATGAGGGTATGTTCTCTATCTAAGGAATTATAAGGCGTATATTGATTTTTGTAGCGATTAATATTACATGGGAAAATGGGTTGCTAAACTTTGACAATAGCACTGTTATTTACGTAGACTCACCGACGGGTGTAGGATACCTATATTTTCATGTCATCACGTGGGTTTGATTTTTATCGCGGAATTACTTACTTTGGGCATGTCCGAGCATGATATGACTATAGGCAGGCATTGACCTGTGGTAAAGGAGAGCGTATGTACTACTACTATAGCCAGCATCTTGTCTTCTATAAGAGAGTAGATGAGTAGACTTTATTCGAATTAATAAAACCTGTAGAGAGGTTATAAACTATTGAATAAAGACCTGAGGAGTTTCGATGACCGACTACTTTAGGCAGTAGTGTATCGGGGGGTTCCTTGTTTGGATTTCTCTTACGAGACACCCCACGCATGAAACTAATAATCGTTGGGAGTCGAAAAAAGATTGGTCTTTAAGATATGAGTTGATAACCTTTGCTATTATAATGAAAGTTGTACGATAGGGTGTATGGGCGCCCTGGATGATTGGATTGTAGTAGTTTTCAAAATTGTGAAACAGTAAGTAGTTGTGACTTTAGGATTTATTTGTTTAATAAGTGAGGATCATTTTTCCCAAACATTGTCATGAGGACAATATAGGGAAGATTGGGTAAGATTTAAATTTGATTCAGTTGGAACTATATGTTGAGACTTAGTGTAACATCGATGGGGATTTTCGGTAATGTACTTTATGGGCGGTACTACTTACATTTCTTGCGATGTGAGATTTATACTCGGAGTTGACCTTATCAGTATGGTTCATTTTTCTGAATTTCGGGATGAAATTCTATTATGAGGGGGGAAGTATGTAATACCCCGTAATTTTAACGACTTTTAAAATGGGTTGTATTTTAAATTAATGGATTAATTGGATCTTATTATAAATTAATTAATTTGGGTTTTATCCGAATTGTGGATATTAAAATGGATTATTCTGAATATTACTTAAAGATATTTAGGTAATATATGAATGTGATGTCATTGATATGATGGTTTGATATAAATTCGGTAGTTTGAATTTTTAATCAGACGCGGTATGGGACGTGTCGGGACTAATTTATTAAATTAAAAAGGAAATTTTTTTTCTATCAACCTTATAGTCATTTTGACTGCTTTGTTGCGTCCGGAAGGTTCGAAATAGTCAGAAAAGTCTATTTGGATGTTAATTTTGAGTCTCGGGTCATTTGGAAATGAAAAGACAACCCAAAAGGGCATTTTGGTTATTTTTACAAGGGGGATGAACAGTGATTTTGGGTTTTGTCTTATTATAATTATTTGGAGATTAGTGTATGTAGGTTAATTTCATCTCTTCTACACAAAATTTAAAAGTCAACTTCTAAGAGAGAGTGGAAGGTTGCTTGGAAAGAAAAAGAAGTTTGCTTGGTAATGAGGAGAACCAAAGGTCAAAGGTCACCACCACCATCACCACCTGTGTTATTCAACTCCAAAGGATCAGATCTTCATTAGAGGCAAGTGTTTGATATTTGCAATTTAAGTTCGTATATTGTCCATGTTAGGACAGTTATAAAAAGAGATGATTTTCATGCTTGGAAGATGAAAGGATATATTTGTTAATGGATTTTTTGAATCTAAAAATATATAGGAATTAAACTCATGTTGTAAGTAGTTAGTAATCCAATAAATATTCATCAATCTATGGAAGAAATTCTGACAATAATTTAGTGTTCTTGAAGATAATATGTTGATAATTTTCTGGAAAAAGAGGCAAAAACGAGTGGAATGAGAAGAGCCAATTTGGAATGTTTAGATCTTCTTTTTGAGTGCATTTGGATGAGATTTAAGAAAAACTCAAAACACATACCTGACTCAATTTTTCGTGTAGAATCTAAATCTGAAGTCGGATTGATGATTTGAATAATTTTTGGATCTGATTTTTCTGAGTATTTAAAATATGAGAATTCATGATGTTGTTTCTTTTTAATATTGGTTCTTATCCTAAAACTTTTATAGATCTTCGGTGATTATTCATTGGATATTATGGGACTTAGAGAAGATCAGTAAGCCCTAGTTAAGATTTGAATTAATTTTATTGGGATTTAATTGATTAGAATTAAGATAATTAAAGTTAAAGAGATTTCGGTTGCTACATTCATGTGTTGGATTCTAATCTTTTTGTATGAGGATTAAGGATAGTTCAAGTAGGGGTGATTTAATATAACACCTGGGTAGCCTTAGGGTTACAATTTAAACATCAAGGACTGAGTTTAAGCTCATTATTGATTTCGCAAGGGCTGAGTGTAGTACAAGAGCGTAGTGGTATGGCTCCTGGATAGAGATGGGAGTTTAGAACACATTTGGTTGAAAGAGAGGACGAGGTTATTCTGATCGCATATTTGAAGTTGACGAACCTCCTCGATCGACAAAGTTAAGCAGTAGTGTATTAGAGGGGTTCCTTGTTTGGATTTCGCTTTGCGAGACGCTCCGCGCATGGACCTTAACGACGTAGGGAGTGGAGAGATGTTATAGGATGCGAGGATAATTAAATTATAAAGTAAAGATATGACATTTTAATACGTGGGATTTAAAGAGATATAATGCTAAGTAAGGGAATAATCTAAGGTTAATGTGAGTACCTTGTTGTTAATATACTATAGGTATGATAATACCTATTTGATTGATTAATGATTATGTGTATGACATACCTTGCTTACTTGCTATCGGTGGGAGGTTTGCGCGTGAGGGTAGTCATATCCTGATGAACCCACGGGATCTTTGATTTGTCACTCGAGAACGTAGGTCTATGAAAGACTTATCGGGGAGTTGATAAGTCCGCTGACTATGGGTACGTAGGTATGTGCATGACCCATGGGTATGAGAACTATGTTCGCCTCCAATGATTGTGTTGTTGCTAATGGTTCGAGGTATCCTCACCGAACCTTTTGTCCCCTTTTCGGCGACCAACGATATTGGGACATGATAGCAGAGTAATGCATTGCACCGCAGCTGTGACTCGGGGTGCCGTATTATATATGAATATATATATATATATATATATATATATATATATATATATAATATGGGAGAGGGGTGTTTGAATAGTAACACGATCTAACGGGTGTAAATTGTTCTCTTGGTGCGATCTAATGGGCTTAGAACGTGCAACATCATAAGGAAAGCATTATGAGGTGGCAAATGAGGGAATCGCCCCTTCAATCCCAAACCCTAACCCGTCTATGTCATTCTCTACCTCACTCATTTCGGATCTCTACCCTATCCACACGAACCCTCCCCACACAAACCCTAGCTGCCGCCGCTCCTTGCCACCGCCGCTCTCCGCCTCCAACGCTTCCCCTTTCTGATTGTCTCTCTATACTACTCCCTTACACTCTCACACATGCAAGAACACACATGTGCACACACAGATCTGTCACCCTTCGCCTCTCCACCGCTCAACCTCCGCCTCTCTGTCACCCTCTCACGCACACACAGATCTGGGAGCACAATCACACCTTTTTTGTAACAGGTACACTCTTTTTTGCAATGTTCCAAGCCATAAACTGGGATAGATACTCACTAACGTTGTCACCCAAGGTGATATCTCTCTTCTTCTCTCTTCTGTATTTTATTTTTATGGGTATATATACACTAATGATTGGAGATTTTGTTTCCCATGATTTCAGATTTACGATTTGGGATTTCAGATATGCGATTTTTGGGTCAAATCCCCAAGGTTAGATCTCTCTTCTTCAGATTTACAATTTGTCCCCACAATTTCAGATTTTAGATTTGGGTTTTGATATGTATATTTGTTTTAACTTTTTATTGGTTGGAAAAAGAGTATTTTTTAGATTGAGTGATTGTATTTTGGGATTCAAAATGAATTAAAGATTTAGTACACATATTTAACAAAATGGATTGAAGAGTTAGGGTATTTCCATATTACTTTTGATTTTGGGTTTTGTATTTCGGTTTGAACTAACTTTTTTTTCCAGAAGTGAAACTGCTACTGATATTACTCCACCACCAAGAATCCAAGCAATTTAAAGGTTAAACAATGTTTTAAATCTTTAGTTTGATTTTTGTAATTGTAATTGTTTCTCTCCCTCTACCTGTTTTTAATTTTTAATTTCAATGGTTTCTATACTTTGAAACAACTATAAAGTTTTCAAAATAAGAGTTTGCAGCACTACCGGTGCCATATAAGCCATTGCCGATAGCAGGGGAATCGAAAAGACTATGCAACCTTGAATTTTGTGTTCAAGATTTGAGTTCTAATTTGAAGGTGATTTTGGTTTTGTGATTCTTTATAAGATGGATTGATGGCAATGAAAAAAATTAGGGACATGAGATTGGATTCAAAACAGTTTATGACATTTTTGTTTCAAAGTGATTAGTTTTATATAGAGGTTATATATTATGTGTATATCAACTGAAATGTTATTTCGTTTCGATTTCAGTTCTTACGTATGTCCAATTCGTTTCGATTTCATTTTTAGGAGAGGGTGATACTCTTTAAGAAGAAAACCCAACAATGCCTTTTTGGTATTAATGAGGTAAGTGAGATTATTTACTTATGCCCTATTTTGAAGATATATATCTATTGTTCATGAAATGTGTGTTTACTTATAAACTATTTGTTCATGAAATGTGTGTTTACGTATTGAAGATATATACATATTGTTCATGAAATGTGTTGTTAGTGCTTTGATTAGTTTGGTATGTTAATTAATGGAATCATGCTTGGGGTCTATTTTCATCTTCTTTGGATTTCTACAATAACCTTTGCAAAATGCTTTTAGTTTTTTTGGTAATTGTTTTAGTATTTGGTAATTGTTTTCATGTTCTCAATTGTTTTGGTATTTGGTAATTAGTTTGATGATGGAAGTGAAATTGATTTATTATTTGGTCTCCCATTATTTTCCCATTTTATTAAGGTGAATTGTTTCATTTATGTGCAATAAAGCTTTATTTTCAATATTTTAGTGTTTCCACATTCATAGATGGTCTTATAGGATCACGTGCCCTGATTTGAGGTAAATTGACGCTACAACTTTGATTTACTATTTACTCATGCCTCACACGTATTTGAGAAAAGGCCCAACAATGTGAGTTCTATATATGATAGATGTAAGTGATCATTTGTTTGAGTTTCAAATTGGGGTGATTTGAATTTTTTTACATCATAATTTTTGTCATGTGTTTCAGTTTAAAGTACATGTCAGTGGTTCAATCAGTGTTCATTTTTGCCCTGTTTTGTGAGGTATTACTAAGGTCTTCCAAATTAACATCCATTTTGTTTCCCTTTTATGTAGTTTGGTTGTTTTACGGCTCAGAGATTAATCTTATTTTTTTCATCATCATAGTAGTTAAAATCTTCCATCGATTTACAAGTATGGGATTCTGAATTTTGTGAGGTTATTATCCTCTTAAAGATAAGCTCTTTCAATCAATCTACAAGTATGAGGTTCTAAATTTTGTTAATACTTTTGTGTGATTTTTTCAAACACGGGAAATCACCATATGGATGTATTTTATAGTCTCACCATAGGAGGCTAAAAGTCCAAAGGTTCTGATTTTTGTTGGATTTTATTATTATCATTTGGTGGTTTTAGTTTATTCTTACACCATTTGGACATATTTCATAGTCTCAACCCCCATATTTATTCGCTTCACAGTTCTAACATTGCTCAACTTATCTGCTTCAGCTGTAGATCTCTCTAAGGGTTCTTCGACACCTCCGGTTCATTCACATTTAATTGGTATGAACAATCTGGACTTTTTTTCTTTCGATTTTATCTCTCAACATGAATCAATTAATTGTAGATTATATAATTTCACACACAAAATCACTCACACTCAATCAAAACTATAATTTCATTGCTCTAACTATAATTTCATATACGCACAACATATTTTGGTGTTTTCATTGCTCTCTCATTTTTGCATTTATCTAAGAAACACACCATAGAGACAACATTCATTTATGGCGTTTGACATAGTTGGAACATGAATATTTTTCACACAGTTCATATTATTGTTGTTGTAGATGATCGTATTATCAATTGTGGATTTTGATTTGAAGTTAGGTAGTAAAGGAGTGTAAATAGAGACTCTGTTATGTTTTATAATATTTTGTTGCCAATTTTTGTTGTTTTATTGCTCAGATTTTTTGTTCTATATAGATTTAAGTTAATTCAACTGGAAATTTTTGTGTTCTAGATGATGGTATGAGTAATTTGCTGTAGATCGAGCTCTCCGAAGTTTCCTGAGGACTATTTCATATGTAAAAATCTTCATGATTATTTGGGGTCAATTTGGTGACTTTCTCATCAGACCTTCACTCTCTCATCAGTTCCTAATCGACGGCGTCTCTCTGCTGATCTGAAGTGACCTGCCTAAATGGTTAGACATGTTTGAAAAATTTTGAATTAATTTGGTAATATACATAATTTTGAATGTTTTACCTAATAATGCTTGATATGTGTTTGTTTTATTACCCTTGAGACTTCAATGAGTCATTTGAAGTAAATTTTTCCTGAGCATGCATGACCTACCTTATTTAGTTGGTAGGTACTATAGGTTTATCCAAGAGGTATGTCTGATTGATACAAAAAACTAAGAGAGGATAACAACACATAGGATACACAACTCAGTCAACTTCTCCCCAAAACAAAAATAACGTTAACAGAATATATAGTCTAAAAATTAGTTGCCCAATTTCAATTGGTTGCTCGATTTTACTTTATTGGAACTATAATTAAGCAATTGGATGTTTTGATTGTAGCTATAATATAGCTTATAGGTTGTTTTTTATTGCTGAATTAGAAGTTGGTGTACTACTACAAATTTAGTAGTCCAATTTCAAATATGTCCAACAGAATGAACTCTCATAGCTGTGGTGCTGTGTGAAGCAGCTATGAGCACTGATATATGACTCCCTATGAGAGTTTAGCTATGAGCACTTATATATGATTCCCTATGAGTGTTAAGCTATGAGATGCATATGTCTCTAATATCAGTGTTGAGAAGCAGCTACGTGAAGCAGCTATGAGAAGTGCCATAGCTTAGTTTATGCATTTACCACAAGTTTGTCTTGCTGTGTATGAAAATGGGAGCTGTAGCAATGGTGGCACAGGTGTTGAAAGACATCGAGTTTATGCATTTCACACATGCGCGTGCACTCGAGATGCCTTTATATGCTATACAAAAGAGGGGAGGAGCAGGTCTTGGCTTGCAAAAACAAGCAGGTGTGCCCGATTCTCTGCCTCTCTTTATCTATTTCAGTTTTGTTTTTATTTTCTTAACTTTTTGTTCTATTTCACTATATATATTTATATCTAATGTCTTTATATAATAACATTTCTTTTGTAAAGAAAAGTTAACACTCGAGATGCCTTTATATGCTATATGTGATTTTAGGCGTACATGAATGGGAAACGATTATGTGCTGCAATCTTTGTTACTAAAGTCATGATTGGGAAAAGTTTGCAAGTCTAAATAAATGAGTATGTGATTCATCTGCTAGGGATATATCACATGTACTTGGTGGTACCAACGCATTAGCTCAACGGTTGACAATCGATAGCGTAGTGGACGCACTTCAACTTGCGAGGCTCTGCGATGCATCGGATCTTTTCCTCAACTACATGAAATAAACTGAATATTTTTAAACTGAGTTCATGTTAAATAAACTGAATATTTTTTTTTTGTAAACTATAGACATGAAACATGTCAATATATATATTTTCGGATAGAGGAATTTATTGAAGTTATAAATGAGGACTGAAAATGACTAACTCACTAATGGCTTGCATTATTCACTGTTATGGCTATACAAAAGAGGGGAGGATCAGGGGAGGAGCAGGTCTTGGCTTGCAAAAACAAGCAGGTATGCCCGATTCTCTGCCTCTCTTTATCTATTTCAGTTTTGTTTTTGTTTTCTTAATTTTTTGTTCTATTTCAGTTTTGCAAAAACAAGCAGGTATGACTAACTCACTAATTTTTTGTTCTATTTCACTATATAGTTGCAGGCAGGAGAAGAGCTGAAATGGGCTCGGATTTGTGAGGAAATAATACTCTGCCGGAGGCTTATTTGAGTTGCCCATTTGTTCCGAGTTATTGAGCAGTTGTTACTATTATAGTGAAGATAGAGGGTCACTCAAATGGGCAACACAAATGCTATTGACCAACTGATGTATAAAAAAGAGGTGATCACTAAGTACTTAGTCTTTCTAAATTCTATGGATGTTTGATTTCGATGTTCGAGACCAAAATTTTGATTTTCTTTATGATATATTAATCCTTAACGTTTTTTTTTTCAATATAAAGTTTGCAACAAATTTGGATGGCATTCATTTGGGTAGTTTTCTCTCTAGAGCTAGCAATTTGACATGGTGTACATCTTCTGATCAGTTGCAGAATAAAGATCAAAACCCATCTGAGATGCACTTATTCTGCCCATTTCATTTCATGGACCTATTCTCAGAGGATGTGTTCCTGCTGGTGAAAGAATGGCAACATGGACCTGTTTTGATCGGCTTTACCTTATACTCGATATAGGAAAAAAAGTCACTTTCTTATGCAGAGAATAAGAATTTTGATACTGGGCAGCCTTGAAAAAGAAGACGTGAGGCTGGAGAATCTAAAGGTAAATCGGGTTTCATCTCAATGGTTTTCCTCGAACTATTAGACAAGCGGTAAGTTTCTTTTCTATTTTCAATGCTCATTGTATTATTTCAAGTTTTTTCGGATTGTAATATTATTAATTGAATTCATGGAATGCTTGCTAAGATCCAAAATATTTAGAAAGCACACATTAAATTTTTTTAAATAATTTATTTACCATTGTCTTTACAAAGTATCTGTGTTCATACAAAGTATCTTTTCATTATAAGCTATGTCAACATGATGGGTTTCTTTACACATTTTGTATATACATTATACATTGCACTTCATTTTGTTGTGTTTATAACATTTTCTATTGTTCAATTTAAATTTTATAGTTTAATATTTAATTGAATTTGTTGAACTTAAAGTGAATCGACCGGATTATTATATATGAACTTATTTTTTTCAATCTAATCATGTGAATGTAGTGGAACGACAACAACACCGACTTTCAGTTCTGGTAAAATTGACAAGAATGTTCCGGGTGAAAAGCCCCCGAAACATGAAATTGACAAGAATGGTCGATCCATATACAGCGTATGCGGTCAAGAATGGTCGATCCATATACAGCGTATGCGGATTACAGCTTACAGCTTAGAGCTCACATCTCCATCCACATTGGTATGCTTATTTTTTTGGACGAGTTTCCAAGGTAACCCCCAATTTTCTATAATTTTGTATATATACAAATTACCTAAAATATATAATAGACATATTAGAAATAAGTAACAATAAATAAGAAAGTATACTAAACTATTTCAACATATGCATATCATTGTTGCACATTGCTACTCTGATTTTATGTGGCCATATTTGTTCAATAACAGTTCCTGTAGAAATAAAAAGGAAATGCCATCTCCAATGGGTTCAATTCATTCTTTATCCTCTTAGGAGGCTGCTGCCGATAAGGATCAAATAGCTTATGAATCATGTGTTACTTCCTCTGCTGAATCGTGTGCTATTGCCCCCGCCCCTATGTGCTACTGCCCCCACTGAATCGGGTGCTACTGCCCCCTATGTGTTTTCATATTTGTCCTGTACTATTTATATTCTATGTATCATATGATATTATTTACTTTCATTTGTAGTTGGAGTTTACTTTTTCCCGTGATAAAGTAACGCTTGAACATTGACTACTAGATAAATTTGCTTTCAGGCTGCCAGTTTCAAAAAATGAAGTTACATGCCACGCAGTGGGTTCAGCTCACTACCACGCAGTGCTTTAGCTCACTGCCATGCAGCGCTTCATCTCATCGCCAATCAGCGCTTCAGCCCACGGCTACGCACCCCTCACCTCAGCCCTTGCGAGGGTGCAACGCTTTAGCTCACTGCTTACACTGCTACTGTATGCAGCTGCAATGCACTGCGCATCAGCTCACTCCCAAGGTTTTTGTTATGTAGTATTGTCCACATTAGGGATCCATTTATGAATATTGTTAAATTGTTTACGTGGTTTATATGAGGTTCGGGACAGATTGTCAGTATTATTGTTATTGGTGTATTTTTTATTTCTTAAACATAGTGGATAGCCCTATAAACAGAGGAAGTTCTGCCCAATTTTTTCAAATTGTTTAAAATTATTTACAATACAAAAAACCTTTCGACTTAAATTATTTGCAAAATGCAATTTTCATATGTGGATTATATTATTTTATTTCATTTCTTTTACATCTGCTTTAATTATGTCGATTCGATATATTTCCTTGATGTAAGTTCACACATGTTAATGAATTTCACTTGCTAGACGAATTGCATATAATCTATCTATCGTCTTTCTCTAATGCGGTTTACTTTGAAAGATACCAAATTTATTATTGTAATTTTATTATTTTGATACTTCAAGTTTTATATCGTGTACTATTATTGGGACAAAACTTTCTAAATTTTATAAATTGTTTACACTTATAATTTGTAAAATATTTATTAATTGCATTATATACGATGCAAGAAGTGTTGAAGGCATGCGAGTTGAAGTCATGACGCGCACAACTTTGGGAATTATGACCAATTTTTTTAAAATTACATTTTGTTTTGTTGGAGAAATAAATTATTTCCGTTTCGCAATTACGTACTTTTGGAAATTTTTGCCGTTTTGCGATTACGTACATTGCAAATTTTCGTTGTGCCTTCAGGCACGGGCATACACTAGTATATATATATAATGGATTAAATGAATGAATGGATATTTATTATGTTTAAATCTATCTACGGTGATAATTGTAGATAACGGTGAATAGAGAAAGATGATTGAATTAAGTTAATGAATGTTTATTCTTATAGAATTGAAAAGCTTAATTCAAATTAATGAGAAATGATTCATGTTAATGAGAAACGATGAGAAGTGTAAATGAATAATAATGTGACGTATGGTATGGGTCATACGGGGATTATGATATGGGAATGGAATTATATTATGGAATTGTTAAAGAGGAATCATTAACTAGGAGGTTAATAGGAAACTTTAAGTGTGCACTCTAGTTGAGAGGTGAGAATAGCGAGTGAGAGTTGGATCTAACATGTACATAATAAATGCTTTATTGCACTTGTTAAATACTTGTTGTTTTAAAAATCATTTTCACAATCGGGCTCTGACCCGTTTCCTTGCATATTTTATTTTCTATTGTATCTTCTATATCAGGTGTCCAGCAACAGGGATGCCAACCTTAGCGGATTATGACAGGCTATGGATTTATGGAGTTTTGCTTAGACACCTATCATCATTTGATTCACAGTATTCTCTTAGTAGGGCATGTCGCCCAAAGGATTGAGTTATCTTCTTCTATCGGGGTCAAATACTATGGTATTCGTGTCATTTTAATACATTTGATATTGTTGGGATTACTGTAATGGATTAATATTATTTGGGAATGTTTATTCCAATTGCATTCAAATTATTTTGTGTTATCTAATTGGTTATCAGTGTTGTAGAATAAAATGTGTTGTGTTATTCTTAAACTCGAAATGGATTTTGTTAAATTAAAATTTGAAAAGTTTTTAACACCAGCTTAATTGAGTATTCGATGAGTTGTATATGTTTTCGACAGTGATGCTAAGAATGAGCCAACTGTATATTCTGTTTTAATTTGGTATGTGACTGGCCAACCAGTATTTAATTAGGCGGGGTGTTACAGTATGATTATACACAAACATAATATAAATATGTACACATGCACTCGGTCATATATATAGATATTCTCATTTTCCAATTTAGTTTGCCCACGGACCATAATGTTATTTGAAACGTAAGTAGTACAATTTTTTTTACCCAATCTTTACGCATAAAGAACTCATCTCAATTTATGTTTGTGTATAATCATAACCAACTCATCTCTATTTATTCTCAATTATGATCGTTTCGCAATCATTCCTCGTCCCTAGAATATTCTCTCTTCCAAAAGGTAAATCCAGTAGGTATACGATCTCTAACATACTGGTCTAAGTCATTCACAAGTCTCCAATACCGTAGGTCACGTGTAAACGATTCTAATATGTTTCGAACTCCCTCATTAGGCCACAATTACGTCCCATATATAATTTCATTAAACGGAATATACTTAGACCCTACTGGTCCTCTTCATGACCCATTATATTCTTTAAATGATATCCAAGGGTTCCTACGCATTTTATCCGAATTAAAAAAAAGGGGGGAAAACTTGCAGTTTCAAGGAGGGGTCGATCAATAGAGGAAAGGGGTCGATCGATCGATCAGTCGATCGATCGACATTCTTGAGTGGATCGATCGATCAAGTAGGTATTCTGAATTCAACCGTTGTTAACTACGGGTTTCCTTCTTCAACCTCAACCAAAACTCCATAATTGAGTCCCAAACTCCCAACTAATCAAACTAATAGTCATATTAACCTACCTACATGATTTCCTACGTAAAGCATGTACGCATTTCATCAAAAGCATATGATTAAAGGTCCAATTGATAATATTTATAAAGAACCCTAGTTTCATTAAAATTTATAATCTTCTAATTTTTTTTCCATATTTCTCTCTTCTAAACCATTATAATTTTGGGGTTAGTCCTCTACATATGATGAGGTCTCCAGAATATACTTATTTCTTCTAAATCATGTAATTCTAATTCCCTAAATCATCAATTCTTCCATAAAGCATATATTTTTAAATCATATTCTAACATGGGTGAAATATTAACCAGAAAAATAGTAAGATATATACTTGCCTCAGATATGAAGGTCTGATTCTTAGGTGTTGATGGGTATGGTTGTGTCCCTCGTTTCCCGATCTACGCATTGGTGGTGAATGATGGCAAGGGTGGTGTAGGTAGGGTGATTCTCCCCTTTAGAGTCTTCTCCCTTCCTTAGCCGCTCTGTAACTCTACCAATTCTAATCCTCAAAAACTCTAACTCCCATCAAATATATCCCTTTAATTTTCGTCCATAATTAATCCTTAAAAGGTAAAATTACTAAAATGCACTCCTTGGTTACCGGTTATGCCTAAAAACATCCCGAGACCCAAACTAAACCCTCGTATACCATTTTCTGACTATTTCGACCCTTCCAGACGTGTTGGCGCACGCGAAATTACCATATGGGAAACTTATAATTTAATTAATTTATATTAGATTAATTTAGTCCCGACACGACAAAAGCGTATCCCGACTTAAATTCTATAATTCTCGTGTTATTCCCTCGCGATAACATTTATATTACTTTACTCATATAGTAATATTCAACGAATTCCCAATAATTACTAACTCTCGTCATGCTAGCAAATATTTTAAAAAAAATTCCAAATTAATATTTAATTAATTTATCTCAATTACATTTAATAAATTCCCAATTTAAAAGCCATAAAAATACGGGGTATTACATACTTCCGCTTAATAATGTAACTTCATCCCGAAATTCGAAAAAATAAGGCATACCTGATAAAAATATATGTGGATATTTTTTTGCGCATATCTGTCTCGCCCTCCCAAGTGGACTCCTCCACATTATGATGCTCCCACTAGACCCGTACAAGTGGAACTACCTTTGACCTCAATCTCCTCTCGCTGTGGTCTAGGATGGCCACTAGTCTCTCCTCATAAGAACTATTGGTCTATAAGTCACTCTCCTCTATCACGATGTGGGTGTGGGCCATATCATCCCAAATATATCGTCTCAATGACGAGATGTGGAAACATCGTGAATACGGTGCAAGTGCTCTGGAAACCCGAATCTGTAGGCCATCGGCCCTATCCTCTCAATAATAGGAAATGGTCCTACGTACCTCGGAGCCAATTTCCATTTCTTCCCAAATCTCATTAGTCCTTTTATAGGAGACACACATAGTAATACTTGGTCCCCCATGCTAAACTCTATGAAGGATCGCTTCACATCCGCGTAGCTCTTCTACCGGTCCTGGGCAACCCGAATCCAACTCCTGATAAGCTCAATCCTAGCTGACGTCTCTTGAATCACGTCTGGACCGATCAAATTATTGTACCCCACCTCTAGCCAACATGGGGGAGAAGGACAAGGCCTGCTATACAACGCCTCAAATGGGTCCATGCCTATCGTGAATTAATAGGAGTTATTATAAGTGAACTCCACTAGTGGAAGATATGACTCCCAACCTCCTCCAAAATGAAGGACATACATGTGTAGCATATCCTCTAACATCTGATTGGTACACTCTGTCCGTCCATCCATCTTTGGGTGATTAGCTGAACTCAATCTCAACTCTTACCCATGGCCTCCTGAAAGCTCTCCCAGAAGTGCGACACAAAAATCTTGTCTCTATCAGACACAATATCTAGGGGCACCCCATGTAGCCTAATGATCTCGATAATGAATAATTGTGAATAATGGCCCATGGTATAGTCTGTCCGTACTGGAAAAAAATAATCTACCTTGGTCAACCGATCCACTATAACCCATATAGAATCTTGACCCCGCCATGATGTATGTAACCCAGTAATGAAGTCTGTGGAAATACTCTCCCATTTCCACGTAGGTATCTCCAACGGTTGAAGTAACCCTGGCTGTCTCTGGTGGTCCACCTTACCATCTGACAGGTAGAACATTTGGACATGAACTCTACAATGTCCTTCTTCATCCCACTCCACCAATATTGCCACCTCATATCCTGGAGCATCTTATCCCCTCCAGGATATACTGCAAATCTGAATCCGTGCGACTGTGTGATCACTACATGACATAAATTATCTCCCTCTAGGACCACCAATCTCCCATTAAACCTCAAAACCCCATCAGAACTCACAGAATAGGATTCAACAGCCTCAGCTAAAACCCGTACAATCTGATCCTGATAAAAAGTATACGCTGCTTGTGCATGTATTACCCTCGTACCAATCTCGGGTGTGAATGACATAAGAGATATAAATAAAAAGGCCCCCGCATCCTGGTGTCCCAACTCTGTCCACTTCGCTATCCATACTTCTGCTACGTCACCTACCAGTCTGTGGCTTAACACATCAAAAACTATGTTAGCCTTCCACGGATGGTACTGTATCTCGAACAGGTAGTTTTTCAAAAACTATAGTCACCTATGCTGACGCATGTTCAACTACCACTAAGTGAACAAGTATTGCATTGACTTGTGGTCTATGAACAAGAGAAACTTCTCCCCCAACAAGTAATGTCTCCAAAACCGCAATGCAAACACGAACGATGCTAGCTCCAGTTCATAGGTGGGGCAATTTCTTTCGTGAGGCTTAAGCTTGCGGGAGGCAAAAGTTATAGCCTGGTCCTCCTACTGAAGTACTCCACCTAGTCTCTATAGAGAAGCATCAGTGTACAACAAGTACTCCACTCCTGGCCTGGGTAAATCAAGAACTATTGTCATAGTCAGCTTATCTTTCAGCTCATTAAAAGCCCATTGACAGGCATCATCGCATACATACGGTACTCCCTTGCAATTCAGATTCATTAATGGACCCGCTATCTTTAAAAAGCCTCGAATAAACTACATGTAGTACCCGAATAACCCCAAGAAACTACGCACCTTGACCGGGCGGAAAAAGTGTGTTCGTGTGAGGACATAATCGTCGTTTGTTTCACCGCCGCGATACAAATAAAAGCTAAGCTACTACTACACTTGACAAGCAAGTACAGCAGTAAGTCGGGTGTCGTAAGAAATCCACAGGGAGTGATTAAATTTTAGATTTTAATTGTTTAATTACTTCAGGAATAAAAGTGGTGTAAAATAAATAAAAGAAAAGGTGATAGGGTGGTTATGGTGACAAAAGAAAAGAATAAGTTACGCTACACAAAAGTAAGGTGAGGATCGGGATCGCATTCTACCAAACGGATCGAAACAACTACTAATTAGAGTTAAGGCTCGAAAGAAATTTAATCGAGCATTTTCAATTAAGCATAAACATCACACAATAAGGAATTCAATCCAAAGTTGCGAGATAAAACATTTAACTGAAAAATGGTCACACGCAGATTAAATTCGGATTGTCGCTATAAACACTAAAGTTCCCTGACAAATAAAGTTAAACACATAACAATACAACTTTAATACACGCGGTTTCAATTAAACGCGATTTTGCACGAAACCTAATTTTCGGAGCTCGGGGCCCGAAAATGGCGGAAATGAAATCCCGACCCTATATATCTAAGGGAACTACATGAATTAAACTAAATTAAACTAATTAAACTAAGAAATCAAGAATTAAAGCATGTAAACCTAATTATGAAAGCATGTAAATTATCTAGAAAGCAAGAATTAATGGAAAACAAACTAAATTAATGGTAGGGGAGATGAATAGTCAACATACAAACCAATTAGATTGTCAATCCAAAGAGAAATGAAGAAGAACCATCCAAAACCCACAAACCCTAACTAAAACTAACCTAAAATCGTTCACACCAGTTTATTACATCAACATTGGCTTATATACCAAGTGGGAATTAAATTAGAAAAGAAAAGAGAAAAGAAATGCAAAATATTTGCTGAAAAACAGGGGGTCGATCGATCTACCATTTGGTCGATCGATCGACCATATAAGAAGGGGAAAAAATGGGAAGGGTCGATCGATCTACCATTTGGTCGATCGATCGATCAAGCAGGGGCAGACTGCATTTTCCCCTGTTTTGGCTTGCATTTCTCCTTCGCTAAAATCGTCGTAACTTCTTCGTTATGAATCGGAATCGCGCACCGTTTGTGGCCACGCGAAGCTTGAGAGGAGGGATACAACTTCCATGAAGATGTTGGGCCAGGTACCCAATATGTAAAATGACTAAAATGCCCTTGAACGTGCGATTGTGTACGGGAATCGAGTGGAACGCGTCCGAACTTCATACTTAGTACCTAAATACCTACAAAAGCTCAATTAACCCCTGCAAAACATGTTAACATAGAAATCCGAGGTTATCTGGTTAATGAGCATAAGTATAGGGATTAAGATACCCAAGGGGGCTAATAACGCGTAGGTTAACGGGTGAAATACGCAATATTTACGGCGTATCACACCTCTATCGGTGTTGTGGGTTGTCCCCACTCCCTCGTTGCTAATACTTTTCTCGGGTCAATCGATATCCCCAATTCTGACACAACATTCCCCAAAAATTGTACCCCCATAACCAGAACCCATACTTCTCATTCTTAGCATACAACTAATGCTCTCGTAGAGTCTAAAGAACCTGTCTGAAATGATCGGCATGCTCCTCCTAGTCTGTGAATAATTTAGGACGTCATTTATGAAGAAGATGATAAACTGATCCACGAACTCTCTGAATACTCGGTTCATCAAGTCCATGAATATGGCTAGAGAATTTTTCAACCCAAATGACATTACTCTAAACTCATAGGATCCATATCTCGTCAAGAAATCAGTCTTCGACACATCCTTCTCCCTAATCCGTAGATGATGGTATTATAATCTCAAATCTATCTTCTAAAAGAAGCCTGGTCCTCTCAGCTGGTCGAACAGGTCATCGATTCGAGGCAATCGATATCTATTCTATATCGTGACCATGTTTAACTCCTGGTAATCAACATATAACCTTGGTGAATTATCCCTCTTTTTTACGAACAACACCAGAGCGCCCCAAGGTGAGGCACTCCTACGAATGAAGACCTGGGCCAATAGCTTCTCTATTTGATCCCATAACTCCCTCATCTGCACTGCAGCCATACGATACAGTGCACGTGCTATTGGCTAAGTTCACGACATCAAGTTCATGATAAAATCTATCTTTCGACTGGGAGATAGGCCTGATATCTCTTGGAATACATCTGAAAACTCACGAATAATTGGAATCGAATATGGGGGAATTAGAATCTGCTTAGAGGTATCCTCATCTATGTAATACAAATGGGTGGAAGATCCTCCTTCTGGGAGAGGCATCGCCACCAAAAACATCTCCTAACCCGAAATGGCAAAGATAATACTCGTAAAGAAACAATCTATCATGGCTCTCTACGTAGCGAGCCAATCCATTCCAATAATGGCGTCATGCTCATGCATATATAACACTATCATGTACGTCGGTAAAATCAAGCTACTAATCTCTATACCGATACCCCAGAATATAAACAAAATCAAAGACCCATTCCCCAGTGGTGAGTCTACACATGTCACTGTACTCTCTGTTGTGTCTAAAAACCCTAAGGACCATGCAAAGTGAGTAGCTATATAATAGTACGATGCCTCAGTATCAAATAAGACTCGACCCATAGTACCATGGATAGGAAACATACCCTCAATCGAAGGTGGTGCCTAAGGTGCTAGGTCCTTGTGGACGTTATATACACGTCCATACTGCAATTGCCCCTGCTAGACTGGGGCTGCTGGGATGGCTAGTAGGGATGGCATCTGAGCTGGCGCTGGGAGGGAGGCTGGAAAGAGTGGCCTCTATGGCTCCTTATGGGCACCCTGCTGCTGTGGGGCCCTATCCCCCTCTGGGGAATCATCACGCCTATGTCCATTCTTGTGTAATACCCCGTAACTTTTGGCTATATTTATTTTTGGGATTAATTAATTAAATGCATAATAATTGGAAATTAATCCGGGTAAAATACTAACGAGATGCGAGTTGGTATTTGATTATGTGCATACATGTTTTTATATGAATTTGGAATTATGAAATTTGTCGTGAGATTTATATACGGCATTTTGGAAATTTTATTGAGACGCGTGTGACCGCCGCATCATGATATATCATTTTAATTATAAAAGTGATTTTTATTTATATTATCCATATGGTCGTTTTGAGTGCGCCAACGCATCCGGAAGGGTCGAGATAGTCAGAAAACACTAGTCGGGGGTGTAGTTTGGGTCCCGGGGTATTTTTAGGCCATACCGGCAATATAAAGGGTATTTTGGTAATTTCGTATTTTTAGGAATTAATAATGACGAAAATTAGGAGTCTTAATCTGATGTGGATTTAACCCACTAAACCCACTAACCAACCCATGTTAACCCATTAAGCTACGGAGGTTATCATTTTGGTTTCCAACTTTCCCAAAGAAAACCCTAGCCACCATAGCCACCTTTGGAGAAGAAGCTTGGAGAAAGAGAGAGAGAGGGAATTCTGCAGAAATCTTCACCAAACCAACACCAAAATTAGAAATCGAATCAAGGCAATTGACTTTATTCCATTTAATTTCAGAGAATGTTCTTTCCATGTTAGATAATTCAAATTTATGGTTTGTTCTTGATGAAATATGAAAACCCATGTAGTTTAGAACATAGAACTTGAAAATCTTGAGGAGAATTGCATGTAGAATGATAGGTAGATGATTATTCTCACGATATTTGTGATTGGAAGAAATTAAAATGGATTTATATTGGGTTAATTCATGATTCAAAAAGTTAGGGTTCATGTTCTTGAAAAATTGGGGAAAATGTAGAGATTTGTAAATTTGGTTGATGTTAGGTTGGATTAATCCTTTAAAACGTGTTAGGATGTGACTATAATATGTTTAGGATTGATTAGAGACCTTAAAACGTAGTTGGGTCAAAGTTTAGAGGATATTTGAGGAGTAGAAATTGGGTGAAAAACGATTTTGGGACTTCTGGGCTCGCAGCTGGTAGCTCGTTAGAAACCAACCTAGGTCGTTCGAACGAGCTCGTTCGAACGAGCTTCTAACGAGTTGACCAGTCGCTTCTAAAGAAAAGGAATTTCGTTCGATACTTCGTTCGAACGAGATCTCGTTAGAAGGTACAGTTCGTTCGAACGAACTGGATCTCGTTCGAACAGTCTCGTTCGAACGAGACTTCTAACGAGCTGACAGTTTGATCTCGTTCGAACAGCCTCGTTCGAACGAGACTTCTAACGAGCTGGCAGTCTGGGCCTTTTTGGACTGTTTTGATTTTTGGAGTCCCGTAAACTTGTTAGAGGATATAAATATCATTCCGATGATGATGTAATGATAGAATTGGGACATTTGGGTATTTATGAGAAGGAAATTATATACGAGAGTTATTAAATGGACGGTTTAGGTTGAGACGTGAGTGTCTACTACGACGTGAGAATAAATTATGGCGCGTATGATTTTAAACCGGAATAGTATAAATTGTGATAATTATAAGTTGGTAAGATAATGCGATATGTACTACGATTAAACTACGGTGATTACTAAGATGCGTGTTTACTTAGTACTGATGTATGATTTGTGTGTATGACATACCTACCATACTTGCTATCACGGGAGGTTTGCGTTCGCTTAGGGCCCTCTAATCCTTGTGTTGCCCGGATTTAGACTGGTTACCTTGATGAACATAGGTCATAGAAAGACTTATTGGGATATTAATAAGTCCGCTGATCGTGGGAGCGTAGGTATGTGCGTGACCCATGTGATGTGACTGTGTTCGCCTCCATTGTTTGTGATGTTGTTATCTGTGAACTATTCCTGAGAGATTCGGAATATGTGATCCTTATGTACGTGATGTACTGGGATGGATAGCAGAGTATGTGTGCACCACAACTTAGTTCTCGGGGTGCTTGTATTGTATATTTATGATGTGAATAATATACACTTAATTAATGGGAACCTTCGTGTTAATGTTGTGAATATAATTACGGTATTGTTTCGAGAAACATAACGAGTTAGCTGATAGTGAAATATATATTGCGTATTGAGCATCTGAGTTTACGTTAAACCCTATTTAATTGAGATCGTTATAATGTTAATAGAACCGAGTAATAAGGGTAGGACCTATGACAGTCTAGCTAGTTATGATGTCACTTAGCCAGTGGTTTGTGTTGTTGTAGATGGGTACTTACGTTAGGAGTGCACAGTTAGACGAGAGGTGAGAATATCATGTGAGTGCACGTCCTAACATGTACTTTGCATTTAATGTTTTAAATGTTTTTAAAGCACTTGCAGGTTTTTAAAATATCTCCACATTCGGTCTCTGACCCGTTTTCTTTCAAATCTATTTTTCTTTGTAAAACCATTTTTTAGGTGCCCAGCCACAAGGACACCAAGCATAGGATACTCATTCAGGTGACGAGCGGTAGCTGTTTGTGGAAGCTACAGGGATTTACTTGTAGACGCATCTATCATTTGGATTCCAGAGTCATTATCTATCAGATGTAGGGCATGTTGCCCATTTCTATTAGAGACATTCTTCCATTACAGTTTTCAGACTTTGGCATGTATTGTTTTAGTATTCGGTTTACTTATTTCAGTTATGGGATTGTAGTGAGGAGTTTTCCTCCAGACTTTAATTACATTATGTGATGGTTATTCTTTTTACTTCAGTATGGTGTATGGTATTATTATTCTTCATTACACTTGTTGCATGTTAATCAGACTTAAATTAAAATTTGGCAACTACTTTTTTAAATACTAGGTGGTTAGTAATCTTTAAAAAAATGTTTTCGACAGTGATGCTATTAACTGGACCAACTTGGCATTTTGAATTAATTTAATAAAGGAGTAGCTACCCGGTATTTAATTAGTCGGGGTGTCACATCTTGACACATCCAAAACATCTGCCCCTGAAGTTTCCTCCCCTCTCTTCCTGCTGACCACGACCCTATTGGTTGTTACCACCCCGCCACTAGCCCTGCTGAAAATGTTGTTAGCCCTGATGGCCCTGCTACTGATGGTGTTGGCCCTGCTAGCCATGATGACTGGACTGACCCTACTGGCCTTGTCTATATCCCCTAAATCCTTGCTTGGAATCACCTGATCGAAATCGCTTGGCAGGGTCCCCTTGATGGGAACTATGCTCACTGTGAAGGGTCTGGCCTTGGGCTACGGGCACCCCACCAGTACTACTGCCCCTTGTCCTATTCTGCTAGTTGGACTCCCTTGCTCGTTTTCTTTTCTTTCAAATGGAAGAGGTGATCCTGACAGTGCAACAGAGAGGCAATGATAGATTACCTATAAGGTGCTGACGAATCTTCCAGGTCAATCCATCTAAAAACAACAATATCTTCTTCTCCTCAGTGGGTGCCTCATTCGGAACAATAGTGAGAAGTCTGGTGAACTCCTCCTCATACTCAGCAATGGTCATACTCTCCTGCTAGAGATTCAGTAACCTCTGCCTCATCTCAGTCTTCACGGAGGATGGGAAATACTTGCAGTCAAACCGCACCCAGAACGACTGAATCGAAATGATGTCCCTCTCTTCCAAGGTGGTGGTGGACTCCCACCATTGCAAAGCGGCCCCTACTAGCTTAAAGGAAGCCAGTAACTGTCTCTGCACGTCAGTGCACTCATACATGCGCAAATGCCTTTGGATATCCTTCTTCCATTGGCTGGCGATCACAATGTCTGAACGACCCAAGAAATCCGAGGGATACGCCTTCTGAAAGGCATCCCTAACCCACTCCCATGCAGTGAGAAGTTGTGCTGGTATCGGCGCTACTGCATGAACCTGGGGTGGAGTATAGTGCACCACCGCTAATGAGAGATTCATCACCTGGGGAACAATGACGTCTACTTCAGTTGCATTCATCATTCCCTGAGCCCGAGCTGCTGGTTGTTCGAGCTGGGCATTCCTGTCTCGTGGTGCGCATCTCGAAGGCATTTAAAACGAAGAGGAAGTTTATCAGTCTAAAGTTATTATTAAATCTCATAGATCTTAAGACATAAGCATAAATACAAGCATACAACAGTCCTAAAAATAGGGCTCTTAATGAAAGATGATAAGATGAAAGAGAAATAACCCATACAGATCCTAAAGGACACTAGAACCTGATGCTTTGATACCACATGTGACACCCCGCCTAATTAAATACCGGGTGATCAGACCTTCATTAAATTAAAATCAAAGTGAACGGTTGGTTCATTCTTAGCATCACTATCGAAAAATAAATATTTACAATTTAAACACCCTAAATAATTAAACTAAGTGTCCAAACAATTGAAATGATTATTTCAATTAATAAATTTCTTCATAAAAACCTTTTTAAATATAAACCAGGTTAAGGAAAGCCAATTGTGAAAGATACAATCATCTAAAAGAAAAATGCCAACTAGCTTATTCAAACCAAGCCAAATATCCATAATTATAATCAACACGCCATGAAACAACTCCAAAATGAGTATTGAATACTGGAAATATAAATAAATACCAATCTCTGACAAATCCAATTGGAATAAGAAATCGGACGACACATACCCTAACTATGAAGAACTAAATCAAGAGTTGAATTAAGGAAAAGGTCGTTTACTGCAAGGTCCTGCAACTCCCACCTAAGCTACAACACGTCCAATCCAAAGAACCTATGCGTGATGCCCCTGTGATTGGGCACCTGTAATATATACATATATATCCAAGAGAGAGAAAAGAAATGACAGGAAATAGGTCAGATCCCAAGTGCAAAATAGTTTTAAAAATAGTTTAGCAAGTATTTAAAATGCTTACCGGCTAATATAACAACCATGTTAGTACGCGACACTCTCTTGAATATTTTCACCTCTCATCTAGTGTGTACGCCTACCATACTACAAAATACCTTATAAGTTTATCTTACTTATCTCCCATATATTTTATTTCAAGAAGTCTCAAGGCTAGAATATTTATTTAGAGATCAATCCCTTCATGATTACTTACGTTATTTAGTATATCTCCGTATTATTATAATGTTCCCGAACACTTACTATAAAATTTGGATCATTTATTCAATACTTAACTACTTATACGCATAGTAGAAGATTTCCATATATACGTATATATATTAACCAATCATATAATATATATTATTGGCACCCCACATAAAATCTATTGATCAGGAATACTCAGCTATCAAGTCCTCGTATCTCTCATACTAAGGGAAATACTAGTTCGAAATCGCTCTCGAATTGTATTAACACAATACACACAAAATGGAGGCGAAGCATAGTTTCAAGTCACTAAGAGATCAGCACCTACCCCTAACGTCTCTTAGGACCGTCTGACTATCATTCTCAGATAGCCTATACCAAGGAATCTTATGTTCTAGGGTACAAGTCAATATCCCCCATAAAAGTCCCATCGAGATAAAACGGTCCCGGCGTGGCAACCTCCGTGATACCAAGTAGGGCAGGTGTGATTATACACAAACATAATAAAATTATATACACATGCACTCATTCATATATATAAATATTCTCATTTTCCCAATTTGTGCGCCCACGGCCCACAATTATATTTTAAACGTAAGTAGTACAATTTTTCTTACCCTATCTTTATGCATAAAGAACTCATCTCAATTTATTCTCAATTATGATAGTTTCGTAATCATTCCTCATCCCTCGAAGTATTATGTCTTTCTAAACGTAAATTCAGTAGGTATACCCTCTCTAATATACTAGTCTAAGTCATTCACGAATCTCCCAATTCCGTAGCTCATGTACGAACGATTCTAATATGTGTCAAACTCCCCCGTTAGCCCACGGTTACATCACATATATATTTTCATTTAATGGAATATACTTAGAACCTACTGGTCCTCTTCATGACCCATTATATTCTTTAAATGATATTCAAGAGTTCCTACACATTTTATCCGAATTAAACAAAAAGGGGAAAAACTTGTAGTTTTCAGGACGGGTCGATCGATCGATAAAAGTGATCAATCGATCGATCAGTCGATCGATTGACATTCTTGAGTCGATCTATCGATCAAGAAGGTATTCTGAATTCTACCATTATTAACTATGGGATTTCCTACGTAAAGCATGTACGAATTTAATTAAAAGTATATGATTAAAGGCCCAATTCATAATATTTATCAAAAACCCTAGTTTCATTAAAATTTCATATCTTCTAATTCTTTTTTCCAGATTTCCCTCTTCTAAACCATTATAATTTTGTGGTTTGTCCTCTACATATGATGAGATTTCCATAATATACTTATTTCTTCTAAAGCATTTGATTTAAATTCCTTAAATCATCAATTCTTCCATAAAGCATATGTTTATAAATCCTATTCTAAGATGGGTGAAATATTAACTAGAAAAATAGAAAGATATATACTTGCCTCAAATATGAAGGTCTAATTCTCAGGTGTTGACGAGTATGGTTGTGTACCTCGTTTCCCGATCTACACGTTGGTGGTGAAGATGGCAAGGGTGGTGTAGGTTGGGTGGTTCTCCCCTTTAGAGTCTTCTCCCTTCTCCCTTCCTTAGCCTCTCTGTAACTCTACCAATTCTAATCCTCGAAGACTCTAACTCCCATCAGATATATTCCTTTAATTTTCGTCCATAATTAAGCCTTAAAAAGGAAAATTACTAAAATTCCCTCCCGAGTTACTGGTTACACCTAAAAATGTCCTGAGACCCAAACTAAACCCTTGGGTACCTTTTTCTGACTATTTCGACCCTTTCAGACATGTTGGTGCACTCTAAATGACCATACATGCCACTTATAATTTAATTACTTTATATTCACCTAATTTAGTCCCGACACGACACAAGCGCGTCCCGACTTAAATTCTATAATTACTATGTTACTCACTCGTGACAATATTAATAAATTCAATCTCATATATATTACTTTACCCATCAAGTAATATTCAAAAATTCCCAATAATTACTAACTCTCCTCACGCTAGAAAATATTTTAAATAAATTTTCGATTTAATATTAAATTAATTTATCTCAATTACATTTAATAAATCCCCAATTTAAAGGACATAAAAATACGGGGTATTACACCTATTAATTACACGAGTCTCAAAACAAAAAAAATGGCTCCGTAACTAATTAATTTGAATTTCAAACAAAAGGCAAAAATGCCTTTTATCTTTCATGCCCCATCTTTCATATTCCCAAGAAAGTGGAATTATTTTGCTGTCTCTCTCCTCTTTACATTCTCAGTTGTACAATGCATCCCCTGTATCTTTTACACCTCCTAATACCGATCATCAAGAAACCTCTAAAATCAGGAACCAACAAAAGCAAGGCTGACGAATTAAAGCATTCAAGAGCCCAGATCTAGCGAATTAAAACAACCGGGAATGAGAGCTCAAGAATTGGAGCTCAGGAATTAGAGCTCAACCATTTTAGTCTCTAAAAAAATATCAAACTACAACCAAGAGAACCAAAAGAGAAGACATCGTTCATCGTCAACCAAAAGAGAGCAGACATCGTCAAACTCATCGTCAACCAAAAAATAGAAGACATCATCAAGCTCATCATCAACCAAAAAGAGTAGACACAGAGGCAATCAATAAACAGAACCCGGTAGCAGATCTACTCATCATCGAGCTCCAGAATATATTACACTCTTCAAGAGTTGACGGTCTCCCTCTCACGAATCTTATTAGTGATTTATGGGTGTTTGTTTCTATATTTGTGTATATGGTGTCTTTGGGTCTGTAAGGATTTTGATGGGTACGTACCAAGTTTATCCATCATCGCTTACACTTTCCATCTCTCTCTTTTTTATCTTGAGTGTAAGTTTTTCTCTCTTAACGTATTGTTAACAGGATGCCTTTAGACAATGGGTGGAATTTGTGTTTTTTTAGATATATTGTGTGGTTGATGTAGTTTTTTAGATGTATATAAAGTGTTTTTTTGTATATAAGATTTTCATGATATTTGGATTTTTTAGTAAGCTCGGTATGGGTATGTAGGTTAGAAAATACTATTGTAGTTGGAACTGTTTATACTTTTAACACCATCGTCTCTCTTTTGGGTTTCGTTCTTCGGATATTTCCAAGATGTTATTTTGGGGGATTTTGATGTTGGTTGAGGGTTTTTGAAGGTGAAAGTATTATATGAGGAACACGGATTTCAGGTGTATCCATATAAATATAGTTGTTCTTCTTCTCACTTGATATTTTATTTGTGTGGTTTGTTTATGGAGGTGTTGGCGTGAAGAAATAAGTTGTGGCTGTTAAAGAATGCTTCGTAGGATAGTTTGGTTTAGTAATTGGATGTCAGATTATTTTTTTTATCGTAAATACATTAAATTGTCATATGAAGGCTAAAATATCTAGAGAGGAGCATTTTATTGCTGCTAGCGAAGATGAGACCCACTATAGCGATGGGGAATTCACTTGAGCATTGAAGTCAAAAGTTATTTACACACGAAAAAATGTGTAGTTTTTGTTGTACATTGAATTGGTGTGTTAAATTGTTGTCTCAATTAATGCACGGGTGTTTGAGTAAATTCCTCAAAGAGGCTTCAAAGTGTTGAATTGTTCCCTCAATCATGTTACCTTTAGTTTATCTTCCCAAAGTGTTTAGGAAAATGATAAAATTTGCATATCAAGACTGTAGAAATAAATTATTATCTATTATATTCGGTAGTATATGTAAGTAGTATTCAAAAAACTTTTATTATGTTTTGAACTTTTTGATTCAAATTATGTAACTGTATATGATGTGTGGGAAATTATTTTCATGTTTTATCAATTTCTTTACTTCCTATAATAATGGACTAACAAGACCTCCTATTAGACAATGTAAAATCCATCACTTTTATTATATCATATGGCTTGAGGTATGAGGTATCAATTCCTCAACATTTCATATGTTCCCAACAACAATTCACGGCTGCCACACTGCATCTGTGTACTAGCCCATACTGGCCATACCTTTTCTTAAAGAAATGACTGTTTAGCATTGTGCGAATATATCTATCATGATAGATTTAACATCCATTGTTGATAGTAATGTACCTATGTATTAGTCTTCTTTAATTTTTGGGTCTATATTTTTTAATGTTATATTTTTCACATTTCTTCTAACGGTGTGAAGTTGTGGTAAATTCGAAACAGGAAATTATTACACTCAGCTATGACTTTTGTAATGTACACAATAATTGTCAAGTAATTATGTTCACGTGATATAACAATTGTTTAGTTTGAAAGATTGAACATTTTGTGGTTGACATCCAAGTAATTGCAACGATAATGTCTAATTGAGGTATTGGTTTTATTAACCTATAGTGTGTTTTTAGGAACTTTGATATTCATATTTGATAGTACAAGTATAGCACCCTGCCGTGGTAGTACTTCTACAATCGCATTCAAGCCATACAGGCCGCGGCCGGTATCTCACTCAAGGCGCGGCCAGAACTCCAGTAGGGTGCGGCCCTCTCCATAAGAGGCGTGGCACCCCAGCTTAGGGTCCGCGGTCCCCCTCCAACAGCTCAGCACTGCTACTCTGTGGGCCGCACGCCCTCATCCACATCTACTGCAGACTTGGTATACGCCACTTGCTCAGGGCACGTGACTCAACACACTTCCTCATAAATAGAGGATCACACCTGGAAGTGAATGGTCGATTCCAGAAAGACCTGAGGCACTACAACACAGATTGTCTTAACATCACCCCAACATAAGCTTTGGAGGCCTAGAATCTGCATTGCAGCCACCTTACGGGCTCGCCGAAATCTCTAATACTATCATGTACTCTCCTTTATTCTCATACTTGTACACCTCTATAGGCACGATTATATTGTACAATGCAACACGCATAATGAGAATGGGGAAACACAGTGGACGTAGGCCTATTTTAGAGGCTAAACCACTCTATACCTTGTCTTCTCTCTATTTAATTATTTTACTTGTTTAACACACACATATAACTTTTGATCTGCTGATATGAGAACGCCCTATGGTCGATTTCCCGTATCATCAGTTTGGCGCCGTCTGTGGGAACGAGATATTTCAATCTTGTTTCTCTACATATATGAGCTCTTCAAACACCTTATTCGATCCCTGAGGGTCCTTGGGATCATCTCCTCACGGGACGGTTACTGGTTATTGGACTCTACATCACATTCGCCCCCTTTAATGGGTATTTCATATTTTTGAATCTATCTTTGAATCTTCATTTAATGGCTTTGGATCTATTTTACATACCCCTGTGATATCATTCCATCTAGATAATGCTAAAATGCGTGGTGGAATTTAGTCCCAAAAAGGTGGATGATTAAGGAAGGGCTATATTCACCCCATTTTTGTTGTCATCTACCTATGATCTAGGGGTTACCATTGAAGTTGTTCCATATTGCGCACCGCAAGGAAATTCTCTCATCAATGGACCCTAGTAGGTTTTCTTCACATGTTGGGGGGGGGGGGGGGGGAAATATCAGCTCCTGTCTTGGGATCTCTCCCCTACCCAGGCAGGGATGCGGCCTGTATGGTCAACAGTATCTCATGCCGTAACCCCTACTGGTGCGGACCTGCCACAACTGTTCAAAATCATCGTGGGAGGGATTTTTAGTGGCCTTTGGATTGACCTTGGTGAATAACATTGAAAGACAGCGGCAATGCACTTATGTGCCATACTGGTCGCGGCCTCAGCAGCATAATCATGGAGCAATTCAACCCCCTCCTTCCTGATACTTCTGTGATCACTCACCTCTGTTAAGTTTTGTCTCAGATTCTGTATACTTTATAAAGACTAACAAAAGAAGAGATGGAAGGAGAATCCAACCGGTGTGCAGAAGTCAAGGATGATACTATGCAACAATACAATCACTTTAATCACCTCTATGATAGCCACGCCTCACTTCAAACCCAGGTCAATTTTCTAACTCAGAGGGTTCTAATGCTGGAGGCTGCGGCATCTGAAAACATAGCCGCGGAAGTGGAGGAAACAACAAAGCCAACCTTGCCTGCCGCGGCAGTAAATGAAACCACGAGATCAACCGTCGGAGGCCAAAAAAGGCAGAAAAAGTCGGGTGTCTATACTCATTTGAGCCTCCCGATTGAAGAGATCTTCTAGTTCATCAAAGGGGACAAGATTTTGAGGTGGCCAGAAAAATTGAGAGCTCCACCCCACAAGAGGAACAAAGCTACCTGGTGCAAATTCCATCAGGACCATGGCCATGACACAGAGCAATGCTATGCTCTGAAGGATGAAGTTGAAAGGCTAATTGGGCAAGGGATGCTGCAGCGATTCCTGGAGGATGCATAAGGGATTCAGTCAGACCTGGCGGAGGCTGTATACCGCATCTCATCCTTAGTCTTTCTAATTTCAACTATTTCTGTTTATGTTTTATGAAGCTCACTATAGCTTTAATACTCAAGACTTTATGTTTTGTTAACAAAGTCATTAGCTGCAGCATACATATATAAATATATGAACTAGCAAGTTTAGCTATATCTGATATTTCTCTTGATTTTGATAACCTGCTATCTCGCAAAAAGACTTTCTGTCTCAAATCATATTCCAGAGGAAATATAACAAAATTATCTCGAGGGATTATTCTACTTCGGGATGCACTTATAGATGGGTTACAACCTTCATTAGCCCAGAAGTCCCCCTCGCAATGTGCAACTACATCTTATCATATGATGACCATATCTGCAAAATCATCTGAGGATTCAAGGAGCTTTTATTAGCCACAAGGGCCTACAATGCCAATTCTCTACTCTCGGAGTGCGACATTAGCCATGGGGGCTTATAATGCCCATTCTTAGCTTTTGGGATGCGTCATCGAGATGGGAGGCTTACAATATCTAGCCAGGGATGACTTTATATATATCATTAGCTGTGGGTGGCTTAATAACGTAACCTAGCCTGGAGAGGCTTGATAGTGTCTCATATATTAGTTGTGGATGGCTTAATAACATAACCCAGCCTGGAGAGGCTTGATAATGTCTCACATATTAGCTGTGGGTGGCTTAATAACATAACCCAGCCTGGAGAGGCTTGATAGTGTCTCACTTATTAGCTGTGGGTGGCTTAATAACATAACCCATCCTGGAGAGGCTTGATAGCGTCTCGCATATTAGGATTTGGTGACACGACCCAGCTCGAGAAGACTTGGAAACACCAACATATGTCTATAGAGGTACCTTGTTCAGATGAACCTGAAGTGCACCGCAGACCACCGATACGGTTGCAGAGCTCCAGGAGACATTCATTCATGAAAATGCTAAGGCACTAATATCTTGAAGCTCCCTACATGTTCCATGTGGGTTTTGGGATGACAAAATATAAACGGTTCAGACAACCGGGTGCGATGAAGGCAGCCTAACCCCATGCAATCAGGATGTCCCAGCCTTAAAATCAAGGCCGCGGCAATCAAGTGAAGATATTTGCATGATGCGGCATGATGAAGGTCCGCGGCTTGTACGCAGCTGCCTTAGATGATTCAACACAATTTGTTTGGGCGCAGACATTGACAGAAAATCAGACGAGTTTTAACCCTCTTCGCGGACTTGAAATAAGATGTCGTTGAGACGCGGACGCATTTTCTATAATGTGGCTGTAACGTGCAACCATTCATTATAGGAGGCAATGTAAAACATGCAATATAGCAAAGCAAGGAATATTAAGCAGTCAATCAGTGATAAAAATATGGCCGCAGCCTTTGTATTTATAGCCGTAGATTACAGAATGGAGGCCGCGGCCACAACAGAAGTTTAAGATTACAAAGAGGAGGGACGCAGCCCAATATTAAGAATTTAAGAATTTAAGATTACAAAAAGTTGATGATGCAACAGAAATTGAGAATTTAGGAGGTTGCGTCATCATCATCATCAGCCTCTTCTCCGCCCACGGCTGTCTCTGTCTCCCCGTCCTCAGCCGCTGCCTCTGCCTCTGCTTGGGCTATCAGCCTTGCTCTTTCTTCAGCCGCGGCCTTCAGCTCAGCAATGCACTCTTGATGTTTTGCATCACTTAATTTCTAAGTGAAGACCGTCTCCTTGGCATCAGGGAAGTTCTTAATAATTCTCTGCCGCAGCTCCTGGTAGCCGCGGAGTTATGCCATGTTATTGGTGAGGAAAAAAATCCTTGGAGCCTTTGAATGACTCCACAGCATGATCTATGGTTAGCTGGAGGGCATCGCCATGATCAACTTCCAACTTTTGTATTGCCACGGTGTGAGCTTCATCCTTCTGAGCAGACTTGGCTTCTAGCTCTTGATATTTCTGCTGGAGGAGGGCGATAAGGGCGGCTTCGGTTGTCTAGGCCTGTGATAATTTCACAGATTTGCGGCTTGATTAAAATTCTCCTCCGCTTCCTATCTGGCCTTGTTGGCCTTCTCTAAGTCCATATGGGCTGCCTGGAGGGCCGCGATAATGGACTCTTTACCTGCCTCAAAAGAAGAGGTCCGTGCAGACTGCAAGTTCGCAGCATGAGCACTCTTCTCGGCCTCTTTCAGCTTGTACAAAGCCTCATACTTCCTATTTTGAACCACAATCACATCAGCGGCATGTATGAAATAAAGACGTTAGCAAAAGTACAGAAAAATATGAGATGATAAGTTAAATGACTAGTACGTACCCTCAGAAGCTGTGGAGGCCACAGTCCTCCAGATCTTCGTGATCTTCCCCAACCAGCCAGTAGAGGTCCGCGACATCCAAGACTCGCTTCATTCTCCGCGCAGCCTTTGCAGTAGTGTCCTAGGAAGAATTTGGGTCAGGCTTCCTTAATTGAGGCCTTGGCCTACCGTCTGGCCCGGAGTCTCCGCGGAATTGGGGAGGTGGTAAAATTCGCATTAACCGCCACTACAGTTGGCGGTGGAGGAGAGGACGGTTGAAGGGGGACTTCAGCTGACATCAGGCCAGCCGCGGCCAAATTCTCCCCTATGTCATCATCGAAGTGTTCATGCTGCACAGGGTTTTCATCATTAACCACCTGATCCGCGGCAAGATCAGTGGCCTTGTCTCCAGAGGGTGCCGCGGCAGAGCCCTTAGCCTTGGACCTCTGCCTCTTCCTGCTTCGCGCGGTATTATTGAGAACCACCGCGTCCTCATCCATTTCCGCCAGTTGGGCAGCCAACAGCTCCCTATCAACTTCCTCACCTAAAAAAGAGAAGCAATTGTAAACACAAGTATTTGAACAAAAATTGAAGAAACATTTTATACTCCGCGGAATATTAGTGTTACCTTCCGCGGCCATTCGCTGGGGAATTGACTTGTTGGGGAAGAAACCTGCTTCGAATATGCTCGTTGATGTAACTAGTGTGCTGAACTTCTTGTGTTCAGCAGGTACCGCCGATGCCTCAGCAACCCTCTTTTCTTGCCTTTTGTTTAAAGTCAAGTTATCAAGGACTAAAGAAAAATAAATCCAAAGGTTAGCAGATATTTAACAAAATATGCGGAAGGGACGCGGACATTTAAAAATTACCTAGTTTGGAGGGAGTTCCCCATTGCCGCGGCATTTGAAACGACTTTTCCCTCTCATTCTATTAAAGGTGGAACTCCCACCCTTCTCCAGAAATATAGAAGTACTTTCCTTTCCAATTTTTTACACTGGTCGGCCTCCATGTGTAAAGGGTTTCATTTCTGTCGCGGAGTGAAAAGTAGTAGTATCCTGCGAACTTTACGGAGTTCTCTTTTGGTTGGTAAAAATGAAAGAACTCCGCAGGAGTAATGTCCTTTTTGAATAAGTTCTCCCAAAGCACGACCACGGCAAGAACAACTCTCCAACCGTTGGGATCTAACTGGGCTGGGGCCAGTTTCATTGTCTGGAAAAGACGACGAATAGGAACTGGGACAGGTAGCCGAAGCCCGTAAATGAACGCGTGCAGGGGGAAGCAAATTCTGTCATCAGATAAAACCGTGCACGGTCTTTGGTTCGCGGCAGGGGCTAAGCACATTAAATTTTCTGGAAATTCGAAGGCCTCAGCCACCTGCTCAACCCAATTTTGGGTCATTAAGCTGCGGATACCAATCGCGGCCAAGAGTCTCGAAGCCCTCCCTGATGTACCTCCATGCTTATTTCTAGCAGCCACGGAAATATATCCTTTACCCATGGGATGGGTACTTGAGTTGGCTTCCTCTTCCATCAGCAGAGATTGGAAGGCCTTCCCAGATGAGGGGTCCGCGGAGTCTGAGTCGAGTCTGATGCAGTTCGGGCAATCTTTTAATTTTCAAGGGCCTATTGACCTTAGAGGATGTACGAAAGAAATTTCAGGAGGAGAGGCCCCAAAATGCTTCTCCCAAAAGCCTCTCAAGAACTCGTCTGGGTCAAAGTTCATATGGCGGCAGCGGTACCTGAAAAGCAGAGTCCGCAGTTAGGCGCCGCATCCAGTATGGTTTGGAAAAGACCAAGAAGCCGCAGAAATATCATTTACATGAATTTCTTACTATTGATTGAACCTAAAAGGGTGACCATCTCACCCTCCATATCAAAGGGCGCGGCCCTCATCTAGCCAAGGAAGATATATCAGCATAAGGGTCCTAAACCAGCCTACTAAATGCCGCAATTTGGTTCTAGAACGGGGTTCAACATTACTGATATCTGCAGTTATCTACTCTTGTTTTGCAAAGGTAAATCTCAGATTTTAAGAGACCGCGACCGACGTCCACGGTATGCCACAAGGACCAAAATGGGATTAGATTAAAGTTGGGGCATCATGTCGCGGCCTTACTCTTAAAACAGCTGATGAATATAACATTTAATCATTTTAAAGATCAAAATTCGAAAAATATGAAGAACTTGGTGAAAAGCATCAAGAGCAGCAAGAATAGTTATATGATTTTCATGGCATCTCGAGGATCCTAACAATCATCAAACTTAGGTCTCAATTCAGCATATGAAGATTTATCCTAGAAATTATTGAGGTACTCAGCATTCATGTGTTCGATTCTGAGGGAATAAGCAGATTTTAAATTGAAGCCCTAGATTCCTATCAAATAGCTAGGGTTTGTTCATGAAGATTACAAAGTAGGTCTGGTGTACGATTTAGATGTTCGATTATTAAAAAGTGGAAAGAAATGCAAACTACAAAGTCTATTGATCGAAAGATTACCTGGAAACGAAGAAATCTCCGATGCTCAGCCTCACACCACCTTGGAAGGCTGCCGAAAAATGCTTGAGAAAGGAAGAACAAGGTTTCCTCTCAATTTGCTCTCAAAAGTTTTAGAAACGTAATGAAGTCCACGGCCAGAAACAATTTATATAAGGGAGCGCGAAAGACGAATCATTGCTTTGGAAGCACCGCGGCACTTAGGCTACTTAGTCGCAGTCCCAATATATCTCCCTTAGCACTATGGCTAGGGGGCTTATTGATAGTACAAGTATAGCACCCTGTCGTGGCAGTACTTCTATAATCGCATTCAAGCCATACAGGTCGCGGCCGGTATCTCACTCAAGGCGCGGCCAGAACTTCTGTAGGGTGCGGCCCTCTCCATAAGAGGCGCGGCACCCCAGCTTAGGGTCCGCGGTCCCCCTCCAACAGCTCAGCGCTGCTACTCTGTGGGCCGCACGGCCTCATCCAAATCTACTGCAGACTTGGTATACGCCACGTGCTCAGGGCACATGACTCAACACACTTCCTCATAAATAGAGGATCACACCTGGAAGTGAAGGGTCAGTTCTAGACAAACCCGAGGCACTACAACACAGATTCTCTCTACATCACCCCAACATAAGCTTTGGAGGCCTATAATCTTCATCGCAGACACCACACGGGCTCACCGAAATCTCTAATACTATCATGTACTCTCCTTTATTCTCATACTTGTACGCCTCTATAGGCACGATTATATTGTACAATGCAACACGCATAATGAAAACGGGGCAACACAGTGGACGTAGGCCTATTTTAGATGCTGAACCAGTCTATACCTTGTCTTCTCTCTATTTACTTATTTTACTTGTTTAACACACACATATAACTTTTGATCTGTTGATATGAGAACGCCCTATGGTCGATTTCCCATATCATCAATATTTATAGGAGAAAATAAGATATTGGTTTGTCATTTTGAATGATTATAATATTGTATGCATTAATGTGAATAATGCATACTAATTGTATCTAAGACCTATAATTACTCATGGGTGGAAACATTGGTGGGAAACTTTTGTGGTGTTTGACATGAATGAATAACTATTTTTCCAAATTTTATGATAGTTAGAAATTCGTCATATTTTAATTTTTCACATGATCTACCACTAGAGATATTTTTATCTTAGTGTTACCTTTTTCTTAGTGAAAAATATGAATAAGTGTGTTTAATTGGCATGAATATGACTCGATAAAAACCTTTTCAAAGTTTTGGTATTAAGTAACTAAAGTTAGTCGAGATAATTACAATATGTTTTTTTTTGTTAGAAGTGTTTATTTTAAAAATAAATAAACTTTGAATGTTTTAAATGAATATGACTTGTTCATGTATGTAAGTTATGAAATAAATGGTCTTTAGAATTATCAACTTTGAATCAATGTGCTGATATTCCTTTCGTGTACAAAATTATCAACCACTCTATAGTGATTAAAATTAATTAATTTGAGAAACATAATAAATAATTAAAATATTTCACCGTGCCATCAGCACGGGTACACCCTAGTGTGTGTGTATATATATATACACACTATAACACTACCGTATACATATATTTAATAAAGGTCCAGCTACCCCTACCTAACACCCATATCACTAGCCCGAAATACCCATGTCTATATCTCGACTTGTAATTTAATTAATCACACATTATTTATTTGTTATTTAAGTAGTGTCACCCAACTAAAATACCCAGACTCACTCATTCGGTCCATATCTTCACCCCTTAGAATTTATTACAGAAAGTCTCACTATTAAGGTTGGCATTCCTCGTTCAACTCAATATTCGATAATTTATCATATATACCTATAATAAATTAAACTAACTACCCCGTGCCTAACCCCCGTCGTACTAGCCTAAAAAATATTTAAATTAAATCTCTGACCTTTAATTTAATTAATTTCACCTCGATTAATTTTTATCCAAGTGGTGTCACTCAACCAAAATGCTCGAACTCCTTTGTTGGGTCCGTAATTTAACCCTTTAGAATTTATCGTACAAAGTTCCATTAATAAGTTCGACACCCTTATTATTGTTAATATTCCTTAATAACCATCTCCCAATATCATTAATATTAATCTACATTTAATTATTTTCTAATTAAATCCTTAAAACGGAATCCTAAAAGAAAACCTAGGTAGAAGAAGGAAGTGGCGTCGAAAACTTCCACTGTCATTTGAACGACTAGCCTGGTCATTCGAACGACCTTGCCTCATTTTCCCCTACTTCTTCTTCCTCACTCTACTACTGCTATTAACGAACCTTCAATCTTGATAACTTTAAGAACCAAATTTGATAATCCCCAATGATTAATACGTTCTCCAACAGTTTTAAATTCCTCAAATATATCGTCATCCATCATAAATTTTTAATTTAAACCAATAATCTACGAGTTGGGTTTTTACGGTTTGTTAAATCCTCTTTCGAGATTCAAATACATACTTAGCAAATCAATGATCCTAACCTATGTATTTCAAATCTACAGCTGATTCAAATAGTCATTTATATCCAACCATCACCAATTTCATATTCAATTTACTTAATCTACATAAATCGCCGAAACCCATTTCATATAATATCCCACTCCCTAAAGTGAATTTCTTTATCACACCCACTACGATATGAATTTATATAATGCAATTAAATTAAAAGAAAGTTTAACTACTTGCCTGAATAAATTTGTAGGGTCTAATTTGCTTTGATGTATACGAAGAATTGATGAAAAACACACCCCTCTTTTCTTGGTTTGGCTCCCAAAAGCTCTCCTAATTTCTCCCTCTTTTCTCCTCTGCATAACTAGGGTTTTCTTATTGAGTTGTGTCACCCACAAACTCCTAAATGTAGGTTTTATATTTAAAATCTAGAAATTAAGCCTATGGTCCATGCCTAAATGACCCGAACACCCCCATGTGAGCCCGAGTACGCCTAAAAATGCTCTGAGACTCAATTACTACCCTTGGGCTCTCTTTTTTGACTATATCAGCCTATTCGGAGTCAACCATGCACTCAAAATCTTCATCCAGGTAAATTTACTAAAATTCTCCAATCTGGAACTCAAATTACGATAGGTATATTTTAAAATAAATTGAATTAATTAAATCTCATTTCACTAATTTAATTAAATCCTTTAAATTTATTAGATCATATATCACCAAATTAATAAATTATATATCCTCAGAATTACGGGGTGTTATAGTAATGGAAAAGATGTTCAAACGAACCCTCAAGGAATATGCCTTAAGGTGGTTCTTGTCCCTCGAAGAGTCCAAAATGTACAATTGCGAAGATGTAGCCAGAGAGTTCATGACATAGTGTAAGTAAAATAAAGAGTTGGAAGTCACCCGTTTAGACATGAAACTACTGAAATAAAATTTAGGGGAATCAGTGGGTAGATTCATTGGAATATGGAGAGAAAAATAAGCTACCATGATAAACCGATCAACAGAGGAGAAATAGGTGATCGTAGTGAAGAAGAACTTCACGCCCCATATTTGAGCTTTAATATGAATTCAGTGCTACCCTCACTTTAGACCACTCTGGGAAACTGGGGTTGAAATTGAAGAAAGGGTCACAAGTCATAAAGAAGAGCCTAAACTAAAAAGTCTAACTGAGAAATTCACGCTGCGAAAGTATGACATGTCGTCTAGTACTTGAATCTCGGCCATCAATAACATATCAGAACCTTCCACTTATTGGACACCTAAAACTCATCCTATCCCTTCTAAAAAGGAGTATACTGAACTCCATGCTCCTCTACCAAATGTGTATCAGGCTTTGTTTTCCTAAAATCTTATTAAACCTTTGGATACCCGACCTTTGCTAGATCCTGCTCCGAGAAGCTTCAAAAATGATGCCAACTAATCAATGATTCCAACTCATGAATGATATCCAGAGTCTCATAGATAGGGGTATCATTGCACCAACAACCAATCGTAATCCAAATATAACTAATAATCATCTCCTAGCACATAAAACTTAGGTGAATGCCATCCTTTTATAAGGAGATCCAGAATTCAACCCTTAACCAGAATCGAGCCCATTAAAACACCTAATCTATCTACCATCTCATCCAAACCATTCAAATTATGTCCCCATTTCTCCTGCATCTTACAAACCTTATCGATCAAACTCTACCACTCCTTACCCGAGTATGTATTTGTATTTGTACCTCCTTAGGAGGGGGAGGCATGGAACTGCCTATGGTTCTATGTCAGCTTTAAATGATTAGGATGAAATTTCTCTTATATATGATCATTTCCTTTGAAAAGATTATTGACTTGTTCAGGGAAGCTATAAGTGGGCTCAACAATATTCAAAATGGGTCGTACTCAAAGAAGAATTCAGCTTAGATGACATTATACAGGTTGTGTCAGATATATTCCTCCAGATTTGATAGATATACACTATCTCCGAGTTGTTCACGATTCAAAAACTCCAAGGGAAATTGGTCCCTTTGATTTTGTCACTTCCTTACTGAATGGGAAGATCTGCATGATGAAGTCGTGGAAGTTATTAAATTTATCGATTTCTAGTGGGAAGATTACAATGTCACCAGTGGTTGGTCTGATGACTTTGACAAACCAAGAAATGAATTACAATGTGAGGATCTCCCCTTTTATGGAGTCCCTGACTCCTAGTATGAAACTATGGAGAACACTATGAAATAGGGGCTGGCGATCCTCTTCGGAGACGAAGTTGCCTGGGATGAGGGGTAGAAGCAGGATGTAGAGACTCCAACAAACAAAGATATGGAAAGAACTAAGAATTTCGAGGAAAGTGATAATGATGAATCCTTAAACCTATATACACTCGAGCTAGATCTCTTCATGGTCCACCAAAAATCTAAATTGTCTGACCCGTTTGAGAAGATTACCGTTGCTAATGCACCATTCCTCAATTAGCATGCCATTATTTTACAGCCCACTCAACTAAACCAGAACCCTACTGTTCATTATCTCCATAAAATACCTAAATCTACTATTTTTCTCCTATTTATGATGTAATTGTTAACAAGGTCTCCTTTGATGAGGTCCTCACCACTGTATTTTCTGGAAACATTTTCAGTGAAATAGATAATAATTTTGAGTATCTTGTTATGCCCTACAGTAATTTTCTTGATTCTAATTGAAGTTTTTATGAATATATTTTGTAAATAAACAATTCTTAACTCATCCCAATAAGGAAAAAATTAAATAACATAACAACGTTCAAACTAATGATGACAATAATATTATTTTTAATCTCGGCTCTCGTAGTTATCCGCATGATATTAGGATATGGTCCACCCTTTAAGACCATAAGATGTCATATATTGAGGAGATTCTAAAGGAGTTCTTGGTATTCTTTTCATGGTCTGATGATGACATGCCTATCATTGACCCAAAGATAGAATAATATGAGATCCTTACCTTGCTAGAGAGCAAACATGTCAAGAAGAATCTGAGAAAACTCTTTGGTCCTTCAAGGAAAAAGATGAAATGGTGAAATAGATAAATGTAGTCCTTATTCGTGTTGTTGAATATCCTACTTGTCTTAGAAACATTATACCCATGCCGAAATCGAGAGGGAAAGTCTTCATGTGCATTGACTATCGACATTTGAATAAGGAATATGTATACGATGATTATCCTCTTCCTAACATCAACATGATCATAGATAACATTGTCAGTCATGCCTTCAAGTCATTCATCGATGGTTTTACTGGATAGAGCATGATTAAGATGTATCTTGACCATCAAGAAAAAATCACCTTCATCACCACTTAGGGAACCTTTGGTTATACAATTATGTCATTCGGTCTCAAGAATGTTGGGACTGCATACTAAAAGGCTGCTACAATGATTCTTCAGGATCTTATCCATAAGGAAATCAAAGTTTATGTAAATGATATGATCATCAAATCCAAGACTCGGAAAATTCACATTCCTACCCTAAGGAAATTCTTCGAATGATTACGGAATTAATAAATGCGACTTAACCAACAAAAATGTATGTTTGATTTTACAAGGGGTAAACTCCTTGGATTCATAGTCAATAAAAAATGATTAAGCCAAACCCCATCAATCTAAAGGTAGTAATCAAGATTCCATAACCCCAGATGGAGAAATAAATGCTTGAATTCCTGGGTAAGATCTAATATATTAATCTTTTAATCATCCAATTGACCTCCATCTGCGAGCCTATTTTCAAGCTTCTTAGGAAGGATTCAACAAAAGTTTGAAATGAAGCATATTAGGAAGACTTCGACCAGATCAAGTGATACCTCACTCGACCTCCGGTGCTTATACCTCTGCAATAAAGTCTCACCCTCCTCCTATTCTTAACTATCACCGACACTGCAGTAAGGGATATATTGGCCCAATACATTGAGGAGTCTCATAAGGGGAGAGAAATATACTACAGAATCTGAAAGCAATTATTTTATGAGGTAAACTACATTGCATTAGAGAAGGTGTGTGTTGGTTTAGTCTAGGTCAGACAGAAGCTCCGACACTACATGCTTTCTTTCTTTGTCATACTAGTGTCTCGAATGGATCTAATGAAATACTTATTATATAATCCCGCTCTATCTAGCCGCATGGCCCACTGGATAATGTTATTGGTTAAGTTTGATATAACATATATCACACAGAAGATTATAAAATGAAAAGCAATCTCCAATTACCTTATCAACAACTGAGCTTTGTATTTCTAAGTTCCTAGACAAAGATATTCTATGCACCTCTCACAAGGGCCTCATGTGTCATTTGTTCTTCGACTGAGTTACATATAAAAAAGGGTAGGGTATTAGGGTGGTTCTAGTCTTCACAGATTATTATCACACTCCCATTTCTATCAAATTGGATTTCCATTGCACCAATAGCATAATAGAATATGAGGCACGCACCGTAGGACAGAATATTACCCTTGGGAAAGGAATTAAATGCGTGGACTTCTACGCAAAATCCACCCTCATCATGGGGAAAATCTTGAGGAAATGGAAATTCAAAGATGAAAAGATCCTACCTATCATAGATGTCACATTCATTACCTTCTCTCTTGAGGAATAGCCTGGTTGACGCATTGGCAACCTTGGCCCCCATGGTCAACATACCCGAGGGGATAACAATGACCCCCTTTCTAGTAAAAAATAGGTTGCACCAATTCATTGCTACCACATTGAGCTCGCTAAAAAAGAAGATCCACAAATGGATGGATTTTCGTATTATGACATTTGGAACCTCCTCAAGCATGGTCAATATCCTCGAGACACTGAAAATAAAGATCATTCGACCGTTCACAAATTGGTTGCTTAGTACATAATCTCGACGAGTCACTCTTCAAGAAAAATTTCAATGAAACCCACTTGCATTACATAGTAAGGGCTGGGATTGAAGACAAGATGATGGAGATATATAATAGGAATGTGGGACCCATATAAACGGTCATATGATTGCTAAACAAATCATACATCAAGGGTATTACTGCACCAGCATGGTTCAAGACTTCACTTCTTAGGTCCGGAGTTGTCTCAAATGCTTGCAATTATTAACCTTCAGCACTTTCCCCCCTGGGAGTTATATAATAAAACTTTTACCCTGCCCTTCTCCATCTTGGGCATAAAATTCATCGATAAAGTCACTCCCAAGGATTTAAACGAGCATGAATTTATCTTATTTGACATTAAGTACTTCAAGAAATGGGTCGATGTCGAAAATACACAGTGCTGAATGTGAAAAAAGTTGTCGGTTTCATGAAGAAGAACATCATATGTCGTTGTGGATTCCCCCATGAGTTAGTGTCAGACAATGGGCGCTGTTTGGAGGCTGAGGTTACAAAACTAGTTAACGAGAACAAAATCCAAAGTCATAAGTCCTCTTCTTATCGATTCCAAACTAATGGCACTGTCAAAGACATCAATAACAGACTCAAAACCATCATTAGAAGGATGACGGAAACTTATAGAGACTGGGCCGACCATATCCCATATGCCATATGGGGTAGCGTACCTCCATCAGAACACCCACTAGGGTTTCTCCCTACTCTCTAGTATACGTCATAGAGGCGGTTCTCGCTGTCAAATATGAAATACTTTCTCAATGGGTTATGCTCAAAAGTAAAGTTAATGAAGAAAATTGACATCGAAACTGTTATGATGAACTTGTGTTCTTAGACAAAAGGAGGTTAAGTTCCCTATGTCATATACGATTATACCATTATTGTATAAAAAGTTCATTCAACAAAAATTGAAGGACCATGGTGTCAAAGGAGATCTTGTCATCAAGGAAATTGTAGAAACTATTTGATGGAGAAGAAATGGAACATCCATCCAACTGGATCATCTCAAGAAAGTTTACCACCAGGCCAAACTTTTGTCGTGCTACGATGCTTCTCACACCCCTTCTATTGTAAAAAAATCTCGTCGGTCCTCTTTACTTAGAACTATGTAGGACCTGATCTCTCTAAAAATATTATACCCTTAAAAAAATAGGGTCCTAGTTTTCAAATTCCAAAGAGTTATATAGGAAACCGAAAAAACACACATGGGCACAACCCTTTCTCTCTCATAAAACTCTATTCTTTTATACTTCCAAGAATGATTGTGGCCCTCATCATTAAACTGAACAAAAGAATTATGTATTACTTAAAGATTAGTATAAATATTTCAAATAAAAGAATTAATAAAACACAGAAAAAAATACATTCAAAGCATCATTCGTTTTTTATTGAAAACAAGTTTTATGGCTATAACAGAAGATACCAATAACAGGAATGAAAAACAACCCTCCCCTATAGGCTTCATAAAAACATCAAAACAAAACAACCCAAATCATTACACTCTTCAAAGATACCAAAACATCTCAAAACCCAAACAATCTTCTCACAAGCATCGTAAACCTACACAATCTTCTCATAAGCTTCATATTACAACACAACCCACATTCATTACAAAGACATGCCTTCAGCTATTGTATAAACCCTCTTTATCATCGTTGCCTATCCCGAAGGTCCGTTAGAATACTAATAGTGGTTGAAACTCCTTATCCACTCCATGTAGTGGCAAGCCTTCATTATCTTGGACAAAACCATGACACCTTCCTCCAAAATGTCGAACATCAAAATCCATCTCTGACCATTCTCTTCAGTAATAATCTTTGCATCCACTCGCTTCCATAACCACTTAAGATAATCTCCAAATATGAACCCAGCCTCCCCTAAAAGATTGTGTCAAATGGGTAGACAGTCGAAAGTATTGCAACAAATGCCCGATATCATTTATGGAGACTCAGTCAAGTCCTCCGCAGTAATGAATTTGGTATCTTGTGGAGGAATGATTTGGTCCCCTACTACTTGGTGAAGAAGATGCCATCAAAGATTGAAGTAGGTCTAGTGAAGTCCCATCAACCATACATAGAATTAATTGCCATACTCCAAGACATGTAGCATATTTGACCACCACAGTACGGACTAGTGAAAACTCTTGGACCCATGATCAACAATATAATCCACCCATTTCTCCATCGATGGGTAACAAATAAAGAAAGATCGAGACAAGAAATTTAGAATGCCCCATAGAGGGTACTCAGGATGGGCCTCTAGGTGCAGTCATTTAGGCAACCACATAAAGATCATAATAGGTCTTCCCCTCAATAAGATAACATGAACCTTCTAATAGAAATGTAGTCTATTCAGGGTCTTTTTTTCCAGAATTAAAATAGGTAAACTGTAGTGGTAAGACATCCATAATACTATAGTGGCTACCTGAGGGTCAACGACCATGTTGCTAGTCACCAAAAGTAGCCTAGCAGCTAATTCCAGGGCTACGACACACGAAAAGAAATATTTAGTGAAATCTCCATGGCACGTCATGTTCATTACCACTAGGAGGATGATACTTCCTCTGTTCACCAATGGTTAGGCAGACAATGGAGAGACATGGAGTAACCCAACTAGTGATACCCGAGCAGAATGGGTTAAATTCATCATGGTTGCTGCGACACTTGGGGAAAACACCCAATAGTAGAAAATTCTTCATAAATGGGACACACTTTATCTAAGATGAATCGAAATATATGCTCTTGAGGATAACATGGTTTACTATCCACTTCAAGAAAGTTCCAATCTATAGGGCAGTTACGCATAAACAGAGATGGTGTCAGCTAAAAGCTTTGTAACTAATGTTATAGAGTCACATAGCCTCAAAGCCTTCAAGATAATCCAAGAAAGTTTTAGACATCGAAAGTTACATTTTAGAAGAAGAAGTAGAAAGATTATGATAAAAAAAAGTCTGAGTTGTGGGATGAAAATCCCCTTCAAATTCCTCTTTTATACCCACAAGCATTGATAAATGACAAGCAATTAGAGCTGCTCCAAGAACCTCTGATCCTAAGTACTCATTAGTATACAAGAAGTGCAATAAAATCTACATAAGTGATTTTGACTTGACCCTTATGCCGATAGGTAGGCAACGGGTATGCCGATCGCCACCCCCAACTTTAGAAATTCTTTACTTTCAACATTTTTATATATCATTTCAAAAATAAAGATTGTGATTCAACCTATTGGTAAAAAAACCTTTTCAAATATTTATTATATTTCTTCTATTTTAATCTATCTTATCTTTAAAATAAATAAAACCTCAGCAGAAAATTAAAATGCACGGAGAGTAAGCCACTAAATCAAAAAAATCAAACAAAAAATGCATCTTATATATTTACTTGTTAAAAAATGATTAGATTATCTATTTAGGATCAAAAAATAGAGAAAAGAGGACAATAAAAAAAATATATTACGACAGCCTGAATCTCCTAAAAACTAAATAAAACCCCCATGTCTGGCACCCCGAAAAATAGACTTCCCCAGACAACGTGCAGTAGACCCCTCCTCCTAAAATCAAAGCTCTCATAAGGTGTAGACGATGGCACCATAAAGGAACTGAGATACTTTCTTAAAAAGTTGAACACTGACGCTATCTAGTCGTGAATGTCCAGCACTCAGGTCATCAATATGCGGATAGTTTGTAAAACAACCAAATCACCAAAGGCAAGTGAATTAGTAATGAAAAGAAGAAAATAAAAAAATAAAAGTATGAAAGAAGTGGAGAAGTTGTAAATTTCTCTAGAGAGCCTCCTCAAGAAGACATGTGAAGTCGTCTATCTCCAAATGTGGGAGATAAGGACCGATACCACCTCCCAAATCCACACTTGAATATGATAAGAAGGGGTTGAAATGTTCTATAAAGGAACCTCCTCGACTATTGTCACCGCATCTCCCCCAGTGCTATGGATCGATGTCGTTGGTATGCTAGTACCCCTTTCAGATCCCATTACACATGGAGGCATATATCCATGTCATAGATACATAATGGCATCAACTAGTTGGTCACAAACTCCAGGTAGTCATAACATGCCACTATGTCAGTATAGTGCATATAGATCTCGCCATCCATCGACACCACCCTCGCCTCATCGGACATCTCTTTCACCCAACTCATATACTCTAGTGGCACCGATGGTGGGACCTCCACCATACCCTCCATCACCTACCTTACAGTCCTCTCTCCCAGGTACTAGATGTATCCAAACACATGCAATAATAGCCTCCTCATCTGGACATGCATGCCCATGAGACCCGAAACCCTCAAAGGTAAATGTTTGTGGTAGAAGGTCACCTATTCCCCAAGTTAGAGTCATTAATATTCCTAACTAAAAAATAGAGTATTGAAACTAGAGAAAAGATAGAAGTAGAAGCGTAACCTGATTACTCGTTAGGGCATTTATCGTCGCCCGCACATCCTTCAAAGACATGGATTTGTTCCATCACCCGTTGGACTTCCTCCACCTATACATCTTGGAAAAAAAAAACCTTCTAGCTTGCCTTTAGGGTATAAACCTAATGTTTTGACCAATCGCATGATAAAACCACATCTGAAGAAAGAAATACAAGATACCAACACGAGTAAAAATTCAAAGACAGTGAGGAAATAAGAGGAAATTGAATCTAAAGATTTCCTCCAAAAGATAAGTGGGCCCCGTAAAAGTCTATCGACAACACTGACTAAAAGCATACAGGGATACCAGAGTAAAGATCCACCAATCTTACAGGTGGATCTTTGAGATGATTCTCCAGTTTGGAAGAAACCATATGTGTACAACATCACCGTTCATCGCCACCCTAAGCCTTCCCAAAATAAGCAGAATAAATAATCATGTTGCCTGCCTCACTTTCCACCAGTCCATCTCATTAATTAACCTAGGCAACAAAATCTCCTTCAGCATCAATATGCGAATGGATACCCCCAACATAATTATCCTTATGTCACCCAAGGCAGGTCGTGCTACCACCTCAGAAATGTATAGGGTATAGTCCACCACTACTTTCTGACCCTCACACTTCGTCCCCGTCAACTGATGAACATCTAGGGGAGTGATCTACATATCCCCAATTCCCAAATGGAATGTGTGGATAGTGTCCCACAACCTCTCTCCTAAGGTGAATAATGCCTCTATGTAATGAACATCCATAGGATGGTGTTGCCATATTTCCATCATCCCAGTCCACCAATGGGAGGCAATGATCAACGAAGTTATATCAACTTGCACAAAAGTCAAGAAAACCTTTTAATATCCCAAAGATAATTAGGAAGGGGATGAAAGAAAAATAAAAATCAAAGAACAAACACTTAAATAGCCATTATGGTTCTTCACCCTCGTAGAATGATGATTTATTGTCTCTCGCAGGAGAACCCTCTTATTAACAATGGGCTCAAGGTTGTCATAAACATTATTATTCCCCAATATCAACAGCTTATTATCATGCCATTCTAACCCTTCCTTATCATTGGTTTCCATCAAATCATTATCTCAGGTGCTCTCCATGAGTTCTTTTGAGAAAATAGACCCAAAATGGATTACTAGAGAGAAAAAGCAAGAGATTCATTCAAATGAAGATGTAAAAAAATGCAAAGGGTCACCTCTTTTTTTTAAAATGACTAAGGAGTATCCTCATCAGTAGTCCCCTGGACCTGCCTACTAATAGTGGACTTTCACTTCCCCTAAGAAATTTAAGAGTCCATTCCATACACCGATATACAGTACCCTAAGAATACCTATATATAGTCCCTTTAAAATTTTGTTATAAAAATTCCACAAAAATTCAAAAATTGCCCAAAAAATTCATAAAAAAACCCTAAAAGTCCTCGCAGTGTAAGGCATCACAACTCCAAGAAAACTCATTAACAATAACTAAACCACTTGAAGGGATCAGATCATCGAAACGATCCCCAATAGGCTCAAAAGAAAAATGCATCAGCACTTACAATGTTCTACTCCTTAATGCAAACCAAAATCTTAGGGGGGCCTCGACGGAGTAAGAATTAAATAACTTTCCCCATTAGCAACTCTTTGTGTCCACAAAATCATCCTCAACCCTCTAAATTGGTTCATTTCAAATTTTAAGGTTGTACAATCGACTTTAACCCTCTAAATCGATCATCTTAACTTTTTAATTCCTCAAAATTGAACTAAACCCTCTAAAATGGTCATTTCAACTATTAGGTCAAAGAAATCGACCTAGACCCCATAAAATAGTAATGTTAGCTATTAAGGTTCACATAATCAACTTCGACCCTTTAAAGTGGTCAACTTAACTATTTAGGTCCACAGAATCAAAATTAACCCTTTGAATAGATCATTTTAAGTTTTTAGGTATGAAAAATCAACCTCAACCCTAATAATCGGTAATATCAACTCATAGGTCCGCGTAACTGACCTTGACCCATTTATGGTTTATTTTAATATTTTATGTCAACAAAATCGACTTCGACCCTCAGAATCGATCATGATAACTCTTTAGTCCGAAGAACCGACCTCGACCATCTAAAACTATCATTTTAAATTTTTAAGCCCACATAATTGACATTGACTCTCTGAATCCATCACTTTAACTCTTTAGATCCACATAATTGACTTAGGTCCTTAGAATCAACCTTGGACATCTTAAACAATCATCTCAACTCTATACGTTTGCAAAATTTACCTAAGTTCGTATAATCAACCTCACCCTCTAAATTGGTAATCTCAACTTGGTAGGTCCGTCAAAATGACCTCGACCCTCTAAATCGGTCATTTAAAATCTTTGGGTCCACAGAAATGACCTAGGTCTGTAGATTCGACGTCGACTCTCTGAATTTGAAATTTTAACTCTATAGGTTCGCATTATAGACCTCGACCCTCTGAATCGTCTGCCTTGACTATTTAGGTTCGCATAATTGATCTCGACCCTTAAACGAACCATCTTTAAACCCTTAGGAGGGTCCCTTATCAATTAAAAATAAATAAGGTGTTAATATTTTGATGACCTTCACGTATTACAAGCTCACCTACCGAGGGTCTCTAATGAAACCCTATCTGGTACCCTCTAAATACCTCCTTAGGTCCTTGACACTTATCCTCCAACTATAAGACCCTAGTTCCTAATTTCCCTAATTTGAATTCTACTGGGTGCTTTAGAGACCTTTTCGTCGCAATTATCTCTCCAAATTGAGTGAATCCTGTTGAAATATCACAGGGATCTAAATCCTTTTCTAATAGTCCATACCATGCACCAATTGTCCTCACAATTCATGTCTGCTCACCTTTTTACTTTGAACCCTACTCTAAAGGCCACTGAGATCTCAGAATTGTTTGACCTCAGTCAACTATCTAGCCTGAGTGAAGCTCACTAGAACCCCAAAAGGATTTTAATCACCTCCAACGGTCCATACCGTGCATAAATCAGCCTCATAGTTCGCGTTTACTAACATTTTTACCCTGAATACTAATCTAGAGGTCACTGGGCGCTCTCATTCCCCTTTAGACCTCAGTGAACCCTACAAACCGAGTGAATGTCATTGAAACCTAAAATGTCCCTAATTCCCCTATCCTATGTTCCATACCATGCACGAATTGTCCTCACGGTTTGTGCATAGTCAACTCTTTACTCTGGACCCAAATCGAAAGGCCATCAGGCATTCTTGAGCCTTTTTTTACCTAGATTATCCCTCCAACCCAAGGTAAGCTCATTTAAACCTTATAGGCTTCTAAATTCCCTTTACAATGGTCCACACTATGAGAAAATTGGCCTCAATGTTCCTATGTAGTTGATTTTTTACTCTGAGAACCCCCGTGCTTCCGAGCCTCACTTCACTTGGTTAACTCTCAAACGAGGAGTGTCTTAATGGATTCTTATAAGGATCTAAATACCTTTTCAAAGGGTCCCCATAGTGAATGATGCAAGCTTACAGTTTTCCTTTTATTCCCTTTTTTTTCAAAGAAGTCCATTCTAGACTACCTATAGGAACCTCAGACCCCATGCCTATTGGTAGGGTGTAATTTTATTGGCCAGTCAGGCATTGGTATGTCGATAGGCACTCCAGGGGCCATGTCGCTCTGCACCTTACTAAAACCCTAATTTTTTACTATTTAAGGAGAACATTACCTTATTCCTAAGGGTACCTTTTATGAAGTTTGATCATTCTCCTTGATATTAGTGCGCCAAAATTTCATTTTCCAACAAATTTCCCCATTTTCATTCATAATTCTCATTTATATTTCATCAAACTTTTTAGCCTTACTTCACCATCCTCCAACCACCAAAAAATCAACCAATACTACTATAAAATCGAATTGAAGTCCTCTAGAACGTATACTCTTATCCATTTACAACTCCTTCAATCGTAGTAGTTATTTAATTTTCTTTCCACTTTGATATATCTTTTATTTTGTCTCTTCACTGCAAAACTAATATCACTTTTTATTTTTTAGCATAGATAAAACTTATCTTAAAAAATATGAAAAAATCCCCAAAAGAGGGTTTTTTTAGAAATACAAAATTTTAATTTTGCCCTTTTCTACACTCATTACACTTCTGAACATTTTCCAAAAATAAATTAAAGGAAGTACTAGTTTTGGATTCATGGGTTAAACCCCACCCTTACACATTATTCAACTACGTGGGCAACGTAGAAGTCCCGAAGCAATCTTGGGATCCATGTCCTATTTTCCTTATTTATGCATTTTACGCTTTCTTATGATTAGTACTATTTCTCAAAAACATACTTGTACATATTAGTTTTATGGTCGATATACACACTCACTTCCTCATTGTTATTTGTGATTTGAAAGACACTCTCACTATATTCGTATGTTATTCTTTTTCACACTAATTACAATGATTCTTCTCTATCTTTCCCATGATGTGAGTTTAATGATTACTTTCCCTCATTATTAACACCTCACACATGTACATACATATCATATTTTGGAGAAAATGGGAGCATTATCATAGCTTAATATACACTGAAAAGGAGGAATGGATGCCTACGACCTTCCCATTCTGTAGTTTAGTCCCTGAACCCCCAACTCTTTTGGTTTCGTTTGCATCAGTATGTCTTTTGATGTCTTTCTCTCAACACGGCTACATTATTTTTCCTATTTTGTGCAAAATAGGCTGGCGACTCCATTTTTATATTTTTCTCCCCATTTGACGATGACCTATTTATATCCTTGGCATCTTGCGATGATCAGCGTGACTAGTGAAAAGAGGATTCCCTTATCCTTGAATCCCTACACATGCGAAGAGAAAGATTTCTCTGATTTTCTCGCCTCTCCAAATTCGGGGTCAGGACATGCCGGAAGAATTCGACCTGGATGGCCACAGTTATTATCTTTGACCATGCCTTGAAGACAAAGGTAAACAGAGGAGAAATTCCAATCCTCCAAAGCGTAGCCTTCCTTAATAAAAAATCAGCTCGAACATTCACACTATGATCAAGATCTTGAACATCAACCTCTTATTATCTATTCTCCTCACTAATGAGATATATATACTAAGGATGATAGAGATTTGGGAATTAGATATGGGGAGAACATCTTCCAAGTGTTGAATTGACATTATAGCCCAAAGAAAAGCATGGAAAACATGACCTCAGCCAATATCCAAACCATTTTGGAAAAATATGTCTAAATCCATGAATGTATCTCTTGATTGTGTATTGAAAAATATAACGATTTGTAAAAGCACAACATTAGATAATTGAGTATCAATGATGTGTAACACCCCATATTTTTGGAAATATTTAAATTAGGCGTAATTTATTTAATTTGAGAAATAAAGTAAAGTAAATAAATATTAAAAAGTGAATATTGGATTAATATTTATGTGTTATTATATTTACTTGTGTGATAAGAAAATGAAATTGTATTTTTGTAACATGTCGTATGTTAGGTCTGATTTTAAGCGTAAGAAGAGCAAATAGAGAGGCCAAAAACAAAGCTCAAAGAGGCAAAAATGAGAGGAATGAGAAGAATCACTTTGGAGAGTTTTAGATCTTCTTGAGTGCTTTCAAAAGATATTTGAGAAAAAACTAAAACACATACCTGACCCAATTTTTTGTGTAGAATCTAAATTTGAAGTTAGATTCGTGATTTTGATCTTTTTGTATTTTTAAAATAATCCCAGAACTATGGATTTGGCTCTCTTTGCCTGCCCTGCTCAGCCTAGGTTAGGTGTTTTTATGTGTTATAGCTTCGGTTGGGATTCATGTTATTTTGAATGGTCCATAAATGGTGTTTAGGACTTACGATATTTTGGAATATAGAGTTGCCTTTATATTGTAGGAGCGAAAGTCCAAGGGTCTATTGAAAATATGTATAGATCGAACTAAAATAAAAATTACACATCCGTGAAATCCTACAAGGAATATGTAGGATTTACCAACGAGTTCTCTTTGATTTGATCTCATCTTATCACGAACAAAGTATGATGATAGTTGATGAAGAATGCAGGATCGATACACCTCACGGTCTTCTACTGTATTCTAGATATAAATAGTCACAAATTAAGAGTGGGTTCTTCCTTCATGACCACCTTCTCATCTATCTTTTTTTCTCTGCCGCCTATTTTTTTTCACAAATCCGTATTAGGTTTTATTGAGTAGCAAAGAATGATGGCTGGGCTATGAAAAAATGATCCTTAGGTTCACATATATATACTGCAGTAGGGACCCTGAGGAGACACAAGGATGTGTGTCCTAATGGGCTTGAGAAAACCTAATCCTTCCCGGGTCCTAATCTCAATCCCTTAATTATAATTAATTATAATTTCAATTCCACTCCTTAACTCAAAATTATATTCCAAACTCCTTATTATTAATTACTTAATTCTCCCCATGTTAAGGTCACAGATACCCGTCAATTAAATAAATTACTTATAATTTGTTTTATTAACTTATTTATGTTATTGAGAGGTCCAACATAACTTATTTATAGTGTCGGATTAACATAATCCACCTGTAGGGTTTGACACATACAAAACTTATAAGCATCTCAAAGGGGGTATCACCAGTCTTTATACCGAGACGTGGATTCCATTTACAAAAGACTTTCAGCATAAATTAATCACCATTACCTAAACTATCAAGATTATTGATCCAATAACGAATCTCACTCGATAAGTCAAAGCAATAAATAACTAGTGCATAAGTCCATCAATCATATCCGGATTAAGAGCCTTAAGTAAACTTAATAATCATGAGGTGTACATTGTCTTAAAAAATATGTATAAAAACAACGATCTTAAATTGGTTCCATCCAATACACACAATGTGTACTAGCAGAATAAGTTAAAATTATATCATTTCCTATAATCAAGATAGACCTACTAAAATATTGTACTGCAGTTCTACTGATGGTGTGTCCAGTTTCATCTAAGACTATTAACGATAAAACTTATATTCCACAAGAAGTCGTGACCCGATCCTCTATGTGTAAGTTGTACTCTATACACTAGAACACTTACTGAGCATAATAAAAGGCACCAGCAATATATAAAATACCGCAAAACATTTTGTCCATATATGATTCTCATTAAAAGAGGAATAACTGATTTTATTATAAAAATAAATCCATAACTAATTTTTTTTACATACATCATGGTTTTAGTCTACTTCTCTAACAAAGATTAGCTTGGAATAAAATCGGGATATGAATTTAGGAGTGTTTAGGATGAATGACACTCAAAAATATATTAACGGATTTTAATGGGATTTTTGATGGAAAGGGATATAAGATAGATTCATATAATCTTATTATCCAAACTAAAATATAATAGTGATATATAAATAAATGACAACTTATGGATCTGGTAGTCGAATTTTGACTCAAAGAATACAGCCTAGTGTTACGAGTGACATACACAGTTAGTCAATTTTTAATTTATATACATATATATACCAGCGAAATGGCCATGCCTAAAGGCACATCGAAAATTTTCGAAGTACGTAATCGCCAATTGTCAAAAAATTCCAAAGTATGTAATTGAAATATGATGAAAAATTTTAAAGTACGTAATTGCAAAACATAAAAAATTTTGTTCCTCAACAAAATAAAGTGTAATTTAAAAAAAATGGCCATAATCTCCTTTTTTTACAAGACTATTCACCCTGCTTAACAAATAACAAATAGTCCAACAATATTTAAATAATCTAAACTCGTCAAAAAAACTAACATATAACATGAAATATACAATATTAATCAGTCGAATTCACATTGTGCCTTAAATAAACAAAGGGTAAATTTTTAACAAAAATTGGACATAATCTTCTTTACTTATTGGACTATCTGCCCTACGCAAGGGATAAGAACAAATGTTACAAAAATTAGTGTGAAACAAAGGTAATACAATAAAAAGTAACCCCATTTTCCAAAACAAAAAAATATAGGATCAACTCAACCACGCAGCACCTCCATCTTAGCCTCCGACCTCTTTTTTATTCAGCCCACAACCTTATTCCCTCTCCAACTCGAATTTAACTAAAAAACAACAATTTCACTGATAATAATATATAACTATAAATAAAAAAATAACTAAAATAACCATCACTATAATTTACCCCTATTTTAGAAAATAACTCATATGTTAATGATTAATAGTGTTTGTAATCAAATTCAGAAATGCAACCATCAATATGATCTAACCCTATTTTAAAAATACCAATTTATACACTACGAACATGAAAGACAGTAAAAAAGTGTAAACCATGAAATGCAATCAATAGCAGAGTATAAATCTTGAAAAGTGGAGGTTTCCTAAAAAAGTAAATTAAGAGAGAATCAACACATCAAGAAATAAAATTATATAAAACATTTCTGAATGACACAATCAAGCATAAAATGCCAATAAATAATAGGGCACACGCCTCTCTACCTAAAATAAAGTAAGATTTTAGGTATAGTTAAGTCCTAAAAGAAAACAAACAAAAAATTTAGACATTAGAAGTTTAGAAGTTGTATGACCGTAAACCTATATATTATATTTTCATTATAACTAACAATGAACTACTAATAGAAATATTAACAATCATATAGTTTACACAAAAAAGTGATAGTTGGTGAGTCAAAGTGTTAATTTAAAGTTTGGGGTAAAACTAGAGGAAGAAAAAGTTACCATATGTTGTGCTTGTAAACAAGAGTTACATTGCATCAGGTGTCCAAGAGAAGTCAGTTAAGTACGCATACCAAAATCCAAGAACAAAATCTTGTCTGGTTTGGGGACTAATGCACGCCCCATGCTCTCAATAATATACACCTGCACTAATGTATTATGTGGATCACAATGGTTTGCTGCCTGAATTTCAAAGAAAACAAAAATTGCATAGTGTAAAATAATTTTGAATATTAGCTTGAGTTTCACACCTGGAAAGTTGAATAGTGGAGCATAAATTGCATACTGTAGTAGATATTAACAACTAATTAAAAAAATTGATCTACCTGGAAAGTTGTCAATATGGATTTTACAGGGGAACAGTTTCCACTTGTTATCAAAATTACCAATCTACTTATGTATCTCCTTTTTGAGAGCATGGGGGTTTGCAAAAAATGAAACATTAAAATATGTATCATGTTTGGCAATTAAGATAGCAACTCAGTATGTCATTTGGGATCGAATAAAGATTGGTGTGTCAGTTTTAGCCATTTTAATCGCAGACAACTGGGTTCGTGAATAAGCACATGAAAACGCTCCTAAGGCCCCAAATATTAAACTCTTAAATAATAATTTCCTTTTTAGATGTGCGGAAGCGAAATGATGGTTCACTTAGAATAACAAAAAAATACAAATTTGAATTTCTTTTTCAAATTAAAATTAAACCAAGTGAAATTAAATTCAAACACACACTTATTTAAATTTCACTTAAACACAATTATTTAACCCAAGTCCTAGAAAATTTGCCTAAGTCATATTTCTCAATTTTACCAATTTAGGCCAGACCAATTTTAACACATTAAATTGAAGACTTGAATTAACTACACGTTACCCAACATAATTAGCACCAACTTAAACATGTAGTGATTAAAATCAAATTTTATCTTATTACCTAAGCATGCGTTCTAGGTGAGTTTGCACAAGATAAAATAAACAATGAAACCATTACGCCGCAATGTACGAGGAAAAACCCACAACAGGAAAAGACCTCAGACGGCCCTATCCTCAAATCCACTAAGTATGGGTTTAAAAATACAAGACAGTAAGACTTACAACACTAGACTCAATCCCTCTGTGACACCACGTCTAATCAAATACCGGGCGATCACTCCTATATCAAATTATAACAGGAGTCTCATATGGATCATTCTTAGCATCACTGTCGAAAATCCATTTAATTACTAATAACCTATTAGGACGGTGTCAAAATTTTACGTAACTACTCTTTTTAAACAACTACAAAATTAAAACATCCACACATTTTATGCGTAAATGAAACTGAAATGAAATAAAATAATCGAACACTAGGTCAAAAATATACAACCATATCGAATGTTGTACTCAACGAATAAATAAATGTTGTTGGGTTATTAACCCGAATGTTTATACAATACCTCCTATCTAAAGTACAAGGATAGAAGCGTCTATCGAGAATCCTGCACGCATCCACAGCTGCTGTAGCAGACGTCTGACTCGAAGGATGTGTCATCCAGGCGTCCCTGTGTCTGGACACCTATATATATATATATATATATATATATATATATATATATATATATATATATATATATATATATATATATATATATATAATTAGCAAGAAAGGAAAAGTAGATAAACGGGTCAGAGCTCGAGTTTTGAAATATTTTGCACGTGCAAAATTGCTTTATTTTAAAAATATGGTTTATCTCATATTTAAATTGGTATCTCACTCCCATGAGATACCCCTCACCTCTCTACTAACACTGCACTCCTAGCGCATCTCTGTAAACATCCTAGTCAAGCTACCCTGCTAAACTAGTCTATCACCCAACCACTATCAACCCTAGATAGTCCAAGTAATGTACTAAGGGCTAACTTCACCCCAGTATCAATGCTATGCCATGTTCGTGCGTGGTATGTCTCGCAAAGCGAAATCCAAACAAGGAACCCCTCCGATACACTACTACGTGGCATGGTTCGGCGAGATCCGCCAGTCTTTCAGTACAGAAAGATATATATAAATATATATATACCATAAGAATTAATAATATTAGAGCACTAAGGATTAAACTTCTCCCCAGTCTCAACGCAATGCCATATTCGTGCGTGGGGTGTCTCGCAAAGTGAAATCCAAACAAGGAACCACCCCGATACACTAATATGCGGCAAGGTCAATCATCGGGATCCATTAGACCCTTGTCACTCGATTCATCCATATATATATTCATAATACAACATACATCCGGATCTATCTCCTGGACTGAGGATTCATATACAAAGTATTTATCAATACTTTTCATTTTTATCTCAAAACTTTCCATTTCCCATCTCATGTCCAGGAAATGTATTTCAAAAGCCAATTCATTATCATGAATTGCTATAACAAATCTTATACCTTTCAAAAGCCAGTTTTATTATCATAAAAATGTTTTTCCTTTTCAAAATTTCCCATTTCCTTTTTTATACTTAGGAAATGTATTCAAAGCCATTTTCATTATCATAAAAATGCTTTGATCATATCACATGCTTCCACATCCCTTATTCCATCTGGGGGTGTTACCGAAGCCAAAACCTTTATCCCATTTCCCTTATCATATCTAGGAAATGTAAATTAAAGCCAATTTATTATCATAAATTTCTTTAATAAAACTAAGACCACCCCTCTGGGTTTCTCCACTGGACGCGCCCCTAAATGGCTATCATCTTCCAGGGCCTATCAACCAAGACAGCCTGGGAACCTACCAACGTCGGGAAGCGGCCATATGCCTATGGGAAAGTCAATACCACACCCGGAATCTCCTAACCAGCACAGTAAACAATAATTGATCATATGGCCTATAGGACTATATCCACCCTGCATTCATTAGCCAGGAGGCATCACCATACGCGCGCAACTTCCCTTATGATAGCGATTTAGGGAGGTGTGTAACCATAATTTATTAATTATGTCATTTACCTTTTTCCATTTTGAAAACATTCATATTTTATTTTCAAAATCATTTATCTCAAATTATACATATACTTGAATCACATAGTATACATATACCATATATTCCTCCTCGAATATATAAATGGCCATACCGGCCAATCCATCTAACGATGACCAATCATCCTAAAGATTCTGTCAAAGAATCATAATCAAGCATTTATATACGCATGATACTAAACCCAAAGTATTTTCCTTACTTTGATAATCAATACATATTTTAATCCCCTTTAAGAATGTATTGGATATCTCCAATTCATTCTAATAATCTCGTCGGATTCACTCAACCATAATCAACATAATTATGTTATCTCTTTAGATCATAATCCATTTTAATACTCGAATTTAGAAAGCCCGCTTTAAACTTAAAGAGGATAAGGAATAACAATCTCCAAAATCTTGGGCTAAAAACAAAGTACCAGTCGACCGGTCCTGGAACTCCGGTTGACCTCGGTTTGCAAATAAGCCTACAAAACAAAGAAGTAGGCCCTTTTTCCTTGACGCGGTTGACCGTCCTTAGGGGAGCGGTCGACCGGTCACACCAGGTCCTCAACACTAATTTCCTCAAATCCTCCATCCAACAACCCAATTTCATTATCGGGGTTTCTAAACTACACCAAAAATTATCGCAAATATCTACACGATTAATTCTAGGCTTTATTTTTCCAATTCCCGATTTGATTTACGAGTTATTGATTTCAACCCGGAACTTCCATCTTGTAAAAATCATATCAAATCGAGAAAAAATCTGAAAAATACGAAGTTATCGCCCACGCGACCCTATCGAAAAGATCGACGACTTTTATGTTTTGGCCGAGAGCTAAATCATTTTTCTTCCTAGCCGAAACGGCCCTACATGCCACGGGTTCACTATTCATTATCTTCCCCAAAATCCCAAACTCCATTTTCTCCATTTTAGTTGTTTCTAACCTCATCCAACAACCCAATAAACATCTAATCTATGTTTTACAACTAACACATCAATTATTTTGGGGTATTAAACCATTTCCCTTAGTTTTAAACCCTAAAACCATAAAAACCCCAACTTATCATTTAAACCCATTTCAATCCATTTTATATACTCCATTAACATGGTTTTAACACTAAAAATCATTAAGAGTTTCCATTACATCAATATTTAAACTCATATTTAAGTTTTCCCCATTTTCATTTTGGGGTTCTACCAACTATGATATGAAATAAAAGCATAATTGAAATAAAGCAAGTAAACACTTGCCTCGTGGATATAATCTGACGACATCGAGTCGAATCCGACGGAGTTTGGGCGAAATCTCCATTTTCTCCTCCTCTCTCTCGTCTCTCTCGTCTCTCTCTTTTATTTCTTTCCTTTCTATTCCCCCCCCCCCCCCCCCCCCCCACCCTTTCTATAGAAAGAAAAAGGGTTTAACCCTTAAAACCCAAAAATGACTCGTTTACTCAATTACGAGCCCTTTTTAACTCTAAAATTCCCCGAAACTCAATTTCGACAATTAGACACTCTTTTTTTACTATCTCGGACATTTCGAGACTCACAGCGCAATCGAAATTCCCATCCGAGGTACTTGACCGCAAATCACTATTCTAACCCAAAATATTAAATGCGGTTTTTCCAATTAAAATCTGACCTTTTTGTCAATTTTCTCCACGGTGACATATAATTAAATTACTTTGACCTATTTAGAACCAAAAGAAATTACAACACCCATCGAAACTCATTAAATCCTCGAGAATCCCCAAAATCATTATTTTGAGAAAATCTCCAAATTGCAAATTTATACTCAACAATGGAATTTAATTGTCTCCAAAAGGACGGATTGTTACACCCTCTCAAGCCCTGACGCTACTTCTTGTAGACACCTCCACCTAGAGAATAACCATGGAGCTCCAACGCGGTCTCGGAATCCACCAATCGGACTTTATATAGTCACCATCACCCGAACAAGGAGCCTTTCTCCAAGTGTGTAAATCGACGCAAACTTCTTCTTCTTCTTTGTGGGATGTAGAAGCAAACCCAAACCTCACTTCAAAAAGGTAGAAATGAAAAACTGGTGCCAAACTCCAAGAAATGTATATATATTTAAAGAATACTTGGAATAAACAATGTGGGTGTAAACTAAAGTGTAAATGAGTTTTTCTTTGAAAAATAGACACTTTAAAACATGAACTTTTTCTTTTTCTCTTTTTCTCTTTTTCCCTTTTTCTCTCAAACTCTCTCTTGGAGATAGATGTGTATGAAACAGTTAACTTTCCAAATTTGGTTCCCGCACTTAGATATTCAGTCAAAAGATAGTGGGTTAAGATAATGGGAAAGTGGGTGAAAACTGTCAAAAACTGTAATTTAACTTTTCCCGCCAAATCTCGTTCCAACGATATTTTCGTTTGAACGAAGTCTCGTTCGAATGAGGCTTCTAACGAAGTTCTAGTGTGAACTTGTTAGAAATCTCGTTGGAAATCTCGTTCGAACAGCCATCTCGTTCTAACGACTTTTCGAACGAAGTTCCAGTGGCCAATATGGGAACTCGTTGGCAAACTCGTTCGAACGACATTGTTGTTCGGATGACAAACTCGTTCGAACGACATATCGAACGAACTTCCAGAAAGTTGGAAATTTTTATTTTTATCCCATAAACTTTATAAACAACAATTTTAATTAAACCTACACCCAATATAAAACTTTCCAAGCTCCTATATATATCTAATTCATTCATACCTTGGGATCATGGAACCACTGTTGATGACGTAGAAACGAGGCACTTAAACTCGGTATTTTGATAAAGCTTTATGCACTTGGCCTCTACGTCTTCAACAAACACGTCATAGGATTGGAGGATGATCAATATACTCTATCCTACGACTCAAATATTTTTGTCCAGAATTAAGCCAAAACTACAAAGGACTCAATTGGATATTTGTGTCCTTACAAATCTCCCCGTTTGGCTATTCCAGGACAAAAATCAAACAAAAATCCAAAAGGGTCATCAAGCTCTACTAGACATAAACATCCCACCCAATACTTGACTCAAGACCCAAGGATCAAACTCTTTGCCCGATGAAAGTTGTTGCTTAGAAGAATTCATGCACACTTAAGCAAACACATTAAATCCATAGGGAATATCAAAATATTTAATGCAATTAAAGTAATTAAAGTAATTACTCTGCCTAGCTTAATTCTCTCCCTTTATCAACTATGATCAACTTAGAAAGACGTCTCCCCCTTAGATAAATCTCCCCCAAACTAAGATTAGATTATAATAGGTTTAGATACAATTTCTCCCCCTATCATTATCGTTCGAACGACATATCGAACGAACTTCCAGAAGGTTGGAAATTTTCATTTTTATCCCATAAACTTTATAAACAACAGTTTTTATTAAACCTACACCCAATATAAAACGTTCCAAGCTCCTATATATATGTAATTCATTCATACCTTGGGATCATGGAACCACTGTTGATGATGTAGAAACGAGGCACTTAAATTCGGTATTTTGATAAAGCTTTATGCACTTGGCCTCTACGTCTTCAACAAACACATCATAGGCTTGGAGGATGATCAATATACTCTACCCTACGACTCAAACATTTTTCTCCAGAATTGAGCCCAAACTACAAAGGACTCAATTGGAAATTTGTGTCCTTACAAATCTCCCCCTTTGGCTATTCCGGTACAAAAATCAAACAAAAATCCTAAAGGGCCGTCAAGCTCTACTAGACACAAACATCCCACCCAATACTTGACTCAAGACCCAAGGATCAAGCGCTTTGCCCTATTAAAGTTGTCGCTTAGAAGAATTCCTGCACACTTAAGCAAACACATTAAACGCATAGGGAATATCAATATATTTAATGCAATTAAAGTAATGAAAGTAATTACTCCCCCTAGCTTAATTCTCTCCCTTTATCAACTATGATCAACTTAGAAAGACGTCTCCCCCTAAGATAAATCTCCCCCAAACTAAGATACGATTATAATAGGTTTAGATACCATTTCTTCCCTTTTCATTCTCCCCCTTTTTGCTCAAGAATAGACAAAGGCTAAAGAATTAAAGCATTAACTTATCTTCCCAATTAAATAATACACACCCTCTAAACTAAGCAAGGGATAAATAAAATGGAATAACAAGCTATAAAACATGCAATGGCGCATAAAGTGATGAGAACATTAAAGCACATAGGCAAAAAAGTCATAACTAATCCAACAAATAAATACCAACTATGATGCAAAAACAAATGATACCAAATAGACAAATAAGATTCTAAGCATGTGATACCAAACAAACTACGCAACAAACAAGGTACCAATTATCAATTGAAGCATAAATGGATTAATTAAACATGGCAAAGACATAAACAAAATCTCATATATATGTATACACAATCTATACAAGATAAGAATGAGTACACACATATAGATATAAATACCAAAATGACACAAAATAAGATAAGATTTTCACACTCGTATGGCAAAAATGTGTCATATGGAAATGGAAGTGTTGGGGTGTGAACTAGTAGCAATTAAATTTAGACCCAATCACTTAAACATGTTCATGGAGTTCTCAATTGATTTCAAACTTCATCACATTTGAATATAACCTCATGTGACAATATAGATTGAACTCAATGAACAAACATACACAATGCATACAAGCCTAGCATGTTGATGATTCTACAAACCAATAGAGTCATGACATTTAAAACGCAACTAGGATAAATGAACATTGTGCAAACCGTTGATATACCATCCAATCTTCCTCAATAAGCATATATTATTCTTTTGAATGATAATATCAATGAAACATAGGCCTTGGAAAATATTTTCTTTTAATGCCATTATTCTGTTTTTAGGCCGTTGGACCACGTATTTCTCTTAGGTCCAAACAAACGGTGGCTTACTATCGCAGAGGATAATAAATCCTTTTAGATCCCTTCCTCGTGCACTTTTTTATATATCATTTTTTATCTCACAAATCTCACGTGCAACGAATTTTGACATGAACTAGTCCTCCTAGGTCACAAATATGTAGATGACTAGATTGATAGGAGAACACCTCACAAAGCTCAAATATACATATGAAGTTAAATTTCAAAAGATCTTGTGCATGTGTGAATAGAGGCATATAAAAATAGAATCCATTTAAACAACACAAAATCTAACTACTCTATGTAAGCATGGTAAAGAACATGATAAGGATTGACAATATAAACCAAGAGCTCTAGCCACATGGGAGCATAAAAGATGGGATTCAAACACAAGTATATGCCACATAAAGTGTGTCAAACTAAAATACACACAAAATAAAAATCTTTTTGATTTTTTGAAATTTTTAATCAAAAATAAAATATATACTCAAAATATGAACAAAAATCATTTGAATTTTTCATTAAGCTTAAATTATCAAGAGATAAAATCCAAATGATAAACAGAAATCTTTTTGTATTTTTCATTTAATGCAAACAAAAGAAATATAATACAAAAGATAAACAGGTCAAGATTTTTAGCATGAGATATAAAATGGAGCAATGACTAGAAAATGACTAAACATGCATACACCTAGCAATGATATATAATATGAAGCACAACAAGCTAGAGTATGCAAAGAATTAACACATTCAACCTTAAAATTTGGCAAGGGAGGTTTCATGTGAAAGCAAATGAGAATCAACAAATCTAATATCTAGCACATCTAAAAATGATTTCTGAATCCATATAGATGTATATTTAAAATGATGGGATTTGGAAACTAATGAAATGCTAGATATCGACTTTCTACGACTTCTTTTAAGATCAAAACAAAAAGACCTAAGGTGAACTTTCCTACCACAATGCAAGCATGTGAAAACATGAGAAATGTTACCTAAGGTGTGACATTTTCTGAAGTCTTTGGATAAAGTAGACCCTCTAAAACAAATAATGGTTTTAGCTTTAGCAATGGAAGTATTTGAACTAGAAGAGCTAGAACCATCACACCTACTACTCGAGTCTTGTAAGTCATTTTTTATTTTTAAAATGTCGGACTCAAGTAATAAATTAGACTCCTCAAATTTACGGGACTCCTTCTTTAAATTTTCAATTACACCTACAAGGTTATCACGCTCCCCCTGAATGTGAGAAAACTTGTCCCTAAGAGTCTTTTCTCGACTATCACTCTCTTTCTTGGGCATTTCTAAAATATTATAATTGTAATTTATCTCCATGAGATTTTCACGGAAAATATCTTTTTGAGATAGTGAGGTTTGCAAATATTCAAATTTAGCTTTAAAACAAGAATTTTCATCTTCAAGAAATTTAATTCTTTTTGCAAATCTCAAATTTAATTCTCTTAATTTTTCATTACACTTATTAAGCTCATTAAATTCCTCTCGAATAGCAAAAATTTCATTATCATTAGAAATGGACAAATTATCATTAAAGCGTCCCATCCAGAGATACAAAACAAAACCGAGAGTGAGTAAAAAAAATGAACCACCTAAAAATACAAGCAGTACAAAAATTATAAAAGCCGAAAAATGAATCTTTGATGCAATAAATTAGCGGTCCGACTCAGATACCATTTTTAAAAGTCCCGAGGGCCCCCAATTTTAAACTCTTAAATAATAATTTCCTTTTTAGATGTGGAGGCATAAAATGATGGTCCAAACAAATAACCAAATTTCAATTTCTTTCCAAAATTAAAATTAAACAAAGTGAAATTAGATTAAAACACACACTTATGTTAAATTTCACTTAAACGCAATTAATTAACCCAAGTCCTAGAAAATTTGCCTAAGTCATATTTCTCAATTTTACCAATTTAGGCCAAACCAATTTTAACACATTAAATTGAAGACTTGAATTAACTACACATTACCCAACTTAAATAGCACCAACTTAAACATGTAGTGATTAAAACTATATTATTACCTAAGCATGCGTTCTAGGTGATTTTGCACAAGATAAAATAAACAATGAAACCATTACTCCGCGATGTACGAGGAAAAACCCACAACGGGAAAAAATCTCAGACGGCCCTAGCCTCAAATCCACTAAGTATGGTTTTACAAATACAAGACAGTAAGACTTACAACACTCGACTCGATCCCCTTCAAGCCCCGACGCTTCTTCTTGTAGACACCTACACATAGCGAATAACCACGGAGCTCCACCGCGGTCTCGGAATCACCGATCGGACTTTATATGGTCACCGTCACCTGAAAAAGGAGCCTTTCTCCAAGTGGGTAAATCGACGCAAACTTCTTCTTCTTTGTGGGATGTAGAAGCAAACCCAAACCTCACTTCAAAACGGTAGAGACAAAAAACTGGTAACATACTCCAAGCAGTGTATATATATTTAAAGAATACTTGGAATAAACAATATGGGTGTAAACTAAAGTGTAAATGAATTTTTCTTTGAAAAATAAACACTTTAAAAGATGAACATTTTCTTTTTCTCTTTTCCTCTCAAACTCTCTCTTGTAGATAGATGTGTATGAAAAAGTTAACTTTCCAAAGTTGGTTTCCGCACTTATATATTCAGTCAAAAGATGGTGGGGAAAGATAATGGGAAAGTGGGTGAAAACTGTCAAAAACTGTCATTTAACTCTTCCCGCCAAATCTCGTTTGAACGACATTTTCGTTCGAACAAAGTCTCGTTTGAACGAGGCTTCTAACGAAGTTCCAGTGTGAACTCGTTAGAAATCTCGTTGGAAATCTCGTTAAAACATCCATCTCATTTGAACAACATTTCAAACGAAGTTCCAGTGGCCAATATGGGAACTCGTTGGCCAACTCGTTCGAATGACATTGTTGTTCGAACGACAAACCCATTCGAACGACATATCGAACGATCTTCCAGAAAGTTGGAAATTTTCATTTTTAGCCCTGAAACATTATAAACAACAGTTTTAATTAAACCTACACCCAATATAAAATGTTACAAGCTCCTATATATATATGTAATTCATTCATACCTTGGGAGAATGGAACCACTACTGATGACGTACAAACGAGGCATTTAAACTCGACATTTTGATGAATCTATTAATACACTTGGCCGCTATGTCTTCAACAAACACGTCATAGGCTTGGATGATGATCAATATACTTTATCCTATGACTCAAATGTTTTAGTTCGAAATTGAGCCAAAACTACAAAGGACTCAATTGGAAATTTGTGTCCTTACAGCACATACAAGACATATAACCATTTTAATCTAAGACGGCAAGAATTTTAATAAAAAATACAAGATCACATCATTGTAATAAGAACGTACTACATAGTTGTCCATGATCAAGACACGAAAACAAGTAGTAAAATAGGCATTGGTGTTATGTGTCTGATGTTGGACTCTCCAGTTATTTTTTATGATGCACTTAACATATGCCATTACTACAAACGTAATACTATGTACAATTGTCACAACACCCATATTGTCTCTTAAAGTCATACATAATTGTTTTGCTCATAATGACATATACAATTTAAGAGAAAAGTAATTAGAACAAAAGAACAAAAATAATAATATATATTACCTGTATAGTACTATTTATTGAAATATATATGTATGGGGTAATTAGAAACAATCAAATTACAATATTTCCAAAGTTATAGCATGAAAGAAACAATACTAAAATTTAGAGGTAGTGCATCTAATTACCCCTAAATTTTGATTATACCTCACTTGAAAAAAGTGTGAAACGAAACTCATCATTTAACATTGGTATAGTCATAAAAATTTAAAATATGCATAAAAGAGTGACACAATGGGGTTTAATGCCTTGCAAGCAAGGGCACATGATGCCACGATGACTCTTGTTGTCACTGATTACTCCATATCCTTTACACAATGGATCTAAAAGAAATAGACAATTACTATTTAGAGAATGGTTCAGATAGAGAATGATGCAAAAATATTTGAAAACACAAAAAATCCTAAAATTGTATATATTCAAATTTATAGTTGTTTTGGGAAAACACACAAAAGCGGAATCCAACCATTATAAACCCGAAAGATACACAAAAAATGACTAAATATACAAAAACTCCCAAGAAATTATTAACCTAATTTTATGGGCCAAAAAAATTGCAATCCAGAAAAACTAACAAATAATTTATTAACCAAAACTTTTAGAACCAAAAATTTCTAGTACTTGATACCCAAACAAGCCCTAGTGAACCGTAAAACTGAAAGTAAGCAATTTTAGAACAACATGGTATTGAGTCGAATGTAAATCAAACCTAGAAAAAGGTAACAATTGTGGTGCGGTGAAACATGAGTAAATCAAGCATAGTAGTAATAAATCTAGACAAATATTAAAATATCTTCTTTGAATTCAACAAACTCAACTAACATAACAAACCTAAATCAATTGAAATGCAAGTTGTATAAGATAAATAAATAAATAAAGAATGATAAAGTCACAAACTTGATGAAATTGCATAAAATGAAAAGATTTAAACAATTTTGATGCCAACCACGCAGAATCACACACAAATAATATAATCATATGACCAAGCATGTAAAATTAAATAATCTAAATATAACTCATGTTCTCGTAAAACTCACACTAACAAAGTGAGAATGAGAAAACAAATATGAAAAATCAACTCAAATAAAAAACCAAAAATTTAGATACCAATATAAAATGAGGACGAAGATATTAACATTACGAATGACAAAATTCCAAAATCAAATTAGGCTTGCCCAATTACTTCCATATAATAAATCCTCTATAGCTTTCCGAGAGGGAGGGAAAAGAGCATAAATAAATGTAAAACAAATGCAAATCATAGACAAAATCCAAATCTATCTTATGACATAATCGTACCAAGAAATCAATTTATTTCAGCCCCTATTCTGGAACCATGTACACGAAATAATTAACAACAAATTAAATACTCAACTTGAATCATTCAGATGTGTGTGTTGACAGATCTGAAGAAAATCACAGCATCACATGTGTTTGCATGAATAAAAATCGAACCATCAGAAATTCTGAAATCGTACCTTGAATCATTAAAGAAAAAAAAATTGTTAACAGATCTGAAGAAAATCGAACCATCGAAAATAACACCATTAAAAATAAAAAAATCGCACCCATGAAACAAACACATCTAGTGGTGTGATTTTTTGTGTGTGTAAGAGAGAGGGAGGTAAGGTAGGATTTTGTGTATGTGTAAAAGAGAGGGAGAGAGTGAGATTACCTCATGGGAATGGGCAAGGTTTTTTTACGGGGGAAGGGAAACGCGAAGAGAAGAGGAGGATAGGGCGATGGCTGGTTCATGAGAGGGCAAGGAGGGAGCGAGATAGGGTTTTGAGGGATGAATCGGACAAGTGATGGGGAGATAATGAGATATAGTGTAAGGTACGGGGGTTAAAAGGCTAAATGGTCTCATTTTCCATGTGACAATGCTTAATTTTGGCATGGCACACTCTCAAAACAATAGATCACATTAAATAATCAGATCTCAACCGTTGATATTTTGAAATAGTAAAACACCCTCCTCTCATATTATATAAATGTATCAATATATTAGTGTCTGATTGATATATCTGAAACATACGTACTCTAGGGGATGCTATAGGTGGAGGTTACGTGCAATGGGCGATCTATCCTAATGAATCTCAGTAGGTGTAGTATCGGCTCTCGGGTCATAGGTTTGTTTTATGACCACGATATGTGAGTTTAGAGGCCAATGGGGTAATATGTTATGGTTGTGACCCATAGATGTATGACTATGACCGCCTCTAATTTATGTTGCGATTTCGGTTCAGTGTGGTTTTCCCTGGTGCCTGATAGCATACTAGAGAATGCATATGTGTGGTAATGCTTTGGGGATTGCCGTTATACATATATTGTAAGAGATATATGTATGCATACTTGATATAATCTATATATACGTATGTATATGTGTCGGTAAATATATCTAGAGGCGAATTAAAGGATACTTTGAACAGTAAATTTATATGCATCGGAGAGGACAACTCGGGTATGCTTTGTGTAAATACGTATATAGGTGTGAAGAAAATATATACGGGTATATGACACTAAGGTGTGAATGTTGAATTAATAACTAGAGTAAAGCTGTGTGAAGTGAATTGATAAATTATTATGAGTGCAGAAAAATTCACAATAAAAGAATCTACGAAAACAATCACAAATGGCAGAAAGTTAATGGAATCACACACAACAATATGTACGTGGTTTGATAACTTGCCTACATCCACAGAGAGGTTACTTGTTCTTATTAAGCATCTATTAAAGTTATAATTTTTCATCCCCTGCCCCGGGTCAGGGTGTACAATCAATATATGTTGTTACAGAGATCGAGTTACTTAAGGAACTCTATGATAGGGTGCCTAGATTATTGAAGAATCAAAGTTGATTTTCTTTATAAAAAGAATATATCAATGAACTTCTATGAAATGGTTTCGTGGGATTCATCCAATTGTCTTGATCATGGAATATCATTGAGAGATAGGATTGGCCATGAGGTGATTGAATATCTCATTCAAGATTCTTGGCACTTAATTCGACCAAATCTGCGAGTATCCTTCTTCAACTAAAGTACCCATGTATAACAAAAATCATAATTTGGGTTGGGCCAAATAACTTAAGTTATCCTGGTCAACTACTATCATGAACTTATAGAAAATGGGCTCCCATAATTGCCCTTGAAATCTTTGGGATAATAATTATCGTCCAATAGATTTCAACTGGTTCGCAGGACCAGGGCCTAAAAATATAATGGGAGACAATCATGGCATGTTAATAATAGCAAGACTTGCACAAGGGTTACGCTTGTCTTAGAAAGAAATTGAAGAGCCAAAATCTTACTAGGAAGACAAAAATCATCATTAGAGTGTTCTGGTGATTAGTTGGTGTATACTCAAATGTTTTTTCACTATCTCTGGTCGATATGGTGAGTACTTCGCTCCTAAGCTTCCCCTCTGCTTTAAAAATCAAAGTCCTTCTTCTATGCTTTCCCAAAGCTCTGTTACTACCTGTAAGTTCTTGTCTCTACCCTCTTAATTCTTTTTCTTTGTATTATCTAGTTACTGTAGCTATGGTTTTATCATCCATGTGCAAATATGGAGATGTTAGATAATAAATCTAAAAAAGAGTTTACGCATAAGTAAAACATTCCCGATTGGGTGATTATCGATTGTTCCCCCTTCCTTAGAATGTTCGTGATGTTGATGGAGGGCACTAGATTCACACCCTTCTAGTAGCTCACGGGGGTTTGACATTCCACCCAAATGAGTTTTTCTTAGATTTTTTAGGTACTTTGCCATTATTCCTGGCCAATGTGACCCCAAAGTATGGGAAATAGTAAATAGAGTTCATAGAATAAATACAGTATATGGAACATAGTCAGGTCTTGCTAAGATATGTTACTACTATGTCTTCTTGAAGACCAAAAAGGGTTTCTTATTTTTAAAAATCATAAAAGTAGAACTATTTTTCGTAGTAAATATCTTGAATTCCCATAAAGCCTATTAGGAGAGCGGGTTCATTTCTAGGAACTGGCAGCACCCTACATCGTTGGAGGGGGAAAGACCTCATGGCCCTATGATTTTTAGATATAGATAGGATGAAATAGGTCGCTTATTATTTTTTCCTTTATATTATCTTCTTCTGATTTTTTCCCATTCTTATCCATGATAGTCCTCTTTTTTATTATAATAACTCATGCTAAAAATTGATAACCTGGACTTAGGGAGATTAATGCTGACAAGCTCATGAAGGCTTGGAACATCAGGAAAAGATTCACAAACGATGAACATCCAATGTCGATAACCTTTATCTTAGAATATAATAATATAGAACACTAGCTTTATTGCTCGATCGGTTGATACGGTCCATCTTTGAAAGCTCTAGAGATAGGTCATTCTGATGCAATTATTTTTTAAGAGGAAAGTTTTGAAAAAGAGTAAGAGAGCAAAGAAGAGGAAAGAAGAAAGGTAGGGGTACAAAAAGAAGAGGAATTGACAAAGAAAAAATAAGAAGAAGAGGAAGAAGAAGAAGAAGAAGAAGAAGAAGAAGAAGAAGAAGAAGAAGAAGAAGAAGAAGAAGAAGAAGAAGGAGAAGAAGAAGAAGAAGAAGAAGGAGAAGAAGAAGAAGAAGAAGAAGGAGAAGAAGAAGGAGAAGAAGAAGGGGAAGAAGAAGGAGAAGAAGAAGGAGAAGAAGGAGGAGAAGAAGGAGAAGAAGAAGGAGAAGAAGAAGAAGAAGAAGAAGAAGAAGGAGAAGAAGAAGAAGAAGAAGGAGAAGAAGGAGAAGAAGAAGAAGAAGAAGGAGAAGAAGAAGAAGAAGAAGAAGAAGAAGAAGAAGAAGAAGAAGAAGAAGAAGAAGAAGAAGAAGAAGAAGATATAGGAGGAAAAAAATATGGCTCCTTTAGTTAAGAGGAGGAAGATAAAACTTCCTAAAGATGATGACGACCATGTCGTCCTCTTAGATAGGATTCAAACTTTGAAGATATCTATAGTACGCACTTCCAAGGGTAGTGGTTCTGGCCCATCTGATAAGGGAAGAGAGAAATAAAAGGAGAGAGAGAATAAAAGAGAAGAAGAAGAAGAAAAGAAAAGAGGGAAAAAGAGAGATATAGAAAAATAAAGAATAAGAGAAGAGGAAAGAGAAGGAGAGGGTTGAGTATAAGAGAAAGTTATCCTTTCAATCATATGGGGTGGCCAATTTCCCTAGTCTTGAGGGGGCTAGTGTGGGTGATTCACCCTTTTTGGTCCTTGACCTCCTAAAAAGGTCGGTGCTCGTTGTTGATTACGAGCATTTCTCTATGCTGGCGCAAACTCAACTCACACTCAATACTGCATAAGGGATGGCTCTAGTAAGTCTTTATTGGTTGTTTATGTTACTTTGCTCTTTCTATCCTGATTCCCTATTATTTTTTCTTATTCGCAGATGCTATCTGATTTAACAACTCTTCTAGATAATCAATCTGATAGGTTCAGAAGAGAGGAAGAGTTGAAGGAAACCCTGGAAGCTAAGAAGGGGGACTTTATTAATGCGCAGCAAGTGTGGGAGGATGAAAATAAGGAGATGTCTAAGGCATATTATGCTCTTGGGGACACTCAGAAGGTGATAATTACTGAGAAGTCTGAATTTCTAGAGCTAACAAAAATTTGACTAACAAAGTTGCTAAGTTGGAGGGTTATCTTACCCAAGCCATGGATGATAGATACCACAAGGGTTTTTATAAAGATTATGAGGATGTAGAGTAACAAATGACCAAGGTTTGAAGGCTACTGGAACTCTTGCAAACTCTGATGTTTTTATTCTTCGTTCTCCTTCTCCTGACCCTTATGCTGAAGAAGAAGAAGAAGAAGAAGAAGAAGAAGAAGAAGAAGAAGAAGAAGAAGAAGAAGAAGAAGAAGAAGAAGAAGAAGAAGAAGAAGAAGAAGAAGAAGAAGAAGAAGAAGGTTGTGACTATGAGGCTGGTAACACTGAAATCATTCCTTCAGAGGTTGGAAAAGGTGTTGGTGTGGATCAAGAGCAACAGGTGGTCGATAAGGGGAAATTCATTGTTGAGGGAGACCAGGTGAAAGACTAGGGCTTTATAGACTACGAATTTACATTTTCCTTATACAATTTATATTCTTATCAGTATGTACCCATATTTTTAGAACATCATTTATTGGCCCTTGGCCACCTTTCTATGTCATATGGCAAAGGAATTTTTCTCATTTTTTACCTGTTAATATGATTCTTCATATGCCAACATACTTGCTTCTGGTTTGGTGTGTATTATTTGTAGTCTACTGATTTAGATTGTTGTAATTACTTCAACTCTGAAGTACGAAGAATCCTTAGACCTGGCGTCAGCTTACAGACTCGTAAAGGCTTTATGAAAATTTATAAATCTTTAAGAGCAAGGAAGCAACAGTATAAAAACCCATCTGAGTTGGTCGCTAAACTGAAGGATAACCTTCAGGAGAAGGAAGGAGTAAGAACTTTAGTCAAAGATCAGATAAATGACCTGAAGGCCAAACTACTGGATGCCAGCGAGGTGAACTAAGTGAGCTAGTTGATGTAGATGGAGAATGAGGATTTGAAGAGGCAAATTGCTCAGCTGAAGGGGAGCATCCCTTCGGGGTCCTCTTTGGTGTTGTGAGAAACCTAATCATCATCCAAAGGATTTTCCCGATATGAAACTCAAAATATGCAAATAGGGGTTACTGAGCTGAAAGAGGATGTTAAGGGAGCGTAAGGAATTGCTATTGGGATCTATAGGGACATGATAAGTTTGAGGCATTTGTTTATATGGGGTCCTAGACAAGTCTGGGCAATTAGTTATGACCAATACTAGACTGATGCCCCAGCGAAGCTGAAGGAGGAAGAAGACATTGCCTTTACCAGAGGATGGGTTAGTGCCCTTCGAGAGATAAAGGTGCCCAAAAATTTCCTCATGTGCTACAAATATCACATTAATTGCCCAACCTATCGACATAACAAATTCTACATCGATAACTAACATATTTCTATCGATGTTATTCCTCCTCAGCTTTTAGAACATTACTTAGAAGATGTTGGAGAAGAAATTATACATCATCCAGATGATGGTCGAAGAGTGTGTGTAGCAGATTACCTTGATCCTCATCATGGGTCATTGTAAATCCCTAGTATATTCAAGTGTTGATTGTAAACATAACTTTTTATGTAATGAAGAATTATTTCTTACTCTTTTAAATTGTTTATGTTTTGAGCTCATGCTGACTAAACATTTAACTATTTATACAATCAGCTTATCAAACATCAGTTTGCCTGTGACTTTATCATTTTGAGCTTTATATCTGACTAAATGACATTTGAGAGATGTTTATACTTTTTTTTAACCAAAGTGATCCTGACCGGTCATCTTAGGCTTTAGGTTCGATTATACTTAGTTTGATTCGTTTCAGACTTTTTTAGCCAATTACATGATATTTAAGTATTAGTGCTTTGCCTTTTATGTGTTTGAACATTCTCTAAGTCCAATATGCCTAAGAAATATCATTCCATTCACTTTACCTTTAGGTCATGTCATTACACTACCTTAGGCCTAAGTGAGATGATGGCGAGAATGCACCTGGCTAGTGGTAAATCCACTCGAGAAGGATTTTTTCAACCAACGAAAGGTGGTGACCAACTAGAGTTAGCTTTATTACCTAAGGATACCGTGTAGGGCCTTTGTTTTTATCCGAGCAACTCATGAGCCTTCTTGTGCTTGCAACAAGGGCCTTAGGGTAACTTGAAGTTCTTGTAGTTAACTTGCCAACGTTGTTCATTAGGCATTTAAGTATGCATAAAGTAGTTATCATTCGAAAAGGTTAAAATTAATGAGATATAATCAAGAAAACTTAATTAGCCAATGTAAAATAAGATAATAGAGAGGCCACACGACCTTTATTAAATGGAAATGGTTTTATCAAGAAAAAATAATAATTCTTCAAACTAAAAAGATAAGAAGAAAGAGGATTTAAAAGTAGAACTTTTTTATATTGGATGCCTTCCATGCTCTTGGTATCTCCCTTCCCTCCAGCGTTTCTAAAATATATGCTACTTGAAGATCATATCTGATCATTCTGAATGGTCCTTCCCAGTTTGGTTCTAATTTTCTGTCTGATGGTTTCACAGAACATTTGAGGACTTTTTGTAGTAAATAGTATCCTATTGAAAACTTCCTTGGATTTTGTTGTACTATTTGGCTAATTGATATTGGTAGGAAGCCAACTTGATCAAGTCTAAATCTTGTAACTCATCTTCTAGGTCACGTTTAGTGTGTAGTGCTTCATTATTAAGGCCTTAGTTTAACATAGTGGTTCTCATAGTGGGGAAGCATGATTCTAAAGGGATGACAACCTCCATCTCATAAGCGAGGGTGAATGGTATTTCCCCAGTTAGTCTCTTATGAGTTGTGCGATAAACGCATAGAACATGAGGAAGTTCATCCACCTAGGCCCCCTTAGCTTTTTCCAATCATTTTTTCATTCCATCGATTATGGTTTTATTAGAAGCTTACATTTGCCTATTGCTTTGGGGATACACCATCAAGCGGAAGTGGTGTTTGATGCCATGTTCATCATAGAAATCCTAAAAGAAATGACTTTCAAATTATGTACCATTGTCGGTGATAATGGTATCCTATAGTAAATTATGATGTTCCTCCATATGAAACTTGCCATGTTAGAGTCTCGAATGTTTGCCAATGGTTTTGCCCTACCCATTTGGTGAAGTAGTCTATGGTGACCAACAGATTCTTATGATTTACAGATGTCGTTGGAAGTGGTCCCACGATGTGTAATCCCCACTGAGCGAAAGGCCATGGACTGGTAAGTGATTTTAGGTCGCTGGTGGGCTGGTGAACCATAGGCCAGTGCTTTTGGCACTTTTCACATTAGCGAGTGTATGGACTAGCGTCTTGCTGCATACGAGGACTCTAATATCCTTCCTTGATTCCTCAAAACCTCTGTGACTTCCACATGTGCCCTGATGGAGTTCACTAATCACTTGGTCAATTTCTTGTGGGTGAACTCATTAGAGGCAGGGGTCTGTGAAGGTTTTCTTTTAAAGTTTCCCTTAGGGGTTGAGGTAGAAATGAGCAACTTTGATCCTAATTTGATGGGTCGACCTCCTATAGTCTAGTAGTAGATCACTCTTTTGATAATTGAGGATGGGTTCATCTAACATGGGGCTTATATATGAAGAGGACTTTCTCGGCTACAACTTCATAGTTGATACTGGGTTGTGAGGGGAACTCTATCCGAATTGTTCTTATTAGGTAAAAGACAATTGTCGAGCTTAGTGCTAGTAACCCGCCAGTATGACAATTTTGTCCTCTTCGGAACTATTGAATTTCCACTTTTTAAAATAAACTATTAGTTTTCTTACTACATCGAGGTATGCTTCCATTCGATCATCTGTGGCATTAAAGTCTCAACTTACCTACTTGGAGACTAGTTTGGAATCACCAAATATATTGAGATATTTTTCCCCTAGTAGTTTGGCTTTTTGCAAATCGATGGCCAATGATTCATGCTCAGATTTATTGTTAGTGGCTTCAAATCCTAACCTAATTCCCTGCTCGATGATGGTGTCTTTGGGGGTGATGAGAAAAATCCCCACTCCTACCCCCTTGGACTTTGAGGCTACATCAACATAGAGTGTCTAATCATTAGACGGTGCTTCACATGTGATTGATTGCTCTTTATTCAGCTAATTCGTTGGCCGATCTCTTATGAACTAAATAATAAAATCTTCTAGGATCTATCCCTCAATTGTTGTTCTAGGATGGAAGCACATATCGAATTTACCATACTCGATCAACCACTTTGAAAGACGTTGAGACATGTCAGCCCTTCATAGAATGACTTTGAGTGGGTAAGGGATCATTACTATTATGGAATGGGCTTTGAAGTAGTGCTTCAACTTTATTTAAATGATCACTAGGTCATAGGTGAGATTTTCCAGAGGCACGTACTATTGTTCAGCATCTAGGAGTGTCTTGTTGGCATAGTAAATCGGGTTTTGTTCTCCCAGAGCTCACAGCATGGTCTGATACTAGATAAAGATATATTTTTTCCCCATTATTTAGAATTACCGACATCGGGGTCTTGCTAAGGTAAGACTTGACCTCTCCCACAGCTTTCGAACAATCATCATTCCATACTAAGGTTTTTCCTTTCTTTAAGAGCTAGAATAATGGTCGGTAATGTTTCAAAGACTTGGAGATAAAGCAATTGAGCGTCCCAAGCATCCCAATAAGCTTTTGAATATCTTTATATATCTAAGGGGCTGGACCCTAGTGATAGCATCAATTTGATCTGGGTTGGCCTCGATTGCCCTTTTACTCACTAGCTAAGCTAAGGATTTTCTTGACTAGACACCGAATGAACACTTACTTGAATTAAGCTTCATTCAATACTTTGTGAGAATTTTGAAGATTTCTTCTAGATCTGAGAGGTTATAAACCTTGTTCTTGCTTTTGATGAGCATGTCATCGATGTACACTTCCATCATTTCTCCCATCTGTTTGTTGAACATCTTGGTCACCAAAATTTGGTAAGTAGCCCCTGCATTTTTTAGGCCAAACGACATGACCTTGTAGCAATACAACCCAATTGAGGTTATAAAGGAGGTCTTATCCTGGTCGGCCCTGCATAGGGGATCAGATGATATCCTGAGTAAGCATTAAGTGCATCCTTTCGTGAGTCGTTGTGGCGTCAACCAGCTGATTTATCTTCGAGAGAGGGAAGCTATCCTTAGGACATGCCCGGTTGATGTCGATAAAATTGATGCACACCCTCCAAATTCCAATGCTTTTGGGTACCACCACTCGGTTGGATAACCATATAGGTAACTGAACTTGCCTAAGGGATCCCGCATCCAGTAGCTTTCCTACCTCTTTCTTCTCTTCCTTATCCTTCTCGGGGGACATTAGGTGAGCCTTTTGAGTGATGGAGTTAAAAGTAGGATCAACATGTATCCGATAACACTCCATGCTAAGGTTTCACATCTCGATTTTCCCAAGGGTGAGGGTTAACCTAATAAATTACTAAATCATAAATAAATCTGCATACTAAAATAACTGAGCCATTTTTTTATTCTCAAATTTGTTACAACTGAAATCTAGATATAATACAAAAGTATTTATCTTGATAAATATGCTCCTTTCCTTCTAATATTACATTTATTTATTTCCATGTATAAGCTAATCTCTTAACTATTCATCATGGCCAATCGGTACCTTTGTAAACTAGGTAAAAAAGAAGGAATAAGCAAAACTTTTTCCAGTAGATAATTCTACATCTATAACACTATAAATATGGGAACTTGTTCAAATAGCATAATTGTGTTTGAAATGTTCAAAATATAAAACAGTGTATGGCAATCTGCAGCAAAATGAAATATCAACAAAACTAAACAGGGTATACTAAAGTCTACGATTTAAGTGAAAGAACTGTATGGTGATTATAACTGGATAAATTGTTTATCAAGTTATAAATAAGGTTCAGACTATAATACAATAACCCATAAATTATCATCTATATGGGCTACAAATACATTGACATATTGTTATTCTATCTCTCAAGGCATAAAATGCACTTGAACAGTCAACCCTAAGTAATTGGGGAATAACCAAATAAATTGTCACACTTAGCTACAGTGGCACTCATGCGTAGAGAAAATATAAGAACAAGGCACTCAACATCTGAGTCCTTCAGGACAATTAGATTTACCGAGGGTATGTCGAGTCTAATATCTGGATTATATTGTATGCTACTAAAGGCTTAATGGATAATAGTTATAAAATGGGAAGCAGTACTATAAACCAAATAATTGAACCAAAGTTTAATAACATGAAGGGTGTACTGTAATATGGTAAGATAATTAAAATCATTGTTCAACACGATGTAGTGGTGTACAAAAATCTAGATAATTTACTAAAATCAAATTGGTTGCCAGGATTGGGCCGGCTTGAGTTTAATCAGATAACATATTGAATCAATATTCACGGTACAGTTGAACTATCAAAAGAGTTCATAAATGAGACTACGATTTCCAGGTTATCACATAGTGATATAACAAGAAGTAATGTCAAAGACATAAGTTCAAGGTATAAAAAATAAAACCACCCACCGGTGTTTACGAGCTTTTCATTGCTATTCACGGATCTTTCATTGTCGCATTCCTGTTCTCGTAGTTATTTAGCTCGAGTGGGTATATCGGTGTTTGGGTGAAATGGTTCGGGTTTATGATGTCGTACATCTTTCTATAAATCTAAATAAAAAATATTTTTTTAAATGGAATCAAGGGATTCAATTTGTCTAAATAAATTGAATAAACAAGAATTTAATATATTATTAAATTATTAATCTGGTCAAATATTCAGTTTAACTATTTAACAAAATCTCATATTTATATGAACGTAAAGATCTTTTTATGTTAGTGTTCCGATATATGATATTCCAAAAATGTTATTTTCCAAAGTTGGTCCGAGATTATTTTCTTAACCGAATTAATTAAAATATTAATTTTAATCAGACCTCGTGTTGATGTTTACGATTCTCCATCTGCCATATTTTATATTATCCGAGTGACAACATTAGATACGGGTAGTATAAAATTAATGTTTGCAACACAATAAAATTAAAATGAAGTGGAAAACATCCTTCCTTATTTAGACAATAATCCAGTGGGCGTGCCACTACAAATTGTCCAACGCCTACATAACCATATTTTTAATAAAAATGAGTCATAATAGCATAATGCCATAATTTCGAGTCGTTTGGTACCGTAACTCATTTAAATATAATTTTCCTAAAAAATGGCAACGAGTCCAAATATATTGAGAAAAATATGTGCGATTATTCATATGTGTAGAGGGGTCGTGTTTATGATAACTTTTTCAATACGTAACTGAGTATAACCAATATAAATTAAATTTTTACAATAAAAATTATTTGTAGACAATACCAATTATATCAATTATGGCTTACAATACCGGAACATGAATTTACCAACGCTTGATACAAATTGAATCAAAAAATGTCCAAGAACTCAAATAGGAAGTGTGTTAATTAAGTTCTTATAAACTGTATATATATATATATATATATATATATATATGTGTGTGTGTGTGTGTGTGTGTGTGTGTGTGTGTGTACAAAGAAATGGGAACTCAACAGACTGGGAAAATCACCCCCTATTTTGGGGTTGTTGAAATCACAGACCACCACCGTGGAAATGGGTGGTGGTCAGTCTCTAGCACACACACACATCCACACATATACACATAGACATATAACAACAATAATCAAAAACTCGAATCGAAAAATGGCTCTGTTGCTGCCGGCCACCACCGTGGAAATGGTTGTGTTGGAACTCAACCATTCACACACACTCACACACACCCTGCCGATATATATATATATATATATATATATATATATATAATCTTCGAATCTATCATCCATGGCCGAAAATAAGGAAAGAACGAAGTATATGAAGAATAAGGGGCAGATCGGGCTCTCGTCGGCGTGGTCGGAGGAGGAGGAGATCGACGGAGGTGAGGGACAGGGATCGGGGAGTAGAAGAGGTTTGTGGGGTTTTATCTTAGAGAGAGAAAGATAATTTCATTGGTTTGAAATAAGTAAGAGGTGTGTGTTTAAAAACAAAAGGTTTGATTCTTATTTATAGTATTTAGGTAGAGTATAGTCACCAAAAGATAATTATACAACTGAGTGTATGTAGTACTCGCGTATAAATTTTAGCGGATATTAATTTTTATAATTTTTGAAATTTCAACCTACTTTAAATTAGTAGTGGAGTGCCTATGATATGTTTATGTATTTTTTTCGCATTGACAACACTTTTGGATAAGGGTAATTTTTACACACTATATTTTAAATAGTAATTAAAAATAATATGTTTTAAACTCATTCTACTATCCGTTTTCTATGAAAAATATTCAATTTTGAGCGAGAGAATAAACGTTTCAACCCTATTTTCAGGTTACAGGACATACAAACGAGCCACAAGTGTCGTAAAAACAATTAATGGTTCATAAAAGGTCATTCTTTACACGAAACAATTCAATTTAATTCAAAATAGAAATCAGGATGTTACATTCTACCGACCATAAAAAAAAGTCCTCGCAATTCCAATATCCTAAAGTTTTAAAATCTCATAGTGAGTATATCGTCAAGCGTATGTAGCATATGTGGATGAATAGTTCATTATTGACCAAGGTTGGTCTTTTTGGTACTGGTGACATAACATGATCATATAAGGAATAATAACATAATGAGAAATATAATTAATAAATTTGATATAACATTTGAGGTGAAATAAGAATAATAATATTTGATGATACTGCAAAATAAGTACTAGATCAGTGTAAGGGCTGAGGATGGTTTCTAAACAAATACCCCATAACAATCTGTATAGAGGCTTTTAGTCAATAGAAAATACATACAACAAAATCAATCCAAATAAATTGCAGATAATCAATCCAAATAACTGGAGATAAAAGTAATCATAAAGGCGTTTCAAATAATTAATACGCATTTTTACAAGCTCCTGTAGCTAACGTGTATCAAAATTGGGGTTTTGGTAACATTGTTCATATATGATCTCGTGTTTTGAGGTTCTTCTTATACAATGCATTTCATCATTCTATACCAATTGGTACGGGTAAGACAATATTATAGGTCGAATCATGAGTTTCACAATTACAGTTTTGTATAGTTGTTTACATAATAGGTATTTGCGAGTACATGTTGAGGTTCGGTAGTTTATACTCGAAGGTTTAAAGATTAGCTTCCCAGAGTTAATAAATACGAAGTTGATGTTAACCAAATCTTAAATTTTGTTTCCAGGATTCTCATGATTAATCGAAAGCAATTCCGAATTCTTGACTAAGGATATGTATTCATAATAGTCACTTGATCAACTTTTCGATAGTTAGTATAATTAAAATGGTCCTGCCTTCATTTCCACAATCTAGACTGGTAGTCTTTAAGATTAAATAATGACTTTCTCGGTTAATTCATCAAGTTTGGTTCAAAGTTTACTAATTTCAGGGTTATCACGCGGTAAGAGTATTATATGATAAGTAAAATAGTCCTTGAGGGTGAGAAATGTTAATTTAAAATTATGCTATACATAACTTAAAACTTCTAATAACTTTCATGCTTCACTAATTACAGTAAAGGTGATCAAATTTAAAGCGTTGATTACGATTACTAGATTGAATATCTTGTTTCATCTAAATACCAAGGATATTATAAGAATTTCAATCCATATTCTGGTGATGCCGTACTTTACGTTTATCTCTTCCACGTGCATTCATCTTAATAGAGAACAGTTTAAAGAAATATAAGGGTTTTACTATGTTTGTGAAATCACTTGTTGGTTTATTGGAACAATACATTCGTTTATCCATTTTACTTTATAACCTTGAGAGTTATTTATTTAAAATTTCACATACTAAGGAAGACGTATCTAGGATATTGACGTAATGTGTACTTAACTTTCTGAACATCAAACTAACGTATCCATAGAGTTTGATTCCTATGAAATCACAATTTGAGATATAAGGCAATGCCTAATAAGGGTTGGGTATTTAAGTAAGTCGATTGATTTGACTTGTTCTCGAATTTATGAGGATTTACTACAAGTATGATGTCTAACATTGTAGAACTATTAGTTGGCGATCTTCGATACTAATATAAGACAAAAGTATTCTTTATGATATATCTTGTAATTCTGGAAAATTTAGATTTATTGGATGGATAAGGTTTACGTAATCCAAGGTGTATTACTGATAATGAAAAGGGTTTCCTTAAACATAGTTCGTAAAACAATGGAAATTGATTTACTAACATTTATGTCAATAGTATAAAGATACCATTGTTGAGAATATGTATATAAGGGGTGTATTGCTCTCAATGGTTATATATACTGATGTATAAAAAGTCATAGTTACTAGTACTTGGGCTTACTAGCATTGGGTTGTATAAAAAAAGGTAAGATACTATTAAATCATGATGAGGTTTCATTTAAGCTCATTCATTTAAGTGGTAGGTATAATCTAAAAGAGCATATTCATATTCCAACATTTAGGGTTATTTGGATTTCTAGGTACATTTGTTTCTTCTATGCAATGATTATAGGCTTGTTCCCGCTAATCATATTACCATAAATCTTTCTACGAAAAAATTGAAAATAATAAGTATCTTGTATTGGGATAAAAGAGAAATTTTGGCGAGTCGGTCTATTATCACTCATACTGACCCGTATCCTTGAGACGTATGAAACATTCATATAATAAAATTCATTATGATGCGATCCATTTTTTCATAGATCGGAAAAAGTTTTAGGAAACCACGAGAATACGGGTGTCTTATTTGGACTTGGTAACAAGTATAATAATTCCTTAAAAAAAATTAACATCATTCTTATATTAATCACTATTGATATTCCTTCACGGTATGATACGTTCTTAAGTTTTCGGGGTGTATTTTGAGCTTTTGGTGATATCTTTCCATGTAGAAGGTCATGCAATCTATTTCTAAATTATAGGTTTGTTTTCCTATCACAAGATAACTCTTGGTTCTCATTTTGGTTTGTTTTTCATCACAAAGGGATATTAGAGACTGTTGTTCTAAGGTTTTCTTTCTCAAGTTTGGATAGGAAACTGCATTGGTGAAATTTGGAAAAGTGCGTGGTTCATTACAGTTCACATGGTTCTTTGGTATCAACAATATACAATAAGGTCAGATGGTTTAAGTTTCTTACTGTGTTCATAATATTAAGTGGAAACTATAATATTTATTTTTTGGATGAGAGTCTAACTTGGATTATCTCCTTTTTAAAATCCATTCGGTGTTTCTGCTTCCAACTCACGTTCTATCGGGTGAAGACATATTTTGAATTCGGGTATCCTAAAGTTATTTGGAATTTCTTATCGTCCACTAAAAGATTAGGGTCTTCTATATTTATCGAAAAGGTAACTCAAATATAATAGTTAGAAAGTACTCTTAGATGAGGCTAACTAGATATCTGAATCACTATTAATAAGATGAATGTAAATAGATGTAACGGGGTCTGAATCGATGATTCTCTTAATTTGAGTAGGTTACGGTACATCACTTATAACGAAACGTGTAACAATTTTTTATGATAAAGGATTCCGTTGATGTTTATTCCGAATCCTTCGGTGCTTTCGAATTCTAAATGGTCATAAGGTACGATGTTGAATAATAATTCTAGGATACCTAGTATATATTTTTAGGAAAGAACTGTATAATTAAATGGGTCACTAATTCAATTATTGATCAGAATATCTTACAGACGTCGCAAGTAACAGAACTATACCGAATAATGAGTCAGCTAATCTAAAGTTAATACATGTCGTCGAGCGTAACTTGTCGGATGTAGTCATGGGATCTGTATGATTAAATAATAAGGTTTCAGTGCATGTTTATATATTTGTTTTCTATAAACGGGTAATTATTTTTTATAATTCACAGTAACATAATACGAAAAGGAACGGGTATTATGGAAATATGAATTTTTAGATATTGCAAAACTCTTGTTAAGTAAAGTAAACAACTATTAATTCACACAAGCTTATGTTGTATTGGTAATATATGCCAAAGTCATTAACATAGAGATTGTTAACATTCACATGATTTATTCATATTTCTTCCCATGTAAAAGGACAAGGGAAAATTTTCATCTTATTATTTACTGGTCGGGATGAAAAACCACATTGTTATTATGTGGTTCCATATTAGGGTTCCTTTAGAAAACATGGATTTATAAGGGAGATACATTTGGAATGTCCAAGTCATGTAGAGGTATGAGGTAAGCTTTCATGTAATTATAGCCAGGCTTGTTGTTTAGGATAAGAATTATATATGTATATGGATCCCATAGTGTTTCTGGTGATAAGATTTTCAATAACATTCTAAAACACGATAAATTGGGGAAATAATTTAACAGTAGCTATGAGGCATATCGTATTTGGTTAATTAATCAAAATTCATAACCAAGAATTTATATATAATTCAGGAAAATTATAATCATAGGATAGGGTCCAGTAACTAATAACGTTACGTTTAAAAAGTAGAATGGTCAATCGTAAAATTTCTAGTCCCTTCAACTTTCTTTTAAAGAATTCCCAATTTCCATTAATAATCTTACTGACTAGTTGCTTATCTATTCCTGAACAGGTACCATTCTAACATAAGTAATTCTTCTCGTATTCTAATGGGAATAATATGTATTCGTAACAAGAATGCAATACATAAGTTGATAATAAAGTTAAACAGAGACATGAAATAACTTCCAAGATAAATTTCTTAGTATATTTCTAAATCCTCAATCACATCGTTGACAATCCCAAAATTCTTAATGATTCATCAGATCACGTACACTCTAAATATCGGAATTATTCACATATCTCCAAATCGTAGTTCAAGAACTTCTTATCATAATCCCTAATTACATAGCGTATGAATACCCGTTTTCTTTATATCCTCGAAAACCTTTTCCTAACCATGATCCTGGTATTCCTTACTCAGTTCTAAACATCTTATTCTCACTATCCTTACGGTCTAAATCACTCACTTGATACTAATGCTCAATTTACATCCCACATAGGCTACTTAACCTCGTTTATCTCTGATACCAACTGTCACATCCCAATTTTGCTGAGGGTGAGGGTTAACCTGATAAATTACTAAATTATAAATAAATCAGAATACTAAAATAATTGAGGCATTTATTGATTCTCAAATGTGTTACAACTAAAATCTAGAAATAATAAAAAAGTATTTCTCGTTCTAATTATGCTAATTTTCTTCTAATATGACCTTTCTTTGTCTTTATATATCAGTTGATCTCTAAACTATTCATCTTGGCCTATCAATACCTCTGTAAAATAACCAAAAAAAATGAATAAGAAAAGCTTTTCCCAGTAGATAATTCTAGTTCTATAACAATGTATGTAAGGACATATTTTATAACTTTTGGGGGTAGAATCTAAGAATTTTATGTTTTCCCTAGATCACAGTTTGTATGTTTGATACCGCTACATTCGGCATATCAACATGATCATCCATGACAGCCTTGATCCGAATCCATGCATCCATCGTCTTCACACATGCATCATGCTTTATACGACGTGCTTCTCAGCCATTCCCACTACTCCACTTCGCATTATTGGTAAAATGATTTATTGGAGTTGTTTATATTTGCATAAATATTTGGGAATTTTTCAGAAAATATTTTTTCAAAGTCTGGTTTCTTTTTATCTAATGAAGAAATTTTTCTAAGTGTAGAAGCGGAGTCCTTCGGTCAATGAGCTCATTCAAACGACATAGCACTATCGTTCGAGCGAGATAGTCATGTCGCGCGATCTCATTCGAGCGACACCTGTCTTTTGGTCAAGCGACATGCTTATCTCATTCGAATGACGCCACCGCCTCGATTTTCGTATAAATAACTGGTCACTTTCTACATATTTTCCAAGTCTTTTTCGCACACGATTTCTACGATTAACATCCCAGAAAACAGACTTCACCTTTTAAGGTTTTATGCCTTCTTTATTCACATAAACACTCCCATATATGTATGTGAATCTTTAAACCGTCAAGAGGATTGTTTTTAGTCATCAAGAGTAATTTGTGGAGAAGCCGTATCTTCTTCATTGCTTCCCATCTGGAGTTCTTGTGGGAGATTCCAGCCGACGATATCGGAACCGACACCTGAGGGTATTTCGTATGTCACTCTTATTTTCATTGTGATCTGTGTAACCGTTTATTACAAATTATTGTGAAAATAAAAAGGTTTTGCCCCTTTGGGGGATTTTTCCTCATTTGTGTGTTGTGTTTGTGATTAACTGTTCGTGCATGTTCATTTTGATTTCAATCACACCTAGATGCATGTTTTAGGATTTAATTGAAAAAAAATTGAGTTTAATTAAATAATTTCTTAATTTGAACAAAAGCGCAACCTTCAAAATTGTATCAGAGCCAATTACACAATTATACCATGTAATTTTCTGCATAATTTTTCTAATATATCAATTTTCTGAAAAATTGATTATTAAAAAAGGGCGTGTTCAATATGAAGACATTATATAATAAAATGCCAGTTTTTGATGGGACAAATTATGCTTACTGGAAAGCCCGCATGAAATATTCTTTAAAAGCAAATGATGAAAGAATTTGGATTTTAGTTGAAAGAGGGTGGAGACCTCCCTCCATCACTATTGATAACGTGACTAATTTAAAATCTATCACTGCATGGATTCAAGAAGAATTTAAATGGTAATATTTTAATTCTAAGGGTTTAAGTGATATTTCTGGATCCGTCACACATGATGAGTTCCGACGGATAATGACGTGGACCACGTCAAAAGAGGCATGGGATGTTTTGCAGCTTACCAGTGAAGGAACTAATGCTTTGAAAGAGTCTAACTTGCAAAAATTAACAACTCAATTTGAAACTATCACCATGCTTGAGACTGAATGTTTTGATGAATTTTATGCTAGGTTATCTGATATTGTAAACACTAGCTTTAATCTTGGTGAACACATTCCTAATGCAAGAGTTGTTAAAAAGATTCTAAGACTGCCTAAACATTTTATCCCTAAAGTCACTATGCTAAATTCTATGGGTAATTTAAACAGGCTTAAATTGGAGGAACTTGTAGGAGACTTACATACGTATGAAATTGATATGTTTCCTAAATCTGTCAAACCTAAACATAAGGGAATTGCACTTAATGCCCAGGATAGAAAGAGTGAGGGGTCGGCAAGAAAGAGAGTTGAGTCATCTAGAAAAAGGGAGATATAAACGTCTGATTACGAGTGTGATTTTAATTTAGATGATTTGGCCCTGTTTGCTAAAAATTTCAAGAAAATTCTCAAATTCAAGAAAAATGGAAATTTCAAAGATAAAAAGAATTTTGAGAAAAATAAGAAAAATGTAAAAGATTTTAAAGATCCTCCTAAGAAAGACAGTGAGAGATGCTATAAGTGCGACGATAAGGGTCATAGAGATTTTGAGTGTACTAGCAGGCTGAACAGACTTGCCAAAGAAAAGGGCAAAAATATCCTTACCCTTAGTGACAACAGTGAGGTCAAGTCCATGGACTCTAGAGACGAGTCACTGCATGAATGTAACTTCACCGCATTCATGGATAGTAATGTGAGTACTTCTAGTGCTCTTCGCGACGATGAGGATGCTAATTCACAAGAATACCTCAACAGTGAGAACGATGTGAGTGAAGGGGAGGATGATGCAAGTGAGAGCGAGAGTAATCTTCAACGCGCCTACGCTGAGCTATATAATAAGTCTTTTAAAACCAAAAAGTGTAACAAAGCATTAGTTCGTAGGATCACCGCTTTAGAGGAAGATTTTAAAGAAGCGAGAGAGAAAGAGTCCTCCACCTGCACTACCTTGAGAGAGAGAAAGTCTGCCTGTGTTGAGAGAGAAAGTTTGTTTAGAGAGAGAGAGATTGTTTGGAGAGAGAGAGAGTTGTTTTGAGAAAGAGAAAGGGGACTTGACTAAACAAGCGGTTAGTCTTACGAGTGAGCTCCATTCCTCCCTGGATACTCGAAAGAAACTTGAAGCCCTTGTAGCCCAGCTTACTCATGATCTTGAGAGAGCACAGGAAGTCAAGGTTCAAATCGAGGACAAGTCTGGAAAGATGGGAAAGATGCTCCTCGGCCCCGCTTTAGGTTTTGGTGATATGCAGGGAATAGGTTTTGATGGTGTATCCACCTCCCAAATTACACCTGGACCAGTTCCTGAGTTTACTACTACTCCATATAGACATCATCAAAAACCACGAAGGAGAGTTCGACCAATAAAAGCAAACCAAGGTCCACCTAAAACTTTGTTCTTTTGTACGTATTGCAAAAGAAAAGGCCACCTCAGGGAATTTCTCTATAGTTTGGGTAGGACACGATGTAATATTGCTCCACCACATCGTACTAATGATTTTTCCACTTTGAGAGAGCGTGTTGAGTTTTTAGCTGCCACATCACAGAGCTTGATGGAGTAATTTCGACGATTGTCTTTGTCGTTAGTGAATGCTTCTCACATCTCAGCTAAAACCAACAACAACAAGAGTAAACAAAAGTTTACCACTTCTTGGGTATCTAAGAAAGATGAAAAGGCCCTTGTTGTTCATATCACTCTCAAAGCACATAATACCTCACAGTGGTATTTTAATAGTGGGTGCTCCAGACATATGATAGGTGATGTCTCATTTTTTACCTACCTAGAGGATTATAACGAAGGTAGAGTCACCTTTGGATACAAGATTGGGTCTAGCATCGTAGGATGAGGTACAATAGAGTTACCAAGATTTACTAAGATAGAGAATGTTTTGTATGTGAAAGTTTTAAAAGAAAACCTTCTCCGTATTAGCCAACTATGTGATGCTGAGTTTGCCGTAAAGTTTGATCGGGATGCGTGTAATGTCTATAATCGAGCCGATAAACTTTTAGTGCAAGGGGTGAGGATAGAAGATACTATTATGGGACTATGACCAAATCCTCACTTGTCTATAAGAGCTCCACGATCACACCTATGGATTTGTGGCACCAACGTCTAGGTCACGTGAACGTTAGAGATTTGACACGTTTAGCTAAAAAGGACCTAGTACGTGGCTTATCATCACTTTGAAAGACAACTTCCACAGTTTATGGACCCTATTAGTTAGGAAATAAAATTCGTATCCCACATAGGACGTTCTATTCCATTACCACCTCACGTGTGATTGAGTTGATTCACATGGATCTAATGGGTCCTACTCATACTGAGACTTTGGATGGTAAGAGGTATATCCTCGTGATGGTGGATGATTTATCCAGATATTCGATTGTATTCTAAGAGAGAAATCCGATACTGAAGAGTTTTTAACGACCAAGTGTTGTGTCCTACAAAATCAACACGGAGTCACTATTAAAAAGATATGTAGTGACAATGGCACGGAATTTAAGGAAGCAAAGGTAGATCTTTATTATGATAGCCTAGGAATCAAACATGAGTTTTCGACAGTGAAGACTCCTCAGCAAAATAGGATTGTTGAGAGAAAAATAGGACAATTTAGGAAATGGCTAGATCTATGCTTCTAGGTCGTAAAGTTTCTAGGAGATTTTGGGTAGAGGTAATGTCTACTGCATGACACATGGTGAATAGGGTTTACCTGCGTCCACACACAGTTAAGACGCCTTATGAATTGTGGACTGGCAAGAAACCCAACCTTTCATCTTTTTGTGTCTTTGGGAGTAAATGTTATATCCTACGAGATAGAGAGCAATTAGGAAAGTTTGACGCCCAGAGCGACGAGGGAATATTGCAAGGATATTCATCAAATAGTAGAGCGTAGCGGGTTTTTAACCTGAAGAGCTCTAAGGTTATGGAGTCAATAAACGTCACTGTCCATGATGACGAACCTTCGATGTTTATTGATCCTAGCCTTCACTGTGAGGATGAGGACTTTTTTAGAAGCGATTTACTTGTCCCTCACCCGCACCCTGTGGACCCTACTCTTGTGTTAGGGGACACACCTGCTTGGGTTCGCAAGAGTCATGACCCTTCCTCCATTATAGGAGATCCCACCTTAGGGGTCAAGACTCGTGCTCAGCTAGAGAGCGTTGTTAGTCATATTTTCTACACGTCCACACTCGAGCCCAATAATCACAAAGAAGCACTCCAGGATGAACACTGAATTTTTTCTATGCAGGACGAGTTTCTTCAGTTTAAAAAGAAAAATGTATGTGAAATTGTCCCCTGACCTAGTGAAACTAATATGATAGGTACCATGTGGATTTTCAAGAATAAAAAGGATGAAAATGGCACCATAGTCAGAAATTAGGCTAGGTTGGTCGCTCAAGGCTACACACAAATAGAGGGTGTAGACTTTGGAGAGTCATTTGCTCCTGTTGCAAGTCTTGAGTCCGTCTGCTTACTACTTTCCATCGCATGTCATCTGTGCTTCAAGTTATATCAGATAGATGTCAATAGTGCCTTTATAAATGGTATTCTACAGGAGGAAGTTTACGTGGAACAACCAAAAGGGTTTGAAGACCCTAAGCACTCGGATCACGTCTACTATATGAGGAAATCCTTATATGGTTTGAAGCAAGCACCCCAGGCTTGGTACTAGAGTCTTACTTCCTATCTCTTATCCCGCGGCTTCAAGACAGGGAGAGTTGATATGACGTTGTTCGTCAGGAGAGATGACGGTGCTATTTTGGTTTCCCATGTCTATGTGGATGACATAGTCTTTAGATCCACGTGCTACCAGTATGCTCACCACTTTGAGGGGGAGATAAAAAGTGAGTTTGATATGATCATGGTAGGTGAGCTTACTTTCTTCCTTGGTCTCCAGGTTCGTCAGCTAGAGGATGGGATATTCATCTACCAATCCAAGTATGCTATAGACCTAGTGAAGAAAGTTGATTTAGACTCCGCTAAGCATGCACGTATACCCATGAGTACTTCTATCAAGCCTAGTAAGGACACTTCAGGTTAGGACATAGAGCAAACCTTATATCAGAGTATGATAGGTAGTCTTCTCTACTTGACTGCAAGTCATCCCGACTTAGCCTTTAGTGTTGGGGTCTGTGCGCGATATCAGGCGTCCCGAAAAGAGTCACACTTACTCTATCTAAAATTTATTATCAAAAATGTGAGTGGGACTCTCTCATATGGTATTTGGTATTCCTTTGATACCGATGACCGTTTGTACGCCTATTCGGATGCCTATTGAGCCGGGGATGTAGATGGTTGTATGAAAACTTCTGGTGGGTGTTTGCATTTTTGTTCTGCTCTTGTCTTATGGTTGAGCAAGAAGAAAAACTTCATCTCTTTGTCCACTACGGAGGCTGAGTACATCACCACCGGGAGTGGTTGCACGCAACTCTTTTGGATGAAGAAAATGTTAACGGATTATGGGATTTCACAGGACACCATGACTATCTCCTATGATAACACGAGCGCAATACACATATCCCATAATTCGGTCCAACATTCACGCACAAAGAACATTAAGATACGCGAACACTTTATACGATAGTTAGTTCAGGAGAAAGTTGCATCCGTGAGTTTCGTACCCACTGACCATCAGTTAGCTGATATTTTCATGAAACCTTTAGATGACCTTAGATTCGAGAGTCTTAGCAAGTCTTTAGGGATTTGCATAGTTGACTAAGGGGTTGTTTCGTGTCTAGAATATGATGTATTGTCATGTTCATATCATATGATTCCTATTTCTAGTTTGTATCATTTGTATTCTTATTTTTCCTTTTTATGTTTTTTTCAAAAATACAAAAAGATTTTATTTTGATAAATTTTAGAAAAGCACAAAAAGATTTTTGTATTTTTGTTTACACCTTTTATGGATGAGCATTTAAGATAGTTGATTCACAACTTTCATTTCATTTATCCATGTGACTGTTTGATAGTGATTTGAGACGCTATATCACTGCATCCATGTGCTTTACATTGTTTGGAGTATTTGAGATGTGATTAATGATATCTTTCTTCATGTTTGGCACCTTGTCTCCTTTATTGCGCACATGCACGGCTTTATTTAATTATTGTACTTATCTATCACATATTGGCTTGAGTGTTTCCATCTCAATTATGCCTATACAATGAATAATATGCAACAAAACTTGACAAGATTATAATGCATGTAAAAGCACGTTTGGTGAGATTGTGTGGTATTTTTAAATGATGAAGGGCTACAAAAGGTTCTTATCTATCCTTTGCGATTAAGACACAATTAAATCAGACTTACAAAATTGAGGAATTTTATTATTCGGGGTTCAAAGAGGTTAAAAGAGCCCGAAAAATTTAAAGGCAATAAAAAGAAATTCATGCCAAATATGGGCCATTAGTTTTCACCATCAATTCTCCCAAGTTTGAGAATTTAGATTACCTCTATTCAAAATATAAATCTGAGGGAGTTTGGTTAGAGAATTTTAATGGGTTTGCACTTCCTTGAAAGTCCTGAAAAAGCATTAAATCGTTTTGGACGTTATTGGTGTGGAAATCACTTTGAGCCTTGATTTGTTGATTTGATTGAATCAATGTCTCATATTTCCATCTTTTTACACATAAGGAAGATGTTGGGTTCATTCGTTAGGAGTATCCGATATTCATCGTTCACATATGTCATGTTTGTATGCATTGATTTTCCTATCGAATTTTATCACAACCCTACATTTACACTATCATCGACTTGTTTTTTTTTGTGTTCTTTCATGGTATGATTATTTGTTGTATATTTTGTGATAATCACCAAAAACCGTACAATTTATACCCCGAATAAATGTATTTTTGTTGCTAATTCTCGACAATTTGGGTCTTATGCGCTTAATTGTTCAATATGTAGGCTTAATTGCAGTTGTGGTGTCAAAAGCTATATTTCCAGCCAATTTGCAGCTAAAATGGAGCTAAATAACAATTTCCCTGACCCTACCCGAGCCTAAGCCTAGCCTTAGCCTTCCCCGACCCGTGTGTGTGTGTTGATTTTGTACCTTTTTATTATTTTTTAGATTTTTAGTTTGAGTTATTTTATTTTTAGGATTTATTTTAGATTTATTTAGAATTTCTAGGATTTATTTTTTAATTTTTTTATATTTCTTTTTATTTAGATTAATTTTGATTTCGATTTTTATTAGTTTTTAGTTTTAGTTTTATTTTATTTTATTTTATTACGATTAGAATTTTTAGGATTTCATGATTTTTAGTTTTATTAGATTTTGCATTTTCTTTTTAGGATTTTAATTTTAAGTTTTATTAGATTTTATTTTTTATTTGTATTTTTTATTTTATTTCTTTTTAGTTTTTTTTTTTAGTCTTTATTTTATTTTTAGAGTACGAGTTTAATTTTAAGATTTTTAGTTATAGTAGTTTTACTTTTATTTTAGTTTTATTTTTTTATTTTTAGGTGTTCAAATTATACACACACACACAAACTTATCCTACACCCCAAACACTCATCTTACCCTCACCCATCCTAAACTACACCCACACACACCAAATCAATCACCAATAACACTATTCACCTCCTTCTTCCTCACCACACCCATACTCTCTCTCTACCTCCATTTTCAACAAACCTTGACTCTTCCCTTCTAAAAAACCCATCACCCAACAAACCAAAATCGTAAGACCCACCTACCTGTCAAAACCATTTCCGGCGACCTCACCCCAACTCCGGCGTCCTAAACTAACCCCCAAGACAACTCCGGAGACGGCCCACCTGCCTACCTCCCGAACCTGAGCCGCCCCTCACCTCCACTGCAGATCCCCAATCGTCGGAACCCCCTTGTCACTACCTACCTCCAACCCGCCGGAACCACCCGAGATTCCCTCAATTCCACCTCTACTCGAAAACCTAACCACCCGAACCCGACCTGTTCAAACCCATATCCTTCAATCCATTTTACCCATTACCCAACAAAACCCATCTCCTATTTGTTCCTAGTCCAAGCCACGATTTGTAAACCTCCTGCACAAAATGAAGCAACAAATACCATGTCCAACCAACCCATTTCCATCTTCAAAATACATCTCACAACTATAGCCCATGAAACCCCAAACCCATTTGAAAACCAAAATCGTGACCTGCCAATTTCTAAAGACCAAATGCAAACCAAAGCCAAAATAAATAAAATCCCATTATGCCCCCAACTTAACCCACTCTAACCTTTTTCCCATATTACCCCCATAAACCATTTAAACGAAATCTGCATTGTTTCCACTCATCACCTGACACCACCATTTAAAACACATGTGTGCCTAATCCCAAAAATACCCCATGCACATTTTAACCCTCACCTCACTATTTCCATGCCTATATGCACTTTAAATTCCCACAATACCCCTAGCCCCATGCCTATTATAAATTGAATACTCAAGACCTCATTTTAGAGGAGAAGCTTAGTAGAGAGAATTGTAGAGAGAGAAATTTTAGCTTAGAAATAAATTAGGATAAATTTTATTTTGTAAATAGTTTTTCTTTTTCTTTTTTGAGATTATTGAGTGATAAATGTGTGAGGATTAATTTGAGTGAAATTTTTATCTAATATTGTTTGGATCACTCAAGTTGACGGATAATGAATTTCAACTCATGGTTTGAAGTTCAATTACGCATCAAGAGATTGGGGTTTGATTGTTCTTTTCTCATCTCATTTATTTTATGCATTTGATTATTAATTTGTCATATTTCATATCATTTTAGGCTAAATCCCCATTCAAGGGGTGAAGTAAAACCCTTATTTGATGTTATTTTAGTTTAATTAGTTTGATTACTTGAAAATCCCCTTTGAATATTAATTTTGATCCCTCACCCTTAAATTTACGCCTCGAGAGAGGGTAAATGATTTTCGAGAGAAAATCGAAATTCTAGTTATAATACCCATTTTAGATTCGAACTAGAGATATGGGTTTCTTAAGTGGGGTATTATAACTTGAATTTCAACTCTAAATTTATTTTCTAAGATTTAAATAAATTTTAATCGATCGATCCTAGTGGGTGATTAATTAAAAGGAGTGTAGATCTATTTTTCTAGAGTTGTGGTGTGTTAAACTTAATTTTCTAAAAGATTACTATTATAATTACACTTTCAACGAGAGTTGATTTTTAATTTTGATATTAATTTGGGAGAATTCAAATAATTAAATTAATTCATTAGAATAACTAAAAATTTTGGTGTAATCCCATTCCTTGATTGTTCTCCCAATTATTTACCTCACTTTATCTCTTATTTTAGGGTTAGACTTTAATTTCCATTTTAGTCATTTTCTAGTTTGTTTTTATCATATCACATTTAGTTTAGTTTAGTCTTATTTCACATCACCTCACCCTATTGTTTTAATATTGAAAAAGCTAAAAAAATTAGAATAGTGAAAAAGCACAACAAGAAAATAAAAAGTGAATTACAATTGAATTTGTCTCTAGCTTACTCCCTAGGAAGTGGATTGATACCCTTACTTACCTCTACACTTTAGATTGTTATGTTTTTTAGGTATTTGAGGTTTTGACTAACTTGTCTTTCAACAACGACATATGCAAAAGTCAAGTTATCAAATGGTGTCGTTGCCATTCTTGGGAGCGTGAAGCACTCGGAGCAGGTTAAATTTTGTGATTCACTTGTATTGCAATTTTTTTTCATTTTTAGTACCATTTTTCCATTTTATTAGAAGGATTGTATTAGGAATTTATTATTTGGCTTGTATTGCGGTGCAAAATGACACAATTTATTTTTCATTTTAATTTTTACTAATCGAAGCAGGCGTGATAGGAAAACCGGACAAGGTAGAGAGAGGGCGTCCAAAGGCAAGGATTTAGAGGACTCTCTACCTTGGGTCAGCAGGACTCCCTGGGACGACTTAGATTGACGTGATCTCCCCCCGATCGACTCAAATTTTTCGGCACCCCACGACCTAAAAATCGTGGGAGTTACATTTCTTACACTCTCGCGCCTCTCCTGTTAGCGAGTCAATTCTTTTGTGTGCTTTGTGTGCTCTTACTTGATTTTATTCTCGCATTTATTTTCGAATGGTGTGATGAATTAATTGATTAAGACCTACACCCGGTCACTCACGAGAAGGGATTTCATCACCCGACTCACTCGCTTACCATTGTGTGCTTCCCTAGCCATCAGTAAATTTAAAATCAATCAACTAGGTAGCCCACTAGGAGAACATTTTGCAAAGGCAATCACTCAGATTATTCCGTGATTTTTTATCACCCGTGGACTTAATTAAAATTTGACTACCCTTTCACTAAATTTAAAGATAAAAATAGGCTATGTGCTAGTTAGGAAATTTTCTTGACTTGTGTGTGTGTCCAATTCCATTTTTCGGTAGTCGGTTTTAGTGAGTTCGTGCAAATTCAAAAAGTCCATATCTTTTCCCACCCTTTTCTTCCAAAAAAAAATCCAAAAAATAGTTTCTTTCTTTCATTTTAGAAAATCCAAAAATATTTTTCTTCCTTTATTTTTCACAAAAATCCAAAAATATTTTCTTTTATTATTTTTATAAAAAATCCAAAAATATTTTCTTTCTTTCCTTTTTAGAAAAATCCAAAAATATTTCCTTTCTTTCCTTTTTAGAAAAATCCAAAAATATTTTATTTCCTTTTGAAAAAAATTAAAAAATAAAAAATATATATTTTGCCCCTCATGGCCGAAGAACATCCTTTACGGGACTACTTTGGTCATTTCCCGTTGTCATGCGACACGTGTGAGAGTGATCCTGAGCCGTCTCTTTATGATATTTTTAATGATTTCACCTCTCTCACGAGTACCTTAGATACTCTTGACTCATCCATGCACGCACCTTCTATTCCATCACCCTCGATGTCAAGTGTCGACGTGTCTCATCCTTTGTTGAGCACCCACTGTTATTATGCCGATCACATATCCCATGAGGGCCCTTACATTCCATATCCATCCGAACCCAACATGGAGCATGTGTATCCATATGACACTGTTCCAGAACCCACCTCAGCCCATTGTCATGATATACCTAATTTCGAGTTGTGTGAGTACCCGAGTTATTCGTGGAGGCCTGATCACACTTTCCACACAATACGAATTCCAACCCGATGTTGTGGATCCTCACACGTTTCCACAGTCGTCATGGAAACCTTGTGCACCCGTTCATGATCAGTTCCCTCACTACGCACCCACTCAATTTCAACCATTTTTCCATCACGAAAGCGATCCTTTCGTGTATGATGAACATGGCCCCACTCCACCCACTTCATTTGAGTATTCTCCATACACTCATGATAGTAGCGAGTTATGTCCACCTCACTCACCACCACCACCATCATCCACCTCCGCTCTCGAAAGCCTCTTACAAAAATTCATACTTGAGCAAGAGCAAGCCACTCAAATTCAAAATGAAGCCCTCCAAAGGCTAGAACAAAGATTAAATGAAATTGGGTGTGAGAGAGAGTCGGACATTCCCATACATCCACCCATTATTCCACCCGAGTGTGATAATGATGTGTCCTCTTTTGACATAGATTTTGAGTGTGACCAACCCTATCCTATCGAGAATCTCGAAGTTGAGACAATCCCATGGTCCGGGTCCTACGTCGACAATTGTGTTGATTTACCTTCCATTAGTGAGCCTGATCAAATCCCACCATGTCCAAATGAACCTATCATTGCGGTTCACACTCCCGTAATATCCAAAAATATGCCCGAGCTTTTACCTTATGCCCCAATTGCGTATGTCTCTCACATGCCCATATGTTTTAGGTTAGCTACGACTACGAGTGTTCACCATTTTCCTGTGATAGAATCCGTGATAGTTCCTAACTATCCGGATATGGATGTTGTCCCACCATGCATGGCTCCCTTTGAGACCAATATTTCTAGTGATCCCTCTAGATCTGATCTTGGTGCCTCGTCTTACCCATCCCCCACATTCACCTATGCTACTCTTATGGAGAAGTTGATCATTTCATCTTTAGAAACCACCCTCCCTTGTGAGTATTCCTTTACTCCTCCCAATGAGTGTGTGTATCCCTTTCTTGAGTTAGATCATCTTCTGCCGCCATTTATCCCACCTGATCCACCGTTTATCCCGCCCTTTACCCCACCCATTGTTCCTTCTACCCTACCACCTGGTTTGGATCTTGATTTTACACATTTCACATTTCCATATATAGTTTTAGATCCTCACCTGAAACCATCCCCCACCTATTAGAGTATTTTTGGTGCTACACTCTACCATGACACCGAGCTTGTTACCCCATGCCCGCCACTCTCTTGTGGTGTTGACTTTTCCCATCGACAGCTCCCTGGCATGTCCCGGCATGACCATTACCATCGCCCATTCATAGAACGGTCGTGTAATTTTTATGAGCCCCACCCCATCACTATTGCCAAACCCTTTTTCCTTCCCATCCAACTTAAACACCATTCTTATAGGGCCCTAGTTTCCCTCACCTTTAAGCTCAACAAGGACCATGATCGATAGCTTTCCACCCTCACCTTATCCCTTTTTCCCACCCGTCCTTGGTCCACTGATGCTTTGCATCATGTGATGCACTTTGACATACAAGTTCATTGACCCTTTTTAGCCATTATCCAACATGACTGACGCTTCAGTCTTGTTTGGGGGTGATTCTCATCACCCTAATTTTTCTGCCGCCCCGCGCTTTCATAGATCTTATCTTTAGGGTGAGAATGGTTCGGTCTGGCTGAAGACATTAAACTTAGCGCTATCGGGAGGCAGCTCGCGTTTCTTGTACTAGTCTTATCCTGTTTGGGGGTGGTGTTTCACATCATACAGTGCTTTCCATGTTATAAACTTGTACACATTTTTTTATCACTTACTCAGGTTTATTCTTGTCTTCACATGTCCACTTCATTAGCGGTTCATTCTGGTAATCTCTTTCCTACCTTATGCTCTTAATTTTAAAAATCATTTAACTTAAACATTGAGGACGATGTTCCTTTTTGTTTGGGGGTGGGGAATTTTATCAAAATCTTGCCTCCTTTGAAAAATTTTGAGTTTTAAACCTGATTTTTAAAATTTCGTGCAGTTTCTTTCATCTCATTTATTGAGGTGAATTTTCAATCATTTGTTTTTTTTTAAGTTTATGAATCAAGCTAGAGAATATTTTTCTTAAAAAGCTTCTGTAATACATAACAAGGCATTTTGCACCATGAATTTCTAGACTCAACAAAATTTGCGCACTTATCACTTCATTACGGTTAGAGTTGAGGAGTACTACAATTCTAAAGAGAACCTTAAGGATCACTAGTAGAGACTTTAGCTGGTGAGTTTTGTGCCTTTCACCTTTCAGAGAGTTTTACGCAATCTCCAAGTCAAAAGTTGATTCAACTTCTTTTGGTTTCGCACTTTAAATCATTGTATGATCTCATTATTCAACATTAAATTTTGGTTTGATCACTGAGAACGACATCACTTTCGAGTTGTAAGAAACACGTGTCTTTGAATTTGTCCCGATCACTATGATTTTCATCCATACACCTACCACTTTCCCCCCATATCACATTTCCATTCACTCTCCCATTACACTTCCATGTTCTTTCATATTCCCATATATTCCCCTCACCATCATTTCCCACTCATTTCATATATCTTCCATCATTTCAAATAAAAGAGTGTTGTTCAAAATGTTAAATGTCTTCAGTGTTGGTTTGAAAAAAAGAAAAGAAAAACATAAAAATAGAAAAAATAGAAAAAAAATAGAAAAGAAGAAAAGAAGAATCGGAAAAAAAAAAGAGAAAAGAAAAGAAAGATAGTTTATAGTTAATAATAAAGACATTTGTGCCTAAAGTATAGAGCACTCTTCTATCATATCCATTCATATATCATCATTCATATCCTACATACCACAACCATCATATCACCCATCCTATCCTAGCCCTGATCTCATCATTCTCATCCCATTTCATTTCCCCTCGCCCATTATCATCCATACGTTCCCCAAGGTGTTTGGGAAAACGAAAGTCGACGTGGTGAATAACTCGACGTTCTCACTATAGTGATTAGCATTCTTTCATGAGATCAATTTTCTTTCTTATTGTTCGTTCTTTCTTATGTTTGTGTGAGACGTTTGAACTTGATTACATTTACTCACCTCCTCACACACAAGGGCAATACACAAACCTTAACCTCGACAGTCCGTTTGGGAGAGAGATATCCAGTGAGATTTGAAGTTGAAGCGTTGATTCTGAAAAGACAATCTAGGAATTACTCTTGTGATGCTCGACCCATTTTGACTGATTCACACTACACACGTTGAGTTCTAAGAAGGATGTGCATTGTGTATTTACATAGCTAAACTTTTTATGCACTTCTAGCTTGTATTTCTCAAATTATTTTTCTTATGATGGATTGTGCGATTATTCTATGTCTAATAAGAGATTAACTGCCATTCAATAAATTTTTGCAAATAAGAATTCTATGGGTATATTCCCTGCAAACCCTCACGAGACACAACTCGTTATGTAGGGAAACCTATAGATTTAAAGGCTTGTAGCACATGCTAAGTGCAATCGCAAGTGCACGCGAAAGTGGTACACTTTTGGTTTCTTATCTATTTCTTACTCTCTATCTTATTGCTCGAGGACTAGCAACGCTCTGTTTGGGGGTGGTGTGATAAGCACCCAAAACTGTACAATTTATACCCCAAATAGACGTATTTTTATTGCTAATTCTCGACAAATTGGGTCTTATGCGCATAATTGTTCAATATGCAGGCTTAATTGCAGTTGCAGTGTCAAAAGCTATATTTCCAGTTAATTTGTAGTTAAAATGGAGCTAAATACACAATTCCCTGACCCTACCCAATCCTAGACTTAGCCTTTCCCGGCCCGTGTGTGTTGATTTTGTACTTTTTTATTCTTTTTTAGATTTTTAGTTTGAGTTATTTTATTTTTAGGATATATTTTAGATTTATTTAGAATTTCTAGGATTTATTTTTTAATTTTTTATATTTCTTGTTATTTAGTTTAATTTTGATTTTGATTTTTATTAGTTTAGTTTTAGTTTTATTTTATTTTATCTTATTAGGATTAGAATTTTTAGGATTTCATGTATTTTTAGTTTTATTAGATTTTGCATTTTCTTTTTAGGATTTTAATTTTAATTTTTATTAGATTTAATTTTTTATTGTATTTTTTATTTTATTTCTTTTTAGTTTTATTTTTTTATTTAGTCTTTATTTTTTTTTTAGAGTAGGAGTTTAATTTTAAGATTTTTAGTTATAGTAGTTTTACTTTTATTTTATTTTTATTTTATTATTTTTAGGTATTCAAATTATACACACACACAAACTTATCCTATACCCCAAACACCCATCTTACCCTCCCCCATCCTAAACTACACCCACACACGCCAAATCAATCACCAATAACACTATTCATCTCCTTCATCCTCACCACACCCATACTATCTCTCTACCTCCATTTTCAACAAACCTTCACTCTTCCCTTCTCAAAAACCCATCACCCAACAAACCAAAATCGTAAGACCCACCTACTTGTCAAAACCATTTCCGGCGACCTCACCCCAACTCCGGCGTACTGAACCAACCCCTAGGACAACTCCGGCGACGTTCCACCTGCCTACCTCCCGAACCTGAGCCGCCCCTCACCTCCACGCCGATCCCCAATCGCCAGAACCCCCTTGTCACTACCTACCTCCAACCCGCCGGAATCACCCGAGATTCCCTCAATTCCACCTCTACTCGAAAACCCAACCACCCGAACCCGGCATGTTCAAACCCATATCCTTCAATCCATTTTATCCATTACCCAACAAAACCCATCTCCCATTTGTTCCTAGTCGAAGCCACGATTTGTAAACCTCCTGCGCAAAATTAAACAACAAAGACCATGTCCAACAGACCCATTTCCATCTTTAAAATACCTCTCACAACTATAACCCATGAAACCCCAAACCCATTTGAAAACCAAAATCGTGACCTGCCAATTTCTAAAGACCCAATGCAAATCACAGCCAAAATAAATAAAATCCCATTATGCCCCCAACTTAACCCACTTTAACTTCTTTCCCATATTACCCTCATAAACCATTTAAAAGCAGTATGCATTGTTTCCACTCATCATCTGACACCACCATTTAAAACACATGTGTGCCCAATCCCAAAAATACCCCATGCACATTTTAACCCTTACCTCACTATTTCCATCCCGACATGCACTTTAAATTCCCACAATACCCCTATCCCCATGCCTATTATAAATTAAAGACTCAAGACCTCATTTTAGAGGAGAAGCTTGGTAAAGAGAATTATAGAGAGAGAAATTTTAGTTTAGAAATAAATTAGGATAAATTTCATTTTGTAAATAGTTTTTATTTTTCTTTTTTGGGATTATTGAGTGATAAATGTGTTAGGATTAATTTGAGGGAAATTTTTATGTAATATTGTTTGGATCACTCAAGTTGATGGATTATGAATTTCAATTCATGGATTAAAGATCAATTAAGCATCAAGAGATTGGGATTTGATTGTTCTTTTCTCATCTCATTTATTTTATGCATTTGATTATTAATTTGTCATATTTCATATCTTGTTAGGCTAAATCCCCTTTCAAGGGGTGGGGTAAAACCCTTATTTGATGTTATTTTAGTTTAATTAGTTTGATTACATGAAAATCCCCTTTGAATATTAATTTTTATCCCTCGCCCTTAAATTTACGCCTCGAGAGAGGGTAAATGATTTTCGAGAAAAAATTGAAATTCTAGTTATAATACCGATTTTATGTTCGAACTAGAGATAGGGGTTTCTTAAGTGGGGTAAAATAACTTGAATTTCAACTCTAAATTTATTTTCTAAGATTTACATAAATTTTAATCGATCGATCCTAGCGCGTGATTAATTAAAAGGAGTGTAGATCTATTTTTCTACAGTTGTGGTGTGTTAAACATAATTTTCTAAAAGATTAATATTATAATTATACTTGCAATGAGAGTTGGTTTGTAATTTTGATATTAATTTGGGAGAATTCAAATAATTAGAATTACTAAAATTTGTGGTGTATTCCCATTCCTTGATTGTTCTCACAATTATTTACCTCACTTTATCTCTTATTTTAGGGTTAGACTTTAATTTCCATTTTAGTCCTTTTTTAGTTAGTTTTTATCATAGCACATTTAGTTTAGTTTAGTCTTATTTCACCTCACCTCACCCTATTGTTTTAATATTGAAAAAGCTAAAAAAATTAGAATAGTGAAAAAGCACAAAAAGAAAATGAAAAGTGAATTACAATTGAATTTATCTCTAACTTACTCCCTGGGAAGTGGATTGATACCCTTACTTACCTCTACACTTTAGATTGTTATAATTTGTAGGTATTTGAGGTTTTGACTAACTTGGCTTTCAACAACGACATACGCAAAGGTCAAGTTAACATTTTTTATGAAATTTTTTGATAAATTTAAAAATAGGAAGTTTATTACCTTGTGACATTTGCCATATTTATGCTTCTCATTTCTGTTTATTTGGGGACATCTTAAAAAGGGGGAGAATGAATTATGAGGGAGATTTGTTTGGTTGATTTATCAATGATTTACTTAAGCATAATTGATCTTTGATTTTTTTCATATCATTATATTTCAAATTGATGTGTGTCACGGGTATCTGCTTTATCTCATGCGTGTAGGTACAAAATTGATATTTATTGGATTGCACATCCTGATGAGAAATGTTTTGGGAGTTTCTGAAGAGTTGAAGATTTGAACATGTTGAAGTTTAATTGAAGACATGTCATTTAATATTCTCTGTTTGAGGGTTTAATGGGGATATTATCTTGGATGTCATTTGGTTGCATAATTCGGATTTGTTATGTAGATACCAGCATAGACATAGGGGGAGATTTGTAAGGACATAATTTTATAAATGTCCGGGGTAGAATCTAGGAATTTTATGTTTTCCCTAGATCACAGTTTGTATGTCTGATACCGCTACATTCGGCACGTCAACACGATCATCCACAATGGCCTTGATTTGAATCCATGCATCCATCATCTTCACACGTACATCATGCTTTATGCGACGTGCTGCTCAACCATTCCCACTACTCGACTTCACAATATTGGTAAAATAATATATTGGAGCTGTTTATATTTGCAAAAATATTTGGGAATTTTTTTAAAAATATTTTTTTCGAAGTCTGGTTTCCTTTTATCAAAAGCAGAAATTTTTCTAAGTGTAGAAGCGGAGTGCCTCGGTCGATGAGATTGTTCAAACGACATAGCATTGTTGTTCGAGTGAGATAGGCATGTCACGCGATCTCATTCGAGTGACACATGTCCTTCGTTCGAGCGACGTTCTTATCTCGTTCGAACGACGCCGCCGCCTCGATTTTTGTATAAATAACTACACATTTTCTAGGTCTTTTTCGCACACGATTTCTGCGATTAACATCCCAGAAAACAGACTTAATATTTTAAGGTTGTATTCCTTCTTTATTCATATAAACACTCCCATATATGTATGTGAATCTTTGAATTTTCAAGACGATTGTTTTTACTCATCTACAGTAATTTGTGGAGAAGTCGTCTTTTCTTCATTGCTGCCCATCTGGAGTTCTTGCGGGAGATTCCAGCCGACCACATCAAAACCGACTCTTGAGGGTATTTCGTATGTCACTTATTTTCATTGTGATCTGTGTAACCGTTTCTTACAAATTATAGTGAAAATAAAAAGGTTTTGCCTCTTTGGGGGATTTTTCCTCATTTGTGTGTTGTGTTTGTGATTGACTGTTCGTGCATGTTCATATTGATTTCAATCACACCTATATGCATGTTTTAGGATTTAATTAAAAAAAAATTGGGTTTAATTAAATAATTTCTTAATTTGAACAAAAGCTCACTCTTCAATGTATATATGGGAACTTGTTTAAATAGCATATCTCAGTTTGAAATGCTCGAAATTGAAAACAATGTATGGCAATCTGCAGTAAAATGAAATATCAACATAACTAAAGAGGGGTATATTGAAGTCTTCAATATACTTGAAATAACTGTATGGTGATTATAATCGAATATGGTGTTTATCGAGTTATAAATAAGGTTCAGACTATTATATGATAACCCGTAAATTATCGTCTATAGGGGCTGCAAATGCATAGACATACCGTTATAATATTGCTCAAGGCATAAAATCCACTTGAACAACTATTCCCAAATAATTTTTGAATAACCAAATGACTTGGCACACTTAGATAGAGGGGAACTCATACGTGGAGCAAATATAACAACAAGTCACTCAACATCTGAGTACTTCAGGCTAGTTAGAGTTATCGAGGGTTTACCAGGTCTAATCCCTGGATTATACAATATGCTTCTAAAGGTTTCATTGATAATAGTTATAAAATGGCAGGCTATTTTACAAATCAAGTAATTGAAACCAAAGTTTAATAACATGCAGGGTATACTGAAATATGGTAAAATTGTTGAAATCATTGTTCAACAAGATACAGTGGTGTACTGAAATTAAGATAATTTACCAAAATCAAATATGTTGTCAGGATTGGACTGGCTCGAGTTTAATCAGATAACAGATTGAATCAATATTCACGGTAGAGTTGAACTATCAAAAGAGTTCAAAATTGAGAATACCAGTTCAAGGTTATCACATAGTGATATAACAAGAAATAATGTCAATGACATACGTTCAAGGTATAATAGTGAAATAGAGCCACCTACTGGTATTTATGAGCTTTTCGTTATTATTCATGGATCTTTCATTATTGCATTCCAGTTCTCGTACTTATTTCGCTCGAGTGGGTATATCGGTATTTGGGTGTAACAACCCGCCTAATAAAATATCGGGCGATCACTCCTATATCAAATTAAAACAGGAGTTACATATGGATCATTCTCAGCATCACTGTCGAAAACCCATTTGATTACCAATAACCTATTAGGCGAGCGTTAAAATTTTTACTTAACTAATCCTTTTGAACAAATTTCCAATTAAAACATAGTATAATACAACCATATCGAATGTCGTACTAAAAGGCGGTAAAAGAATAACTAAATGCAGTTGGGTTGTTAGCCCGAATGTTTTTACAGTATCTCCTATCCAGAGTACAAGGATAGAAGCGTCTATCGATAACCTGCATGCAACCACAACAGCTGCAGCAGATGTCTGACTCAAAAGAAGTGTCATCTAGGTATCCCTGTGTGTGGACACCTATAGAATACACACACACATATATATATATATATAGCAAGAGAGGAAAAATATAGAAACGGGTCAGAGCCCGAGTTGTGAAAATATTTAGCACGTGCATAAATGCTTTATTTTAAAAATATGTTTTATCTCGTATTTAAATTGGTATCGCACTCCCATGAGATACCCCTAACCTCTCTTCTAATAGTGCACACCTAGCATATCCTAAAAAAAACACCCTAGTAAAGCTAACCCGCCTAACTAGTCCGTCACCCATCTCCTAACAACCCTAGTTATTCCCAGTACTAAGGGATAAACTTCTCCCCAGTCCCAACACTATGCCATGTTCGTGTGTGGGGTGTCTTGCAGAGCGAAATACAAACAAGGAACCCCCCTATACACTACTACGCGGCAAGGTCGATCGTCGAGATCCATTAGACCCTCAGTACACAACGTATATACATACTCTATAATGATATTCATAACAAACTTACACTAATATACATCTTACAATATACATCCGGATAATATCTCCCAGATAATCATAATACACATCCGGATCTATCTCCCAGAATGAGGTTCTCTATAATCATAACACACATACGAATCTATCTCCCGGACTGAGAATATTTATATTCTCGTGGATATATATATTACCATGTTCACATGCACAAGGAATATACTATATGATACACATCGAGATCTATCTCCCTGACTGAGAATCTCTATATACATCCGGATCTACCTCCCTGACTAAGAATCTCTATATAAATCCGGATCTATCTCCCAGACTGAGAATCTCTATATACATCCGGATCTACCTCCTGGACTGAGAATCTCTATACATCCGGATATACCTCCCGGACTGAGAATCTCTATATACATATATACCATCACATATAGATACACATCTATTCATATCATAATATATATATATATATATACTTTAATCACATAGTATATATATACTATATATTCCTCCTCGAATATATATAAATGGCCATAATTGCCAATCACATACTAATATTTAAGTATTCTCTCTCTCTTAAATATAATTCACACCTTAATAACCATTTAAGGACTTGTACATAAACCCCAATGTACCAATTCATACTAATTGGATAAGTGTACCATCGACCTATCCTTAGTTCCATAAGTATACACCACTAATTCCTCTTTAGCCTATATCCATTCTAACCGCATTAATATATCAATACACGCTTGCCAAAAGATTTTCCTCCATGTCTCTTGTCCCAAAACATTAATTAAATCCATCCCCCGGATAAAACTCTAAATTAATTCGAGGTTTACTTATCCTCAATTCATCATCTAGGAGTCCCAACATCCCATTTAGAAACTCCTATAATAATCTCCAAAATCATAACTTAAGTCTCCCTAAACTTAAAAGGACAAAAACCTCAAAAATTTGCCAGGACCGAATCGATTCGGCCTTTCCGAATTGATTCGAAATGGTTCTACTTTCAAACTGTCTCTTACCGAATCGATTCATCCTGTCCAAATCAATTCAGTTGGTCCGAAATTCCCAATTCTGCTTAGGGTTTTATATATATCCCAAACTTAATTCAATCCCCATTTAAATTATAACTCGGATTTATTTCAACGAACCCAAAGTTTTCATATCTCCTCAAGTCCTTTAGAGATCCTAATATTCTTTTTGGGAACCCCTAATATTTATCTCCCATTTCAATACCATTTTTACTCCATTAACATGGTTTTAATACTAGAAATCATTAAGAGTTTACATTACATCAATATGTAAACTCATATTCAAGTTTTCTCAATTTAACTTTAAGGGTTCTAACCCAAAATCATATAGTTTACCAACTATAATATGAAATAAATGCACAAAATGAAATAAAGAAAGTACACACTTGCCTCGAGGATGGAATCCGACGACCTCGAGTCCAATCCGACGGAGTTTGGACGAAATCCCCCATTTTTCTCTTCTTCTTTCTTTCTCTCTTTCTTTCTTCTTTCTTTTCTTTCTTTCTTACTCTCTCGTGTCTCTTATAAGAGAGAAAAGGGTTAATCCCTTAATAAACCCAAAAATGACTCGTTTACTCAATTACGAGTTCCTACGGGGTCCAAAAATTCTCGGATTCCAAATAATACCCCCGGATACTCTATTCTGACTATCTCGGCCATCCCGAGACTCATCGCGCACTCGAAATCTCCATTCCAGGCAATTGGCCGCAACTCACTAATTTAACCCTGTACATCTCAATGCATGTTTTTCCATTGAAACATTATCCTCTGTCGCTTTACCCAGGTGCTACAAATTATTAAAATACTCCAGTTCATTTACTTAACCCTAAAAGTAAATATAACACCCATCGAAAATCATTGAATCCCTGAAAACCTCAAAAATTACTATTCATGATAATTTCTTAAATTCCCAATTTGCACTTATTTATTAAATTTAATTTTCCATAAAAGAGTGGGTTGTTACATTAGGTTAAATGGTTCGGGTTTAAGATGTCTTACATCTTTCGGTAAATATGAATAAAACTATTTTTTTTAAATGGAATCAAGGGATCAACTTGTTTAAATAAATTGAATACACAAAAATGTAATATTTTATTAAAATATTAATCTGGTCAAATATTCAGTTTAGCTATTTAACAAAATCTCCCATTTATATGAACGTAAAGATATTTTTTTGTCATTGTTTCGATATACGATACTGCAAAAATGTTAATTTCAAAAGTTGTTCTGAGATTATTTTGTTAATCGAATTAATTAAAATATTAGTTTTAATCCGACACCGTATTGATGTCTACTATTCTCCATCTATCATATTTTATGTTATCCGAGTGTCAACATTAGATAGGGTTAGTATAAAATTAATATCCACGACACAATAAAATTAAAATTATGTCAAAAACTCCCTTCATTATTTAGACAATAAACAAGTGATCATGCAACTTCTAATCTTAGTCAACACAGCACAACAAATTTTCAAACAAATGCATAACCATATTTTTAATAAAAATGACTCATAGTAGCATAATTACATAATTTCGGGTCGTTTGGTATCGTAACTTGTTTAAATATAATTTTCTTATAAAAATGGCCACGAGTCCAAATATATTGCGAAAAAATATGTACAATTATTCATATGTTTCTAGGGTTTGTGTTTAGGATAATTTTTTCAATACGTGACCAAGTATGAACAATACAATTTAAAGTTTTACAATAAAAATTGTTCGTAGAGAATACCAATTATACCAATTGTGGTTTACCATACACGAACATGAATTTTCCAATGCTTGATACAAATTGAATCAAAACATCTCCCAGAACACAAATAGGAACTGTGTTAATTAAGTTCTTATAAAACCGTATATATATATATATATATATATATGTGTGTGTGTGTGTGTGTGTGTGTGTGTGTGTGTGTGTGTGTGTGTGTGTGTAATGAAATGGGAACTTAACGGACTAGGAAAGTCACCCATGTTTTGGGGTTGTTGAAATCGTCGTCCACCACCTTGGAAATGGGTGGTGGTCAAGCTCCAACATGCACACACATCCACACATATATGCACACACATATAGCAGCAGTTATCCAAAACTCGAACCCAAAAATGGGTTTGTTACTGTCGGCCACCACCATGGAAAGGATGGGGTTGGTGCTTTAACCATTCACACACACACACACACAGCCATATATATATATAAGCTTCGAATCCATTATCCACGGCTGAAAAAAAGAAAAAAAACGAAGAAGAAGAAGAAGAAGAAGAAGAAGAAGAAGAAGAAGAAGAAGAAGGGAAGGTAGGGTTGTCGATGGCATGGTCAGGGGAGGACGAGATCAATGGAGGTGAGGGACAGGGATCGGGTAGGAGCAAAGGTTTCTAGGTTTTTTTCTCTTAGAGAGAGAAAGAGAATTTCGTTGGATTGAAATAAGTGAGAGGTGTGTGTTTAAAAACAAAAGGGTTGAGTCCTATTTATAGTATTCAGGTAGATTACAGTCAGAATAAGATAATTACACAACTGAGCGTATGTGGGACTCGCGTATAATTATTAGCGGGTATTAATTTTTGAAATTTTAACCTACTTTAAATTCTTAGTGGAGTTCCTAGGATATGTTTTGGTATTTTTTTTCACATTAACAGCACTTTTGGATAACACTAATTTGTACATAGTATAATATGAATAGTAATAAAAAATAATATGTTTTAAACTAGTTCTTCTATCCATTTTATATGAAAAATATTCTATTTTGAGGTATAGAATAAACGTGTCGACCCTATGTTCATGTTAAGGGTCATACGTAAGAGTCACAAGTATCACAAAAATAATTAATGGTTCATAAAAGGTCATTTTGACAAATAAAATAATTCAATTTAATTAAAAATAAAAATTAGGATGTTACATAGGGTCAATCCCTGGTAACTCGTAAGACTCCCATGCGAAAACATCTATGTTGCTTTGAATGAGCACAATTATTTCCCTTTTCTATTGACCGGTGAGAGAAAATCTGATAAAAAATTTATTGTCTGTCTAGTTATAATCGGCTATAACTTCTTCCAGAATTTCAATGACCATGTCGATGGGATGGACCCTGGTCTCTTCCACCCCTGGTCGACCATACCGTAATTCCAATTTGGAGAGAACAACCCCATCATGTGCTTTCTCTTAGGCATTCTCGGTCTCCAATTTCTTCTCTTTCTTTAGACAGATGGCTGGGATAAAGGACTTTCGGGATGTATACTGGTGGAAAAAAATCTAAACCACTCCACGGTCTGCGACACATTTTGTCTTTTGATGATAAGTGTATGGGACGAACTTTATGGGATGGGGCCAACCTTTACCCAAAATAGCATGCTATGGGGAATCGATGTCCACTACTAGAAACTCGATTAACTTTGAGATATTTACTACCTTGACTGATAAGATGATCTTCCTAACATCATGGCGATTCTTCATGTGAAGATGACTAGTGGAATAGTGGATTCTTTGAGGTCGTCAACATTTAATTTCAGTATATGTTACAGGTATTGATTCATCACGTAGGATAAACTTCCCTAATTCACAAGTAGCCTGTCAACATCCCAGTTAGAAATCCTAAGTGTGAATCACCAATTTTTCATGATGTGGGGTTCTCACCCTGACCAATCCTTCTTTAGTTAACACGATGTTCTTGGTGTAATCAACGTTTTCTGTTCGTCGATGCTTTTCGGCCTGAGTTTTGGAAATATTGATCTTAAAAGCTTCCATTACAGAAGTCACTTTCTTTAGTTCCTCTGAATGATGTTGCCCTAAATCTATTTGAGGTCTGACGCTCCATGAATTAATACAAACTTGTGTCCTGTATCATCCTTAAGGACATTTTTTGGCTTTTGGTCGCCATTGGCTATGACTTTTTTTGCCTTATTTTCAACATACTTGTTGAGGTGCCCTACTTGAACTAGGTCTTCCAGATGTGACTTCAGAGCTTTGCAATTTTTGGTTCGATGACTGCCTTCCTTGTGGAACGTGTATCTCAGTGTGTTGTTCCTTTTAGTTGGATCGCTGCCCATCTTCTTGGGACATTTAATAAAATTCTCATTCTTGATCTTGATAATAATTTTGTATATGGGTTCCTTGAAGAGTGCATTAACAGCCTAGAATTCTTTGGAGGGGTCATTCTTGTTTCCACTCTTGGATACATTCTTTCCTTCATTCTTGCTTCACTTCTTCTAGGAGTCATTCTTCCTCATCCCCTTATTTTCTTTTGCTCGACCATTGTCTCCCACACTAGGATGGACCACGTCTTTAACCTTGGAGTACTTCTCGATATGAGCCATAAGATCATCGATGCTTATGGATTCCTTCTTGGTGAAGGATTTGTGCAGCACAGAGGTGGTCGACAAGCCAATTTTGAAGGATGCTACGACAACCAACTTCGAGAAATCCTCAATCTCATTAAAAAAATCCTAATATCTCTTGGTTTAATCTCTGAGGTTCTCGTGCGGATTCTTCTTCGTATTGAGCAGTGCATCCATCCACTTAGAATGGGAACTTCTCATTATGAATCATGTCGTGAAAGCCTTTGCCAGTGCAGCAAAATTCCTGATTGACTTGAGGGGAAGCCTTTTAAACACTTATGTGCAACATCATGTAGGCTAGAAGGGAAGATCCTCCATATAAGTGCATCATTTTATCTACATAAGGTCATTACTTGTCGATATTGCCTAAATGGTCTATAGGGTTTATTTTCCCATCAAAGATCTTAAACATGGGGACAGTGAATTTATTGGGGGTCTCCTCACGTTCGATCTTCCTTAAAAATGGGTCTTCATCTGAGAGTTGAGAGAACTTTTAGAAATATCTCTAGTTGATCTGGCTCCTCGATGTGCCTATTGTTGGTCTATCTCCCTATGGACCAGAATCCTTAAATCCTCACTCGGTCGATCATTGTTCCTATGGTACCTCTCCTACTGGCCATTCTTTGATCTATCACATTAAGTTCTCTCCTGGTCACGCCTAATGCTCCTTGCTCAGCTGGGGGAGTCTCCCCTCGAGGGATAAGATTCTTATCTCGACATCACCTTTGTGTTTCTAGGTTAATCTCTCTCCATTATTTCAGGTCGCCTCTTAAGGCGAGCATTCCCTTCTTCTTGGCGTCGCGTTACATGTTCTTGTTCTCGAAGTCTGGCTTCCAAGGCATCGCCAAGCCTAGAAATCTGAGTAGACCTTGGTGGCCTATAGCTCTCTTCAGAAAGTTTCCTTTATTGGTGAAACCTTGGATTTGTATGTTGGAAAATTTTAGACCTGGCCCTAGGGGGAGATGGGTCTTCCTGATCCTCGTCGTCTTGTGGAATGTTGTTGTGGTTGTGAGACATTGCTGGATTTTCTGGGAATGAATGCTTTCGTAGGAATACAAGTAGATTCCCACAGACAACGCCAATTGTGAGTTCATAAAAATTAACAATAAAAGAATCTACGAAAATAATCACAAATAACAAAAATTAAATGGAATAATACACAATAATGATGTATGTGGTTCGACAAATTTCCTACGTCCATTGAGAGGTTACTTGTTCTGATTAAGTGTATCTCAAAGTTATAATTTTTCATCCACCTGCCCCGAGTCAGGGTGTACAATTTATATATGTTATTAAGGGGATCGAGTTGCTTAAGGAACTCCATGATAGGTCTATGAGGTGCTTGAATATCTCATTCGAGATTCTTGGCACCTAATTTGGCCAAATTTGTGAATATCCTTCTTCAACTAAACTACCCGTGTAGAAATCAAATCATGATTTGGGTCGGGCCAAATAACTTATGTTATCCTTGTCGGTTACTCTAATTGACTTGTAGAAAATGGGCTCCCACAATTATAATTGAGGATTATAATTATAAAACGGATGTGAAAGGTAAATTTAAAGTGAAATAAAGTATACGAGTGATACAGGGTTGTGTATGGGACTAAGATTAATGTTAAGGTACTAGTTAGGCGGGGTAGTGTAACTAGGATGTTTAAAATACATGTGTTAGGTGCACACTATAGATGAGGGGTGAGGAGTATCTCATAAGAGTGCGACACAGGTTTGAATATGAAAGATTGGGGGACATGTTTATTAATATATTTTAAACAGCTGAAAAATATTTTCAAAAGGTTTTGACCTCTAACGCGTATAAAAATATTTTCAAAACTTTTAGGTGTTCGCCCATAAGGACTCTTAGCTTAACCATCCTTCTAGTCAGATGATGATGTAGGAGCTGTGATTGCCCGTAGGTATTGATTAGACACTTCTATCTTTGAGATCTAGATATGAGGTACCTTAGTGTTATTTGTGCATGTAGTCTGGTTATCTAGTACTTATTTCATTTAGATGATTTCATTTTGGTTAGTTGGATTATTATATCATGAATTTTTATCCTAGAGTTATCGATTAATTTATTTATGCCAGTGAGTGTGAGTTAATTATTTGCTTAGTTGGTTATATGAATATAAATCATGTGTAAATAAGTTAAAAAGTTTCAACATTTGACACCACGCCTAATAGGTTATTAGCAATTAAAATGTTTTCGATAGTTATGCTAAGAATTAATTGTGACACGCCGCTAATTAAAATAAGAGGTGGCCAACCCGATACTCCAATAAATACATGAATCATAGATGGTTCATTCTTAGAATCACTGTCGTGAAAATAATAGTACGAGCTAACCACCAATTATTTTAGAAAACAAATGTCAAATTAATTTGCATGTTGAATAAAAACCATTTATACAATTCAATTTTAAAAGACGGTGGGTAAACATGTAAAGACATATAATAGATTACAACCATTACTCAAAATAATAACCGAATAAGCTGTCGATTAATAGATTAGTACAAACAGGTTACACCAAGTATTACAGTTAAATATCACAATATATATATATATACAAGTACAAAACTTGGGCAACACACCAGAATGTACAGACTGATCATAACTAGGGTATATAAAATATGGATTCTTCTATAGCAAAAATCCTACAACATCCGTAAAAATATTGTAGCTCCCTCAGACTGAGAATAAGAGATTAACACGGGCGTCCTTGTGGCAGAGCAACTGAACATAAATAGGATCTATACAAAACAAAGAAATATAAACGGGTCAGGGCCAGATTTCATATGATATACATATGAATAAAATGCATAACAGTTATGAATGCTAACATCATAAACAAACTTAAATCATTTGTCACAATAAGAATAATCCTCAGCTCCCATCAAGGTCACATCCTAGCGCAATGCCATTTATAGTGGCAACTATTCAACAATGCAAGAGAATTAACTAAATTCCATTTTTATAAGCTTAAATTGCAATTTAGTAAAGTATGACTTCATAAGTTCATTCTTCGTTAGTAAACTCAGTTCGTACGGTTGATTTATAAATGCATTAGCCATTTATGAAATGCCACATTCGTGAGAATAGTTACAATAAAAATATAATGATTCTAAGAGCATCCTTACGGGAGTCAACCCCATTAAATGCGCCCCAAAATAGCTATCATCTTCCAGGGCCTATAACCAAGACCACCTGGGCACCCTAAATCGCGTCGTGTGGGAAGCGTCCATACACCTTCGACAATGAGTTATAACCATACCCGGAATTATCTCACTTCAAATAAAACAACAACATAATATAACCACCGGTCCTATGGCTGAGGACTATATTCACCCTGCATTCACTAGCCAGGGGACTTCACCTCATTCGCGTAAATTCCCTTATGATAGAATTTAGAGAGGTATGTATATGCCAGTCATGATTCATAAGATATGTCAATTTAAAATGTGCATTACAATATATATCCGGAACTATATGTGTTTAACAACATAAACCACACTGTTTAATTATCCCCATACTAGTCTCCGAGAGTTAACGACATCCCTATGAGCCACTAAGTGTAATTCCCCTCATACAAATCTCTAAAAGTCCAAAAAGTATGTAACCCTACTTTCCCCTAGTCCTAGAATAGCTTACTAAATGTAGAAACTATCCTAACTTCTATTAAATAGCCCACGAAATAAGCCCAATTACCCCCTTTCTGATCTAGGGTATTCATATCCCTAATATAAGACTCTAGTACTCTATATTACTTCATAAGGGAAGGTTCCTATGCGTTAAACCTAAAAGAAAAGGGCTAAAAACTAAGTTAGAAAAATATCCTAAAACAACGGGATTTTTGAAATCGATTCACCTAGGCCGAATTGATTCGGTATTGAAAGCGAGTTGATTCTCTCTATCTGAATTGATTTGCTCAAGAGAACCGATCTTTCTATTTTTTTCGAATCGATTCGGACTTTCCAAATCGATTCTCCAAACACACACATATAGCCTACCATTTTACCTAATCGATTCGCTAGGGGCGAATCGATTCACCTGGGTCAGATAGCCCAATTTCGGCTACGGGTTATATGAACCCTAAATACCCTAACACTCATTTTTCTTCCCTCAAATCCCAACATTATCAACTCATATGAACCTTAAATCCTTCCTACACCACCACTAACTAATAAATCCATCTCAAATCATATCTAATTCATTATTTAAGGGTTTAAACACCAAAAGTCATCAAAAACCATAAATGGTTTACATTTCCAAAAAGCACAACTATTAACACAAATTACCCACACTAAATCATACATAATTTCAAGTTAGAAACTTGCCTTAAGTTTGTAGTCTCGGATTCCCTTTGTAGCAACGATTTCCAAGCTCCAATCGACGAATCTCAACTTTCTCTCATTTTTCTCCCAAGTTCTCTCTTCTCTCTAAGTTTAGGAACATAAATGAGAAATAAATGTTCTAGCAAGACTAAAATACCCAATTACATTAAGTCCAACTTTAAATGCTACTTCACAATTAAAATGATTCGTAACAACATAATTAAGTCATAACCGGTTAAAAGTACCCGAAACCCAAAAATATAACTTGGTACTTAATTTGACTATGTCCACCATTTCCATACTAACCGCTCCCTCTAAATTGGCATCCGGGATAACATAAATTATTTCACGTTCCAACATCATTTCAAGTCATAACCGTCGCTTAAAGAACAACGACGTAATAAAACATAATATAATGCTATTTACATTCACTTAACAGTAAATATGCAAAACTCAGTAAATATTATCTCTTAATTCACTTAAAGTAATATTTACTCCAAATTCCTTTATTTTATATAATTAACCCACTCGGTAAATTAATATAAAAATAATTACTCATAAATAAGGGGTATTATATACTCCCTCCCCTTACAAGGGAATTTTGCCCTCAAAATTCAGGCGTACCTTGTAAAAAGAGATATGGATACTTCTCTCGAATATCATCCTTACGCTCCCAAGTCAATTCCTCAGCATTATGATGTCCCCATTGGACACGAACCAAGGATAACACCTTCAACCTTAGCCTAAGCTCTCTGTGATCTAAAATAGCAATCGGTTGTTTCTCATATGAAACATCAGGTTGTAATTCGATATCATCCAAAGGAATGTGCCAATGAGCTCCCTCGGACCTTCTATACTTCTTCAAAGATGAGATATGAAATACATCGTGAATCTGTTGTAGGCATTTCGAAAAGGCAAGTTCAAATGCTACGGGGCCTACCTTTGCAATAACGGTAAAAGGGCCAACATAACATGACACAAGCTTTACTTTCTACTCGAATTGCATTATACACTTCATTGCCGACACCCGCACTAAAACTTGGTCTCCAACCTCCAACTTCGCATGCCTTCTATTCGTGTCGGCATAAATTTTCTGACGGTCTTGTACAATTCTGATGCGGTTTTGAATAAGCTCAATCTTCGAAAAGGTATCTTGGATGATTTTAGGTCCAAAGAGATTATTATCTCCTACTTCCAACCAACAAGTAGGTTGTAACACCCCGATCCGGATTTAAAGGTTATAAAAGTGTTAACTTGATTTGGTTGGCACGTTAATTGTCAAGTGTAATGAAACACCCTAAATAATGTTTCTAATCCATTTTAATTATTATTTAACGTTACTTTTATAAGCATGTGATTCCCATTTTTTTATCAACTACGTGATTAGACCCATGGGAAGTGCCCCCAAGGCCAAGTAAACAGAGATACTAATCATAAACTCAAATAACTACTTACATGTACAACGCTCTTAAAGTACAGAACATCATGAAACGTGTCGTAACAAAAAAGGTGTGTGAGTTGAGTGCTCAGTGGGATTATATACAAGCAGTATAGAAACGAACGACAGAAAAAAATAATCACACGCTACACTAAATGCATGTGAAAATAAGTATATATCTACATATATACAAATGCATGCCCCAATGTATTAAACCATTTCATTTATAAAAAAAAGTCATTTGGTGCCTTTTATCCTCCGTGTCTTTACAATGTATCGTTTTATATCATTCTGCTTAAAAGCTAGCATAATATTCCCGTCAACTCACCCAATTTAACAATCTACATTTGTTGGGTGAAAAATCTCTCATTCATTTCGAAACGTTTATTACTCAGCATACATTGCTCACACCAGAGTTGTTTAATCTTTATTTAGGGTTTCCTTTCAACACATGTGAATATCCTGCTAATGAATGTTCATTTACATCAGAAGCCTTGTATAACATACACACTTGTGTTATTATGGATTTAAACATCATTAGTTAGCTTGATTACCCATTAAGTCACTTTTCTTAACCATTTAACTTCCCTTATGGACACTTGTCATTAATTTCAATTTACCTGTCCACATTCATTTATCGAAACTTTAATCACGTGCACAAATTAGTTTACTGTTATCTTATAACCCATTTTTCACCACATTCCAATTATATCATTATCTTTAGGATTTATCCAACAACCACTCATGGACTTCGTGGCCTCACACCACCGGTGTCCGCCGCCATATACTATTGCAGTTACTTTGAGGTCTTTCACAACTAGGGACGTCATGCCCTTCCTAATTATTTCTCCGGCATCATCCGAATATCATTATCTTGCCATGTATTCAACATTTTCATAACGTTTAACTTAATTTGCATTTTTTTAGGCCGAAGCCAAAGACTTGGACTTAACCATCCATTTTTCGTTATACTTGGAAAACCATCACTTTCTCATTAAGTCCCTTATCTACACACATGTTGAATTTATATAAAAAGTCATTTACATTTTAGGACTTAAATATATTTCGCCCATACTTGTATAAAACATTCATAAATGTTTTGTTTCGTAAAACATTCGACTTTAAGTAAATTACCAATTTATCCATTATTTACCCAACTTGTAATTTAATTTCTCAAGAAATGCCATTTCTCAAAAACAATCATTAAGTTTCCAACTTAACATTTTAACGCTTTAGTCGTTTTAACACTTGTTTAACATCATTCTTTTTGTCCAACTTTTGTACTTGTCAATTCAACAATTCTATTACGTGAACAACATTCTTTATACTTGATTAAATCTCTACATTTGTCTTACTTATGTTTAAACCCAATAAGACCTCTTCTAAACTCATCCACGTATTTTATTCATAAAGTTTTCTGTTTTAGAAACATGTTTAAAAACATTTATTCCATAAATATATGGCAACATTAATCATTTTCCATGAAATGTCCATTTTCAGTTTCATTATAAAATATACACAAACAATATTTCGTAGCATTTTTATTACCATAAAATGTCAGTTTTCAGATTCATTAGAAATTACATATTAACATTATTTTCTTACATTTTTATTACCACAAAAATGTCCATTTTCAGTTTCATTGAAAATTACACGCAACTAATATTTTCTAGCATTTTTGTTACCATAGAAATGTCCATTCTCAGTTTCATTAGAAAATACACTCAACAAATATTTTCTAGCATTTTATTATAACTATAAAAATATCTACATGTACATCAAATGTAGTCCTTAATAAAAAACAACAGCAACAAAACTATCATACATGTACATCAAATGGAATCCTTAAATACAAGAGTAGAGTATCCCACCTCAAACACTTAGGAAATGGTGGAGGTGTTGAAGAAGATGGATGACTCCTCCACTTTCAAATATAGCCCTAAAGGAAGTTACAAATGCTCCATCATACAAGTTCCAAATACTTTAACAAAGTTCCATTAAAACCTTCTCCAAGACCTCCCACAATATATGCATTTTTTTTTCCAGAATACCCATCTTCTCAACTACCCATCAACACTCCTAATAATTGCATCTTATATTTTTGTTGCTAGACCTTATTAATGGGAAGACTGGGTACGTGTATGATTTTAAGCACTATACAGTGCCAAAAAGTGGTTGATGGCAATATCAAATGAGAGAGAGAGAAATTTGAGTTATCGAATGAAGGTTATCCCCTCATTTCCCCAACCTATGCGTCCCTTATACACATATGCAGGCTTAACACAAATAACCCACCTGATCTCTCATGATTTCCATCTGACGTAAGGTCAAGCCCGATTCTGACACGTGTTATGTGATAAATGGTTAGGAGATTGTCAACGATTGTGGTAGGGGCTATATAATCCTCGGTTTCAATTTCCCAGATACACGCAGACCCATAATTGTTAACCCGTCCCTTTCCTTTATCGGACGACCTGAATCGGGTACACTGGTCAGGGAATAAGGGAGGGGCATCCACAAGTCATGATTGTTTCATGTCAGATCCTAATCGTGCCAAAATAAAACCAAAGTCATAATAGGGGTTTTGTCTTTAACCCAATATTCTTTATTTGCACATTTTCCCCACTTAATTTATAAAATCTCGAAGCGGCTTGTATGATTTATAACTTAGGAATTCCATAACCCTTTTATAATACGTGTGTTATCCTCAATCCAATATTTTTCTTTATTTCGTCCAATTCGTCACTCGCTATTTCTTATATTTAGTATTTAACCCTCCTTATATACATAATTTCCATATATAATTATAATTTCCCTTTTTCATTATTTCAATTCCCAAATTTTCAATAATCATTATCAAGCCTCCAAATTAGTTTAAATACATTTTCATCTTAATCAATCGAGTTTTCATGTCTTTCATTTTATCACAACTTTATACCGGGATTAAATAAAATATTTAGGGAGGGGTATTACATTTGTCCCTCCTTAGAAAATTTCGTACTCGAAATTTTTTATCATCAATTGACAAAACATCCATCCAACAATCAATTCCAATCCTAAGTGTCTCTAACACTACAGTCTAACCGAAATGTTTCATACCATTAATTTCATATGACCTTGGTGGATCCTAAGGTCTTATTGCTAACTCCCAAGCATGCTTATCATGTCCATCTAAATAGTTCCTCAAAATAATTGAAGATCACCACATATCATGCTAATACTCAAAGAACCCATTATCATGAATTACTTTGAACATCGAGATTCACATGACTACATTTCGTCAAACAATTTGTATCTTGCCTAGCTTAGGAAGATACATCCTCAACACTAATGACTATTCACACTGATGATTTTGAGATAACCATTTCAATCCCAATGATTCATTTGGCTGGTACCTCCTACGAGACTACATATTAAGCTAAAGTCATCCTAGGTACGACAACCCAAATACACGTGATAGACTATATTCTAAATCCTCGAATTCCATATGGAATGCAATGATAGCATTTAATGTTCCATTAAGTTCTGATATGCATTTCTTAGCGTCGTGACCTCAAATCCACGATATACATCGTAACTATCGATATCGATTAACTAACGAGACTGTTAACCTAAATCTATTAAGAACACATGAAAACTATATGTAACAAATGCGAGATCACCCGTACACTCAACTGGTTCAAAAAAATTGCCTCCGAAGAAGAGTGCACTCATACACCATGACATATCAGCCACAACTGGCCTAACTCGCATCCTTACTGAGCTTATTCAGTGCTACACCCGAGTACATACCCATAATTGAAATAGAACTTCCCATTACCGGGATCAAAGAAGATATAAGAAGATGCAATGAATCAGGCAACTGCCATGCCAAAATGAAATAATCAAATTCAGGTAGAGAACCATGCCACGTAGAGTACGAACCACAGCGTACACTTGAAGTCTAAAATTTTCACTGACCTATATGGTAAATTATTAGCCTAGCCACATGACCTGACTTCGATCACTAATCATGGCTACCCATTTCAAAGACAATGACTTGAGAACCGTTTCACTTGGGAAGATAAAATTCTAGGCTTCCCTCCTTAAGACTAAGGTTACTCTTTATACATCCTATAAGAGCAAAGTTACATTTCCCATTGCTTAATTACAATCACTGGCCTAACATACTTGTTCACGCCACTAAAATGGGCAGATAAATGATAAGGTTGAGATTGAAGATAAGATAAACATTCACATCAAACATATAAGAGACAAAGGTTTTTAAAGTGGTTCGTCTATGAATAAAGCCTACGTCCACTGTTATTTTATTCCCAGGGGGTTACAATAGCACAATATGGTGTAGAGAGAGAAAGAGTGTATATCTTGTGTATGGTGTTTCTTAGTTGTTCGCCCATTTGGCTAAGGTAATACATGTATTTATAGTGATGGGAGATAAAGAGATACAATGTCTTTATACATTCAGACATTTATGTCTATATACAATGAATCTAACTATTGGTCTTCTAGGATGGTTGATCTTCCTTGAGTTTCTTGGTATGCTATGTGTTGGTTGGTATGCCGACCAACTCTCCTCGGGTGCTGACTAACTGTCATCGGCTGCTGACCAACTCTTCTCGGGTGCCGAATAAGTATAAATATTTCCACATAGGATGACATGTGTCCTTTTTTTATTAGTCCTCGTAGATGGAGAATTTTTTCATCAACAGAAGCCCCCAATGCTCCATGCTTGATGGTTCACTAAAAGGATGGAGTATTTATTCTGCAGCGTTGCTCAGTGCTCATGAAATTCTTGATCTGCCTTCTTGATTGGTTCAACATAAAGTGCACTATCTCTTGGACGACATATGATGCAGGTTGATCGACGGTTGCTAATCTTTCTTTTGAGTAACTATGTTCATCAAATGAACGTGTGCTATGTATCACCCCTGGGAATTTGGATGCAAATATGCCATAGTATGCAGCTTGTAGCTTGTCATAATATTCAGGTATGTTGATTGGTTTGCTAGCCGACTAACTGCTAACTGTGCCGAGCAACTGAATGCTAACTTCACGTGCTTGATTTTTTTATTTATGATCCTCTGAATACTTTATCGAGTAACATACTAGCTTTTGAGCCCAAATCTTCAATCTGATTAGTACCGAGCTTGTGGTGGACTTCGAAACATTTTCATACAACTTCTTCTTCAATGTTGGTTGGGACAGTAGTAGTAAAGACCTCAGTGCTGTAGATACTGAATTTGACTCCTGAACTCTAATAACATGTGCATAATAACTCCTGAATATGCCTCCTAAACTTCAATATGCCTCCTGAACTTTAATATGACTCCTGAACTTCAATATACCTCCTGAACTTCAATAGCATGTGCATAATAACTCCTGAATATGCCTCCTGAACTTCATAAGCAAAACTAGCTCCTGAGCAAGAAAAATAACTTCTGAATGATAATTAGTCGGGGCTGAATCTGATGATCGACTGCATAACGTTATGAGAATGTGCCATCGAATGAACAACTGGATTTGTAATAGAGCCCCCTAGTGTGGAATATGATCTTTGAATGCTTTCCAGTCCTTAAAGTATGTTATTTGATAAATTTTCATGTTTTGCATAGACAATAAAAAAATTTCCACCTGTTGTCTGCTGTCCGACCAACCGAATTTGTTATTTGCTAATTGACCGACCAATCAGAATAGGTGGTGATAGATGACGGACCAACCGTAGTTGGTGGTAATTTGCTTCCCGACCAACCGGAGTTGGTGGTAATTGAGTTTTCGACCAATCGGAGTTAGTGGTGTGTTGCTTCCCGACCAACCGGAGTTGGTGGTAATTTTCTTCCTGACCAACCAGAGTTGGTGGTAATTTAATTGCCGACCAACCGGAGTTGGTGGTGTGTTGCTTCCCGACCAACCGGAGTTGGTGGTAATTTGCTTCCCGACCAACCGGAGTTGGTGGTAATTGATAATAAATGCTAGAGACTTCCTCGGAGCTGACCAACAGATTGTTGGGAATAAGATATAATAAATGCTGGAGACCTCATCAGCGCTGACCAACAGATTGTTGGGAATAAGATATAATAAATGTCGGAGACCTCCTCGGCGCTTACCAACAGATTGTTGGGAATAAGATATAATAAACTCTAGAGACCTCCTTAACAGATTGTTGGGAATAAGATATAATAAATGTCGGAGACCTCCTCGGCGCTGACCAACAGATTGTTGGGAATAAGATATAATAAATGCTGGAGAGCTCCTCAACAGATTGTTGGGAATAAGATAATATAAATGTTGGTGACCTCCTCAGAGCTGACCAACTGATTATTGGGAATAAGATAATACATTTTGAAGACTTCCTTGAAGCTGAATATATATAGAGATAAGAAATTTTTCGAACTCCATGCTGAGATAAATATAAAATATGCATAGACATAAATAATAATAAACTGACTTGCTGATCTGTCGAGGCAAAATTGCATAATGCCGAATAAGAATAATTTTTTCAATATAATAATATGGCCGAGAACTTTTTTGGGCCTGAATATAAATAAGAATTACCCCGATCAACTATCCATTGGGGGTGAAATATAATAAATGTTATAGTTCTCCTTGAAGCTGAATATGATAATAAGTATCTCGCCGAGTTCCATGTTGAGGTGAATATAGAATATGAATCCCAAGGGATATATAGAATAATTTTTTATTGAGCCGATATCTGGGCCTGAATATAAATAAGAACTGCCCCGACCAACTATCCGTTGGGGGTAAAATATAATAACTGTTGTAGCTTTTCCTCGGAGCTGAATATGATAATAAGTATTTCGACGAGCTCCATGATGAGATGAATATATAGTATGAATCCGAACGGATATATAGAATAATTCGTGCTTGAGCATAAATCAGAGAAATAATAAAATATATAGTTCCTTGCTAACGTGAAATTTCATAATTCTGAGCAATGATAATAATTTCCAAAAGTTTAAGATTGTTTTCGAGAATTCGTCAGAGTTGAATCTTGTACCTGTAAAAATTAATAACTTGCTCTACCATATGTGTAGGCTGAATTGATTAGTCATGAGAATAATTTACTCATCCAATCAATATATGATATGTATATGCTTGAGAAATAAAAATATTAATTTCAAAAAATGAAATAATATATGTTGGCTGATATGTCCTGGCAAAATTCCCTGATGTCGAGCAATAATAGTTTCCAGAGGATTAATATTATGGCTGAGCTTTCGTTGCGACTAAATCTCATCCTTATGGAATTTTAATAATCTTCCCAACCACATGTCGAGACCGCAAGCTGAACTCGTGTTTAAAGAAATATCTGGGGTGCTTCGCATTTTTTAATACCCCAAGATTCTACTATTGTCGACCGATGGCATGGGTGTTGCCAACCAATATTTGGGGACGTCTCAGGATGTAGAATATATGGTGCCAACCAAGAAGCAAATGGTCCCCGACAAGCAGAGCGATTTCGCCAATCAACAAAAATGGTGCATTAATATTGCCGACCCGTTATTGGATGGTCACCGAAAAACATTAGATGTCACCGACCATGAAGTGGATGGTTGGATAGTTACCGACCAGTAAATTTATTCCACCGAGCTACAATATGGGTCTCCGAACAACAATAAGATACCTCGTAGTTGGATAAAATTATTTCAACGTTTCTGATGGATCTTCACATCTTATCTCCGACCAACAAAAGTGGTCTGGTTAAGCTTCCCTTTAATAAAAGATGGCTAAAGATGATGCCGACCAACAGTATGGATGGATGACCAGAATATCTCGAATACAAATTTATATCAAAATCAATCCATGAGACTTTATTAACCTGGATGGCATGCGAACAAAATTTAGTGTATAGCTCATAAAAAGGAATGTCAAAAGACTCAAACTTGAAGAGAGAGAAAGTAGATCTGAATCATGATTTCCATGAGAAAACTTTTTATTGTCTTTACCCTTTTCCCATTCTTTGATTAAAAATATGATGGGAATTTGAATAGACATGAAAGATCTTACAAAATTTATAATGAAAATTATCAAATCTTACCACTGTCGTATATATTGGTATATGTTATCATTTAAAATATTTATTCCATGATATAAAATTGAAACTTGAGAATCAAGCAGAAAGTTATGATTTATGAAATTCGCTATTTTTCATATTTCCAAATAAGAATTAATCAAACAATTATGATTATAAAATCATGATATTCAATATTTTGCAGATAAAAATTGGACAATTAATTTATGTATACAAACATAAAAATCATGATTGAATATAAAGATGTATGTATAATACATAATCGATTATACATAGAGAAAATAAAAAACTTTGCTTTTGATGGAGAACAATGCTTGTAACACGTTCCCACAGACGACGCCAATCTATTGAAGACAAAAAATGGCCTCTGCCATTTTAATGGCGTCAACAACAGATAAATGATGAGGATGAGATTGAAGATGAAGATAAACATTCACATCAAACATATAAGAGACAAAGGTTTTTAAAGTGGTTCGGTTATGAATTAAGCCTCCATCCACTGTTATTTTATTCCCACGAGTTTACAATAGCACAATATGGTGTAGAGAGAGAAAGAGTGTGTATCTTGTATATGGTGTTTCTTAGTTGTCCGTCCCTTTGGCTAAGGGAATACATGTATTTATAGTGATGGGAGATAAAGAGATACAATGTCTTTATACATTCAGACATTTATGTCTATATACAATGAATCTTACTGTCGATCTTCTGGGATGATTGACCTTCCTTGAGTTGCTTGGTATGCTGTGTTGGTTGGTATGCCGACGAACTCTCCTCGGGTGCCGACTAACTGTCATCGGCTGCTAACTAACTCTTCTCGGGTGCCGAATAAGCATAAATATTTCCACATAGGATGACATGTGTCCTTTTCTGATTGGTCCTCATAGATGGAGAATATTTGCATCAACAGAAGCCCCCAATGCTCCATGCTTGATGGTTCACTGAAAGGATGGAGTATTTATTCTGCAGTGTTGCTTAGTGCTCGTGAAATTCTTGATATGCTTTCTTAATTTGTTCAACATAATGTGCATTATCTCCTGAACGACATATGATGCAGGCCGATCGATGGTTGCTAATCTTTATTTTGAGTAACTATGTTCGTCAAGCGAATGTGTGCTATGTATCACCCCTGGGAATTTAGATGCATCCATGCCATAGTATGCATCTTGTAGCTTGTCATAATCTTTAATTATTTTGATTGGTTTGGTAGTCGACCAACTGCTAATTGTGCCGAGCAACTGAATGCTAACTTCACGTGCTTGATTTTCTTATTTATGATCCTCTGAATACTATGTCGAGTAACATACTAGCTTTTGAACCCAAATCTTCAATCTGATTAGTAACGAGCTTGTGGTGGACTTCGAAACATTTTCATACAACTTCTTATTCAATATTGGTTGGGACAGTAGTAGTAAAGATCTCAATGCTGTAGATGCTGAATTTGAGTCCTGAACTTCAATAACATGTGCATAATAACTCCTGAATATGCCTCCTGAACTTCAATATGCCTCCTGAACTTCAATATACCTCCTGAACTTCAATAGCATGTGCATAATAACTCCTGAATATGCCTCCTGAACTTCATAAGCAAAATTAGCTCCTGAGCAAGAAAAATAACTTCTGAATGATAATTAGTCGAGGCTGAATCTGATGCTTGACTGCATGATGTTATGATAATGTGCCACCAAATGAACAACGGGATTTTTAATAGAGCCCCCAAGTGTGTAATATGATCTTTGAATGCTTCATCGGCCTTAAAGTATGTTATTTGACAAATTTTCATGTTTTGCATAAATAATAAAATTTGCTCCACCTGCTGTCTACTGTCTGACCAACTGAATTTGTTATTTGTTGATTGACCGACCAATCGAAATTGGTGGTGATAGATAATCGACCAACCGTAGTTGGTGGTAATAGATGTTTTTTCCCGACCAACCGGAGTTGGTAGTAATTTACTTCCCGGCCAATCGGAGTTGGTGGTAATTGAATTGCTGACCAATCGGAGTTGGTCGTGTGTTGCTTCCCAACCAACCGGAGTTGGTGGTAATTTGCTTCCCGACCAACCAGAGTTGGTGGTAATTGAATTGCCAATCAATCGGAGTTGGTGGTGTGTTGCTTCCCAACCAATCGGAGTTGGTGGTAATTTGCTTCCCGACCAATCGGAGTTGGTGGTAATTGATAATAAATGTTAGAGACTTCCTCGGAGCTGACCAACAGATTGTTGGGAATAAGATATAATAAATGCTAGAGACCTCCTCAACAGATTGTTGGGAATAAGATATAATAAATGCTGGAGACCTCTTCAGCGTTGATGAACAGATTGTTGCGAATAAGATATAATAAATGTCGGAGACCTCCTCGGCGCTGACCAACTGATTGTTGGGAATAAGATATAATAAAAGCCGGAGACCTCCTCGGCGTTGACCAACTGAATGTTGGGAATATTATATAATAAATGCTGGAGACCTCCTCAACAGATTGTTGGAAATAAGATAATATAAATGTTGGTGACCTCCTCAGAGCTGACCAACAGATTGTTGGGAATAAGATAATACTTGTTGAAGACTTCCTTGAAGCTGAATATATATAGAGATAAGAAATTTTTCGAGCTCCATGCTAAGATAAATATAAAACATGCATAGACATAAATAATAATAAACTGTCTTGCTGATCTGTCGAGACAAAATTGCATAATGCCGAATAAGAATAATATTTTCAATATAAGAATATGGCCGAGAACTTTTCTGGGCCTGAATATAAATAAGAATTACCCCTACCAACTATCCGTTGGGGGTGAAATATAATAAATGTTATAGTTCTCCTCGAAGCTGAATATGATAATAAGTATCTCACCGAGTTCCATGTTGAGGTGAATAAAGAATATGAATCCCAAGGGATATATAGAATAATTTGTGCTTGAGCCGATATCTGGGCCTCAATATAAATAAGAATTGCCCCGATCAACTATCCGTTGGGGGTGAAATATAATAACTATAGTAGATTTTCCTCGGAGCTGAATATGATAATAAGTATTTCGCCGAGCTCCATGATGAGATGAATATATAGTATGAATCCGAACGGATATGTAGAATAATTCGTGCTTGAGCATAAATCAGAGAAATAATAAAATATATAGTTCCTTGCTGAGGTGAAATTTCATAATTCTGAGCAATGATAATAATTTCCAGAAGTTTAAGATTGTTTTTGAGCATTCGTCAGAGTTGAATCTTATACCTATAAAAATTAATAACTTGCTCTACCATATGTGTAGGCTGAATTGATTAGTCATGAGAATAATTTACTCATCCAATCAATATATGATATGTATATGCTTGAGAAATAAAAATATTAATTTCAAAAAATGAAATAATATATGTTGGCAGATATGTGGAGGTAAAATTGTCTGATGTCGAGCAATAATAGTTTCCAGAGGTTTAATATTATGGCTGAGCTTTCGTTGGGACTGAATCTCGTCCTTATGGAATTTTAATAAGCTTCCCAGCCACATGTCGAGACCGCAAGCTGAACTTGTGTTTAAAGAAATATCTGGGGTGCTTCGCATTTTTTAATACCCCAAGATTCTACTATTTCCGACTGATGGCATGGGTGTTGCCAACCAATATTTGGGGACGTCTCGGGATATAGAATATATGGTGCCAACAAAGAAGCAAATGGTCCCCGACAAGCAGAGCGATTTCGCCGATCAAAAAAAATGGTGCATTAATATTGCCGACCAACTATTGGATGGTCACCCAACAACATTAGATGTCACCGACCAAGAAGTGGATGGTTGGATAGTTACCGACCAGTAAATTGGTTCCACCGAGCTACAATATGGGTCTCCGACCAACAATAAGATACCTCGTAGTTGGATAAAATTATTTCAACGTTGCTGATGGATCTTCACATCTTATCTCCGACCAACAAAAGTGGTCTGGTTAAGCTTCCCTTTAATAAAAGATGGCTGAAGATGATGTCGACCAATAGTATGGATGGTTGACCAGAATATCTCGAATACAAATTTATATCAAAATCAATCCATGAGACTTTATTAACCTGGATGGCATGCGAACAAAATTAAATGTATAGCTCATAAAAAGGAATGCCAAAAGACTCAAACTTGAAGAAAGAGAAAGTAGATCTGAGTCATGATTTCCATGAGAAAACTTTTTATTGTCTTTAACCTTTTCCCATTCTTTGATTAAAAATATGATGGGAATTTGAATAGACATCAAAGATCTTACAAAATTTATAATGAAAATTATAAATGAAAATTATCAAATCTTACCACTGTCGTATATATTGGTATATGTAATCATTTGAAATATTTATTCCATGATATAAAATTGAAACTTGAGAATCAAGCAAAAAGTTATGATTTATGAAATTCGCTATTTTTCAGATTTCCAAATAAGAATTAATCTAACAATTATGATTCTAAAATCATGATATGCAATATTTTGCAGATAAAAATTGGAAAATTAATTTATGTATATAACATAAAAATCATGATTGAATCAAAAGATGTATGTATAATATATAATCGATTATACATAGAGAAAATAAAAAACTTTACTTTTGATGGAGAACAATGCTTGTAACACGTTCCCACAGACGGCGCCAATCTATTGAAGACAGAAAATGGCCTCTGGCATTTTAGTGGCATCAACAGCAGATAAATGATGAGGATGAGATTGAAGATGAAGATAAACATTTACATCAAACATATAAGAGACAAAGGTTTTTAAAGTGGTTCAGCTACGAATAAAGCCTACGTCCACTGTTATTTTATTCCCACGAGTTTACAATAGCACAATATGGTGTAGAGAGAGAAAGAGTGTGTATCTTGTGTATGGTGTTTCTTAGTTGTCCGTCCTTTGGCTAAAGGAATACATGTATTTATAGTGATGGGATATAAAGAGATACAATGTCTTTATACATTCAGACATTTATGTCTATATACAATGAATCTAAATATTGGTCTTCTAGGATGATTGACCTTCCTTGAGTTGCTTGGTATGCTATGTGTTGGTTGGTATGCCGACGAACTCTCCTTGGGTGCCGACTAACTGTCATCGGCTGCTGACCAACTCTTCTCGGGTGCCGAATAAGTATAAATATTGCCACATAGGATGACATGTGTCCTTTTCTGATTGGTCCTCATAGATGGAGAATATTTGCATAAACAGAAGCCTCCAATGCTCCATGCTTGATGGTTCACTGAAAGGATGGAGTATTTATTCTGCAGTGTTGCTTAGTGCTCGTGAAATTCTTGATCTGTCTTCTTGATTTGTTCAACATAATGTGCATTATCTCCTGGACGACATACGATGTAGGCCGATCGATGGTTGCTAATCTTTATTTTGAGTAACTCTGTTCGTCAAGCGAACGTGTGCTATGTATCACCCCTGGGAATTTGGATGCATCCATGCCATAGTATGCATCTTGTAGCTTGTCATAATCTTTAAGTATTTTGATTGGTTTGCTAGCCGACCAATTGCTAACTGTGCCGAGCAACTGAATGCTAACTTCACGTGCTTGATTTTATGATTTATGATCCTCTGAATACTTTATCGAGTAACATACTATCTTTTGAACCCAAATCTTCAATCTGATTTATACCGAGCTTGTGGTGGACTTCGAAACATTTTCATACAACTTCTTATTCAATATTGGTTGGGACAGTAGTAGTAAAGATCTCATTATTGTAGATGCTGAATTTGAGTCCTGAACTTCAATAACATGTGTATAATGCCTCCTGAACTTCAATATGACTCCTGAACTTCAATATGCCTCCTGAATTTCAATATCATGTACATAATAACTCCTGAATATGCCTCCTGAACTTGATAAGAAAAATTAGCTCCTGAACAAGAAAAATAACTTCTGAATGATAATTAGTCGGGGTTGAATCTGATGTTTGACTGCATGATGTTATGAGAATGGGCCACCAAATGAACAACAGGATTTGTAATAGTGCCCCCAAGTGTGTAATTTGATCTTTGAATGCTTCCTCGGCCTTAAAGTATCTTATTTGACAAATTTTCATGTTTTGCATAGATAATAAAATTTGTTCCACCTGCTGTCTACTGTCTGACCAATCGAATTTGTTATTTGTTGATTGACCGACCAATCGAAATTGGTGGTGATAGATAACCGACCAACCGTAGTTGTTGGTAATAGATGTTGCTTCCCGACCAACCAGAGTTGGTAGTAATTTGCTTCCCGACCAACTGGAGTTGGTGGTAATTGAATTGCCGACCAATCAAAGTTGGTGGTGTGTTGCTTCCCAACCAACCGGAGTTGGTGGTAATTTTCTTCCCAACCAACCATAGTTGGTAGTAATTGAATTGCCAAGCGACCGGAGTTGGTGGTGTGTTGCTTCCCAACCAACCAGAGTTGGTGATAATTTGCTTCCCGACCAACCGGAGTTGGTGGTAATTGAGTTCCCGACTAATCGGAGTTGGTGGTAAGTGATAATAAATGTTAGAGACTTTCTCGGAGCTGACCAACAGATTGTTGGGAATAAGATATAATAAATGCTAGAGACCTCCTCAACAGATTGTTGGTAATAAGATATAATAAATGCTGGAGACCTCCTCAGCGCTGATGAACAGATTCTTGGGAATAAGATATAATAAATGTCGGAGACCTCCTCGGCGCTGACCAACAGATTATTGGGAATAAGATATAATAAATGCCAGAGACCTCCTCGGCGTTGACCAACTGAATGTTGGGAATATGATATAATAAATGCTGGAGACCTCCTCAACAGATTGTTGGGAATAAGATAATATAAATGTTGGTGACCTCCTCAGAGCTGACCAACTGATTATTGGGAATAAGATAATACTTGTTGAAGACTTCCTTGAAGCTGAATATATATAGAGATAAGAAATTTTTCGAGCTCCATGCTAAGATAAATATAAAACATGCATAGACATAAATTATAATAAATTGTCTTGCTGATCTGTCGAGACAAAATTGCATAATGTCGAATAAGAATAATATTTTCAATATAAGAATATGGCCGAGAACTTTTCTGGGCCTGAATATAAATAAGAATTACCCCTACCAACTATCTGTTGGGGGTGAAATATAATAAATGTTATAGTTCTCCTCCGAGTTGAATATGATAATAAGTATCTCGCCAAGTTCCATGTTGAGTTGAATATAGAATATGAATCCCAAGGGATATATAGAATAATTTGTGCTTGAGCCGATATCTGGGCCTGAATATAAATAAGAATTGCCTCGACCAACTATCCGTTGGGGGTGAAATATAATAATTGTTGTAGCTTTTCCTCGGAGCTGAATATGATAATAAGTATTTCACCGAGCTCCACGATGAGATGAATATATAGTATGAATCCGAACGGATATATAGAATTATTTGTGCTTGAGTATAAATCAGAGCAATAATAAAATATATAGTTCCTTGCTGAGGTGAAATTTCATAATTCTGAGCAATGATAATAATTTTCAGAAGTCAAAGATTGTTTTCGAGCATTCTTCAGATTTGAATCTTGTAACTCTAAAAATTAATAACTTGCTCTACCATATGTGTATGCTGAATTGATTAGTCATGAGAATAATTTACTCATCCAATCAATATATGATATGTATATACTTGAGAAATACAAATATTAATTTCAAAAAATGAAATAATATATGTTGGCTGATATGTCGAGGAAAAATTGCCTGATGTCGAGCAATAATAGTTTCCAGAGGATTAATATTATGGTTGAGCTTTCATCGGGACTGAATCTCGTCCCAATGGAATTTTAATAAGCTCTCAGAGCACCTGTCGAGATCGCAAGCTGAACTCGTGTTTAAAGAAATATCTGGGGTGCTTCGCATTTTTTAATACCCCAAGATTCTACTATTATCGACCAATGGCATGGGTGTTGCCAACCAATATTTGGGGACGTCTCAGGATGTAGAATATATGGTGCCAACCAAGAAGCAAATGGTCCCCGACCAGCAGAGCAATTTTTCCGATCAACAAAAATGGTGCATTAATATTACCGACCAGCTGTTGGATGGTCACCGAACAAAATTAGATGTCACCGACCAAGAAGTGAATCATTGGATAGTTACCGACCAGTAAATTGGTTCCACCGAGCTACAATATGGGTCTCCAACCAACAATAAGATACCTCGTAGTTGGATAAAATTATTTCAACGTTGTTGATGGATCTTCACATCTTATCTCCGACCAACAAAAGTGGTCTGGTTAAGCTTCCCTTCAATAAAAGATGGCTGAAGATGATGTCGACCAACTGTATGGATGGTTGACCAGAATATCTCGAATACAAATTTATATCAAAATCAATCCATGAGACTTTATTAACCAGGATGGCATGTGAACAAAATTAAGTGTATAACTCATAATAAGGAATGCCAAAAGTCCCAAACTTGAAGAGAGAGAAAGTAGATCTGAGTCATGATTTCCATGAGAAAACTTTTTATTGTCTTTAACCTTTTCCCATTCTTTGATTAAAAATATGATGGGAATTTTAATTGACATTAAAGATCTTACAAAATTTATAATGAAAATTATCAATGAAAATTATCAAATCTTACCACCGTCTTATATATTGGTATATGTAATCATTTAAAATATTTATTCCATGATATAAAATTGAAACTTGAGAATCAAGAAAAAAGCTATGATTTATTAAATCCGCTATTTTTCAGATTTCTAAATAAGAATTAATCTAACAATTATGATTCTAAAATCATAATATGCAATATTTTGCAGATAAAAATTAGACAATTAATTTATGTATATAAACATAAAAATCATGATTGAATCAAAAGATGTATATATAATATATAATTGATTATACATAGAGAAAATAAAAAACTTAGCTTTTGATGGAGAACAATTCTTGTATCACGTTCTCACAGACGGCGCCAATCTATTGAACACAGAAAATGGCATCTGCCATTTTAATGGCGTCAACAGCAGATAAATGATAAGGATGGGATTGAAGATGAGGATAAACATTCACATCAAACATATAAGAGACAAAGGTTTTTAAAGTGGTTCGGCAATGAATAAAGCCTACGTCCACTGTTATTTTATTCTCAGGGGTTTACAATAGCACAATATGGTGTAGAGAGAGAAAGAGTGTATATCTTGTGTATGGTGTTTCTTAGTTGTCCGTCCTTTTGGCTAAGGGAATACATGTATTTATAGTGATTGGAGATAAGGAGATACAATGTCTTTATACATTCAGACATTTATGTCTATATACAATGAATCTAACTAATGGTCTTCTAGGATGGTTGATCTTCCTTGAGTTGCTTGGTATGCTATGTGTTGGTTGGTATGCCGACCAACTCTCCTCGGGTGCCGACTAACTGTCATCGGGTGCTGACCAACTCTTCTCGGGTGCCGAATAAGTATAAATATTGCCACGTAGGATGACATATGTCCTTTTCTGATAGGTACTCGTAGATGGAGAATTTTTGCTTCAAGTGAAGCCCCCAATGCTCCATGCTTGATGGTTCACTGAAAGGATGGAGTATTTATTCTGCAGTGTTGCTCGGTGCTCGTGAAATTCTTGATCTGACTTCTTGATTTGTTCAACATAAAGTGCACTATCTCCTGTACGACATATAATGCAGGCTGATCGATGGTTGCTAATCTTTATTTTGAGTAACTCTGTTCGTCAAGCGAACGTGTGCTATGTGTCACCCCGGGGAATTTGGATGCAGCCATGCCATAGTATGCAGCTTGTAGCTTGTCATAATCTTTAAGTATGTTGATTGGTTTGCTAGCCGACCAACTGCTAACTATGCCGAGCAACTGAATGCTAACTTCACGTGCTTGATTTTCTGATTTATGATCCTCTGAATACTTTGTCGAGTAACATACTAGCTTTTGAACCCAAATCTTCTATCTGATTAGTACCGATCTTGTGGTGGACTTCGAAACATTTTCATACAACTTCTTCTTCAATGCCGAATAAGTATAAATATTACCACGTAGGATGACATGAGTCCTTTTTTGATTGGTCCTCGTAGATGGAGAATTTTTGCGTCAACAATACTCAAGTCTTCACAATCTCAACATGTGATGGTTGACTTTCAAACCTCGAGACCCTTCTTATCAAGTGAAACACAACACTCACATAACTTTACCCTACGGACCATCACTAGTATCCTTAGCAACATCCCATGTGATCTCAAATCATAACTATCGGACTAGTTATAATGAAATCTTGAATTTTCAATCATTATCCATGCTCAATACTTAATGGTTATCTTCACAAGGGTCATACTAAGCCATACAATCGCACATGTAGGTGCTATAATCAGGTTTAACACTCCATTCCGAGTGATATCTCTAAAACCATAATGAACGTTATCGCGTTCTAAGTCTACCAGTGTAAAATCTAGTATTCATTAACCTATTTACGACATTATCCTTAAGGGTCATATCACGACCAGCTTATAAATAAAAGCCATGGTACCAACTCCAAGTACTCCAGAAGTCGACATGACCTAACCATACCACAATCATCAATGATTTATCATTACTATGTAGGCTTCAATACAATAACGATTCCCAAATTCTTTATGGTGATTGCATCGCACTTAATAATCTCTTTAAACAATCTATACATCTATTACGGGAAACCACAAGTCGCACCATGACCTATGTTACATAATCTCAAATTTACCACTACAAAATATTTATCACCACATAAACCTTGATACAACTTTGATTTTTTTCACACTTCATGGAGGAGACAACAATTCAATTATTCCCCAAGATGGTCATACACATCCCAATGTAAGAAACGTTACGTCAAAATTTCATCATGCATGACAATTGATTATGGCTACTAATTTGTAACCTAAAGGCATCAATTCGAGTCACTATGTGCTATATCAACTACAAGACCATGCCATTTAAGGTCCCTATATAGAGCACACCTAGGGTTTGCTTTCCGTGCTTTAGCTATATAGGACTTCATCTAGTTGAACGTGAATTTTGAAAAAATATTTTTGTAATCTATTATTGTGTGTCCCCCCTATCAATGTCAATCTCTCCTTGTTCATCTACATCAAATGAGCTCTCGATTCAGTCCTCCCTGTCAGAAAAGGTAATTTTCATTTTCTTGGCTCATAGGAATTTCTGTCACGTATGACACAACACCGTGTTGCATTTTCATGTTATTTATCATATCTTATGATAATGTTTTGTTTCGTCATAATAAAATTCTTTTTGAGTTCAAAAAATTTATTTGAAATTTTTATAAGAAAAATATTTCTTGGAAAATAAGTTTTGACACTTAATATTATTTTAATAAATGTTGCAGAATAATATTTTTTTGAAGTTAAAAATAAATTTTGTTATATTAGTATATTATATATATGCGTGTATAGTATAAATATATGTGTGTGTTATTATGTCTTTAGAAGTTTTTGTGCGTGTCATTTATATCAGGTATGACTTTTAGTATGTGCGCAGGATCATATATGTATGCTATATTAGTTGTTTTAGTCTTGAGACATAACCCTCCACGCCATACCGATTTGACCATAACAGGTCTTGTAGGTTGTCCCTATAAGCTATATCCTTATAAGTGTTAGATCATAACATGTCATAGTATAACTGTCATTTGCATGTGTGTGTCACTTTAATTTGAATTTATGTTTTTATGTATACTATATATTACATGATATATTATGTTACGCATATATGCGTGTTATGGTTCTTTTATAACTTTATGTTATGATATGTATGTGCGCATGTTAATGTCTTTTATATATATATACTAGGGTATGCCCGTGCCTGAAGGCACGCTGATAATCGTAAAACGGTGAAATTTTTCAAAGTACGTCATTGCAAAAAGTCAAAAATTCCATTCCCTAACAAAAAATGTAATTTAAAAAATAGCTATAATATCCTTTATTTGTAGGACTATTCACCCTGCTTAACAAAAAACAAATAGTCCAACAACGTTCAAATAGTCCAAATTCATCGAGTGAATTCACATATAACATTAAATATACAATATTCATCAATCGAATTCATATTGTGCCTCAAATTAACAAAATATCAATTTTATAAAAAATGGACATAATCTACTTTGTTTATTGGACTATCCACCCCGCTTGAGGGGTAACAAAAGCAAATTATAGCTACTAAGGAAATACTATAAAAATTATGGACATAGTCTCCTGGACCTTCATCTAACAAAAGCATATTAAACAAATAAATTCACAAAACCATAATTCCGTATCTCAAACCATAATCTTCTTAAACCAAAATAGAGTTTAGTGCGTTGTCAAGCCTTTGGACTGTCATACTAAGTCCTCATCCTAGTTTTCTGACCAAAATATTTGTGAGAATATACTATGGTTGTCGATCGCCAGTGGCATGCTATTGTGCATTGATTTAGCTGTGCTAATGTCGTATACACCGGTTGTTATTTCCAATGTACGATTGTGGATTCATCAAAGCCAAATTAGCCCTGGAAAAAATGTAAATGAACTATCAGAACAATTCCAAAATCATCAAAAACAAATTAGCAAATATAATCAGTGAGAATTCCAATGTACTCTAGGTAAGAATTGAGAACTCACTTATCATATTCAAAATGCATCCATGATACGCTGCAATCATAATCATCAAAATTCTATAATAAATCAAATTCAAATCCATAACATACAAATCATCAAAAATATGTAATAAATCAAGTTCTAAAAATTATAGAAATCAAATAAAAATAATTGAACCCACACGCAATATATAAACCATCATAATCATTCATGCATGAACTTAAATCAACAAATAAAGTACTTCTTTGAAATTATAACGAACCGGTTGAGAAATCTAATAATGGTATATATGTCGTATGGATGTATACCACAAAAAAATTCAGTGAAATGAACCACAAATCATAAAAATATACAAAACCTATATAAGAACATGCAACACAAATATCCAGGTATTGTCTACAATGTAATGGTGATTTAACATTCTCTAATTGAAATTCTATTACTCACACAGTTGCCTACCAATTTGCATTTTTGGTTGAGATAAGAATTTTATTTTTTGTCCAAATTTCTTTTAACGACAATTATAAACTACTATCCACCTAAATGACAAAAGGGAAGAAGACCCAAAGCTTCAATATCCTTACCAATGCATCAATTTGTAACCATCGTCCACATACTCTTAGGCAAATCTCACCTAAAAACATCCAAAGGGTGGTGACTAAACCTATAAAAACTTCAAATCCAGATATTTTTCAAATTCAGACATCAAAATATACATTCAAATAAAGTGCCAAAATACTGAAATTAAAAAAATGCAAAACCAAAAATAACTAAACAGAAAAGAAGAATAAAACGTACCAAAATAGAGAGGCCCATTGTTAGCAAGGAATAAGGCAAACAACAAAATATTCGGATAGTAGTTTATAACTATTTTGTTATAAACTTCAACAAAATATTCGATATTGTTCTCTCTAGAGCAAACAGTGGAAAAGGTACCTAAGTATAAAAAGTAAAGAAAATGGTAAATTTTTAGTATATATACTGAAAAATTACCATTTTCTTTACTTTTTAGACTTCGGTACCTTTTCGATTGTGCTTTAGAGAGAACATAATACACCACAATGCAACTGTAATTCCAACACCAAGACCATGGAATTGGTGATTGAGATCACATCAATAAAGCTTTGACAGTTTTCTTTTCTACTTGAATCTACCGAAGCACATGAAGGAAGCAAAATAAAAATGCATCAAGATTACATCGCAACATGTTGTGGAAACTAATAAAAATAAAGAAAAATAAGTATATTTTTAGAAATGGTTGAGACTGCATGTTTGATTTGTAGAAGAAGATGATAACAGACATGGTTGAGACTCATTCTCCTATAAAACAAACAATATATTTTCTTTCAAAGTGAGCAAATACTATTATATGGAGAATCCATAATAAATAAGAGGAATTGAGCAGAAATTGGGGTGATTAAATAATCCGAAAACATCAAAAAGTAAATGCATACATACATACAAAACGATAAGATATAGAATCAGCACATTAGATAATGAATCAGCACATTGGATAATGAATAAAGTAGCAAATTAATAAAGCTGCAAAAGGAAAGTAAAAATTCAGGATAAAGTAAACAGGCCCATCAATGGATGAATGTTGGAGCTCAATCCAGGATAAAGTAAAAATTCAGTGAAAAAAATAGATTCGATATAATACCGGTAGTGACTTCCACTCTTTTTTTCCAGTGAATTCATGATATAGCATCCACTGAAAAAAATAGATTGTATATTAGATTGTATATCGTGATATACAATCATGATATACAATCGTGATATACAATCGTGATATATGTCTGCATCCACGGTATATCAGATTGTATATACACGATATATCAGATTATATATACACGATATATCAGATTGTATATTCACTGATATAGGTGTATATACAATCGTCATATATGCCTGCATCCATCTGATATACACGATTGTATATTCTCTTATATAAAAACTCATATTTTGAGTATTAAATCATACCACATGTAGCATACCATGTTTACTGAAATATAATTGACGTAGATGTTGATAGAATCCGCAAAAAAAATAGCTAGAGATAAATGTAGCATACCATGTTTTTACTGAAACACTCTTTTTTCTACTCACCACTGGTGCCTCCGCTGAAATATCCTCGTGGTACCTATGGTCATTAATGTTGCCAATCCTCCCACACTTAAGCAACAACGGGAGACTGGTATTCAGTATGCCAAAAGGCTAGGGTTATGTGCATAGAAACTCCCATAACTTCCACTGGAAACGATCTGGTAAATGCAGTCGCCCACTGTACGGTCATTCCTCACACACTGCCTTTTTCTCAATCCTGGCTCATGAGCTGATCAGGAAATTTGGCTCCGCTGCCTGCTACTGCAATTTTGTCCCTATCTACTACACAAAAGCCACACTTAAACTAATATGCACGTAGGGTAAGAAGGCAGCATTGGAGAAATAACCCTACTAATCGATCTCCAATTATGAGTTTATGTGAGAATTTCAAACTTGGTTTTCTCATATTTCTGAATTAAAGATGGGGTCAATGTGATGGGCTCTATTGGAGATCGATTAGTAGGGGTTATTTTTTTTCAAATTCTCACATAAACTTTAGGATTCTAATCAATCTCCAAACCCCTATGTTCTCACACCTAGATTGATGAAATATGAGAAAAGCATTCATTTATCTCAAGTTTATGTGGGAATTTGAAAAACAATCTTCACCTTCAAGTACATGTAACGATACATGTACATCGAATTGATCTTTTGTTGTGACCTGTATAATTGGTGTTCAAAATATTAGTAAAGCAATATTTACTCTGTTACCTGCATAATTAGTGTTCAACATAAATGAAACAGTAATATTAGTACCTAGGGACCTGTATGTTCAATAGTAACAACAATATTAGTACCTAGAGACGACTTGTCCGGTGAAGAGAAGCAGATTCAAGAGTGCAAGACAAATAACATGGTTGAACTATATACTTGTTATGGTTCCCACTAAAAACTGATATAACTGAAAATATAAAAATAAGTTCTATACCTCTTCATAAAATCTTTTTAGGAGCTATACATGTCATGACTATATATACACATGTATGAATATTGCCAGGTATGAAACTAATTTATGAATATTCCAATTGCATAACAATATAAATAAGTTTAAATAAATAATTCAGTTGTAAGTATGAATTTACTAATGGAGAGATTCTGCTATAGTTCGGCTTAGAATATTGTTCAGTTAGGGGCAGAGTTTATGGAATATAACGGTGCTTACATAGGTCACATGCCATGTCATCAATAGCGCACCCTATTTGGGATTTTTTCAAAACATAATGGGCTATGTCGTGTTTTTGTGAAAATTAGTACAAACTGCAACATACCTCCAATCAGAGTAATGGCAACATTATATGTAGAAAGGGAGGGGGGGGAGGAAGTTAAAAATAGAAACAAAGAAATGATGGTAATAGACATATGTATAAGAACTTGATTAGAGGCATTCGTATTGTTTCTGATTGTATTATGGTAAGTGTTAACCTCAAAGAGAACCCCAAATCATAATAGAATAATAAACAATAGAGTTTTAGTTTAAAACAAAGAAATGCTAAACATAGGCAAAAAAATATTTCAAATATAGATAAAAATACTTGTTCAAGGATTGAATCTGCTGAACATATCATAAAAAAGTGTATGAGATCAATCAAACTAAAGTAAAAAATCATATATGAGTATAAATATAATTCATGTAGCGATGGGAAAAAAATGAATCGTAGGGTTATATAACTCGGGTGTGTGTTCATCTTGTATTATGATATTTGCATTGTCACTTAAAGAAAAAACATATGAAAAATAATATTAAAAGGAAATAAAAGAGGATTTCAGGTCCAACACTTTTAGACGAAGTGGAGGCATTTTAGATCAGGGTAGCAGGGACCACCATGCTTATTTTGAAGGCCAAGCTCACAAACATAAAGGTTGTGATCAAGGTTTGGAACTCAACTTTTTTTGAAATATCAGTATTAGAGTGGAGGAGGCTACTCAGCAGCTCCAAAACATCCATATACATATTGATACTAATGGTCATAATGACTCATTGGATGATAGTGAAGTTATTCAACAAATTAAAATTCAGCCGTTGAATATTAAAGATGTAAAGAATACCCATCGGGAAGCTCGAAGTGGTTGCCAAGAAATTAACGGGAAAAAAGGGAAAAAAAACATTCCCTTCTAGTTTCCAAGCACCCAAACAAAAGAAAATATGAAGAAACTCACATTTTCATATTTTCATAAAATCGATGGACAGGGATAATAGAGAGAGAAGCTCAAACACACCTAGGAAACAGCCAATGTCAAGACAAAAGTCATTACAAAGTAGATAAAGAATAGGATTAAAAATTATAGATCTTGAGTAGATACATGAAACAAATAACAGAGAAAAGGTATTTACAAATGCCAACTGTGGGTCTTTTGCGCATCCACGCTGGGCCCTCTCACCTTCGTCGTAGCCTCAGTCGTTGGGGTCTAGGGGATGACATCTCTTCTAATCACCACCCTCCTCCTCTTAGTGCTATTGTACATATTCGACATCATTTCGGACGCCGTTGGTGGGGTCATTTTTAATCCCACTGGTACCATCGACGTTGGAGGTGACTCATTGTTCTCCTATCACCCGTTTTCTTGCTCAGACATTTGGTGCAGTGGGTGGTGCCTTCGCAATCCATTGTGATCAGCACTGCAAAAACTTGTGTATAATATAAACAACTAAAATTAGTTCATTACTTGCAAGATTTATATTATGAAAATGATATGATCTGAGGGAGAATGTACTTAATAGAACTGTTACATATATTTTAATTGTTACATGATTGGCGTTGGCCTCAACTCCTTGGATATAACCATAGGAAGTAAATTCTTTACCATGTCCTTCTAGGCATCCTTGATTAACCGACAAAAATGATGGTATCAGATCTGCAAAACTACAAAATTAGCTTTGTTTAATACAAATATTAATGGCTTAAAACCAATCCAACTCGAATCAATCGTTAGAAAGAATTAAAACCCCGTAAATAATCAGTACTGCCTAAAAGAGACGTGAATACCCCATGAGTGTTTGCAACATCTCCATTCACACCATAATATCATCAAGTACAAAACATAGTTGAAAAAATGATAAGTAATATCAAATTTTGATTATAAATCAAGTAACACCAAATATTCAAACTTTAAATGCAAGTTTATAACAATAATTTATTCAAGTACGGATTCACCTGTAATTTATTCATGTAGCAGAGGATTCCATGTAAAGGGAATGAATATATTTACCATGAAAGGTTCACCTGAAAGATTCCATGTAAAGGGCATTACATGGAAGCATTAGCTAACTTCCATGTAAAGGACATGAGTGTATTTACCTGAAAGATTCAAAATAAGTATCTAGTCATCAATAAATCCAAAGAAATTACAACATAATTCAACAATAAATAGTTTGAAATTGTAAAAGCAAAGTCAACACTCATTCATTTTAAGAACTCAGTAAAAATTAGTGCACCCATTCACAGTGTCCCAACACCCAGCCATGTAATTGTTCTTTGGCTTAACATATTAAACAAATATTCTACACACATCAATCAATGTGTACGTTAGTTTTGGATGTATATATACCGATTTGTTGAAATGGTTAATACAGGTTGTTGAGAAAGACAAACACCAAGTAACAAAAATAGGTGACGCGAGTTTAGAATGATTACACGTTCCTTTTCAAACATCAAAATGATATATTGCCTAATTCAGTGTCAAGACCTTATGTTGGTTTTTTGATAAATTAGCAAGAAGGTTGTCATTACCTCTGTTATACATACATCAACTAATATTCTTATAGCTGAATATGTGAAAATGGTGAAATATTCTATTAATATTCCAAATCAGAGACAGTGAAAATCTCAATAAATCTGGAATGAAGAACCAACAAAAATATAATTGAAACCCTATCAACAGTACTCTGAAATTCATCCAACACGAATGAAACACCTAAACATCAAACAATAAGCCTAAACATGAAATTAAATCTACATAATATTCCTACATTGAATCTCTGTCCTCCGTAGCTTCTTCACAGCGTTGACAAATCCATCAACTCCTTCGATGGACACAAACCATGATTCAAAAAAACCTAAAAAATAGGGTTTACAAAAAATCAAAATGTACAAAAAAAACTAAAGAGATAAGAAGTCATACCCGAATAGATATTCTCTGCCCTCTGTAACTTCTTCACAGTGTTGACAAATCTATCACCTCCTTCGATGGCCACAAACCATGATTGAAAAAAACCCTAAAAATTTGGGTTTACAAAACATCAAAATGTACAAAAAAAAACTAAAGAGAGAAGAAGTCATAATCGATCTTCAAAACAAAACTTAAAAAAACATTAGATATTCAAAACAAAACATAAACAAACCATTAGAAATTTATGGGTGTGTGCATGTGTGTGTGCGTCTTTGTGTGAGAGGTCGTTAATAGAGGGAAATGTTCGTGTGTGTATGCGTGTGTAATAGGGTGAGAGAGACTACCTGGAGGCGTAGGACGGAGATGGAGGGCGGCGACGGGCATGGGTAGGGTTAGGAGGGTTTGTGTTGAAAGGGGAATAGAGGAGAAATGAGAGAGACCAAAGTAAATGAGCGGGGGAGGTTTTAGGATTGAAAGAGTGTTTGCTCTAATTTTCCATGTCACAATGCTAAGTGGTGACATGGCAAAACCTCACGCCCTTAGATCACCCAAAAAAATTCGATCGCAATCGTTAATTTGTTGGCACTATTCAAACACCCCTCTCCCATATTATATAGATATATATGAGGTTCACTTAAGAATGGTCTTACCTGCCTATCTCTAATTTCGCAGACAAGACCCCATAGTTGTGCATATATATGGTCCTCGTTTTAGCTTTTGCAGGTTACATATACACTGTTTACGTTTGTACGAATATGGTATTATATATATGTTGAGCATTATTTTATATTTATATATCTGTTGCCATGCCTCTCAATGCCATGCCGAGTTGACCGCCCCTCTCTATTATACACGACTTATCAGGTTTATCCCTTCGCTGTGATGCTAATTGTTGGAGTGCCTTTTATTATATATTACTTTTTTTTGGTAAGGTATTTTTCATACCACGAGGTTTCCGGGCCATCTTACGCGCACCTTGACTAATCCCCGCTCGCAGTTCGTGGCTTCCGCTGGCCAAGCATTATTTTGACGCTGCCAGGGATCGAACTGGGGACCAAACCCAATCCAACCCCCAAACAATGTCCCAGTGGCAGCCTTATACCACTGGGCCAAGAGGCTTGGTTTTTACTGGAACGACGTCGCGTGGCCTAATTTACAATGGTAATATTTGTTTGATGCGTCTTTGATACGCTATGTTGGTTACAGCTCGCCTTTTTATAAAACAATTTTGTTTTATCTGTTTGTTTGTTACAATCTATTAAGACGCGTGTTATTATTTTAATGGAACACTTTGTGTTTCTTTGTAGTCCATCAGATTATTTTTTAATCAGTGGCTGGTGTGTATTCTGTGTTAATCCATGTGATTCTTTTCTAAACCAATATGCACACACTTGTGGACTCTATAAATAGTACCCTTTGTGTACCATTTTTGCAGAGCTGAGAAATTAATTTTTGTTGCTAAACTCGTTCAAAAAATTTTGAGAGAGAAAAAAACCAGAATTATTTTTGTGTCATTTTCAAGTGTTGATTTCTATTATAATGAAATGAAGATTGGACATCTCTCATTCTAAATCTTCACTTACGATTTTTCAAGAGTATATAATTTTTGTAAGTGGTTTCTCTCATTTTTGTGTGTATTCTTTAGATCAGTCCTTAAATATAATTTTTGTACACAACACACACTATTCACGAAATTAATTTGTGTGAATATTTTTTTGTGACTTGTTTGTGAGTTCTTGAATGTTTTTAAACATTTTGTTTTAAAACAGATTTTTCAGAAAATATTTCGTAATATTCAGATTTGTATTTTTGGTGGTTTAGAAAGTTAAACCTAAGATTTTTGAGATCTAATCTGTAAAGATTTAAAATCTGGACAGAATATTATTTTCTTGAGTACTTAAGGCTATTTTGATTTAATCTGAAATATTTGTGAAAATAGTCTTGATAAGATTTTAGATTAAAATCTAAATTTTATTTACTATTTGTTTTCTGAAAAATAGATTGTGAATATTTGACTATCTAATTTTATTGAATATATTTGAAGTCATTATTCTCTTTACATGATTCCTTGATTGTGTAATTGATTTTTAGGATCTGTTTTCATCTCATATCACTCACATATATTCACTCACGTTGTATTCACGTAGACTAATTTATGTATGTGAATATCTGAACAAGTCAAGTGTTCAAGATTTAACAAGAAAATAAACCTTTTCAAAACTGTATTGAAAGTCAAGAAGACTTGACTTAAGTTGACATAAGACTTGCGAAGATATATAGGATATATAATCTGTTGCATAGCATTTAGTGTGTATCATTTAAGTGTGGGTGTGTCATCTTGGATAGAACACCGCACTCAAAATACTTCACTAGAAAATAACACAATAGGCACTGAGCTAATCTTGAGCTAGAAGAGCCAAAGGGAGAAGCTGCGAAGTATAGAACGCAATAACAAGCAAGGACAGACTTAAAGAGAGAGAAGAATAAGCAATCAGGAAGGAGTCTTAGTCGTGTGGGGTAATCTCTACATCTATCTTCTATAGCTGTCAAGTTTGTTGATTGTAACTCGTTCCTGTTGGTTTTATTGCTTTAGTGGAAGTAGATTAGGTAACTCCTAGAAGGATTTCGTCATTTTTCTCGAGGAATGGTTTTTGTGACGTAAAATAAATACCTTGTGCTTTACTTTAAAAATTTGTAATATCTCGTCTCATAAGAAAACGTAGGTTTAATACTAGAAACACACCTAATTAAATGAATCATATATTATCTGTTTTGACACCTAGTTAACTAAAGATAATAAATAGGACTATTAATTGACTAGGCAAACTAAAATCTGTTTTAGCTAAGTTAGCAATTCTAGAAAAGTTTGAATTGGTACCTTCTTGAATAACATAGATAACTCGTAGGTAATTGGAGTTTATTTCAGCAAATAGTTTACTTTAGCACACATATAGTTCTTTGCGCATCGTGGGTGCTTACAAGTGGTATCAGAGCCAGACTTTAAAAAAGACCTTTTCCAAAAAAATTTCAAACTCGTTTTACCTTGTTTTCAATGGATGATTCAAATCAATTACTTAGGATTGGAAATTTTAATAGACCTCTTATTTTCGATGGCTGATATTTTTCATACTAGAAAATCGGAATGGTTCCATTTATTCAAGGCGCTTTAGGAGATGATGTTTGGGATTTAATTGAAAATGGTTATATGCACCCCATTACTACCATAGCAGAAGGTAACACTATCTTTAGAAAACTTAAAACTACTGAATTAAGTGTTAATCAGAAAAAGATAAGCAATTTCAACAATAAGGGAAAAATGTCATTTTCATGAGTGTGAGTGAAAATGAATCGAAACGTATATGTCATTGCACTACTAGTAAGAATGCTTGGGATACTTTAGTTATTACACATGAGGGTGACGATAGAGTAAAGCAATGTAATACCTAAATGTTGGTTCAACAATATAATTTGCTAGTTATGAATGATAATGAACTATTTAATGATTTTTATATGCGTTTGACTAATATCATTACCCAATTGAATGCGAATGGTATTGAATATTCTGATAAAGATGTGTATGCTAAAATTCTGAGATCTCTTGCACCTAGATTTGACCATAAACGTTATATCATTGAAGAAATGAATGATCCTTCTCTCACCCACCTGAATTGCTAAGAACTAAATTAAGAACTATGGAACTTGAATCAGCCTTTAGGAGGACTCTCACATCTTTTGCTAAGAATGAGTCGACCAATACTTCTAAAGTTGCTTTTAAAACTGCCTATCCTAATAAATATAAGCATAAGGTAGTTAAACAACAATCTTTATCTGATGATGATTCAGATGGGGAATCGGATGATCTTGATAAGATTGACAATCAACTTGTTGTTATGTCCTCTCAATTTAAGAAACTTTTGGAGCAAAGAAATGCTATTGTTAAGAGACATACGCAAGTGAATAATCAATCTATTCTGTTGACCCGACACCATAATAAAACATCAAAGTGAAATTCTGGTTATGATAGTAGAAGTAGTATGGTTGATAGATCTTAATTGGCTTGTCACAATTATGGGAAACTTGGTCACTTTATTGTTGAGTGTTGGTATAAGCCATAGTCCAAGCATTCTAAACAACACAAGGCACACATAAATAAAACTTGGGATGACTCTTCTGATTCTGAATCAAAAGACATCTAAGGAAATTCTGAACCAAATTGCCTTACATTTTTAGGAGAAGTTTATGACTGTTGCAGAGACATGTACTTAACATGAATGATTGATTCCAAAGATGATTCTGATTCTAATTCTGATGAAGTACTTCATTTAATTCATGCTACTAAATCTTTATTAGCTAGTCAACCTTTTATTATTGAAATAACTGCCCCGTTTGATGCTAAACGTGCCTTATATGATACTAAATCTGATGATAGCAACAATTCACACACGTACACTATTGAGCATGAAAATTTTGTTGGCTATGATGCTTACTCAGAATTGTATGTCAAGACTTTGAAAAATAGATCAGAATTATCGAATTTGGTTAAAATGCTTAGTGAGACCTTAGAGAATCAATATAAGATTGTTCAACAAAATTCCATTGAAATGAACAATGTCAAAATTTATTTTGAAAAATAATCACTTGATTGTAAATTTTAGATTACGACTTTAAATGAAAATTTATCTTCTTTTCAAGAAAAATAAAATGAAGCACTTTTGCAAGTTGAAAAATCAAAACAGTTTTGTGAAACATCTTTTAAAATGTGTCATAGTCGTGATATAAAATGTTTTGACCTTGACAAATTGCTTGCTGAACAATGATATAAGGGTGATACTAGAGGATTTGGATATGAGGGTCATTTGGAAAATTTTATCCAAGTAGACCAATCTTATTTGTAAAAGCCCAAGAAGAAATGGATCTTCCGTTGGAAAGTAAGTTATCTTAAAAGGATAGAGGAAAACAAGTTTTAATTGAAAGTGATTATGAAAGTGACATTGAAAATTTCATAGAGAACTTTGTAGGACCGTCTACATCAAAATATTTCCCTCCTGCCAAGAGACACTATAGACCTCCTAAACCATTTATTCTTAATGAATCTTTCAAGCATGTAGAGGAAAAGCACCACAAATCAGACGTACCTGCTTCTAGTAAATTATGTACAAGATGTGACGTTTTTGGTCACAAAAATTGGGAATGCCTTTGTAATCGCGAGAAAGGTACTTATTTTAAAAGTCATAACCAAAATGTGAAGCGATTTATAAATTTTCATAGGCATCGCATTAATAATAATTGGAATCATTTCTACAACAAGACTAGTCCTCATGTTAACAAGAAAATATTTTCAAAAAATAATTCTTATCCTAAATTCCAAAAGGCACAAAAACCTTTGAAAACTTTGCCGATTTGGATTAGGACTTGTGACTTGAGACCTCAAATGTATTTTTTAAAGTCAAAGAAATGTCCAATTAATGCATGTGATGGTTGCGAGAGTGAGAAAATCATTAAGTCACCTCACGAGAAGGTTAAGGACTTGAACACCACCATTCCCTAAGATTTATTCAGTGATGGGGGAGATGATTTTAAACAAAATGGAGTTATCAAGTATTGTGACACCAATGGATATTCGTACAAGTTTAATGCTCCCAAAACTCAAAACAAACTAGGGTAGTTCCTTCAATTTCTTGTGATTTTCAGCTTGTTGACATGTTTTCTATGCCTTATGATGACTCTTATTTTGATGTAACTTCAACATTTGATTGGAGAGATTGTACTTGAATGTTTTGCTTGTGTTTACTCTGCACTTTGATTACTAGATCTTCGAGGTTTTGGGATAAATATATCTACTAATAATCGGTATCTCTTAAAGCCATGTTTAATGTAGGAGACGCTTATTTTGTAGATTATAAACACTTATTTTTTTTGTCTTCTTACCATTGTCTAATTTAGTCAAAATGAGGGAGAGTTGAGTACATATTCTATTCATGTGTTGTTGATATCCGTCATACATATCCTGTCTTATAATAACCTGCACATTTAATTCTGTCATTTTAATATTTTGGTAGAGCAACATGATTTCTCAGCAGAAACTATATTTATGTTTTGGAGGTATTCTTGTTGGTCGTCTTGAGTTGTGTCTTTTCATTTCTAAGAGGAGTGGGTACTTAGATAATCTTTTGTATAGGACATATTAGGAATTATTTTTCCTTAGTATATCATTTGATGTGCTCAAGGGTTTTTTCACAATTAGTCCAATGGGGTAGTTTGAAGGTCCGTATATAGAGCACACCTATGGTTTGTTTTTCGTGATTTAGCTATATAGGACTTCATCTAGTTGGACGTGAATTTTGACAAAATATTTTTGTTATCTAGGATTGCGTGTCCACCTATCGACGCCAAGCGCTCCTTGTTCATCTACATCAAATGAGCCCTCGATTCAGTCCGCCCTGTCAGAAAAGTTAATTTTCATATTCTATGGCTCACAGGAATTTCTGTCACGTAGGACACAACACCATGTTGCATTTTCATGTTATTTATCATATCTAATGAAAATGTTTTGTTTTGTCACAATAAAATTCTTTTTGAGTTCAAAAACTTTATTTGAAATTTTTATAAGAAAAATATTTCCTGGAAAATAAGTTTTGACTCTTAATATTATTTTAATAAATGTTGCAGAATAATATTTTTTTGAAGTTAAAAATAAATTTTGTTATATTAGTATATTATATATATGCGTGTATAGTATAAATATATGTGTGTGTTATTATGTCTTTAGAAGTTGTCATTTATATCAGGTATGGCTTTTAGTATGTGCGCAGGATTATATATGTATGCTATGAGACAGTCGTAACGGTGTGATAATTGATTAAATTCGCAAATATCTAATTTGCCTCACTTATTTAATTAGAGTCTATTCATTCAGCCCCTAAACATGCATCTATGGTGCGTGTTTCAAACCATAAACAAATAACGCATGCGACACAACAAATATGCTGAGACACAGATTTCAGGAAAAAAAACCTTTCTGGTAAAACCTTTATTTCACTATGAATCAATAAATTGCAACTTACAATTACATAGAGAAATTTGCAATGGATTAAAGCGCAGCCAATCCACAAAGACTCGCAGTCTTGAACTCAGCAAGAGAATAACCGCAGCACCCTCCAAGGACTCTCAGTCCTATCTTCAGCAAAGAATCTTTATGCAGCAAGATCCTTAATGACACGCAGCCATATGGTGTAGAGACGCACTCCACAAGAGATGAACAAAGGCAAAGATTTGTTCTTGAACACCAACACAATTCACTAAAGCAAGATGGGAGTTTTGTGAATTGTAAATCAAAAAGGGATTACACCCCTAAAAGAAGAAGCCTAAAGATTACTGCTTTGGCAGTGTTTCTATTCTGGAAAACGTATGGACTTCTTAATGAAAATGTTACCATTTAATTAGTATTTATACAAAAATGTATCGCCTCGCAATTCGAGCTCATTCGAACGATAAGCATATGTCGCTCGAACGAAGTATGCATGTCGTTCAAACGACATCACGCGACTTCCAATCTCGTTCGAACGAGAAACTGATCTCGCGCGAACGACCTGGGCGTCAAAATCGAGGTCCGCTTCAAAACTTAGAAAAAATACTCATTCTCAATTTTTGACGAAAAAGTCCGCTCCAACACTTAGAAAATATTTTGTAAAAATCTCCCAAAAGTTCTAAGTGAAAAGTTAAGGTATTTAAAACATAACCTTACCAAAGTAAACTTCGCGGAGCCTTGAATGATGAAGAACTTGAATAATTCGAATTCGTCTTTGATGTAGATTGCTCTTGAATGCTCTTCGACGGTGTAGCGGTATATTCCATAATAAATTGATAACGGACCTATGAAAATATGTCCTTACAAATCTCCCCCTATGTCTATGCCGGTACATACATAAAAAATCCTAATTATCAAAAAACAAAATGCCTATACAAATCTACCCTCCCATGAATAAATTTGTAAGACCTCAAAACTATTCTTCAATCATTTTCGTCAAATCTCAAAGCTTTTCTCATCAGGGTGTGCAACATTATGATCTTCAATCTTTGTACCTACACACATATGATAAAGCAAAAACCTCTGTGACGTATCGAGTTTGAAATGATATAAGATTAAAGCATTAATAATCAGATCTCCCCCATAATGCAAAAACTCCCCCATAACATGATAATTCTTTCTCCCCCTTTTTATGATGTCCCCAAATAGACAGATAAGAAGAAAAAAATCAAAACAAGGAGTATCACGACAAAATGCATAGCAAACAAAGGTCAAGCTACGTGCATGCAAAGGAGTATCTCAAAAAAACTCACAAACTATTTTTGGATTTTTCATTTTTTCATACAAAAATAAGATACCACTTTAAAAAATATGATACAAAAAATCACACCATGAATTTAAACTCAAACAACCAAGTCATGGAAACGAAATGAATGGGTGTGAACACATTCGATAGGTAAATCAACTCAATCAATCATATGTGCATGATGCATATGAGTACTCCTAGCGAATGAACATCACAAGTATCCTTAGGTGTAAAAAATTTATTGAATTCAAATGACATCGACTTATACAAATCAACAAATCAAAGTCAAATGATTTTCACACCAATAACGTCCAAAACTATGTAGCGCATTTTCAAGCATTTCAAGGACGTGCAAACCCGATTAAAATCTCCAACCAAACACCCTCATATATATATTTTCTTTTAGAGGTAATCTAAATTCTCAAACATTGGAGAATTGGTGTAAAAAACTAAATGGCCCATAATTGGCATGAATTTCTTTTTATTGCCTTTAAATTTTTTCGGGCTCTTTTAAACCTCTTTGGACCCCAGATAATAAAATTCCTCCATTTTTTAAGTCCTTTTTAACGGTGGCTTTTGCGCAAAGAATAGATAATTACCTTTCGTAGCCCCTCCCCGTTTTCAAATAAAGCACACAAACTCACAAAATGATTCTTATTTGCACAATTTTCTTATCAAAATTTATCGCGCTTGGTTCGTTTTTAAGGACAAGATTGAAGTGAAAATACCCAACCAACATGTGATAAGACAAGCACAATAATCAAACAAATCCTTGCATGTGTGCAATAAAGGAAACATGAGTCAAACATGTAGGAAGTAACACTAAATTACATCTTAATGACTCCAAACATTATAAAGCACAAGGATGAATTGACCTATTGTCTCAAAACACTATCAAATAGTCACATGTAAAATGGAATGATGTTGTGACTCGGTCATCCTAAGTCTTCATCCAATAACGGTGCAAACAAAATACAAAAATCTTTTTTGATTTTTCTAAAACTTTTATCAAAGAAAAAAAATCTTTTTGTATTTTTCAAAAATAATATACAAAAATGATACATACTAGCAATAGGCAAACATAGTCATCATGAAAATCATCCTATGCTAGTAAACAAGTCAAACCTCAATCGTTAGGTGCAGAGGGGTTTTCCAAAGGTGGTGACAACTTGTGAAAATCCTCCATCAATTCTTCTGAATATTTGACTAAAAACTTAAATTGCTCACCTAAATGTGCAAACTCTCTCATATAGTCTCCGGATGCATTTAAAGAATTATGTGTGGGTGCATGTGCATCAGAAACGTGTGTAGAAGAAAAACGTGACACATAACCCAACTTAAAACAAAATTCCTTAAGGTGACCTCTCCTTTTTCAATGTGAACAAACAAAAATAGGCCTAGAAATACTTCTCTCGAAAACTCTAGGACGCGCTCTCCTAATAGGAATGGGACTCCTAGGTGGGTTAGGGTGAGACTCACATGAATTTGACACTAAAGTGGGAACCGGCTCGGGTGCTAATTGGGAAATAGAAGCACCGTCATGACTTATTCCTAACTTCTCACCTTACCCTTAAGAACCACCTTTTCAACCTTCTTAGGTGCGTTTTCAAAAATGACTTTGACCTCCCTAGAATGTTCGAGATCACTCTCGAGTTGGGATACACGTGTCGTCAGACTAGACAACGTGTTCGTCAAATAACACTTCTCCTTTCTTAAAACCTCCTTCTCTCTCTCCAAATCTAAAACCCGACGACCTAAATCCCGATTATACTTCTTAGTTTTCAAGATCTCGGTGTACAAATCCCTAAAAGCTTTTTGGAGTTCACTTTCATCTCCACTCTCCTCCTCGCTTTCTCCCTCACTTGAAGAACACAAATCACTATCATCGCTCTCGTGTGCACTCTCATGAGATAAAGTGGGTGTGCTCACACGACTAGAAAAAGAGACAACTATCCCATGTGCTAAACCATTATCGGACTCATCTCCCTCATCACCCTCACTATCACTAAGTGTGGCAGGCATGGCTACATTCTTCCCTTTCTTTCTAAGCCATGTTGGACACTCAAACAACTTATGTCCCTTACCCCCACATTCAAAACAAGTCACGTTCTCAAGATCTTCCTCACACTCCTCATCTGAGACATTCTCTTTTTCTCTCTCACCGCTTTCTTTGACCTTTCCTTTCTTTTTATTTTTATCAAAAAATTTCTTTTTATTGGAAGAATTATTTTTGTTCATGTTGAGAAATTTTTTAAAATTTTTCGTAAATAAGGCCATATCATTAAAATCAAAGTCTTCCTCAAAATCGGACTCACAAACTTTTTCTTTCTTTTTCTTACAATGAGTCTTTAAAGCAATGCCATTATCCTTAACCTTAATGGTTTGGGGAAACATGTCAATCTCATAGGTTTGAAGATCTCCTACAAGTTCTTCCAACTTAAGTGATTTTAAATTTCCCAAAGAGTTCAAAACAGTGACTTTAGGAATAAAGCATTTTGGGAGAGATCTCAAAATCTTTTTAATGGCACGCGTGTTATCAATCACCTCACCCAAATTAAAACTGGTGTTAATAATGTCCGACAAACGGGCATAAAAATCATCAAAGCATTCTGACTCAGACATGGTGATAGTCTCAAATTGGGTGGCCAAACTTTGTAACTTAGATTCTTTAACCGCGTTCGTACCCTCATGTGTCAATTTCAAAACATCCCAAGCCTTTTTAGACGTGGTGCACGTCATAATTTGGTGAAACTCATCAGGAATGATAGCTCCATAAATAGAACTCAAACTACGTGAATTATATTTAGACATTTTATGATCATCTTCAGTCCAGGATGACACGGGTTTTAAAGAGGTGATATTATCAACGGTGATCGTGGGAGGAGTCTACCAATTTTTGCAAAGGTACCAAACACGCTCGTCAATGGCTTTTAAACTAGATTTCATGCGAGCTTTCGAATAGGCATAATTAGACCCGTCAAAAATAGGCATCTGATTATAGAAGTGCTCCATAGAAAAAAATGCGATTTTTCACAAAACTGATTTTTTTAAAAAAATCAATATCACACGATTTTACGGAAAATGGGAATACGTGATAAATTAGCGTAACCTGCTCTGATACCAATTTGAGAAAGTCATAACGGTGTGATAATTGATTAAATTCGCAAATATTTAATTTGGCTCACTTATTTAATTAGAGTCTATTCATTCAGCCCCTAAACATGCATCTATGGTGCGTGTTTCAAACCATAAACAAATAACGCATGCGACACAACAAATATGCTGAGACACAGATTTCAGGAAAAAAAACCTTTCTGGTAAAACCTTTATTTCACTATGAATCAATAAATTGCAACTTACAATTACATAGAGAAATTTGCAATGGATTAAAGCGCAGCCAATCCACAAAGACTTGCAGTCTTAAACTCAGCAAGAGAATAACCGCAGCACCCTCCAAGGACTCTCAGTCCTATCTTCAGCAAAGAATCTTCATGCAGCAAGATCCTTAATGACACGCAGCCATATGGTGTAGAGACGCACTCCACAAGAGATGAACAAAGGCAAAGATTTGTTCTTGAACACCAACACAATTCACTAAAGCAAGATGGGAGTTTTGTGAATTGTAAATCAAAAAGGGATTACACCCCTAAAAGAAGAAGCCTAAAGATTACTGCTTTGGCAGTGTTTCTATTCTGGAAAACGTATGGACTTCTTAATGAAAATGTTACCATTTAATGAGTATTTATACAAAAATGTATCGCCTCGCAATTCGAGCTCATTCGAACGATAAGCATATGTCGCTCGAACGAAGTATGCATGTCGTTCAAACGACATCACGCGACTTCCAATCTCGTTCGAACAAGAAACTGATCTCGCGCAAATGACATGGGCGTCAAAATCGAGGTTCGCTTCAAAACTTAGAAAAAATACTCATTCTCAATTTTTGACGAAAAAGTCCGCTCCAACACTTAGAAAATATTTTGTAAAAATCTCCCAAAAGCTCTAAGTGAAAAGTTAAGGTATTTAAAACATAACCTTACCAAAGTAAACTTTGCGGAGCCTTGAATGATGAAGAACTTGAATCATTCGGATCCGTCTTTAATGTAGATTGCTCTTGAATTCTCTTCGACGGTGTAGCGGTATATGACATAATAAATTGATAACGGACCTATGAACATATGTCCTTACATGCTATATTATATATGTTATATTAGTTATTTTAGTCTTGAGACATAACCCTGCACTCCATACCGATTTGACCATAACAGGTCATGTAGGTTGTCCCCATAACCTATATCCTTATAGGTGTTAGATCATAACATGTCATAGTATAATTGTCATTTGCATGTGCGTGTCACTTTAATTTGAATATATGTTTTTATGTATACTATATATTACATGATATATTATGTTACTCATATATGCGTGTTATGGTTCTTTTATAACTATATGTTATGATATGTATGTGCGCATGTTAATGTCTTATATATATATATGAGGTTCATTTAAGCATGGTCCTACCTGCCTACCTCTAACTTCGCAGACAAGACCCCATAGATGTGCATATATACGGTTCTTTTTAATTGCATGCGGGTCCTCGTTTTAGCTTTTGCAGGTTACATATACATTGTTTACGTTTGTTGGACTCTGGTATTTTATATATATATATATATATGTTGAGTGTTATTTTATGTTTATTTATATGATTGCTTGCTTCTCAATGCCAGGCGGAGTTGACCACCCCTCTCTATTTTACACGACTAATAAGGTTTAGTCCTTAGTTGTGATGATTAATTATTGGCGTGTCTTTTATTATATATTACTATATTTATATTTTTAGCCTTAGTAGCCCCTAGCTGTTTGTTTTATATAGTGCAAGTTGGCGAATTACTTTGTAGCCTTAGCTGTTGACATGACCATACCTTAGCAGGTCTGTGACCTCTTAGCCTTTTAGGCTTTATCTGTTATATTACCTGTACCACCCACGGTTTTGTTCTTACCGAAAATGGTTTTTGGGTTTTCGATTTAAACGACGTCGCCCATGGTTTGTTACTAAAATTTGTTTTTTTAACTTTTTACTGGAATGACATCGCGTGGCCTAATTTACAACGGTAATATTTGTTTGATGCGTCTTTGATACGCTATGTTGGTTACAGCTGGCCTTTTTATAAAACGATTTTGTTATATCTGTTTGTTTGTTACAATCTGTTAGGACGCGTGTCATTATTTTAATGGAACACTTTGTGTTTCTTTGTAGTCCATTAGATTATTTTTTAATCAGTGGCTAGTGTGTTTCTGTGTTAATCCATGTGACTCTTTTATACACCAATCTACACACACTTGTGCACTCAATAAATCATTTTGTGTATCATTTTTTAAGAGCTATGGAAATAATTTTTGTTGCTAAAATCTGTCAAAATTTTTATATGTAGAGATAGAATAAACGAGAATTATTTTTGTGTCATTTTCAAGTGTTGATTTCTATCCAAATGAAAATAAAGATTGGACATCTCTCATTCAAAATCTTCACTTACGATTTTTCAAGACTATATAATTTTTGTAAGTGGTTTCTCTTATTTTGTTGTGTATTCTTTAGATTAGTCCTTAGATCTAATTTTTGTACACAACACACACTATTCACGAAATTAATTTGTGTGAATATTCTGCTTGTGACTTATTTCTGAGTTCTTGAATGTTTTTAAACATTTTGTTTTAAAACAAATTTTTCAGAAAATATTTGTTAATATTCATATTTATAATTTTAGTTGTTTAGAAAGTTAAACCTAAGATTTTTAAGATCTAATTTGTAAAGATTTAAAATCTGGACTGAATATTATTTTCTTGAGTGTTTAAGACTGTTTTGATTTAATTTGAAATATTTATGAAAATAGTCTTGATAAGATTTTAGATTAAAATCTGATTTAATCTAATATTTATTTTCTGAAAAATAGATTGTGAATATTTGACTGTCTAACTTTATTGAATATATTTGAAGTGATTATTCTGTTAACATGATTTCTTGATTGTGTAAGTGATTTTCAGGATCTGTTTTCATCTCATATCACTCACATATATTCACTCACGTTGTCTTCATGTAGACACACTTATGTGTGTGAATATCTGAACAAGTCTAGTGTGCAAGATTTAAAAAGAAAAGAAAGCTTTTCAAAATTGTATTGAAAGTCAAGAAGACTTCACTTAATTTGACATGAGACTTGCGAAGATATATAGGAGATATAATCTGTTGCATAGCATTTGGTGTGTATCATTTAAGCGTGGGTGTGTCATCTAGTATAGAACACCGCACTCAAAATGCTTCAGTAGAAAATAATACAATAGGCACTGAGCTAATCTTGAGCTGGAAGAGCAAAAGAGAGAAGATGCGAAGTGTAGAACGCAATAACAAGCAAGGACAGACTTAAAGAGAGAGCAGAATAAGCAACTAGGGAGGAGTCTTGGTTATGTGTGGTAATCGCTACATCTATCTTCTTTAGCTGTCAAGTTTGTTGATTGTAACTCGTTCTTGTTGGTTTTATTGTTTTAGTGGAAGTAGATTAGGTAACTCCTAGAGGATTTCGTCGTTTTTCCCGAGGAAGGGTTTTTGCTATGTAAAATAAATAACTTGTTCTTTACTTTACAAATTTGCAATATCTCACCTCATACGAAAACGTAGATTTAATACTAGAAACGCACCTAATAAATTGAATCATATATTATCTGTTTTGACATCTAGTTAACTCAAGATAATAAATAGGACTATTAATTGACTTGGCAAACTAAAATCTATTTTAGCTAAGTTAGCAATTCAAGAAAAAATTGAATTGGTCCCTTCTTGAATAATATAGATAACTCGTAGGTAATTGGAGTTTATTTCGGCAAATTGTCTACTTCCGCACACATATAGTTCTTTGCGCATTGTGGGTGCTTACAAGTGGTATCAGAGAAAGACTTTAAAAAAGATCTTTTCCAAAACTTATGTCAAACTCGTTTTACCATGTTTTATATGGATGATTCAAGTCGATTACTTAGGCTTTGAAATTTTAGTAGACCTCCTATTTTCGATGGCTGAAATATGTTATACTGGAAAATCAGAATGGTTCCATTTATTCAAGGCACTTTAGGAGATGATGTTTGAGATTTAATTGAAAATGGTTATATGAACCACACTACTCCCATAGCAGAAGGCAACACTATCTTTAGAAAACATAAAACTACTGAATTAAGTGCTGATCAGAAAAAGATAAGCAATTTCAACAATAAGGGAAAAATGTCATTTTCATGAGTGTGAGTGAAAATGAATTGAAACGTATATGTCATTGCACTACTAGTAAGGATGCTTGGGATACTTTACTTATTGCACATGAGGGTGACGATATAGTTAAGCAATGTAATACCCAAATGTTGGTTCAACAATACAATATGCTAGTTATGAATGATAATGAATCATTTGATGATTTTTATATGCATTTGACTGATATCATTACTCAATTGCACGCGAATAGTACTGAATATTCTGATAAAGATGTGTGTGCTAAAATTCTGAGATCTCTTGCACCTAGATTTGACCATAAACGTTATATCATTGAAGAAATGAATGATCCTTCTCTCACACTTGAATTGTTAAGCTCTAAATTGAGAACTATGGAACTTGAATCCTACTTTAGGAGGACTCTCACTTTTGGTAGGATACGGGGCTTCGGGTATGTGACAACCCGCCTACTAAAATAGTAGGTGGCCAGCCCAATACTCTAATAATCACAGAAAACATAGATGGTCCATTCTCAGCATCACTGTCGACTAAAATAATAGTATGAGATAGCCACCAATCATTTTAGAAAACGGACTGTCAAATTTAGAAAATTTAGTAAGTAAAAGAAAAACACTTAGACAATCACATTTACAAAAATGGTGGATATCAAAAATCGATGAATGAAGAATGACAATATAATAAATAATCACCGAATAAGCTGTCGGTGAACAGACCAATACAAATAGTACATCGAGTATTACAATTCAATATTTACAATATAATGAATGAGTGCAATACCTTGGGCAAAACACGCCCGAATAAATATACTGAACATAACTAGAGTACAATAGAAAGAAGCGTCTAATACAAGTAGCCTACAACATTCGCAATATGTTGTAGCTCCATGACAACTGGAATGGAAATGTAAATTCGGGTGTCCATGCGGAAGAGCACCTGTACGACAAGGAGTATATGCAGAAACAAGGAAATATAGATACGGGTTAGGGCCCGGTTTGATATGATTACCATGAGACTAAAAATGCATGACAGTTAAGTGCGTAATTCTCTCACAGATAACAGTAATATTTATCACCTCTCAATCTAGCAGCAACCTAGCGCAATATCGTGAGATGTTCTAGTTAACCCTAAGTACTAAGGGCTAACTTCTCCCCATTCTCAACACTATGCCCTATTCGTGCGTGGGGTGTCTCGCAAAGCGAAATCCAAACAAGGAACCCCCCCGATACACTACTACTTAGGTAAGGTTGATTGTCGAGATCCATTAGATCCTTAGCACGAAATAATCAATAAATGTATATGTGTGGGAGGTCACATCTACAGCTACACAAAGAAAATATAAAATAAAACCCATCCATCATCTAATGGCACAATTCCTAATTTCTTTCTTTAAGAATATACATAAATGGTACAACATTTTATCAAATGTTTACCAAGTCAAACTTATTTACCAATTTTTATTTCCTTTCTTCCATCCAGGAAGAATACATAATTTAAAGCAAGTTTTATTATCATAAAAAGTGCTTTACCCATTTTTTTCATAAAATCCCACTTCCCTTCTTCCATCCAGGAAGTGTAATCAAAAGTCATTTTTGTGGTGACAATTATTATGCAACACAAATAAATATGAAAGAGGTAATGACCAAGAAAAGAAAAATAAAATGCCAATCACATAACAACAGGTATACGTGGTTCAGCAAAGATATGTCTACGTCCAAGATGGTGCAGTCAGTGTTATTTCTCTATATTCTGAAGAATAAGTACATAGAATACAACTTGTCCTTTGCCCCGGACATAGGGTTTAATTTATACATGTATATGTTGGTTAGTGGGGCTGATGGGTTCCTCCTTATTAGCCATCTCCCCTGTAACTTTCTTACATTGGATCGCGCTCCCCCACAACTTCTCTTCATGGGATCGTGGAGTAATCGGATCAATACAAAAGGTGATGGGCCTGGGCTTTGGGCCCTTAAGGCGAGGCTACTCGTCCAGGCCTATAATGCTAAATTCAGGGTACCCACAATTGCCCCTAAATTTGTTGGGCCATTTCTATGGGTCCAATGAATTTAAATGAGAAGCTATTATGGTTGAATTCTTTAAAAATTGTGACGTTACTTTGGCAGCACCCGCTTCGTTATCCGTGTGCTATGATTAGATTTGAAGGCTTGTTGGAATAAGGCACATTTCTCTTCGTCGCTTCAGCTTTTCCAGCAATCTTCTATCTTCTGAGAACTCTTACGCTTTGTACCTTCTATTTTCGATCTCTACTTTCGTTGCTTCTTCGCCATTTGACCTGATCTTCTGTCTTGTAAGTCTCTCGTGCTTTTTTCATTTTCTCTTTGGTTTATAGTTTTTCTTGTATTTTTCCAATGGCAAAGATTGGAAATAGGTCAGTCACTGAGTTTAGACAATTCTACAACATTCCTGAGTGGGTAGAGATTGAGTGTTGCGCCTCGCCTCCTAGGAACGTTAGGGATATAGAGGATGCGCATTGGATTCATGTTTTGTTGCTCTCCCAGGGGGGACTTACCTTTCCCCCTAATGATTTGTTCTTGCATTTTTTTAGCTATTTTAGTATTGTGCCTGCACAATGTTTGCCCAACGTATGGAAAATAGTGAATGGCGTGCATAGGATAAATCAGTTGTACGACACCAGGTTAGGGCTTGCCGAGGTCTGCTTTTGTTACTCCTTTTCTCAAACGAGTTCAGGTGTCCTGTACCTTAAGGCTAGGAGCCCTGATAGGGTATTGGTAGTAAATTTACCTAATTCCCATAAGGACTACTGGCAAGAAGGTTTTCTTGTTAGGAATTGGAAACTCTCCCCCCAATTTGAAGGGTCGAGGTCTGAGAGGTTCACTATTCCCTTTTATGGGGAAGAATATATAGGTAGATGTCATATTATTTTTTCAACCTTCGCTGACTTGTGATTTTTCTAACCTCTCTTTGCTTTTTCTTTCACAGCGAGGACAAAGAATTTGGAGCCTGCTCTTAGCGAGGTTCGTATCTCGGAACTGGTGAAAGCTTGGAATATTAGGGAGCCTCTGGGTAACGGCGAGCATCCTAGGTCTGCTGCTTTTCTGCTTGAATATAAGAACACAGGCTCCAGCTTCATAGCCCGACCTGTGGATAGTGTTCTAGACTTTGACTCTTCCGAAGAGATTTCGGCTGAGCCCATCCAGTTGGACGAAGAAGAGAGCAGCTTGGAGAGTGATCCTGCAGCCATTGTGAGTAATTTGGGTGCAGGGAGTGCTGACAGTAGCAGTTCATCTGAAGGGGATTCTGAGGTTCAAGACTCGTCGAGCACTACCAGCAGTTCTGGTGAAGAGATGCCTCCCAGGAAGAATTTGATCAGAGATGATGATGATGATGACGTGCTCCTTACACAGAGGTCTAAGAAACCGAAGACTGCCTCTGGGGCCATAGCTACTGGTTCTCGACCTTCTTCTCAGGAGCAAGAGAAGAAGAAGAGAGAGGAGGAGGAGCAGGTGAGAGAGAGAGAGAGAGGAACAAGGAGGAGGAGAGGAAGAAAGTGGAGGAGAGAAAGAGGAGGGAGAGGGAAAAAGAGGAGGAGAGGAGGAAGGTGGAATCAAGGACCAAAACTGGTCAAGCCCTGGTCCCAGTGTCTGCCTTGCCCGAGGGGGCTTCAGTGGCCGCCTCTCCTCAGCTTGCCCCTGCGCTGCTCGAGAGAGAAGTTCTTCCTGCAGATCGCGAGAGGGCGTTGGAATCCGATCAGTTGGCTCTGCAGGATAGCCAGAGGCTCGCCTTGGTAAAGTTTCTCTTCTAATTCTCAATTTCTTTTAACCAGTTTTGATGGTTTCTTCTTCCTGATCCTTTCCTTATTCTTTGCAGTTTGTGACCGACTTCGCTATGCTCTATCGCTCTCACGACGAGCTGGTGAGAAGGAATGGTGAGCTGGAGCAGCAAAAATCTACTCTGGTAGCCAGGGGTTCTCAGCTGGAGGCCGATCTGAAGGCTGCTGATGCAGCTCGAGCTTCATCTGCCTTGGCTCTTGTTAATTCTGCTCGCGAGAGAGATGATGTTGTCAGGGAGCTTGGCTAGCTGAGGAAGGCGTATGACCTGGTATGCTCGAGCAAGCTAGACCTTGCAGAGAAGAATAGGGCTCTGGCCGAGCAACTAGAGGCGGAGAAAGCCCAGGCAGCCACTCTTAAGGAAGATTCGTACAACTCTGGCTGGGCTGCTGCGTATGAGGACGCTGAGGTTCAGATAGGCTATATCAGCCGTCTGAACGTCAAGAAAGGGTGGAATAAGGCTCTTGTGGCTGCTGGGGTGGACTTTGCATCCCCCCTCTTTGACGAGCACGATCCAGGGCCAAAGCCAGTCGTAGATGAGGACCCAGCCCCAACTGCTGAAGGCACCAATCCTGTCTCTCAGGCGACTCCTACTGATGCTCCTTTGGTCGAGAGGGCAGTGGACACCCCTGCAGAGGGTAATGCCCCTGCTGATGCTGATAAGGACAAGGGTCCATCCACCTCTGGGCCACCCGAGGTTGCTAATTGATAGGGCTTCTTTGTAATTTTTTTCTTTTTTGATCTGATGTAACCTCGTTCATTATCAATGAAAAGACTTCATTTTTGTTTATGCCGATCTCTTTCTTTTCTCTTTCTTTTACTTGTAGTTGGTTGATGTGGATGACTATATTCATGTTACCTCCTAACTAGGTAGGACTCTTGGTCCTAATGCAAGCCCTGCAGTTCGCCAGGCCTTTGCTAGGCTTTGCAGGTTTGCTAAGTCAAGGAACCAGAAATATAAGGATCAGTCCGAGCTAGTGGCCAAGTTGAAGGACAGGCTCCAGGAAATGGAAGAGATTGGTGCTTCAGTGAAAGAAGAAGTTAGCGAGCTGAGAGCGAAGTTACTGGAGGCCACCGAGATCAACCCAGTTGGGGAGTTTCTTCAGCAGGAGAATGAAGACCTAAGGCGGGAGGTCTCAAAGCTTAAGGAGCATTCGCCAAGCATCGTTTCGGCAGTCCTACAAGGCTCTTCTTCGTCGCGAGCTACTCGGCCTCCACTCCCGCGTGCTGGTAGGAGTACCAGGGGTAGGAATAGGGAAGTCGAGGAACAACGTGAGAGGGAAATGGAGGAGCTGCGCGGCGATGTTCAGCGAGCTTATGTGACTGCTGCTGGGCTCCAGAGGGACGTCACCCGTCTGCGGCATTTGTTCAAGAACGGTCCTCGACAAGTGTGGTCCGATGGCTACGATCAAGGCTGGCTGGAAGCTCCGACGAGACTATCAGAGTTTGAAGAGTTATCCTTCATCAGGGGGTGGTTGAGTTCCCTCAAAGAGATGCAGGTCCCGAGGAACTCGACGATGTGGTATCGACACAAGATGTCCTCCTCTACTCTGATGCCCAATCCATTCAGGCGGGATGATTGATGGATACCCATTGATGCTATTCCCCGGCGATTATTGGAATTGGACGCAAATGAGGTCGTGGAGGAGCTCACCCCTGCTCCTGATGATGGAAGGAGAGCTAAAGTTGCTGATTATCTTGCTCGGAGGCTTCCACCTTCTTGAGATTTTGTTTTTAATTATTGTAAATGCTTTGGGCGAGCTTCGCCGACTAAACATATACTATCATTGTTTGTAAATATAAAAGATTAATGAGAAGTTCGAGTTTTGGGCAATTTTGCCGACTAAACGTGTTCCTCCAATCCTTTTATATTTTTACAGCTTCACAATCCTTTATTTTGTCATGTGAGTGTCCGCCCAGTCCAGTATAAGAATACCATTGTGCCCTCCCTTTACCTTTTAGGACGTGTCGTCACACTCCCTTAGGCCTAAGTAGGGCAATTGGCGAGGACACACCTGGTATTGGATGTCTTCATCCGGTCAGGATTTTGTTTAACCAAAGTAGGTTTGATTCCTAAGAATACTCTGTAGGGCTTCATATATTGCCATGGGCAATGCTAAGAGGTCTGTCGTGCTTCATGACGATGACCTGAGGAGGGGTGTTCCCCTGCTATGTCGACCATTTTGCTTGTAATTTGGAAGGGATGTGTAATAAGATATAATTGTTACTAATTAGAGAGTGATCAACTGAGAGATTTTCATTGGTGAATTGAGAAATGAACTGTCCTTTCACATAATGAATACAATAAAAGATATAACAATAGAACTCTTAAAAATAGAATTTCTTGAGATTAGCTGCGTTCCATGCTCGTGGTATCTCTCTGCCCTCCATCATTTTCAAATGATAGGCACCTTGCAAGTCGTCTCTAATAATCCTATAAGGTCCTTCATAGTTCGGGCCCAGTTTACCGTCTGATGGCTTCACTGTGTTGCCCAGGACCTTTCTTAGAACATAGTCCCCAACTTAGAATTTCCTCGGATTGACCCTTTTGCTATAGTACTTTGCGAGCTGTTGCTGATAGCTCGCTAGTTTTACTAGGGCAAGTTCCCTGCGCTCGTCGTCCAAGTCGAGTTCAGCGAGCAAAGCCTGATCGTTCTGACCCTGCTCGACAAGGTCGGATCTTATTGTAGGCAATCCTGCTTCTAGTGGGATGACCGCCTCCATACCATATGCTAGTGAGAATGGCGTTTCTCCTGTGGCTCGCCTAGGAGTCGTTTTGTACGCCCATAGGATATGCGGTAGCTCGGTTGTCCATGCGCCTTTTGCTCGCTCTAACCGCTTCTTCAATCCAGCGATCATTGTCTTATTGGAAGCCTCAGCTTGTCCGTTGCTTTGAGGGTAGGCCACCGAGCTGAAGTGGTGCCTGATCCCGTATTTGTCGCAGAAGTCCTGAAAAGGGCCACTCTCGAACTGCGTTCCATTATCAGTGATGATGGTTCTGGGGATCCCGAATCGAGTGATTATGTTTCTCCATATGAACCTCATCATGTCAGCATCTCGAATGTTCGCCAGTGGTTCTGCCTCGGTCCACTTGGTAAAGTAATCAGTTGCAACCAATAGGTATTTGCGATTGCCGACAGTGGTGGGCAGTGGTCCCATGATGTCCATTCCCCACTGGGCGAAGGGCCAGGGACTGGTCAGGGATTTTAACTCGCTGGCGGGCTGGTGGACCATGGGAGCATGAAGTTGGCATTTTAGGCATTTGCGGACATATACTGCGGAGTCCTTTTGCATATATGGCCACCAATAACCCTCCTTCATTGCTCAGAAGTCTAGAGACCTTCCTCCGACGTGACTCCCGCAGATTCCTTCGTGAAGCTCGTGAAGCACTGCCTTGACATCGCATGGGTGGACGCATCTAAGGTAGGGGTTGGAGAAAGATCTTTTATACAAGTCGCCTCCCGTGGATAAGTGAAAGCGAGTAGCTTTAACTCTTATCTGGTGGGCAGTCCTCTTATCCTCTGGGAGCGTTCCGTTCTTTAAATAGTCTCTCAAGGGATCCATCCAGCTGGGGGCTGACTCTAATTGGAGTATTGGTTTTGCCTTTGTCAGCTCGCAGTTGGGGTAAATGCTTGGGCAACTGAGGAAATCGATAGGGATAATCCTTTTAAGGCTAGAATCAACTGTCGAGCTCAGAGCTCCTAAGGCGTCAGCGTGGCTATTTTGCCCCCTGGGAAACTATTGGATGTTGATCTCTTCAAAGTTCGTCATTAAGTTTTTTACCAAGGAGAGGTAGGCTGCCATTCTCTCATCCTTCGCGTTATAGTCTCCACTTATCTGATTGGAAACTAGTTGCGAATCTCCGAATACCTGCAAATGCTTTGCTCCCAGAGTTTGCGCCTTTTGGAGACCTGCTATTAAGGCTTCGTATTCTGCTTCGTTGTTGGAGGCTGCAAATCCTAGCCTGATTCCTTGCTCGAGGACTGTATTTTCTGGAGTGATGAGAAAAATTCCTACTCCTGCCCCCTTTGAGTTGGAGGCTCCATCAACGAATAGTTTCCAGCTTTCCCCTGTAGCCTGGTTGTTTTGTTCTGTTGGCTTAGGCTGGTCGAAGGATTCTTCGCCTGTGAATTCAGCTATGAAATCAGCAAGGATTTGACCCTTGATAGCTGTCCTTGGATGAAATTAGATGTCAAATCGGCCGAGCTTGACTCACCATTTAAACATTCTACCCGACAAATCTGCCTTCCTTAGGACAGCCTTGAGGGGGTGTGATGTAAGGACGATGATCGTATGAGCTTCGAAGTAATGCTTCAGTTTCCTCGAGGCCATTACTAGGGCGAATGCGAGCTTTTCCAATGGTAGGTAGCGTTGCTCGGCATCTAATAAGGTTTTGCTCGCGTAATAGACTGGATGTTGAATACCTCTAACTTCACACATTAGCGTTGAGCTGACAGTATGGCTGGATACAGAGAGGTAGAGGTACAAAGAGTCCATTTGCTGTGGTATGACAAGCAGTGGTGGGGAGCTTAGGTAGGACTTGAGCTCGTCTAATGCTCGTGAGCAACCTGGGGTCCATTCTACTGTTTTGCTGCCTTTTAAGAGTTGGAAGAAGGGCTTGCATTTCTCGGAGGATTTAGAAATGAAACGATTTAGAGCAGCGAGCATTCCAGTGAGCTTCTGTACATTGCGGATTGTGCGAGGAGGTTGCACTCTTTTGATTGCATCAATCTGGTCCGGATTAGCCTCTATGCCTTGCTTGCTGACCAAATACCCAAGAAACTTTCCTGACTGGAAACCGAAGGAACACTTGCTCGCGTTGAGTTTCATTTGGTACTTCCTGAGGATTTCGAAGGTACTTGATAGGTCCGAGAGGTGATTTTCCTTATCCTTACTCTTGACGAGCATGTCGTCGATGTAGACCTCCATTGTGTCTCCCATTTGATTCTTGAACATTTTAGTAACTAGCCGCTGATAGGTTGCCCCTGCATTTTTTAGCCCAAAAGGCATGACCTTGTAACAGTATAAACCACCCGTCGTGATAAATGCCGTTTTGTCCTGATCTGGGGCATACAGGGGAATCTGGTGATAACCTGAGTATGCATCCAGGAAACTCATTCGTTCGTGAGCTGTGGTGGCGTCTACTAGTTGGTCTATTTTCGGAAGAGGGAAGCTATCCCTGGGGAAGGCTTTGTTGAGGTCAGTGAAGTCTATGCAAACTCTCCACTTCCCGTTGCATTTTGGAACTACCACTGGGTTGGATAGCCATTTGGGGAATTTCACTTCCCGTATGGACCCTGCATCCAGTAGTTTTTCGACTTCTTTTTCTATTACTCTGGACTTCTCGGGGGCAGTTCGTCGTGCCTTCTGCGCTATCGGCTTGAATGTGGGATCGACGTGCAACTGATGGCAGACCATATTGGGATCGATTCCTGACAGCTCATAGGGTTCCCAAGCGAAAACGTCTATGTTGGTTCTGAGTAAGGTTGACAAATCTTTTTGCTCTTGGTCAGTGAGTGAGGTTCCGATCAGGAAGATTCTGCTATTGTCGCCTTCTTTAGCCGACAATTCTACCAGGTCCTCGATGACGCGCTCGGAGGGGAGGAGCCTGGTCTCTTCCACTCCAGGCCTTCCATATTTTAATTGTTATTTGGAAGGAATGGTACCTTCCTCCACCTTCTCGCTGGTTTGAACAGCTCTTTTCTCTGGCTTTGGTCGGATGGCCGCTATGAAGCACTTTCTTGCCATCGCCTGGTCGCCATGTATCTCCATCACTCCCCGCTCGGTGACATATTTGAGTTTCTGGTGGTAGGTCGAGGAGACTGCCTTCATTGTATGAAGCCATCCCCTGTCGAGGATGGCTTGATACGGTGAATCGATGTCGACCACCAAGAATTCGATCATTTTGGAAACATTTCCAGCGCGCACTGGCAGTACTATTTTGCCCAGAGGCATGGTCATCTTCCCAGCGAAGCCGACCAGAGGGATAGTGGTTCCCTTTAGGTCGGCGATGTTCAACTTCAATTTCCGGAACAGGTCAATGTACATTACTTCGGATGAGCTTCCTTGATCGACAAGCAGCCTGTCGATGTCAAAGTTGGCTATCCTGAGTGTAATGACAAAGGCATCATGATGTGGGGTCCTTACTCCCACAAGATCTTCATCCGTGAAAACAATATGCTTGTTGTAGATGATGTCCTCTGCTCGCCGACGTTTCCCTGACTGTGATTTTGCTGGATCAATCTGAAAAGCTTGCATTACTGCTGTCAGTTTCTTTACCTCCATTCGAGCTGAGTTACCTTGGATTTGCTTAACATCAGATACTCCGTGGATTACTGCGAATTCGTGTCCGGCGTCATCTTCCAATACGTTGTCAGGTTTCGCCTCTTTGTGGGCAGTCACTACCTTCTTTTCCACAAAGTCATTCAAATGCCCGGATTGGGCCAACTCCTCGAGGTGGGACTTAAGAGCCTTGCAATGCTCGGTCTTATGCCCTCCCTCTTTGTGGAAAGTGCATCTTAATGCATTGTTTCTTTTCGAGGGGTCTCCTCCTATTTTTCGGGGCCATTTGATGAAAGGCTCATCCTTGATCTTCGCGAGAATTTTGTAAATTGGTTCTTTGAAGACGGTGTTGACCGCCTGGAACGATTTTGTAACGTCAGGGTTCCCTCCGTTTTTGGAGCCATTCTTGCCCCCACTCTTTCCTCCTTTTTTCTGGCTCTTAACTTTCTCACTTCCCTTGGTAGTGAGCTTGGCTCGACCATTTTCTCCTATGTTAAGGCGGGTGACATCTTCCACCTTCGCGTATTTCTCAATCCGGGCCATCAGGTCATCAATGTTCGTAGCTTCCTTCTTTGTCAAGGACTGGTAAAGGAGGGAAGAGCTAGGTAGCCCAATTTTGAATGAAGCCACTGCCACTTCTTCCGCGCAGTCCTCGACCTCGTTGAATAACTCCTAGTACCTCTTCGCGTAGTCTCGGAGTGTCTCCTGAGGCGTTTTCTTCATTGTTAATAGAGCATCCATCCTTTTGGGATAGGATCTACTGGTGATGAACCGGGACGTAAAGAGCTCGGCCAGGGATTTGAAATTCCTGATGGATCGGTGAGGGAGTTTCTCGAACCATTTTTTGGCCACGTCATGAAGGCTCGAGGGGAATATACGGCACATCAGTGCATCTCGGTGATTCCAAAGGGTCATAGTCTGCTGGTACTGCCTGACATGATCAATGGGATCAGTCTTCCCGTCGTAAATCTTGAACCTTGGAATGGCAAACTTTTTGGGAGCCTCTTCTTCAATTTCCCTCATGAAGGGTGATTTCATCTGGGTCTTGAGGGCTCTCCTGGCGAGTTCTCTGGTCGACCTGGTGCCGCAGTGAGCTGGATGTTGGTCCATCTCTCTGCGGACCAGGTTCTGTATGTTGTCGTCTCTGCGAGCAGGGCTCTGGTAGCGGCGATCTTTTCTTAGTTGTTCGCGGAGGTCGTCTTCTGAGTCGACACCTTCGTCCCCTTGATATTGCCGCCTAGGGCTCTTTCCTCGGCTGCGAGATTTGCTCGCCTGAGGGCTAGGAGTGAGATAGGGGCGTCTCCTGGTATCAGGACGTAGTTCCTTCTCCAGTTTTTCCAGTCTTCTTTTCAAGCGAGCATTCTCAGCCTCATATCTGCGAGAAGACTCCCTCTGCTCGTGGAGCCTTGCCTCGTATGCATCGATCAATCTGGATATCTACGTGGACCTTGCTGGTCCTTGACTTTCTTCTGAGGCTGGCCTTTCTAAGCGAGACCTTTGATCTGAACGTCGGACTTCAGACCTAATCCTGCGAGGAGTAGGTGGCTCCTGAATATCTCCTGCTTGAGGAGCGTTGCTGTTGTGACCATACATCTTAGATTTTTTCTCGGCGTGGGCTCTTCTCAGGGAAAGATGAACGCTTCCCACAGACGGCGCCAATTGTGGTGACAATTATTATGCAACACAAATAAATATAAAAGAGGTAATGACCAAGAAAAGATAAATAAAATGTCAATCACACAACAACAGGTATACGTGGTTCTGCAAAGATGTGCCTACGTCCACGATGGTGCAGTCAGTGTTATTTCTCGATATTCTGAAGAATAAGTACAGAGAATACAACTTGTCCTTTGCCCCGGACTTAGGGTTTAATTTATACATGTATATGTTGGTTAGTGGGGGTCATGGGTTCCTCCTTATTAGACATCTCCCCTGTAACTTTCTTACATGGGATCGCGCTCCCCCACAACTTCACTTCATGGGATCGTGGAGTAATCGGATCAATACAAAAGGTGATGGGCCTGGGCTTTGGGCCCCTGTGACACCCCGCCTAATTAAATACCGGGCGATCACTCCTTTATTATATTAAATCAAGGTAAACAGTTGGTTCATTCTCAGCATCACTGTCGATAAAAAAAATATTTTTTCCAATTTAACACCCTAAATAATTAAGCTAAGTGTCAAAAACATTTTTCATACGAACTTCCATATTTTAATTAAAGAAAAGATTTTTATTAATTCAAAACAACATTTCTACAATAGAGAATCATACCACGAAATTTAAATAAAACCATACATTCACCAAACGAATGTCAATAATATAAAACTAAAATCATAAACCATCCTGAAACAAATCCCATAAACAATACTGGAATAACTGAAATATAAAAATCCCCAACAATAAATGAAATGATGAAAAGGGCGACACGTGCCCCATAAATGAAAGTAATAAGAGTGGAGTCAATGTCGAAAGTCGTCTACTCAAGGGACCTGTAACTCCCACCTAAGCTGCAGCTCGTTCTTCTCAAAGAATCCTAAGCAAGACGCCCCTGTCGGTGGGCACCTGAAAATATACATATATATACACAAGAGAGAGAGAGAAAAGGAAACGGGTCAGGGCCCGAAGGTGTGTTTGATTTTAAAATACGTTAAGCAAGTATTTAAATTGATACAGGCCAATGCAACATCATATTAGTTCGTCTCTCTCTTGAGAAATACTCACCTCTCTTCTAATGTGCACTCCTATCGTACTAACCTTCCCAATGGTTCGTTTATCTTAACTTACTCATATGTTTTCAAAACTGAACGATGACAATGTTATAAAAAGGTTACTTTAAATTTGTAGTATTCCTCTCGTTTTATCTTCATTAAATTATAAGATTTCCCCGTGCCTTTTCATTTTTTTTACAAAACAAGTATTTAATAATTTGAGTCAACAACCATGTTCTACTTATCAAATCACAGTAGGCAGTTCAAAGTTTATAACCTCATATATATATATTAACTACTCGAATAAAATATATATATATATATAATGGCACCCCAACTAAACTATGGTGCGGGCATACTCTGCTATCCAATCCCCGTATCGCTCACATAAAGGGAAATACAAGTTTGGAATCACTCTCGAACTGTATTAACATATACAAAACAACGTTGAGGCGAAGCATAGATTCCAAGTCCAAGAGGTCAGTACATACCCACACATCTCTTAGGACCGTCCGACTATCAATTTAATAGCCCGTACCCAGGATCTCTATCTTCTAGGGTACGATTCAATATCCCCATAAAGCAACACAGGATACGATCGTCCCCGCGCGGTAACCTCAGGGATAGCAAGTAGCGCGGATACGTTTTTCACATGTATATAATATATGTACACACATTCATATAAATATACCAATTTCATCATATTAATATAGGTCACTCACATTACCCATAATTACAACCTTTGTCCTAAATTTCACCTTATTAGTATAACGTATAAGGTTTCGCCTCTAACCTTAATTCGAAGGGGTTTTCTCACTAGTTATGGGACACTCGTGGGTTCTATCCATCCAAGTAATATATTTAGTAGGTAGACGTCTATTCACTAACATAGGTATTCGTTGAAATCTCTCATTTGAAATACGTAGTTCGTCGTTCCTTAATTAACTATTCCTTAAACCCAATTATCATTTCATAATAAAGTTCTCAACACTTAATCATATGTCCTACTGGTCTCTCTTATATCCCAAAACATTTTATTTGAAATGCCCAAGAATTCTTTCATGATAAATTAATTCAACTAATTAAACAAGGGAAATAATAGGCTGCCAGGAAGGGTTGATCGATCGACTACTGGGGTTCGATCGATCGAACCTTCGATCGATCGACGCTATAGGGTCGATCGATCAATCAAACAGGTATTTCGATTTCTGCAGAAGTGCAGTTACGGGTTTAACTAATATTCTTCATTCAAATCCATAATTTCCAACGCTAATCGTCCCAAAGCTTATACTACAATCATGGTAATATATTTCCAGATGTTTCTAACGTTAAGCATGCATATAACCATCATTAAACATGATTAAACAACCTAAAATCTCATCTAATCATCAAGAACCCTAAGTTTTCTTAATCTTTTGTTCTAATCAGTTTTCTCCAGAATTTTCTTCTACAATAACATCAAAAATTCGTGGGTTTATCATCTACATTACATAAGACTTCCAGAATATAATTTTAATCTTGTCTACATGCAAATTCCTATCACAAAGTGGGGTTTTCTTCCATAAATTATACTCCTAATCATTCCTACACTAACATGATTATTGCACCAACGAAAATACGCAAGTTAAACACTTGACTGGAATTTCAGAGGTCTGGTTTCCTGCTGATATTGGTGTGGTTGCGTTCTCCTCCTCGCGATCTACGCGTTGGTGGTGACGGTGGTGCAAAAGGTGGTGTTTTTGGCCTTGAATCACCTAGCAAGGTCTCTCCTCTCTTCTCCACTAGCCGTCTTAGGGTTCTGAATGATCTAACCCCAAAAAGGCTGACTTAAATGGCTTCTAAGGATGGCTGAAATTCGTGGGTTTAATTACCCTAGTTTGTAAAATGACCAAAACGCCCTCACGGGTCACTAATTAAGCCTAAAAATATCCCGAGACCCAAACTAAACCCCCGGGTACACTTTTCTGACTATCTCAACCCTTCCGAACGCATTGGCGCACTCAAAACGACCATACGAACAACTCATAAAATATTTACTTTTATATCTCAATAATTAGTCCCGACGCGACACGGGCGCGTCCCGACTAAAATTACCAAAATTGTCATTTTCATTCACTCGTGACATTTACCATATATTACTATGCTCCTAAGTAATATTCAAAAATTTCATATTATTACTAACTCACGTCACATTAATAATTATAACATAATTAATTTCCGGATTTTTATTAAATAAATCCCCAAATTAATTATAGCATAAAAATACGGGGTATTACATACTTCCCCCCTAATAACGGAATTTCGTCACGAAATTCGGAAAATAAGGCATACCTGGTAAAAACAACTCTGGATATCTCTCACGCATATCTTCCTCACGCTCCCAAGTGGATTCCTCCACATTATGATGTTCCCACTGGACCCGCACGAGTGGAACTATCTTCGACCTCAATCTCCTCTCACTGTAGTCTAGAATAGCCATCGGTCTCTCCTCGTAAGAGCTATCCGACTGTAAGTCGATCTCATCTATCGCAATGTGAGTATGGGCCATATCATCCCGAAGGTATCGTCTCAACATCGAGATGTGGAATACATCGTGGATGCGATGTAAATGTTCTGGCAAACCCAACCTGTATGCTACTGGCCCAATTCTCTCGATGATGGGAAATGGTCCTACGTACCTCGGAGCCAACTTTCCCTTCTTCCCGAACCTCATCACTCCTTTCATAGGAGATACACGCAACAACACTTGATCTCCCACATTAAACTCCCGGAAGAATCGTTTCGCATCGGCGTAGCTCTTCTGTCTGTCTTGGGCTACCCGAATACGACTCCTGATTATCTCAATCCTCGCGGAGGTCTCCTGGATCACTTCTGGTCCTAATAACTTGTTGTCCCCCACCTCGAGCCAACAGGTTGGAGAGCGACAAGGCCTGCCATACAAAGCCTCAAATGGAGCCATGCCAATCGTAAACTGATAGGAGTTATTATAAGCAAACTCGACCAGTGGAAGATGTGGCTCCCAACCTCCCCCGAAATTGAGGATACACATGCGTAGAATATCTTCCAACATCTGATTAGTACGCTCTATCTGTCCATCTGTCTGTGGGTGGTAAGCTGAACTCAGTCTCAACTCTGTACCCATAGCCTCCTGAAAGCTTTCCCAGAACCGCGACACAAAAATCTTGTCTCTATCTGACACAATATTCAGGGGCACCCCATGTAATCTGACAATCTCAGCGATGAACAACTGGGCATACTGACCCGTGGTATAATCTATCCTTACTGGCAGAAAATGAGCCACCTTGGTCAGACGGTCTACAATCACCCAGATAGAATCGTGGCCTCGCTGTGATGTAGGCAACCCTGTAATGAAGTCCATGGAAATACTTTCCCACTTCCACGCAGGTACTTCCAACGGCTGAAGTAATCCCGACGGTTTCTGGTGGTCCACCTTCACCAGCTGGCAAGTAGAATATTTGGACACAAATTCAGCGATGTCCTTCTTCATCCCACTCCACCAGTACTGACGTCTCATATCCTGGTATATCTTATTGCCTCCCGGATGTACTGCAAATCGGGACCCATGAGAATGAGTCATTACCTCATGACGTAGCTCTGCTCCTTCTGGAACCACTAGTCTCCCATTAAACCGCAACCCTCCATCCGAACTAACAGAATAGGACTCAGCACCCTCGGCTAGAAGTCGTACAATCTGCTCCTGACAAAACGGATCTATGGTCTGTGCCTGTATCACCCTCGTAACAATCCGGGGTGTGACTGTCATCACGGATATGAAAGAACGTTCTACCGCGTCCTGGTGACCCAACTCCTTCCATTTTGCTTTCCAGATGTCCGCTACATCGTCAACCAGTCTACGACTCAACGCATCAGCAACTACGTTGGCTTTCCCCGGATGATACTGTATATCGAACTGGTAATCTTTCACAAACTCTAACCATCTGCGCTGACGCATATTCAGCTCTCGCTGAGTGAACAGGTACTGCAGTGACTTATGGTCTGTGAACAAACGGAATTTCTCGCCCAATAAATAGTGCCTCCAAATTCTCAATGCAAAGACGACCGCAGCTAACTCCAGGTTGTGGGTGGGTTAATTCTTCTCATGCGGCTTAAGCTTGCGGGAGGCAAAAGCTATAGCCTTCTCTTCCTGCTGAAGTACTCCCCCAAGTCCTCGTAAGGACGCATCTGTGTAAACCAGGTACTCTACACCCGGCTTCGGTAAAGCAAGGACTGGTGCCGAAGTAAGCTTGTCCTTCAGCTCGTCGAAAGCTAACTGACAAGCGTCATCCCAAATATATGGTACCCCCTTGCGAGTCAGATTCGTCAATGGACCCGCTATTTTGGAGAATCCCCGAATGAACCTCCTGTAGTATCCGGCTAACCCCAAGAAACTACGTACTTCCGTCGGTGTCGTGGGCTGCCCCCACTCCCTCACCGCTGACACCTTTCTCGGGTCAACTGCTATCCCCTGCTCAGAAACAACATGGCCCAAGAATTGTACCTCTCGCAACCAGAATCCACACTTCTCGTACTTAGCATACAACTGATGCTCTCGTAGGGTCTTGAGAACCTGCCTCAAGTGTTCGGCATGCTCCTCCTCGGAGTGTGAATATATCAAGATATCATCTATGAAGACGATGACGAACTGATCCAAGAACTCTCTGAACACTCGGTTCATCAAGTCCATGAAAATGGCTGGGGCATTTGTGAGTCCGAACGGCATCACCCTGAACTCATAGGACCCATATCTCGACAAGAAGGCAGTCTTCGAAACATCCTGCTCTCTAATCCGTAACTGATGGTACCCCGACCTCAGATCTATCTTCGAAAAGAAGGTTGCTCCCCTTAACTGGTCGAACAGATCATCGATTCGAGGCAACGGATACTTGTTCCGTATCGTGACCTTGTTCAACTCCCGATAGTCCACACACAATCTCAGTGAGCCATCTCTCTTCTTCACAAATAAGACTGGAGCGCCCCACGGTGAGGTACTCCTACGAATGAAACCCTGACCTAATAGCTGCTCAATCTGATCTCGTAGTTCTCGCATCTCTGCCGGAGCCATACGGTACGGTGCGCGTGCTATAGGTCTCGTATCCGGCAATAAGTCTATAACGAAGTCTATCTCACGACTGGGCGGTAGGCCTGGTATCTCCTGAAACACATCGGAATACTCCCTAACAACTGGGATCGAATCCAAAGGAATCACAACCTCCTTAGAGGTATCCTCCTCAATGTAATATAAATGAGCGGTCGAACCTCCCTCTGGGCGAGGCATCGCCACTATAAACATCTCTTGCCCCGGAATGGCAAAAACAATGCTCCCACCGAAGCAATCAATCATGGCTCTATAAGATGCGAGCCAATCCATACCAATAATCACGTCATGCTCGTGCATGTCTAAGACTAGCATGTCTGCAGGCAATACCAAGCCACCAATCTTTACCCCTACTCCCCGGCATATAAAGAATATAAGCGACCCACTCCCCAATGGTGAGTCGACACACGTCACGGTGCTCTCTGCTGTGGCTAACAATCCTAAGGACTTCGCAAAATGCGTAGCTATAAAACAGTGCGTTGCCCCCGTATCAAACAAAACTTTACCCATAGTACCGTGGATAGGAAACATACCCTCAATCGCGGGTGGTGCCTGTGGAGCTGCTGCCTGGTGGACGTTATAGACACGTCCGTACTGCAATTGCCCCTGCTGCACTGGAGCTCCTGGAATGGCTGGTAGGGCTGGCATCTGGGCTGGAGCTGGAAGGGCAGGTGGAAAGAGTGGTCTCTGCGGCTCATTACGGGCTCCCTGCTGCTGTGGGGCCCTATCGCCCTCTGGGCAATCCTGACGCTTATGGCCGTGCTTGCCACACACAAAACACCGGCCTCTGAAATTACCTCCCCTCTGTCCCTGCTGACCACGGCCCTGCTGGCCGTTACCTCCACGCCATTGGCCCTGTTGGCCCTGATGTGCACGTTGTTGGCCTTGCTGGCCCTGCTGTTGACCCTGCGGTCGGTGTTGGCCCTGCTGATTAGGCTGACCCTGATGGCCCTGCCTGAATCCCCCGAATCCCTGCCTAGAATCACCTGAACGGAATCGCTTAGCAGGGTCCCCCTGATGGAAACTCTGCTCGTGCTGACGAGTCTGTCCCTGAGTTGGTGCCCCACTGACACTATTACCCCCGGTCCTGCCCTGCTGGCTAGACTTTCCTGCTCTCTTGCTTCCCTGAAGATGGAAGCGGTGATCCTGGCAATGTAGTAGCGCTGCATTGAGTACGTCAGTGAAAGTACTCAGGGATAGATTCCCAATAAGGTGCTGACGAATCCTCCAAGCTAACCCGTCGACGAACAGCAAAATTTTCTTGCTCTCAGTGGGTGCCTCATCCGGCACAATAGTGAGAAGTCTCGTGAACTCCTCCTCATACTCGGCTACAGTAAGGTTCTCCTGCTTCAGATTTAGCAATTTCCGCCTCATCTCAGTTTGCACTGCGGGTGGAAAGTACTTGCGGTCAAACCGCTCCCAGAACATCTGAATAGGGATCGTGTCCCTCTCCTCCAAAGTAGTAGTGGACTCCCACCACTGTAATGCGGCTCCCACCAGTTTAAAAGAGGCCAATAGCTGCTTCTGCACTTCGGTGCACTCATACATACGGAGGTGCCGCTGGATGTCCTTCTTCCATTGGCTGACAGTAATAATATCGGAGCTACCAGAAAACTCAGGGGGATGTGCTTTCTGAAAAGCATCCCGAACCCTCTCCCATGCAGATGGAAGTTGTGCTGGTACTGGCGCCACTGCCTGGACCTGTGGTGGAGCCTGCTGAATCACCGCTATCGCGGCATTTACCGCCTGAGAAACGATGGCGGCTACCTCATTCGCATTCATAGTGCCTGGTGCCGGAGCTGCTGGCTGGTCGGCTTGGGCACGCCTATCTTTCGGAGCACGTCTCGGAGGCATCTGAAACGTGAACAAGTTTATTAGTCTATTTATCAACAAATCTCGAATAGCTGAAGACTTAAATGTAAAAGCAAGAATACAACAGTCCTAAAAATAGGGCTCTATGGCAAGTAACGTTAAGCTGAAAGCGAAATAAGCCGTACAGATCCTATGGACACTAGAACCTGATGCTCTGATACCACCTGTGACACCCCGCCTAATTAAATACCGGGCGATCACTCCTTTATTATATTAAATCAAGGTAAACAGTTGGTTCATTCTCAGCATCACTGTCGATAAAAAAAATAATTTTTCCAATTTAACACCCTAAATAATTAAGCTAAGTGTCAAAAACATTTTTCATACGGACTTCCATATTTTAATTAAAGAAAAGATTTTTATTAATTCAAAACAACATTTCTACAATAGAGAATCATACCACGAAATTTAAATAAAACCATACATTCACCAAACGAATGTCAATAATATAAAACTAAAATCATAAACCATCCTGAAACAAATCCCATAAACAATACTGGAATAACTGAAATATAAAAATCCCCAACAATAAATGAAATGATGAAAAGGGCGACACGTGCCCCATAAATGAGAGTAATAAGAGTGGAGTCAATGTCGGAAGCCGTCTACTCAAGGGACCTACAACTCCCACCTAAGCTGTAGCTCGTTCTTCTCAAAGAATCCTAAGCAAGACGCCCATGTGGCTGGGCACCTGAAAATATACATATATATACACAAGAGAGAGAGAGAAAAGGAAACGGGTCAGGGCCCGAAAGTGTGCTTGATTTTAAAATACGTTAAGAAAGTATTTAAATTGATACAGGCCAATGCAACATCATATTAGTTCGTCTCTCTCTTGAGAAATACTCACCTCTCTTCTAATGTGCACTCCTATCGTACTAACCTTCCCAATGGTTCGTTTATCTTAACTTACTCATATGTTTTCAAAACTGAACGATGACAATGTTATAAAAAGGTTACTTTCAATTTGTAGTATTCCTCTCGTTTTAGCTTCATTAAATTATAAGATTTCCCCGTGCCTTTTCATTTTTTTTACAAAACAAGTATTTAATAATTTGAGTCAACAACCATGTTCTACTTATCAAATCACAGTAGGCAGTTCAAAGTTTATAACCTCATATATATATTAACTACTCGAATAAAATATATATATATATAATGGCACCCCAACTAAACTATGGTGCGGGCATACTCTGCTATCCAATCCCCGTATCGCTCACATAAAGGGAAATACAAGTTCGGAATCACTCTCGAACTGTATTAACATATACAAAACAACGTTGAGGCGAAGCATAGATTCCAAGTCCAAGAGGTCAGTACATACCCACACGTCTCTTAGGACCGTCCGACTATCAATTTAATAGCCCGTACCTAGGATCTCTATCTTCTAGGGTACGATTCAATATCCCCATAAAGCAACACAGGATACGATCGTCCCCGCGCGGTAACCTCAGGGATAGCAAGTAGCGCGGATACGTTTTTCACATGTATATAATATATGTACACACATTCATATAAATATACCAATTTCATCATATTAATATAGGTCACTCTCATTACCCATAATTACAACCTTTGTCCTAAATTTCACCTTATTAGTATAACGTATAAGGTTTCGCCTCTAACCTTAATTCGAAGGGGTTTTCTCACTAGTTATGGGACACTCGTGGGTTCTATCCATCCAAGTAATATATTCAGTAGGTAGACGTCTATTCACTAACGTAGGTATTCGTTGAAATCTCTCATTTGAAATACGTAGTTCGTCGTTCCTTAATTAACTATTCCTTAAACCCAATTATCATTTCATAATAAAGTTCTCAACACTTAATCATATGTCCTACTGGTCTCTCTTATATCCCAAAACATTTTATTTGAAATGCCCAAGAATTCTTTCATGATAAATTAATTCAACTAATTAAACAAGGGAAATAATAGGCTGCCAGGAAGGGTTGATCGATCGACTACTGGGGTTCGATCGATCTAACCTTCGATCGATCGACGCTATAGGGTCGATCGATCGATCAAACAGGTATTTCGATTTCTGCAGAAGTGCAGTTACGGGTTTAACTAATATTCTTCATTAAAATCCATAATTTCATACACTAATCGTCCCAAAGCTTATACTACAATCATGGTAATATATTTCCAGATGTTTCTAACGTTAAGCATGCATATAACCATCATTAAACATGATTAAACAACCTAAAATCTCATCTAATCATCAAGAACCCTAAGTTTTCTTAATCTTTTGTTCTAATCAGTTTTCTCCAGAATTTTCTTCTACAATAACATCAAAAATTCGTGGGTTTATCATCTACATTACATAAGACTTCCAGAATATAATTTTAATCTTGTCTACATGCAAATTCCTATCACAAAGTGGGGTTTTCTTCCATAAATTATCCTAATCATTCCTACACTAACATGATTATTGCACCAACGAAAATACGCAAGTTAAACACTTGCCTGGAATTTCAGAGGTCTGGTTTCCTGCTGATATTGGTGTGGTTGCGTTCTCCTCCTCGCTATCTACGCGTTGGTGGTGACGGTGGTGCAAAAGGTGGTGTTTTTGGCCTTGAATCACCTAGCAAGGTCTCTCCTCTCTTCTCCACTAGCCGTCTTAGGGTTCTGAATGATCTAACCCCAAAAAGGCTGACTTAAATGGCTGCTAAGGATGGCTGAAATTCGTGGGTTTAATTACCCTAGTTTGTAAAATGACCAAAACGCCCTCCCGGGTCACTAATTAAGCCTAAAAACATCCCGAGACCCAAACTAAACCCCCGGGTACACTTTTCTGACTATCTCGACCCTTCCGGACGCGTTGGCGCACTCAAAATGACCATACGGACAACTCATAAAATATTTACTTCTATATCTCAATAATTAGTCCCGACGCGACACGGGCGCGTCCCGACTAAAATTACCAAAATTGTCATTTTCATTCTCTCGTGACATTTACCATATATTACTATGCTCCTAAGTAATATTCAAAAATTTCATATTATTACTAACTCACGTCAAGTTAATAATTATAACATAATTAATTTCCGGATTTTTATTAAATAAATCCCCAAATTAATTATAGCATAAAAATACGGGGTATTACAGCCCCTAAGGCGAGGCTACTCGACCAGGCCTATTATGCTAAATTCAGGGTACCCACAATTTTTATTAGCATAAAAATACTTTTGTATACCATATGCTTCCATTTACCTTCTTCCATCCGGGAAATCTTATCCGAAGCCAAACCATATATCCCATTTACCTTCTTCCATCCAGGAAATGTAATTAAAGCCAATTCATTGTCATGAATTTCTTTAATAAATATAAGACCGTCCCTCCGGGTTTCCCCACTGGACGCGCCCCTAAATGGCTATCATCTTCTAGGGTCTATCTATACAAGACAACCTGGGAACCTACCAACGTCGGGAAGCAGCCATATTGCCTACGAGAAAGTCAGGACCACACCCGGAATCTCCTACCCAGCACAGTAATATAAATGCCCATATGGCCTAGGGACTATATCCACCCTGCTCAATATCCAGGGGGCTTCACCACAACGCGTGTAACTTCCCTTATGATAGCGATTTAGGGAGGTGTGTAGTCCATAAATTATCATTTATGAAAAAATTTACTTTTCCTTTTGAAAACTTCATATTTTACATTTCCAAAAATCATCCATTTGTACTTATTCATTTAGTACCATGTTTTATAATATTCATTCTTTATTCATTAAGTCATATTTATTAATGACCTAAGACCCAAAGTTCCACTAACCTCAGACTAGCCTCCAAGAGTTCATATAATTTTCATAAACCCTCAAAGTGAGTCTTCATGAAGGAGTGTCTTCCAAAAGGCTCAACATTAATACTTTAACTTCCAATTTATCTTTAGGGTAGCCTCCTATATCAATCAGACATTAGTCTACCCAATACAACCCTCTAGGACTCCCTATTGCTTCCCAAAGGAAGGTTCCTAAGTTCCTATCTTAAATTAAAGAGGCTAAAGAAAACTAAGGAAAATTAAAGGTGAAAAACAGGGGACCGGTCGACCGGTCAAAGGACCGCGGTCGACCGTCCTTTCAGGTTTGGTCTACCAACAAAAGCAGTAAGCTTGTTTTGGCATGACCGGTCGACCGGTCCTGGGACCGCGGTCAACCGCGCCTATCAGATCCACGAAAAACCCTTCTTCTTCAAAGCCAAAATCGAACCCTAAAACCCATAATCCTATACTTTCTTCATTCCCCTCCACCAACAACATTACCCCAACAATTATACACCAAAAGAAACCCATATAACAACCTTAAACCACACAATCTACAAGATTTAAGGATTAAATACCAAAATCTTACAAAACCTACTATTTTCTCAAATACACCAAACACGCAACTATCACAACAATTTAATCACATTAAATAATATACTAGCAAGTAAGAAACTTGGCTCGAGGTTCGTAGTCTCTGATCCTCCTCCGATAGCAATGGAATCCGGCCCAAAATCTTCATTTTCTCTCTTTCTCTCCATTTCTCCCAACTCTCTCTTCTCTCTCTCTCTCTCTCCTTTGGTTTCTCTCACAAAAATGAAGAAAAATAAAGGGGGTGGGGGACTTATACGGGTCTCAAAGCATAAATCCCCACTTTTAATTGCTAATACACCACCAAAATGACTCGTAACCACTTATTTGAGTCATAACCTCTTAAAATGCCCGAATCTCAAAAATTACAACTGGGCACTTATTTCTACTATCTCGTCTATTCTAAAAACAACCGCACCTCCTATTTTGGCATTCGGGAAAAGTGTGAACTATTTTTGTGTTCCAGTTTCATTTTAATTCATTAATTTTACCCCATTTTATATATAGGTCATAACAGTCGTTTTACATATAACGACGAAATATCACAATATAATGCTATTTACCTTCTCATAACGGTAAATAGACAAAACATAGTAAATATTATCCCTAAGTCTCACGGGAAATAATATTTACTCCAACATCCCCTATTTTATAAAATTTGCCCATCAGGCAAAATAGTATAAAATAGTCTCTCAAAAACCTGGGTTGTTACCGGGTACTACCTATAATACTTTGAGGCCGATTCTTTTGACACCACAAGAGATCCTATTCCTCACTACCATTCCATTGTTCTAAAATCATATTTCAATACCATATTTTCTAACGTCAAGTCCTAAGGACTATATAGATTCATCCTCAATTTACCCTGAATCAATATGGTTACCTAAACCCAAATCAAGTCATCTAGGCATTCAGATTTTCATAGAATTATTTATTCCCAAGCCACTCCACTTATTCGCCTAATCCCATAGATGAAACCACAAGCATACCCGCTAAGATGTAACTGAAATCATAAAGACATTCTAATTATCAAACTTATACATGATACAGCGTAAGGTATCACCACCTAACGTCCTACACCAAAACTTGATGCTCACTAGCTAACACTACCAGAATGAATGCAGCAGAATAAGAATGGCTACTAACATAACCGATCATTAACTCAAGGAGAATGGCACAACATGCTCAAGACATTGACTTTACCATCAAGGTATAAATCAACCGTCACCAGACAAACATGACCATCTCCAACCAACGACGACCCCGAAAGTCCCACTACCGACCTCACCACGTCACACCCGAAAGTAACATTTAACCTAAATCTCTAATACCAAGTTGTAACGCCCTGACTCGAATTTAAAGGTTATAAAAGGGCAAACTTGATCCGGTTGGCACGTTAATTGTGAAGTGCAATGAAACATCCTAAATAATGTCTCTAATCCATTTTTATTATTATTTAACGTTACTTTTATAAGCAAGCGATTCCCATTTTTTATCAACTACGTGATTGGACCCAAGGGAAGTTCCCCCAAGGCTAAGTAAACAGAGCTACTAATCATAAACTCAAATAACTACTTACCTGTATAACTCTCTTAAAGTACGGAACATCATGAAACCTGCCGTAACCAAAAAGGGGTGTGAGGGGAATGCTCAATGGGATTATATACAAGCAGTATAGAAACGAACGGCAGAAAAGAATACTCACACTCTATACTAAATGCATGTGAAAATACGTATATATCTACATATATACCATTGTAAAATACGTGCCCATATGTATTAAACCATTTCACTTTAAAAAAAGTCATTTGATACCTTATATCCTCCTTGTCTTTATAATGTATCGTTTTACATCATTATGCTTAAAAAGTAGCATATTATTCCCATCAACTCACCCAATTTAACAATCTACAATTGTTGGCAAAAAAAACTCTCATTAATTTTGAAACGTTTATTACTCAACATACATTGACTCACACCAGAGTTATTTAATCTTTAGTTAGGGTTTCCTTTCAACACATGTGAATATCGTGTTAGTGAATGTTCATTTACATCGGAAGCCTTGTATGACATGAACACTTGTGTTATTATGGATTTAAACCTCGTTAGTTATCTTGATCACCCATTAAGTCACTTTGCTTAACCATTTAACTTCCCTTATGGACACTTGTCATTAATTTCAATTTACTTATCCACATTCATTTATCGAAACTTTAATCACTCGCTGAAATTAGGTTATTTGTATCTTATAACCCATTTATCATCACGTTCCACTTATATCATTATATTTAGGATTTTGACAACATCTAGTCACGGACTTCGTGGCCTCATACCATCGGTCTTCGTCTCCATATACTACTACAGTTACTTTGGGATCTTTCACCACTAGGGACGTCATGCCCTTTCTAATTATTTCTCCGACATCATCCGAATATCATTATCTTGCCATGTATTCAACATTTTCATAACGTTTAACTTAATTTTCATTTTTTTCAAGCCAAAGCCTTGTACTTAACTGTCCATTTTTCCTTATACTTGGAAAGTCATCACTTTCTCATTAAGTCCCTTATCTATACACATGTTGAATTTATATAAAAAGTCATTTACATTTTAGGACTTAAATTGATTTCGCCCATACTTGTATAAAACATTCATAAACGTTTTGTTTCGTAAAACATTCGACTTTAAGTAAATTACCAATTTACCCAACTTATACTTTAATTTCTCAACAAATGCCATTTCTAAAAAATAATCATTAAGTTTCCAACTTAACATTTTAACACTCTAGTCGTTTTAACACTTGTTTAACATCATTCTTTTTGTCCAACTTTCGTACTTGTCGATTCAACAATTCTATTGCGTGAACAACATTCTTTATACTTGATTAAAGCTCTCCATTCCTCTTACTTATGTTTAAACCCAATACGATCTCTTCTAAACTCGTCCATGTATTTTATTCTTAAAGTTTTCCATTTTAAAAACATGTTTAAAAACATTTATTCCATAAATATATGGCAGCATTAATCATTTTCCGTGAAATGTCCATTTTCAGTTTCATTAGAAAATATACACAAACAATATTTCGTAGCATTTTTATTACCATAAAAATATTCGTTTTTAGTTTCATTAGAAATTTCATATTAACATAATTTTCTTACATTTTTATTACCACAAAAATTTCCATTTTCAGTTTCATTGGAAAGTACATGCAACCAATATTTTCTAGCAATTTTGTTACCATAGAAATATCCATTCTCAGTTTCATTAGAAAATACACTCAACTAATATTTTCTAGCATTTTATTATTACTATAAAAATATTCATTTTCAGCTTCGTTAGGAAATACACTGAGATAATATTTTCTAGCATTTTTACGCTTAATAAATGACAACAACAACAAAACTATCATATATGTACATCAAATGGAGTCCTTAAATACAAGAGTAGAGTATCCCACCTCAAATACTTAGAAAATGGTGATAGTGTTGAAGAAGATGGGTGACTTCCCCACCTCCAAAAGTGTTCCTAAAGAGAGTCACAAATGCTCCATTACACAAGTTCCAAATACTCTAACAAAGTTACATTAAAACCTTCTCTAAGATCTCCCACAATATATACATCATTTTTTTTCTTCAGAATACCCACCTTCTCAAATACCCATCAACACTCCCAACAATTGCATCTTATATTTTCATTGCTATACCTTATTAATGGGAAGACTGAGTACGTGTATGACTTTAAGAACTATACAGTGCCAAAACAGTGGTGGATGGCAATATCAAATGAGAGAGAGAGAGAAAAAGAGAGAGAGAAATTTGAGTTGTCGAATGAAGGTTATCCCCTCAATTCCCCAACCTATGGGTCCCTTATACACATATGCAGGCTTAACACAAATAACTCATAATCGTGGCCAGTGGCGGAACCAGGATTTGACGCTGGGACGGGTTAACGTCGGGGGTTCGGGTGCGGGAGCCCCCGAGCCGAATTTTTTTGAGGTTATTTAAAACATTTTGACGAAAATCATCAAAATTCCTATTAAGGGTGGGCTGAATTTAAATTTCGGGTGGGCTGAAGTTAAATTTTAACACTACTTTTTTTTTTTTAATAATTAACACTACGTTTTTTTTTTTTTTTTTTTTAGGGGCGGGCTGGAGCACCCCCCCCCCCCCCCCCCCCAGCAGCCGACCACTAGTTCCGCCCCTGATCGTGGCTCAAAACTATTTATATCCTATAAATATAATATTATATTATATTTTTGGGTAGAAGAAAGAGTACCGTTCCACTGGCTTGGGTGTGAAACCCGATCATAGATAATGTATCTCCAACCTAAATCTACCTCGGTTTATATAATGCTACCACGAACAATGCATTATTTTTTACCCTTTGTGAAAAGAAACAATATAAATGTATACATTTTTACAATCCTATCTCTTTGGCCTAAGTGGCCTTCACAAATTTTTCATTTTTTAAAAGTGACTCGTCTTCATTTAGTCATGTGTAGACTTCTGAGTCAACTGATTTGGGCTTTAGTTTCAACTTTTTTAAATCTTCGTCTCGTTGTTCCCTTCTTCCACACGAGAAAAGAACGAAAAGAGAGTAGTCAATTTTTAATTTTGTTGCATGTGTGTTCGATTTGGTTCCACTTATTTCGTGAGAGTGAGTGTTCTATAAAGGATATGTATAATTTGCAAGAACTTTAGTGAACTCATTTAAGGTAAGATTTTAGTGGGTATGCTGTCACATGTGGCTTGAAATTGGTGTAAAAAAGCCTGGGGTCCTTGAGACAAAGACAATGCGCTTACATATGAAATGTGTAGGATATTTAGCGAGTAGTTGCCTTCATAACGTCCAAAGTGGTCCAAATAGGGGAAACCTCTCTCCTGAATCATTTGATCCACTACTTCGGAGCACCTTGTGGGCCCATCCCATTAATTCCTCAACTCGCTATCAATATCAACCACTTGGGGTTGTCTGAAATTACCCAAACTTGGGTTTGCGTCACCTGCCACGTCATGTTTGCGTCTTAGAATTTAGAGAAAACCTTCTGAAATTATCAAGTAAAATATAACTACTTCTATTATTAGAGTTATAAAGAAAATTAAATATAGCTTGGAAGGTTTGGGAACATGGTGGCACATGACCTTGCTCGTTAAGTTCCACATGTAATGGCCATTCATGTTTGGATGGGCTCATCTGCTCTTTGTTTTTTAGAAAGACGAAAAAATTAAGTTTCAAATAATTTACACTTTTTGTCTTTACTTTATCTAAAAAAATTCAAAATACACAAAATAAAATGAGCCTCAAATTTGGTATCCTTATGCTCGTTTTAATGCTGTGAAAATTGTGTAATAAATAAGTTTCAAAACGTGTTTATGTGTTGTACTTTGCACCAAATTACAATACAGTAATGCATTTTAAACTCAATCGAGATCTTATACCACTCAAGAAATTACTACCCATATATAGAATAGGCTCCAGCCTCGCTCATTGGGGCAACATCTTTTACCTAAATGAAGATCTTAGCAGGCTAGCCACACGTGTTTTTAAATTTATATATTTGGTGTCTGTTGATACCAAATTTAATCTGCTGACGTGCACCAATAATAAGAAGACACGTGTCAATCTACATGGTACAATAACAACGAGGAAGTTTATTTCCCCCGACCAAGTCATGTTCGCTCCGAGCAACAAGGATACCCCGAGGAACTACAACACTCCGAGGAACTCCAGCGCTCCGATGAACTCCTGAACGACGAGTAACTAAGGCGGTTCGAGCTGCATCTCGACCACAGCATTGATTGCCAGATAACCAACAGTTCAAAACTGTTCATTGACTGCTTATAATCTTGACGCACACGCTGCATTAAATGTATTACCCTTTCATATGTATATCATTTAATGTATCAACCCTTTCATGTACAGCCTAAAGGCTATAAATACCTTGTATCATCCTCATTCAAGGGGAGGAGAATTTCTTGAGAGAACTTGTAATCAAGAATTCTGCAAACACTCAGCAATAACATAACAGTGGACGTAGGGTTTATTCCTAGCCGAACCACTTTAAAAATCTTTGTCTTATTTATTTATCTGTGATTGAAAAATTAGAGTGATCTAGTTTTTTACATCAACAGATTGGCGCCGTCTGTGGGAACGTGTTACAAGCGTTGTTCTCCACCAAAAGCTAAGTTTTTATTTTCTCTACGTATAATCAATTATACATACATCTTTTGATTTAATCATGATTTTTATGTTTATATACATAAATTAATTGTCCAATTTTTATCTGCAAAATGCTGCATCTCATGATTTTTAAATCATAACTGTTAGATTCATCCTTATTTAGAAATCTGAAAAATAGTAGATTTCATAAATCATAATTCTTTGCTTGATTCTCAAGTTTTAATTTTATATCATGAAATAAATATTTTAAATGATTACATATGCCAATATACACGACGATGATAAGATTTGATCATTTTCATTGTTGATTTTGAAATAAATTTTGTAAGATATTTGATGTCTATTCAAATTCCCATCATATTTTTAATAAAAGAATGGAAAAAGGTTAAAGACAATGAAAAGTCTTTTCATGGAAATCATAACCCATATATATTCTCTCTCTCTTCAAGTTTGAGTCTCTTTGCATTCACTTTTATGAATTATATACTTAATTTGGTTCATCTTCCATCTATGTCAATAAAGTCAAATTGATTGATTTTTTATATAAATTTGGTAATAACTTTAATCATTCACCATATTTTTATCTCTCCAAATTGGGAATAGGAAGGGATCAATATAAAAAATAATTTTCTCTCACCTGAAAAATCATTACCCACCTCTTGTAAAAGAGGATCAGTAAAATAATCATGACCATATCAAGACTCTGGGCACAAATTTGATATGTTGGCCCCTCGTTCATCACATCACAAGGTTTCTTTGTCGAAATCACACGATCTAGTGGATTATATATTTATTCGTTTAATTAACATTCTTAAGGCTTAAATTTTACATTGAATGTTATTTTTTGATCTAAAGATTCGAGATATTCTGGTCATCCAACCATATACTCTATAATTTGAGATATCCTTAAATGTTGGTCGGCAACATCCATGTCGTTTGTCGGCAGCAGTAGAATCTTGGGGTATTAAAAAATGCGAAGCACCCCTGATATTTCTTTAAACACGAGTTTGGCTTGGGGACAAGCAGGGGGCTTAAGTCTTTTTAACTTATGATCACCCCAAAAATATTTTTAAACAGCAACTAATACCTGATTGGTTGTTGGAGATTAAATAAATTTACAAAAAACTTTACGTCTTATTTATGATGCATATTTGATAATAATTTGTCCATCTCACACACATTTGGCATAAAACATATTATTTCATATTTTGAAATTTTTATGCCGATACATATCATATATTGATTGGATGAGTAAATTATTCTCATGACTAATCAATTCAGCCTACACATATGGTAGAGCAAATTATTAATTTTTACAGGCACAAGATTCAATGCCGACGAATGCTGAAGCACAAATTATTCTATATCCGTTCGGATTCATATTTTATATTTATCTCAGCATGGAGCTCGAAAAAATTTCTTCTCTCTATATATATTCGGCTCCGAGGAAAAGCTACAACAGTTATTATATTTCACCCCCAACGGATAGTTGGTCAGGGTAATTCTTATTTATATTCAGGCCCAGATATCTGCTCCAGCACAAATGATTCTATATATCCATTGGGATTCATATTCTATATTCATCTCAACATGGAGCTCGGCGAGATACTTATTATCATATTCAGCTTTGAGGAAAACTATAACATTTATTATATTTCACCCCCAACGGATAGTTGGTCGGGGTAATTCTTATTTATATGCAGGCCCAACAAAGTTCTCGGCCATATTCTTATGTTCTGGAAAATATTATTCTTATTCGGCATTCTGCAATTATGCCTCGACAAGATACTTATTCAGCTTTAAGGAGAATTACAACATTCGTTCGGATAATTCTTATTTATATTCAGGCCTGACAACGTTCTCGGCCATATTCTTATGTTCTGAAAGATCTTATTCTTGTTCGGCATTATATGATTCTACCTCGACGGATCGGCGAGGCACTTTATTATTTTTAATTATTCTTTATATCTATTTGGATGCATATTCTATTCTCATTTCAGCAAGGATGTCTCTAGCATTTATTATATCTTATTCAGCTCCAAGGATATCTCCGGAATTTATTATATCTTATTCCCAGCAATCTGTTGGTCATCGCCGAGGAGGTATCCTGCATTTATATTATATTTTATTCCCAACAATCTGTTGGTCATCGCCGAGGAGGTATCCTGCATTTATATTATATCTTATTCCCAACAATCTGTTGGTCATCGCCGAGGAGGTATCCTGCATTTATATTATCTTATTCCCAACAAATCTGTTGATCAGCGTCGAGGAGGTCTCCAGCATTTATATTATCTTATTCCCAACAATCTGTTGGTCAGCTCCGAGGAAGTCTTCATCATTCATTATCAATTACCACCAACTCCGATTGGTAGATAAAATCCAACTCTGGTTGGTAGACAAAATCCAACTCCGGTTGGTAGATAAAATCCAACTCCGGTTGGTATTGGTAGATAAATCTCATTCAAAGTTCACATTCCACAGTTGGGGGCTTTTATTATAGATATATTTGTTCATTTGGTGGCACATTCTTATATCATCATGCAGTCGAGCATCAAATTCAACCCCGACTAATCACTTTCTCAGGAGGAATATTGAAGTTCAGGAGGAATATTGAAGTTCAGGAGGTATATTGAAGTTCAGGAGGAATATTGAAGTTCAGGAGGAATATTGAAGTTCAGGAGGTATATTGAAATTCAAGAGGTGTATTCAGAAGTATCAGGACATGATGAAAGAAAGCGAAAGTATTCCACCGAGGAACTCTGTCAGACCAGAAATTAGAAGACAAGTTGCCTATATGGAGGCTATATGTAGATGGATCATCTTTCACTACAGGCTGTGGGGCAGGGATCGTTTTGAACAGTCCAGACGAGGTCGACATGGAATACGCCCTACGTTTCTAATTCAAAGCTTCTAATAATGAGGTTGAGTATGAGGCCATGATTGCAGGTCTTAATTTGTCAAATACTATGGAGGCACAACAGGTTATTGTCTTTAGTGATTCTCAATTGATCGTAAACCAAATGTTGGGAATATATGCAGCCAAAGGAGAATTGATGATCAAGTATCAAGTAAAGGTGATGGAGTTGGTATCAGAGTTTGTTGCTGTTCAACTGGTAAGAATATCAAGAATGGAGAATGTGAGAGCATACGCCTTGGCCCGATTAGCATCAACTACTCGTACCGAGATGCGAAGAACGATACCAATTGAAATATTAGAAAGTCGGAGCATAGATGAAGACCTGACGATGAATATTATTACCTTTGATTTAGGACCATCTGGGATGGATCCCATCAGAGCATATATTGAGGAGGAACAATTACCGGAGGATAAGCTCGCTGCCAAGAAATGGAAGTTTAAAGCTGCTCGGTATAATAGTATTCGGAAGATAAGCTCGCTACCAAGAAATGGAAGTTTAAAGCTGCTCGGTATAATGGTATTCGGAAGATAAGCTCGCTGCCAAGAAATGGAAGTTTAAAGCTGCTCGACGAGGAATTATGGCAGGTTTGCAAAGATGTGTACATCCCTCCGAGGTGAATTGATTAAAGAGATCCATGAAGGGTCCTGTGGAGCCCATGTAGCAGGTCGAACACTTTTGCAAAAGGTGATGACGCAGGGATACTACTGGCCGACGATGAGAGCTGATTGTATAGCTTATGCCAAGAAATGTGACAAGTACCAACGCTTTTCCTCCATCCGAAGAACTTCACAAACATTGTTGACACCCATAATTTATCCTTGGCCATTTTCCATGTGGGGATTGATTTGGTTGGACCATTGCCGACGACTCGAGGAAGATTCAAATACCTCGTCATCGCAGTAGATTATTTTACTTAGTGGATAGAAGCTGAGCCACTTATTGACATGACATACGAGAAGGAAGGTGTACCAATTTGTTTGGAAGAACATCATCTGCCGATATGGTCTCCCTCATGCCTTCATCACAGACCATGGAACATAATTTAAAAACGAGGAGTTTGCTGTCTATTATCATCAGTCAAACATTTTAAAGGTTCATTCAGCGCCAGGATATCCTCAGAGCTAATGGATCAAAAGCTCTAAGGAGCCAAAAAGTGCTCTAAGGAGCCAAAAGCTCTAAGGAGCCAAAAAGTGCTCTAAGGAGCCAAAAAGTGCTCTAAGGAGCCAAAAAATACTCCTTTGGTTAGGAGGCGCTCTAAGGAGCCAAAAGCTCTAAGGAGCCAAAAAACTACTACTCCTTTGGTTAAGAGGTGTACACCAGCATGATCAATTACGGTTGGTAAGATAAAAATATACTCTCATATTACAACTTATGTTGGTCGGGAGGTAAGATTATTACAAAAAGTTCCTCGAAGAACAAAATATTTCAAGCTGAACCAAGCATGGTTGGTCGGGGATAAAAACCCACTAACTGTAGTTGGTCGACGAGGACAAATTATTGACCTTAGTTGGTCGGGCACATTTTAATATTTGAAATTGAACCAAGTATGGCTGGTCGGGGATAAAAACCCATCAACTGTAGTTGGTCGACAAACATTATTTATCCACCCTGGTTGGTTGGAAACAGTTTGAACATTTTTATACTCATTACTTTATTATTAAGTGATCGAGCAACGTTACTAATACTCTGTAAACTTTTTAAGCTGATGAACAACACAATATTGTTATCTTTTTAACAAATACATATGCATAAATGTAAAGTGTTTGATATTTACAAAATAATAGCAATTAAGATTGCGAACAAAAATGAAAGTCTTTCATTAAAATAAAAAACAAAATACATTTAGAATAAAAATGTATACTAACTATTACATTGAGATTCCTATTCTATTGGTTTCTTCTCCTTCTACTTTTAAAACAGGTTCCTCACCAGCAGGAGGATCATCCAAAGCATAAGGGGAGTGTATGAAGTTAAGATCTTTCAACATTCTGATATTCATCACAGATGATCTATCCGAGAAGCATTAGCTCATTCCCGAGAAGCACTTGCTCGTCCCTGAGAATCATTTGTTAGTCCCCGAGAACCTCTTGTTCGTCCCCGAGCAGAGGTAGAAGTCAAAATCAGCATCTATAGCACTGAGATCTTTGCTAATACTGTCTCGACCAATAATGAAGAAGAATTTATGAGAAAATGTTTCGAAGTCCACCACTAGCCTGGTACTAATCAGATCGAAGAGTTGGGTTCAAAAGCTATATGTTACTCGACAAAGTATTCAGATAAGCTTAAATCAGAAAAATCAAGCACGTGAAGTTAGCACTCAGTTGCTCGACACAGGAAGCAGTTGGTCGGATGGCAAACCGATCAACATACTTGAAGATTATGACAAGCTACAAGCTGCATACTATGGCATGGCTGCATACAAATTCCCAAGGGTGATACATAGCACACGGAGTTCCTCTAAAGAAAGATTAGCAACCATCGATCAGTCTGCATCATACTTCGTCCAGGAGATAATGAACTTTATGTTGAACAAATCAAGAAGGTAGATTAAGAATTTCACGAGCACCGAGCAACATTGCAGAATAAATACTCCATCCTTTCAAGTAACCCATCAAGCATGAAGCATTGGGGGCTTCTGTTGATACCAAATTTAATCTGCTGACGTGGACCAATAATAAGAAGACACGTGTCAATCTACATGGCACAATAACAACGAGGAAGTTTATTTCCCCCGACCAAGTCATGTTCGCTCCGAGCAACAAGGATACCCCGAGGAACTACAACACTTCGAGGAACTCCAGCGCTCCGATGAACTCCTGAACGACGAGCAACTAAGGCGGTTCGAGCTGCATCTCGACCACAGCATTGATTGCCAGATAACCAACAGTTCAAAACTGTTCATTGACTGCTTATAATCTTGACGCACACGCTGCATTAAATGTATTACCCTTTCATATGTATATCATTTAATGTATCAACCCTTTCATGTACAGCCTAAAGGCTATAAATACCTTGTATCATCCTCATTCAAGGGGAGGAGAATTTCTTGAGAGAACTTGTAATCAAGAATTCTGCAAACACTCAGCAATAACATAACAGTGGACGTAGGCTTTATTCCTAGCCGAACCACTTTAAAAATCTTTGTCTTATTTATTTATCTGTGATTGAAAAATTAGAGCGATCTAGTTTTTTACATCAACAGTGTCATTTCCCCGTCAACTGTTTTATGAGGCAAATGTATCTCACCCACCAAAGTTGTAGAGAGATTGAAAAATTTCCATCTGACGTAAGGTCGAGCCCGAGTCTGACACGTGTTATGTGATAAATGGTTAGGAGATTGTCAACGATTGTGGTAGGGGCTATTTAATCCTCGGTTTCAATTTCTGAGATACACGCAGACCCATAGTTGTTAACCCATCCCTTTCCTTTATCGGACGGCCTGAATCGGGTACACTGGTTAGAGAATAAGGGAGGGACATCCACAAGGCATGATTGTTTCATGTCAGAGCCTAATCGTGCCAAAATAAAGCCAAAGTCATAATAGTGTAAATGTAGTCCCTGATTTCTTCTCAAGACCATACCTGCTCTTTAATTAATTTGATGTTACAGACTTGAGGCAACTGAAATGCCGAACCACGCATAAGGTTGACAACTCAAGAGTATCTGCATTTGCAACAAGTGAATGGATGGCAGCGAAAAGGGGGACTGACTTCTTCCATGTCGCTCGAGCGACTATGGCAGTCGTTTGAGCAGCCTTTGCAGTCGTTTTGATCTTACGCTCCTCTTGTTTATGGAGTCTACTGCATATGTTTCCTTCTATTTTTATTTGGGTGGCCTTAATACACTTGAACAACATATGTTGATTTAGGCGATAGTTAACATAAGAGGGGGTAGGGGTTTTGTCTTTAACCCAATACTCTTTATTTGCACATTTTCCTCACTTAATTTATAAAATCTCGAAGGGGCTTGTATGATTTATAACTTAGGAATTCCATAACCCTTTTATAATACGTGTGTTATCCTCAATCCAATATTTTTCTTTGTTTCGTCCAATTTGTCACGCGCTATTTCTTATATTTAGTATTTAACCCTCCTTATATACATAATTTGCATATATTATTATAATTTCCCTTTTTCATTATTTCAATTCCCAAATTTTCAATAATCATTATCAAGCCTCCAAATTAGTTTAAATACATTTTCGTCTTAATCAATCGAGTTTCCATGTCTTTCGTTTTATCACAACTTTATACCGGGATTAAATAAAATATTTAGAGAGGGGTATTACATTCGTCCCTCCTTAGAAAATTTCGTCCTCGAAATTTTTTATCATCAATTGACAAAACATCCATCCAACAATCAATTCCAATCCTAAGTGTCTCTAACACTACAGTCTAACCGAAATGTTTCATACCATTAATTTCATATGACCTTGGTGGAACCTAAGGTCTTATTGCTAACTCCCAAGCATGCCTATCATGTCCATCTAAATAGTTCGTCAAAATAATTGAAGATCACCACATATCGTGCTAATACTCAAAGAACCCATTATCATGAATTACTTTGAACATCGAGATTCACATGACTACATTTCGTCAAACGATTTGTATCTTGCCTAGCTTAGGAAGATACATCCTCAACACTAATGACTATTCACACTGATGATTTTGAGATAACCATTTCAATCCCAATGATTCATTTGGCTGGTACCTCCTATGAGACTACATATTAAGCTAAAGTCATCCTAGGTACGACAACCCAAATACACGTGATACTATATTCTAAATCCTCGAATTCCATATGGAATGCAACGATAGCATTTAATGTTCCATTAAGTTCTGATATGCATTTCTTAGCGTCGTGACCTCAAATCCACGATATATGTCGTAACTATCGATATCGATTAACTAACGAGACTGTTAACCTACATCTATTAAGAACACATGAAAACTATATGTAACAAATGCGAGATCACCCGTACACTCAACTGGTTCAGAAAAAATTGCCTCCGAAGAAGAGTGCACTCATACACCATGACATATCAGCCACAACTGGCCTAACTCGCATTCTTACTGAGCTTATTCAGTGCTACACCCGAGTACATACCCATAATTGAAATAGAACTTCCCATTACCGGGATCAAAGAAGATATAAGAAGATGCAATGAATCAGGCAACTGCCATGCCAAAATGAAACAATCGAATTCAGGTAGAGAACCATGCCACGTAGAGTACGAACCACAGCGTACACTTGAAGTCTAAAATTTTCACTGACCTATATGGTAAATTATTAGCCTAGCCACATGACCTGACTTGAATCACTAATCATGGATACCCATTTCAAAGACAATGACTTGAGAACCGTTTCACTTGGGAAGATAAAATGCTAGGCTTCCCTCCTTAAGACTAAGGTTACTCTTTATACATCCTATCAGAGCAAAGTTACATTTCTCATTGCTTAATTCCAATCACTGGCCTAACATACTTGTTGACGCCACTAAAATGGGCAGATAAATGATAAGGATGAGATTGAAGATGAAGATAAACATTCACATCAAACATATAAGAGACAAAGATTTTTAAAGTGGTTCGTCTATGAATAAATCCTACGCCCACTGTTATTTTATTCCCAGGGGGTTACAATAGCACAATATGGTGTAGAGAGAGAAAGAGTGTGTATCTTGTGTATAGTGTTTCTTAGTTGTCCGTCCTTTTGGCTAAGGGAATACATGTATTTATAGTGATGGGAGATAAAGAGATACAACGTCTTTATACATTCAGACATTTATGTCTATATACAATGAATCTAACTATTGGTCTTCTAGGATGGTTGATCTTCCTTGAGTTTCTTGGTATGCTATGTGTTGGTTGGTATGCCGACCAACTCTCCTCGGGTGCCGACTAACTGTCATCGGGTGCTGACCAACTCTTCTCGGGTGCCGAATAAGTATAAATATTGCCACATAGGATGACATGTGTCCTTTTTTGATTGGTCCTCGTAGATGGAGAATTTTTGCATCAACAGAAGCCCCGAATGCTCAATGCTTGATAGTTCACTGATAACTAGACTTTTGCGTATATGTCGTTGTTTGAAGCCAAGTTAGTCAAAACCTCACATACCTACAAATATAATAAACTCAAGTGTAGCGGTAAGTAAGGGTAACAATCCACTTTCTAGGGAGTAAAGAAAATGGAACAAATTCAATTGTAATTCACTTTTTATTTTCTTTTTGTGCTTTTTCACTTTTCTATTTTTTTTTAGCTTTTTCAATATTAAAACAATAGGGTGAGGTGAGATCTAAACTAAACTAAACTAAATGAAAATAACTAACTAGAAATTTACTAAAATGAAAAATAAGGTCTAACACTAAAATAAAAGATAAAGTGAGGTAAATAATTGTGAGAACAATCAAGGAGTGAGATTACACCACAAATTTTAGTTATTCTAATTAATTAATTTAATTATTTGAATTCTCCCAAATTAATATCAAAATTACAAATCAACTCTCGTTGCAAGTGTAATTAAAATAGTAATCTTTTATAAAATTAAAATTAACACCTCACAACTCTAGAAAATTAGATCAACACTCCTTTTAATTAATCACCCGCTAGGATCGATCAATTAGAATTTATGTCAATCTTAGAAATTAAATTTAGAGTTGAAATTCAAATGATAATACCCCACTTAAGAAACCCCTATCTCTAGTTCGAATCTAAAATGGGTATTATCACTAGAATTTCGATTTTCTCTCGAAAATCATTTACCCTCTCTCGAGGCGTAAATCTAAGGGTGAGGGATCAAAATTAACATTCAAAGGGATAATTCAAGTAAACAAACTAATTAAACTAAAATAATATCAAATAAGGGTTTCACCCCACCCCTTGAAAAGGGGTTTTAGCCTAACATGATATGAAATATGACAAATTAATAATCAAGGCTATTAAAATAAAAGAGAAGAGAATAGAAGAAGCAAACCAAATCTCTTTGAGAAAGTTGAACTCTAGTCTTCCAATTTGAAGCATGCACCTCTCAATTTGAATGATCAACAAATACACATGAAGCACTAACACACAAATTGATTCTCACTAGAATTACTTTCACTCAATCTAAATTGAAAAGAAGAAAATAAAAAAACTAATTCTAATCTACTATTTATTTCTAACCCTAAAATTTCTCCCTACAATTTCCTCTCTCTAATCTAGAATTTTTCACAAATGAGGTCTTCATCTTCTTTTTATATGCAATGGAGCAAATGGGCATAATTGGAAATTGGTTAGGGTGTGCACATGAGGGGTGTGAGGTCATGTGGGTGAGGGTGGTGAGGATAAAATCTGATATGGTTTGAGGGTATAATGGGTATTGTGGTTAAAAAGGTAGTTTGAGGGTATTTTGGGTAAATAGGTAAAAGGGGTTAGTTAGGGGGGTAATTTGTTGGCATTTGGTTTATGTTTTATGCAGGTCACGTTTTTGTAGAAATGGGAATGGGGTCTTTGCAAAATGGGTTTTGTGTTTGATTTGGAAAATGGGTATGGAGTTGGGTAATAGATCCGGGTCAGGGGAGGCGGCAGGGTCACGCCGGCCCGGAGGTATAAGGAAGGGGGTTCCGGACGCTGGTGGCCGCCAGGTTTAGGTCGGAGTATGAGAGACGGGTAGGGGTTTAGAGGGTTGTAAGGGAGGCGAGAGGATGAGGGCTGCTGGCTGGAGTGTTTCGCCGGCGAGGATTTGGGTTTCGCAGGGAGAGAGAGAGAGGCTGCTGGGTTTGGGACGGTGTCAGGCTTAGGTGGGTTTTTCGCCGGCGGATAAGGGGGTAAGGACGGTGGAGCGACGCCGGCAGGGTTGATGCCGAGAGGAGAGAGGGTCGCAGTTGGCTGCGAGGGTCGCCAGAGCAGGGGTAGGTCGGGGTCGCAGGTAGCAGGCGTGAGAGGGAAGGAGTTGTGAGATTAGAGGATGGAAGATGGGGAGGGAGGTGAGAGACGGGAAGAGTTTGGTTATGGGGGAAATGGGTAAGAGGAGAGAGAAGGTGGTAATGTATGGTTTTGTGTTTATTAATGGTGGGTGAGGAGAGAGAAGGTGAGAGGTTGAAGATGATATGGGGTATGGTTGTGTGGGTGAGGGTATAGAAAAGTAGGGTGAGGGTTAGGGAGGTTTAGGATAAGTGGGGGTATGTGGTGTGTGTGTGTATTAGTTTGGACCCTAATAAAATAGAACTAAAAATAAAAATAAAATCAAAGTAATAGAATAAAACTTATAAAAACTAAAAACTAAAAATTAAATTCCTATACTAAAAATTAAAATCAAGACTCAATAAAAATAAAACTAAAAAGAAATAACAATGTAAATCTATTAAACTTAAAAACTAAAGTCCTAAAAAAAATGTAATAAAACTAAATTCCTAAAAACTAATCCTAAAAAAAATAAAATAAAATAAGATAAAAACTAAAACTAAAAACTTAATAAAATAAAATAAAATTATATTAATAAAAATAGAAATAAAAAATATAAAAATAGGAAATAAAACCTAAAAAATTCTAAAATAATCCTAAAATTAAAATGACTTAAACTAAAAATCTAAAAAATTAAAATAAAATAAAAAGGGAACAAACCAACACACACGGGTCTTGGGTGACGGTTTAGGGACAAGTTTAGGCTCGGGTAATATTACGGGGTTGGTAATTGGGGTACAAGATAAGGGTATTTAGCTCCATAAAATGCACAATTGCCTTGAAATAGGCGTTTAAATACCGCAACGTACATTCAACTTGCATATTAAACAATTAAGCGCATAAGACCCATATTGTCGAGAAATAGCAACAAAAGTACGTCTTTTTGGTGTATAAATTGTACAGTTTTTGGTGCTTATCACACCACCCCCAAACAGAGCGTTGCTAGTCCTCGAGCAATAAGATAGAGAGAAACAGAAAGATAAGTAACCAAAAGTGTACCACTTTCGCGGGCACTTGCGATTGCACTTAGCATGTGCAACAAGCCTTTAAACCTATAGGTTGCCCTACAGGACGAGTTGTGTCTCGTGAGGGTTTGCAGGGAATATACCCACAAAATTCTTATTTGCAAAAGATTTATTGAAAGGCAGTCAATCTCTTATTAGACATAGAATAATCGCACAATCCATCACAAGAAAATATTTTCAGAAATACAAGCTAGAATTTGTAAAAGTTTAGCTAAGTTAATACTCAAGGCACATCCGTCCTAGAACTCAACGTGTGTAGTGTGAATCAGTCAAAACGGGTCGAGTATCATCAAAGTAATTCCTAGATTGCCTTGTCGGAATCAACGCTTCAACTTCAAATCTCACGGATATATCTCTCTCAAACGAACTCTCGAGATATGGGTCAGTGTATCGCTCTTGTGTGTGAGGAGGTGAGTAAATGTAAGCAAGTTCAAACGTCTCACACACGCATAAGAAAGAACGAACAATTAGAAAGAAATTTGATCTCATGAAAGAATGTTAATCACTATAGTGAGAACGTCGAGTTATTTACCACGTCGACTTTCATTCGCCCGAACACTAAGGGAAATATGTATGTATATGGGTGAGGGGGTAAATGAAATGGGAAGGATATGATGACGTGGGATAATATGGATGGTGATAGTGAGATAGGATGGGATGATGATATGATGGATGGAGGATATGTGATGTAGGATATAATGGTGACATGAAGGACAGTGATGTAGAATGGGATTGATGTGTAAAATGATGGATATAAGATGGATGAGTGAGAAGAGTGTATACACTTTAGGCACTAATGTCTTTATTTTACAACTAACTACAAACTCTCTTTTTTTTCTTTTCTTTTCTCTCTTTTTTTTTCGATTTTTCTTTTTTTTTTCTATTTTTGCTATTTTTCTATTTCTCTATTTTTTTCTTTTTTTTTCTTTTTTCTCTTTTTTTTGTTTTTCTCTCACTTTTCAAACTAACACTGAAGACATTTATATTTTGAAATCACACTCTTTTTCTCAAGACAATGGATGATATAAATGGAGGTGATAGGTGGATGTGTGGGGAAATATATGGATGGTGAGGGGAATATATATGAGATACGGGAATATAATGGGTGAAGTGAATGGAAATGTGATATGGGGGGAAAGTGGTAGGTGTATGGATGAAAATTTAGTATTCGGGACAAATTTCAAGACACGTGTTTCTTACAACTCGAAAAAGATGTCAGTCTCAGTGATCAAGCCAAATTTTAAGAAAGAAAATGAAATCATACAACAATTAAAGTGCGGACCCAAAAGAAGTTGAATCAACTTGTGACTCGGAGATTGCGTAAAACACTCTAAAAGGGTGAAAGGCACAAATCTCACGGGCTAAAGTCTCTACTAGTGATCCTTAAGGTTCTCTTTAGAATTGTAGTACTCTTCAACTCTAAACGTAATGATATGATAAGTGCGCAAATTTTGTTGAGTCTAGAAATTCATGGTGCAAAATGCCTTGTTATGTATTACATAAGCTATTTAGAAAAAATATTCTCTAGCTTGATTCCTAGACTTTTGAAAGATAGATGATTGAAAATTCACATCAATGAGTGAGATGAAAGAAACTGCACGAAATTTTAAAAATCAGGTTCAACAATCAAAATTTTTCAAAAGAGGTACGATTTTGATAAAATTCTCCACCCCCAAACAAAAAGGAACATCGTCCTCGATGTTAAGTAAAATGATTTTTAAAATGAGAGCATAAGGTAGGAAAGAGATTACCAGAATGAACCGCTAATGAAGTGGACATGTGAATGCAAGAGTAAACCTGAGTAAGTGATAAGAAAAAAAAATGGTGTACAAGTCTATAACAGGGAAAGCATAGGGTGATGTGAAACACCACCCGCAAACAGGATGAGACTAGTACAAGAAACGCGGGCTGCCTCCCGGTAGCGCTAAGTTTAATGTCTTCAGCCAGACCGAACCATTCTCACCCTAAGGATAAGAACAATGAATGTGCAGGGTGGCAGAAAAATTGGAGTGATGAGAATCACCCCCAAACAAAACTGAAGCGTCAGTCTTGCTGGATAATTTGGCAAAGGTGAGGGTGAAGAAACACCGATCACGGCCTTATTTTTTTTTTTGGTTTTTTGGTTTTTTAGAGAATTAAAGGAAGAAAATATTTTTGAATTTTTATTAAAATAAAGGAAGAAGATATGTTTTGGAGTTTTGTGAAGAAATAGAAGGAAAAAAATATTTTTGGATTTTTCTAAAAAGGAAAGAAAGAAAATATTTTTGAATTTTTTTATAAAAATGAAAGAAAATATTTTTGGATTTTTGGAATAATAAAGAAAGAAAAATATTTTTTTGATTTTGATTTTTTTTTTATATAAAAATGAAAGAAAATATTTTTGGATTTTTTTGTTTTTGGAAGAAAAGGTGAGGAAAAAATATGGACTCTTTGAATGGCACGAACCAACTAAAACCCAACTACCGAAAAATGGAATTGGACACACACACAAGTCAAGGATAAATCCTAACTAGCACATAGCCAATTTTTATCTTTGAATGTAGTGAAAGGGTAGTCAAATTTTAATTAAGTCCGCGGGCGATAAAAATTCACGAAAATATCTTAGTGATCGCCTTTGCAAAAATATTCTCCTATTGGGCTACCTAGTTGATTGATTTTAAATTTAGTGATGGCTAGGGTAGCACACAATGATAAGCGAGTGAGTCGGGTGATGAAATCCCTTCTCGTGAGTGACCGGGTGTAGGTCTTAGTCAATTAATTTATCACACCATTCGAAAATAAATGCGAAAATAAAATCAAATAAGAGCACACAAGAGCACACAAAAGAATTGACTCGCTAACAGGAGAGGCGCGAGGGTGTAAGAAATATACCTCCCACGGTTTTTATGACGTGGGGTGCCGAAAATTTTGAGTCGACCGGAGGGAGATCACGCCTATCTCAGTCGTCCCCGGGAGTCCTACCGACCCAAGGTAGAGAGGCATCTAAATCCTCGCCAATGGGCGCCCTCTCTTTACCTTGTCCGGTTTCCCAATCACGCTTGTCTTGAATTATTACAAATTTAAATGAAAATTTAATGGTGTCTCTAAGCACCGCAATACAAGCCAAGATAATAAGAAAGTCCTAATACAATCCTTCTAATAAAATGCAAAAATGGTACTTATAAAAATAAAAAGTGCAATACAAATGAATCACAAATAGGTAATCCTCGCAAGTGCTTCAAGATCCAAAGATCGGCAACGACGCCATTTGATAAAAAGACTTTTGCGTATATGTCGTTGTTTGAAGCCAAGTTAGTCAAAACCTCACATACCTACAAATATAATAAACTCAAGTGTAGAGGTAAGTAAGGGTATCAATCCACTTTCTAGGGAGTAAAGCAAATGGAACAAATTCAATTGTAATTCACTTTTTATTTTCTTTTTGTGCTTTTTCACTTTTCTATTTTTTTTTAGCTTTTTCAATATTAAAACAATAGGGTGAGGTGAGATCTAAACTAAACTAAACTAAATGAAAATAACTAACTAGAAATTTACTAAAATGAAAAATAAGGTCTAACACTAAAATAAAAGATAAAGTGAGGTAAATAATTGTGAGAACAATCAAGGAGTGAGATTACACCACAAATTTTAGTTATTCTAATTAATTAATTTAATTATTTGAATTCTCCCAAATTAATATCAAAATTACAAATCAACTCTCGTTGCAAGTGTAATTAAAATAGTAATCTTTTATAAAATTAAAATTAACACCTCACAACTCTAGAAAATTAGATCAACACTCCTTTTAATTAATCACCCGCTAGGATCGATCAATTAGAATTTATGTCAATCTTAGAAATTAAATTTAGAGTTGAAATTCAAATGATAATACCCCACTTAAGAAACCCCTATCTCTAGTTCGAATCTAAAATGGGTATTATCACTAGAATTTCGATTTTCTCTCGAAAATCATTTACCCTCTCTCGAGGCGTAAATCTAAGGGTGAGGGATCAAAATTAACATTCAAAGGGATAATTCAAGTAAGCAAACTAATTAAACTAAAATAATATCAAATAAGGGTTTCACCCCACCCCTTGAAAAGGGGTTTTAGCCTAACATGATATGAAATATGACAAATTAATAATCAAGGCTATTAAAATAAAAGAGAAGAGAATAGAACAAGCAAACCAAATCTCTTTGAGAAAGTTGAACTCTAGTCTTCCAATTTGAAGCATACACCTCTCAATTTGAATGATCAACAAATACACATGAAGCACTAACACACAAATTGATTCTCACTAGAATTACTTTCACTCAATCTAAATTGAAAAGAAGAAAATAAAAAAACTAATTCTAATCTACTATTTATTTCTAACCCTAAAATTTCTCTCTACAATTTCCTCTCTCTAATCTAGAATTTTTCACAAATGAGGTCTTCATCTTCTTTTTATATGCAATGGAACAAATGGGCATAATTGGAAATTGGTTAGGGTGTGCACATGAGGGGTGTGAGGTCATGTGGGTGAGGGTGGTGAGGATAAAATCTGATATGGTTTGAGGGTATAATGGGTATTGTGGTTAAAAAGGTAGTTTGAGGGTATTTTGGGTAAATAGGTAAAAGGGGTTAGTTAGGGGGGTAATTTGTTGGCATTTGGTTTATGTTTTATGCAGGTCACGTTTTTGTAGAAATGGGAATGGGGTCTTTGCAAAATGGGTTTTGTGTTTGATTTGGAAAATGGGTATGGAGTTGGGTAATAGATCCGGGTCAGGGGAGGCAGCAGGGTCACGCCGGGCCGGAGGTATAAGGAAGGGGGTTCCGGACGCTGGTGGCAGCCAGGTTTAGGTCGGAGTATGAGAGACGGGTAGGGGTTTAGAGGGTTGTAAGGGAGGCGAAAGGATGAGGGCTGCTGGCCGGAGTGTTTCGCCGGCGAGGATTTGGGTTTCGCAGGGAGAGAGAGAGAGGCTGCTGGGTTTGGGACGGTGTCAGGCTTAGGTGGGTTTTTCGCCGGCGGATAAGGGGGTAAGGACGGTGGAGCGACGCCGGCAGGGTTGATGCCGAGAGGAGAGAGGGTCGCAGTTGGCTGCGAGGGTCGCCGGAGCAGCGGTAGGTCGGGGTCGCAGGTAGCAGGCGTGAGAGGGAAGGTGTTGTGAGATTAGAGGATGGAAGATGGAGAGGGAGGTGAGAGATGGGAAGAGTTTGGTTATGGGGGAAATGGGTAAGAGGAGAGAGAAGGTGGTAATGTATGGTTTTGTGTTTATTAATGGTGGGTGAGGAGAGAGAAGGTGAGAGGTTGAAGATGATATGGGGTATGGTTGTGTGGGTGAGGGTATAGAAAAGTAGGGTGAGGGTTAGGGAGGTTTAGGATAAGTGGGGGTATGTGGTGTGTGTGTGTATTAGTTTGGACCCTAATAAAATAGAACTAAAAATAAAAATAAAATCAAAGTAATAAAATAAAACTTATAAAAAATAAAAACTAAAAATTAAATTCCTATACTAAAAATTAAAATCAAGACTCAATAAAAATAAAACTAAAAAGAAATAACAATGTAAATCTATTAAACTTAAAAACTAAAGTCCTAAAAAAAATGTAATAAAACTAAATTCCTAAAAACTAATCCTAAAAAAAATAAAATAAAATAAGATAAAAATTAAAACTAAAAACTTAATAAAATAAAATAAAATTATATTAATAAAAATAGAAATAAAAAATATAAAAATAGGAAATAAAACCTAAAAAATTCTAAAATAATCCTAAAATTAAAATGACTTAAACTAAAAATCTAAAAAATTAAAATAAAATAAAAAGGGAACAAACCAACACACATGGGTCTTGGGTGACGGTTTAGGGACAAGTTTAGGCTCGGGTAATATTACGGGGTTGGTAATTGGGGTACACGATAAGGGTATTTAGCTCCATAAAATGCACAATTGCCTTGAAATAGGCGTTTGAATACCGCAACGTACATTCAGCCTGCATATTAAACAATTAAGCGCATAAGACCCATATTGTCGAGAAATAGCAACAAAAGTACGTCTATTTGGGGTATAAATTGTACAGTTTTGGGTGCTTATCATTCACAAAAAGGATGAAGTATTTATTCTGCAGTGTTGCTCGGTGCTTATGAAATTCTTGATCTGCCTTCTTGATTGGTTCAACATAAAGTGCACTATCTCCTGGACGACATATGATGCAGGCTGATCGATGGTTGCTAATCTTTCTTTTGAGTAACTATGTTCGTCAAGAGAACGTGTGCTATGTATCACCCCTGGGAATTTGGATGCAGACATGCCATAGTATGCAGCTTGTAGCTTGTCATAATCTTCAAGTATGTTGATTGGTTTGCTAGCCGACCAACTGCTAACTGTACCGAGCAACTGAATGCTAACTTCACGTGCTTGATTTTCTGATTTATGATCCTCTGAATACTTTATCGAGTAACATACTAGCTTTTGAACCCAAATCTTTAATCTGATTAGTACCGAGCTTGTGGTGGACTTCGAAACATTTTCATACAACTTCTTATTCAATGTTGGTTGGGACATTAGTAGTAACGATCTCAGTGCTGTAGATACTGAATTTGACTCCTGAACTCTAATAACATGTGCATAATAACTCCTGAATATGCCTCCTGAACTTCAATATGCCTCCTGAACTTTAATATGCCTCTTGAACTTCAATATACCTCCTGAACTTCAATAGCATGTGCATAATAACTCCTGAATATGCCTCCTGAACTTCATAAGCAAAATTAGCTCCTGAGCAAGAAAAATAACTTCTGAATGATAATTAGTCGGGGATGAATCTGATGATCGACTGCATAACGTTATGAGAATGTTCCACCGAATGAACAACTGGATTTGTAATAGAGCCCCCTAGTGTGGAATATGATCTTTGAATGCTTTTCAGGCCTTAAAGTATGTTATTTGACAAATTTTCATGTTTTGCATAGACAATAAAATTTGCTCCACCTGTTGTCTGCTGTCTGACCAACCGAATTTGTTATTTGCTGATTGACCGACCAATCGGAATAGGTGGTGATAGATGATGGACCAACCGTAGTTGGTGGTAATAGATGTTGCTTCCTGACCAACCGGAGTTGGTGGTAACCCAATACTCTTTATTTGCACATTTTCCCCACTTAATTTATAAAATCTTGAAGGGGCTTATATGATTTATAACTTAAGAATTCCATAACCCTTTTACAATTCGTGTGTTATCCTCAATGCAATAATTTTCTTTATTTCGTCCAATTCGTCACGCGATATTTCTTATATTTAGTATTTAACCCTCATTATATACATAATTTGCATATATAATTATAATTTCCCTTTTTCATTATTTCAATTCCCAAATTTTCAATAATCATTCTCAAGCCTCCAAATTCGTTTAAATACATTTTCGTCTTAATCATCCGAGTTTCCATGTCTTTCGTTTTATCACAACTTTATACCGGGATTAAATAAAATATTAGGGCGGGGTATTACATAGGTGACCTACACGTCCGACCATATAACGCTTCATAAGGTTCCATACCTATTGTGAATTGGTACGAGTTATTATATGAAAATTCGACTAATGGAAGGTATTGCTCCAATCCTCATTTAAAGTCAAGTACGCACATTCGAAGCATATCCTCCAACATCTGGTTGACTCTTTTCATCTGCCCATCTGTTTGTTAGTGGTAGGATGTAATCAACTTCAATTCGGTCCTCATTGATTGTTGATAACTTCGCCAAAAATGGGATACAAAAATCTTGTCTCGATTTGAGACTATATTGATAGGCACCCCATGGAGTTTCAAAATATTCGCAATAAAAAGTCAGGCATAACGTGCAGTATTGTAATCCGTGCATACTAGTAAGAAATATGCCAACTTGGTCAGACGATCGATAATAACCCAAATGGAATCATGACCACTTTGTGACGTAGGCAATCTCGTGATGAAATCCATTGTGATACTCTCCCATTTCCATACCGGTATTTCTAACGGTTGTAACAATCCTGTTGGTCGCTGGTGGTCTACTCTCACCAATTGACAGGTGGTGCATTAAGAAAAAAATTTAGATATGTCCCTTTCCATATCCGCCCACCAATACCGATGATGCATGTCTTGGTACATTTTGTGTCCACCTGGGTATACTACAAATTTCAAACCATGGGATTCAGTCATGACAGCATGTGTCATGACGGCATGTCTCAAATATCCCTCATCCGGGACTATAATTCTTTCGTGAAAGCATAACCCACCCTCAGAACTAATAGAGTAGGACTCTGCTCCCTCGATTAACAACTGGCGTACCCAGTCTTAGTAGTCTTTGTCCCTTTCTCGCGCTTTTACGACTTTCATTACAATAGCGGGCGTAACGGTCAACACTAACATAAATGCCCTTGCTATAGCATCCACCTGGATAAGATCTTTCCATTTAGCCCAGATAAAGCATTCGACTAAGCGCATCCTCTACCACATTTTCCTTGCCTAGGTGGTAATGAATATAAAATTGATAGTCCTTCACGAACTCCAACTACTGACGGTCGCATATTCAGATCTTTCCACGAGAATAAATATTGCAACGATTTGTGGTCCGTGAAAAGACTAAACTTCTCCCCCAGGAGGTAATGTCTCCATATCTTCAAGGTGAACACTACTTCAACAAACTCCAAATCATGCACGAGATAATTCTTCTCATGGGGCTTCAACTTGCGAGAAGCATAAGTAGTGGCCCTATGCTCTTGTTGTAACACACCTCATAATCCTTGTAGAGACGCGTCAGTAAAGACTAAATAGTCCACTCCCGATATTGGCAATGCGAGTACAGGAGCAGAAGTCAGCTTGTCCTTCAACTCATCGAAAGCTAGCTGATAGGAATCATCCCAAATAAATTTGACTCCCTTCCGGGTCATGTTTGTCAAAGGGCCAACAATCTTGGAAAACCCCTTAATGAAACGGCGATAATAACCTATCAAGCCCAGAAAACTATGAATCTTAGTGGGCATCGTGGTCTGACCCCACTCCCTCATCGCGATAACTTTACTCGCGTCTAAAGAAAAACCCTCCACTGTCACAATGTGACCCAAAAACTGCACTTCTTGTAACCAGAAACCACACTTCTCGAACTTAGATACATTTGATGATCTCGTAGCATTTGCAGGACCAATCATAAATGTTCGGCATGATCGGCTTCGGTCCGAGAATAGACTAGAATGTTGTCAATAAACACTATGACGAACTGGTCTAGGAAGTTCCCAAATACTCTATTCAGAAGGTCCATAAATACGGCAAGAGCATTGGTTAGCCCAAAAGGCATGACCAAAAACTCATAGGACCCGTATCTTGCCAAGAATGCAATCTTCGACACATCCTGCTTCGAATTCGTAGCTAATGATACCCAGTCCTCAAATTTATCTTAAAGAAGTACTATTATCCATTTAATTAATCAAAGAAATCATCGATCCGAGGTAACGAGTATTTGTTTCTGATGGTGACCTTATTCAACTCCCGATAATCAACGCATAACTAGAGGTAACCATCCTTCTTCTTCACAAACAACACAGGAGCACCCCATAGAGAAGTACTACGCCAAATAAATCCTTGCTCCAACAGTTGCTGAATTTGATCCCTTAACTCCCTCATTTCCAAAAGAGCCGTATGGTTTGGAGCTCTCGCAATCGGATGAGTTCTCGGTGCTAAATCAATTACAAACTCGATCTCACGACTTGGAGGTAAGCCCGAAATCTCCCGAAAAACATCATCAAATTCTCTAACAATGGGAATCGAGTCTAATGAAATGACTATATCTCATGAAGTCTCATCCTCAATAAAATATAAGTACGTGTTTGAACCGTCCTCCAAAAGAGGCATAGACACTAGAAACATTTCTTGCCCCAGAATGGCAAAGACTATGCTCCTCCCATAACAATTTACCATGGCTCGGTATTTCACTAACCAGTCCATACCCAAAATAACATCATACCCGACCATATCTAGGACGACTAAATTGTCCTCAAAACGTAAATTACCAAGGTTTATTCCTACCCTTTTACAAACAAAGAATATAAGCAAACCATCACCCAGGGAAGATTTTACACTAGTAAAGGTACTCTCCGCAAATTTAATCAACCCCGTCAAATGAGCAAAATGCCTAGTAATAAATGAGTGCATTGCGCCCGTGTCAATAACACTCGACCCAGATACCCGTGAATGGGAAACTTACCCTCAATAGCTGGCAGTGCGGGCGGGGCTGGAGGAAGTAAAGAAACCTGAGTATGATACACACGCCTATACTAAAGTTGCCCCTGTTGTAGCGGGACAACTGGGATAGGCACTAGAGGTTGTTGATGTGCCTACTGATACTGAGGAACCCTAGGCAACTGTCCCCCAATCAACTGTGGACAAGCTTTCTTAAAGTGACCTTGTTCACCACACTGAAAATAGCGGACTGCAAAATTTTTTGGATAACGGCCTCGATTATTATTTCAAAATTGCCCCATGCCTTGGCCCTGCTGGCCTCGGCCCCCATTATTTCCTATGCCCACTTGGCCCTGTTGGCCTAACTGATTCTGTGTTTGCGCACCCTGACTGTGCCTATAAACACCTCGACCGAAGTTAAAACCCCCAAAATGTTATTTCTTAGATGACTCCCCCACTGGGTGTCCCTATCCTTATGTTTACTTCCCGACTGTTGTGGTGAGGATAGTGCTCCACCGGCACCATTACCTCCTTACTTACTAGCTTGACCCAAATCCGTACTCTTCTTACTCCGTTTCATATGAAGACAGTGATCTTGGCAATGAATCAAGGCCGCATTTATCACGTCGCCAAATGTTTGTAAAGATGGATTTCCCAACAAGTGCTGCCTTATTCTCCAATTCAAATCCCCGATAAATTTTGATATTCTACTTTCCTCTTGAATGACTTCAACCGGCACAAAGCTTTCTAGACGCATAAATTCCTCTTCATATTCTGCAACTGATCGTTCCCCTTGAACAACATCCTGGAGTTTCCTCCTCATCTCCTTTTGGACTGCGGGAGGAAAATACTTTCGGTCGAACAAAACCCAAAAGTCTGATATAGACATGGTATCCCTATGCTACGGATTTGTCACCATCTCCCACCAATGTAGAGATACTCCTACCAGTTTGAAAGTGGCGAGAATCTGCCTTCATTACCCGCTACACTCCACCATTCGGAGATGACGTTGCATATCTTTCTTCCACTAGTTTTCCACAATCACATCGGCGCCACCCTAAAATTCTAGAGGTTGAACTTTTAGGAAAGATTCTCTAATTCTCTCCCATGCGGAGGGTCCCGCATGGGCATGAACCTCCGGTGCTACCAGTTATTGGGCTTGGGTAAATTGTTGGGCCATAGCAGTCATTGCAGCATTGACTGTCTGGGCAACAATATTAGCCACATCCACTGCATTTATTGTTCCTTACGGTGGTGGGGGATCTACGCTCTCTGCAACTTGATTTACTTTCTCCGGGCGACCTCTTCTAGGCGGCATCTGAGACGAAAAAACAACTAGATCAGAATACAATTTAAAACAATTTATCTTTGCAGAAGATCGCAAGCATGCACAAACAAAACAATCATAACAACATGGCTCTATATCAAAGAAAGCAGCGGTATAATGTAATAAGTCCGCTTAGATCCTAAGGACTCTAGAACCTGATGCTCTGATACCATCCGTGACACCCTGCTTATTAAAATAAGAGGTGGCCAGCTCGATACTCCAATAAATACATGAATCATAGATGGTCCATTCTTAGCATCACTATCGTGAAAATAATAGTATGAGCTAACCACCAATTATATTAGAAAATGGAAGTCAAATTAATTTGCAAGTTTAATAAAAACCATTTATACAATCCAATTTTAAAAGATGGAGGGTAAACATGTAAATACATATAACATATTGCAACCACTACTCAAAATAGTAACCGAATAAGCTGTCGGTTAACAGACTAATACAAACATGTTACACCAAGTATTGCGGTTAAATATCACAATATATGTATATAAGTACAAAAATTGGGAAACACACCACAATGTACATACTGATCATAACACAAATTTTGATGCTACTTCCAGGGTCCATTTGCAAGAGAAAATAAGAAGAACGAAGAAAGGTAAAATCTCAGATCTAGTATACGAAGTTACGGGAGATCAAAAGTAATGGCAACCACTTGTTCACTAGGAACGTATTTACACAAGGATCAATGATTATAGTCATGGGTTTATGGCATTGAGAAACTCAACAATCCTTCAGTTATTTTTTTCCAAAAATCAAATACTACGAGAGGTATGTTTGCGCAATGTTAAGAAAAGAGAATGTGGTGTTTCCATAACATATTCAAATCAACAAAAAGTTATAAAAACATAAATAGCGAGCAAAATGCATGTGAGGCAGTTGGCATAAGTAAGGATATGTTGAGGCCAGCCACTATTTAAACTTGGGCATTAGTGCACCAAAGCGATAAAAGTTTATTGGGTAAGTAACTACCCAGCCATTAAAAAGAGAAGTTTCCTTGCATGGGAAAAAACATTAAAAATAATCAATGAAGCAAAAGAGGAGGAAACGACTCCCTCACCGAAAAATGAAATTACGCTACTTTATCCACTTTTTCCTTTCGATTTAATTTTCTTCCTTTATTTTAATTATGAAAATAGATTTCAGGATACTTGTAAACATTTCCCTTCAAATTTTGTTACATTTACATTTGATGTTTCTTTTACTACGAATATTAACGTTATTCGCAATTTACTTTTTTCAAACCTTTACGTTACTTGATTTTCTTTTCCTTTATATACAAATATTTTCATTACTTTAAATTCATGAAATTTTCTATTTTTTTACTGGTTAGATCCTAACATATAACACTCACTTCAAATTCATCCCATAGGGAATCATAAGTCCTCTTAAGTGAGTCATCGAGCACGATAAAAATGCTTAATAGTTATCATTAGGCTCAAATCTTTGGTTGACATGACCACAAATATTGTTTGGATTAGCGATCTTATGAATTGGACAACATGGAAATTAAAGGTTCTTGTTGTAAAGAGTAGGATTATGAATTGAGGATATCGTAATATGTGAGAACTTGAGAAAACATAACGCATAGTTCTATTTTTGCCAACAGTTAGTGGATTGGTGTAATAAGCAGGTAAATGTTCCATAGTTGCATGCCTAGAATGATCCAGTGACACCCCGCCTAATTAAATACCGGGCGATCACTCCTTTATTAAATTAAAATCAAGGTGAACAGTTGGTTCATTCTTAGCATCACTGTCGTAAAAATAACTTTTTCCAAATTAACACCTTAATTAATTAAGCTAAGTGTCAAAACCATTTTTAACCTTTCTAACCAAATTGTATTTTTAAAGAAAAACTTATTTATTTAATTATTAACCACATTTTCAATAAGTAAGAACCATACCACAATTATCCCGGAACCTAATCCAATTGATTTAAACATTCAACATCCAAAATTCCAACATTTAAAACTTAATATAAAACATACATGCTGAATAAATCCCAAAGTAACAGTACTAGAAATAACTGAAATACAAATGTCCCAACAAAACAGATAAATAGTGGAAAGAGCGACACATGCCCCAATAACTGAGAATCATAGGAGTGGAATCAAGTAAATGATATCGTCTAAGCAAGTGGCCTGCAACTCCCACCTAAGCTGCAGCACGTTCCTTCCAAGGGATCCTAAGCAAGACGCCCCTGTGACTGGGCACCTGTAATATATAAATATATATACAAGAGAAAAAGAGAAATAGGAACGGGTCAGAGCCCGATAGTGTATGATTTAAAAATTCGTTTAGCAAGTATTTAAATTGATATAGGCCAATGCAACAACATATTAGTGCGGCACTCTCTTGAGAAATTCTCACCTCTCTTCTAATGTGCACACCTATCGCACTAACCTTCCCAATGGTTTATCTCTTCATATATCACACTATCTTTCCCCAAGGATTTAGCTTATCTTAGGTTATTCGCAGGATTTAAAATTGAACGATACAATTGTTTGAAAAGAATATTTCAATTAGTATCCAAAATTCTCATTTTAACTTTATTTATTTATAAAGTTTTCCAGTGTCATATTATACTTTCTCAAAACAAGTATTTACAATTTGAGTCATCAACCATGTCCTATATATCAAATCACAGTAGGCAGTTCCAGATTTCATAATTTCATATATATATTAACTACTCGTAAAATATATATATCATAACAGCACCCCACATAAAAACTAAACTGCGGGCATACTCTACTAACCAAAGCCCCGTATCACTCGTATTAAGGGGAATACATTCCGAATCACTCTCGAATTGTATTAACACATACACAAACAATATTGAGGCGAAGCATAGATTCCAAGTCTCTAAGAGGATGGCACATGCCTGCGTCTCTTAGGACTGTCTGAACTATCACATCGATAGCCTGTACCAAGGATATCTATCTTCTAGGGTACAAGTCAATATCCCCCACAAAGGTCCCATCGAGATAAGACTGTCCCAGCGAGGTAACCTCAGGTATAGCAAGTAGCGTGGGCATGATTTTCACACATAGATAGCATATGCATACACAATCATATAACTATACCAATGTTACCATATCAATATTAGGTATATTTCAAATCCCATAGTTATGACTCTTATCCTTATTTTCACATTTTTAGTAAACACATATAACGGTTCGTTTCTAACCTTGATTCGGTATTATTCCAACTTACCACATAACTCTCATGGCTTTATCCTCCCAATTATAAAATTCAGTAGGTATTCACCTATTCTCTATCGTAACTATTTGACGTAATCTCTCACTTCATATACGTAGTTTCATCGTTCCTTATATAATTATCCCAAAAATACAATTCTCGTCATATATTAGAGGTCCCAAAATTTATTCATATACCCTACTGGTCCTCTTTATCTCCCAAAACATATTTATAAGGGTGACCATGAATTATTCATCCTTAAAGTGAATTTCAACTAATTAAGAAGGGAAAACATGAGTCTGCCAGGAGGGGTCGATCGATTGAGGTCTGGGGCTCGATCGATCGAACCTTCGATCGATCGAAGCTCTGGGCTCGATCGATCGATCAAGCAGGTATTGCGATTTCTGCAGTTTTGCAGTTACGGGTTCTAACACATAACTTCATCCAAATTCAAGCCTTTCATTCCCAAACGTCCAAAGATTCATACTACTAACATTATATCATCATACTAGGTATTTCCAACGTAAAGCATGTGGATTTCTATCACTAAACATGGATTAATTGCCCAAAAATTATTATAATTATCAAGAACCCTAGAATTCTCTTAAACATGGTTCTAACAAGTATTTCCAGAAATTTCTTCTTATAAACATCATAATTTCGTGGGTAATTCCTCTACATGGCAAGGGTTTCCAGGATTATCATTTAAACCATAACTACATGCGATTCCTATCTCAAATCTTTGGTTTTCTTCCATAAAAACTCATTCTAATTACTCCTAAACTAATATGAAAGATGCACCAATGAAATAAGCAAGATAAACACTTGCCTGGGATTTTTGGTGTTCTGATTTGCAGATGATTTTGGTGTGGTTGCGTTCCCTGTTGCGCGATCTACGCGTTGGTGGTGGTGGCGGTGCAAACGGATGGCTTTTGGGCCTTGGATTGCCTTGAGAGATCTCTCCTTTCCTCTCCTATGGCCGTCACTTGTCATTGGTTGTTCTAACCCTAGAAGACAACCTTTGACATCTGATATAACCCTTAGAATTTCGTGGGTTTAATTACCCATAAATACAAAATGACTAAAATGCCCTCCCGGGGTACTAATTAGGCCTAAAAACCCCCGAGACCCAAATCAAACTCCCGGGTATACTTTTCTGACTATCTCGACCCTTCCGGACACGTTGGCGCACTCAAAACGACCATACGAACAACCTATAAAATATTCACTTTTATTAATCCACATTTAGTCCCGACACGACACAGGCGCGTCCCGACTTAAATTTCCACAATTGTCATTCTATTCACACGTGACAATATTATGAAAATAAATCTCATATATTACTATACTCATCCAGTAATATTCAACAAATAACAAATTTCCAATAATTACTAACTCTCGTCATGCTAGTAAATTTTTAAAACAACATTTCGGATTAAAATTAAATTAATTTATCTCAATTAAATTTAATAAATCCTTAAATTTAAAAGCCAAGAAAATACGGGGTATTACAGATCCTAGGTTAAAAAAAGGATCTTATGCAAGGTACCAGTCAAATGCTCGATTTGTGACATAGTCAGTATGTCATATCTTAAAGTGAGTGACTAGCTATGGATTTCCTATCAATTCTAAGCAAAGTTGTGTGGTCAGGATGACTGGAGAATTCGAGGAGACTCAGGATGAGTAATCCTAGGATTGGAAATAGTTATTGATAATGGATTGGGTGTTAGTTATGTCTCATTTTCACTTGGATAAGTATCGGACAATAGAGAGTGATTCTTCTATAAATGTGTTGGTATGCCTTGGAATTAGTAATGAAGAATTATGACTTGATTGGGTGTGATCATTGCGTACATGGTGACTCGAGGACTAATATGTGACTTGATGGATAGACTTATGGTGAGCATTATACTATGTTGCCTGTCGAGTTCTTTGGTGATAGCCCCTTGTGAAAGGATGTATGATGACTTCTTAGTGATTGAGGATTTTGATGACATAGACTTGAAAGATCCCTATGACTTAAAATAAGAATTGATAACCCCTAGGACCTTGAGGAATTGACGGATTACGAATTTTGAGGATAAAATTCCCTAAGGAGGGAAGAATAAAACATCCGCCCTCGTGATTTTGATCGTACCCCTGTAATTTGTTGACTTGGTAAGATCCAATTGAGCTTTGAACTTTGTAAGTAAAGCATGCGCCAAATTTGGATGATTTTGAAGCTTTTGTGAAATTATAAGAATTTAGAATGGCCTTATTTATAATTTGGAGAATTTAGGGTCGTTTGAACAATATCATGGGTCGTTCGAATGATATCCTAATCTTTTTAGAACTAAGACCAGTTCACTCAAATGATAGGTCTCCTTCGTTCGAATAGCTACATCAAACGACCTTCTAATGACCCATCCCTATTTAGTAAATCCACTTTCGTTAGAACTTGTTCAAAGTACGTTTAAATGAAATTCAATCTCATTCGAAAGAGACTGCAAAAATTATATTCTGCAGTTTTAGAAAATCTTATCACGATCTAGACTGTTGGATTAAGACACATACCACACTCCCTTAGTAGCAGATCAACTCGGGGGGGTGGGGGGTGGGGTGATCTTGAGGGCATTTTTTAATTTAACCCTTTGGGTTTTTGGAGTATTTAAAGGGTGTTTGGGGCTTTTTTGCATCTTAAATTAGATTCTATCTCTCTCTCTCTCTCTCTCTCTCTCTAGCTATTTAGCTCTAAGAGCTCCTACATACAAACCACCATCCTCCCCATAGCACCACCACTCTTACACCTAAACCGCCATACTTTAAACCCCTTTCCACCCTATTTAAGTCTTGAACCCATTTTCACCACTTGTTAGGAAAGATAACATTTTATGAAGACATTATTAGGGATTTTTGGAGAAGAAATTTAGAAAATTAATGGATTTTAAAGGGAGTTTTGTCAAGATATTTCATGGAGCATTCTTGTAAAGTTAGGCAACCTCTTTGAGACCATATGGGAGATGGGAGATTTCCATCATGTGTAGCATACGTACTTTCGAATCAAGTTAATTGAAAACCCTAAACCCCTGTATATCTTATTTTAGCCCTCATAGAATATGCAAATTCAAAAGTATCCTCAATAAGGATAAAACTATTCTACAAAACCTATAATGTCATTAAATTTCCCAAGTACCCCTTAAAGTTTTAACATTTTTAAAATGACCCCTGAACTTTTCAAATAAGTATAACTTGACCTATACTTAACCCCTATAACCAAATTCTATATCGAAATAAACCTCTAGACTTTAATTATAAACTACAAATTTGTCCGTTACATTTCCCTAAAATTATAGAAATGCCCCTAAACATTACAAAAATATCCTATTTTGAACCCAATAAGTATATACACTTTCAACTAAGGACTAAAAACTAAGCAACCATTATTTTCACATTCTACCCTCACCACATAAACCTCCACATAGGAATAATGGTCTAAAAACACATATAAAAACCATGCTTTCATGTGAAATTCAATTTTTCATTAACTTATCTTCTTATTCTTTGGGAGAATTCACCTCCCAGATGATCAAATACATTCTCCTCTTTATATTGCATAAATTCCACACGATCAGAAGATCCAAATCCCACCTCTTAAGCTTATTCGAAATTCAAAAAATTTCCTGTAAATGGGTATTCTGTCGTTTTATGCATTATACTTCATTTTTTCAATTTTAAACATTTTATGTGGTTATATTGTACACATATTAATTGAACTTTCTTCAGATTCAAGTGATTTCATCGACGATGATCCATTCGAGTTTGATGATTTTTTTGAAGTTTTAGATTCTGATTCTATAGAAACTAATGTTGTTGTTCCCGCTTAGGAAAATCTAGAAAGATAACAATCCCTCCTAATGTGACATAACAAATAAAGTAATGTATATAGTGTGCCAACTACTATCTTAGGTAGTTGACCAATTTTGACTTATGATGAATAGGCAATATTGAGAAATACTAGTCTAATGTAACATAACTCAATCGTTTTTTATAATATAACTAGGCTTGTGATATACTCTTTGTTTTATGTTTTTATGTATTATTGCGACTATTGTATCATATTTTATGATGCTTAGTACTCAAATTCCCCCCACCAAAACTCAAGATGAATAGGCCCACACGGAATGAATTATGAGATGTCTTCAAGAATTAACATCCCTAGCCTAACAACAACAAATTCCTCACCTATCTCCAGAGGAAATATCAGATGAAATCCGCATAATGAATGCTCTCAATGAATTTTTAAGAGAATGACCTTCTTTATTTCTTGGAAAGCCAGGTGCTAGTGAAGTTGAGAAATGGATGCGTCAGATTGTGAAAACTTTTAACAGAGTAGGGATAGCTACCAATCTTCGAATAATTCTAGAATGTTATTATATAAGCAACTATAATTATTCGAAGATTGGTAATCATGTCAGATTGAGCTTCTTTCTGGTGGGAAACCATGTCACGTAATCACAATGTTATTATATTAACTTGGGAGAAATTTAACGCAATCTTCTTCATAATCTATTTTCTTAATGAGATTAATGAATTGTAGATTTTTTAGGGTTACAACAAACAAATTTTTCCATACCCTAGTATGAAGCCAAGTTTACCTAGTTGTCCCGTTACGCCATTGAGTATGTGGATACCAAGATAAAGAAATGCAAGAAGTTTAAAAGAGGACTACATCCAAGGATCAAGATTCTATCGTCCATTTCCAAATATGAGATTACTATAAACTTATTAGTATTGCAGAAAATGTGGAATGATATTCTTCTAGTGTTATACAATCCCTCATCTCGTTATTAGAAATAATCATGTTATTAGTACCCTACCTCAATCTCGACCTCAGCCTTATCGAAATTCGAATAGACAAGTTTATTCCCAAATTCAACATAACATTACCCTCAATTGATTCATTGTCATGAATGCTAAAAATTAGGACATATTCGCCCGCACTGTCCTAATTTGAAATCTCCTCCAATCCACCATTAATTAGATAATCCCCCAAAAATTCAAAATTCCCGTCCAATCCAAAACCAACCCAAACTAATCCCTCGTCATGGAAATAATTGTGTTATACTACCAACACAAAACTACTATGATATGACAGAAGTTTAAATACTTTTCCATAGTCTTTCTGCACATATTTTGTTTGATTTTGGTTCAGCACATTCATTTATAAGTCTTAAAATCGCTATGTTTTTAAAATTATTACATACATCTTTAATTGTTCCATTGGAAATAGAATTACCTACAAGTGAAATCAATACCCCTACTCAAGGGTACGAAAATTGTAAAATTCAGTTAGGTTTAGGTTCACTCATGGTAAATTTGATAATTTTTAATATTTGTGGTTTCGTTATTATTATTATTATGGACGTTTTTCAAGACATCATTCGTATATCTATTGTTATGCAAACAAAATTTATTATTGAAACGAAGACAATTTTTCCTTTGTATTTCCAGGATCAGGTCCTTCTGATCCATCAATCTCTCAAATTCAAAATTACTCTTCCTTAATTCCCAGAATTTAGGAACAATTTGAAGATGTTTTTTTAGAAAAATTATGAGGGATACCCCCTTCCTAAAAATTTAATTTAGTATAAATATTTATCCTAATACTATCCCTATTTTGATACCTCCGTAGCGAATGGATCCTTTAGAACTTTGAGAACTCCATACCCAACTAGATGATCATCTTGGAAAGGGTTCTATTCCCTTTAGTTCATCTCCTTGGGCAGCTCTAGTACTATTTGTTAAGAAATAGGATGGAAGCCTTAGGTTATTTATAGATTATCAAAAGGTAAACTCAGTGACTATTAACAACAAATATCTTCTTCACCAAATCAGAGATTTCAATGAAATTTGAGGAGTGAGGGTATTTTCCAAAATAGACTTACGATCTAGTTGTGAGTAAGAGAACATGATATTCCAAAAAATGCATTTTGAACTTGTTGGAATTTTGAATTTATCGTAATGTCTTTTGGATTGACTAATGCACCTGTAACTTTTATGGACCCTATGCATATAATCTTTAGACCTTTTCTTGACCAATTTGTTATCGTATCCATTGACAATATTCTTATTTATTCCCAAAACCAAGTAGACCATGACCAACATTTAGAGATAGTATTAGGCATTTTAAGAAACCACAAGTTATGTGATAAAAGAGAAATGTTATTCCTCAATATAAGAAGTAAAATTCCTAGGATAGTGATTTCTAGAAATGGAATCTAAGTCGATTGCCCCAAAATTTCAGCCATTTTAGAATGGAAAAATCCTACTAATATCACCGAGATAAAAAGTTTTCAAGGATTATGAGGTTATTATCGCCATTTTGCGAAGGATTTTCTCGTATTGCTTTTCCCCTATTAAATCGAACTAGGAAGGAAGTACCATTTTTATAGACTGAGGAATGTGATCAAGCATTCCAAACTTTGAAGGACAAATTAATTATTTCTTCTGTCGTAACTTTTCATTCTAGTGATGTAAGCTATGATGTATCTATAGACGCCTTGTTTTAAGGTTTAGGTTGTGTTTTAATACAAAGAGGAAAAGTAACAGAGTATGGTTCATGACAACTCAAAAGCCATGAGTATAATTTCCCTATCCATGATCTTGAGTTAGTTACTGTAGTTTTTACTTTAAAGATCTACCTTTGTTACCTTTATGGTGAATAATTCCAAGTATTTTTCGATCACAAGAGCTTAAAATACATCTTCACTCAAGAAGATTTAAATTTAAGACAACGACATTAGATGGAAGTTTTAGAAGATTACCGATTTAAATTAGAATACCACCAAGGAAATGGTAATGTGGTAGTCGATGCTTTAATTAGTTATACCATTAAAAGACTCCAAACTTTGATCTCTTATGACATTATCGCTAACATAGAGAAATACCATATTCAATTGATACATACTTTATCAAAATTTTCCAATATAATTGCATATCCAAATTTGAGAAAAAAAAAGCGTACCACCACAACCCAAGATCCTTTTGTACAACATATTCAGTATTAAAATCGCGACTTCTCATTGATAAGGATACAAGATTACCATATGGAAATAGATTGTACGTGCCTGATAAATCATCCCTTCGAGAGGAAGTATTATAGGAAGCCCATAATTCTAAGTTTATAATTCACCCCGAAAGCTCCAAGATGTATCACACATAGAAAAAAATAGTATTAGTGGCCAGATATGAGAAATGATATTGGGAGTTTTGTATGACGATGTCTTACTTTTCATCATGTAAAGATAGAACACCAGCATCCTGGTGGACTTCTCCAACTTGTACCAATTCTAGAATGAAAATGGGATCATAACACAAAGGATTTTTTTAGTGGACTACCTCGTACGTCCCAAGGATATAATTCCATTTGGGTAATAGTAGACCAACTTACCAAATTTGTTTATTTTCTACAAGTGAAGACCAGTGATTCTTTTCCAAAGATTACTAAACTCTACATTTAAGAAACTATCCGATTACATGGAATTCCTCTATTAATAGTGTCAGAAAGCAATTTCCATTTTGTACAAAAATTTTGGAAAGAACATCAAACCACAATCGGTAATAAACTTCCTTTGAGTACCGCATTCCACTCTCAAACGGATGGACAATTCAAATGCACAATTAAAATATTAGAAGATATGTTTCAAGCTTGTTTGTTAGATATTCTAAACAATCGGAATGAACACTTACCCCTCGTTGATTTTTCTAATAATCACAGTTACCAGTCCAGTATCAAAGCCGCACCATTTGAAGCCTTATATGGAAGGCCGTGCCGTTCATCTGCATGTTAGACGGAATCGGGAAACAATAAAGAATTTGGTATCGAAATAAATCAAGAAACCACTCAAAAATACAACAATTCGAGAGAGATTAAAAACACCACAAGATCATTAGAAAAGTTATGCAGACCAGCGTCGGAAGCCGCTAGAATTTCTAGTTTGTGACCAAGTATTTCAAAAGTTTTTCCCCAAAAAGGGATTTTACGTTTCGAAAGGAAAGGGAAATTTGCCCCTAGATATATTAGACGTATCATTATTTCTAAACGTCTTGGACTTGTAGCCTACTAGTTAGAATTACTAGTAGAATTATTCAATATTCAAAATGTATTCTATGTGTTCCAGTTATGCCGGTATATTCCTGATCCCTCGCTTGTCATTACACAATAAAAAAATTATGTTCAATCAAATTAAGAATTGAAAGCACACCTTATTCAAATTTTGGATCGCTAGGTAAATATTCTCAGGATTATAGAAATCCACTCAGTGAAAGTACTTTGGGAACATTAAAATCAGCAAGGAGATACATGGAAGCCAGAACAAGCTATGAAAGGTCAATATCCTGATCTTTTTAAAGGTAAACTCGAGGGGTAATTGTTTTAGGTAGGTAGATTATAACATCTGTACTTTCAAATCAAGTTAGTTGAAAACCCTAAACCCCCACAAATCTTATTTTACCCCTTATAAAATATGCAAATTAAAAAGTATCCTAAATAAGGATAAAGGTAGTAAAAAAACCTACAACTTTACTAAAATTTCTAAGTACCCCTTCAAGTTCAAACATTTTCAAAATGACCCATGAACTTTTCAAATAAGTATAACTTGACAGATACTTAACCCTTAGACCCAAACTTTATATCAAATTAAACCTCTAGACTTTAACTAACTATACATTACAAATCCATTCCTTAAATGACTCTTATTAAATAGTTGTTCTTGAAAAAAAAATCAAAATTAAAGGACTTTAGTTAACTAATCATATTTTATGTGGTAAAAGCTTAGGTTTTGTAAAGTAAAGATGAAAGAAGATTCTTTTTGCAAAAAGTGTAAAATGCAAGTTTATAAGTGTGCGTGAATAATGAAAAGCACATTCAAGAATATGAATGAGTATTTGAATTAAAAGGTTGACTTTCCCAAGAATGATAAATAAAGTTATTTTGAAAGATGAAATGTCGAGTTAAATATAAAATGAAGAGAGACTTTTCACAAAAGTGTGGAACTTGGAATTCAAATATTAAGACTAGTATCCACTAAAGTATATGGCCTCATTGGTAAGTAAAAAGGCAATAGATGTAAAAAGACTTAAAATATATAAGAAAGAAACAATGGAAAAATGGATTACAAACATGTAAAATATACTTAGAGGTAATCGAGAAATTTAAATAGGGCTCGGAGCCCTAGGGTGTGGCTTAGTGCTTAGACCCCAGAAAACTTATCGGGAGCATATTATGTCATTATGGATATCGATGAAAGGCCGTAAACAACATGGTATTGGTACCCTAATTAAATAAGTTAAAACATACTTTTATGCATAACGCTCACTAATGTAAAGGCAAATTGATGTAACTACTTGGAAAATGTGAAAATACGTTAATGGTTAAATTAATGAGATATGTGTAGTAGTAAATTAAATAATAAGTACGAATGGGCTCATTAAATTACATGTATAGAATACATCTTACATAAGAACACTTAATCAAATGAAGTATTATTTCAAGTCTTCCCAAATACACTTAATATATATAAATATTCTTTGTACTATATATACTGTGTTTTTATTTCTGCTCCTGGGCAAGAAGAGTTGCCCATGAAAATAGAGCTCTCTCACTATTGATTTTGAATTGTGTAATTTGTTTTATATCATGGTTTGCACAATTTGAACTTCAATGAAAGTAATGGTATGGATTTTACCATAGTAATTATTTATTCCATGAAACTCTTTTGTTTCAAGTATTGGTATGAATTTCATAAGTTGGACATCTTTTTATTTATTAAATTAAATGAATTTATGACTCAAATGTATTGGAAAGTTTTTATTTCAAAACAGGATCATATTATATGAATTCGAAGTGTAAAAAGGTTTTTTGCATTGACACTCAAAATCTGGGCCTCACAACTAGGTATAGAGCGTAGGTTGCATGTGTATCGGAGAGTGAACATAAGTTTTGTTTTTATTTTAATAATAGTTCTCTATACTCTATCTTGTTATAAACTATAACACCCTCTCTAGAATGTCTACAAATAGAGGTTATGGAGATACTGGCAGTGGATATAATGGTAGAAACACCAATGAGTTATGCCAAATGACTCAGGAAATCACATAGTTAGATAATATCACATAATAGGCATACACACATCATATTCTAATTTATAGGTATTTCTCCAACCTACATACATACTCCTCATACTTATTTTAACCTCATCACTATGTGTAGTATAAATATTTTGATTACTATCTCTCTCGTAATCTCCAAGGTACATTCTCTCTATACCGAAATAATTAAAGTATTAATTCTCCCATACTTTTCCCGAAATTCTGTCCTATTTGAATTTACTATTTGGCAATTTTTCTCACTCCAATAAACCGGCAAACTCACAACTGGACTTTGAGAAAATCCCCAAAAATTCCCTCTGTCACTCGAACCAGAAGGGTTGTCGTTTGAACGACTTCCACGTGTCGTTCGAGCGACTTCGCGCGAGATGCCATCTCGCTCGAACGACTTTGCGCGAGATCGCGTGAGATGTCACTGTTCGTCTTCTTTCCCAAAATTCTGCATTTTCCCACCATTTATGAACCTAGAAACCTCTAAGATTCAACACCCAATGCCTCATCATCAATACCCATCAACCCTAACAGGTTATAAATCATTCCTAACCTCCTAAGATCATTAATTCGTCATAAATCATCATAATTATATAAAATCTCCAAATCAATTCATATGAACCCTAGTTTCCAAATTTTCAATTAAAGAACCTAATCAACCCAGATTCGTTCATCAATATAAAATTCAATTTCGTAGTTCATCCTCTACATTCATGACAAAATATTAACAACTAATTACCCCAACCTCTAATCATCATTTAACCTCCAATTTTCACCCAATTAACATGTAAATCAAGGATTGAATTCACCAACACTAACATGAGTTGATTATTGCTAAAGAAAGCAAGTAATAAACACTTGCCTCGAATATGACGGTCTAATACGTTGGTGATGTTGTTATATATGCGTTCCTCTCTTCTCGATCTACGCGTTGGTGGTCACGGTTACGATAGGTGATGATTTGGCCTTCCTTCTTGGATTTTGGTTCTCCCCCACACTTTCTATGGCCGTTCTTTTTTTTTCCAACTCTCAACCCTAATGGACTTATTTAGACTGATAAAAATAATTCTTAATTTTCGTCCATTAATTCCACCCAAAAATACAATTTACCATAAAGCCCTCTCGGGACGTCGATTAGGCCTAAAATTGCCCCAGGACCCCAACTAAACACCAGGGTATACTATTCTGACTATCTCGACCCTTTCGGATTCAACGGTGCACTCGAAATGACCATACGAGTTTACAAAAATAAATTCTCTTTTTATTCTATTCAATTAGTCCCGACACGACTCACACGCGTGTCAGACTTAAATTACCAAACTGTAGAATTTATCACTTCCGACAATTTATCATAGGTTATAATTCCATATTACATATCACACAGTAACATTCAATAATTCCCAACAATAAGTATTAACCCTTGGCATGCTAGTTAATAATTATTTTAATCCGAATTAATAACAAATTAATTTCTCACATTTTAGTTTAATTAATCCAACAACAATAATTAATCGCACACTTATTCCCATAATAATAATTAATCACATAATTCTTTAAATCGTCAAAAATACGGGGTGTTACATAGTTCCCCCCTTACAGCGAAATTTCGTCCTGAAATTCGGAAAAAGTATACCAGGTACAGACAACGCTGTAAAAACATTGCGCATTGCATCCTTGCGCTCACAAGTAAGCCACTCCGTACCACCCATGTAGTATGCTATCGAATACCCTTAATAATGAACACTTCACATGTGTTTACTTTAAACTCTAGGTTACCCTGTCATATTGGCTCTTGCCCAAGCCTTTCTGCTTAAGTTTCACTACTTCAACTTTAGTTTAGATATTCACTCTCTATTCTTCTACTATTTGCACCTTAGTAGATTTATCCTCTTTTCATATACATACGACTTCGTCTCGTGTCGTTCATACAAGTAAATTGGTTGTGTAATATATATTTCACACACAATATATACGATAATATCGATTCTTCTTCGACATTTGTAATCATAATTGGTCCCTCACCTCTAACTCTCAAGTAGGACAACAACAAAGTTTACCGTGTTATACTTCTACTTGCACTCTGCCCGAACGTGAACTTATAGGAGTTATTTCGACACAAACTCCACTAGTGTAAGGTACTACTCCCGTCCTCCTCTAAGATCTCAGGGCCCCATAAAATTTTCTCTCCCGCATCCGATTAGACCGCTTGTCCTGCCCATCCCTTTGTGGGTATTAGGCCGTACTCAATTGCATTATAGTACCTATAATCTTACAATCTCAGCTACATGAGAAGATCTTTGGGGATACTCCTCCATTATCTTGTGGAAGGAGACCCTACTGATTTCAAATTGTCCTCTCTTTTTCTAACAGTCAGCTAACCCACTGCAAGACTAACTTTGAATATTACTCTATGCTAAACTCATTACCACTGTTATTTGTATTCTGATACGTTTTATACTCTCTTGAATGTACTTCTAATCGTGATGCGTGTGACTTTGTCATACCGTGTGACACAAGTCTCTTCTCTTGGTCAAAAATCTCAGTTTATTTTGAAACGTCAGTCTCTAACAAATCTTATGGAGTAATCTTTGGCTTACCCGACTACATGTTATTGAATTCACAAGATAATCATAATCAACCGTTTGATTCAATCCCTTAGGGCGCCCATACACCCTGTGCCTCACGCATCATTATACAAAAGACATAAAATTTTCTTACCTCAATTTTTGCACACTCGGTATGCTGATGTGGTAGGGGTACACTCAACCACCCTACTAGTCAAAACTTAATCAATCTTTCAATGGTATCATTGCTCTATTTAAAATGATACTGAGACTAGGTGACTCTATTGTCTTTAAGACATAAAAGAATTATCAATTCTCAAATATATTCACCTACAAGTACAATAACCAACATAAGTCTCTCCAACTCCCAACGTTCGCTAGTTTCATGCGTGGGATGTCTTGCAAAGCGAAATCCAAACAAGGAATCCCCCCGATACACTACTATCTGACCTAGCCAGTTGTCGAGGTTCGTAAGGCCTTCAGTACATACTACCTACTTTCCCATAATCTACGAATTGTGACATAAAAGTTTACTCGTCCACTCTCATGTCCCTAAAAATGTAACATGAAGCATGGCTCCCTAACTATCCTAAGTACTTGGCATTATAAAAATGTAACGGGGTATATTTCACCGCTCGATAAGAACACAATGTATTCTAAGTCTTAATAGACAAATAAATTTCTATACTCGGGAATAACATATAATTAGACACTATACTCGTTGAGGTCTATAATACCACGAATGTTTCATATGTACTCATATCTGGGCCCAACCCTATTTCAGGTGACGCCGCACAAAACTAAGATCACTCCTCTCGGAGTATCCGACACGACAGTCATATCCCTAAATTTTTACTATCATTTAACCATATGGTAATTAATCACTACACATTACCATAATAAACTCTACTAAAGCTGACTCAATGCGGTAGTAAATTATAACAACAAAACATATTCTTAGGGCCCACCCGGTTCACTCACGGGAAATCATCAAAATGTCCTGCTAACAATGAGAAATACATTTGTAACAATACTGTTAAAACTAATGTTCCCACTAAACTCGACCAACATGCGAAGTTTGGGGTTTCCGATTTACATATAAGTTGTGGCACACCCATGTCACTAGAATCTATCCTTTACTCACAAGGAAGAAGCAAAACCTCACCAGTCTCGCCAAATCACAGGGTCTCAGCACGTGGCTGCCATCACGACTCATTAACATCTGCAATCGTCATACATCCTAGGATTTCATCCTATAGTTGTCCTCTTTCATCATGGACAATTTATTCCATCATGTGGATTTCGCGCCCATTATTGAAATGTTGGTCGAATTCTCTAGGCCTCAATTATAGATTTACTGAACTCTCATTTACATCCCGGGCCCCGTAGACCCTGACATACTGTATGCTACTATTAATGAGGACTCTACTGGTCCATCTTGAACCCATTATTCTCGGTTTATAAATTTTCTGGGCCTAATTCGCTTGACCCCAAATTCTCTCGCTGGAAGTCTCACTCCTCCAGTCGTTATGCCTAACTGGCATGGTTTACCATTTCTAATCTCTTCGGTCTCACTTCTGAATTGTGGACACATTCAACACTTGTAGTTCTACTTCCTTCACATAAGGAAAAATTGACGAACCATTTCCCCGTCACTGGTCCCACTGATCATTTTGGGAATGTCCCTCTCTCAGACCGACAGTCTCAACTGACTATTATTCTTACATTGTCCCTTTCGCTACACTAGCTATTGGTAACTATGGTTGGCCTCTACAGCCTTATTGACTCCATCGTCCTCTTGTAGTTAATCACCTAAAATCACCTAACCGATATTCCTATTGGGTATACTCCCATGTGGTGTTTCACTAACACCGTTACGTTCAGTTCTTCCTTCTCTAACCCTCTTTGATCACTTCTTTTGGAAAGACTGCAATCACTAGTAACCGTATAACTTTGATGACATCAACATTAGTCATCCTAGGTGGATTCCTCATCCATGATTTTATTCTACTCACGGGTCCTTTATCAACTATAGATCCTTTGGATAATTTATGCCCCTCTGTTAGGTACGAAGTTCAGTATGCAATTTAACCTTTCTCTCACGATCGGTTTCGATCTTACCCATTGTGCTAAACATCAAAATTTCACTCGCATTTTGTTACCACATCGAATGGAAGGCCCGATGGTCAAATCGTACCCAAATTTCTCTCCAAATTTCAAACACACTTCTTCATGTATGGTGATTGTCTCTAATCACTACATGATGCTCCTAAGAGCTATAACTTTTAACTCCAAATTTAATTCTGAATGTCGTTATGACACCCCGCCTAATTAAACCTTGGGTGATCAAGCCTTAATTCAATTAAAACAGGTTTCTTAAATGGTTCATTCTTAGCATCATTGCCGAAAGCTTTTTAATTTACTAACCACCTAAGTGAAATTATGCGAGTGCCAAATTTTATCTTCTTTAAGCATAACAAATAATCCATACCAACACATTACAATTCTAGTAATAATAAAACATTTGCATAAATAACTAAATGTAGGTAAAGTCTTGCCGAAAACCACGACCAATAAAAGACATCTCAAAATCTAGAATCAGAGTAACTGTAAAAGTAAATATAGGACAACATGTACCAACTAAGAGTACTAAAACTGAGATCCTGCACTAGAACTGAAAAAGAGGAAGCGTCTAAACAATCCCTGCAACATCCACACGTGCTGCAGCTCCCAAATCTCTCAAATGAAATCATGCTGGGTGTCCCTGTGGCTGGGAACCTAAAAGGTTTTTATAAATTTTACATAGCAAGAGTTAGTACTCAAAACATTTGAAAATATTTTGCAAGCAGTTATCACAATTGAGTTATTGATTACACATATTAAAGTTTTGTACCACTCCCTTGAACTTTCTCACCTCTCTTCTATAGTGCATGACTATCGAGGATACTTAGTTCACCTAGTTATACTACCCATAAGTGTAGGTAATTTATTTACTGTTCGTCATACTTATTCTTGTAATAATTACATCACGTTATAAATTATTAATAATATATTTACCATTCATTTCATAATCTACTATTCTCAATCTGTAGATTATACACATAGAATACATTTTATCACACAATAATGTATTTAATATCAGTTATCACTAACATATCCTTTTACCACACATAAAGGACTCTTGGTTAGGAATGATTCATCGACCCCAAGTAAGAGTTGGTTCGGAATGATCCATCGACCCCAATTATTTAAAAATATAAATATATACACATATTCTGGTCTGGACTCTTTCATCGCAACACCAGTTTAAAGTTTGGTTCGGCATTTCTCATCGACCCCAAACATATAATAACTTTATGTTAGTTCGGAATGTCTCATCGACCCTAACATAATTAATTTAGGTAAAATTCTCTTAACCCAAACTTTTATATAATTTAGTAGGTACACACCCGACCTATCAAATCATGCCCGTACGTAATATATTTTACTTATATTCACCGTACTCATTAATTTACAATTTATTTCACTATTGTAATTATTCGAGTATTCCCGCCACTCTAAGGGTCCTAGTTACCCCTCACTTAATTCAGTAGTTAAGTTAACTTTAACCTACTGGTATTATCCCGAAAATTTGCTCTCACTCTTTCCGTAGCTAAATTATCACAATCCCAACATACGGCTATCGATCGTTCTCCCGTCGGTCCATTTCTCTAAAATTCCCCCTCAATCATTTATGAAGAAATCTAATGGCACACCTACTGGTATTTATGAAGTCTTCTCATAGGCAAAATATCATCACTAAGGTTCCCATCAAGAGACGGTAATTAAAAGGAAATTTATTCAAAAAATTTTCTAAAGTCCAGCCAGGGTCGATCGATAGATGGGATGTGGTCGATCGATCGACTGCTCGATCGATCGACATTCAAGGGTCGATCGATTGATCAAGCAGTGAAAGACCCAGTTCATCTTCTTCATACGGGTTTCACCATTTTTATCTATCTATCTTCCATGATAATCCACCATATTTGGAACCAACAATTTCTAACCATTCCTACATGTTCTGGGATGATTACTAACAATTTAAAACAACAAAATCATTATAACTCTTGGCCAAATTAGCTAAAAATCTTTCTAGTATTCAAGAACCCTAAAAATGCATTCTTTACATCTTTCATCCTAATTCCAGATTTTTAGTTCGAATTAATTATCTAGTTTTCTATGATATCAGAATACTTGGAGATCCTAAAATGTCCTACATGCAATCCCTATCAATCATGGATCATAATCAATTGTTTTACTCCCAAAAATATCATAAAAACCATGTTCTTCCTAAAGCTTAAGTATGGGCATTATAACTCAATTTTTTTTTGCAAATAACCACTTGCCTTATGATTTGTAGTGTCTGATTTTGTGGTTGTTGATGATGGTTGATGATTTTGATCCTTAATCCTCCTTTCCAACAACTTTGTGGTGAAATATCCTTAGAATTTTCCCCTCCTTCCTTCTTTTGCCTTAGGAAATTGTCTCTTCTCTAATGGCTATGGTGTAATTTCTTTATTTCTAACCCTAGCCTGAACTCATATAAGTTGATTTAGGGTTTCAAAATTGGTAGGTCTACTTACCCATAAATGTAAAGAGACCAAAATGCCCTCGAACGGTCCCAGTTTAGCCCGAAAATGACCCGACACTCAACTAGTACCCCCGGGTACACTATTTTGACTAATTCCACCCTTTCTGAATCATCTGTGGGCTCTAAATTATCGTTTGAGTATCTTAAAATATTTTTCTAATCTCATCTTCAATTTGTCAACGTGTGACACTCGGTTGATATAACTCAGGTACGTCAATATAATCCCTAGACCGTACATAACAACATTCAAAATTTACTACTCACATTTAGTAAATTTTTAATCATCATTTTAATATTTATTAATAGTATATCACATTAAATTACTCTACTCACGTAATTTAATTTAAAAAGTGTCACATTAAATTACTCTACTCACGTAATTTAAATAAAACATATTCTATCGCATTAAATTACTCTACTCACGTAATTTAAATAAAACGTATTTTCTCTCATTAAATTGGCACTCAGTTGATATAACTCAGGTACGTCCATATAATCCCTAGACCGTACATAACAACATTCAAAATTTACTACTCACATTTAGTAAATTTTTAATCGTCATTTTAATATTTATTAATAGTATATCAGATTAAATTACTCTACTCACGTAATTTAATTTAAAACGTGTCACATTAAATTACTCTACTCACGTAATTTAAATAAAACGTATTTTCCTAATTAAGCAGAATTATGGGGTATTACAGTCGTCACACCCCATTCTACATCATTGCCTTCGGATTTTCTACTTTCGCTAGTCTGTTACACTTTCTAGTTTTCTTCTCTGCATCTTCACCGATGGGTTTTTAAAAGAGTCCCTTTGATTTCCCTTTTATCGACTATGTTAGGTGGTCCTAAAATCACTCCATCGTTTTCTACGACTGTGTCCTGGGAACCCACAGTTCCCAAGTGACGATTTTACTATCTCTTTCTTAAGTAATCCTCATGGTGATTTTTGTCCCGATTATTCTTTCCCGATTGCTCTATGTCTTCTGTTGAGCTTCTTCTCCCGCAGTTTTTCTTACAGCCCTCGCTGGTCATCCTAAAATGTTCGGTGTTTGAATCACACAAAATTTCATATAATGAGTCACCTCCATTATAATTCGTAGCAAGAGAACAGAAGTTTCATACGTAAGGGAACATAACAATCCTATCATAAGGCTCTACATCAAAGAACGATGCACTGAAACGTAATAAGCCGCACAGATCCTAAGGACACTACAACCTGATGCTCTGATACCACCTATGACACCCTTCCCAATTAAATATAGGGTGATCAGTCCTCTACCAATTCAAAACAGGATATTCAGTTGGTTCATTCTTAGCATCACCGTCGAAAATCTTTTTAACATATTAATCACCTAATATAAAATTAAGCTAGGTATCAAAACATTTCCAATTTTAGTAAAACCAAGTAAATCCATTTCTTTCCATCTTAAAATATAAACCATTTAACTCCATAACATCCAAGAATGAATTATAAACCATCAACATACACAGGAATATAATAAGTACTATACAAGAATCAAATACTGAACTAAATAAGACTGGATCAAACTCCCAGTTCAAAACCCAAACCATAAACTAACTGAATACAATATCTCCGAAGAAGAACTAGAAGTGGGCGACATATGCCCTCAACAAGAAGTCTAGATGAAACTGAATGGAAAGTATAGATGCGACTACGACCGCTGCAGCACGTCAAGCAATCCAAATCTCTAAATCTGATACTCCTGTGGCTGAGAACCTGATAATATATATATATATATATATATATATATATATATATATATATATATATATATATAGCAAAAGAGAGAAGAAATACAAGAAACGGGTCAGAGCCCGATGTGTAACATGATTTAGCAAGTATTTAAAGCTGGTTCTTAAAACAAGTCTTATACGCATGTTAGTTATCGAACTCTCACATGAGTTTCTCACCTCTCGTATATTGTGCACGCCTAATGTACATCTAATCTCCCCCTAGTTATACCTCCCAGTCTAACTAGTCAGAAACCATACTAATACTAACTATGCTCACTAGTAGTATTCTTGTATCGCCCATACAATATACTATTCAGATAGTTTATCTCACATACTAAGTTTCATTATTCACCATCTGATTGGTTAATCTTTTATTCACTAAGATTATTTTATTCCTCATTTCAATTTTTATCTACTCGTTTCACAAAGTAGAAAGTTACCCAAGTACTCTCATACATATATATAGTCTCATCATCCCTATATATATAAACTAATCCTTCACCCTTTGGTTAAGACCGTTTGGTGCAATGTAATGATTATTATTATTACCAAGTCTACTAATTTCACACAATAGAAATATTCAAAAGTTCATATATATATATATATACTAATCCTGCATTCCCGGGTTAGCACCCATTAATGCACCTATCAATAATAATCCAACACCCCCGAGTTATCACCCATTAGTGCGCCTAACAATAGAATCTTGCATCCCCGGGTTAGCACCCATTAATGCGCCTATCAATAATAATCCAGCACCCCCGGGTTATCACCTATTAGTGCGCCTAACAATAGCCATCCTTGTACCCCCGGGTTATTACCCATTAGTAAACTTAACAATAGAGTTTCTGCACCCCCAAATTATCACTCATTAGTGCGCTTAATTATAAGATTCTTGCACCCCCGGGTTATCACCCATTACTGCTCTTAACAATAATATCACATAATAGGCATACACACATCCTATTATACTTTATAGGTATTTCTCCAACCTACATACATACTCCTCATACGTATTTTAACCTCATCACTACGTATAGTATAAATATTTAGATTACTATCTCTCTCGTAATCTCCAAGGTACATTCTCTCTATACCGAAATAATTAAAGTATTAATTCTCCCATACTTTTTCGTAAATTCTGTCCTATTTGAATTTACTATTTGGCAATTTCTCTCACTCCAATAAACCAGCAAACTCAAAAATAGACTTTGAGAAAATCCCCAAATATTCCCTCTGTCGCTCGAACCAGAAGGGTTGTCGTTTGAACGACTTCCATGTGTCGTTCGAGCGACTTCGCACGAGATCGCGCGAGATGTCACTGTTCATCTTCTTTCCCAGAATTCTGCATTTTTCCACCGTTTATGAACCTAGAAACCTCTAAGATTCAACACCCAATGCCACATCATCAATACCCATCAACCGTAACAGGTTATAAATCATTCCTAACTTCCTGTGATCGTTAATTCATCATAAATCATCATAATTATATAAAATCCCCAAATCAATTCATATGAACCCTAGTTTTCAAATTTTCAATTAAAGAACCTAATCAATCCAGATTCTTTCATCAATATATAATTCAATTTCGTAGTTCATCCTCTACATTCATGACAAAATATTAACAACTAATTACCCCAACCTCTAATCATCATTTAACCTCTAATTTTCACCCAATTAACATGTAAATCAAGGATTGAATTCACCTACACTAACATGAGTATGATTATTGCTAAAGAAAGCAATTAATATACACTTGCCTCAAATATGACGGTCTGATCCGTTGGTGATGTTGGTATATACGCGTTCCTCTCTTCTCGATCTACGCGTTGGTGGTCACGGTTATGCAATGTGAGGATGATTTGGCCTTCCTTCTTGGGTTTTGGTTCTCCAACACGCTTTCTATGGAAGTTCTTTTCTTTTCCAACTCTCAACCCTAATGGAATTCTTTAGGCTAATAAAAATAATTCTTAATTTTCGTCCATTAATTCCACCCAAAAATACAATTTACCATAATGCCCTCTCGGGACGCCGGTTGGGCCTAAAATTTCCACGGGACCCAAACTAAACACCTGGATATACTATTTTTACTATCTCGACCCTTTCGGACTCAACGGCACACTCGAAATGACCATACGAGTTAATAAAAATAAATTCTCTTTTTATTCTATTCAATTAGTCCAGACATGACTCACACGCGTGTCAGACTTAAATTACTAAACTGTCGTATTTCTCACTTTCGACAATTTATCAAATGTTATAATTCCATATTACATATCACACAGTAATATTCAATAATTCTATACAATAAGTATTAACCATTGGCACGCTAGTTAATAATTATTTTAATCCGAATTAATAACAAATTAATTTCTCACATTTTAATTTTATTAATCCAACAACAATAATTAATCTCACACTTATTCCCATAATAATAATTAATCATATAATTATTTAAATCGTCAAAAATACGGGGTGTTACATAAAATCATTTAGGCAAGACTTGAAATTCTTCACAACCGTCAAAAGAACTATCTTGTTGTTCATCATTTCGATTTAGAGTTCAATTCGGGAGATCACGTATTTATAAAGATCAAGGCTAGACTAAGGGTTATGTGGTTTGGAAATAAGGTAAAAGATGGCACTAAGGTACCTAAAATAATTTAAAGGTTAGGAAAGGATTGATCCAGTATCGTACCTTTTGGCATTACCGACTCAGTTAGCTAATGTTCAGAACTTTTTTCATGTATCGATGTTATGAAGTATATTTCAAATCCATTTGATATGATTAATTGGGGTCAGTTAGATCTTCAAGATTACGTTTCATACAAGGTCAAACCAGTGGTAATAGTAGACCTAAAGTAAAAGATGCTTCGTAAGAAGACGATTCCCCTCGTCAAGGTCGTTTGGAATAATGATGGTGTTGAGGGAACCACTTAGTAATTAGAATCTATAATGAGAAGGACACATGCTAGAAAATTTTCTTTATTTTATTTAATGTTTTGATTTTGGGGATGAAAATTCCAAAGGTGAGAAGTTGTGACACTCAATTTTGTTGAAATTAACAAAGTCACATTATTAGAAATTAGAGAGATTAATATGAGTAGATTGTTTTAATTGTAATTGAGGTTAAGTAGAAAATTTCAAAAATATTGTGTACTGCATTATGCGTGTAAATTAAGTTACATATTTTAAATCGAATTAAAATAAATATAGAACAAATTATATAATTATATTTATTTCGTACATGTGACTTGTGAATCGATTCGGGATAGGGCCAAATCGATTCAAAAGCAACAGATTACCCCCCTTTGAGCTTTCAACTTCTTGGAATATTATAATACCTCATATTTTTTATTCATATTATATAATTAATTACATTGTGGAAACTGGTTATGTGTGCTTATTGTGACAAGAGATGTCATCATTTATATTATTACAGGTTTTTAAAGTTGGATTTGAATTGGATTTAAGACATGGTAATTCATTAATTAAAATTTGGACTCATGTCGGGGAATTACTAAATAACTGAGTTGGTAGTTATTTTTTAAAATTATATTTGGCAATTGGCTTTTGGGACACGTAAATTGTCCGTTTATAGTTTAAAACAATGGGTTAAAGGCCTATTAGGTTATTATAAGGCTTGGGCAAAGTTTTAAGTCATTTAGAGTTATTTTGGTGCTCTTTTAGGAGAGGCCTATTTAGGGCCCAAATCCAATTTTGGGATTCAAGGGTTGTAAGAGGTCATTAGAAATATCATTTTATCACAAACACAACGGGGAAGTACTAGGGGTAGATAGAGAAAAAACCATGACGAAAAGAGGATTTGGGGGAATTAGGGATTGATTTCTCAATCAATTCACAAGCAATGTTCTATATAAAATATATTTATGACTATATGTGTGTTATTATTATATCTATTCATTGCAAATCTAAATCATAGTGTGTAAATTTGATTTTAGTTAATTTGCATAATCAAAGTAATCTAGATCTTATAGTGATTAATTTCTACAAGATTTTGGATTAAAATAAATAGATGACAATTTGAATTTATTTTTTATTGATAATCAGTTGAAAACCCTTTGTTTAATTGTACTAATCCATGGAAATGTGTATAACTAGGATTCTTGGATTACGAATTTGTATCAATCTATGAAAATGCACCGAGTTGGATAAAATTATGATTATTAGATTATTAATTTTGTCCTTATTTGAATATTGGAGTAGATTTTGAATTTGATGATGGATAAATGTTCCAATTGTGTGGATGTTGTATTTTTTTATCATTCTATGTTTATTCAATAATGGAGGATGGAGAGATAAAATGGGGGATGAAAATGAAAACTCTCCAACTAGGAGAACATTTGGATATGTTCTTCCGATCGATCGATCGGTCTTAGGCCGCCGATCGATCATTGGTAATAGGTGTAGAGGGTGTCCCCACTAGAGACTGATTAGCCAAATTTATCCTATACTTTGAAAATAAAGAAGGAGGATAAGGATCACTCGAGGGATCTACCACAAAGACCTTCCACAGACATTCCTTGAAGGACCCACCTCGAAGGCCAAAGTTATTCGAATAATGATATCTTATAATATAGAGCAGAATGTATTTGATTATGTGCTTCATTTATTAAGCAAGATTTCTTTGTAATACGGGTGAGGTTTTTCGGTACCCTCGAGGGACTATGCCTGGTAGGGCATAGGAGAGATCACATGCTCTATCGAACGACCTCCTCTTGAGGACCTCACAGGGACATGGTTTGGAGGAATAAGAGAAAGGAAACCTTGGGAATGAAATACCAAACCCTCTTGGCACACTGGGGTAAAACTTCATCAACTACTAATAGTTTCTCGAGACACTTACAGCCGATCCACTATGATTCAAACCTATACGGGGGAACCTCCTCGAGAAACCCAAATTTTGTATAATTGGCCTAAAAATAGTTCTTAGTCAACAAAAAACATACTAAATCCCTCGAGCCACCTTCCTGCTTGACCCACCTCAGCCCCCTCTGGATGTAGGATTATACGCCCAAAGAGGGTAACAAGGACCTGGTCATTGAAGGGGGAAGGACTAATGGGGCAGTTTGTTCAGGAAGTGAAACATGTGAAGCACAATAGAAAACAAGATAAGAACAAAAAAAGAAAAGCAAAAGGATCTCAGAAAATGAAATGACAAGGATATCCCACGAAGACCTATAACAAACATTCCTCAAAGGACCCACCTCGAAGGCCAAAGTTATTCAAATAATGATATCTTCTAATATGGAGCAAAATATATTCGATTATGTAATATGGGCGAGGTTATTCAAATAATGTATTTCATTTATCAAGAAAACTTTCTTTATAATATGGGCGAGGTTGTTCGGTACCCCCGAGGTACTATGCCTAACAAGGCATAGGTGAGTTCACATGCTCTATCAAATGACCTCTTCTTGGGAACTCATATGGACATGGTTTAGAGGATTGAGAGCAAGGAAATGTTGGGAATGCAATAACCAACCCTCTTGTAACACTTGGTAAAAACTTCATTCAATACAAATGGTTGCTCGAGCCACTTAGAGCCGATCCACCATGATTCAAACCTATTCGGTGGAACCTCCTCGAGGAACACCAATTTTGAATCATTGGCCTAGAAATAGTTATTATCCAATAAACAACATACTAAATTCCTGAAGCCACCTTCCTGCCTAACCCACCTTTGCCCCCTCTGTATGGAGGATTGAAGACCCAAAGAGGGTAACAAGCACCTAGTCATTGGAGGGGGGAAGGACTAACGGGTCAGTTTGTTTAGGAAGCGAAACATGTGAAGCACAATAGAAAAGAAGATAGAAATAACAAAAATATGGCAAAAGGAGAGAAGAAAATGAAAAGATAATTTTTACCATAACGGACGATACAAGAATAGCGGGGGATTTGCCAACTGACTCAACAGCATTGAGAGCACCTGCCTCGGGACTAGCCTTCTCACATAAGAAGGCAGAGTCAGGCGACTAGCCACTACTTGATTCAGCAGAACAAAGAGATATAATTTCCCCTAAGGGAAATTTTTTAGTTACGTGCGAGGATGTAGGGGCATCTATTCCCTTAGGTGCAACTTCCTTCGAAACAAGTGAAACCTCAGCTACCTTCTCCAACGGGTCCTTACCTTCAACGTCACCGTGCATATCACCTAGAATATTAATCTTAAAAAAAAGAAAATTAAAAGGGAGAATAACATACATACCTCTTCTTCCAAAACATCCTCTAAAACTTCATAATCTTGAGGAGATGAAGCAGGCTTAAAAGAAGAAACCATTCTCTTCAACCTACGTCTTTGAACAAGAAGAGACTCTTCTTCCTCCTCTTCTACATCCACCCTTTTATCTTCTTCTCCTACTCCCTCCTCCTCCTCCTCCTCCTCCTCATCATCATCATCATCATCATCATCATCATCACCTACCAACCCTTCACCAACAGTTTCCTCTTCATCCTCCGAATTCTCATCCTCGCTAGTCTCACCCATGTCTTTTAGAATAATCTTTATAGGGCTAACCAACTTCATCTTCTTGCTACCTCCAGCATCTGGGGGATCGTAGGAAACGCCTCTAGAAGCCATCTCAGCTTACATAAAAGCCCTATCCTCTAAAAAAAATATTCTAGGTCTGTTGAAGGCGTTCTAACATTAGGGGTATTTGCTGAGTGATCTGGGAATAAGGAGTTAGATTTTAGGGGACCATTGGGTTAACCTTAAGCTTCTTTTTGGGGCCTTCCTATTATCCCTCAAAATTTCTCTAATCAAAGAAATATGGGGAGTATTATCCCCTTTGACTAGACTCGAAGGACCAGGGGTAATAGTAGTTGTTTCAACTGGATGGGAAGGTTGGGTTGATTTCTTCTTCTTCACCACATCCTGATCCACTTGAGCCAAATGGGGTAACTCAGGGGGAACAAGACTATTTGCAGTGTTGATAAGGAACTGGAAACTCGAAGTAGTGCAATTCCTTAACCCCAACTCCGTCGGAGGGTACCTCTCCACATCAGGATATCGAGGATCCTTAAGAACATTACTTTGAAAATGACCCAATTGATTCCGCCAAAACACTATCAGGTACATCTCAGATCTTCCTCCTCTAGCTTCCCTACTCGAAATAATACGGTTCACAGGGTAGTTAGAACAAATATTTACAATGGTGTAAGTGAGAAAGTTGTAGCATGCAAAAGAGAAGTAGGTGGGTTTCTCTCGGGTGAAGTGGCTTAACATAGGATTGCCCTGTTCATAGACGAATTGCATGGCTACACAGTGCAGGATTTAAATGGAGTAAAAAGAAGACCATTATGTATGAAAAGTCTAGTAAGAGGGACTCAATAGCAGAGCAAGATTATTCAGTGGGAAATTTCTAGCCAGTGCTTCCTAAAGGGTGCGACAGGATGCTCCACATCTGAAAAGAAGTGATTTGAAAGATATTGATCAACGCTGACACAAGGGCGTGGTATAAACTTTTCAACCATATCAATTAAAGACACAAACAGTTCCTTGGAACTCTTATGATTCCAATAATAAATGCGAGGGACTCTGATAGGATGAGAGATGGGATAATTACCTACTGGGCCATACTCCAAAAAATGGGCGCATATAAAGGCTGTCAACAGTACATGATTTGCATAATTAAAATCATCGAACCTACCAATTCTTTGAGGTGAGTCAGTTTTCATGCGATCTAAGCAAGTATATAATGAACCAAGAGTAACGGTAGCCAGGGGAAGCTTAACGCCATTGGCCATGCGAACGACCACATAGATCAGATCTTTCCTAGGACAGTCATGGGGTTTTCCTGAGAGAAATTTCTTCAAAAGCACAAAACAAATGTAACTTGCAAGATACACCTTAGAATTAAACCCCTTTTTAGGTGGTGGGTACTCGAATACTTGTTTCCCTTCTGGGATCTCCGTAACCACCTCGCACGGCTTAATCATAGACTTATCTTCAATAAAGTAGAAATACCTTATCACCTCTGAGTAAGTACATTTACTGTATGTCACCATACAATCCTTCACAACCTCCTCTAACTCCGCTCAAGTAGACTTTTCGGTACTAGAGATAGCCTCATCAAAGAAGGTATCAAAACCTACTGCTTCCAAACCTAGTAACTCATAAACATCCTCAAGGGTATTAGTGAACTCACCCCACGAGGAAACGAATGTGTGGGACCGGTGGCTCCAGCGAGATATAAGTAACTGAAGAGTATTTTTGTTCTTCGTAAGGTTGAGATCACCCAACCATCTAGTAGTTGATAAACCAGTTAAAGTTAATTGAACATAATACTTGGAGTGGATGTAGTTGATCCAAGGACCCAGTCCCTCGCAAGTACCTGAAGTGGATTCAAGCTCCACCTTAGAAAAGGGTTAATCACCTCGTTAGATACGGAATCGTGTAACGGTGGAAGTGGGAATGTAGGCAAAATCCTAAACATTATCACTTTCCTCCATCCACAAGTTCATAGGCTCCACCGACAAAAGATCATCAGTGAAATGTTCAGCCACTGACCACAAGAAATCACACTCTCCAAAGTGTGGTGCACGACGATAGTGTGCCCACTAGTTATGATACGCCTGAGTACCAGGAGAGGCGTCTGCCATGGGAATAGAGAATAAAGTGTGTGATTAGGGTTGAAGAGAAGGCAGGGGACAAAAGCTACATTTCTCTCTCTCAAAGTACGATTGTAAACAAACCCAAGGGTGAAGGTTTTTGGAATGCAAACATTCCCTTTTATAGGGGAAGTACAAGCCCCAAAAGGAGGAAAATGGATCCATTTTGGAAAATGCAGTGATGATCAAGTTTTATCGCGTGATTTTCATGCGGGTGTAGGGGTATGAATTCAAAGGATGTAATAATGACACGTTAATAAGAGACGCGTTGATACCCTCACATGAGGAAAACGCGCTAGCCCAAATCCGCCACATGTAAAGCGTAGAAGTACAAGGGATAACTTCATTAAATGAGATAAGACCAAAGTAATAAATGGGGCATGCTTGGAGTGTTTTCAACTTAGGGGGAGATGAAGTGCTTTGGGGAAATTTGAATGAAATCTCTTCACGTCCCCCAAGACAGCTGTCACATGCAATCACAAATGTCTCACCAAGAAATGGCGCTCTAAAAAAATCTTAAGGCATTTCAAAGAAAGAAGTAGTTCAAAAATAAGGAAAAGATGAGTTCCTCACACGCACTTCTCTTTAAATGAAGAGCTTAATATTTATTATGATATGATTATTTGCCTACAGATATTACTCATTCTTGTAGAAAAGTTGGAAGATCAACCAAGTATTTCGTACATACATTTCTTCTTGCAATAAACAAATATCTCTACGAAGGGGCAATTTAGGGGGTGTCCGCACCAAAGATTAATTAGCTAAATTGATCCTATACTAGGAAAATAAAGAAGGAAGATAAGGATCACTCGAGGGAGCTCCCACAAAGACCTTCCACAGACATTACTCGAATGACCCACCTCGAAGGCCAAAGTTATTCTAATAGTGATAATCTTATAATATAGAGAAAAGTGTATTTGATTATGTGCTTCATTTATTAAGTAAGCTTTCTTCGTAATACGGGTGAGGTTTTTCGGTACCCTCGAGGGACTATGCCTGTTAGGGAGTAGGAGAGATCACATGCTCTATCGAACGACCTCCTCTTAAGGACCTCACAAGGACATGGTTTGGAGGATTAAGAGCAAGGCAACATTGAGAATGAAATATCAAACCCTCTTGGCACACTTGGGTAAAACTTCATCAACTGCTAATAGTTTCTCGAGACACTTACAACCGATCCAGTATGATTCAAACCTATACGGGGGAACCTCCTCGAGAAACCCCAATTTTGTATAATTGGCCTAAAAATAGTTCTTAGCCAACAAACAACATACTAAATTCCTCGAGCCACCTGCCGACCGAGACACCTTAAGCTATACATCATCTGTTTGATTGAAGTGATCAGACATCTAGTAGGATCACTATTGCCCACTTTATGACATCTTATCATTTGACATCGAGGAAATCGATGTCATAACACTCAATTAATATTATCCTTAGGATAGAAAATGTAATCCACCAAACCTGATTTCACATTACTTCTGAGGCATGCCTTTGAGCTATCACATTACAATATAATATCCCATGCATTTAATGAACTATCTCGGATATTAATGAAATGGTACTTTAGAATTTAATACCAATCAATCACATTTAATACAAGCAAGGTTACTCCTGTAACCTTGCCTTCATATAAATAGTTCAACCAAATAGTCTACGAGGTCGAAAATATTGATACCGAATTGATGTTTGATTTTACTCATACACGAGAGCTTCTATGAGAGAACATTTATTGTTGGATCATTCTACTTACATCCATTAATACCCATATCATTGAGTATTAACTGAGTTTGAAGTTCCTTCCTTGCCTTTATTATGCCTGGAATGCTTACTATTTCTCCCTCTGACCAAGTTACTTGTTGGTCCCATTCATTTAATGTGTTCTAGTGAATTTGTGGTGCAAAGATCTTATTTAATACTCTCTTGAGTATTTAATGATGTTGTCTCTCTCTCACCAATATTTATCATCAATATTAAATATTGTCATGTGCATTAATCCCTATCTTGATAAGTGCTCACGCCTCACTTGATACTAACTTTATTCCAAGAACGCACATCTTATAATAGGCATAGTCTAAGTTGGGATTTTGTGTAATTATTTATAAGAGATAACTGAGAGGTATTTCCTAAATATCCCTTAATTCTGTTGAGAATAATTTTAGCCTAAGGCAAGACCATTCGAGGGTGTTAAAGGTGTCTATAAGAGAGATTGTTGGGAGGACTTTAGAAAACATTACCCTTATTTCGGGAGCCTAAAGTCCCCATAAACAGATTTATACTCCAAGCTTGCAAGACAACTCTTCCACTCTTCAATTGTTAAGTATTAAAGAGGGTGCTGAAGGTGTTATTTTGGAAAGAAAAAAAAAGCTTACAAGGAGATAGGAACTTATAGGGTTTTCTTTTCCAACTCTTCACTAAAGGAATTATTCTCTTCAATAATAGGGGTTCTACACTATTTTCCATTTTGAATGAAATCATGCCAGATATAAGTATATATCTATGATTTACCTGACTACTTATGCTTATTATCATTACGTATGTATATAAGTTTAGCAATATGTGATAAAAATGGATGAATGTTAGAGTTTGGAAGAGTTATAAATTTTAGAATGTTTAAGATAATTATTTTTGGTATAAATCATGTTAAACTTCTTCATTTAATGATAAAATGGTAAATTGAATTTACGAAGAAATACTAGGATGACTTTGATGGGTTTTGTTTGCGTAAAACCTCACTTGTACTAACATAAGCTCATGTTGTTTGGATAAATGGATTAAGTATGTTGAAAGCATATTAAAAATATATTATGAAAATAAAATGGTAAACTTGATAATTTCAAAATATATAATAATATAATTTATGCGAAGAATATCCTACTTAAACATTAAATAATGGACTGAAGGTGAAACTCGTAAAGTGTTTGGGCGGCCAAAAGTGTGAAATGATATAATACGAAGGCAGAAAATGAAAAGAAAATATGATAGAAAGTGTGAAGCTAACAGTTAAAAATATAAGTCTTAAAATGGTGAAAGTAATATTTTAGTATGAAAGTATCATTTTATATAAAAGTTGGACTTAGAGAAAATTTTCCAATTAATAGATTCTATTTAAATAGCGAAATTTTATATGGTGGAAACTCATGTTTTGCAAAGTAAAGATGAAAAGAAGAATTTTTTTAGAAAAATGAATTAAATGTAAGTTTATAAGTGTATGTGAATAGCGAGAGTCATGTAAAAGTATATAAATGGGTATTTAAAAAAAAAGGTTAAATTTCATAAAAAATGATAAATAAAGTTGTTTTGAAAGATGAAATATTGAGTTAAAGATAAAATGAAGATGCACTTTTGATAAGATGTGAAACTTGAAATTAAGTGTTGTGACTAGTCTCATCCCATGTATTTGGCCTCACCGGCTGGTTCATAAGGAAATAAAAGAAAAATCCTGAAAATGGATAAGAAAGAAAGAAAGGAGAAATGGTTGCAATGATGTAATGGTCATCACACTCAGGATAGCTAATTGGATATCGATAGGTTACTCGTCGACCAAGGTATCTCTTTCGAAGTGATGTACCTAGACTTGTTTGACAAATTAAAATTGAATATCGCTAACCTCAAAGAGGCCACCGTTCCATTGGTCGGACATTCTGAAAAGATAACCATATTGCTGAGAAAGATAGTCCTACAAGTCAGGGTGGGAAGTATTTCAAAGATGATCGAGTTTCTGGTAGTAGATATTGAATCCCCCTATCAAGCCATCCTGGGCAAAGGATGGCTCCATGCTCTGAAGGCGATACCATCTCATATTAGCAAAAACTCAAGTGCATTATAGATTATGGGGTGGTCGAGATCATAGGGACCAAGCTATGACTACAAAATGTTTCATTGCAACCATCTGCCCCAAGAAAGAGAGGAAGAAATATGAGAGGAGAGTCCAAGAAGAAGGCCAAGAATAGGTATTGCCTTAAAAATTTCAATTACGGTACAACCGACTAGAGGTGGAGGAAACCAGGGTCCACCTAGCAAGTAGGGTCATCGAAGACCTATAAGAAGTTCACCTGAAGGCAACTCACCTGAAAAGAAATTTATAATTGGTACCTCTCTCACCGATCGAGAATAGAAGGAGCTAACTAAATTTATTCGGAGCAATCTGAATGTTTTTGGTGGGGAACGATACGAGCTTCCTATCATAGATCCCAATATTACATGCCATCGACAGCACTTCGATCCAGCGTTCAAACTATTCACTCAGAAGGATCATCAAACAACCCCCAAAAAAGCGAAGGCAATAGAGAAAGAGGTAGGAAACTTACTTCTATCCGAGAAGTTTAATTCCACAAATGGCTATCTAACCCATTTGTCTTACCCAAAAGAAACAGGAGATGGAGAGTATGTATTGACTTTACTAACTTTAATAGGGATTGTTCGAAAGATAGTTTTCCACTCCTAAAGATAGATAATCTAGTCGACGCCATTGCAATGCATGAAAAAATGAGCTTTCTGGATGCTTACTCCGGATACCACCATATGTAACTTTATGATCCATACCAAGATAAGACCACCTTCATAACTCCTATTGGGTTATATTGTTACAAAGTCATGTTGTTCGGCCTCGAGAATTCAGAAATGACTTATCAGCGATTGGTCGCTAGGATGTTTAATAAAAAAAAATTGGAGAATAATGGAGGTATACATCGATGACACGCTCATCAAAAGTAAACTCAAGGGTGACCATCTCTCAGACCTAACAGGAACCTTTGAGATCCTCAGAAAATATCAAATGAAACTTAATGCTACAAGTGTTCATTCGGTGTCCAGTCATGAAAATTCCTAGGATAGCTAGTCAGCAAAATAGGGATTGAAAAAACCCTAATCAGATCGATGCTATAAGAAAAGTATAGGCCCGTTAGACGATAAGAGATGCCCAGAAGCTTACCGACATGATCGTCTCACTCAACCACTTCATCTTTAAGTCTTCGGAGCAATGTCGACTATTCTTCCAACTGTTAAGAACGATAAGGGCCTAGTATGGAACGACCATTGCTCCAAAGTCCTGGAAGAACTCAAGTCATACCTCATCAAGCCACCGTTACTGGTGATTCCAAGTGAATATGACCCCTTATACTATTATCTTGGATGTCAAACCATGTCATAAGTTCCGCTTTAGTATGCGGGAAAGAAGGAGTCCAACACTCGATCTACTATGCAAGTAAGACGAATTCTTGATGCCGAGCAATGTTATCTACCCCTATAGAAGATGGCCTATACCTTAGTGGTAGCCTCAAGGAAATTGAAGAATTACTTTAAGGCTCATTATATTATCATGATTACCTCACATACCCTTAAAGTTATTGTTAGGAAAGCTGACCTCACCGGTCGACTATAAAAATGTCAGTCGAGCTTGGAAGAATTGATATCCACTTACAACCAAGAATAACAAATAAGGGGCAAATTCTAGAAGATTTTATCACAGAGTTCACGGGTAACCAACCTACTACCCAGTTAGAAATTAAGCAACCAATAGAAGAAAAAGAAAAATACTTAGACTAAACCCTTTATGTTGACAGAGCCTCCAACTCTAGGGGGCGGGAGTAGGCACCGTATTGGTTACCCCAGAGAAAATGTGCTCGAATAAGGGATTAGGCAAGTATTTGAAGCATCTAACAACGAAGAAAAATATGAAGTGTTTATCACTGGCCTGCGTAAAGTAAAATTTCTATAGGAAAAATGCCTTCGGATATTTGTCGACTCAAAGCTAGTGTCCGAGTAGATAAATGGAGACTTCAGCGCTAAGGATGAGAGGATGGTAGCTTACCTTGTTATTTGTGAGGGGAATAATGGAACAGTTTTACAGAGTTGATGTTCAGCAGTTCCCCGTGGTTAGAATAGTCACATGGACTCGTTAGCAGCTTTAAGGTCCGCCATTGACTCGGATTTAAGGAGAACAATTTAGATAAAAATTCCCTGTGAAACCAAGAATCAACCAGTCAGTCGTAGCTAATCAAGTCCCCCACATAGAAAGGGCACCTAGTTGGATGGATCCCATTACAACTTATCTACAGAGTAACACACTACCAGGCGACAAGAGATCGGTGCACTAGATAAGAGTTAAGGCTTTTCTCTTTCACTTATCTCCTCAGCAAAAACTCTATAGTTTCACTGGAAATGCACCTAAAAATTAAGATATAACGAGTTTCATATGGAAGAAAATCGTCACCTTTTTTGAGATACTAAGAACGATCATTATTGATAATAGCCCAAAGTTCGAAAGTGTATTATTCTCAAGCTTTTGCAATGAGTATGGCATCATGCACCACTTTAGTTTTGTATCATACCCATTGAGCAACGAGCAACCTGAAGCTCCCAACAAGATAATGATCGACGAACTAAAAAATGGCTAGAAAGAGCCAAAGGTGCCTGGGTAGATGAACAACCCCACATTTTATGGGCTTATCGTATAACTCCAGGATAGAAACGAGAGAAACCCCCTTCGTGATCACCTATGAAATGGAGGCAGTTATTCCATTGGAAGAAGGACTCCCTACTATGAGGACCACCTTAGTTGACCAAGGCCTAAACGATGAAGAATTATTCAATGAACTAGACTTAGCTGATGAGCGAAAAGAACTGGTACTAGTTAAGTTGGCATCCTACCAACATCAACTGGACAAACAATACAACCAAAAAGTAAATTTGAGGAAATTTTAAATAGGGTATTATGTATTGATGAAAGTCCTAGGCAATGCAGTAAGACCATCAGATGGAAAAGTGGGACCGAATTGGGAGGGACCTTTCAAGATAATAAGGGACGACCTATAAGGAGCATATCACTTGGAAACGTTGGAGGACAGGGAGATACTAAGGTCCTGGAATGCAGCCAACCTTAAGAAGTTATACTTTTAGACTTCTATATCTTTTATTTTTTAGCATCATTAGTCTAGGCAAAATTTTCATTTACCAACTATTGTTGCCTTTTATTTATTATAGACACCCCATGTCGTTACCCTCAACTCTCCTTAGGTCCCTAGCACCTCCTTTCATCACTACAAACCTATAACATGTCCCGAGTACTGACCTAAAACCCATCGGGCACTCCCCAGCTTAGTTTGACCAAATAGTCAAACTCTTCATCTCGATCGAGAATCAATGAACCTTCGAAGGGAACTGAATCCCCTTTCCAAGAGACTGACCCATGCACGATTCCAACTTACCACGCGAACGAACGATCCGTTTGTGTCTAAAACTTAACCTAGATGCCACCGAGCGCTCCCGGGCTCTGTTTGACCTATGTTAACTCTTTAGGTCGACTGAGTCTGAATGAATCTTCGAAGGGAACTGAATACCCTTTCCAACAGTCCGTCCCGTGTGCGATTCTGACTTTCCATGCGGACGAACGATCCATTTGACTCCAAGAGGTCACTGAATGCTTCTCGATCCTTGTTGACCAAAGTCAACTATCCAAACCGGGTCAAACTCTTTGGAATGTCGAAGTACATCTCCTAACCTTTCCAATGGTCTGCCCAATACGTAATTCGGACTTACCTTGCGGACGAATGATCCGTTTGCGTCCGAACGATTCCCCGTCCAATGGACCGACAAATGCTTCCAAGCCATATTTGACCCAAAGTCAACTCCCGAACCCGGGAGAGGTTCAAAGGACTTTCAAAGGTCTCTGAATTACCTTTCCAAACCCTGCCTACCGGCAGGTGCTAATAGGCAAGAACATGTATATGACAATCAGCAGTTACCTGGTCCTATAAAAGGAGGCCTTTACATCATTTGCAAGGGGAGTCCAGATCTGATTAAAATTGCTCTCAGCTAATCCCAAAAACCTCTCTCGAAGGCAATGCGATTTCAACATCCAAATCCCTTTTTTACTTCCACTTTTCATCATCCTTTTCATCAAACTTGGTGACTTAACCACTCTCCATCATCATCCAAGTGCAAGGGATGCTCTCCAACATTCAAGATCAAGCTCAAGGTCTCCAAGAAGGTCCATATTTCTCATATTTCTCTCCAAATTCTATTTAATTTATAATAACTTGTTTTCTTACTCAACACTTTTATTATCTCATATCGCACATCCTAATATACTTTTTATTTAGTATTATTGCGCATCTCTTATTTTCATATAAAAAAAACCCAAAAAACAAGAAAAATAGGGTTTGCTCATAAATTCAAAATAGGGATTCTCATACTTTTCACAGACTTTTCTCATAACTAAAACACTTTTTTCCACACACACACACTCAGAAATAATAGATCCCCATTTGGATTTATGGGATAAATCCCACCCCTCATTTTGTATGCGAACTACGTGGACTTTGATACCTTTATAGGCTACGTAGGCGTCTCGGGGTAAAACCTGAGACTCGAGTCCTTTTTCCCACTTTTTTTCTCATTTTCTATCTTCTCTAAATCCAATCTTCTTATATTCTATATACTTGTTCTCAGTGACGTATTACTCCATATGCGTCATCGTTCCATTATAACGATCAACATAAGGGTAATCGCGTAAAGCTTACTTTCTAATATTATTCTTATATACCTTCCTACGGATGACTCACTTTATCTCTTCCATGATACAAGTCGAGGATTCCTATCTCCACTATATATATACACATGCACACATATCAAGGGGAAAAATATAGGAAAATAGCAAATATCCATGAGATACCGAAAGGGCGGAATGGGTGCCTAACACCTTTCCATTTCCTAACTAAGCCTCCGAATCCTTATCGAATCATTTTGGTTTGGCATGCACTAGTATGTCTTTGGATGCCATCCTTCGAGATGGCTTCCCCTTTTTCTTTTGTCTATTTTGAGTAAAATAGACCGGCGACTCTGAATCTCTCTACATTTTTGCACCCCATCTCAAACGACGCCAGCCAAAGCGCTCTCGAGAGTGATGCGCGGGACCCGAAGGATCCTTCCTCCACATGCCCGCCCGTATGGAGAGGATCGGGGATGGCCTCAGTGGCGACTCTGCTGGGTATTTGAGTTTGTTTTGAGGGCTTGACTCTATTTACATGGATGTTATATTTGCTTATGTTTCCCTTATATCTACATCTTCCCCTTTTTTCCATGTGTATCCCATGCTTATGCTTATGTTTACACACTTGTAGAAAATTCTCCATGTACACTTCACACCACGTGCACCTAGGATCACATATATATCCGCATGTTTCCCGCATCACGCATCCATACTTCGTGTACCTTTTTTGGGTACTTATACTTTGCTCCCTGTTTGGCATAATCAAGAAAGGCATTCTCATCATAAGATACTACTGATAAGAGAATCATGCATAATTCACATGATATCACCAAAGCGCAGTGATATTTACCAAATTTTACCCAGTAACTGGAGGGTCACTTTGTGATGAACGCTGGTCGGGAAGGTCGCAGTTAGCCTAAGCGATATGACTCTCAACTTCCATTGTCCAAGTACCTTCGACGTATATCGAGCGATTCCTCCTCATCGTACCGCTTGACCGAAGTCATGATGGGAGGTATATCGTAGGTAATTCATTCACGTACACCGAGTTTATCGAATTCACTATCACACGTACCGTCCCCATGAGGTATATGGTGAGGTAATTCACGTACACTCAGGTATATCAAATGGTTTCTCCACACGTACGGATTGCCCGGAAGAGCAAGACGTATATCGTGGAAGTCATGCCAAAAGGGGGAACCCATTCCAATTCACCCAACAAACTGCATACCCACATATAGTTGTCAAACCTAGGACACGCACTTTATATTGCCTGTTTCAACCCGAAACTCTGCCAAAATTCTGGTTCAGCTTGCCGTCTAAATTTTTGCTCATTTTGAAAATGGGACCCTATTTGTGAGCCTAGTTACAAGTCCAGTCGTAGCTTTGCATATATTAAAAACCCCATTTTTCAAGGCTCGAGTCCCTTCCGGTATTGCATTTAGGAGAATTGAATACAAGTGAGAACATAATAATTGTAATAATCATTCTGAGTTCTATCTCCAAAAACATTTCTCCCTTCTTTATCAAAAATCTAAAAATAGTTTCTTCTCTTTTTCCAAAAATAAATCCCATTCTACGCCTTCTCAGGTTGATCGCAAGCCCTTGGCCTGGCTCCCTATTAGCTTCGGTCTTCAGTCAAATCACCCCAGAGTTTCATACGTTCCTCTACTACTTCTTTCGAGTCCTAAATACATCCACTTTCCATGGAGAATATAGATCAAGTACCAGTCATACAGCCGGATCTGACGACAGTCCTAGCTCATCTCGTGTCCAAGATTGACAATCTCCAAACTGAGGTCCGAGAGATGCCACGAAACCAGGTTCATATTCCTCAAGAGCCTGAGGCCCTATTCCCTTGTGCTATGGGTCCGCTCGAGCCTATCTGGGTTCCCAAATATTACCAGCACGCTCCACGTGCCTCTCCTGTCAATGGGCTACCGCCTGCCCAACTTCCAATGCCAAACATTGCCCAGCCTGTGGCTAACCTGCCTATGGTGGTTTATTCGAAAGAGGAAGAGTTGAATAAAGTAAAATAGGATCTCAAGATGCTCACCAAGAAGTTCGACCAAGTCAGAATCTCTGGGAATTACATGGACTACACCCATATGTCTCCTTATCCTAAAGCGAGGTTACCTGCGAAGTTCAAGATGCCAAATATCGAGAAGTTCGGAGGGAGTGGACCCCCGATTATTCATCTTCGCAGTTATCATCATCCCATGACTCTACTAGGGGCTTCTGAAGAAGTGATGGCCCAATTATTTCAGCAAACTTTGAAGGATAGTGCCCTCTGATGGTTTTTATCTCTCGAGGAATCCAGAATTCATAGTTGGGAGGATCTAGCCTGAGAATTCATGTCGCAGTACAAATACAACGAAGAGCTTGAGGTCACCTGTCGTTATTTAGAGATTATCAAACAAAACCCTAGAGAATGAATCAGTAACTTCATAACCCGGTGGAGAGAGCAAGTAGATACCATAACCAATCAGCCATCTGAAGAAGAACAGGTCAACATAGTGAAGAAGAAGTTCTTGCCCCATGTCCGAGCGATGATGGGAGGACAATACTATCCCCACTTCTGAGCTTTCAGAGAGGCTAGAGTACAAATCAAGGAAAGCCTTGTTAAAACAGAGGTTGAACCGAAAAAGGTGTCCGGACACTTCACCCCCAGAAAGTATGGCAAGCCTGCCAATGCTACAGTCTCAACCATCAATAACATCTCTCAACCAACCACATCATGGGCACCAGAAAGCTGCCCTGCCCCCATCCGAAGGGAATACACTGAGCTCCATGCTCCCCTCTCCAAAGTTTACTAAGCCCTGTTAAGTCGAAACCTCATCAAACCCTTGGATCCCCGTCCTGGTTCCAAACTCACTACCAGCAAATGACAAAGGTAAGGGAGTTAAAAACCTTCCTATGCCAGAGATGACCATCGAGGAGAGAAAGATCCTCAATCAATTGAAGAAAACCCAAGCTAACATCACTCTATGGGGGCTTTTGATATCTTCCCAGCTGCACATAAATGCTTTATTCCAGCTGCTCACTAGACCCATACTTCCTCTATCTACCACACCAGAAGAAGCAGTAAATCTAGTCGGATCCTTGACCTCTACCTGAATGCTATCATTTTCTTAAGAAGAAATCCCCATAATTGGGGTGAATCACAATCATGCACTCAACATCTCCGTTGAAGTTATGGGAAAGGCCACGCCACTCTCTCTTGTCGATAACGAATCTTCCTTGAATGTATGCCCACTGAGAACCTTCAAGTGTTTAGGCCTAAAAGAAAGAGACCTCGCTCCAACCTCCGTCGCTGTACGTGCCTACGATAATACTCACCGAGAGGTGATGGGATCCATAAAACTTATAATAGGGGTTGGCCCTATAAACCCTGTCGTCGAATTCCAAGTCATACACATCCCAGCTTGTGTCAACCTGTTGCTCGGACGATCCTGGCTCCACAGTATCAAGGGTGTGTCTTCCTCACTCCATCAGAAATTAAAGTTCTAAGCCTACGGGCGAGTCATCACCATTTTGGGCAATGAAGAAAATATCGAGGGTGCAAGCACTAGTAGTCCAATCCTTGAGATATAACACGGGTCAAATGATATGCTCCTATAAGTATTCTGAGTTGAGCCACTCCTACTCCCGATAGGGGACGGTTTCAAAGATAGGGTTTGTCCATAATATGACCCTCATAGCAATGTCAATGTGATTCAGATGTTCAGAAACATGCACTTCAGGCCCGGACTGGGACTAGGGCAAAGGCAGCAAGGGATACTTAAGCCTATCGAATTGAAGAAATATTTCCCTCCTTGTGGCTTGGGGTATCAACCATCTGAACAAGATCTCAGAATGATCCACCAGTCTTGACCAAAGAGAAGATCAGACTGCATCCAAATTATCCTAGGAGACTCCTTGAATGGAAGATTCGTCAAATAAGGTGAAGACTTCCCCTTTTGCGTTTTTCCAGAACCATGGTATGACCACGCAGATAAGAAGATGAAGCCTGGAATGGGGATATTTTTCCAAGATAACTACCCATGGGCTGAAAGTTTCCAACATCGAGTATAACTGCTCATCAAAGATACCGAAGAGACTGAGGAAAGTGATTCTAAAGTTTCCTTCAACTTACAGACATTGGGGATGGCATTCTGCATGGTTCATTCAGGCACTACATCAATGGATCCATCCCATCTAATTAAAGCTGCTAATACACCCCACCTCAACTGGCATGCCGAGCCAGTTCTATCTCTTGAAATTTCCCCTAACCCCAATGTTTACCCTATTTCTTCTTCTGTTGTCTATCCTTGTTCAAATGTAATCGAGACCTCTTTTGATAAGGTTCTCAATGATATTTTTCCTATCAATGAAATAAACGAAGATTTTGAGTATCTTGTTGTGCCTTACATTAACTGCTTGGAGTCTAATCAAACTTTTGATGATGATGATTTTGCAAATGAACAATTCTTAACTGATCTAAATAAGGTTAATAATAAGCAACATAATTGCGTTCAAGTTAATGAAGAACAAAGTGTTGTTATTAATCTCGGTTCTAGTAGCCAACTGCTCGAGATTAGGATAGGGGCCACCCTTGACCAGCATGAGTGCGCACAACTCGAAGAATTGCTGAAGGAGTTCATGGATGTCTTCTCATGGTCCTATGATGATATGCCCGACATTGATCCTGAAATAGCTTAACACGAGATCCCCACCCTCTCAGATTACAAGTCGGTTAAACAAAAATTGAGAAAGCTACGCACCGAATGGTCTCTCATGGTCAAAGAAGAGGTGGTCTAACAATTGAACGTGGGCTTCATTCATGTGATCGAATATCCCACATGGCTAGCCAACATAGTACCTGTGCCGAAATCAGGGGGAAGGTTCGAATGTGTGTAGACTACCGAGATTTAAACAAAGCTTCTCCAAAGGATGATTATCCTCTACCCAATATCGATATGATAGTGGAAAACACATCTAGTCATTCTCTCAAGTCATTCTTCAACGGGTTTGCCGGATACAACCAAATCAAGATGCACCCAGACCACCAAGAAAAAACTGCATTCATTACCCCGTGGGGAACCTTTTGCTACACCATTATGCCATTTGGTCTCAAGAATGCTGGGGCTATCCCTTACTCTCTGGTCTACGATATGGAAGCAGTCCTACCAGTGGAGCTGGAAATACCCTCGCTACGCGGTATGCTCGAAAGCAAAGTTAGCGAAGAAGACTGGTACCAAAGCCCTCTCGATGAGCTGACCTTCCTAGATGAAAGGAGATTAAAAGCTCTTTACCACATACAAGGGTATCATCGTCGAATAGAACAATCACTCAACAAGAGAGTCAAAGACCGCGGTGTCCGAGAGGGAGACTTATCCCTCAAGGAGATAATAGAACCCATCTGGGACCCCAGAGGGAAATTCAAGCCCAATAGGAGCGACCCCTACATTGTGAAGAAAATATTATCCGGCGGTGCCGCCTTGCTCACTGACCTAGATGGGGAAGAGATGGCTCATCCAGTCAACTTGGATTGTCTCAAGAAATTCTACCCCTAAGTCCGAAATCTCGGCGTGCTACGACTCCTCTCATCTCCCTTCTATTCTTAAAAAAAAAATCTCTCTTTATTTCCTCTACCCAGAACTACATGGGCCTGATCCTCTGCAAAAACTATTTTCAAACAGATAAAAAACTTTTCAAAAACCCCAGAGGTACGTAGGCAGCTCATACACCTCACATGAGTGCGGCCCTTTATTTTTCACAAAATAATATTCTTTTCTTACCTCCGAGAACGGCGGTTCATTCTAAAAACACTTGAATAAAAGGATTATGTATGCTTTAGCGATCAGTATAGATAATTCAAAATACAAAATTCATCGAAAGGCACAGCTAGATGATCAGAAACTTGTTTATTTCATTAATAAGAAATTACAGTACTGATTACATAAGAAAAGGAATGGATAACTCCCTTCCCCCACTACCATAAAAAGCCAAATAAAATCCCCACATCTATTACATAAATAAACTCTCTAAGAGTCCTACCCACAGCAACCAGAGGAGCCAACACCCTCATCATCTACATCCTGAGGTCCCCCAGTTTCCCCTGCCTGAATAGAGTGCCTCAAACACTCCAAGGACCGATGAGCCCGAACCATCTTCGAAAAGACCACAACACCCCCTTCCATGGCGTTGGATAAATCAAACCATCTTTGTCCAGTATCCACTGCCAACATCTTGCTGACTACTTTCCTCCATAACCACTTCATATAATCTTTAGGGACATGCCAAACCATCCCAACAGACTGAGAGGGATGGGTCGACGGACGCCAATTTTCCCACAGAGATCCAAGAAACAGACGCAAGCACTCAGTCAAATCTTCTACCGGAAAGAAATTTAGTGTCCGAGGTGGCACAACTCGTGCCCAACCAAATTGGCGCAAAAGCCTCCAAGGGAAATAAAAGGAAGCCTGCCTGAGACCAACTAGCCGCACATATGAATAATCTCCTAGCTCCAGAACAGGCTGCAACTGCCCCCACCAAGGCACTGACTAATAAAGACCACGAGCCCCATATTCCACAAGCCAATTCTCCCAGTTCTCAACACACAGGCTAACGCTAATGAAGGGGCGCGAAAAAGAAGTTGGGTACATCCAACAAGGGATACTCTGGAGGAGTCGCCAAGTGGAATCTTTCCCACAACCACATTAACAACATCACGAGGATACCCCTCAAAATGTTAGAACGACCTTCTTTCTAGTAATCCAGGCGATTCAGAGTCTCCGCCAGTATCACCAGTGCAGGATTGTGACGGAATGACATCCATGAGGTAATGGCTGCAAGTTGCGGGTCCACCAACGGTCCCCTAGTCACCAATAGCAATTTTGAAACTAGGCCCAGAACAATGGCTCCAACATAGCTAGCATCACCTACATCCTGCAAATACACGGACTGGAGCATCGCCGGGAGGGAGATCATTCCTCCAGCAACCATTGATCTGGCCGCTGAAGGCAAAATATGAAGAAGCCTGACCAACAAATCCCTGGGAGAATGGGAAAATTCGGGCAAAGTCGCAGTAACACTGGGATTTATACCCAGCATGGCAGAAAACTCCTTGTAGGTAGGACAAACTTCATCCAACCCAAAGCGGAATACATGGTCTTCGGGGTACCCGAATTGTGCCTCCGCCATCAGCACGTTCTAGTCAATAGGCCGATTGTGCCACAAGGAGACTCTACGCATGTTGAAAGCATCATAGTTAACATTATAAGAGAACATAGCTTCCAAGGCTTCGAGGTAGTTGGAAAACTCGGTGCTACCAGGGAGAGCCATCTTGTAAGGCTAAGAGATAGTGGGCAAGTCGGTAAGAATGCAAAGGTGGGATGAAAACACTATACCCTTACCCCTATTTATACTTGAAAACCCTCACAAGGGACATAATCCCTGTAAAAATCGGAGGGAATCCTACCCCACAAGGTTCCAAAGGCTGAAGAGGGTACCAATCAAAGCTTTGAATTGATGGGACTGGACTGACCTGTCGATTGGTAGGACAGGGTGCTTGCCGATCGACAACCCCCTGTTTTTAGAAATTTCCCTTTTTCCTCTTTTGTCAAATCAGAAAACTCAATAAAAATAAATTGATATTCTCAACGTAATTTCAAAAATCCATTTTCCTCCTTATATAGTTTCCCCTTTTAATTAAAAACTTTACTTCAAAAATTCCAAAAACACTCCTTTTTACGGTCTCAGCAGCAAAGTAAAAAGCGCATGTGCATGCATTAATTCATCATTAATAAAAGATAATAAAAAACTCCACTGCATTGCATCTATCTGTTTTCTGTGTTACATCATCTTTGTAGGAAATAAAAAGAAAAAGAAAAAAACAGCGGGACTCAGCCCGAACCCACATTCTTTCTCTCTCTCTCAACCACCTTTCTCTTAGAGCTTCCACCCCTGCGACGTCCTCTCTTCCCCCTATGGCGAGACAATGCACTACCACTACCTGAGCCAGAGTCCTCTCCGTACGAAGAAGATGACACCAAGCAAGAAGGAACAGGAACTGTATCCTGAATATAGGCAGTCACCGAAGATATCTAGTCTCTTATGTCCCTTTCCTAAGTGGTCGACACCCGAACTTGCTGCAAGGAAAGGACAAATCAGTATCAAAGCAGAAATGACCAAAATAGAAAAGAAAGAAAGAGACGAACAAAAAAGTATATCGCAGGTCGAAGGACATCCTCTATCAAACCCAACTCCTTCGGATCCATGGCATGAGGACGATGTAGCATAGGTACCATCCCTTCATCAGCCCGTCGAATGTTGTGCGAAGGAGTGTGCAATCGCACGAAAGGAACCTCTGAGGTAGTCACCGCCGCAGATGTCATCGGACCACTGCCTCTGTGGGAAGATCCCACCGCCCGACTCAAACCCGTAGGAAGGAAATGCAGGGCATCATATATGTTGGGCGCCATCAACCAGCTTATCACAAAGTCCATATAGTCATATGGTGCAGCCGTATCAGTGTACAATAAGTAAGACTCGTCGATCATTGCCGCGATCCTCTCATCCTCCGACAGTAGTCGGTCCCGCCTCATAGACGTAGGAGGCTACGAGAGTGGTACCACCACCTCCTCCTCAGAAATATGACAAACCACCCTCTCCTCGAGATACCAAGAATGGCCGAACTCGTGCGCTAGTAAACGCGTCATCCGCGCATTCACCCCGATTGCCCCCGCATCCGGAATAGTTGTCCCCAGGGATAAAAGGTCACCTAAAATCTCCAAATAAGCATAAATCAATAGAAGATCAGAAGGTGGAAAAACTAAGACTGAAATGGAAAGAGTCTTACCCTACCATTGGTCACGTCATTCAAGACATGACGTACCGCTTCCAGAGAGAGAGATCCATTCGACTACCAATTGTCCTTACACCATCGATACAATCGTCAGAAGTCCCCAGTAGTGTCGTCCTTCAAAGCAGCGGGGTATTGCACCCAATCACCTCATAGAACCACGTTTAAATTCTCAAGCAAAAAGAGACGTATAAGGAAAATGCGAATGCATGAAAGGAAAATGCGAGTGCATGAAAAGAAATGTGCAAATTAAAGAATACCTCAAGAAGGTACGTGGCTCCAGTAAAGGTTTACCGGCAGCATCGGCTGAATATATCCAGAGAAGAGTAAAGGGTATCCAAAGTCAGACTCCCCTAGTCATAGAAAATGATGTTAAAAACATCGTTAGGTACGGCAATAACCACAAATGGACGACGTCGCCGCTCGAAGCCACCATGAAACTGCCCAACACCAGCAAAATGAATAACCGAGCCATCTGCCTCACTTACACCCCATCCTCCACATCAATCACCCTTCTTAGTAGAACATCCTTCAGCAGGGACAACTGGATAGAATCCCTAGAGACTATCCTCCCTACATCACCAAGTGCCACCCGCACTGCCCCCAGTCTCACTCGCAAAGAGAGATCTACCTCTATCTGCTCTCCACACAATCCAGCCCCAATTGCTGCTGCACATCTATGGAAGTCACAGTCATCTCCTCGAGGCCGAAATGAAAGGTGTGGGTAGTATCCCACCACCTCTCTCCCAAAGAACACAAGACCGCTATCAAATGAGGCATCTCATCCTGCGGAGATGACAACCTCCCGAAACCCGTTGATGAGACCACCCAATGCACCACAGGTGGGAGATGCTCCCAGACATCCCTGAGCACCATTGTCTCACGGGCACGCATGTTCTTCAAGGAAATATCAAACTGGCAAAAAGGAAAAATCTCATCAGAAGTGAAGAAAAAAAAATCATCAAAAAAGAAAGGAATGCCAAAGGTCAGGTTACTTACATAACCGTCGGGAATCACTCTCGAAGAGCGATGATGCGATGGCTCTCACGGCAAGGTCCGGTCATTCGCAACAGCCTCAAATGCATGAAAGGAGTTCTCACTCCCCAAAGCAAGAGGCAACCTGCCCCTCCAATCCACATTCTCCCAGTCATCAATGGACAACCACTCTCGATGAACCATGGTGCTCACAAAGACGGCCATTTCTTGAAGATCGAAATGCTAGAACGACTTCCAGAGAAATCGCAGAAAGAGAGAAATCAAAAAAGCTGTGAAAAAATGAAGGGATTCTCCCCCTTTTATAGGATACCAAGCGCCATGCCGATCGGCACTTCCCCCCACCATACCAATTGACACTGACTCCTCACCTTCCCGAGGTAGCCCAAAAGTCTGTGCCACTGCCGAATGGCACCCCTCATACCATGTCGATCGACACCCCACCTTAAATTTCATATAGAAAGTCCCAGAAAATACCCGAAAGACCCGAAAAATCCTCGGAAAATTCCTAAAAGTTCCAGGATGGATTTTGAACATTTTCACCAAGAAAATTTCGCATTCCCTCAAGTGGAACCTCTCTTGCCCAACGAAATACTCAAAAACTCAGTGAATCTCCTCCCGAAAAACTCCGGAGGATCTCTAAGGATCGCCTGATCACTACCCCAGCGGAATTCTCTTACATCACCAAAATAGGTTGTCCCCCCTGCGAGGTCTCCTAAAGAAACAAAAGCTTCCCCAGCTATCAGCTCCCGAGCTCATATCAAAATCACAAGGCACTTTCTCCAGCGGAATCTAAATCCAATCTTTATCCACTCTTGGGTCATAATTGACCCCGATCTTGGATCGTCACCTGAGTTAGGTCAGAATTGATCTTGGTCCTCGGTCATCACCACTCTTGGGTCAGAATTGACCCCGATCTTGGATCGTCACCTGAGTTAGGTCAAAATTGACCTCGGTCCTCGATCGTCACCACTCTTGGGTCATAATTGACCTCAGTCTTGGATCGTCACCTGAGTTAGGTCAGAATTGACCTCGGTCCTCAGTCGTCACCACTCTTGGGACAGAATTGACCCCGATATTAGATCGTCACCTGAGCTAGGTCAAAATTGACCTCGGTCCTCGGTCGTCACCACTCTTGGGTCAGAATTGACCCCGGTCTTGGATCGTCACCTGAGTTAGGTCAAAATTGACCCCGATACTCGATTGTCACCACTCTTGGGTCAGAATTGACCCTGGTCTTGGATCGTCACCTGAGTTAGGTCACAATTCACCTAGGTCTTCGATCGTCACCACTCTTGGGTCAGACTTGACCCCGATCTTGGATTGTCACCTGAGTTAGGTCAAAATTGACATAGGTCCTTGGTTGTCACCACTCTTAGGTGAAAATTGACTTCGGTCTTGGATCGTCACCTGAGTTGGGTCAGAATTGGACCCGATCCTCGGTCGTCTCCACTCTTAGGTCAGAATTGACCTCGGTTATTAGATCTTCACCCTAAGCCCACAGGTTCAGCTTTGACCCAAAAAATTGGTCATCCCTCAACATCACTTTAGGTCCTTAGAATTGACCTAAACCTTCGATCGTCATTCCATCCCCGACACACCCCTTAGGCCCTCATACTCCCTCAAAATCATCATATGGTGTCTAGTCAACGGTTATCATTTGTTCCAAACTCACCAGAAAAGGGGCTCTTTAGACTTCCCATTTCGTTACCCCCAACTATCCTTAGGTCCTTAGCAACTCCTTTTATCACTACAAACCTAGGTCATGTCCCGAGTACTAACGTAGAAGCCATCGGGCACTCCCCGGCTCAATTTGACGAAAAAGTCAAACTCTTCATCTCAATTGAGACTCAATGAATCTTCAAAGGGCGTTGAATCCCCTTTACAACGGATCACCCCGTGCACGATTCTGACTTACCATGCGGACGAACGATCCGTTTGCGTCCGAAACTTAACCTAGAGTCCACCGGGCACTCTCGGGCTCTGTTTGACCTATGTCAACTCTTCATCTCGACCAAGGATGAATGAATCTTCAAAGGGAACAAAATTCCCTTTCCAACAGTCCATCCCGTGCGTGATTCTGACTTTCCATGCGGACGAACGATTCGTTTGACTCCAAGAGGTCACCGAATGCTTCCTGGGCCCGGTTGACCAAAGTTAACTCTCCAAACCGGGTCAAACTCTTTGGAATGTCTAAGTAAAAATCCTAACCTTTCCAAAGTTCCCCCCCGTGCACGATTCGAACTTACCATGCAAACGAACGATCCATTTGTGTCTGAATGATTCCCCGTCCAATGGTCCGACAAATGCTTCCAAGCCATATTTGACCCAAAGTGAACTCCTGAACCTGGGAGAGGTCCAAAGGACTTTCAAAGGTCTCTGAATTACCTTACCAAGGATATGCCCCGTGCATGATTCTAACCAACGGCTTTCCCTCGACAGCTAATTTTCCGAAAAAGCCTGAAGCGCACTGCCAAATGGCAGGTTCCAAACCCTGCCCATCGGCAGGTACCGATAGGCAGGAAGAGGTATATGATGATTTTTAGTTACCTGGGCCTACAAAAGGAGGCCTTCACCTCATTTTCAATGGGAGTCTAGATCTGATCAAAATCGCTCTCAGAGAATCCCAAAAACCTCTCTCGAAGGCAGCGCGATTTCAACATCCAAATCCCTTTTTAACTTCCACTTTTCATCATCCTTTTCATCAAACTTGGTGAATTAGACACTCTCCATCATCATCCAAGTGCAAGGGCTGCTCTCCAATATTAAAGATCAATCTCAAGGTCTCCAAGAAGGTCCATCTTTCTCATATTTCTCTCCAAATTCTCTTAAATTTGCAATAACTTGTTTTCTTACTTAGCACTTTTATTATCTCATCTCGCACATCCTAATATACTTTTTATTTAGTATTATTGCACATATATTATTTTCATATAAATAAAAAACCCAAAAAAAAGAAAAAGAGGGTTTGCTCATAAATTCCAAATTAGGATTCTCATACTTTTTTCACATTTTTCTCACAACTAAAACACTTTTTTCCACACACACACACACACACTCACAAATAAGAGATCCCCATTTAGATTTATGGGATAAACCCCATGTGACACCTTGACTAATTAAATACCGGGTAGCTACCCGGTATTTAATTAGTCGGGGTGTCACAGGTGGTATCAGAGCATCAGGTTCTAGTGTCCTTTAGGATCTGTACGGCATATTATGTTTCCGCTGAGCTTTCTTCGATGTAGAGCCCTATATTTTAGGGCTGTTGTATTCTTTTGTATATGCTACGTTCTTCAGCTATTTTGAGTTTATAACTACAAGTTTATAAACTTTATTCTTACTTTAGATGCCTCCATGACGTGCACAACGGGTTCCCAGGGATTCAACGCCAGAACCACAGCCCGCACCAGTTCAGGGCACGATGAATGCCGCCGAGGTTGCAACCATTGTGTCCCATGCGGTAAATGCCGCACTAGCCGTAGTTCAGCAGGCACCACCTCAGGTGCCAATAGCCGCGCCAGTTCAGGCACATGCATTCCCGTCTACTTGGGAACGTGTTCGAGATGCTTTCCAGAAAGCACACCCACCGGAGTTCGCAGGTAGCTCCGATGTTGTGGTTTCGAGTCAGTGGAGGAAGGACATTCAGCGTCACTTGATGATGTATGAGTGCACCGATATCCAGAAGCAGATACTAGCTACCTTTAAGCTAATGGGGTCTGCACTGCAGTGGTGGGAGTCTATTACCACCGTGGAGGAGAGAGATACTCTCATGATCCAGGAGTTTTGGGTGCGGTTCGACCGCAAATATTTCCCGTCAGCTGTTCACACGGAGATGAGAAGGAAGTTGATGAGCCTCAAGTAGGAGGGAAGGACTGTGGCTAATTATGAGGCCGAATTTACAAATCAATTGAATATTGTTCCGGATGAGATACCGACAGAAGAGAAGAAGATACATAAATTTATGGACGGGTAGACTTGGAGGATTCGTCAGCATTTGTTGGGGAACCTATCGTTGGACACTTACTCTGATGTGGTTAACGCTGCACTGTTACACTGTCAGGATCACCGCTTTCACATGGCTGAGGGCAAGAGATCGGGAGAGTCCAGCCATCAGGGCAGGACTGGAGAACATGGTGCCAATGGGGCAAAATATGTTCAGGGGCAGAGACAGGGTGACCAGGGTTCCCAGTAGGGGGATCACAAGAGGTTCAGATCGAGAAATTTCAGGCACGGACAAGGAGGTTTCCGACAGGGCCATCAGGGTCCGAACGGCCATTAGGGCCAGCAGGGTCAAAATGGCCAACAACAGTTTCAGCAGGGCCAGGGGAGGAACGATAACGGCCACCAGGGCCGGGGGCAGTAGGGACAGAGAGGGGGGAACTTCCCAGGGAAGTGTTACGTTTGTGGCAAGAGTGTCCATAAATGCCAAGACTGTCCAGATAGGGGCAGGGCCCCGCAGCAGCCGCAGGGTGCTCGACATGAGCCATATAGGCCACTTTTTCCACCTGCCCTCCCACCTCCAGCCCAGGTGCCAGCACTACCAGTCATTCCAGCAGCTCCAGTGCAGCAGGGGAAGTTACAGTATGGACGTGTCTATAACGTCCACCAGGCAGCAGCTCCACAGGCACCACCCGTGATTGAGGGTATGTTTCCTATCCATGGTACTATGGGTCGGGTTTTGTTTGATACGGGGGCAACACATTGTTTTATAGCTACACATTTTGCGAAAGCCTTAGGATTGTTAGCCACAGCAGAGAGCACAGTGACGTGTGTAGACTCACCATTGGGGAGTGGGTCACTTATTTTCTTTATATGCCGGGGAGTGGGGGTAGAGATTGGTAGTTTGGTATTACCTGCAGACATGTTGGTATTAGATATGCATGTGCACGATGTGATTATCGGTATGGATTGGATCGCAGATTATTGAGCCATGATTGATTGCTTCGGTGGGAGCATTATTTTTGCCATTCCGGGGTAAGAGATGTTTGTAGTGGCGATGCCTCGCCCAAAGGGAGGCTCAACCGCTCATTTGTACTACATAGAGGAGGATAACTCTAAGGAGGTTGTGATTCCTTTAGATTCGATCCTAGTTGTCAGGGAGTATTCCAATGTGTTTTAGGAGATACGAGGCCTACCCCCCAGTCGAGAAATAGACTTTGTCATAGACTTATTACCAGATACGAGACCTATAGCACGCGCACCGTACCGTATGGCTCCGGCAGAGATGCGAGAGCTACGAGATCAGATAGAGCAGCTATTAGGTCAGGGCTTTATTCGAAGGAGTACCTCACCTTGGGGTGCTCCAGTTTTGTTTGTAAAGAAGAGAGATGGTTCACTGAGATTGTGTGTGGACTACCGAAAGTTGAACAAGGTCACAATACGGAATAAGTATCTGTTGCCTCCAATCGATGACCTATTCGACCAGTTGAGAGGAGCTTCTTTCTTCACGAAGATTGATTTGAGATCGGGACACCATCAGTTGCGTATCAGGGAAGAGGATGTCTCGAAGACTGCGTTCTTAATGAGATATGGTTCCTACGAGTTTCGGGTTATGCCTTTTGGTTTGACCAATGCTCCAGCCGTGTTTATGGACTTGATGAATAGGGTGTTCAGAGGTTTCCTAGATCAGTTTGTCATTGTCTTCATTGATGATATTCTGGTTTACTCCCAGACAGAGGAGGAGCACGCCGAGCATTTGAGGCAAGTTTTCCAGACGCTACGTCAGAACGAGCTGTATGCAAAGTATGAGAAGTGCGGGTTTTGGCTGAAGGAGGTTCAGTTTTTGGGGCACATTATTTCCGACCGGGGGATATCTGTTGATCCGGGGAAGCTATCCGCGGTGAGGGAGTGGGGACAGCCCACGACACTGACTGAGATCCGTAGTTTCTTGGGCCTAGCAGGATACTACAGGAGGTTCATTCGAGGATTTTCGAAGATAGCAGGTCCTTTGACACATCTGACTCGTAAAGGTGTGATGTTCATCTGGAGTGATGCCTGTCAGTTGGCATTCGATGAGTTGAAGGACAAGTTGACCTCAGCACCTGTGTTAGCATTGCCGAGACCGGGAGTTGAGTATCTAGTTTACACCGATGCATCCTTACAAGGACTTGGAGGTGTATTACAGCAGGAGAGTCAGGCCATAGCTTATGCTTCTCGTAAGCTTAAGCCTCACGAGAAGAATTACCCCACCCATGACTTGGAGCTGGCGGCAGTGGTATTTGCCCTTCGGATTTGGAGACATTATCTTTTGGGGGAGAAATTTCTATTGTTCACAGACCACAAGTCCCTACAATACCTATTCACGCAAAAGGAGTTGATTATACAGCAGCGAAGGTGGCTTGAGTTTGTGAAGGATTATCAGTTTGATATCTAGTATCACCCGGGGAAGGCTAATATGGTAGCAGACACATTGAGCCGTAGGCCAGTAGATGAGGTGGCAGGGGTGTGGAAATCCAAATGGAAAGAGTTGGGACACCAGGATGCAGTGGCCCGATCGTTCATGTCTGTGATGACCGTTACACCGCAGATTGTCACGAAGGTAGTAAGGGCACAGGCAAATGACTCGTTCTGTCAGGAGCAGATAGTTCGATAACTAGCAGAGGGAGCCGAGTCCTTTACCGTTAGCTCAGACTGGGGATTACGCTTCAATGGGAGATTGGTAGTTCTGGAAGGGGAGGATTTGCGGCACGAGGTGATGGCAGAGTCGCACGGCTCACGGTTCGCGGTACATCCCAGTGGGGACAAAATGTACCAAGACATGAGACGACAGTATTGGTGGAGCGGGATGAAGAGAGATATTGCCGTGTTTGTTTCAAAATGCGCCACTTGTCAACTAGTAAAAGTGGATCATCAGAGACCGGCAGGACTTCTACAGCCATTAGAGGCCCTGATGTGGATGTGAGAGAGCATATCCATGGACTTTATCACGGGGTTGCCTACGTCACAGAGAGGTCACGACTCCATTTGGGTAATTGTGGACAGGTTGACCAAAGTCGCTCATTTTCTACCCGTAAGGACAGACTACACTACGGGACAGTATGCCCAGCTCTTTATTGCAGAGATAGTGAGACTTCACGATGTGCCCCTAAATATCGTGTCTGACCGAGATAAGATATTTGTTTCACGGTTTTGGGAAAGTTTTCAGGAGGCCATGGGCACGGAATTGCGGTTGAGTACGGCGTATCACCCGCAGACCGATGGGCAAACCGAGCGTACAAACCAGATGTTGGAGGACATGTTGCGTATGTGCATCATTGATTTCGGGGGTGGATGGGAGCAGTATCTTCCACTGGTAGAGTTTGCTTACAACAACTCCTAAAAATTCACCATTGGAATGGCTCCATTTGAGGCGTTGTACGGTAGACCTTGTCGTTCCCCAGCATGTTGGTTGGAGGTGGGGGACAACAAACTACTTGGGCCGGAAGTGATTCAGGATACTTCGGCGAGGATAGAATTAATTCGGAGTCGCATTCGGGTAGCTCAAGACAGGCAGAAGAGCTATGCTGATGCGAAGAGGTCCTTCAGGGAATTTGACGTGGGGGACCAGGTTTTTCTCAGAGTATCTCCTATGAAGGGGATTATGCGTTTCGGGAAGAAAGGGAAGTTGGCACCAAGATACGTGGGACCATTTCCTATTATTGAGCGGATTGGACCGGTTGCGTATAGGTTTGGGTTACCGGAGCATTTGCATCGGATTCATGATGTGTTTCATATTTCCTCGCTAAGGAAATATCTTAGAAACGATTTGGCTCATTCTCACATTGCCTTGGAGGATATCGATCTCCAGCCTGATAGCTCCTACGAGGAGGGGCCGATTGCTATTTTGGACCGAAGTGAGCGGAAACTACGGTCAAAGATAGTTCCGTTAGTGCCTGTTCAGTGGCGACATCATAATGTCGAGGAGTCCACATGGGAGCGCGAGGATGAGATGCGCGAACGTTATCCAGAGTTGTTCTTACCAGGTACTTTCTAGTTCCGAATTTCGGGACGAAATTCTGTTTTTAGGGGGGAAGTATGTAATACCCCGTATTTTTGTGATATTTATTTATGGGATTAATTGAATTAAATGTGTATTAATTGGAAATTAATCCGGATTAAAATACTAGCGAGATGCGAGTTGGTATTTTATTTTAATGAGTATATATGGCTATATATGAATATTGAACTATGAAACTTGTCGTGAGATTGAAATACGACAATTTGGAAATTTTGTTGAGAAGCGTGTGACAGTCGCGTCAGGAATATTATTATTTAATTAAAAAGTGAATTTTATTTCTATTAACCGTATGGTCATTTTGAGTGTGCCAACACGTCCGGTCGAAATAGTCAGAAAACACTAGCCGGGGGTTTAGTTTGGGTCCCGGGGCATTTTTAGGCCATACCGGCTACGTATAAGGGTAGTTTGGTAATTTTGGATTTTTGGGAATTAAAACCCACGAAAATTAGGAATTAAAATCTGATTTGGTAATTACCCACTAAACCCACTAACTACACCTTATGACCTAATGGGCTACGGGGGTTATTAGAATTAGTTCCAAGAGTTTCCTAAGGCAAACCCTAGCCACCATTGTCACCTTGGAGAAGAAGACTTGTAGAGAGAGAGAGAGGAAAATCCTGCAGAGAGAGAGAGAGAAATTCTGCAATTCTCCATCAAAATCAGAGAAAGACATAAGGCAAGTGGTTTAATTTACATTATTTTGCAGTGAATGTTTCTTCCATGCTTAGATAATTCTAAAATTTCATTTATTTGGGAGATTGATGAAAACCCATAAAATTGGAGTTATAAATCTAATTTTAGATATAGGTTTGCATGTAGAAATGTTATTGGATGTTTGAACTAAAAGAATTACTACTTTTTGTGTTACAAAAACGGATTTTATTAGGCTCATTGATGATCAAAATTTCTAGGGTTCATGTTCTTGAGATTGGGAAAGAAAATGTAGAGATTTGATATTTGGATGATGTTTAGGATGAATTAATCCCACAAAACACGTTAGTATATGACCTAAGTGTGTTTAGGAATGATTAGAAACCTTGAACAATTGTTGGATTGATGTTTAGATGAGATTAGAGGTGAAGAAAAGTTGGAAAAACGAATTTGGGAAAATCTGGGCTCGAAACTGGCCTCTCGTTAGAAGACCTACACTGGTCGTTCGAACGAGCTTCTAACGAGTTGACAGTTTGACTTCTAATGAGTGGGATGTTCGTTCGATGACTTTTGTTCGAACGAGATCTCGTTAGAAGGCCCACTTCGTTCGAACGAACTCTCGTTCGAGACTTCTAACGAGCTGACAGTTTAGGCTTTTTGGCCTGTTTTGATTTCGCGTGTCCCGTAACCTTATTTAATTGAAGAGATAACATTCCCTTGATGATAAATTGATATAGTAGGGACATTTGGGATATATAGAGGAGTAAAACCTAGAAGTGTGATTTGAACCAAATGGAAATTATGGATTAGGACGTGAGTGTCTATTACGACGTGAGAACAATTGACGGCTTGAATAATTATATTAACCGGGAATATGTAAATTGTGTAACATTATATGTCGGTACGAGAATGAGAAGTGTACCACAAATAAATTATGGTGATTACTAAGATGTGTGCATACTTAGTATATGTATATGATTTTAGGTGTATGACATACCTACCATACTCGCTATCACGAGAGGTTTACGTTCGCTTAGGGCCCTCTAATCCTTGTGTTGCCCGGATTTAGATTGGTACCTCGAGAACATAGGTCAGAGAAGGACTTATTGGGATGTTAATAAGTCTGCTGATTGTGGGAGCGTAGGTATGTGCGTGACCCATGTGATGTGACTATGTTCGCCTCCATTATTTGTGATTGTTGTTATCTGTGAACGATTCCTCAGAGATTCGGAATGCGTGATCCTTATGTACGTGATATACCGGGATGGATAACAGAGTATGTGTGCACCGCAGCTTAGTGTCGGGGTGCTTATAATGTATATTTATGACGTGAATAATATACACTTAAATAATGAGAACTTTCAGGTTAAGTATTATGAGTATAATTATGGTAACGTTTTGAGAAGTTATAACGGGATAACCGGTAGAGTATTGTATTGCGTAATTAAGAATCCGAGTGTATGTAAAGCCTCTTTTAAATTGATAACATTAGAATGTATAATGGGAACCGAGTAGAAAGGTTAGAACTCATGTCAGTTTAGATAGATGTATTTATCACTTAGATGGGTGCTATACGTTAGGGGTGCACAATTAGACGAGAGGTGAGTATTTCATGTGAGTGCACGTCCTAATATGTATTTTGCATTCGTTGTTTTAATGTTATTAAAGCACTTGCTATTTTATAATACTCTCCACTTTTGGGCTCTGACCCGTTTGCTTTCAAATCTAATTTTTGTAAAAACCATTTTAGGTGCCCAGCCACAAGGACACCATGCTTAGGATCCTCATTCAGGTGACGAGCTGTAGATGTTTGTGGAAGTTATAGGACTTTGCTAATAGACGCTTCATCTATCTTGATTCTATATTCATCTTTTATTAGTTGTAGGGCATGTCGCCCATTTCTATTAGAAACATTTCCCATTTCAGATTTTCAGACTTTTGGCATGTAATTAATTCAGGTTACATAGTTTTACTTATTTTAGTTGTGGGATTGTTGTGAGAAATTTTCCTCTGAACTTATTATTATTTGTTGGTTATTCCATTTCTACTTTATGGTGAATGGTTATGTTATTCTTTCAAAATTCTTTTACTGCATGTTAACCAGACTTAATTTAAAATTTGGCAACTAACTTTTTAAATACTAGGTGGTTAGTAACCATTAAAATGTTTTCGACAGTGATGCTATTAACTGAACCAACTTGGCATTTTGTATTGATTTAATAAAGGAGTAGCTTCCCGGTATTTAATTAGTCGGGGTGTCACACCCCACCCCTCGTTTTGTATGCGAACTACGTGGACTTTGATGCCTTTATAGGCTACGTAGGCGTCTCGGGGTAAAACTCGATACTCGAGTCCTTTTTCCCACTTTTTCTCTCATTTTCTATCTTCTCTAAATCCAATCTTCTTAAATTCTATATACTTGTTCTCAGTGACGTATTACTCCATATGCGTTATCCTTCCATTATAACGATCAACGTAAGGGTAATCGCGTAAATCTTACTTTTTAATATTATTCTTATACCTTCCTACGAATGACTCACTTTATCTCTTCCATTATACAAGTCAAGGATTCCTATCTCCACTATATATATACACATGCGCACATATCACGGAGAAAAATAAAGGAAAATAGCAAATATCCATGAGAGACCGAAAGGGCGGAATGGGTGCCTAACACCTTCCCATTTCGTAACAAAGCCTCCGAACCTTTCTCGAATCATTTTGGTTTTGCATGCACCAGTATGTCTTTGGATGCCATCCTTCGGGGTGGCTTCCCCTTTTTCTTTTGTCTATTTTGAGTAAAATAGACTGGCGACTCTGAATCTCTCTACATTTTTACACCACATCTCAAACGACGCCGGCCGAAGTGATCCCGAGAGGGAAGTGCGGGACCCGAAGGATCCTTCCTCCATGCGCCCGCTCGCATGGAGAGCATCGGGGATGGCCATATTTATCATTTTAATTAATAAAGGATAATTGGACCACGCATTCTAAAAATCTTGGTTATTTAATATCTCTTGACCGAACCTGAATACGCATCTTTTCTGAGTAGAATGATCCCTTAAAAACATAACAAATCTCCGGGATTACAACAAGGTGATCAACTTGCAACTGATGATGAATAAAACTCCTATGGTTATCATAGTGTTCTAAACTTATGCCATTCAAAGCTAAAATATATGAAGCAAGGGTTACAATTAACCTTCCTCGGGTCTTTCTTGAAAACACAATTGGACTCTTGATTTGTTCCGACAATAATAAAAGACCTATAGGGGATCCTCAGGCCATAAATCCAACTCGAGGTCAGTCACCAACTTAGGTTGGTTGAAAAATCTTATTCGGCAAAATGTCCCATTAACCAGGTACATTCTCTCCATCACCCTACTTAGGCCTAAGGAAGTGTGACGACATAACCTAAGAAGTAAAGTGGACAAAATGATATGGCTAAGGCGTGTTGGACTGGGAGAATGTGCAAACACAATATAATAAAAACTCAACATGATTTAATCGGTTAAAAAGCCCAAAATGATTAAAAAAAATTTTACTAATCATTCATACTATGATCAGATCCATTAAGTACTTTTTTGGTCAAACATTGATGTCAATCAATCACTAAATAAGGTTAACACATGTTTAGTTAGAAAATGCTCAAGACATAAATAATTAGCTGTATCTATCATTAAGAATGATATGATTACATTTACATCAAAAGACCAAGTAATACTTAAAACCCTACCATGTCCCAGCATGATGAGCAAGGTAGTTCACTACTCGAGCTTTTCGGCCATCATCAGGATGAGGAACTATGTCTTCTTCAATTCCCTATAGGCATGGCTCTAGAATCTATGCAGGAATAACATCTATTGGGATCGAACGGTCATCCCTCGAGAAGGGATTTCGCACAACATATGAGCGAACGGTCTTATACATTCTTACACCATAAGTTGAATTCCTTAGAAAATTTCAATTCCTTAAGAACGCTCAGCCATTCCCTAGAAAAAGCAAGGTCTTCGACCTCTTTTAGTCATATTGGGGCCTCTATCCAACTTTGGACGTAACCATCAGCCTAGACCTATCGAGGACCCTTTCAGAATCAATGTCTTAATCGAGTAACATCTCTCTAGATACCCACGCCGATCACATAAGCTCTTATAATGTCCAATTTTAGCTCGGCCATCTCCCTCTTGGAATCTTGATTGTTAGTTTTAGTAACTATAGCAGATGAGGAGGAGGATCCTCGCAGCACCAAAGGAAGACTAGATGGAGTTTTTTCTTTGAGACGAGCAATTTTTATTCTCAAAGAATCATTCTCTCTCTGCAAAAATCTCCCACCTAGTTGATTTTATACGCATCCAGAAGTTTTACTTTCAAGGCATCCATCTCCTCCTGTACATAGGCGCCAATTCCCTCCATCTCCTCGATCCTACCCTTGAGCTTAGCGACTACCTTAGATTAATCTTTATAATCCTAGTTTCTTGTCTTAAGGGATTTACAGATCTTTACAAAAGCTCGGCGTGCTTGAGCACTTATGTTTGGACTAAGAATCTGGCTTAAATGGGAGTTAACGGGAATATAATCATCTAAATCAATGAGTGTGACACCCCGACTAATTAAATACCGGGTAGCTACTCCTTTATAAAATTAATTCAAAATGCCAAGTTGGCTCAGTTAATAGCATCACCGTCGAAAACATTTTTATTATTACTAACCACCTAGTATTTAAAAATCAAGTTGCCAAATTTTAATTTAAGTCTGATTAACATGCAACAAGTGTAAAGAAATAATTAACACCATTCACCATGCTGAAAAGAAATGAATAACCATCACAATAGAGTAAATAAAGTCTGGAGGAAACCCCTCACTACAATCCCATACTGAAGATAAATAACTGAAACAATAATAAAACGTGCTAAAGTCTGAAAACTGAAGTGTAAAAGATGCTCTAAATAGGAATGGGAAACATGCCCTTACAACTGATAGATAGATTGTGACTCTGGAATCCAAAAGATAGAAGCGTCTATGAGCAAATCCCTGTAGCTTCCACAAACAGCTACAGCTCGTCGCCTGAATGAGTACCTATGCTTGGTGTCCTTGTGGCTGGGCACCTAAAATGGTTTTACAAAGAAAAAGATTTGAAAAGCAAACGGGTCAGAGCCCGAATGTGGAGTTATATTTTAAAAACCTGCAAGTGCTTTAAAAACATTTAAAACATTAAATGCAAAGTACATGTTAGGACGTACACTCGCATGATATTCTCACCTCTCGTCTAACTGTGCACTCCTAACGTAAGTACCCATCTATAACTACCCTTTCCACTAGCTAAGAGACAACGTAACTAGCTAGACTACCAAAGGTTCTACCCATAATACTTGGTTCCGTTTAACATGACAACGCTCGTGATTAAATAGAGGTTTAACGTAAACTCAGTTATTAAATATGCCATTGATATAACTATCAGCTAACTCATTATATATCTCGAAACAATACCGTAATATTTTTACAACATTAACATGAGGATTTTCATTAATTTAATGTATATTTTTCATCTCATAAATGTACAATACAAGCACCCCGCAATTTAAGCTATAGTGCACACATACTCTGCTATCCATCCCGGTACATCACGTACATAAGGATCACATATTCCGAATCTCTCAGGAATAGTCCAGATAACACAAATCACAAATAGTGGAGGCGAACATAGTCACCATCACATGGGTCACGCACATACCTACGCTCCCATGGTCAGCGGACTTATTAATATCACAATAAGTCTTTCTATGACCTATGTTCATCAAGGTACCAGTCTATATCCCCCCCGTAGGCACACAAGGAATAGAGGGTCCTAAGCGAACGAAACCTCCCGTGATAGCAAGTATGGTAGGTATGTCATACATACAATCCATATATCAATACTAAGTAAACACACATCTTAGTAATACCGCATTATATTCGTAGTACATATCGTATTCTCGTACTAAGTATAATTAACACAATTCGTACTATTCCGGTTTGTAAGTATACGCGCCATAATTCATCCTCACATCGTAGTAGACACTCACGTCTCGACCCAAATGGTTTAATGAATATAATTCTAGTATATGATTTACTCATCTCAATAACCCAAAAGTCCCAAATAAATCACTATAACATCAAAGGAATGCTAACTCTACCCTTGAACCAGTTCCCGGAACTCCAAAAGTCAAAACAGTCCAAAAGGGGTCAAACTGTCAACTCGTTAGAAGTCTCGTTCGAACGAGGCTTCGAACGAGTTTGGACTGCCAGGTCGTTAGAAGTCTCGTTCGAACGAGGCTGTTCGAACGAGATCCCAGTTCATTCGAACGAACTGTTACTTCTAACGATATCTCGTTCGAACGAGATATCGAACGAAATACCTTCTCGTTAGTAACGACTGGTCAACTCGTTAGAAGCTCGTTCGAACGAGTTCGTTCGAACGACCTGGGGCTGCTTCTAACGAGATGCCAGTTTCGGCCCAGAACATCCCAAAAATCGTTTTTCACCATTTTAACAATTCTAATCTCTTCCAAAGTTCATTCCAATAACGTTTTGGGGGTCTCTAAATCATCTTAAACATATTCATATCATCTCCTAACATGTTTTCAAGGATTGAATCATCATTACATCAACTAAATTTACAAATTTCTACACTTATCCCAATTTCTCTAGAACATGAACCCTAGGTTTAAATCATCCTCAAATCCCAGAATTTATTTCGTTTTAATTCTTTCAAATCACAATTAATATAAGGGAAATCATCTCCTATCATACTACATGCAATTCTCTTCACAATATTCAAGTTCTAACTTCAAAATACATGGGTTTTCATTATCTCCCAAGAACAGTTGTAATTTAACAATCTTCTAACATGGAGGAAACATTCTACGAATTTAAATATGATTAAAACACTTGCCTTGGTTTGATTTCTGGTTTTGATGTGGAATAGGTGTAGAATTTCTGCAGAATTCCTCTCTCTCTCTCTCCTTCTCCAAGCTTTCTTCTCCAAAAGGCTATGGTGGCTAGGGTTTGCTTTGGGGAACTTATGAAAACCTAATTTAATAAACCTCCGTGGCTTGTTGGGTTAATAAGGGTTGGTTGGGGTCAATCCTTATCAGATCACAACTCTCAATTTTCGTCACTTTTAATTACCCAAAAATACCCAATTACTAAAATGCCCTTTATGGTGCCGGGATGGCCTAAAAATACCCCGGGACCCAAACTATACCCCCGGCTAGTGTTTTCTGACTATCTCGACCCTTCCGGACGCGTTGGCGCACTCAAAACGACCATACGGATTATAGATTTTAAATTCACTTTTAATATCAAAATATTATACCGTGACGCGGCGGTCCCACGCGTCTCAACAAAATTTCTAAATTGCCGTATATAAATCCCACGACAAATTTCATAATACCAATTACATATATAATCTTATATGCACATAATCAAATACCAATTCGCATCACATTAGTATTTATAACCCGAATAATTTATTAATCCTCAAAATAAATATAGTCAAAAGTACGGGGTATTACATACTTCCCCCCTAATAACTGAATTTCGTCCCGAAATTCGAAACTAGAAAGTACCTGCTAAAAACAGCTCTGGATAACGTTCGCGCATCTCATCCTCGCGCTCCCATGTGGACTCCTCGACATTGTGATGTCGCCACTGAACACGCACTAACGGGACTATCTTTGACCGCAGTTTCCTCTCGCTTCGGTCCAAAATAGCAATTGGCCCCTCCTCGTAGGAGCTATCCGGCTGGAGATCGATGTCCTCCACAGCAATGTGAGAATGAGCCAAATCATCCCTAAGGTATTTCCTCAGCGAGGAAATATGGAACACGTCGTGAATCCGATGCAATTGCTCCGGTAGTCCAAGTCTATATGCAACCGGTCCGATCCGCTCAATGATAGGAAACGGCCCCACATATCTCGGTGCCAACTTCCCCTTCTTCCCGAATCGCATAATCCCCTTCATCGGAGATACCCTGAGCAGAACCTGGTCCCCCACTTGGAACTCCCTGAAAAACCTCTTCGCATCAGCATAACTCTTCTGCCTATCTTGAGCTACCCGAATGCGACTCCGAATCAACTCAATCCTTGCCGAAGTATCCTGAATCACTTCCGGCCCAAGTAGTTTGTTGTCCCCCACCTCCAACCAACATGCTGGGGAACGACAAGGCCTACCGTATAATGCCTCGAACGGAGCCATGCCAATCGTGAACTGATAGGAGTTGTTGTAAGCAAACTCCACCAGTGGAAGGTACTGCTCCCATCCACCCCCGAAGTCAATAATGCACATGCGTAGCATGTCCTCCAACATCTGGTTGGTGCGCTCTGTCTGCCCATCGGTCTGCGGATGATAAGCCGTACTCAACCGCAATTCCGTGCCCATGGCCTCCTGGAAACTTTCCCAAAACCTCGAAACAAATATCTTGTCTCTGTCAGACACGATATTTAGGGGCACACCGTGGAGTCTCACAATCTCTGAAATGAAGAGCTGGGCATACTGTCCCGAAGTGTAGTCAGTCCTTACGGGTAAGAAGTGAGCGACCTTGGACAACCTGTCCACAATTACCCAAACGGAGTCGTGACCCCTCTGCGACGTAGGCAACCCCGTGACAAAATCCATGGATATGCTCTCCCACATCCACACCGGAACTTCCAACGGCTGTAGCAATCCTGCTGGTCTCTGATGATCCACTTTTACAAGCTGACAAGTGGCGCATTTTGAGACAAACTCAGCGATATCTCTCTTCATACCGCTCCACCAATACTGCCGTCTCATGTCTTGGTACATTTTATCCCCCCCGGGATGTACCGCGAACCGTGAGCCGTGCGACTCTGCCATAACATCGTGCCGCAATTCTTCCCCATCCGGAACCACCAATCTTCCATTAAAGCGCAATCCCCCGTCTGAGCTAACGGTATAGGACTCGGCTCCCTCTGCTAACAATCGAACTATCTGTTCCTGACAGAACGAGTCATTGGCCTATGCCCGTACTACCTTTGTGACAATCTGCGGTGTAACGGTCATCACAGACATGAAAGATCGGGCCACTGCATCCTGGTGTCCCAATTCCTTCCACTTAGCTTTCCACACCTCTGCCACCTCATCCGCTGGCCTGCGACTCAACGCGTCTGCTACCACGTTAGCCTTACCCGGGTGGTACTGGATGTCGAACTGGTAGTCCTTCACAAATTCAAGCCACCTACGCTGCCGCATATTCAATTCCTTCTGCGTGAACAGATACTGCAGTGACTTGTGGTCCGTGAACAGCTGAAACTTCTCCCCCAAAAGATAGTGCCTCCAAATCCGTAAGGCAAATACCACTGCTGCCAACTCCAAGTCATGCGTGGGGTAATTCTTCTCATGAGGCTTAAGCTTACGGGAAGCATAAGCTATGGCTTGTCTTTCCTGCTGTAACACACCTCCCAGTCCTTGCAAAGACGCATCGGTGTAAACCAAATACTCAACTCCCGGTCTCGGCAGCGCTAACACAGGTGCTGAGGTTAATTTGTCCTTCAACTCATCGAATGCCAACTGACAGGCATCATTCCAGATATATGGCACACCCTTACGAGTAAGATGTGTCAAAGGACCTGCTATCTCTGAGAAACCCCGAATAAACCTCCTGTAGTATCCTGCTAGACCCAAGAAACTACGAATCTCTGTTGGTGTCGTGGGCTGTCCCCACTCCCTCACCGCTGACACCTTCCCCGGATCAACCGATATTCCCTGGTCGGAAATAATATGACCCAAGAACTGGACTTCCTTCAACAAAAACCCGCACTTCTCATATTTTGCATACAACTCGTTCTGACGGAGTGTCAGCCAAACTTGCCTCAAATGCTCGGCGTGTTCCTCCTCTGTCTGAGAGTAAACCAGAATGTCATCAATGAAGACAATGACAAACTGATCTAGGAAATCTCTGAACACTTTGTTCATCAAGTCCATAAACACTGCTGGAGCGTTGGTCAAGCCGAAAGGCATAACCCGAAACTCGTAAGAACCATATCTCGACAAGAACGCGGTCTTCGAGACATCCTCCTCCCTGATACGCAACTGATGGTATCCCGACCTCAAGTCAATCTTCGAGAAGAAAGAAGCTCCTCTCAACTGGTCGAATAAGTCATCGATTCGAGGTAACGGATACTTATTCCGTATCGTGACCTTATTCAACTCTCGGTAGTCCACACACAATCTCAGTGAACCATCCCTCTTCTTCACAAACAAAACTGGAGCGCCCCAAGGTGAGGTACTCCTGCGAATAAAGCCCTGCCCTAACAGCTGCTCTATTTGATCCCGTAACTCTCGCATCTCAGCTGGAGCCATACGGTACGGTGCACGTGCTATAGGTCTCGTACCCGGTAGCAAATCAATAACGAAATCTATCTCCCGACTGGGTGGTAAGCCTGGTATCTCCTGAAACACATCTGAATACTCCCTGACAATCGGAATCGAATCTAAAGGAATAACAACCTCCTTAGAGGTATCCTCCTCTATGTAATACAAATGAGCGGTCGATCCTCCCTCTGGGCGAGGCATCGCCACTACAAACATCTCTTGCCCCGGAATGGCAAAAACAATGCTCCCGCTGAAGCAATCAATCATGGCCCTATATGCTACGAGACAATCCATACCGATGATCACGTCATGAACATGCATGTCTAACACTAACATGTCCGCAGGTAATACCAAACCACCAACCTCTACCCCCACTCCCCGGCATATAAAGAAAATAAGTGACCCACTCCCTAATGGTGAGTCGACACACGTCACTGTGCTCTCTGCCGTAGCTAACAATCCTAAAGCCTTCGCGAAGTGTGTAGCTATGAAACAATGTGTAGCACCTGTATCAAATAACACCCGACCCATAGTGCCATGGATAGGAAACGTACCCTCGATCGCGGGCGGTGCCTGTGGAACTGCAGCCTGGTGAACGTTGTAGACACGTCCATACTGTAGCTGCCCCTGCTGAGCTGGGACTGCTGGAATGGGTGGCAATGCTGCCATCTGTGGCGGTGCAGGAAGAGCGGCGGGAAACATAGGTCTCTGTGGCTCCTGGCGAGCACCCTGCTGCTGCTGCTGTGGGGCCCTGCCCCTATCAGGACAATCCTGCTTCTTATGGCCAGTCTTGCCACAAGTAAAACACTTCCCTGGGAAGTTCCCTCCCCTCTGCCCCTGCTGTCCCCGGCTCTGGTGGCCGTTACCGTTCCTCCCTTGGCCCTACTGGACCTGATGGAACTGCTGCCCATTCTGTCCCTGCTGGCCCTGATGGCCGTTTGGACCCTGATGGCCCTGGCGGAAACCTCCCTGACCCTGCCTATAGTTCCCTGACCGGAACCTCTTATTATCCCCCTGCTGGGTACCCTGCTCAGTCTGCCTCTGCCCCTGACCCGATTGTGCCCCGCTGGCACTATGTCCTCCAGTCCTACCCTGATGGCTAGACTCCCCCGACCGCTTGCCCTCGGCCATATGAAAACGGTGGTCCTGGCAGTGTAGTAATGCAGCGTTAACCACATTAGAATACGTGGCCAATGATAGGTTCCCAAGCAGATGCTGACGGATCCTCCAATTCAACCCATCAGTGAACTTCTCTATCTTCTTCTTCTCTGTTGGAATCTCGTCTGGAACGATATTCAACAGGTTAGTGAACTCGGCCTCATACTCGGCCACTGTCTTGCCCTCCTGTTTCAAACTCATCAGCTTCCTCCTCATTTCTGTGTGAACTGCGGACGGAAAGTACTTGCGGTCGAACCGCACCCAGAACTCCTGAATCGTGAGGGTATCCCTCTCCTCTGCGGTGGTAATAGACTCCCACCACTGCAGCGCAGATCCCACTAGCTTGAAAGTAGCTAGCACCTATTTCTGAACGTCAGTTCACTCATGCATCCTCAAATGCCTCTGCATATCCTTCCTCCATTGGCTCGAGACTACCACATCTGAGCTTCCTGCAAACTCTGGCGGATGCGCTTTCTGAAAAGCGTCGCGTACACGTTCCCAAGCAGACGGGAATGCATTAACCTGTACTGGCGCGGCAACCGGCGCCTGAGGCGGTGCCTGCTGAATAACGGCAATCGCGGCATTCACCGCTTGAGCTACTATAGCCGCAACCTCAGTGGCGTTCAACATGCCCTGAACTGGAGCGGGCTGGGGTTCGGGCATTGCATTCCTGGGAACTCGTTGTGCACGTCGTGGAAGCATCTAAAATAAGAACAAAGTTTATAAGTTCACGGTTTATAAACTTAAAATAGCTGAAGAATGAAGCATACACAATAAGAGTACAACAGTCCTAAAATATAGGGCTCTATATCAAAGAAAACGTAGCGGAAACATAATAGCCGTACAGATCCTAAAGGACACTAGAACCTGATGCTCTGATACCACCCGTGACACCCCGACTAATTAAATACCGGGTAGCTACTCCTTTATAAAATTAATTCAAAATGCCAAGTTGGCTCAGTTAATAGCATCACTGTCGAAAACATTTTTATTATTACTAACCACCTAGTATTTAAAAATCAAGTTGCCAAATTTTAATTTAAGTCTGATTAACATGCAACAAGTTTAAAGAAATAATTAATACCATTCACCATGCTGAAAAGAAATGAATAACCATCACAATAGAGTAAATAAAGTCTGGAGGAAACCCCTCACTACAATCCCATACTAAAGATAAATAACTGAAACAATAATAAAACGTGCTAAAGTCTGAAAACTGAAGTGTAAAAGATGCTCTAAATAGGAGTGGGCAACATGCCCTTACAACTGATAGATAGATCGTGACTCTGGAATCCAAAAGATAGAAGCGTCTATGAGCAAATCCCTGTAGCTTCCACAAACAGCTACAGCTCGTCGCCTGAATGAGTACCTATGCTTGGTGTCCTTGTGGCTGGGCACCTAAAATGGTTTTACAAAGAAAAAGATTTGAAAAGCAAACGGGTCAGAGCCCGAATGTGGAGTTATATTTTAAAAACCTGCAAGTGCTTTAAAAACATTTAAAACATTAAATGCAAAGTACATGTTAGGACGTACACTCGCATGATATTCTCACCTCTCGTCTAACTGTGCACTCCTAACGTAAGTACCCATCTATAACTACCCTTTCCACTAGCTAAGAGACAACGTAACTAGCTAGACTACCAAAGGTTCTACCCATAATACTTGGTTCCGTTTAACATGACAACGCTCGTGATTAAATAGAGGTTTAACGTAAACTCAGTTATTAAATATGCCATTGATATAACTATCAGCTAACTCATTATATATCTCGAAACAATACCGTAATATTTTTACAACATTAACATGAGGATTTTCATTAATTTAATGTATATTTTTCATCTCATAAATGTACAATACAAGCACCCCGCAATTTAAGCTATAGTGCACACATACTCTGCTATCCATCCCGGTACATCACGTACATAAGGATCACATATTCCGAATCTCTCAGGAATAGTCCAGATAACACAAATCACAAATAGTGGAGGCGAACACAGTCACCATCACATGGGTCACGCACATACCTACGCTCCCATGGTCAGCGGACTTATTAATATCACAATAAGTCTTTCTATGACCTATGTTCATCAAGGTACCAGTCTATATCCCCCCCGTAGGCACACAAGGAATAGAGGGTCCTAAGCGAACGAAACCTCCCGTGATAGCAAGTATGGTAGGTATGTCATACATACAATCCATATATCAATACTAAGTAAACACACATCTTAGTAATACCGCATTATATTCGTAGTACATATCGTATTCTCGTACTAAGTATAATTAACACAATTCGTACTATTCCGGTTTGTAAGTATACGCGCCATAATTCATCCTCACATCGTAGTAGACACTCACGTCTCGACCCAAATGGTTTAATGAATATAATTCTAGTATATGATTTACTCATCTCAATAACCCAAAAGTCCCAAATAAATCACTATAACATCAAAGGAATGCTAACTCTACCCTTGAACCAGTTCCCGGAACTCCAAAAGTCAAAACAGTCCAAAAGGGGTCAAACTGTCAACTCGTTAGAAGTCTCGTTCGAACGAGGCTTCGAACGAGTTTGGACTGTCAGGTCGTTAGAAGTCTCGTTCGAACGAGGCTGTTCGAACGAGATCCCAGTTCATTCGAACGAACTGTTACTTCTAACGATATCTCGTTCGAACGAGATATCGAACGAAATACCTTCTCGTTAGTAACGACTGGTCAACTCGTTAGAAGCTTGTTCGAACGAGTTCGTTCGAACGACCTGGGGCTGCTTCTAACGAGATGCCAGTTTCGGCCCAGAACTTCCCAAAAATCGTTTTTCACCATTTTAACAATTCTAATCTCTTCCAAAGTTCATTCCAATAACGTTTTGGGGGTCTCTAAATCATCTTAAACATATTCATATCATCTCCTAACATGTTTTCAAGGATTGAATCATCATAACATCAACTAAATTTACAAATTTCTACACTTATGCCAATTTCTCTAGAACATGAACCCTATGTTTAAATCATCCTCAAATCCCAGAATTTATTTCGTTTTAATTCTTTCAAATCACAATTAATATAAGGGAAATCATCTCCTATCATACTACATGCAATTCTCTTCACAATATTCAAGTTCTAACTTCAAAATACATGGGTTTTCATTATCTCCCAAGAACAGTTGTAATTTAACAATCTTCTAACATGGAGGAAACATTCTACGAATTTAAATATGATTAAAACACTTGCCTTGGTTTGATTTCTGGATTTGATGTGGAATAGGTGTAGAATTTCTGCCGAATTCCTCTCTCTCTCCCCTTCTCCAAGCTTTCTTCTCCAAAAGGCTATGGTGGCTAGGGTTTGCTTTGGGGAACTTATGAAAACCTAATTTAATAAACCTCCGTGGCTTGTTGGGTTAATAAGGGTTGGTTGGGGTCAATCCTTATCAGATTACAACTCTCAATTTTCGTCACTTTTAATTACCCAAAAATACCCAATTACTAAAATGCCCTTTATGGTGCCGGGATGGCCTAAAAATACCCCGGGACCCAAACTATACCCCCGGCTAGTGTTTTCTGACTATCTCGACCCTTCCGGACGCGTTGGCGCACTCAAAACGACCATACGGATTATAGATTTTAAATTCACTTTTAATATCAAAATATTATACCGTGACGCGGCGGTCTCCTGCGTCTCAACAAAATTTCTAAATTGCCGTATATAAATCCCACGACAAATTTCATAATACCAATTACATATATAATCTTATATGCACATAATCAAATACCAATTCGCATCACATTAGTATTTATAACCCGGATAATTTATTAATCCTCTAAATAAATATAGTCAAAAGTACGGGGTATTACAATGAGCTACAGCCAACCAAATAAGAAACAAAGGTAGTAAGAATTAGTAATGAAACAAAAAGTTTGCTTTTCATTTAATCAAAAGGAACAGGCTCGTACAGATGAAAGGAAGAAGAAAAACTACAAAAGAAGAACAAAATAAGAACAGAGCCCAAATTCATAGTAGGCCTCAACTTGGTCAGACGTAGATGGAACCTTTCCCTTATCAACAACTTAGTAGATGGTGAACTCACCTTCACCAGTACCTGAGGCTGCTTGTCTAGCCAGAAAAATAATTCCATCTGGATTGATTAATGTGGATTCCACAACAGGAGTAATGGGCTCCATGCCATTATGGACATCAGGTTAGGCATACAAAGATACCTCAACATGATTATGATCGGGATGATATTAGGATAAAATGGGGGAGTCAGCAGTAGTCAAGGCTTGATTCCAGCCTTTTTTAAAGCATGCTCACCGAAGATAAGTAATATGGCGCTTAGTGTCGTCATACGCTGCCTCCCAACCTTCATTATACCCGCTCTCACGAGAGGTCACTGCTTCTCCCTCTAGTTTCTCAACCTTCATGACCAACCCCTTATTCTCCTTTACCACTGCCAGCTTGTCTGTGATCATGACACAGTAGGCTTCTCGGAGGTCAGACAGCTCCTTAGTCAATTTCTCCTTTTCCTTATCAAAGGTAGCCTTCATATCAGCCAAATCCTTGTCAAAAGACTTTAGACCTCCATTGATCTCTTAATTTCTTGTTGACAACTCAGGTCAAGCATGGAGCAACACACTATAGTCAAAGACAAACTGAAAAATAGAAGAAACACAAGTTAAGCACGTGATGATAGAGGAAAGTGGAGAAAAAATAAATATAGAGAAAGGAGTACTCAACGAACCAAGACCTTTGGAAGATTTAATGGCTAATTGGTCTCCTCCATGCTTGATGAGCGCTCAAGATCGGCTGCAAGCACTGATTTCTCGAGAAGTAAAAGGGCAAGTTTAGGAGCAGCAGCCACTAAGGCCCCCTCAATAGCAATAACAGAAGGCACCATTGAGGTCTTTGAGAAATGTTACCTTCTCTTTTATCCCTCTATATTTATCTCTTCTTCTCTCTCTCTCTCTCTCTCTCTCTCTCTCTCTCTCTCTCCATGTCTCTCTCGCTCTCTTGATTTTCCTCCTCTTCTCTCATTCCTAAATCTACCTCCTTTTACTGAACCACCACCTTAGAACTACTAATAAAGTCTACAGCCTTCTACTTAAGAAACTTCCTATGACACACCGCCTAATTAAATACCGGGTGATCAGTCCTTTAAAAAATTAAATCAGAATATCCGGTTGGTTCAGATTATGCATCACTGTCGAAAACTTTTTTTAAAATACTGACCACTAATATTTAAAAGGGTTGATGTCAAAATTTTATCTTTTTAATTAATAAAAAAAATTAAGCTAAATAACGAATCATTCATCATTCAATCAGATCTCATAAGAACTCAAATAACTTATATAAATATAAAGGAGGTGGAGTAAACACTTCCAGTCAAGATAATATACAGAAATCCATCTAAATAAAGACAACAATTGAGAAGAGTAATGAACTAAATCTCAAATCTCTGAATATAGGAATAAGAAGGGACGACATGTCCAACTGATGCAAATAACTCCAAAGTAAGGAATGATAGACTTAGAGGCGTCTACTACCAAAGTCTTGTAGCCTCTATAGCAGCTACATCTCGTCGAATGAATGGAACTCCAAAGCCTGGTGTCCCTATGGCTTAGCACCTAAAATAATTTGACAGGAAAGGATATTTGTAGAAAACGGGTCAGAGCCCAAGTTGAAAATAGATAGTCCTTACCTAGGTTCTATGATGGTCCTATGGGTGCGTAGGTATGTGCGTAGCCCATCGAATTGGGACTATATTATCCTCTAATATATGTGTTTTGTTTTGACGGTTAGCGAGAGACTGAACCTTTAATCCTTTATGCAAATGAGCGATGCAATAAGACATGATAGCCGAGTATGAAGGCACCGCAGCTGTGTCTTGGGGTGCAATATTTTATATATATAAGATAGAGTGTATATATATATATATATATATATATATATATATATATATATACATGTGAATATATCTACTAAGTGAAATTAGTATGTCAATATCCCACCCGAAAGATCCTCAAGGCATAATTGTCCACAACGCGCAACCTCCACTCAATAGCAAGCAGCGTAGGTATGTTATACACATAATAGTTTATTCAATAAGCATACAAACAACTTAATATATATATATAATAGGTATAGATAGTATCATCGTCCCTACTGTTCACGTTATTGCAATACTTCGACTTATCTCTCATATATATACCTTTCCTCTAGGGCTCTATTATCCCGCTACATCCCCTTCAATAGTCGCTCTCTCAACTCATTACTAACTAGGAATTTAATTCATTCGATAATAGAGTAGGTTAATTACTCTAACTTGGACTAACCTAGAAGGGTTCTAACTTGCCCAGGCAAAAAATAAGCATTATGGAATCTCAATAGAAGTCCAGGATTCTCGTTCAAACGAGGTCGTTCGAATGAACTTCCCACTTCGAACGAACTCAAAAATCTTGTTAGAACTCTCGTTGGTATTCTCGTTCGAGAGAGGTCTTTCGAACAACATGGGAAGGTCTTCGAACGAAAATTCCGAGGGTTCCCCTGTTCATTCAAAGTTCATTTTTCCAATCTTTTCCTTATCCAAATTTATCTAAAATTCATCCCAACTCCCAATCAATGATTCTAAACTATTCCTGATCATAATAGGGTACTTTATAACATAATTTAAATGATAAATCCTTACACAATCAAAGGGAATCTAAGTTAATTCCTAAATCTTTAAGAGTCCCTTAAAATAAACCCACCATTAACAATCATTCAAAACTCCCATTTATATTTTTTGATTCTAACCTAAAATTTCCAGATTTATCATTACCAGTATAGGGTTATTCATCTACATGCAAACCTAACTTCCAATTCCACACATTAATGGCGATTCAGTCTCAAATTCATAATACCAATGTCAGTTTATCAAATTCTAACAACATGAATCATATATGCTCTAACAGTATAGAAAGTTAACCACCTGTCTTTTCATGAACCTCTAAATCATTGAATAAAGTTTTTATGGGGATGATCCTCTCTTCTCGATCTACATGTTGGTGTGATGTTTGGTGGGAGAACTTGAATCTTTGGCTCAAATCACCTGTGTCCTTCTCCCTCTTCGGTTCTCTCCTTGTCTGTCACGTAGGTTGGAAACTGACAACTCCTTCTAACCCACGTACAACCCTTATGTATTTCCTAATTTTCGTCCATTATAATTCTCAAAAATTCCAAAAGACCAAAATACCCCTCTGGGGTGTCATTTTGGGCTAAAATGCCCCGGAATCCAAATAAAACACCCGAGATGTGTTTTCTGACTATTTTGACCCTTCCGAACACACTGGTGCACTCAAAATGGCCATACGAGCTACTTGAAGATAAATTATACTTTTTAACTCAATAAAGTAATATACTGACATGACTCACATGTGCGTCCCAACTAAGTATATTGCAACTACCATATTTTTAACTCTCGACCAAAATAATATTCTCATATTCATATATTACTTTACTCGTTAAGTAATATTTAACATAATTATTTCCGATAAATACTAACTCTCATCACGCAAGTAATTATTACAATTACATCTAGATTAATTATAAATAATTTTTTCTCTATTTAAATCAGTTAATCCAATTTCCATAATTAAAATAAAATTCCACAAAAACGGTTGAAGAAACCCCCTAATGGTTTCGTATGGTCCACCCTTTTCAAACAGACAGGTCACCCATTGCAAAATGAATTCATCAATATGTCTCTTTATTAAATCCTATCCCCACTGTCATTTATAACATAATATATCTTATATTCTCTCAAATGTACTTTAAATCATGATCCATGTGACTTTGCCTAACCAAGTGTCACAGGTCCTTTCCCCTCTCTAAAAATCAGTCTCATACGTAAGCCTTACAAGTCTTAAAGAATAAACTTCAACTCCCCGGGGTAGATGTTTTCGAATTCACATGACAATCATAATCTTCTGCCTAATACAATACCATTCTTGTGAGCGTACAATCAAGCCCTAATATCTCCTCTTATATCATTATTTACCTTATCCCATACGCTTTGAATGGAAAAAAAGCAATATTAAATTACCCAGGGCGCCCATACACCCTATGCCTTACGCATTTTTGCACAAATATAATATCTTCTCACATTATAGTGGAATTATCAACCCTCAATTATACTCACATATGTACAATTACTAAGGTACGAATCCCACGTACTATCATCCAAACTTCTCTCCACTCCCGACGTTCGTTAGTTTCATGCGTGGGGTGTCTCGCAAAGTGAAATCCAGACAAGGAACCCCCCAATACGCTACTACCTAACATTGTCGCTGGTCGAGGTCCGTAAGGTCCTCAGTCCATAATATGTACCTTCTCATAATCTCCGTATATTGACATAATAATATATGCATGTCTTTAACCATAACATGAAACATGGCGCTCTCACTATCCCAAGCTTTCGGCGCTATATATGATGAGCTATGTTTCGCTACTTGGTACAGAAGACAATACACCCTAAGTCACATCAGTAATTAAATACCTATGCATCGGGGTCACATTTAACTAGGCAACAAACTCACGAAAGTCTACGATCACATGAAATTTTCATATATATATATATATATACATACATACATATAGGCCCAACTCTATTTCGGGGGCGTATTACCAAATAAAACTCTCCTTGGAGTATCCAGTGTGATAGTCTATCACTCAATCTATTATTGTTCAAACAGTCGGCAAGTATCACTATACATTACCAGAATAAGCTCTACTTTACTAACTGAATGCAGTAGTAAAATTTTTAACAATAACATATGGATTTAGTGCCCACCCGGCTTGCTCACGAGTGACATCTAAAATTATGTTACCCATTATCTGTCAAAAATTAATGTACCCACTAAACTCGACTCGCACGTGAACTTTAGTGTTAACAATTCATACATGTATTGTGACACACCCATGTCACTTGACCTAATCCTTATCTCGCAAAGATGAAACAAAACTTCATCAATCTCTCCTAATAGTATGATCATTACCTGTACTTCTTGCGGTAAAAAAAATCCATAACCATTTGCGCTTGTTATATATTTAGGATTTCATTTAATAGTTTCCCCCTCCTCGTTGTGGGCAAATTATCCTATTTCGCGGCTAACACACCCATCGCTAATGTTGGCCTATCATCTCTAGGCCTCACATATTGCTTTATTGGCCACCCCATTTCTTCCTGGGCCCCAATGACACTGAGGATTAATTCTCTACACATATAGGAACTTTCGGAGTGATTTCCCATCAATAGTCCCATTGACCATTTTTGGATGTCCTTTTCTCGAATTGGCAGTCTTAGCTCCCATTTGTTCTCCCGTCGTCCCCTTGGCTATGATGGCCTTTCAAAACTATTGTTGGCCTCAACAGCTCGGTTTGACTTCATCCTCACTTTATAGGTCGTTAATTAATCAGAATTTTCTAAATGACTTTCCTATTAGGTATACTCCCATGTGGTGTTTCTCTAACACCGTTAAGTTCAGTTTTGCTCTTCGACCAGATTCTCTAACCCTCCTGTCTCACTTCTTTTGGAACACATCAGAAAATTTATGAATTATAGGAATCAAACTAATGGTAATCACTGTATCCTTAAAGATCTCCTCCCCTATATAATATAAACGGGTGGACGATACTTCCTCCGAACCAGGTATCACCACCTGAAGTATATCCTAACCCGGTATAGCAAAAATAATGCACCCACTAAAACAATTTATCATGGATCTATAAGCAACAAGCCAATCCATACCAATAATCGCATCGTACCCTGACATATCTAATATAAGCATGTCATTATCTAAAATAATTATCCCAATATCTATCCCTATTATCTGGCATATAAAGAAAATCAATGACCCATTACCCATCAGTGAGACTACCCATGTAATCGTAAAGTTGGTCATGTTTAACAATCCCGTGTCCCATGAAAATATAGCGTCTATAAACAAATGTGAATCCCCAATATCAAACAAAATTTATCCCTTAATCCGAGAAATAGAGAACATATGGTGGTAGCTGGATGTTGCCCACACGCACATACGATACCTACCCCTACTGCTGGGGTATTTTGGCCTTATATGGGCAATCCTGCCTCCTATGACCCATCCTACCATAATTAAAGCATCTACAAGAAAACTGTCACATTACGACTCTGTTGATTTCGGCCATGTTGCTCAGTTGCATCTCTTCCTTGGCCCTGCTGAGCATCTTGATGAAAAAAATTAATAGGTTGAGGGAAGTCCCTCCACTTGTGACCCTGTTATTCACACTTATAGCAGAGTACTGAGAGTTTTAACTTTCTTTGGCGTTGTTGTCCTTGTTGGTCGGGTGGGGGTTTCTATCCAGCCTGATCCGGACAAGTTTGACGTTTATGGTCATCTCTACCCCATTTGAAGCACCTTTTTGTGACATCATTTTGTCCCTGACTATGTTAGCCCTAACGCTTTTGTCTCTTCACACAAATTCTATTACCTTCGTGGTCTTTACGACCTTGAGAAACTTGTTGTTGTGGTATTAGTGTCTTCCTTTAATTATTAACTCTAGTTCTGATAGTTTGGCCATCTTCTCTTAGTCTTTTGCCTCCTATAAGCTTCATAGTACGATCTTGGTACCGTAAGACTGTAGTTGTAACTGCCTGTGCCATTATACCTACTATTTAGGTGATTGATACTCTCTTCGAGGGTACCTGAGGTATCAGTTGACCTTATTCATTGACTCCCCCAACAGTGTTAGCTTGCTCTTGTTGTCGTGCCATATGAAAATTGGAATGGGCTCTATGAGTTCAACATCCATACAATTAAATTACAGAAGTAAGAATTTCCAACGCGTAAGGATGAATACAACATTCCTAATATTAGGGATCTAAATCAAAGAACGCAATGCAGAAAGCATAATAAGTCGTACAGATCCTAAGGACACTAGAACCTGATGCTCTGATACCACCTGTGACACCCCGCCTAATTAAATACCGGGTGATAAGTCCTTTATTAAATTAAATCAAAGTGTCTGGTTCGTTCATTCTTAGCATCACAGTCGAAAAACAATTTTTTTTATATTTTTAATCACCTAACAAATAATTAAGCTAAGTGTCAAAACATTTTCCCATTTAATAACCCAACCAATCCATTAATAAATTTCCATTCTTTGAACTATAAGCTACTCACATTCCACAAGAACAATATAAATACTGAGCATGAATCAATTACCGAAATAAATCGAACTCGATAAAGCTTTCCAATTCAAAGTCACAAACCAACAAACCATAATATCCTCAAGTGAATTAGAAATAAAATCCTGAACTGAACTGAGTAAAATCTCTACTAAATGACAAGGAAAAGGCATAGCATGCCCTAAATGAAATATTTGAAAAGAGTGGGGCGAAATGATAGAAGCGTCTAAATGCAAAGGCCTGCAACTTTCACAACTGCTGCATCTCGCTAAATGATGCACGTATCTATGTCTGGTACACCTGTGGATGGGCACCTGATAAATAATATATATATATATAGCAAAAGAGAAAAGAATAGAGAGAAACAAGTCTAAGCCCTAATTGTAAAAATATTTATTTTTGCAGGTATTTGAAACTGCATTAATGCAATTATTATGTGCATATTAGTTCTGAACTCTCACATGAGATCCTCACCCCTCCACTAGTGTGCACACCTAGCATACGTCTACCCTAACGTAGTCATCTATAATATTCCCAACTAGGTCGTAGACATATACTACTAATTATAACTCTTAGGAGACACCCACATCACCCATACAATACGTTATTAAAAACCTTACTCCAATTAACCATATTTTGTATTCCCCGTTATGGTAGTCAAATCCTTTATCCCCTTAAGTTACTTTGTTTACCAACATTTACATATCTTCTAACTTCATACATTAGTATTATTCACAATATATATATATATATATATATATATATATATATATATATATATATATAGTCAAATCATCCCTATACAAATATATACAAATCGTGCACCTCTTGGTTAGGACGACTTGGCGCAATGCATACTCTGTTATCGCGTCCCGGTGCATCGCTCACTGCATAAAGGAAAACTGGTTCGGCGTCTCTCAAGAACCATAAATCTCATAACACAAATATTGTAGGCGAGCATACTCACCAGCTAAATGGGTCACGCACATACCTACACTCCCAATCAACCGTTGAAACTATCTTACGTAACAGATAGCACGTATCCAAGTTCCTATGCTCTGGGTACAAGTAAAATATCTCCCCATTGGGTCATCAAGGATAAGACTGTCCACTACGCGAAACCTCCTCCCGATGGCAAGCCGCGTAGGTATGCTATACACACAATAATAACAAATATATTATAATAGGCATTCACCACTTCCCATTAAAAATTCATGCATTCATCCAACCCATATATTTATACATGTAGTATACATCTCATCACTACTTATTCTATAACTAGCTCGAATATTCACACTCAAGGTTTTCCAAGGTTATCTCACCTAACCAATTATTAAAGTATTATACTATAATTACTCCTCAAATAAATATGTGTTGTGCAAAGGGTCATCAACTGGTAGTGCCCCCTCACTCAAAAGTCACATAACTCTAATGGGATTGGACTGGAAAAATTTCTAGTTTCTGGGATGTCATTCGAACCACACTACATGTCATTTGAAAGACATAGCGTGCCGTTCGAATGATAAGCCATCTCATTCCAACGAGGTTTGACGTTTTTTTAGTTCTATCAGACCTGTAATGTTTGCCTTCTATTTCTTCATCTTCTTCAAAATTTCAGTCCTAAAACCTCTAATTTCTACAACCCAACCACAAAAACAACAAACCTAATTGATGTTCTAACATGTATAACTGATTTCCCACAACTTTGAAGCATTAAATCCTCACAATTCATTTATAAAATCAGAAACCCCCAATTTAATAATTCAAAACCCTGGTTCATCAAATCTCTGTACAAGAACATCAAATTCAAATTCTTCCATCATAAACAATCATCAATTTGGGATTTCTAACCTATATACACGAGGGATTCATCCTTGTTTGATTTCCAGATTTTAATTAATGTCCTTAATTCTTTAATTTCATCAAAACTCATGAATCAAAAAGTAAATATTATACACCTACACTAATATGAACATGCTTGTTGCTATAAATTGCAAGAATTAAACACTTGACTCAATTTTGACGGTCTAATCCGATGGTAATTTTTGTATAGGCGCGTTCCTTACCTCACGATTTATAGTTTTGTGTGATTTTTGGTGCGTGTTCTTGAGACGGCACCAAGAACACCAATGGTTTCTTTTTCCTTCCTCTGTGCCTTGCTCATTTATCTCTCGTAGGTTTAAAACTGATAACTCCCCTCAAACCAATGTACATATATATTTAATTTCCTAATTTTTTGTCCATAATATATCCCCAAAAAATCAAAGGACAAAAATACTCCTACAGGGTGCTGGTTATGCCTAAAAACATTCCGGAGTCCAAATAAAATACCCGGGTAGAGTTTTCTGACTATCTTGACTCTTCCGAACTCAATGGCGTGCTCGAAATTACCATACGAGTTACTTAAAAATAATTTACTTCTTTAACCCATTAAATTAGTTCGAACACGACTCACACGTGTGCAAACAGTCATATTACTCACTATTGACAATCTATAAAATTTCATAATTCCATATTATGTATTGACATAGTAATATTCCATAATTCTCAACAATAAGTATTAACCATTGGCACGCTAGTTAATATTTATTTTAATCTGGATTAATCAATTAACCAATTAATTATTTACCTTTTAATTTAATTAATCCAACAATAATAATTAATCTCATAATTATTTAATATCATAAAAATATGGGGTGTTACAATTAAACGCTAGCATACTAGAGAAAACTCCATGTGGGTCTACATAGCAAAAAAATGCACTAAGGTCCAAAACAAAATATACAGGTCTAATAAGATCAAACAACAAGGAAAAAAATACCTAATTTGAGAATCCATACTTAGGCTAAAACTTTGTATCTTCAGTCAACATTGTAATCCCCAATTGTGTAATATAAATATACTCTCTCCAAATATTAACTTAGCGATACTATCTTGAATACAATTATGAAATTTCAGTGAAGTACAAATCTAAATGCGCATGAAAAACACACAAACATACAAGAATATTTTTCAAAAGAAAGAAAACTAGTAAAACAAATTATTTACATAATTAGGTTTTTCATTAAAAAAACTTAAAAAATGATTTTTAAACTCAAATTACTTTTATAATAAGATCGATTTACACAGATTTCAAGATAGATAACTATTATGCAAATATCAGGAGAAAACGATTTCATTAAATTGGAGAAACTTAAATTTATGATTTGGAGAATTTATTTGAGTGGGAAGAATTATTTATAATTAGTGACTTTAAGTTTAATTGTTCGAATTCATGTGTTTCGCATTTTGAGGTCGAAATTTGGAAATGACTAAAAGTATTTCGGATGACAATTCTGAGTGTGCGATTGAGTCCAGATGGGTCGAGATAGTCAGAAAAGAGTTCCCGGGGTAGTAATTGGGTCTCGGGGTATTTTTGGAGATAGCCGGGCCCACACAAAGTGATTCAGGCCATTTTAATTAGGCCCATGTGGCCAAAAATGGGATTTGGAGTTTAAACCTAATTGGGGAAAGTGTGTAACGACAGTTAACACAAATTCTTAACCTAGGGCTTGAGAGGGAATTTGGGGGAAAGCAAATCAAGAGTCAATTAAGGATTTTTGGAGCGAAATTAAGGGACTACACCAACAGATCGGACTCTACGAACAATTCCAAGCAAGTGGTTAACTGTTGTGATTCCTAAATTTATGATAATCAATTCATATCATAGTGTGTGTATATGAAAATTCATTTTGGGTGTGTAACCATAATTAAAATGGGTTTTCTGAATTTAGAGTAATGGGAAGATTGAATTACTCAATAAATGTTAAGTTATGATTTGGGACTGTTAAGATTAAATTTTAGAGTGGATTAGAATATGTATTAGTGATTAAATGGAATGAATATGGTGGGGTCGGATTTGGTAGAACGAGACCCAGGTGAAAAATCCAAATCGAATATACTTAGGGTTTTGTATAAATTTGTTGATGGATTAAGGTCTCTATGGTGTTTAGAACCTTTTCTTGTGTGAAAAATATGTTGGTTGGGATTTGGATAAGGGTTTGGGAAGAAACAAAATCTTGAAGGTTCGTTAATGGCTGAAACATCAAGCCGGAGAAGACGATCACCTGTTCGATCGATCGATCGACCAAGGGGGATCGATCGATAGATGGTCCCCGGATTTTGACAGTTTCACCAGTTTTATGTATAAAGAAAAATTTTAGTTTAGATTTTTCCCCACTTGCTATGGAGTGATAAATTCATAAGTGGTATATATTACTTAACAATTATAGGGTGATATAATTGGGTTTAGGAGGGTGAAAATTGTATGTCATGAGATGAACGAATTTCAGGAAATAATTCATAAGTATTGGTTTTGGGTTGAGGAAAAATATTCAGGTATTGTAGTTGGGTGACACTAAATTATTAAAGGAATTGAGGTGAAATAAAATTAGTTATGGGGAAAAATATAGACTCGGGGAAATATTAAGTTATTGGCCAAGTGAGCGAGTCCGGATATAATGGTTGGGTGACACCAAGTAATAAATTAATTGATGTGTTAATTAATTAAATTAGATTCGGACTGTAGACACTGGAAGGTAATAAATTAATTAATGTGGAATTAATTAAATGAGAGTCAGACCACAGACTCGGATTGGTATTAATTAATTAATGTGTAAATTAATTAAATGAGAGTCGACCACAGACTCGGCTTAGTATAAATTAATTAATGTGTAAATTAATTAAATGAGAGTCCAATCATAGACTTGGGCAAATTTCATATAAATTAATGTGTAGAGTATTTATATTAGAGTCGGGCCATAGACTTGGGGAAAATATTATATTAATTGAGGTGTAAATTAAATATATTAGAGTCAAACCATAGACTCGGGAAGATGATAAATTGTTACGTGAGAAAATTAATTAAGTGAGTCGGGATAGAGACTCGAAAAATTTCAGGATAGTGTTACAGATCCTTAAGTACACGGTAAAGTCGGGGTTTATATTATATATATACGGTGTAGTGATAGTATATACATGTGTATTTATTGTGTGTGATATTAAATATCAGTAATAAGATATTTATTTAATTTATATACTCTAGTGCTATCAAGGGAGGTTGCGCGATGTGGGTGAATCCCCTAGATTGAGTTGTAGGTTGAGTATATCCCTAAGTCATTGAGTCCGGTATATGGGTGAGGGGTTTATCTCACTTTCAGGGAAGGAATATGACCGCCTCCACTTCATTTATGTTTTAGGCCAGGTTGGTGGGGGATTCCAACATGGGTAACTAGGTTATGTGAGCACACCTAGTGAGATAGCACTTTAGAGGGAATCATCCAACAAGGGTATACTCGGAGGGATGGATATACGTATGATATATGTGTGGATGTTTTAGTAAAGGTACGTGTATAATGGTATTAAATATTATATGCGGGAAAAAATACAGTGTGTGATGTATTTACTTTATATAACTTATGACACAGTTATATGCTATTATTTAAAAAGGAATTAATCCAGTTAATTGGTGAGACAACTAATAATTCATGAATAATTATACTCGGTTTAGAGTAGTATTGCAAGGGAAGGTTATACCATGACTAGTTGGACGGGGTAGTACAACTAGGTGGGGTTAAGGTAACCGTTAGGTGTGTACAATAGTGGAGGGGTGAGAATGTCCTCAAGAGAGTGCGACACTAACTTAAATATGAAGCACATTCATGCATTTTAAATTACTGCAGTTAATTCACTTGCTAAATATTTTCAAAATGTTTTGGGTTCTAACCTTTGCTATAAAACTATTTTCAAAACCTTTTAGGTGTCCAGTGACAGGGACGCCAGGATTGATATTCTATTCCAGGGACACGGAGTTACGGCATATGTGGATGCTAGCAGGAGTTTGGATTAAACACATTGTTTATTCATTCCTAGAGTAGGAATCATTTAGCAATTTCAGTTTTATTTAGGGCTTGCCGCCAAGTCTTCTCAGTACAAATTTCGGATGTATTTATTCAGGTGTTGGATGGTTGTATTGGATTATTCGCTTTGGTGGCCGATGGTTTATTTAGCAAATTATTTAATTAATTATCCAGTTGAGTTTTATTCAGTTGTGTGAATGGTTTATATTTATTTCCGCATGTACTGTTTTGTTTAATTAAAAAGTTAAAATTTGGCACCAGCTTTTGGAATACTAGGTTGCTAGTAAGTTTTAAAAAGTTTTCGACAGTGATGCTAAGGATAAACCAACTGGGATTCCTGTTTTAATTTGTTATAGGACTGATCACCCGGTATTTTATTAGGCGGGTTGTCACAATCAATCCCATACTAAAATAAAATAGGTTTCTCATTTGGTTCATTGTTATCCTCATTGTTGAAACATTTTAATTACACTAGAAGAAAAATGGTCATTTATGTCAGTCAAGAACTGACATAAATGACCATTTATGCCAGTTTTAGAATTTTTCAAAAATGACATATAAAGCCCCGACATAAATGTTTGCAAAACTGACATAAATAAGAACACATTTATCTCAGTTTTGAAGAAAAACACATAAAAACTATAGCATTCAACATGTTTTTAATCACATTTTCATGAAAAACTTACATAAATAGCATCACATTTAACTCAGTTTTTGCAATTTTATGAGATTTTTTTCAAAACTGACATAAAATGTTGATATAAAAATTAAAAAAATCATTACTCCATTAATCGACAACTATTATTTAAGATTAAATCATTCATTGTAAATATATAGTAATCAAGGTCATAAATATCATGAACTTGATATATACATCAAGATACTTACAATCAAAAAAATATTGATGTGAGCTATATCATATCCAAAAATTAACTAGTGTGTGAGCTACATGATGATATCCAAAAACTAGCTAATGTCTAGTGATCTATGTGATGATATCCTAAAAATAGTGATGATACATAATAATATCTAAAAACTAGCATTGTGAACTACATCATAAGATCTACAATACTCAAGCTAGGACGTGTCGAATGTAATACTCGAACAAGTTTGTGCTCAACGCCGTCTAACCTAAAATGAGTAACCCTATAATCAAATATAATCAACATAGTTTTTTATCATAACACGTTCATCCCAATAAATTATCATTATGACATAATATAATACGGTTATTCAGAAGCACCTAATATATATAATCCGTAATAAAGTTAATGAACTCCATTTGAAATTCATTTAGCTCATTCAACGTGTACATATGAATGACTTGAGGCTAGATCACTATTCCACGGGGATTATTACTCCCCCCCTTAAATAAAGAGACAACTGATCTTATTAGTATGAAGCTACTACTTTATTTGCTTATCCTGCCCCAAGGCGCACTCGAAATCCAACTCCCGCCAAAGATTCCACGGTTAGACCAGCCTTTGATAATCTATCAGGAGCATTTAATGGAGCTTTACCAACAGTTTAATCTATATTATCGATGTGCTACCCAGATAAGAGACTTGGCAGAATTCGCCAGAACTCATAGGAAGAAAATAGATTTATGGATATAATCAAATATGCAGTAGTTACCGACAAAAGTATTCGGTTGTTGGGTAAAAATCAATATACTTCAAATGTCAAACTAGGATCAACTAGAAGTTGACAATAAACAAACTATGAATAGAAGTAGCCTATGTAACAACATAAATTATAGGATAATTCCCTTTATTGTGACTAATTCACCTAATGCCATAGCTAATATCAAAACTCCAATTAAAGCAGCCAATGCTATTGTTCGAGTGTTTGGTGTAACTCACTGTCTACTTCTCGAGTCCTGCGAGTCTCACTAATCTACAGGGGGAACTCTCTAGTGGTTATATATATATATATATATATATATATATATATATATATATATATATATATATATGTATAGATATATATATACTAGAGTATGCCCGTGCCTGAAGGCACGATGCAAAATTTTGAAAGTGTACATCATTGATTGGACCATACGTCGTACTTATATACCTGCAAACACTGTGTTTATGTACATACATACGTACACTGTGGTACGAACCTTTTATGTCAAAAATATTTTTACGACACATAATTGTAAAACATTTTTAAAAATGGGTCAAATTTTCATATATTTGTATAACTATTTAACGTGTCTAATCCATGGTTGAAGACATGACGATATTCGAAAAATTTAATATAATGACAACAAAAAACGATCGACACTATATAATTTCAATACAAATAAGTTTAAATTTTAAAAAAATGGGAGAGAGTCTCCTTTATTTATTGGACTATCCACCTTTTTAAGGTATAAAAAACAATTCAACGGCGAAATAAATACACTCATGGACCTTGTACAAACTAACTTAAATTGAGCAGAGTTCAATTTGTTTATGGGAATATCCATATGTTTAACATATAAAAAACACTGCAACAATGAAAATAGCGACTCATACATCATGTACAAAACCTAAGACTTCAAAAAAAAGGGGTAGAGTTTCCTTTGTTTATAGGACAATTCGCCCTGTTTATGGAAAACAAATACCAATAAATATATTATTACTTCATTACAGACCTCGTATAAAAAATTAAAAAGAATTTTATCCATCACGAATTATAATTCGCGCTGCAACCAAATGACTGCACATAGTTATCTATTTTTTCCACTGCAAAAGTTTCATTCCTTGAAAGTAAACTCCAATGTAATTTCGACGCGTCGACATTTTGCTAAAAAATAAATTGAAAAGACAAAATGCTAGTGAGGCAGTATGAAAAAAACATTTAGAAGCGATTGAATAACTCATAAATTGTATCCATGTAACAAAAAATGTTGAAATTGGAAATAACGGCAAACTCATTCAATCGGGTGTACTTTATGTACTTGTGAATAACCAACACAACAATATGTTTGAAATAAAAATCTTTAAGACAACATAAATGATGAACATAAAAATTTTAATAGAAAAGTTTACGAGGTATTATATATGGATTAAAATCAACATGATAAACAAAACAAATAAGAGTAAGGGTTGTGAAAATGATAATCACTCGTATAGAACTATGTCATAATTAGTTACGCCGTATCAACCCAAAAGGTATAAATGAATTTATACATTTGGTACTTACAAAACAATATATGGATGATGTAAGGTGAAAGAAAGCCTCAGCAGACTATATATAAAGCCTTTAGACCACAAAAAAATGCCTTAGACGACTATAATAATAGCCTTATGACTACAAAAAAAAGCCTTAGGAGGCTATAAAAAAAAGCCTTAAGACTACAAAAAAAAAGCCTTAGGAGACTATACGAAAACAACATGAACAATCATCCCATAGTTTATAGTAACTCAAATCATAATCTTTACAAATAGGCGAACACCCCAAAATATTATCCTAGTGTAAGCCATTCATGGATTCGCAGGATACGTCCTTGTAATCACCCTACGGAATGTTCGCGTATCAATCTCGACGTAGTTGATAGGAAGATTAGCGCAATTTACAACAACCTAGAAGAAACACTAATAATTAAATAATTTTAAAAAAACATTAATAGAGACAATGTACCTTATTGTGAGAACCCCATGTAAGCAACATTCGAGCATTCAGTCGATTTTGATGCTTAACCATAGCCTCACAATCCTAATAATTGTTAAAAAAATGATTAGAAGATATAAAGGCATGACGTGTGTAATATAATCACATATATAGTGTTAACTCAATGACGATATAAAAAAAGAATTTATGAAAAAATTATGTAGTGGCGAATAAGGACCTCAATAGCCGTAGCATTAGGTTGGACAACATCGCGGATAACAATACTGTTGGATCTTCTACGCGGAAATGAATCTATGAAAAAAATTAAAAAAAAAGTGAGGGAGAAAGTCTAGAGCATATCCAACCTATAGCATGTTAATATTTAAACTTTATAATAGCTTTACGACGTTATTATGGCAAAACATACCGACTGCGAGGATGACTTCTCCTTCCCTTTCCCTTTATCCTGAAGAATAAAAGGAAACATATAAAATCCAAAAAATATAAATGAAATAAAAAATGATTTAATACATGGCATTAATATGGAAAGAAATTAGTACGTGAGTCGGCGATATGTTTTCATTTCCCTTCGAGCATTGGTTGTCATGTTTGGCGCTATTAGTTGGTCGACCCCACAAATATGAAAAGACTATATATATATATATATATATATATATATATCTATATATATATATATATATATATATATATATAATTGAGGACTTTAATAAGAACTTTACACACAAATTTGATGCACGTGATTACCATATATTGAATATCATTTAGTTAATATTCATCCTAGATAAGAACATTGATATTATTGTCGCACGAACTTTGGATCTGTGATTGTAAACACAATGATGTAAGTTGAAAGAAAAAGAAATTATTGAAATAAGTACAATTAAAAGATAGGAAAGTGGTTGTTACGGCATATGAAACACAAACAAAACGTTTAAAAGGCCATAAGATACACCGAAAATAAGAATGAAAAATAACATACAATGCCAAAGATGGTAATGTCCTCCATGCCGAAACAATTCATTGTAAACCTACCAAAAACAAATGAAAATGACCATAAAATCAGAAACTAAAACACAAACAAAAGAACTAATAAATAATAAAACGGAACATAATACTAAAATCGAAACCAATCAAAGCGAACGCTAAAATCGCACCAGTAATGAAATACACCAATAATGAAATGCACCAATACGCCTAATTTCTTACACCAGCTAAACAAACCCACCAATAATAAAACGAAAGGTAAAATCCGAAACAACAACAAAAATTAGAAACGAAAGCTGCTAAAACTGATTAATAACTAAACTGAATGGAACACATATATACCAAACATTATATATACCAACCATTATATATAACTAACATCGATTAAATACCTAATTACCTATTTAAAACATACTAACATAACTCACCAATCATTTATATATACCAAACACGTATCAATTATTTAAAACACGTATATACCAAACACGCATCAATCGTTTAAAACACGTAGTAAGGTCCTGCTCATTAATCAATTAGAAATGGATTTTTGTTAACTCATTCTCATTAGTCAAACAGGTAATCAAACAGGTCTGTTAAGTAATTCTCAAATCAAACAAGTATATTCTCGTTTACAATAGGTATATTATCATCTCATTAACCAAACAGGTATAAAAATTGAGGTCATATTAACACACACTGAAATAAACACCCTGTATTAAAAACAAACATAAGTCAAACATACAAAAAAAACACTTTGTATAAAAAAAAAACATGTATAGCTTAGTAGGACTTTTACCAAACACCTGAACTTGAAACAAAATATGATATAAAACAAACATTTTTGGAAGAATGACAATCACCCCTAATGAGGCTCAGGTAAAGCTAAAAATATATAGGCTATTAATAGCAGATGATTTGCTCTGGTATAAGTAGGCCAAATACATACCGGGTGATATACACATGCTGTTAATAAATAACAAATGTTACTTCCCATAAAAAAACATTATGGTTTAAAAAAATAGATTTAGGTTAAAATAAACACAAATAGTCGATGCTTAATAGATTTGATATACACGTGTTGTTAATAACAGATGTTACTTCCTATAAAAAACATTATTTTTAAAAAAATAGATTTAGGTTTAAAAAAAACCATAAATAGTCGATGTTTGTTTAAAAAAACCAACAAAGGGAGAGCCATCTGAGAAGAGGTACAACAAACAAAAATGATAAGAAGGCGTACAACAAAAAATACCTTGGTAAAGACCGTTTCGAGATGTGTGTCACTTTGGTAAACCCACAATTATTCGTTGATCGTTGCCGGAGATCGTTGATGGCATAGACGTTGATGGAGATCGTTGTTTTCAAAGCCGTAGATCGTTTGAAAGGGGGAGAGGTTAAAATGAGGGGGAGAAAAAAATGAGGCGGGATGCATTTGGGGTAATGAGGGAATGGCTGAGAATCATTGGAAGTAAAATACCATTTTACCCTTGGGTTTGAATTTAAAAAAAAGGGATAAAAAAATTAGAGTGTGTCAAAAGAGGGGGAATACAAATTTGTAAAGGTTAAAATGTGTAATACAGGAAAAACGTATCTTATGACATATACAAACTCTCTTGTGACATCAAGTAAAATAGTGCACATTTTTTATCCCATATTATATATATATATATAGGAGAACGCTCACCTACATCATGTTCTCTACATCATCCATACATCACACCTAGTTGTAGGCCTTAAAAAACTTATTTTTCCAATTTTTTTTATTTTTCTATTGAAATTAACCTTCCAATAAACCCATGTGCAAAAAATTAGGTCAAAATATGTTTTGTAGCTATTTTTAAAAAATCCACAAAAAACTACTCAAAATACCTTATTTACAAGGGTCTACGCCAGCAGTTTTTTGTGGATTTTTTAAAAATAGCTACAAAATGTATTTTGACCTATTTTTTTGAATATGGATTGATTAGAAGGTTAATTTTAGGGAAAAAATAAAAAAATTGAAGAAAGAGTAACTTAAGTCCCAGAACTAAGTGTGATGTGTGGTGTGATGTATACGTCATGATATAGGTGAGCCTTACTCTCTCTCTCTCTCTCTCTCTCTATATATATATATATATATATATATATATATATATATATAATATATAATAGGGAAGTTTTTGAAAATGTACAAATTTTTAAGGGTGCGGATTGATGCCACCTCCTTACATTTTATTACACATTTCAATGATTTAGATCACATCCCTTTCTTTTGTAGAAGTATACCACTCAATTATTTAGTTTCCCCTACTTTTTTTCCTTATCAAATGGACCCTTGAATTAAAATATTGGGATATTTAATCTTCTTCCACTTTACACATGTAGGCCCATCTATCTCTCTCCCTCGATCTTATTTCTCAAATACTTAACACACACCTCCATCTCTCTCTCTCTCTCTCTCTCTCTCTCTCTCTCTCTCCCTCTCTCTCTCTCCCTCTCTTGCGCGCTTGCATGCGCGACCTAATTTCTCAAAAACACACGCACGCCGCCAACTCAGTGGAGAAGCCCGCCGACTGATTCTGAACACGTAGCTCCATCTCTCTTTCTATGTCTCCCAGACCTCTAATTTTTCATCTCAGACGTAAATCAATACATATATGATTTTTTAGAAGATCCTGTCCATTTCAGAACCATTGAAGATCTGAGATTGTTCGGACCTATTTCAGAACCATTATTGATCCAACCCAAGGTACACTCTAAAGATTTATGCTTTTGTTTTTGATTTTTTAGATTTTGTTTGTTTGTAATGGTTTTGTACCAAAAGAAAAAAATAATGCTATAGGATCTCACCATGTGCGTACTTTGCTTCATCTGATAATAAAAGGAAAAAATATTGATGTTTATACCTAAAAATGGTACAAACATCAATAATTTTTATTTTTATTTTTAAAGGTATAAATTTAATTGTGTATTCATGTTTATTTTTACAAGCATTAATTTTATGTTTATTTTTATAGGTATCAATTTTATTTTTGTTTTTATTTTGTACGTACTCATTTGATGTTTATTTCATTTTGTAGGTATTAATTTGATGTTTTTTGTGTCTCTCTCAGGTATATCGTCAGGATTTTCCCTATTGCATTGGTCATTTTTGCTTTTTCACATTTTCGGTATCTTTCAAGTAGGTATTAATTTGATGTTTTGTAGGTACTCATTTGATCCTTTTTCTTTTGTTCATATTGGTTCACTTTGTTTATATGTTTGTTCCTTTATATATGTGCAAATTTGTTATTTTACCTTTCTTTTGTTTTGTAGGTTGCAAAATCAGGTATTCCATTCTCTATTATGTATCAAACTCAGTTTGTACGTTCGATTCATAGATTTTAATATATATTTGGTTCATATGTATACATGTATATTTGGAATTTGAAGTTGCTTCTTATCTTGGGAGTTTTATGGTTAAAATATGTCTAGTGACACAGGTACACTATCTCTCTTGAGAAGATAATCATATACTCTCCCCCTCACTATAATTTGTGTACCACAATCAGAGCTTTAATTTTTGGTTCGATTTAATTTTGATCGGTTTGTTCATAAATAGAGCTTTAAATGTATACTTGGTTTAGTTTGGTCATAAACAGAGCTTTAATTTGGTTCAGTTTGTTCACATTGGTTCGATATGTTCAAATATAGCTATATATATAGAGCAGAGCTTTAATTTAGCTTATATCATATAGTTTGTTCATATATAGTTTGTTCATAGCATATAGTTTGTTCACATTGGTTCGATTTGTTTATATATAGTTTGTTCACATTTGTTCATTTCAGTTCGTTCATGAGCTTTAATTCATATATTTATTCTCTTATAATTATGTGGTTTTGAGCAATGTTTTGAGTGTCCTGAGAGCCTATAATGCATGAGATGGATAAGGTCACTTGGCTGAGCGCAACTCGCAAGGAGAAGCCACTGCCTGGATATTCATAAGAGGATCTATAAATGTATATTTGGTTCAGTTTGTTCAAAAGCATATCTTTAATTTGGTTTATATATAGTGATATCTTGTATTCTATTCAGTTTGTTCATCAACTATAATTTATATATTTTTTCTCTTATAATCAGGTGGTCGAGAGCCACTTATTAGTTGCGAAACATTCCCATATGAATGTTGATCGAACAAGCAAGGAGAAGCCAATAATAACTGTGAGACCAATCATCACTATCGTGAAAGTGTGTACATTTTTATTGACATGGTGTTTAAAGAAATATATAAGTGGTATGGATTCTTTGTTTTTATACTTTGGACTATTTTCGTAATATAATGTAAAGATAATCTAATCCATGTCGTGTGATTTACATAATAATGTATTTGACAGTTGAGGTGGGAGGTGGATATGTATAATAAAATGTAAAAAATGATGTCTCATTTGCAATCTAATCCATGTTGTGGTTGATCCTTGCATTATTGCATTATTGGTAATTGAATCCATAGTAATCTAATCCATGTTGTGGTTGTACCATATTGGTAGTTTTAGTATTGTGCAAGGAATATAATTTTGTATTGAATGTATAAGTGGCATGTATGAATTTTATCAGTGAAATTTTTCATTACAGAATTTATGTTTTCATCCCCCCCCCCCCCCCACCCCCATGTTGGTAATTGAATTAGTGTTTAGCATATAATGGGTGATGCTTGGATGTAATCTTATTTCAATTGATATTGATGAAGTGTCAATAGAAGTGTCTTTCTCTTTAAATGTAAGATACAAGATTTATTTTATAGTATGGGGCAATGGGTCATTGAAAAAACTTATTAAGTGGTGTTTTACTATGAATTTTCCAAATATAGAAAAAATTATATTCGTTATTATGCAATACGCATTTACTTCTATCGTATTTACTTATTTCGTTACATATATAGGAACAATTTGAAATTGGAATCTCAAAGGTTGCATTTGCGCAGCGCCGCCGCCGTGAACATGAGGGTATTTAACGTGAAACTATGCCATCTAGGTGGTCTGGTTGTAATACTACAGGAAATGCAAATATGGCTCAATTTATAGACCATGAAGACCATTAAGAAGACAACCATTTACATTTTTCTCTTGAAGAAAATGTTGATTTTTTTAATGATGAAGAAGCTCCTCAAATTAATCGGTATGTTCGATTTAATTTCTTGACTATTTATTTTAGGAGAATTTATTAGAAATAAAATAGAGAAAAGACCTCTCTATGTGGATCACAATATGTTTGAACCATAGTAATTTATCCTTTAATAATCTTTCGAATGTATTCAATTAGTTTGAATCCACAGTAATTGATCCTCGCATTTTGTTAGTTTGAATCAATTATGTTAGATCAGCTATAATGATTCTCTATTTAGAATTGCATTAGTTATAATGAAGCAATATATATGTTAGTGCATTATATTATAATGAATTGCATAACTATGTTATCCTATGTTATAATCATTAATAAATATGTTATAATGATCCACTATAATGAGTCAATCGCTATAATGAATTGCATTATGTTAGTGTACTGGATGAAACAATCAATATTGAGTTTACTGGATTGCATTATGTTAGCTACAATCAATATTATGTTAGCTCTAATTAATTGCATTATGTTAGTGTACTAGATGGTCAAAAGTGTTATAATGAAGTTTGAATCCATAGTAATTGATCATTGCATTATGTTAGTTTGATCAGCTATAATGAAGTAATATCTATGTTAGTTCATTTTCTTATAATGATTTGTATAACTATGTTATAATGATGCTTTGATCCTATTTTTAATGATATGCTATAGTGAATCAATAGCTATAATGAATTGCACGATGTTAGTGAATTGGATGAAACAATCAATATTGAGTTTACTACAAAGCATTAAGTTAGCTATAATGAATATTATGTTAGTGTATTGGATTGCATTATGTTAACACTACTGATCATCCAGTATAGTTTGAAAGTGAAATAATTAATATTGAGTTTACTGGATGTGTTTATTTCTATCGTTATGGCTATCGTTGGCCAATGTATTGATAATGGAGGTATACTATTTTGGTTGTGCTTTTTTTTATTACATATCTAGGTATTTCTTATTTTAATTTTATTTTAGTTTATTCATTTATTATTTTAGTTTAGTTTCTTAGATATATCATGTATTTCTTGGATATAACAGGTATTTCTCTGCTCATCAGTTTCTATTTTAGTTATGCCCGAGTTTTATTTTAGGTTCTTCATTTCTTATTTTGTAAAGAAAAACCTTGAATTGCAAAGAAAAACCTTATTGGACAGTAGTGTTCCTTAATTGTGTTCCTTAAGGGTAAGAACGAATAACTGTTGTGTTCCTTATTAGACTGTTGTGTTCCTTAATTGTTTAAGTATTCATAAAGATGACTATAATCTGTATTAGACAGTTGGATTTCTTATTAGACACTGCATTAGACAGTGATTCTTTATTTGGTTTTATTCCACTTAATAGAGATTGCATTAGACTATAATCTGCATTAGACTATAATTCAATTGTATATGGTTTTGCGTATTATTTTAATTGTAAAAGGAACCAAGGCGTATTACTGTTAGAACTAGATATTTGTATAAGGTTACAATTACTTTTTTATTTTTACAAACTTACTTCTATATATGGATTTCATACTCATCTTACATTCCATCTTTATAGGAAACCGCATTAAAAGAAATCAAATTAATTGCTAGAACTAGGTTTTTGAAGTGTAGCAAAGAAACCACATAGTATAGAAGCCAAGAATTATTCAGATTCATCTACTGAGATTCTACCGAGAGAGCTTCCTTTCAATGGTCGTTGGATTGAAAAATATATTGTCACGTTCAACATTATTTTTATTCAGTTTTTTTGGGTTAAAATTGGATCTATTTAGCTTGGAAATCTCTATTCCACAATGGAATTTTCTATTTTTAACATCATGAACCAACTTTGAATTTGATTGGTATTGACTTAAGTTTCAAAGGATATAAAGAAAAATTCTCATAGGGGCTTTGGGTTTTTGACATTTTCAAATGAAGAAGAAATAGCGACACGTTATGCTCGACATCGGCATTTTCTTCACGATTGAGAGATTGATATTGTGTAAGGATCCCTCACGTGGATGGTCAGATTCCTATATGATCCCAAGTTGACCCATTTTTACGGCACATGCCATTGTAACAGTAATGCCAAGTTGGAGCAGGTATTATGCCAAGTTATAGCAGTAATGCAGAGTTTCACGGGGCAGCCCACTACAGCAGTAATGCCAAGTTGACATAGCTTTGGATGTGAAAAGTTGAGTCGCAAGCCGGTGTAGAAGTAATGATGTATGATCATTATTTTAGGTTCGTATTAAATTCATCTAATTTCTTATATGCTACTTGAATTAGTTTTCTATTGATTTTCTAGGAGTTTTGACAAATGGAACGGAAGAGAGGAAGATGCTACATTTATTTAAGACATTAGGATAAAAACCTCATCCAACAAATAATATAATATCTATGTTAGAATGTTGTATTTTTTTTCTTTGAAATTCAGGTAGCAAACCATCCTCGTAATACATTGGTGTAGGTGTGTATTATCGTGAGCATGGGGCGTGCATTAGGTCCCAAATCGGAGACTATGCATACATATCGGTCATGCCTTAAACCCCAACACTATACATCATTGAACATGTGGTGTTGCGATTATTTAGATAGATTTTAAGGGATTTTGTGTTGACACATATTTGGATTGCGTACATTTATTTTATCTAAGTTCATTTGTAATGACTTTATAAGGTGAGTGTTGAATATAGTTCCCTCTTTTATGTGTATATTCTTGGGATTTAATATTGTTGTTGGATTTTTTTATTTCTTAACCAGAGTGGATAATCCTATAAACAAAGGAGGTTCTAACCAAAATTTCTATGTTTTTTACACATTTCTGTTGTAAACTAGAAGCATACGACTTGTATTAGTATTTAATGTCTTTTATATTATTTATATGAAGTACTGGATGGACTATTAATATTATTATTGGAGTACTTTTTATTTTCTACATATGGTGAATAGCTCTATAAAAAAGTAAAATTTGCCCAAATTTGAAAAATTGTTTAAATATTTTTTATGTAAGAAGAATTGACTTAAATTGTATGTATGTATATGTATGTATGTATGCATGCAAAAAAAATTCAAAAATTGAATTAAATTGTATATATATATATGTATGTGTGTTTGTATGTATGTACGTATGTATAAAAACTTTTAAAAAAATTCCATATTTTCAAAACTAATAGGTTTGTACAATAGTTTAAAAAAAAAATTGTTTATCTATTGCGAACTAAATATGACATATAGTCCAATCAACGGACGCACACTTTCAAAACTTTGCGGGCATACCCTAGTGTGCATATATATATATATATATATATATATTGACGACAACACATACAATAAAATTACATTTGATTTAATGCATCAAAATCATTCCCCTAGAACTAAAAATTTATCACCCCCATATCATTTCGTTGTCTAAGTATTAATTATATTACCTTCTTGATTTAATTAATTTTGGTTGAGCAACAAGATCATATATATCTATATAATAAAGTAGGAAACTTATGTATTTCATAAGTTTGATCGATGATGTCATCCATATAATTTTTTTTCTACATCCTACTTTACCCCTCAAACATTTGAGTTCCCCCTCTTTTTCTTCTCAATACTTAGTTTCACTTTAACTCAAACATAAGGTTATTTCGGTAAACACACACTAAACCCCCTTCAAACCCTATCCATCATTCTCAAACTCACCCGCACCCTCCTCTCTCAAAACCTTTTTCCTCACCTCTCTCTCTCTCTCTCTCTCTATATATATATATATATATATATATATATATATATCTATGCTAATGATTCTTCTTCTAACTAATATTTTTTGAAGAGCTCGCACAAAATTTACTCCATATATCTCTTAGCTCTCATTAAAATCTCATGTTCAATGATTCAAGAGGATATCATGTAAGGTTTTTTGCAATATATATTCATGTGATTTGTTTTGCATATCAATGGTATACCAATCCTTCTTTGTCACAGTTCTCTTAGAATGGTGGATGTGAGACCCTATTGAATACGAGTATCAGTTCTTTTAAGGAACCCTTAGATTTGGGTAAATACCTTATTTTGAGTTTGGTTATGGTTCACGGTTCTTTTAGGTCTCATTATGAAATCGTTTATATCATAGTTGGGTTTGAAATTTTTCTATGTATGAGAGGTTTTGATGTTTGATTTTCATCAAAACATCTGTTTACTATTTTAGTTTTTGTATTGTATTTTCTCTTCGATTGGGTTCCAAACATTGGTATGTTAGATCCTATTAATGTTCAAATTTTGGTTCATTCTAAGTTTGATTTTGTTTTATAAATGTTTTATATATGTTTAAGGTTGTTTGGGTTTCAAACATTCTTCTTCAAGGAGTTGTACATTAGTTGTATTTTATTGAAATCTTAAATGTAATTTTATTTACATATACACCAACATAGATGTCGTGTCTGATAGGGCACGGACATACCGACATGGCGATTTTTTTGTTTCAAGGAGTTATCCTCTCACATTTCTTACTCAAGTATATGTGAGTGTTTCTTTAACTTTCTCTCACATTTCTTTCTCATGGTTTCTCCTTTTTTTCATGTTATTTCATATAATGAATAGGTAATGTTTTCTTGGTTTCAAAATTTCGTTTGAAGGTTCATTTTGGGGTTCTTTGTAGATTAAAATGGGGTTTAATCATCTCACTAATTTCGTACAAAATAACATGAAGGATACTTTTTTCACATCTATAGAGTAGTTTTAACTTTCATTATTTGACATTCACGTATATCTGTCAATAATGTTTTGATTACCATCTTTCTTTTGATTTGGATTCGAGTATTAATAATTATTACATTTAGACAATGGTTTGTTGTAATACCTTCATGGTATATTATTAACATTTTGTGTTAATTTTGTTAAACCAATTGATTCTTTTGGAATTATTGGAATTTACATCTTCGTGTATTGCTTTGCAGGGGTTATATATACATCAGGGCTTGATGCTGGACAAAATTAGGGTTGTTAGGATCTTGAGAGTTGTTCTCTCCATATTCTATACTTAGTTTGAATTATGAAATGTTTCATTCATATTCTATACTCTCAACATTTATTGTTACTCTTTTTTATGCTTGGCTGCTGGGATAGTGGGAACTAATGTTTTATTAAATTTGTTAGATGCGTATTTTCTCCGGATTAGAAGGTCAGTTTTTTTAATTGGGGGTTAGAAGGTCAGTTTTTTAGTTTGTTTTTTATTAGATCTATGATCTTAGTATTCTAATGTTAATGTATTCAATGCTTTCGATAAAGTAAATTTATATTTTTTATATATTCTCACTTTGTTAATGTGAGTTTACGGTAATATGCAACTATAATTAGTTGATTTAATTTTACATAGTTGATTAAATGTGGAAAGTTAGAATGAAAAGATGCATATTTTGTGTACCGATCTTGATTCAGCAGTACTGAGTTGTGGAAACTTAGGTACCAAGTAGGTTTTATTGTTATTTACATATTGATATTAACATTCAGTTTAATTTACTGACAATAGTTATGTTATTCTTTGGTCTAATAGGTTATTTTATTATTTGAAACTCAAATTAGTTTTTGTGATTGATTTCAAGATTGCTCGGGTTGATTCTGCTCAAATACTGAGTTAGAGATGGCCAGGAGCAAATTTGAGATGCAAATTTAAGATGATTATATTTCTGGTGTCAATATTCAAGATTTCTCGAATGCAATCTCATATATCGATTTTCTTACATACTCGAGTTATTAGAAGTAATAGTACAATAGCTGACAAGTGTACCTGCCCTTTCCATTCGAACTCGCTTGCCAAGCCCACAATAACTTCAAGGAGCACGTCCATTTATTTTTGCTGCCCAAGTTAAAACATGTCCCAATCGGTACTTGATGATTGCAATAAGTGGAGAACTAAATCAACAACGAACAGGGGTAAAAATGCATTGGCAGGAAACTAATGACAAACTGTTATGTCTTTTTGCTGTCTTTTGTTGAAGAGGTTCATATGACAATTATGTATCATTTTCTTGAGTTGTTAGTAAAAAAATGCCTACTTTTGATTAGTAAAAAAGTCATTTGCTTCTATGAATGAAGAAAAGTATCTTTAAAAAGGAAGTCTTGAAATTGGGGAACATGCCTTCATCATGGTTGCACGAGAGCGATATAGGAGTGTCAAATTTTCACGGAAACTTCTCTATTGATGTGAAGATTTACTAAGTGGAATCAACTCCGCCATAATTGACTATGTAAGGCTTTCATGATAGATATATACACTGTTTTATGTTTTTTTCATTTTGACCTGCGCAAAAGATTATATGGTTATTTTGAACCTAAATCTCAACTTTTGTAACATGTTTTGCGTTACACTGCAATGCCCATGTATTTTATAAGACATTTTAATTTAGACTTGCAATAAAAGTAGGTTCTTAATTTTAACATTGGGTCGCATTTTTTTAATTTTGTCTGATTATTGAAAATTAAATTATTATCTAGAAACGTTTGATCCCACTGGGCCTATCACAAAAGCATCTCTGATCTGAAGTATTTCACCTCTGGATGGAGCTTCCTCAATAACGTCCCATCGAAAACCAACACATGACTTTCTTTCACTATATTCAACGTCCCAACAAGATCCAAGTCTTTCTCAAGGTGGACACGTTAAAACTCAAGATTTCTTGCAACCGCTAGAACAAGTAGGGAAGAATATTAGGTAGGGAAGAGAACAAATTTGAATCAACAGCAGCTGGAAAACATCCCCCTTCACCTCCTTCTTCGCTGGAGCACATCCTTCCTAGTGGAATAGGGACTTACAACATCATTTTGATAGAAGTATGGTGTCTATTAAAACCCAGGTGATAACAAACACTCCAGCCAAGGCTCAGAAGATCTCCAAGAAACACTCCAGTCAATGTTCAAAAAATCTCCATCAAAACTTTAAAGTACATGTTTTAATTTTTCAAATTTCATTGTTTGGTCAAGATTGCTTGATTTTATCTTTTTCACTTATTTGCTTTGCATTCTGTCCAACCTTCATTCTAATGTTAATATACACTGTGCAATAATTATTAACTTTTTTGGCGATCCTATTATGATATGTTGTTACACGGATTCTAGGGGTCAACTACTTTCTTTAACGACTACAATTATAATTTCTTTATTTTATGTCTTTACATTATAGAGTTTGTTTGTGTTTTAAGGACAAAGCATTTGCATTAAGTTATTTATGTTTTTCAATCTATTGAAGCTTTTGCATTTTCTTAAATATCACGGGGTTCATAACATTTATGTTTTTTTTTATTTTAATTGCTAAGAAAATTGTGTTGATTAATTACTAGCATAATGAATATACCGGTATAGCAACATATGCACTTTTGCTACTAGCAGTATCGGTATCTACCAAGTGAAGTTCCCAATATTTTAATGTTACCAGTATAGTCACTTCAACACTCGGTTTAAAAGGGAGGGAGGATTTTAAAGTTTCATAAGAGATCGATATAACATAACAATGATCAACATTTATACAGTTAACTCGTTGTAGCAGTTAAACAATTAACTTGTTGTATCATTTAAATATTTTCTCACAGTTTTTTGTATTTCTCACACAGTTATTCTCGCAGTTCTGTGTAATAACCCAGACGTTTGATCGACTATTTTATATTATTTTTCCTAATGGGATAATTTTATAAAATAGAGGAACTTGGAGTAAATGTTATTTCCCGTGAGATTCAGGGATAATATTTACTATGTTTTGCCTATTTACCGTTATGAGAAGGTAAATAGCATTATATTGTGTTTTATTGCGTCGTTACGCTTTAAACGACGATTATGGCCTATATTTGACTTCGGGCATAATTAATAAATTTGGAACATAAAAATAGTTCACGTTACTCCGAATGCCAAAATTGGGGGTGCAATTGTTTTTAGAATAATCGAGATAGTCAAAATAAGTGCCAAGTTGTATTTTTGAGTTTTGGGTACTTTTGACGGGTTATGACTCAAATATGTGGTTACAAGTCATTTTAATGGTGTATTAACATTTAAAAGAGGGGAACTAATGTTTAAGACCTGTATAAGTCTCCCAACCCTTTTATTTTCCCCACTCTTATGTTATAAGCCGAGAGAGAGAGAGAGAAGAGAGAGCTTGGGAGAAATGGAGAAAATAGAGAAAAATGGAAGAATTGAGCTGGAATCCATTGCGATGGGAAAAGAATCCGAGACTACAAACTTGAGGCAAGTTTCTTACTTGCTAGATATTTATTTAATGTGATAAATTACATGTATAGTTATATATTTGCAGATTTAAACCATTTTTGGTATTTGTAGGTTTTTAGTGATTCAACCCTTAATCTTGTAGTTTTATTTGGTTTGAGTTGAGAAAATTAGTTAGTCGGTGTGTATAACTGATTGGGTAAAATTAGTTGTTCTTGATGTTGATAAAAATTGAATATTGGAGGTTTTTGGATTTTAGGGTTTATACAACCCGTAGCCCAAATTGGGCAAATCTGCAGGGCTGAATCGATTCGGCCTTAGGGAGAATCGATTCAGATATGGGGAAGGATACAGGTTTGGGAAATCGAATCGATTCGGGTTGGATCCAAATCGATTCGGCCGAGGCAGAATGTTGGTTTTACTCACCGAATCGATTCGCTTTTGGGAGAATCGATTGGCAACTAGGGGCGAATCGATTTTGCCCTAGACGAACGATTCAGATGCCCAGTTTTTGTGAGATTTGTCTAGTTTTATTTTGGGTCCTTTTATTTTAGGTTCGATGTTTAGGACCCTTCCTTTGGGATGTAATAAAGAGTTTTAGAGTTGGTGTTGGGTAGTCAAATGTCCTAGATTAGCATGGGGTTATTTGGGCTTACCCTAAGGTTAGTTTTGAGAGGTTAATGTCCGAATGATATAGGAAGTTAACCTAGAGCTAATAAAAGGTAAAAGGAATATGTTTGGGACTCTTGGAGACTAGCTTGAGGATAGTGGCACTTCGAGTCTTAGGTCATTAATAAAATATGACTTTAAGAATAAGAAATGAACATTCTAAAAATTGGTATTTCATCATTGAAAAGAAATGGTTTGAAAATGTAAAATATGAATGTTTTCAAATGGAAAAAGAAATGATTTTCATAAATGTTAATTTATGAAAACACACCACTCTAAATCACTATCATAAGGGAAGTTGTGCGCGTAAGGTGAAGTCCCCTGGCTAATGAATGCAGGGTGAATATATTCCTAGGCCATATGAGCGATTATTGTATGTTTTTCTGCGATGGTGAGGTAATTCTAGGTGTGGTTATGACTCTCCCATAGGCATATGGCTGCTTCCCAATGTCTTGTGTTATAGGATCCCAGGTTTCCTTGTTGATAGGCCTTGGAAGATGATAGCCTTTAGGGGCGCGCACAGTGGGGAAACCCGGACGGGTGGTCTTAGATATGTTATATGATATATATATATATATATCTATTTTGAATAATTTGGAACATTATTGGTATTAAAGCATTTTATAGTAATGAAATGGCTTTAAATATATTTCCTGGATGGAAGAAGGGAAATGGGAAGTTAAATACATTTCCTGGATGGAAGAAGGGAAATGAGATGTTATGAAACAGAAAAAGCATTTTTATGATAATAAAACTTGCTTTAAATATATATTTTTTCCTGGATGGAAGAAGGGAAAGAAAATTGGTAAAGAAAGTTGTGAAATGAAATTGAATTGGTGAACATTTGATAAAATGAATTGCCATAGATGTATTTACTAAAAGAGAATAGGAACTGTGCCTTTAGGTCATGAATGGATTTATTTATGTCTCCTTGAGTAATTATGTAGATGATTTCTCTCATGATTATATGCATATTTAGCATCAACATTGATATTGCGCTAGGTTGTGCTTTTAGAATTGAGAGGTGAGAAATTTTATGTTCATTGCGAGAGAAAGATACGCACTTAACTGTCATGCATTTTTCTCACATGGTAATCATATCAAACCGGACCCTGACCCGTCTATATTTCTTTGTTTTTCATGAAACTCTTTGTCCGTTTAGGTGCTCTACCGCAATGACACCCGTATTGCACTTTCCATTCTAGTTGTCATGGAGCTATAGCAGATTGAGGATGTTGTAGGATATTTGTTATAGACGCTTCTATCTTTTGTACTCTAATTACATTCAGTTTATTATTAGGGCGTGTTGCCCATAATTTGTATTCATTTATTATAATGTGATATTTGAATTGTAATACTCGGTGTAACTATTTGTATTGGTCTGTTAACCGATAGCTTATTCGATTATTGTATTATTATATTTTCATTCCTTTATCTGTTGATTTTTGGTATCCACCATTTTTGCAAATTGGATTGTCTAAGTGTTTTTCTTTTACTTACAAAATTTTAATTTGACAGTCCGTTTTATAAAATAATTGGTGGTTATCTCGTACTATTATTTTAATCGACATCGATGCTGAGAATGGACCATCTATGATTCCTATGATTATTAGAGTATTGGGTTGGCCACCTATTATTTTAGTAGGCGGGTTGTTAATGGGTCTCAAAGTATTTTAGTCATATTTAAGCCCACATTAGAGTGTTTAAGCCCTTTTTATAAAGCCCACAAGCTGAAAAATGGGATTGAGTTATTAAACCCTAAAAATGAGAGGGTGTGGTAGCCATAACAAATTTTAGAAATCCCTTATAGAGAGAGAAAGTGGGTGCAAGTGGGAGAATCCATTGGAGCCAAAATCAAGAATAGGTGTGTGGGTTCTTCATCAAATCATCCTCATCTACTCCAACTATTTCAGACCCTATGGACCCTAAGGCAAGCGATTAAACTTACTTTTGAATTAGTTGCAGATTTATATTAATATCATAGTGGGTGTGATAAGATGATATGGTTTTCGGGTTAGTTGATATCTAAATTAGATTTTGATTAATTTATAGTTATGAATCAGAAAAGGGTTTAAAATCATTATTCAGTTTTCGATATGTGGGATTATCATTAAAAGAAAATGGGAGTTATGAAATGTTGAATTGGTATAAGATCAGAAGAGATTGTGAGAAGAAATCTGGGCATATAACTGTTTGGAAAGTTTAATGGCCCAACCGATTTTTGGAGAATTAGAGGAGAGGAGAGAGAAATGACGGTCTATTCGAGTGACTATAATTTCAGATCGATCGACGCCACCTCTCGGTCGAACGACAAGGTGGTTCGTTCTAGGTAAAAGGCTTTTCGGCAAATTTTCCCCTTTCCCTTGTTTTCGGCCCTCGTTTAAATTATTTTGTTATTGTTTAAGGATTTTAGGATCTTTGAGCTACAGTTATGGGTTCAAATTGTGGGAGATGTTTATGGTACAATTGGAGTGTAAATACCAAGGGTAAAGTAAGGTTTAAATTGGGAATTTTGTAAAGTTAGATTAAAAAGTGTGATAGACTTATTGAAAGGAATTTTGAATATTGAATTGAAAATATTTTATTCTCAGGCCAAGTGAGTGAGTCCGGGTATATTGGTTGAGTGACACCAAAGTAATAAAATTAATAAGTGCACAATTAATTGAATTTGAGTTTGGATATTGACTCGGGTGTAATTTTGGGGCTAGTGTTACGAAGGCTTAGTCACGAATTTAGCCGTAAATTAAGGAATATTCAAAAATAAAAAGGGTGTTAACCTTAGATATGTGGGATTTGAGGAATAAGTTTTACAATATGAAATTTCAGACCGAAGTAGCAAGTCCGAATTATTTAGTTGGGTGTCATAACTCTAGTGGTAAGCCCATAATTTCAGGAATGATTTAAATATCAAGTCGGTATATAGACTTGGAAATGTTAGGCTAGTGTTACGCTAATTGTGCACGGGTAGTCTAGATTAATTATATATATATATATATATATATATATATATATATATATATATATATATATATATATATATATATATATATATATATATATATATGCATGTGTGTGCGTGTGTGTGTGTGTTCTTTATAAATATTTGTATGAATAATATTTATAGGAATACATACCCCTCCAGTGCTATCATGGGAGGTTGCGCGAAGTGGGTGAATCCACTAGCATGAGGAATATGGTGAATATAGTCCCAATGTCATATCGTCTATATTGTTAGGGGTGTGACGTCTTGGGTATGAGTTGGTCTCATTTTCGGGGGGAACTATTATCGCCTCCACTGCATTTATTTTATTTTATGATTCTAGGAGCTAACCGTATCAGGGGTCCGGGTGGATGAGTATACGTGGAAATCATAACATTTTAGAGAACATCCGATGAGTGCCTACTCAGGAGGAATTTATGACATGTGTGTGAATGTTTTAATATGATGATACATATATATGGTGTAGATATTTATATACGGGTAAAATTTCATGATGTAAATTGTATAGATATTTCATATAACTCGTGAGAATGTTATATAGTCCCAAATGAGTAAAGATTAATTAAGTTAATATGATAAATAACTTATAAATCGTATATTAAACATACTTGGGCTAGAATAGTTTGACATGAAGGGTATTATCGAGAACTAGTTACGGGGTAGATGAGTAGGTGGGTTATATAGGAAAGCGTTAGGTGTGCACAGTAGTTGAGGGGTGAGTCGGTGATCAAGGGAGTGCAACACTAAATTAAATATGAAGAGCATTCATGCAATTTAATTCACTTGCAAAATATTTTGAACATATTTTGGTTCGTAAACCTTGCTATAAAATATTATCAGAACCTTCTAGGTGTCCAGCCACAGGGACGTCATAATTGTTTTATTCCGGGGTTACGCATCTGCAGCATATGTGGATGTTGTAGGATTTTGACTTAGCCGCTTCAGTCATTCCATTCCTAGAGTAGGATGCAGTCAATATTTCATTTGGTCATATCGCCGTAGTTATTTCTTTTGTTCCTGTCAGTTGATGTACTCATTTTATTATTCTTGTGATTTATATTTTTGGTATATGGTTTCTAGTCATTGGTTTTCTCGGCAAGGATTATATTTATTCCATTCCTTATTTTTTGACTCAGTGTTTATGTGAAAATGTTTATCATATATTCTTCCGCATATTGTTGTTTTTTAATAAACAAATATAAAATTCAACACCATGTAATACTAGGTGGTTAGGAAGTTTTGAAAAAGTTTTCGATAGTGACGCAAAGAATGATCCAGATGAGATTCTTATTTAATACGATATAGGACTGATCACCTAATATTTTATTATGCGGGGAGTCACAGATGGTATCAGATCATCAGGTTCTAGTGTCTTTAGGATGTTCGTGGTTTTTCACATTTCAGCATAGCGTTCTTTGATATAAAGACCTATTACAGGATTGATGTATTCCTTTACATATGCGACTTAGTTTCTTCTACTATTAGGTATAATTGATGTGATTCATATACGGTTTTGGTCGAGTGGGGAAGATTGAACATGATAGAATGACCATAATCGAACGTTAGAAGGATTGCAGGAAGATGGACTCAGTAAAATCCATAGAGTGTTCTTGGAATAGTGACATAATAGGAGTCACCATATTGTTCGAACAATTAAGGGTGGAGTATCTGATGGGGCGTAGTAGCTGCCCCAAGAACCGTCGTGAAAGGAGATGGCGCAAAGTTATCCCACCTATTATAGACGACAAGACGAAGGGTCGAAGAAGAATTTTTGGTTTCAAAAGAACAATCCGCTAGAATTTGAGGAAGGTGCAGACGGGTGAGTTACCAATGTATAGAGAACCTCCAATTAGGATCACAGGTGGGGGAGTGTAGTGACACTGAAGTCAAAATTCTATGAAAAAAATTTCGCTCTTAGAAGCAGTATGAGATGATGGGTTCCAATCACCACATTTATGGGGAGATACCATGAATAACAAGGAATTTGGGGTGCAAATTATTACCAATCCTGTCACCAGAGGTTAAATAGAGAGGCCATGTATATTTTAGTAATTTTCCAAAAGGGGCCGGAGGTGAAGGATCAATGATGAAATTAACAAACTTTGTACCTAATGAGAGGGATAAGAGGAATCAAAAAGGGGTTTGTAAGTTGATAATAGACCCATGGGTAAAATATACCAGCGCATGTAAGAAATACAGCTAGCATGACTAGTGTAGTTATCGTCAAGGTTGGACATTTACAATTTGTATCAATGCTCTCGGGAGAGGGGAGCAAAGGGAGTTGGAGAATCTATCACAATAGTAAGACTGAATTTCTATGCTATTGAGGCACAAAGGAAAGGGATACCTAGTACAGGACCCAGATTAATGGTCAAGAGGAATATAATTCCTACCTAGTGATGGTGGGTTCTGTCAGGGCCGTCAAGGCCATCAAAAAGTCTCATGGGATCGGTGGAACCAAAAAGACATTAAGGGTAGCAATCAAGGTCAAGACTATTAGGTTCGCAAAAAGGACAACTCAAACATGGACGATGGAGCCCGAGAAAAGGGAATGACACAACGAGGTGTCTTATGTGTAAAAGAGTAGAAACACATTGGTGGATCTTTTTAATAGCGGGTTAGGGGACATGAGTAGGATATCTAGCAAGGGCAATAGTTAGAGAAATTTTTGGGTTGGTTCGGATAAGGGTGTTATGTGTAGGAACCATTTGAACTGTGAGTGTTATTGGCAATTGAAAGTATGAATTTTATTCCTGGATGATTGGCAATAGAACTAATTCTGATCACAGCCCCCTGTTACTTAGTCTTAGTCTAACTGATGAGCGATCTAAGAAGAGCTTTAGATTCCAAAATTTTTGGACTAAACATAAAAATTTCATATCAGTGGTGGAGCAGGCCTGGAGTACTGATTATAATGGGGACCCGCTTAGAGTTTTTTCTCAGAAACTAAAGGCAACGAAACAGGCATTAGCCATCTGGAACAAAGAAACTTTCAAAAATATTTTCCAAGCCATTATCGAAGCAGAAGATGATGTGCTTAGAAAAGAAACTGAGTTAGAGTCCAATTTCACAGAAGCTGCCAATATTGAGTACAAGCTTGCTAGAGCTAATCTGCAGCATCAATTAGCCATAGAAGATGATTTCTGGAAGCAAAAGGCAAGGGTTAAATGGCTGCAAGAAGGGGATGAAAATTCTAAATTCTTTCATGCTATGGTAAATCAAAAAAGGAACAAACTAAATATTTTTAGAATCAAAGACTCTAATGGTGTTTGGAACTCAGATCCAATCACTATCAAAAGTCTGTTCTCGGATCATTTCAAAGGTATTCTATCTTCCACTTCTTCCATTCCTGTTGATTTATCCTTACTAAACTACATTCCAAATGTTATCATTGAGAGTGATAATATCCTTCTGTCCTCTCCTCCATCTCTGAAAGAAATTAGAGATGTTATTTTTCAAATGGATTCATCTAGCAATGCAGGACCTAATGGATTCAACTCTTTATTCTATAAAATATGTTGGGATATTATTAAAGCAGACCTGCTTAAAGCCATCACTTCCTTCTTCATGGGGAATAGTTTACCCAAAAGCTGGACTTCCACCCTAATCACTCTCATTCCCAAATCAGAAAATCCTTCCTCTTGTAATGATTAAAGACCTATCAGCCTTTGCAATACTTCCAATAAAATAATTTACAAAATTCTTGCCAATAGATTGGGATTACTCCTTAATGGTATTATTAGTCCCAACCAAGCTGGCTTCATTAAAGGCAGATCTATTTCTGAACAAATCCTTCTGGCCCAGGAAATAATGGCTAACTTCAATAAAAAATTGAGAGGAACAAATTTAGTTTGCAAACTTGATATGTCCAAGGCATATGACCGAGTTTCATGGCTATACCTCACTCAAGTGCTCAGGAAATTTGGCTTCAATGAATCTTTTATTGGCATGGTCTGGAGATTAATATCAGAGTGTTGGTTCTCCATTCTTATCAATGGAACTTCTCATGACTTTTTAAAGTCTTCTTGTGGCATTAGACAAGGAGATCCTCTCTCGCCTGCTCTATTTATCTTATCAGCAGAAGTTCTAAATAGAGGGTTATAAAAGTTGGTTGAGAATGGTAAAATTGATTCCTTTTCTATGCCTCTTGGTAGTCCCATTATTTCTAACCTCTCTTTTGCAGATGATAATCTAATTTTCACCTTTGGAAGTCAAAAGTCTCTCAAGCATCTCATGTCTTTTCTCAATGAGTATGAACTTATCTCTGGTCAAGTTCTGAATACATCAAAGTTCTCTTTCATGATTCCCCAATCATGCTCTTTATCTAGAAGAAGGATTATTGCAAGAACAACAAATTTCACTATCAAATCTCCTCCTCTTCTTTACTTGGGGGTGCCTCTTTATGCAGGGAGAAAGAATAGCTCTTTTGTTCAATGGGATTATTGATAAAATCAGGTTGCGACTAGAAGGCTGGTCCTGTAAATTACTGAGTCAAGGAGGGAAACTCATTCTTTTAAAACATGTCACTCAATCAATGTTTTATCACTTATTTGCAGCTTTGGAGCCTCCAATTTCCATTATCAAGACTCTGGAAAAGCTCTTTTCAAATTTTTTTTGGGGTTCTTCCGAAGACACTATGAAAAGACATTGGAAAAGTTGGAATTCTCTTTTGTCTCCCTATTGATGAAGGGTGGCTAGGCATTAAGCTCATTCCTGATTATATTGAAGCCTCCTCGTGCAAACTTTGGTGGAGATTTCTAACAGTAGATTCTATCTGGAGCAGATTTTTGACTAATAAATATTGTAAAAGATGTGCCCCTCTTGACTCGCCTTACAAAATAAATTCTTCCCATGTATGGAAGAGGATGCATAAGGTTCTTTCAGTGATTAAAGAGTGGATCAATGATGATGGGTATCTCAAATGGATGGCCAACACCAATGGCTCCTTCTCTCTCAAATCAGCTTGGAACGTTGTCAGACATAAAAGCTGCCCTCAATTCTCTTTCAAAACTATATGGAATAAGAGACTTCCTAATAAGGTTTCTATTTTTATGTGTAAATTACTCCATCAAATTGTTCCTACTGATGATATAATTTCCAATATAAAAATTCCTATCGTTTCCAAAAGCCACTGCTGCACTAGACCTGACCAAGAATCAAGTGACCATCTTTTCGTCACTGGTGATATTGCTTCATCAATTTGGACTCATTTCAAAGGCATCATAGGTATCAGAACTTTCTCCAATTCTATTAGAGGAGAACTTATGTCATGGTGGATAAAAGTCAAAGGAAATTCTATTCTCTCTACTCTCCTCATCATTATTCCTATTCTTATTTCTTGGGAAATCTGGAAAGGTCGTAATAGAGCGGTTTTTGAGGATCAGGCAATGAAGACTGCAAATTTAATTTCTAATATTCGAAATGGCATTAGAGAGTCCTTTTTAGCTTTCCCATTCACAGATTGTAAATCTTGTATGGATCTTGAGCTTGTTAGGGAGTTTAAAATTCGATGTTGTTAATCTTGTTTCTGCCACTAGAGAAAGGCTTTTTTTCTCCTTCTGAATAATATAATTTATTTCAAAAAAAATATATATATATATATTTATGGATTTACACACACACACACGTAGTTGAACGGTTTGGGGCTGATTTAAGTTTGTTTAAAAATAGACTCTAATTAAATAAGGTTTAATTGGAAACTTAAGAATTTATTTAATCAATTATCACACACCGCGTTTATTACGATTTTACACGTCATCAACCATCTTATTTGTTAGCTTTTTTAATTAGTTTTTAGAGTTTTAAAACTATGGGCTTGATACAAAATTTTGCGTTTCAATTTTAGTTGTTTCTTTATCACTTTGAATAGGTTAAATTTGTTGATTACTATGTTCCCTTCCCAGTTTATGATTTACTTCGGGTGATATGCTCACATGCGTGCATTGAATGAATTGTTTGTTATATTTTGAGTTGATTAACTTGAAGTTGAAGGGGAGTAGGTGATATGCTCATATTACAGCTATGATATATGTCATATTGCAGCTATGATTCTGATATCATGTTTGAAGAAATAGCTTTAATGGTTATTTAGTGCTTCTCTTTTGGGAACTGTTACTTTTAATGGAATTTTACCGCTCATATTACGACCTTAATGATATGCTCATATTACATCTACTTTTGATGGTTATTCAATAGGTGTGCACGAGTCAAACACACGAAAATTCTGAGTCCGACACACGAAGACTACATTCTTTTTTTCCTCGGGCTATCACATCCAACGTGTCACCTATTGGCAATTTAAATTGCATTTGGTACTGTTATAAGTTTTGGCAAGTTAAATTATATATGGTTTGTTAATATACTAACTTGTTATACTACACATGTTATACCCACCTATGTGGTGTTTGATATGGTCTGAACAGAAGATATAGTTTACACTGGACAGTGTGCGAAAAATTTGTTTTCAAGATAACAATCTTGACAAAGAGTGTTCCCCCATAATCTGTAGGCCAAAAATATGGTTCTTTGTTTATAAGTTTTTATTTTTATTCTATATTTAAAGAAATCAAGAACGACACATGATTTCTTAATCATCTTTGTTTCTTATTTAATGTTTTTATTTACATTTACATCTTTGTATCTTTCTTCCTATTTGTCAAATGATTTTTTTATTAACTCTTCGTATTCGTAATAATGTTTTAATTTACTTTCACTTGGTATTTTAGACATTTGTTTCTCAATATAAAGTTTTCACTATGTAGGTTACTATATTTTAAATAGGAAGCACAACAATATAAACTATTATATATAGGACTTTATCTTCTTATATGGGGGAGGCCGCAAACCTACAGTTTATGGAAAAGTGCCTCTGCTATATATTTCACCATGTAAGTTGAGAATTTGTTGCTCTTTACAATGTTCTTTCATGACTTATGCTATGTACTTCAAAACCTTTTGGCCTCGATATGAAATTGCGAATTTTGTATTATTTGAAAGCGAAGTTGGAATCCATTTACCATTTGCTTTGTTGAAGTTTAGTTCACGGCATCTCTATTTTTCAGTTTACTTAAGAGCATTAGTAATCGTCTTTTAAGAGCATTAGTAATTGGCATTTGTGATGAATGTGTGAATTGTATTTTTGTTGGAAAATTTTTAACCTCACCCGAATTTAAAAAAAAAAAATCTACCGTGACACTATCATAGTCGTTAATAATCATACTTTTTAAAATACAATTATACACCACTTTATATACACCACTTTATACTTTTTAAAATTATATACGCGCGTACTTTTTAAAAGACAACTATACACCACTTTATATATCTGGCGTATTGCCAAAACATTACTTGACGAGGAATTCCCCCACTAGGTGGGGGGAATTATTGAGATCCATAAGAGAGACCGACAAGAATTGGAGATATCAATCATAATCATCAATTCACCTCTCATTACGGTACCTCACTCTTTTTCTCTAATTTTCATTTATGTTCTTCGTTTTCCATCATATGTATGCAATTATGTCCAAACACCAAACCACCATTACGTTGATAATAACCTTAAATAACAAACCATTGTTGCAATATGTATATGTTTCCATGTAACTATTATTCTATGTCTATGTCATTATTTTGTGTGTAGATGTATGGGTTACTTCGAATGTCCATCACTCAGATTTTATAAATCCTTAGTGGGTAAGGTCTCACATAACGAATGGACATAATCTATGTATTTTGTTAGAAAGTCTCTCTTTTGGGAACTCTCTATCATCGCGTTAGCGTGACAGTGTATTTGGCAAATAATTAACATGGTTTATATAATAATTGACTAGCTATTTCCATTGACTAACTATATTTTGTATTTCGTATCAGGTCGCATTTTGAAAACTATGGATAATCATTACAGTGGAACATGCGGGACAACCTCAAGTAATAAATGTGATTTTTTTTTAAAGAAGTTTGTTAAATTGAAATATTTGTTTGATGAGTTTGGACTTTTTGAATATTGTACGATTGGTTGTTACCCCTTAAGCAGGGTGGATAGTCCAATAAATAAAGAAGATTATGCCCATTTTTTTTAAATTTACACTTTGTTAATTCGAGACACAATGTTAATTCAATTGATGAGTATTGTATATTTCATGTTATATGCGAGTCTATTTGATGAATTTAGACTATTCGATTGTGGTTGGACTATTTGTTTTTTTGTTAAGAAGGGTGGATAGTCCTAAAAACCAAGGAGATTATGGCTATTTTTATTAAAATTACATTTTATTTTGTTGGGGAACAAAAATTTATGCATTTTTGCAATTACGTGTTGTGAAAATTTGTCGTTTTGCGATTATCAGCGTGACTTCACGCACGGGCATACCCTAGTCTATATATATATATATATATATATATATATATATATATATATATATATATATATATATATATATATATATATATATATATATTTGTGTGTTTTATAAATATTTCTATGAATAATATTTATAGGAATACATACCCCTCCAGTGCTATCATGGGAGGTTGCGCGATGTGGGTGAATCCCCTAGCAAGAGGAATAGGGTGAATATAGTCCCAATGTCATAACGTCTATATTGTTAGGTGTGTGACGTCTTGGGTATGAGTTGGTATCATTTTCGGGGGGAACTATTACCGCCTCCACTGCATTTATTTTATTTTATGACTTAGGGAGCTAACCGTATCAGGGGTCCAGGTGGATGAGTATACATGGAAATCATAGCATTTTAGAGAACATCCAGTGAGTGTCTACTCGGCAGGATGGATTATACATTTATGATATGTGTGTGAATCTTGTAATATGACGATCCGTATATATGGTGCAGATATTTTTATATGTGTAAAATACATGATGTGAATTGTATAGATATTTCATACAACTTGTAAGCATGTTATATGGTCCCAAATGAGTAATGATTAATTAAGTTAATGTGATAAATAACTTACAATTTTTATATTAAACATATTGGGGATAGAATAGTGTGACATGAAGGGTATTATCGAGAAATAGTTACGGGGTAGGTGACTAGGGAGTTATATAGGAAAGTGTTAGGTGTGCACAATAGTAGACGGGTGAGTCGGTCCTCAAGGGAGTGAAACACTAACTTAAATATGAAGCATTCACGCATTTTAATTTACTGAAATTTACTTCATTTTCAAAATATTTTGAAAATATTTTTGGTTCTAAACCCTTGCTACAAAATATTTTCAAAAACTTTAACGTTTCCAGCCACAGGGATGCTAGAATTGTTCTATTATAGGGTTACACAACTAGAGCATATGTGGATGTTGCAAGATTTTTACTTATCCGCTTCACTCATTCTATTCCTAGAGTAGGACGCAGTCAGTGTTTCATTTGGGCATATCACCGTAGTTATTTCTTTTGTTCCAGTCAGTTGATGTACTCAATCTATTATTCTTGTGGTATATATTTTTGGTATATGGTTTGTAGCCGGTGGTTTTCTCGACAAGGATTATATTTATTCCTTTATTTATTGTTTTCAGTGTTTGTGTGAATGTTTTATCATATATTCTTTCACATACTATTGTTGTTTAATAAACAAAGATAAAATTTTGCACCGTGTCCTTTGAATACTAGGTGGTTAGGAAGTTTTAAAATATTTTCGATAGTTATGCTAAGAATGAACCAGATGAGATTCCTATTTAATATGATATAGGACTGATCACCGGTATTTTATTAGGCGGGGTATCACACTCCCCTCTCCTGGGTATGCAAAAAAACATGACCCATGCGTCTGCTCTAAACTGCGCATTTCCTGGGTCCTTTTTTATGTGATGAAATCAAGATCCTATTTATACAAAAGCCACCCTCAAAATTTGACTAAGTAAGACTTCGCTTTCCTTACCAAATATGTTGGACCCTCACTTGTCAAGAGAGACCTCGAACATATCTCCATAGTCTTGTGACCCATCTCGGGTGCGATAGCTCTCCGTGTTGTATATAACCAGACTATTTTCTTCCTCAAACAATGTTCAGTCCATCTTCCATCTTTTCCAATTATGCTCCTAGTTTCCCACAAGCCTGTGATTTAACACATTCATTAAACGTCTCCTCATCCTGAAAAATACTGGAAATCAAACTAACCAGGGCACCCATACACTCTATATCCACAAACATTACAAATATCACAAATGTAACATATTCATATCAAGCTGGGCCACTACATTCTTGGCATGGCTATACAATAAGGTTATACTTGATTACCCTACTAATCATCACTTAATCCTTCTCAAAACTTCCCCACCCATCAACTAGTGGTGCAAAAGTTTTCCCAGTGCTTCCTACACAACACCATTGGGTCCACTGGACTTATATCATAATATAGATCTCAACTCAATGTGTTATTTACATACACGTATAATAACTAAGGTACTAAACCCATGCCTTAGTGCCCAAAGAATCTCTCAACTCCCGACTTTCACTAGGGTTCATGCGTGGGATGTTTCGTAAGAGAAATCAAAGTAAGGAACCCCCCGATACACTACTACCTAAAATCGTCGATCACTGAGATCCATAGGACCAAAGCATATAATGTGGCCACTCAAAATCCCATCCCCAGGCATGTAAGTCTAATCATCAACTCCTACATCTTTAAAGGATCAATATAATACTGTGCTCGACCTATATCTGAGTCTCCAGCACTAAATCCATAACAAGCTAAATACCACAACTCGACGGTAAACTTGATATACCTTGAATCCCATCAGTAAAAGTCCTTACGCGAAGATATCAAATATAACAATGTAATTATACTCTCTGAAGTCTCCTATACAATATAATATATATGCAGGCTTGATCCTCTTTCAGGTGAAACCTCGCCAAACAATACCTCCTACACTGGAATAGTTAAAACGATAGCCTCACTTACATAAAAGTACACATGCTCTCAATGTACACACCCACTCCCTCGCAGATGGAACTAGAGATATATCCACTACCTAATGGTAAATGTATATATATACACGCAGTAGTGGTAATAACAATAAATCCACTAAACCCATCTCACATGCAAATCTAGTGTTAACCTAAGTTACTATGACTCACCCATGTCATATAAAACTTACCCCATTTACCCAGGGATAAAACTCATACTCTCAATTTCCAATGGCACTGGCTAATCAGGTAGTTCCTTTATCCAATACTTCCATATGAACTAACCAAATAACTAATGCTATTATTTCCCCAATAGGGCATCCTTTTCCCATCCCCTTGCTCATTGCGGACGAGTTCGATGAATTTGGGCCTACACTCCACATGTAAAACACATCCCTATGAAATCCCTTATCTTTGGCCCCACTGGTCATGTTCAGTCTGTACAGATCTCCGTCCCTGTACCCTCGACCCTAACGGACACCCTCATGGTTCCATTAGCCTCGTTATACCTAAGGAACACACTACTGGCCCTGAATGAGTTCACCGTCACCTGGTCAGTATTCCCTTGATCTGAAACCCTTAGATAGGTCCCCCTGCTACGTATCATCCCATGGTGTCCAACTAGCACCGATACCTCAAGTCTTACCCTGTTGGCTAGACTCTCCAAATCTCTTGGCTCCCTTCACACAAAAGCATTGATGTTGACATTGTAAAAGTACTACATTAATGCTATCTGCACAAGTTGCCCAAGCCAAATTTCATAAAAAAAATAGCGACTTCTACCTATGAGTCTTTCATCACACTTAAGGACTTTTTTCTCCTCTGTATCCATCTCGTTGGGCACAAAGTTTGCTAAATAAGTAATTTTCTCCTCATACTTGGCCAATGTCTGGCCCTCCTCTGATATGTCCAGAAATTTCCTTAATATCTCTATTTGAACAGAAGATGAAAGGATACAGGGTCAAACCGCACCCAAAGTCACTGATATTCACAGTGTCTCTCTCCTCATACGTGGTGACTGACTCCCACCACTACAATTCTACACCTACGAGCTCAAAAGTTGCCAAAATTTGTTTTTTTGAGTGTCACTGTACTCAACCATATGCAAATGCCTTTGGATGTACTCCTTACACTGGCTAACTAATACAACGTTCACATTTCCCTAAAACTTCAATGGATGTCCCTTTTAAAAGGCGTCTTTGACTCCCTCCTATACTAGATATACTTGGTGAGTCTGAATTGGCACTATCGTCTACTGTATAAGTGGTTAGGGAAACTGCTGCATCCTAACGTCATCACATAATTAACTGCCTGAGCAATAATAGTGGTCCCTCTTCTACGGTCAGCGTCCACTGAATACTCTGTGCCTCCGGTTGAGCCTCACCTCATGTGGTCCTCTTAATGGCCTTCGCTAGTCGTCCTTCTCCCGCTCGTCTTTTGAAACCCATTAGAACACCAATAAGATTCTCTTTAATTATACATATAAGTTGGAAAACGTAAATCGCAATATGAATCGATAGTCCTAAGCATAGAGCTCTACATCAATGAGAAATAAATGCTGAAAACGTAATAAACCGCACAAATCCTAAGGACAATAGATACTGGTGATTTGATACCATCTGTGACACCATGCCTATTTCAATCACAGGTGATCAATCCTTTACTAAAACAAAATAGGAGTCTAATCTGGTTCATTCTTAGCATCACTATCAGAAATATTTTAATTACTAATAACCTATTAGGACAGGTGTCAAATTTTTAAAACCTTTTTTTTTTCTTACCTACATAAGATTTCCATCACATAATAAACCATGAAGATAATAAAATATACTCACTAGCATAAATAAATTAATCAATAATTCTTGACGAGAGGTTACCATACAACGATTCAACTAACATAAAGGAAAACAATTTAATAAAATAAATACTAAGTAATTGGGCCACATCCCTGGAATAATTGTAAAATACCTACTATATAGATCTCAAGGATAGATGGGTCTAATCAATGCCTACTGTCATCCACAGGTGTTACAACATGTCCAACTAGAAGAATGGTTAGGACATGCGTCCCTGTGGTAGAACACTGAAATGTTTTTGAAAATATTTTGAAACAGGTCAGAGCCCAAAACCTTTTAAAAACATTTAGCAAGTGTTTAAAGTACATTAATAAATATGCATTGTAATATTTAATATTTAACCTGGTGTGGTACTCCCATGAAATACCCCCTCCCCTCGTCTATGTGCGCATCTAACACAAGTATTTTAAACACCCTAGTTATGTTACCCAGCCTAACAAGTACCTCAACACTAATCTTCGTCCCATGCTCTACCCGGTATCATCTGTAAATTCATTAACTTTAATTTCTCATTTAGCCTTCCCATCCACTTTACATTTATAATTCCAAATTATAATTAAATGAATTCATTTTAAAAAAACTTTCACTAGTTATTAATTCAATGTTTACACTCTAATGTCTTATGCCCATATATAATTTTCTTCAAATTTATATATGTATTTACACACAGCATCCTCAAGTTTTCCTATCTGATACCTATAAATTTAATGTTCATAATATCTTTTAATTCACCCGTATATATAATTACACACACGTATATATACGAGTACGCAAATCACATCAAGTGTACCTACAAATATATCACTCGTTATATATGTATAACCGCAGTCCCTCGAAGTAATAACTCATTGGATACAAAATCACTATCATGCTATCAATATCCAGGAATGTCCACTATAACCTAAGCAGCGGGGTCGAAATCTCCCCATTCAACAAAAAATGAAAACGAAAGTTGAAGCCGATCATGACCTTATGCCCATGGTTATAACCATATCACATTACTTCACGGGTTTCCAACCCTACATAGTGTGGGCATGCCCATAACTATGACCCTGGGGAATGGTACTACCTCTATTGAGATTTTGCCAAATTCCCTCCCATGGTACACAACCTCCACTGATAGCATATCCACTAAGATGGGTAAGTTTTACATAAATATCATACACACATATATTTTAATACACACACACAAACACACACACACACACACACACACACACACACATATATATATATATATATATATATATATATATACATACATACTTTCTCTACACCCGCATATATATAAATAAAATTGGCTTGTCGTGCGTGTCACTCATAGCACTAGCCTATAATCTCTAAGTCTAAATCCAACTACCAAATTCAGAAGTAATCACTTACTTATTTATATATATACCACGTTTATATTTTATTCCAGACACTAAGCATATCTCAAATCGTCTTGTAACTGAACTCTTTTTGAAATCCAAACCCGATTTGATAATATTAACCCGAGGGTTTGTTTTACCCTAAAACACACGTGCATCCATGCTCGGATTCGATTTTCGACTAAAGATTTTAGTCTTGAATACCCTTTCATAGAAAATTCATAACTAGTTAAAAAAGTATATAAAAATATGAAACTGGCGGCCACATGTTTGTAACGAAAAGACCTATCACCATGACCAAAGGCCACAGGTCGTTTCAATGAGATATCAACCTCGTTCGAATCAGAATCAACTAACGAAATTAGCCCTATAACCCTATTTCTTAGGTGGCATTCAGCATCCTCCCATCAACAGTCCAATATATATATATATATATATATATATATATATATATATATATATATATATATATATATTCGAATCAGAATCAACTAACGAAATTAGCCCTATAACCCTATTTCTTAGGTGGCATTCAGCATCCTCCCATCAACAGTCCAATATATATATATATATATATATATATATATATATATATATCACTAATCTAACCCAAAAATTATAGTTTTATCAATTCTAAATTTGATTATACTTATTTTCACATTAGAATTCACCCGATAACAATCTAAATTCCAGGGATTCAACATCATTAATCAAGAATTATACACGTCCTTAATTTGACTTAAAAACTGGATCAAACCTTATACTAATCATTGAAGATAAAACTTTTCTACCCGAATAAATCTTAGATTCTACACGGGATCATAAAACAATTATTCTCCTCTAAGTTTATTCATGAAATTCCCATTTTTACACATGAATCCGACCCAAAATTCATATTTATGTCACCAACTATAATATGAGCTAAAACATGTATATAATATAAAAAAAAGTTAGACACTTTCCTTAAATTATTATAGGGTATGAATTCTTCTTCTTATATCTTCCTTGCCCAAGAATCCTAGCTCAAAAATTGTCAACTTCCTCCCCAAATTGCCTTTTTGATTCCTATCTTAAGCTAGTGGGAGCAACACTTCAATGATGGGAGTTGGTCACCACATAAGAGGAGAGAAATACTATGACCGTATAGGAATTATGGGTGTGGTTCAAATGCAAATTATTTTTAAAAATAGTTTAGAAGGAGATGAGGAGGACATTCTTTGACCCTTCACAGGAGGGTTGGACTGCGGCTAAATATGAGTAAGAGTTCATGCGCCTGGAACATTTTGTGCCAGATGAGGTGAATAGGGAGAAGAAAAGGGTCCTTAAGTTCACTGATGGACTCAATTGGAGGATTTGACATCATTTATTAGGGAACCAGGTGTTGCAGACATACACCGAGGTCATAAAAGTTGTATTTCTCCATTGTCAGGATCATCACTTCCACCTTAGGGGATTGAATAGGGCCAAAGAGTCTATCCATCGGGGCAAAACCAGGGGTAGTGGAGCTATGAAGATGCCACAACAGCAGTAGAGGCAGAATAAATCGGGGTTTCCAGTAGTGAGACTCTTCTAAGAGGTCCAGGTCGAGTAACTAAAACTTTAGGCAGGGCCAACATCACACCCCTTAGGGCTAATAAGGCCATGAAATCAGACACGTGGCCAGTAGGGTTAAGGTTATCAAGTCTAGTAGGGAAAAAGGTAGGGGCAACCTTGTCAGGGCCAACAGGTCCAGAGGTAAGCATATTTTACTTTTAGATTCGTCGTCCGTAGGGACCTAGGCAACGTGTGGTGTGCGTGACCGAACAGGGCTATGGTTTAGGAGCAGAGTTCCCAACAAGGGAAATAGGTATAATAGCTTCCATCCCCATCAGTAATTCCAGTGTTGCCATCTTCAAAGGCTCTGAGGTAGGGACAGTTTGGTCAGGTGTATCATCTCCGAGGACTGGTTTTACCATAATCTCCAATAGAGATTGAATGTATATTTCCTATCCAGGGGAACATGGGGCGGGTTTTATTTGACACTAGAGCGAGTGTAAGGACATACATCTCTAATTGAGTCCCTGTACTGGTTTGACTTAATTTTGTGAACAAAGTTGTGTTTGTAATATGTCATAAGAATATTATATTTTGTCACGATCCCACTTGGTCTATGACGTATTGAATAAATTGAAGATGTTGCAGCAAAGCTTCAAAGAATTAATCACGCCGAAGTTTAGTTAGTGCATGTTTATTCATCTTCAATTTAATTGCATTCCGAGATCACACATGTATGAATACGTATAATTAATGGTGCTCGAAATTATTTTTATAAAAAATAAGGATGTAATTTTATAAGGGAAAATGTTGAAAAATGTTTTAAGTGTTTTACACTACATTTCATTCTGATAAGCTCGAAATAGAGTTTGACTTAAATGAATCTCTTTTAGAAGAGACGTTTTAAAGAAAAAGTCAAAAAGTCAAACTAACACGCGACATCGTTCAAATGACATAAGATCTCGTTCGAGCAAGATGCTCATGTCGTGCGAACGACGTATCAATCTCGTTTGAGCGACAAAGTTTTTGAGGCGGCACTTAATTCCTATTTAAATGGTTTTTTTGTCAGAATTAAAAGTGTGCATTCTGGAAAAACAGTTTACGATCCAGTACGAGTTTCACACATATTTTTCTAAGGTTTCAATGCATAAACACATCCTTAGAGTTTACAAATATCCGAGTTATCATTAATATATTTTTATATTATCTTGCTTCACCAAGAAGGTTTGTTCTGTACTTGAACATCAGGGTTTTGCGATAAAGAAAATAGGAGGACTTCTTGTTCGACATCGTAGACTTATCAAAGCCATTCGGTGGACACCGATCCATACGTGGATGCATGTGTTTTGGATATGTATCGTGGAAGAAGGACTTTCTACGTGGGAACTGTGAGAGGGGTGGTTTAATATCAGAAGAGTGTCAAGACCTGTGGGAAGTGAGTCGTTGAGTGAGTCTTTGTCTGTTCATTATAAATCCACATTCATAGTGATTGTCTGTCTTGGGCTGTCCGAGGTTATTTTCTCGTCTTAGGTTTTTTTCTCGTACATCCGACGTTGTGAGTATTCTTTACTTTACTTTACTTGCTTTAATCACTAGATGCATGTTTACGATTAATCAAGATAAAATTGGTTTAAAGTAAGAATTGTTTTTTCACAAATTGGTTTCTTGCTAATTAAAAGTTGGATAATTTTTGGTAAAAAATGGTTGGATTTGAAACACACATAGGGACACCCCATGTTTCACAAATTGGTATCAGAACTTATTGTAATAAAACGTAGTGTAAAACCCTTAAAACACTTTTAAAACATTTTAAAACATTTTTCCTTAAAAAATTACATCCTTGTTTTTTATGAAAACAATTTCGAGCATCATTAATTATACGCATTCATACATGTGTGATCTCGGAATGGAATTAACTTGAAGAGGAATAAACTTGCACCAATTAAAATTCAGCATCATTAATTCTTTGAATATCTTTCGAAACGTCTTCAATTTCTTCAATATGCCATAGACCAAGTGGGATCGTGACAAAATAAAATCTCCCTATGTCATATTACAAACACAGTTTTGTTCACGGAATTAAGTCAAAACAATACAGGGACTCAAATGGAAATATATGCCCTTACAAATCTCCCCCTTTGACTATTTTTGTATGTGATGTAGGGGGAGATTTGATCATGTTTTTGTTTACATATTTTACGCATTGGTATTACATATTGGTAGTACAAATTGGTATCATTTTGTTGCTGAATTATTTAACAAATGATTTTTCAGAGTTTATTCATATTGGTATTTACTGTCGTTTGGTATCATTTGGATATATATTAGTTTGATTTGTTCCTCCATACTTCACCGGGTATTTGTTTGTCTGTTTCATGCATGTAGGTATGCTTCAGCGATTCGAGATTTCAAGTCTACATCACATTCAGGCAGTTCATGCTTTCCGGTGCTACATATACTAGTCCCTGTCCTGTATTTTTTAATTTAGGTTTATGAGATTGGATTTAGGCGTCATACAACTTGATCCCGACTTAGGCAGTTCACTGGTTTAGTTTTGTCTCAGAATAGTCAAAGGGGGAGATTTGTAAGGACATAAATTTCCAAGTGAGTCCCTGTATTATTTTAACTTAATTTCGTGAACAAAACTGTGTTTGAAATATGTCATTGGGAGATTTTATTTTGTCACGATTTCACTGGGTCTATGATGTATTGAAGAAATTGAAGACGTTGCGGCAAAGATTCAAAGAATTAATCATGCCGAAGTTTAATTGGTGCAAGTTTATTCATCTTCAAGTTAATTGCATTCCAATATCACAGAGGTATGAATGCGTATAATTAAGGGTGCTCGGAATTATTTTTTACAAAAAATAAGGATGTAATTTTATAAGGAAAAATGTTGTAAAATGTTTTAAAAGTGTTTGAAATATTTTACACTACGTTTTATTCTGATAAGCTCGAAATAGAATTTGACTTAATTGAATCTCTTTTGGAAGAGACGTTTTAAAGAAAAAGTCAAACTAACACGCGGCGTCGTTCAAACGACAAAAAAGCTTGTTCTAGCGAGATGCTCATGTCGTGCGAACGACGTGTCAATCTCGTTCGAGCGACACAGTTTTCGAAGCGGTGCTTAATTCCTATTTTAAGTGTGTTTTCGTCAGAATTGAAAAGTGTGCATTCTGGAAAAATATTTTACGATCCAGTACGAGTTTTTCACATGTTTTTCTAAGGTGTAAAAGCATAAACACATCCTTAGAGTTTGCCAAGATCTGAGTTATCATTACTATATGTTTATGTGATCGTGTTGCACTAAGAAAATTTGTTCTATACTTGAACATCAGGGTCTTATGGTGAATAATAGAGAAGGACTTCTTGTTCCACATCGTAGACGTATCAAAGCCATTCGGTGGACACCGAGACATACGTGGATGCATGTGTTGTGGATATATATCGTGGAAGAAGTACTTTCTACGTGGGAACTGTGAGAGGAGTGGTTGAAGACCAGAAGAGTGTCATGACCTGTGGGGATCGAGTCGTTAAGTGAGTCTTTTTCTGTTTATTGTAAATCCACATACATAGTGATTGTCTAGCTTGGGCCATCCGAGATTGTTTTCCCGTCTTTGGTTTTTTCCTCGTACATCTGGAGTTATGGGTATTCTTTACTTTACTTTACTTGCTTTAATCACTAGATGCATATTTAGGATTAATCAAGATAAAGTTGGTTTAAAGTAAGAATTGGTTTTTCATAACTTGATTTGGTGCTAGTTAAAAGTTGGATATTTTTTGGTAAAAGTTGGTTGGATTTGAAACACACATTGGGAACCCCCATGTTTTTACAAATTGGTATCAGAGCTAATAAATATAATTTATTTGTTTTGTGATCCCGTGTGTTGGTTTATCTCTCTTATTATTTTTTTCTCTCGATGGATTCTCTAAGCTTTGACGATTTACATCATTTGAATTTAAAGTCTACAAAACGTATTTATATTTTGTAGGAAGACAATTCCGGTTTTAAAAATATGATTGGATATTTGCAAACGTTTCAAATTCAAAGAGACATCATTCGTGAGAAGTTTGGAAATCTATTTAATGACTTTAAATCTTTTAAAGTTTCAAAAAATGAGAGTGATGATAGAGTCCTTGTTTTTGAAAAAGAGTTGGAGGATTTGAGAAATTCTAGGGTTTGTACCATTGAGGAAAATAATTCGATTAATGGATTTAAGGCACGTGAGAAGACTCTAAGAGATAAGTTTGGTCATTTTAAGGGGGAGCGAGATAACCTTCTAGGGGTTATTGAAAATTTAAAGAAGGAGTCCCAAAAGTTTGATGAGTCTAATCGTTTACTTGCGTCGAAAGTTTTGAAGTTAAAAAATGTTTTAAATGACTCGAGTAGTGATGGTAGCGGCTTATCTTGTTCTAGTGGTTCGAATGAAAAATCCAAACTCATAGTTTGTTTTAGAGTGTCAAGAACATCCGAAGGTATTAGAAAAGGTCGACCTAAAGGTACCGATCCTCGTCGTGTTTCCACATGTTCGCATCGTGGTAGGAAAGGTCACCTTAGGAGTTTCTATTTTTGTCATAGAAAATACCCTAGGAAGTTTAAACGTAGTGTCCCATTGGTTCCAAAAGCCCTCTTTGTTAGGTATACACATTGTTGATGTAAAAAACTAGATTTGATTTAATTGCTTTAATTACAGATAAATATGAATAAATAAATATGAGACAATAGATTTTTAAAGTGGTTCAGCCTTAGGGAAATGGCCTACATCCACTATTTTTATATTGCTGATTGTTTGCCTAAAATTCTCGATTAGTGGTTTATCAAGACATTCTGGGTCCCCCTCTAATGAGGAGGTTACAATGTATTTATAGCCTTGAGGTTGTACATGTAAAAGGACAATGCGCTGTTATCTAGTAAACATATACATCTGTACGATAATAATGAGCATTTAATACGCAGTCGTCTTTTTGATTATTCTGATCTGAGTGCTCTGTACTCTAAGTAGCTCGAACCTCTTAAGCTGCTCGAATCGCATAACCTTCTCGGCACGCTTGAGTTGCTCGGGGCCCCTGAGTTGCTCGGGGCCTTAAGTTCCTCGGGGAACCTAAGCTCCTCGGTATGATTGAGTTGCTCGGTGATAGTATGTTATTCGTTGGAGGTATTCGTAGGATGACACGTGTCTTCAAGTGTATAGTCCACGTTAGCAGACTAAATTTGGTATCAACTTCACAATTTGATGTTTGAAGAAAATTATGGAACATTCAACTCAAAAATTGCATAGATTATTGATTTATATGGTTTTTTAGGAAAACATTCGTCGTATATAATTCCTTTTCGAGTGCATAGTATCAGGCCTCATAAATATTTTAAATTTTCATGACCATTTCGATATCTGCGCCCTTTTCTTCTTTTAGCTGCCGAGAATGCAAACGTCTTTTTTGTAATCATTGCCTTTCCTTATTCCTGAGGTAAAGTATCTAAACGCGGCAGGAACCCTATCGTCTTTCCCTTTTCAAATATGTATCTTTGAACTCTTTATTTTCTCTCTGTCTTGTGCCTTCGTTCTTTCCGTCATTCGTTGTTCATCTTATCTCTTTTTCTCTGTAAGATTTTCTTCCTTTTCTTTTATTTACTTTGTTCATCATGGTTTATCTTGTTGAGTCATTGGACAAATGTCGGTCCGAATTTTCAATCCCTTTGTGGGTTATTTTGGAAAAACTTTCTGAACCTTCTGATTATTTTTCTTTGGCCGAGGGACATTGGTTCCCAAGTCTTTTTGTGTCCGAATGTGGCTTTTCTTTTCTTCCAAATCCCCTATGTTTGGAATTTTGCTAATATTTTGATGTTGTTCCTGCAAGAATAGCTCCAAATACCTGGAGGATAGTTAATGACATATATAGATGGAATCAACTTCATGGAACCTGCTTAGGGATTCCAGAGATAATGTACTGTTATAGATGGGTTGTCATTGATAGAACTTTTTATTTAAAAACTAGGTTTTTGAATAGAGCTTTAGTTGTCAATCTTCCTGACGCCAATAGGGATTATTTTGAGCATGGGGTTGCAATGAAAAATTGGTAACATGCTCCATTAAATGGAGATGATGTATATCAGGGTCCCAGGTGTCCCCCTTATGGTAATGGAATAGGTTGTTTTTATTTTTTGAAATCTTATTTTCTTCAGGTTTGATAAAATGCATCACTGACATTTGTTTTTATTTGTTACAGTTAACACTAAAAAAAACCTCCAAAAGAAGCTGATGTTAATTTAAAGCATTGAAAACACATCTGGGATTTGCACTAATCTGTTGCCGAGGAACATATTTGGTCTGCTTCTTACTTGTTGTAGTACAAGAGCTATACTTCATCTTTCACTGCTCGTCCTCATCCAGTGGTGGTTAATCTTGACCAAGTACCAACCTCTAAGACTGGTGTGGAAGGTTCTTCCCCTGAGTCAAGTATTCCTATCAGCGATCTGATGACAAAAAGAAGAGCTTCTGCCTTTTTTGACAAGTCTGCCTCTGCTAATGTGGAGGCAAAGAAAAGTAAACACGATGTCCCAGCAGAAAGGACAACGATTGTATATGTACCCCCACCTGTTGCTGCCAAGAAAATTGGCGAGAAGCCCCCTATGGCTCCGAGAAAGATTGTTGCTATCTCTCCTCCGAGTGAGGTTATTGCCATATCACCAACAAAGACAACGTCTTTAATGGAAACTGTTCCTGCTCCTCCAAGGAAGTTAAAGAAGAGCTCTTTTGAGAGACATGCTGAACCTGTCTCTCATCCTTTAACTGTTGAACGTGGTGTTCCAACTTTTGTTCCTCTGAGCTCTGCTATGGGCTTGGTAAGGTCATGGACTGTCCCAGAAGTCCAAAGCATTGCGAATTCTCTTTCTCGGGAGAGAATTACGACTATGGCTGCTCAACACATTGCCTCAGTAAGTATTGTTGACTAGAGTCTTTACTTTCTAATATTATGTTAATGTATTGACTTAAAATCACTTTTTTTCAGCTGGTGATGTGTTTTAACAGTATTTTGAAAAAGGATGAAGCCATAAGGGCTTCAAGATTCTCGGGTGTAGTAGAGGAAGCTTTTATCGGGCTAACCCAATCTTTGAAGTACTCTCGTCACAAATACAAAGAAGATAAAGTTGCTTGGGATAATCAACTCAAGTCCATTGAGCTAGACAGAAATCAGGTCGTGAATGCCTCTAGGGACATGGAGAAAAAGTTAAAGGAGTTACACAGAGAAACAAAGACTTTGAACAGAGTAAGAAGGAGCTTAAGGCTAAGCTCAAATCTGCTGAAAATGAAGTTGTTAAACTTCAAGATGTTGAACGACAGAAAAAGGAGGTGTAGGAGAAGTTGAAGGTTTTCGAGGAGATCCTTTGGGAAAAGACCTCCTCAAAGAAGCCAAAAAGCAAAATGGCAGTTAAAAAATCTTTCACCACTGGTTGGGATAAGGGATGGAACAAGGGTTTGGCTGCCATGACCTCCCAAATGGATTATGCCAGCATCAAATATTTTAGAGATGGATAGTAGTAGCATTAAAGGAGCTGAAGGCTGCAGAGGATTCTGAGTTATTCCAGTAATACACCCATGGCCCTCCCCCCTCTCTTGGAGAAGAAGAAGAAGATGAGGCTGCTTCAGATGAATCTTCCATGATGGCTGAAGATAAAGTCCCTATTGTTCAGTCTTCTGAGCATCTCCCACCAACTAACACTTCTGCCGAGCAACTTCTCTTGCCTTTCGAGCAACCAACTCCTTCATCCAAACCTCCTGAGGAAATCATAGGAGACAAGGAGAAGTTGTAGAGTTGATCGGGTTTTTTATTTTCTTGACTGCAACTTGGAACGATGTATACTTTCTTGTGATGAATAAAATTTCAAAATTTGGTTGTTTATCTTGGATTTCTTCTTTTACTTGATATGTCTGCATCATTATTGATTCTTTGTATTTCTTCTCTTTGCTAGTTTATGGCCAAGATGGATCTCTTATCAACTCATGACACATAGATAATGAAGAAATGCAATGACTATTTTAAAGCTGGTCATGCTGACCTAAATGAGGCCTAGATAATTGATATCCTGGGTTCAGATGCTTCTGAACGAGCAATTAAAGCCTATCAATACTTAAAGTGCTTGCTCGATCGCACTGTTTCCAACAATGTGGCATACTATGAGATGATTGAAGACCTACAAGGAACGATCTAGGAACTTCAGCAATAGTACATAGAATCCTCTACTCTTCTGCATCAAGGATATGAGAAGAAATATCGGCAATTGAGTGTTGACAAAGGGTATGATAAATTCATCTCTGCTTATGAGAAGAAGGAAAGTGTTCTGAAGCTTGGAGTTGAAGAGCACAGGCACATCGCTAAGTTGTTGGAGGAGGAAAATATTGTTTTGCAAGAAGAGATAAAACAACTCAAGTCTGCTGCATCTTCCTCAGGAACGTTGGTTACTGTTAATGATGAAGGTTTTTCCTTCTTAGAGGTAGAAAATGACAACTTACGGGATGAGTTAGAAACTTTAAAAAAGGTGGATCCTCCACATCTACCCACGGACGAGCAAGATCTTCTACTCGGGGATGATCAAGGGTTGTTCGGATGTCCATTGAAGAAGAAAGAACTCGATCTTATTTGGAGAATCAGGAAGTACAACTAATGGCGAAGAACCAAGCCTTAGCAGAAACGTCTAAGAAGATTCTGAACTTCAGCGAACAACTCAATACTCAGAATTCTACCTTGGCAAATAAGGAAATCCTTGTGAAGAACTTCCACGAGCAACTGGAGAGGTTAACTTACCAATTCCATAAATAACCCAGAGAATTTTGGATGGCTGGGTATAATGAAGCCCTTTACAATCTTGATGATCGGATCCAGCAGTCAAATAATGAGGGGTATAAGAAAGGGTGGTTGAATGCACTGTGTGCTAAAATTGGAGCAGGGCCACTACTTTTGGGATTATTATGATCCTGGAGTGATTGATTTGCGTGTGCCTCCTTTTAAATTTTACATTAGTTGGATTTCTGCTCGGGCAATTCCTTAATGCTTAATCTCCAAATATCTTAGCGACTACAGTCTTCATGCCAACTTTGATATATCTCGCCCAAAGCATTTGCTTGATCGACCCTCTGTGATGAATGTTAGAATGTTGAGAGATGTAAATTTTATAAATTCTCCTTAAGCCTTAGATGATCCCCCTGCTGGAGTAGAACCTGTTTCAAAAGCGGAAGGGAAAAAACCAATAGAATAGGATTTTTTATGAAGTGTATTTTTCACAACACATGTAATTCTTCTTGATTTGAATGAAGTAATTTGCAGAATTTCCTTGCTTGTTTGTTTGTGAATATGTGTACATATGGTTTTGTGTTTTTGGATAATAAAACTTTTCCTTTTTGTTGTTTGATTATAGTGACTTGTCACTCTTTGGGTCTAAGCAATGAAATGATTTGCATCCGATGTTTCTGCTTAGTTTAATCAATCGGAGTTGATTATAATTGGTTTACCGACCGATCGGAGTTGGTGGAAATGGATTTACCGACCAACCGAAGTTGGTGGTAATTGATTCCGGACCAACCGGAGTTGGTGGTAATTGATTCCCGACCAACTGGAGTTGGTGGTAATTGGTTCCTGACCAACCTTAGTTGGTGGTAATTGATTTCTAACCAATCGAAGTTGGTGGTAATTAATTCCCGACCAATTGGAGTTGGTGGTAATTGATTCCCGATCAATTGGAGTTGGTGGTAATTGATTCCCGACCGACCGGAGTTGGTGGTAATTGGTTCCCGACCAACCGGAGTTGGTGGTAATTGATTCCCGACCAACCGAAGTCGGTGGTAATTGATTCCTGACCAACCGAAGTTGGTGGTTATTGATTCCCGACCAACCGGAGTTGGTGGTAATTGGTTCCCTACCAACCGTAATTGGTGGTAATTGGTTCCCGACCAATCGGAGTTGGTGGCAATTTCTCTGAATTTGATGTGTAGTGTATATCAGTAATATTTCGAAAAAAAATTCAACAAAGAAAGAAACTGGATGAAGCATCACTTTATTCATATTGAATAAACTGCATTACATATGAATTACAATGACTAATAATATTTGCGCAGATGTTCTGCATTCCAAGCATTCTTGAATTCTTCTCCTTCCAAGGTTTCAATCATATATGTCCCTGGGGCGAACAACTTTTGTTACTTTGTAGGGTCCGTGCCAGTTGGCTTCCAGTTTGTTGTGCTTTTGGATCACTATCTTCAGCACATAATCCCCTTCCTTTCATTCACACTTCTTCACTCTTTTGTTATTGAACAAAGTTGTTCGTTGTTGATATGCTGCATTCCTGATTACTGCTTCTTCCCTAAGTTCTTCGAGCATATATAGGTATAATCTTCTAATCAAGTCATTGACAGTAGAATTGAAATTAAGCACTTTATGCGTAGGTAGACCCAATTCAGCAGGTATGACAACTTCACTCCCAAATGCCAGCATGTATGGGGACTCTCATGTTGCTGTTCGTGGTGTGGTGCGACAAGCCCACAACACAGCATGTAGTTCATTAATCCAATTTGACTTTTCACTATCTAGTCGTTTGTTCAATCTATTTAGTAGTGTTATATTTGTCACCTCAGTTTGTCCATTGCTCTGGGGATGACCTGGTGCAGAGTGGGTTTTTAGTATATTGTATTGATGAGAATATGTAGCAAACTCCTCGTTGTCAAACTGGGTTCCATGGTCAGTAATGAATGCGTGTGGGAGACCATATCTACAAATAATGTTTTTCCAAATGAATTGATAGACTTTGTCATATGTCATATCAATAAGAGGCTCAGCTTCCACCCATTTTGTAAAATAATCCACAACAACCACAAGGTATTTGAATCTCCCCCTAGTCGTTGGGAGTGGCCCAAACAAGTCTATTCCCTACATGGAAAATGGCCAAGGGGGCATTATGGGTGTTAACAATGCTTGGAGAGTTCTTTGAATGGACGAGAAGCGTTGGCACTTGTCTCACTTTTTAGCTTAAGCTGCGCAATCAGCTCTCATCGTCAGCCAATAGTACCCTTGCGTGGTTATTCTTTGTAAGAGTGTCCAACCAGCTACATGGGATCCACAATACCCTTCATGAACCTCTCCGATCAAATTTTTCCCTTCAGATGGGTGGACACATCTTTGCAGCGCTACTATAACTCCTCATCTGTACAAAATGCCATTGAGTAGTACATAACGAGCAGCTTTAAACTTTAATTTCTTGGCTGCGAGTGTATCAGTTGGTAAAGCCCCCTTTTCAATATAGGCCCTGATAGGGTCCATCCAATATGGTCCCATGTCAAGGGCGATGAAGTTAATTGCCATTTCTTCATCGATGCTCTGACCATCCAGGATTTCTATTGGGATTGTTCTTTGTATCTCGGTCCGTGTAGCTGAGGCTAATCGAGCTAGGGCGTCTGCTCTAGCATTCTCTAATCTTGGTATTCTAATCAACTGAATTACAGTAAAACTCGATACACCCTCTATCTCTTTTGCATGATACCTGATCATTAATTATCCTTTTGCTGCATATACCCCCAGAATTTGACTTACAATTAACTGAGAATCACAGAACACAATGACTTGCTTTGCCTTCATGGTTTTGGCCAGGCTTAGACCCACGATCATTGCCTCATATTCGGCCTCATTATTAGAAGCTTTAAATTGAATGCACAGAGCATACTCCACGTCGATTTCATCCGGACTATTCAAAAAAATCCCTGCTCCACTACCCGTAGTGCACGAAGAGCCATCTACATATAAATTCCATATATGTACATTATCATCAAATTTTTTATCAGAGAGAGTTCCTCGGTGGAATATCTGGTACTTCCTTTTATCCTCCTCCATTACTTCTCGCTGCTCGTCAATCATCTGCTCTTGCTCGACCGACATTTCTTGCTGCTTCCCTATCGATGTAAGTTGGTCGGGGTTTAAATTTGATGATATTATAACATCTATAGGTTGGTCTGTATTTAACTCATGTTCTTCGTGGCCATTTTCTTGAGCAAACTCTGTGATAAAGTTCGCTACTGCCTGCCCTTTGAGCAACGACCTAGGCTCATAAATTATATCATATTCACCGAGCCCTACTGCCCAGTACATCAATATTCCTGATTTCTCCAGTTTATACAGAGCTTGCCTTAATGGCATGTCGGTGTACACCACTATAATGTGGGCTTGGAAGTATGGTCTCATTCTTCTGCTTGCTTCAATCAGTGCTAATGCCAATTTCTCCGGCCTTGGATATCTGATTTCTGCTCCTCGGAAAGCTTTGCTAGTGTAATAGACCAGTTTTTGTACTCCATCCTCCACTCTTATCAACGCCGAGATCACTGCATTTTCTAAAACTGTCAGGTACAAGTATAGCTTTTCTCCCATCACTGGTCTGGAGAACAATGGAGGTGTCCTCATATATTTTTTCAATTCTTGAAAATCTTCCTCGCATTCACCATTCCATTCAAAAGTTTTTCGGAGTGTTTTGAAGAATGGGAGGCATCTGTCAGTTGCTCGTGACATAAACCTATTAAGTGCTGCAACTTGCCCTATGAGACTTTGCACATCCTTATTCGTGGTTGGAGATCGTAGCTCCAATAGGGCCTTGATCTTTTCTGGGTTCACCTCAATTCCTCATTTGTTAATAATATATCCGAGAAACATGCATTCTCGTACTCCAAATATGCATTTGGTGGGATTCAGCTTCATTTGATATTTCTCTAGTTGATCAAAGGTCTGACCTAGGTCAAATAGATGATCAACAACTTTCTTGCTCTTCGTTAGCATATCGTCAACATAAACCTCCATGTTCTGACTGATTTGCTCTTCAAACACCTTATTCATCTGCCGCTGATATGTTGCACCTGCATTTTTAAGTCCAAAAGGCATAACATTATAGCAATAAGTTCCCCTCAGGGTGATAAAAGAGGTACTCTCCCTGTCTTCAGGCTTCATTTTAATCTGGTTGTAACCAGAATAAGCATCCACGAAACTCAACAATTCATGTATTGAGGTAGCATCCACCAACTGATCGATTCGAGGCAAAGGAAAATGATCCTTTGGGCAGGCTTTATTAAGATCAGTGAAATCTACACACATCCTCCACTTCTTATTTTTCTTCTTCACTATTACCACATTTTCTAGCCAATCAAGATATTTGACATCCTCAATAAAATAGGCTTTTTTTAGTTTCTCTACTTCTTCCTGTATGGCTTGGTTCTTCTCGGGACTGAATACCCTTCTTCATTACTTCACTGGATTAATTTCCTTGTTCACGTTGAGCTCGTGACACAAGAAATTTGGGTCTATTCCTGGCATATCTTCATGACTTCATGAAAAAGTCTACTTTCTGCGTCTTAGAAATGCTATCTGCTCTTGTTTTATCGATACAACCAGTGATGCACTGATTTGAGTTGTTCATTATGGATGCTCGTCGTCCATAATGATATTTTTGGTAGCCTCCATAACCTAGCCCTTAACGAGCTGAGACTCGTCTCTAGGATTTAAAGTTTAAATCTCTGCATCTTCTATTTCATCCACGTGATAAGTAGTAGTTCTCTTCCTGGATTCTTCAAACTCCTCTTGCTCGGCAGATGAATAGTAGCATTCCCGAGCTACTTTCTGGTTGCCTTTCACAACTCCCACTCCAAAGTTGGTTGGGAATTTTAAGCATTGATGTACAATGGATGGTGTGGCTTCAAACTTCTCCAGGCCTACTCTTCCCATGATGATATTATAAGTTGATTAGACGTTTTTATCTATTACGAAAAAATGTACTCTTTCTGTTCGGCAAGTGGGCCATGTACCGATAAGCATATCTAACTTGATCGTCCCAAGTGGAAAAACCTTCTCGCCAGTAAAACCAATGAGGGGCCTATGATATGGCTCCAACTGGGCTAGCTTCAGATTTAAACTATCAAAACATGGGTAGAACATGATGTCTGCCGAGCTACCATTGTCCACCAGTACCCGTGAAATCACCACTTCCTTCATCCTTATCTTGATGACCAATGGGTCACTATGAGGATATATTACACCTGCTAGGTTGTTCTTAGAGAATCCAATGACTAACTTGTCTTTATTCACCTTCCTCAGGCGATCATCTTCAGCTAGATTTATTCGCTGAATGTACGAGCAAGCTTGAGCCTCATTGAGGTAAGACTTCCTCTCCGCTGTAAGGTCTCCACCTCCTGTATCTCCACTTGTAATAACATTACAATCAAATGATCCAAAATGGATTGTAAATACCTTACGTTCTGGTTGTCTTGGTCTTTTGGGGAGATCGGGGTCATCTTGATCATCTTCTGTATCTTCTTCATGACTTCTCTTCTTGTCTTCTTTTTCTCGACGAGGAGATCTAGACCTTTGCCTTTCTCTGTCATTGTTTTTTCCACCATTTTATTGATCAACATATTTAGCCATCTTTCCTCATCTGATGAGTGCTTCAATTTTATTCTAGAGAGGTATACAATTTTTGTTTGTGTGACCATGGTCTTTATGGAACTCGCAATATTTTGACTTATTCCTCTTGTCAGGATCTACCTTCATTTTTTCTGGTCAGTTTAGCTCCTCGCTATTCTTGATCTCTTCCAGAATGTGGTTTATATTTACCTTGAAAGGAGTATAATTTCCAATCTTCTTCAACTGTTCCAGTGTTTGCTTTGCTTTCGACTGCCTATTGCCACCATTATTCTTCTGATCTTTTTTCTCAGTCTTGTCAGCCTCGACCTTGGTTTCCTTAGTATCTGCATTCTTTTTAGCAGCCATAGCCTCCTCGACATTCGTGATTTTGGCTTCTTTTGCCATCAGTTCAGCCATGGTCCTAGGTGGATCCTTGGCTAAAGTGTAGTATAATTTATCCGACAACAGTCCACTCATCAAAGCAGTAATTGTTATTTTCTCCTCGTAATCGATTACTTCCAATTCCTCATTATTGAAATGAGTAATATAGTCCCTGGTGCTTTCACCTGTCTTTTGTCTAACGCTTAGCAAGTGTGTTACTCGTTTAACTGGCTTTTCTCCAAAATATAAATTCCCAATAAAGTGTTCTGCTAGTTGAAAGAAAGTCACAATTTTCCCCCGAGGAAGGTTATTATACCATATCTGAGCAGATCCGGTAAGAGTTCCTAAAAATGCCCTGCATCTCATCTCATCTGGAACTGCATAGATATCGGCAGCAGCTTGGTATTGTTTTATAGGAAGGATAGGGTCAGTTTTTCCATTATATTTAGGCGTCACCATAGGAGCTTTGAATTTTGACGGTGTGGGAAAATCCACAATTCCCTCTATAAACGGTATTCCTTGGATAAAAGTTCTTTGTAGAGGATTCTTGGTCTTAGCCATTTCCCCTAATCTGTATTCCAACCTCTGAATAGAGACCTTCCACGCATCATTTCCCTCCTCGGGCTTATTGGTTCGAGCAGCTGATCGCGTTGAATTTGCCTCTTGGGATCTTTCATAACGAGCAGTTGGTCGTGATTGGGAAGAACCTTCTCTTAGATCAGATGGTCATTGGGAGTTCCTCGACACAATCTTAGGGGGACTTCTATTCCTCTTAGGTCCCGAACGATCAAAAGGAGAGACTCTACTCAACCTTTCAAGAGCACTGGTCCTCTACGGAGATAGAGTGACGTTTTTTTGAGTGTTTGTAGCTCGTACTTAGGAAGTTCGTCCAGGCTAATAAGAAGGATCATTAAATCTCTCAGTACGATATGAATCGGCACGTTTGGATCGAGATTCCTCTGGAAATAATGTTTGTCTAGTTCACGAAGTGGGTAAATGAGTATTTCTCTGAACACTTCGTTGTCCTGATTGATCCGGCACTCCGCCCTGAACAGTTTGTATAAGATATCGCATGGTTTCTTGCGTGGTCGTCTGGCCTTGGGCTAAATTAGCCATTATACCAGCCAGATCTAAAAAAAATTGGGGGAGTAGATGGATTTGGAGGGATCCCATCGTTTCGATTACTGGGTTCTGGATTATCATCCATTGATGATGCATTGTTTTGGTAAAAGACGCTAATTATAGTCATTCGCACAGACGACGCCAATCTTTTTATGTAAAAAATTAGATTTGATCTAATTACTTTAATCACAGATAAATATGAATAAATAAATATGAGACAATAGATTTTTAAAGTGGTTCAGCCTTAGGGAAATGGCCTACATTCATTGTTTTTATATTACTGACTGTTTGCCTGAAATTCTCGATTAGTGGTTTATCAAGAGATTCCGGGTCCCCCTCTAATGAGGAGGTTACAATGTATTTATAGTCTTGAGGTTGTACATGTGAAAGGACAATGCGATGTTATCTAGTAAACATATACATCTGTATGATAATAATGAGCATTTAATATGCAGTTGACTTTTTGATTATTATGATCTGAGTGCTCTGTATACTAAGTAGCTCGGACCGCTTAAGCTGCTAGGACCGCCTAACCTGCTCGGCACGCTTGAGTTTCTCGGGGCCCCTGAGTTGATCGGGGCGCCTAAGTTGCTCGGTATGATTGAGTTGCTCGGTGATAATATGTTGTTCATTGGAGGTTTTCGTAGGATGACACGTGTCTTCAAGTGACTGGTCCACGTCAGCAGACTAAATTTGGTAACAACACACCTATTTGAGTTAAGAAGTCCATTTTGTAGATGATAAATGTTTCGTTGGTTGATTCTCACATGCATGCACATGATTCATCTCTTGCTATTTCTTATGGATAGTAGCTTGCATGTTTTGTCATACACTAGCCCTTGCATCATGATTTATAAGTTTATACTGTCATAAGATGTTTATCTCTTTGTATTATACTTTTCATTTGTTTGAGTCTTATTTTAAAAATAAAAAAAGATTTTGGTTTTCACAAAATTTTTGAAAAACAAAAAATTGTTTTGTTTTGTTTTTTGGTTGTGTTGGTTTTTGTTTTTGAGTTTACATGTTTGATGTGTCATATTGGTGTGCTTGGACCCCTCATCGTTTCATTATCCATGTGGCCAAGACATTTGGTCATTATTATCGATGCTTAGAATGATCTTAACTATTGTTTATATGGGGTTATTTCGAAGTCATATGCATTTTGATTCGACTTTGTATATATGCCATCACTGCACACATGCACGAGTTTATATGGATGTTTGACTTCTCTTGCATATTTAAATTTGGTGAGGCGTCCTTATCTCAATCTTTTCATCTATGCGTAAGTAGACTTAAGGACAAGTGTTCATGTAAGAATCGTTTACCGTGATGATATGAATTGGTTCCTAATTGAAAAAATGATGAGTGATTCACGGGAAAGGGCTGCGAGAGTTCAAAAGTAACTCGTCATGAAAGCCACCGTTTAAAAGATCCCAAAAGAAAAAAAATACACTAAGAGGAGGTCCAATAAGATTTTCACTAAGTTGAGAATGCTAGAAACCACAAAAGAACTTGAAAAAGTATGTTTATGAGGGATTTTGATTGGAGAAAATTTAAATTGGTTTGCACAACTAATCCTAATGTTGAAATATTGCAATTTGACGCTATTGTTTGTAGAATCATCAAAATTCTGGATTTGTGTGCATGTAGTATGTTGGGTTCATTAAGTTCACACTTTAATTATCATATGTCTATGATAAATTTTGATTATTTATCGCTATCAATTAGAGCTTATTGATCTTTTCAATGTGTTGGAATTGCGAGGCATTTATTGTAGTTTCACGCCCATTCTTTCCATGTCCATGTTTGATCACATCGATACATTATTTGCATGTAACTCACATTGTTATTTTTATGCATTTTGTGTTAAAAGCTATCTATTTTAGCACTGTTTTCCCACTGTTAGGCCCTTCCTGGTATTTTTTTCTGAAAATTTTTCCACTGGGAAAAAATATATAATATTTCTGGGAAACTGGGAAAGTTTGGCATGTCGTGAGATCTCGTTCGAATGACATTACCATGTCGCGCGAAGTCTTGTTCGAGCGCCATCCTTGGCTCGTTCGAACGACAACCTGGATTTTTACTTCTTTTGGTTTGCAGTCTTGGTTTGTTTTGGTGATATTTTTGGTACTGGAGGAAGCTTTCCGGACTAACTATTTATATGCAGGTTTTATTGTCTCATATTGATATTTCGCATATAATTTTGTTTATCACACCTGATTAGATTACTATATTCTTTGTGTGATTCCTTGTTTACTAGCTACTGATATGTCATCTTTTGATCATATTTAGCTGGTTGTTTCATTATTATCTAGTGATTTCAAATCTCAAATTGGTATATTCTCATGCTAGATACTTGTGGGTTGGTTTATCTTTTCACCGAATTGTCTATTTGAGACAAAAACGGGGAGAGAATTATGTGATGTAGGGGGAGATTTGAGCATGTTGTTGTTTATATATTTTACACATTGGTATTACAGATTGGTAGTACAAACTGTTATCATTTTTTAGCTCAATTGTTTAACAAATGATTTTTCAGAGTTTATTCATATTGGTATCTATTGTCGTTTGGTATCATTTGGATATATATATATATATTAGTTTCATTTGTTCATCCATACTTCACGGGGTATTTGTTTGTCTGTTTCATGTGTGTAGGTATGCTTCAGTGATTCGAGATTTCAAGTCTACATCACATTTAGACAGTTCATGCTTGCCGGTGCTACATATACTAGTCCGTGTCTTGTATTTTTGACTTTGGGTTTATGGGATGGGATTTAGGCATCATACGGCTTGACGGATCGACTTAGGCATTTCACTAGTTTAGTTTTGTCCCGGAATAGTCAAAGGGGGAGATTTGTATGGACATAAATTTTCAATTGAGTCCCTGTATTGTTTTGACTTAATTCCGTGAACAAAACTCTGTTTGTAATATGTCATAGGGAGATTTTATTTTGTCACGATCCCAGTTGGTCTATGACGTATTTAAGAAATTAAAGACGTTGCAGCAAAGCTTCAAAGAAATAATCATGCCCAAGTTTAATTGGTGCAATTCTTCTTCAAGGTAATTGTATTCCGAGATCACACAAGTATGAATGAGTATAATTAATGGTGCTCGGAATTGTTTTTATAAAAAATAAGGATGTAGTTTTATAAGGAAAAATGTTGTAAAATGTTTTAAGTGTTTTACACTATGTTTTATTTTGATAATCTCGAAATAAAGTTTGAATGAATTGAATTTATTTTAGAAGAGACGTTTTAAAGAAAAAGTCAAAAAGCCAAACTGACACGCGACATCGTTCAATCAATAGAAGAGCTCGTTCGAGAGAGATGCTCATGTCGCGCGAACGATGTGTCAATCTCATTCAAGTGACACAATTTTTTAGGCGGTGCTTAATTCCTATTTAAAGCATGTTTTCGTCAGAATTAAAAAGTGTGCATTCTAGAAAAATACTTTACGATCTAGTACGAGTTTTGCACATGTTTTTCTAAGGTTTAAAAGCATAAACACATCCTTAGAGTTTGCAAAGATCTGAGGTATCATTACTATATGTTTATGTGATCTTGCATCACCAAGAATGTTTGTTCTATACTTGAACATCAGGGTTTTGCAGTGAAGAAAAGAAAAGGATTTCTTGTTCGACATCGTAGACGAATCAAGGCCATTCGGTGGACACCAAGACATATGTGGACGCGTGTGTTACGGACAAGTATCGTGGAAGAAGGACTTTTTGCGTGGGCATTGTGAGAGGAGTGGTTGAAGATCAAAGGGGCATCAAGACCCATGGGGATCGAGTCATTGAGTGAGTCTTTTTCTGCTCATTGTAAATCCACATTCATAGTGATTGTCTGGCTTAGGCCATCCGAAGTTATTTTTTCGCTTAGCTTTTTTCCTCGTACATTTGGCGTTATGAGTATTCTTTACTTTACTTTACTTTCTTTAATCACTAGATGCATGTTTACGATTAATCAGGATAAAATTGGTTTAAAGTAAGAATTGTTTTTTCACAACTTGGTTTGGTGCTAATTAAAAGTTGGATAATTTTTGGTAAAAATTGGTTGATTTGAAACACACATAGGGACCCCCAACATTTCACAGCGAGCCTTTATATTTCATCACTAAGTCTTCTTATGCAATGAGTTTAGTGGATTGTGACACAAATATTATCAGGACTGTAGATTCACCTTTTTCTTGTAGGAATCTCATTCTCTCTCTACAAAGGGGACGGTGCTGACATGAGGAGGTTGTATTTAGCAGCGGATCTTCTTGTGTTAAACTTGAATGAGTATTCAGTTATCTAGGGTATGTACTAGTTAGTGATATATAGAGATATAGTGGACTGTTATAGAAGGACTATAATGTTCTCTATACCAAGGCAGGAATTGCTTCTTATGGTGATGCCTCATTCAGAGGGAGGGTCGAGCACGCATTTGTACTATATTGAGGAGGAGACTTTTGAGGGTATAGTCTTCTTGTTCGATTTTATTCTTTTTATTAGGTATTACAAAGACGTGCTTCAAAATATATCTAGGTTTCTGCTAATTTTAAAAATTATGTTTATGACCGACTTAGTGTCGAGGACTAGGCTAATAACATGAACCTTATATCGTATGGATCCTTTAGATATGTAGGAGCTATGGGATCAGATTCAATCATTATTGGGGTAGGTTATATCCATAGGATTACTTCATATTTTTATGTCCCATTTCTGTTTTAGAACCATAAGAATGGGTCTTTATGATTATATACAAACTACCGAGTGTTGAATAAGGTTACAATCCGTACCAAGTACTCGTTATCACGTATCGATGACTTGTTCGATCAACTGAGAGGATAAAACTACCTCTCCAAGATTAATTTGAAGTCGGGGTACCCTAAATTATGTATTAGGGGGAGGATATCCATAAGACCATAATTTTTAGAGATTTGGTTCTTACGAGCTCAGGGTTATTCTGTTCAGGCTAACTATTGCTCTAGCAATTTTCATGGATCTCTTGAACAGAGTGTTTAGGGACTTTTTGAATCAGTTTGTCATTTTGTTCATATAAGACATCTTTATATATTCTCAAACAGAGGGAGATCATGCATAGAACTTGCGTATAGTTCTTCAGACTTTACAGGACTGATGTTTGTATGGAAAGTTAGAGAAATGTGGATTCTAGTTACGGGAGGTGCAGTTCATAGGGAACATTATATCTAAGATAGGGATTTTTGTGGATCCATGTAACACATTAGCGGAGAGAGAGCGTGTCCAGCCATGATATTGACATAGGAGAGTAGTTTTGGGGGGTTAGTATAGTCTTACCGTTAGTTCATTAGAGGATTTTTGAAGATTACGGGTCACTTGGCAAATTTGATTCGTAAAAGAGTACTTTTTATGCGGGCTGACCACTATCAATTAGATTTTTGATGATCTAAGTACAAGTTTACTTTAGTGCCAGTACTCACATTGCCTAGGGGACGAGTGGAGTACCTTATTTTAACTAATACGCCCTTATAAAGATTTGGAGAAGTTCTGCAGAATGAGGAGCGAGCCATAGCTGATGGACCTCGAATGATTAGTCCCTATGATAAGAACTATACCAATCATGATTTGGAGTTAGTAGTAGTCATTTTTGCCTTAAGGATTTGGAGGCATGATCTTCTGGGAGAGAAGGTTCGATTATTCACGGACCACAAGTCACTTTAGTAACTTTTAACGCAAAAGGATCTAAATACGAGGCAATATAGGTGTCTTGAATTCTTGAAGGGTAACGAGTTTCATATCCAATATCATCCAGGGAAGGCTAGCGTGGTGGTAGACATATTGAGTTATAGATAGAAAGGGCAGCTGGCAGCAGTGTGGAAGCCAAAGTGGGAAGAGCTTTGTCAGGAGGATAAGGTAGTCCGAGCGTAATTAAAAGTGATGACTGTCAACCCCAAGATCATTTTAAGGGTTGTGAAGGCACATGTAGAGTTTTCATCTTGTCAAGAGAGGATTGAACAATTATTTTCACATAACGCAGAGTCTAACTCAGTTAGTTCTGAGGGTGGCTTACACTTTAATGGGAGGTTGATTATTCCAGATGATGAGGAACTACGATGGGTAGTTATGCCGAAGGTGCATGGGTATCAATTTTTGGTACATCCCATATCGGATAAGTTGTATCAGGATATGAAGAGACAATATTAGTGGGTCTGGATGAAGCAGGACATAGCAAAGTTTATCTCCTCGTGCACTGCTTGTTATATGGTGAAGTCGATCATCAAAGACAAGTCGAAGTTCTACAACCGTTAGATATTTTATTATGGAAATAAGAGATTATTGTGATGGACTTGATCATAGGGTTACCGACATCACAGAGGTCACAATTCCATCTGGATCATTATGGATCAGTTGACTAAAGTAATCCATTTCTTGCTAGTTTGGGAGGATTACACGATGGGATAGTATGTGAAGTTATTCATAGAAGAGATGGTGAGATCGCATAGGTTCCCTGCCAATATTATTCAGACCGGGATAAGAACTTTGTGTAACAACCCGCCTAATAAAATACCGAGCGATCACTCCTATATCAAAGTAAAACAGGAGTCGCATATGGATCATTCTCAGCATCACTGTCGAAAACCAATTTAATTACTAATAACCTATTAGGCGGGCGTCTAAATTTTACTTAACTAATATTTTTAAAAAACTACACAATTAAAACATCCACACAGTTTATATAAATGAAACTGAAATAAAAAGAAATCACCGAACATTCGGTTCAAATAAGATACGACCATATTGAATCCACATAAAAGGCGATAAAAGAATAAATAAATGAGATTGGGTCATTGGCCCAAATATTTATACAGTACCTCCTATCTAGAGTACAAGAATAGAAGCGTCTATGGTAAACCTGCATGCATCCACAGCTGCCACAACACACGCCTGACTCGAAGGAATCATCATCCAAGCATCCCTGTGTCTGGACACCTATTTATATATATAATATATAGCAAGATAGGAAAATATAAAAACGGGTCAGAGTCCGAGTTTCAAAAATATATAGCAATTGCATAAATGCTTTATTTTAAAAAAAATATTTTGTCTCATATTTAAATTGGTATCGCACTCCCATGAGATACCCCTCATCTCTCTTCTAATAGTGCATGCCTAACGCACTCATCTAAAGCATGCTAGTCAAGACACCCCGCCTAACTAATCTTATTCATCCGTCTGCTAGAAACCTAGACAACCTAAGTACTAAGGGCTAAACTTCTCCCCAGTCTCAACACTATGCCATGTTCGTGCGTGGGGTGTCTCGCAGAGCGAAATCCAAAGAAGGAACCCCCTATACACTACTACGCTGCAAGGTCGACCGTCGAGATCCATTAGACCCTAAATACACAATGTATATACATACTATATAATGATATACATAACATACTTACTCTAATTTACATCTTACAATATAAATCCGGATAATATCTCCCGGACTGAGGTTTACTCGATATTCATCCTTATAAAGCACCTCCGGACACATCTCCCGGACGGAGATTTACTTTATAATCATTTTCATAATACACATCCGGATCTATCTCCCGGACTGAGAATTTCTTTACTATCGTAGAGATATATATTACCTTATTCTCATGCACAAGGAATATACTACATAATACACATCTGGATCTATCTCCCGGACTGAGAATCTCTATATTCTCATAAACATGTATATATTACCTTGTTCTCATGCACAAGGAATATACTATATAATACTCATCCGGATCTATCTCCCGGACTGAGAATCTCTATATTCTCATAAACATGTATATATTACCTTGTTCTCATGCACAAGGAATATATTATATAATACACATCCGAATCTATCTCCCGGACTGAGAATCTCTATATTCTCATAAACATGTATATATTACCTTGTTCTCATGCACAAGGAATATACTATAATCACCTTGTAAATATATATATATATATATATATATATATATATACCTCATCACTTATCAAGTGTATACCTGGCTACAATTGCCAATCTCATAAAGGTATTTAAGTATTTTCCTTACTTAAATATACCACTCACCTTAATCTCTGTTTGGGATTTATATACTCCCAGATATCCCGATTTATAATCGTATGATAAGTATACCCTCAACTTTTCTTTAACTTATAACCCAAGTTCCATCCCATTCACCTCATAGGATTTTCTCATCCATAATCGATATATAATTATGGTTTCCCATAGGCATAATTATATTGACCCAAATGGCCACTAAAACTATAGCAATTGATGTTTGTCCTCGAACACCCTTAAGTTAAATAGGTTGTGGATTCTTTTTCAACGAACCCAAGGACTACATCATGTCCATATAATCAATTAGAGGTCCCCACACTATCTTAGGAACCCCAACATTCTAATTCCTCAACTTAATTTATTTTCCTCGAAAATATTATTTCTAGTGTCACACACTTAAGACACTCTCGTAACCTTCATAAACTTCCTCAATTTAATATATATATATATATCCCTTTGCTAAGTCTATTTATTTCCTCAATTAAATAGGATAAAAATCCTTAATTTAGGAATTTATCCCCTATAAATAACTCTAGGAGAAAAATTGCCAAACTTCCTGAAGGGTCGATCGATCGATGGCTCGATCGATCGATCCTCTTCCCTCGATCGGTCAATCACGTCGGACAGCTTCTTCTCCGAGAAGCTATTTCGGCCATTAAAGCTTCTCCCAAGCTTTCTTCTCCATCTCTAACGTCCCCCAACCTCAATAAATGATACATACAGATATAAAACGGGTTCTAAACATCCCAGAACCCCAAAACCACAATTAATTTCGATTAAATCGTAAGTTTCTCAAATTGGAAAATTATTGGGGTTTATTGGTTTTAACTCTCGAAAACCCATTTTATCCACGAAAACCCAACCCAAAATCTTTAGGGTTGGTATTTACCAATATATGATATGAGATTTATGATCAAAAGAAATAAATCAAGTAAACACTTACCGCGTGGATAAAATCCGATGATCCCGAGTCGAATCCAGCAGAGGTTGGCCGGAATCTCCCTTTTTCTCCTCTTTTCTCTCCTCCTCTCTCTCTTCTCTCTTTTCTTTCTCTTTTATCCCCCTCTCCCTCCTTATATAGGGGGAAAAAGGGTTTATACCTTTTAAAACCCAAAAATGACTCGTTTACTCAATTACGAGTCCTTATTAGCCCAAATATTTCGGGAACTTAATTTCGACCATCAGACACTCTTTTCTGACTATCTCGACCATTCTGAGACTCACCGTACAGTCGAAATTTCCATTAGAGGTACTTTACCGCAACCCCCTATTTTAACCCAATACCTCTCAATGCGGGTTTTCCAATTAAAATATTACCTTTTGTCTCTTTACTCAATGACGACATATAATTAAAATACTCTAACATATTTACTTAATACCAAAAGTAAATATACCACCCATCGAAAATCATCTAATCCTTAAAATTTTCCAAAAGTTACTATTCAGGGAAATTCCTCAACTTTCCCATTTACACTCAATTATGGGATTTAATTATCCCCCAAAAGTACGGGTTGTTACACTTTGTGTCTTACTTTTGGTAGAGCTTTGAGTAAGCGATGGGGACATAGTTGACGTTAAGCAAACATTATCATCCCAAGACCGATGGGCAGATGGAAAAGGTGAATTATATCTTAAAGGAAATGCTAAGGATGTGTATTATGGATTTAAATTGTAGTTGAGATAAGTATTTGCCTTTATTATCATTTGCATATAACAAATTATACCAATTCGCTATTGATAGGGCACCATTTGAGGCTTTATATGGGAGACTTTGTCATTTGCCATCTTGTTGCTTAGAGGGAGAGGGGCGACAAAATACTAGGGCACACGATTTGATTTAGAACATACATAAAAGTTACGATGATGCAAATCGGAGATTTATTGAGCTTGGCGAGGCTGATCAGTGGTTACTCCAAGTATCTCCCATGAAGGGAGTGATGCGGTTCGGGAAGAAGGGGAAATAAACACCTAAGTATTTGTGGCCTTTTTCCCATTATTGAGAAAATTGGGTCAGTTGCGTATAGGCTCACCTTTCCAGAACAATTATAGAGGATTCGTGACTTGTTCCATGTGTAGTTGTTAAAGAAATATGGTAGGGGTGACATGGTTTACAGACATGCTAACATCGACATATCTCATATGAGGAGATACATGTTTCCAGTCCGGATTGTAGCGAAGGCTTTAGTTAAAGGTGGTACCCTTAGTGTGTGTATAGTGGGGACACCACAATGTCACTGAGTCAAGCATGAGGATGATATGTAGGTGAAGTATCCCGAACTCTTCGTGGTAGGTATGTTCGAATTTTGAGGAAGAAATTCCGTTGTTAAGAGGGAAGAATGTAATACCCAGTAATTTTTATAATAATTAATTGATTTATTTTATTTATTTAGTTGGCATAAAATTAAATTGGATTATGGTAAATAGTAATTAGCGGGGCAAATGATTAATTTTTATTACAATTATTATTTACTTTTGTGTGATTGGTAAATAGTTATACGATTTGTTATGTCTTGTAAGAGAGATAGTGACGATTTAATTGTTGATAAGTCGATAGTGTGTAACATTAACGGATCAATACAATTTATGGGAGATGCGTTGGGTACCAACGTATTGAACCTGATAAATAAAAACTTAGCATAATTTGAGTGGGGTGCATCGGATGAACTTTTCAAGTGCACCATTGATTAGGGTAGGGTTTAAATAATCCAAAATTGGTACCCGAGTGTTGTCTTTGAGTTTCGAGAGCTGTTTTGACAAAAAAAGGACCGTATAAGGGTAGGAAAGTTATTTCGTATCTATAATTAAAGGGGAAAATGGGATTAGGTTTTTGGGAAGATTTTTAAGGGTTTGGGAAGGTGTTTGACAACCCACCTTTTACATTCTGAGCAAGAGGTTGAGAGAAAAGAACCATATGAGAGAGAAAAGAACCATAGGGGAGAGAAATGATCTTGAAGAAGATATTTAACTCGAGTTAGAGACTTCAGATTCGTAATCCATCAAGTCAAGTAAATACTTTCTTTATATCGCATTTGTAATTGGTAGTTAATTTCTTTCTTGATTATATTAGAAATTGGGGATTTGATCATGAAAAAAAAAATTAAAATTGAGGATTGGAATGAGATACCTATTGATAAATGTTGATTGATCTTGAATAAATTGGTAAATTAGGATTGATCATGCGTGTAAAAAGAGATAAAATTTTGGGTTTCTTAATGTAAGGGGTGAACTTAGATGAAAGACGAGATCTTTAATAATTAACTTGGTATAAGAATTGAAATTTTGAATATATGGTGAATTCCATGTTAGAATAAAAAAATATATTAATGGGATTATGTTTTTCGGATGATATATGAAGTATCGTGTGACACCCCGCCTATTATACTCCTGGGCGATAAGTCCCTTATTAAATTAAATAGGAATCATTAATGGTTTCATTGTTAGCATCACTATCAAATACTAATTTATTTTACTAATACCCCAATGGCCCAGTGTTAAAATTTTAATAATTTTATAAACTTGCAATAAATTAAACTAATACATCACATTCACCATTCTAGTAAATCTAACAATAATGATAAAACCACAAGATGAATAAATGTGTTTGGACTAAACACTCCAGACTGAAACCCAAATACAATCATCCATAATATAAATCCCAAATCCAATACTGGAAATAAAATAAAAGTACGGTGTCTCTAAAATAACCACTAGCTAGAGATGGGCGACATGCCCGACTAATAAAATTGAATGATAGAAAGGAACTGATAAATGTGAAGGCATTTCCTACCATGGTATTACAATGTCCACAGTAGCTGCGGCACGTCAAATATGAAGGAACTACTAAGCCTGGTGTCCCTGTGGTTAGGCACCTAACTTGTTTTTATAAAAATGGGATATGCAACGGGTCAGAGCCAAAGTAAAAGAGCTTGAAGATACTTAACAAGTACTTAAAATGAATTAAGAGAAGATATTATATACATGTTAGCTTCACGTGATCTCACTTGAGATCCTCACCTATCAACTATTGTGGACGCCTAATGTATGCTTTTAAACCAACCTAATTATGCTACCCGCCTAACTACTCTCAATTAAGTCTCGCAACATCTAATAATTCATTGTGCCCACCTGTATTTCCCATACAATACGATACTAAATTTTCTAAGTCCTTTTATCTATTAGAAGTTACCAATTAATTGTTGAGTTCCCACATAGTTAGATTAATTTAGATATCACTATCCATGTTATCTACTATTACACACATAGTAGGATAAATCACCCGTATATATATATATATATATATATATATATATATATATATATATATATATATATACCACGCCTGTAATATATACGAATACGACATCCTAGGTGGAGATTCGGGCATACTATGCTATCAAGTCATGGTACATCAAATGCTAAGTAAAGGACATCGGGTTCGGAATCACTCCCAAACCACACATTCACAATTAAAACAATTTGGAGGCGAACATAGTTATAAGCTTTTGGGCTACGCACACACCTAACGCACCCAAATGACCAGTCACACTCTCAGTCACACAAGTAGTGCTCAATCCCTAAGTTCTATGTTCTGAGGTACAAGTCAAAATCCCCCAATGGCTCATCAGGATAAGACTGTTCATGACGTGGAACCTCCCATGATAGCATTAAGCCTAGGTATGTTCACACATAATATGTCATATATTATGGATTCACACAACCTATATACATATACAACATCAGTATATGTGTACACGCATCCTATAATATATCCCATACATAGTATATGTAACTCTCGAATATTTTATGTATTATTAAACTTCGATTATACTCCTCCTCATATATTCCCAAGTATCCCCCACTACTCGAACTACGCCAATTATTCTTCGAAGTATTTCAGTAAGTAATTTACTCATACCCTACTTCTCCCCTTATAACTGTGTTCCAATCCTATCATTAGTATACAAGTAACCCAAAATGTCCCTCACAATATTTTAAAAGTATCCCAAAATCTCCCCCGTTCACTAATTTCAAATTCATGAAAAAATAGGGAAAAGTCAAAATCAGATGATTTGAATCGATTCGGCCTTGGTTTGAATCGATTCGCCTTTCCAAATTAATTTTCCCAAGGATCCGAATCGATTTGCTATAATAGGTATCATCTTCTTCCCTCTAATTGTTATGCATTTCACCATTTTTAACACACCAAACCTTCGTGATTCAATCCCAAACTACCAACCAAGTGTACCAGACATTATACCAACATATATAAATGGTTTCTAATGTAATTGAATCATTAAATCATTAAGAAACACCTTTAAATCGGATTGATTCCACATTAATTCCCCAAAACCCTAGATTAACATTATTGTTCAAGAACATCAACAAGAACCCAGATTCCTTCATATGTTAATATCATTAATTCATCAAATTCGTTCCACGGGCATAAAGGGATTTAACCTAACATAATTCCTACCGAATAACATGAATCAAATCTTTCAAATTACACCAATATTCACATATTCATGAGATTAATCATCCTACACTAACATGGATGGTATATGTGCTAAAATTTGCAAGATGAATACTTGCCTCGAATATTAGGTTTGAATTTCTATAAAATGATGGTGGGATCGCTTTGCTCTCCTCCTAATCTACATAATGGTGGTCGTGGTGATGGTGCCAGAATGACGTGGGATGCCTTGAGACTCTCTTTATTCCTCCTCTAATGGCCTATGTGTATACTTTGTAACTTCTACCATAACTCCCAAACATAACTGATGATATAAAACTCCAATTTTCGTAGGTCTATTTTCTCCCAAAAGACCTAAATACCCCTATGGGGTGCCGATTTGACCTAAAAATGCCCCGGGAACCACACCAACCCCCGAGTACACTTTTCTGACTATTTCGACACTTTTAGACACATTGGCACACTCAAAATGACCATCTAAATTATACGTAATTAAATCACATTTTTATCTCAAAAATTTAAGTCCCGACACGACTGACACATACGTCCCGACTAAATTACGGTAATTGCCTTATTTCTTACTCACGATAATCATAATACATTCTTATTAACTTATTAATAATTCATTAAGTAATAGCCAATATAAATAAATATTAACCCTTGTCTCACTAATAAATATTTTAATTACTCCCAATATAAAAATCATTAAGAATACGGGGTGTTATAATGGCTCTTGGAATTTAGGTAGAAAGAACTAAGATCCTAGGAATGAAGTTGGGATTTTGGGGATGAGACCCGCCTAAGAAAAATGCTTCAAATTTACGTTTTGGAATCTCATTGGACCTCCTTTGATCATTGTTCGAATGAGATATCATTCTCGTTCAAATGAGGTTGGATTTCATTCAGACAACCCGTGGGTTTGTGTCGTGGAAAGGTTTCGAGTATTTTTATGAACTCAAGAGAGTATATGGGATATTATCCAAGTGAGTAGTTATTTAATTATAAATAACTTTTTGTCACTACTTATTAGTGGGAATGTAATAATTAACTAGGGATCTTAGATAAAGGAGTAATTAAATAAATAAATCGCAAGTTAGATGGACTTGGGGATGTAGGTGAATCGTGCATGGTGGGATATGTGTACGAGTTTTGTAGTTATTATAAATACATATTACCTTGAAGTTTATATATATATGCTGTGTGTATGCTAGTTGTTTTATTTGAACATACCTTCTTAAGTTTGCCTCATTTCTCTCCTTAAAATGTTCATCATTACCTTAATATGTCACTCCCTCTTAAGCACACTAAATTATATGGAATCATCATGTAAATCCCCCGTCCCTGATGCCATTTATTTTGCCATATTTAGACTCAAGGTATTACAATTATCGTAATACTTCCTACATTTATGGTGAACACAATTGTCAAACTAGCCACACTTCATTTGACTATTAACTTCAAATGGTTTGTAAAATTAACACAACCACTATGATCTTCTTGCCACTCCATCCTTAGGATACTATTGTATTCTAATGTTACTTATGAAAATAGGTTTGTCACAACCATAAGTTTTCCTAAGGTCAACCCCTATACCTCTATACACGAAGCACTATAGATGCTTGCCCCTCAACTCGCGGGGTGAAATAATGTAGAGCGCTTTGATAAAATGGAGTCTACACTTCCCAATGTACTAACTAGATAATAGTTACAACAGAGTACTAGGGACTAGTATTAAACTAAGCATGTATTACGAGATAAAAAAAATATAGGATTATATCATCAACTGTCTAGGTTGGCGCTTGTCCCTCTGTTGGTGCGATGTGATACACGCCCGTGCTACAGCTAAGGTTGTTGTACTTGAGGTGGGTTTGTTTGCATTAGTAAGGTTTCACTAACACCACTGGATAGACCTGCATTGGTTGAGACCCTCCCTAAGGTGCCCGATGTCTTTGTTGTCCCCCTAACTCCAGTGCTGCCCGATATCCCCAAGGTCACTTCCTAACGAAATGTCCCTTTTTACCATAAACATAATAATTTCCCTGGAACTGACTCCTATCTAGTTGTTGCCCCTATTGGATCTGATCTAGCCTCCCTTGGCCCTGGTGTCCCCTATATTATTGGCCCTACTAGCCCTCGCTATGTTGGACTTGTCTATTCTGATCATCAAAACCTATAAATCTTTTCTGCTTCTCTAAAGATTGAAGAATCCAAAACTTTTAGGCCTCCTGGATGTTACTCCCATTCACCTTACCCTGCTGGTTTGACATCTCAAAGTGGCGTCTCTTTTCCCCTATATTTTTTTGGAATAGTCTATGGTCTTGGCAATGAATTAAGGCAGCATTCACCATCGGGTTATAGGTAGTGAAAGTCAGACTCCCCAATAATTATTGTCTGATGTGCTAGGTTATCCTCAACACAAACTTCTCCATCTTCCTCTGCTCTGTATTTACCTCCTCCTTGGTAAAATAAGAAAGAACAAAAAATTCTTCCTCATATCCTATCGTAGTCCGTCCCTCTATCTTGAGTCCCATGAATTTCCTTTGCATTGCCTGAGGAAAGTAATTCCACTCAAATTTCTCCTGAAACTCATCTATGGTCAAACTATCTCTCTCTGCTTTCGAAATAACAGACTCCTACCATTGAAGTGCTGCCCCTATAAGTCAAAATGAGGCCAACATCTGCCTCTGAACTGATGTACACCCTACCATTCATAAGTGATACTGAATGTTCATCTTTTATTTGCTTGTCACTAAAAAATCCAAGCTCCCAACAAACTCTGGTGGTTTTCCCTTAATGAAGGCCCACTATCTCTACACTAGACCAATCCAGGCATCTGGACAGTAGGGCTGCCTCTTGTTATGGTGGTGGTGGCTACTAGTAAGGCTGCATGGGTGGAAAAATCTTTAACATAGTTGATGTGACACCCCACCTAATTAAATACCAGCTGATGAGTCCTTTATTAAATTAAATTAAATCAGAATATCCAGTTGGTTCATTCTCAGCATCACTGTCGAAAAATAATTTCTTCATTAATTCACCTAATAATTAAATAGGCTAGTGTAAAATTTTTTTTCAGTTTTAATTTAATTAACACCAATCCACGATACGGAATAACAATAATAAGAAACATCACAACATAGCTGAACTAAATATAACAATAATAAATGTGACTGGAATAACTCTCTAGTTAAAAAATTTCATTACCATCAATTATTTCTTATATCAACAATACTAACATAAATAATTATAATTTCTCGAATAGGAATGAAATAACTAGAGTCTTGGGCGACATGCCCTAAATAAAAGTAGACACTATAGATGTTTGATTCAACAGAATGGAAGCGTCTAAACAAAATCTGCCTCTCCAGCAGCTATAACCCATTGAGATGTCCATATTCCATACCGACATCCCTGATACTGGATACTTGATGTACAAGATACAATAGAGAAGAGAATATGCAAGGAAACGAGTCCGAGCCCGATTGTAAATGATTTCTAAAATAACAAGTGCTTAACAAGTGCAATTAAGCAATTATTATGTACATGTTAGCTTCTGAAGCGCTCTCTTGAGAATTCTCGGCTCTTATCTAGTGTGCATTCCTAATGTACCTTATCATCTCCAAAATTAGGGTTTTCAATTATGATTCTATCCCACATCATTTCCCCGTATATCCCACATAATACGTATGATAATTAAACATGTTCATTTGTCTTTAATATGAACTAGGCTTTCACAACTTTAAGATTAAATATTCACTTACTTAATTCATTCAACTCTCATTATTCATTTTATCTACAATTTCACACAGTAGACTACCATATAGTATATATGTTAATTTACAAATTTCACACAGTAGATTACATCACAATATATATAGTTTAATCTACAATTCTCACAATAGATTACATCATAGTACATATATTCATCACATTATTATATATACTAATACGACACTTCCCAGACACAGATGCAATGCATGCGTACCCTGCTATCATATCCTTATACATCTTTCGATGTATAAAGGACTATTTGTTCGGCATCTCTCACGAACCATAAATAACATAACACATATATTGAAGGCGAGCATACTCCCCAGTCAAAGGGGTCATGCATATACATACGCTGCCATTCAACCGTCGAAACTATCATTCACACTGATAGAATGTGTCCAAGATCCTATGCTCAAGAATCGAATCTAAAATCCCCCCAAATGGGATCATCAGGATAAGAGCGTCCACAACGCGAAACCTCCACCCCGATAGAAAGCAACGTAGGTATATCATACACACAATAAATAATAATATAGGTATTCACCCTACTTATATATAATAATAATAGCGCACATGCACAACCCGTATAAATAATTCCATACGTAGAATATTTATATCTAATATCCTACGGATTTATAGATTATGACTTTACTTCTCAAATTATATTCCTGAGCTTCTCTCATCACTCGAAGGGATTATACATCAGAGAGAGATTTATTACAAACCATAGATTTTACTCATCCACTATTGTCATTTAGGGTGGTTGAGGTGTTTGGCTGCCTGCCAAGGTGTGTCTAGGGTGATCAATTTTCTCTCTCTCCAAATGAGTTACTTTTGAGTTTCTTTATTATTTTTCTTAGGTTATACATGAGAGTTCTTATGAGTTGAAACCGAGTTTATCTCTATAGGTTTGTGATTGTGTGTTTTACTTAGTCAAATGTGTTTCTTGATTAACTTACCATTACTATACTTAAAAAAGGGATTACGCCTCCTTCTTATCTAAACTACCCTCTTACATTTGGCAACTCTGCTGGGGATGTATTCTTTTAAGCAAAGGATATGATGCAGGATAATGTTAATCAAATACTCAACTTTGATGATATCAACACAATGAAGAACAGGAGGCGAGGGAGCTGGAGAATTCTAGAGATGGAGACTCTCTAGTGGAGGTACCTCCAATTTAAATGGTGGCAGGCACTCTAGGAGTGACACAAGCTTCCACGAGTGACAAAATGGGACCAGCTCAAGTGTCACTCCTCATGAATAAATTTTATGATTTTTTACAAACTTCGGTTTTGGGGGGATTTGATGCCAATCCTTCTTAACAGTAGGGATAACCCGAATGGCCCCACCAAGCGCAGTTCCAATGGGAACTTCCCCAGTAAGCATACCCCCTGTTGTGATTCCAGTGGTGGGAAACCTAGGGGTAACAAGCGTTCCAACTATGGTCGTTATCCTGGGTGTAACGGGCATCCCACGTATGGTCCCTCTTGTCATTCCCGGAACAGTATCAACCATGGAGGAAATGAGAAAAGAGATGCACAAGGAGATGCTAAAGTTTATTCAAGCTTCCTCACAGTCCGCTAGTGAGGTAACTTGGGTTTATGACGATTTTTGTATGTCTTACCCTCAGGAATATAACAGTGAGCCTTATCCAAAAGATTATCTCCAATATCCAAAAACTCATGATGAGGGAGTTTTCCAAATCCTTAATCGATAAGGCATGTACCTGGTATTCTCACGTAACTCCTAAGAGGGTTTCCACGTGGGAGGAGATGCATGTTTTGTTCATCCAGAAGTTCTTTCTGGCAGAAGATGAGTTCACCTTGACCCAACTGGGGAGAGAGAAGCAATGACTAGGGGAAGATGTGGTGGCGTACGCCTCAAGGTTTAGGGAAAGTTCCCTCGATGTGAGAGGGGAAGACAAAGAGTCCAAACTACTTTAGATCTGTGCGGAAGGACCTCTTCATGAGTACATCTGCCATCTTATTAACGAGTCACGCGAGGGGACTTTTGCGGCATTCTTACAAGCAACAAGGAATATCTCGTTAGTCGTACGACCAAACCCAGTGGTGGTGCCCATGATATTTATACAGTCGATACAACCTGTGGGAGGGAGGTCTGGCCCCCCATGGGTGGGATATACCGAAGGAGCATATGGGGGAAAACTAATGAAGAGGGATAATAAGAGAAAATTTGGGAGAGATAGGGATGATCCACCACCGTTACCTTGTATAGTAGAGGAGGTTATCAGCTGTTACAGCACCATGGTTCAAGGAGGAACAATGTACGAACCTAAGGGTATCCCCCCCATGGAACCAAATGCGATGACCAGAGCGAATTTCGAGTAGTGTCAGATCCATCGCAAGTTCCAACATCTGATCGAAAGCTATTTCACATTGAGGATAATCATCGATAAACATGTAAAGTTGGGGACACTGCAAATCCCTCTTCAAAATGTTAATGACAACCCACTCCCAACACATGGGGCCAATCTGGTGGTGGCCTGTGATGATGAGGAAGAAAAAAAAGCAAAGGAGTTAATAACAGAGGAGGGGGAGTTCGAAGAGGCTTTGGAAGAATGTACCCGAGGGATGGTTAATATGGTGTTAGCTTATAACGAAACCAGTGCCAGAGATGTAGAGGACACATATAACATTAGAGGTGATGAAATGGACCGAAGCTTGGAGTGCTGGGCAATATTGCGGTCCCCAAAGTTTACCTGGTTCTTTGACCAGGTGGTAATGCCTACAGAAATTAGGTTGGAGATAGACCAAGAAATCCTAGATATTTCTAGTAAGAACACAATCCCTTTGCTGAGATGGAAAGAACCCATGGAGAGGCTAGTGAGGAAATTTCTATCAAAGATAATGTTGAATAACGTAGATAAGGCTGTGAGATTTCCTCACAATCGGCCGTTATATGTGACTGACAACATCAACTGAGTTAGCTTAGTGAGAGACCTTATGTATGGGGGAGCATCCATCCACATCATGCCAGTCAGTTCCTTCCACACAACCAACATCCGAGAAGAAAGATTGGTCCCCTTGCCTTTGGTGATTTTAGGTTATGACAACCAGTCTTCCAAATCCATTAGTTATGTGAATATTTGGATTGTAATGGGGAATTTGAGTTCCCACATCAAGTTCCATGTAATATAGAGTAAAACTTTCTACCATCTATTAATAGGAAGAGTGTGGATGCACAACCAAGTATTAGTTCCCTCAATGTACCACCAATGTGCCAAGGCAAATATTAAAGGAACAAAGATTACTATAAGATCTATGAAGAGGCCCTTCACTGTTGAAGAATCCTACTTGGTGGATGCAGCATTTTACACAGAGTTAGAAGAGGACATCAGAGTCCTAACAAGAAGAACGGAGGGAGCGTGGGTTCCCTCGATCAGATAAAGGATGGGGCCTGTGAATGGGAAGATAACAAAGTTACAAGCAGCAAAGGAGTGATGGCAGAAGAAGCCCACCAGGTGATACCTCATGCCCAAAACATCTCGAAGAAGCTCAAAGATAAGATGAGGCCCAGAATGGATCCAACAGAGCATGAGAACCAATGATGACGTGTGTTGAGTCAATTTTCAGGAGAAAGAGTTGCTGAGGCTTCTAGAGAGAAGAAGAGGAAGGAAGTTGCAATGGACAACATATAGTGTAAGAAGGTTGTTACCGAAGAAGGAAAGGTGGTTTATCAGTTATAATGGTGTGAACGGACAGTCAAATAAGCTATGTCAGAAACTAATGAGAAGGCTAACCCGATATATGAGTGCTTTCTTGTGGATTAATGTGGGGAATGTATGGTGATAGATAACTCCAACATACAAGAGTTAATGGAGGATGTCACTAAAAAACTTGACTACATGACAGATCAACCGAAGCCACAAGCACGAGAGTTGGAGCAGCTGAGCCTGACAAAATAATAGTAGGATCTAAGGCCTATTTTCATATCGAAAGATGTCAGTAAAGAGAAATGAGAGGCCTTGGTTAAGTTGATTCAGTAGTTTATGGATGTTTTTGCATGGATGTTTAACATTATACCTTCATCCATTACAGTGAATTAAGCAACAAGGACTTATAATCTTGAGCTAGACTTGAAGATCAAGGAAGAGGTCCAACGCTTATTGGTAGCAGGGTTCGTCAAACTGATACAGCACCCACTCTGGTTGTCCATCATTATCCCAGTGGGAAAGAAAGACAAAAATCAAATAAGGATCTGTGTGGATTTCAAAGACTTGAATAGGGCATGTCCTAAAGATGAGTTCCCTCTATGCTCCATAGATAGCTTGATAGATGCAACGTATGGTCATAAGATGTACAACTTCATAGATGGCTACGTAGGTTACAACCAGATTAAGATGGACCCCACAGACGCAAAGAAGATGACGTTTAGAACCCTGTTGGGCAACTTTATGTACAAAGTGATTCCATTTGGACTTAAGAACGCTGGGGCTACTTGTCAAAGAACAATGATGGCCATTGTCCATGACTTATTTCACAAATTTATGGAATTTTATGTAGATGATTTGGTCAACAAATCGAGGAAGGAGGAGTCCCATTTGAAAAATTTGAGAAAGGTGTTTACCCAATGCAGTAAGTATAAGCTGAAGAAAATTCTGCTGAGATGTGTCTTCGGGGTAACTAGTGGATAGTTTCTAGGTTTTTTGGTTGATCGACAGGGGGTGAAGATGGACCACGATAAACAACGAGCAATCTTAGAGATGCCAGGTCCAAGAACGGCGAAGGAGCTTAAGAGTTTCCTCAACAAAGTTTCCTACCTTAAGAGATTTGTGCCTGGATTAGCCGAAAGAACACACCCGTTGATGTATATTTTGTGAAAGAACACAAAGTTAAAATGGGAGGAAATCCACCAAGAATCTCTCACCAGGCTGAAGAAGCTGCCCGTTTCACCTCAGAACATGGTCCTTTTGAGAGCAGGAGAACCGTTGTTGCTGTACCTCACGTCCACCACAAGATCCCTTGGAGCCCTTTTGGCACAGGAGGTCGATGGGAAAGAATTACCAGTCTACCACCTTAGTAGAATCATACATAGGCCAGACGTCAGGTATAGTATCTTAGAAAGACATTGTTTAGCCCTAGTCTTTGTAGCACAAAAACTTAGGCAGTATATGTTGTCTTTTACAATCCATATTATAACAAGTTATGATCCTATTAAATTTTTGTTGGCAAGGACTATATTGATTAGTAGGGAAGCTAGGTGGTTCCTCATTCTCTCATAATATGACTTGAAATGTGTGGTCCCTCATGCAATCAATAGCCAGGCATATGCAAATATCTTGGTAATCTTCCCTTCTGGGATTTCTAAGCCACCCCAAGGGAGCATTCTGAGAGATGACTTGCAGGCCAATCATTTAGATGCAAGCGATGAAGAATGGACTATGAATTTTTGATGGATCTTCAGCGGAAAAGAAAGGAGAAGCATGGGTTATTTTGTCAAAAGGAATAGAAGAAATCTGTCTTTCCTACAAATTAGACTTTCCTTGTTCCAAAAATAAAGAAAAATATAAGGTGTTAGTACTGGGGTTGCTGGAGGCCCTTCGAAGGGGGATTCTTCCACTTTTCATCAAAGGGTATTCGAACTTGGTGATCTAGTAAGTGAATAGAGAATATTCATTTGAAACACCTCTGTCTGGTGCCTTATCGAACAATCATTTAGAGGCTTCTCAACCAGTTCCATTAGACCAAGATCAAGAGACATCCATGAATGATGAACTTCCATTAAGACTCCTATGCCACCATCGCTTAGAAGATGATCATGAGGGATGATATAACTATAGTCATGATTCAACGAAGAACAACTCCCTTAGTGGTATAATCATGTCTATCGATGGAGGATCACTCTAATTTAAGGGGAGAGATTAGAAAACAACTAGAGTCCGAGGAAGGAGCAATGGATCTTAGGTAATTAGCCTAATACTTTCCAAATAAGGGAAACCTTTATTTCAGAAATGTAGGAGGATGGATGTCAAGATGCATCGGCCCAAAAGAAGTAGAGCAGAGGTTAAAGAAAACACATGAAGAGCAGTACGAAGGAATTGAGATGACTCTTTACAGAAGAATTTAAAGTTAGGGCTACTTCTGGCCTAGAATGAAGTAGGATGCAGCGAAGCTACAAAAAAAATGTGATATGTGCCAACTGTTCTTCGATGCGGCTGAGTGCCATTTAATTAAAGCTCAATCAGATTGGAGGCAATCCTATATTAATTTCATTAAGGATGGAGTTTTACCAATAGATAATATTGATGCGATGGGACTCAAGTAAAGATCCCCGAGGTTCTATGTTTAGGTGGGGCAGCTTTATCGAAGGGGCTACTTCAGTAAGCCATTGCATTACATCACAAGGGAAGAAGAAGCAAAATTCCTCAAACAAGCTCACGATCCATCTCATATAGGAGGAGCCAAGTTGTATGACCAGCTGATGATGTTGGGTATTACTCACCAACGATGAAGAAGGACTCTGTTGAGTTCGTTCAAAAATGTAAGGCTTGCGAACTACATGGAAATATGATCCATGACCCATTAGTGGATCTACACTCCCTGGCAATGCCTTATCCTTTTCACACTTGGGCATATGACTTAGTAGGGGCAATACATCCTTCTTTGAGGGCAAAGATCTGGATAATAGTGGCAGCAGAGTGCTTTACAAAGTGGGCTGAAGCGATACCACTAAGAAGGGCAATAATAGGGGTGGTGAGAAACTTCGTCAGAGAGTACATCATTTTCCATTTTTGGATTCCAACGGTTATTCTCTCTGACAACAGAACCCCCTTCGTCAATTCAGAGGTAACAATGCTCACAGATAAGTACTCCATTGTTCATCATACCTCAACGGCGGCATACCCAAAGGGAAACATTCAAGATAAAGAAACTATCAAAACATTGGTTAATATTTTGGCCAAGATGATGGAGGATTTTCTAGGATCATGCTATGACAAGATACTAGCTATATTATGGGCCTATCGAACAACTAAAAGGAAACCCACAGGATATATTTCATTCTCCCTTATGTATGGAGCTGAAGCGATTCTCCCGGTGGAGTTAGAAGTTTGATAAGCACCCAAAATTGTACATTTTATACCCCGAATAGACGTAATTTAGTTGCTAATTCTCGGCAATTTGGGTCTTATGCGCTTAAATGCCTATGTTGTAGGTCAAATTGTGCATTGCAGAGTTCAAACGCTTAAATCAAGGCAATTGTGTGCAAAATGGAGCTAAATATCAAATTCCTTGACCCTAACCTAGCCCATCCTAGCCTTAACCTTCCCCGACCTATGTGTGTGTTGATTACGTACCTTTTTATTAATTTTTAGATTTTTAGTTTGAGTTATTTTATTTTTAGGATCTATTTTAGATTTATTTTGAATTTTTAGGATTTATTTTATATTTTTATATTTCTTCTTATTTAGTGTAATATTATTTTGATTTTTATTAGCTTTTAGTTTAGCCTTATTAGGTTTAGCTTTAAGAGTTTATTTTTAGTTTAGTAGATTTTATACTTTAGGACTTTTGTTCTAATTTTCATTTAGATTTTTCATTTTTTTTGTTTTATTATTTTTTTTATAGCTTAGGATTTTTTTTTTATTTTTTTTATTTTTAGTTAAATTTTATTTTTTAGTTTTAGTTTTATTAATTTTATTTGAGTCTTTATTAATATGTTTTTTTAAGGGCTCAAATTAAAGACACACACATAACCCCACCTACACACTATCCTACACCCTAATCTATCCTACACTCCCTCACCCACGTCCAACTCTCATACACCCACAAACACAAAACCATTCCCCACTTTTTACTTTTCATCATCATCTACCTCCCACCTTCTCACTCTCCCTCATCCATCCATAACCAAAACACAAACTACCATAACTAAACCCCCATTAACAACCAACAAACCCAACACTCACCAACCCCCAATCCCCGACAATGGCACCATTTGATAACGCGACTATTGTGTATGTCATTGTTGAAAGCCAAGTTAGTCAAAATCCTCAATTACCTACAAATATATAACAAACTCAAGTGTAGAGTGGTAAGTAAGGATATGAATTCTAATCTAAGGTGTGAACATGCAAAACATGAGAGAATTATGAATATAATTCACTTGATTCCTTTTTTTTTTTTTTTACTTTTGGGTTTTTCTTATTTTTTTATGTTTTTCAAATATTAAAACAAGAAGGTGAGGCGAGGTGAATTAACTCTAAACTAATATAAGAGATGAAATTAACAAACTAACTAGTGTGCCAAATAAGAACTAAGTAATAACAATTGAGATGAACTTAAATTTTAGAAATATTCAAGGAATGAAACTTCACCACCACTTTATCAATTAAATGTGTTAATTATTCTAGTATACCAATTTTCCAAATATTAATTCATGTTATCAATTAATTCTCATCAATTGACAAAACAAAGTAATATAATTTAGTGAATCTAATTCTCATTCACACAACTCAATTGAATAATTGACTTAGAAGTATTATATCAATCACTCGCTAGAATATATCCATATAATAAATCTTAAACAAAACAAAATTTTAATGTATGAATATAATAAAATTTAATATAATCTAATTAGTGGGTCAAACTATTTGTAGTTTGAATCTACAAATTTAGATTATATTAGATTTTAATCCTTTCTGAAGGATAGTTTACCATTTTTCAGTGCATAAACTCAAGTAGGAATGAAAAGAAAAATTAACTAAATGAAACAAAGTAGACTAGATTAATTCATACATTCAATTAATTATATGGGGCTTCATTTCACTCCTTGAATGGAGTGATTATCCAACCATAGTCACAATTCAATTATTAACAATCTAATAAAACTTACTACAAAAAATTAATGAGAAAGATAGAAGAGATTCAAACTAGCATATAGGAGAGAAGCAATTGCAGTTATATTCAGTCCAATATTCACTCAAATGTATACAATTTTTCTCTACTAATTTTTTTCTCTCTAGAATTCACTAATTTTTCTATCCCCATCCTCTAGCTTTCTCCCTCTAGTCTTCTTCTCTCAAAAGCTTCCTTCCCATGGGGTCTTCATCTTCAATATATAGTAGGCACATGGAGCATGGGGGTATTTTTGGAAGAATTAACGTGCAAGATGTTATATAAGGTGTGGGTAAGGGTTAATTTAGGAATTAATAGATGGTGCATGTGGTTTGGGTGTCAGGTCATGATAGTGGGGAGAATGAGGGTATAAAATCTGATTTGAAATAAAGGTTAGTTTGAGTAATGGTTAAAAGATATAGTTGGGGGGCATTTTGGGTAAAAGGGTTTCAAGGGAATAAGTGAGTTTTTATTTGGCATGTGGGTATTTGGTTGTCTGGTTGGCTTTGGGAGGTGAATGTCGAGAGAAGCTTTGGAGAATTTCAAGTGGGAAATGGGTTTGGGGTTACTTGGATACGGTTTTGGGTTGGAGAATGGGGAAGGTAGCCAAGGTTCGGGTTATGGGTGTTCGGATAGGCCGGAGATGGCAGGTCCACGACTGAGACTAGAGGCTTCCGCCGACGGGTTAACTACTGGAAGCATGGCGATCGCGGGCGGAGGTCGGGATTCCCGGCGAGGGTGGTCTGGAGGGGTGCTGATGTCGGCGTCGGAGGGGAGGGGAGGGTAGCGGCGGAGCTCGCCGGGACGAGGGAGAGAGAGGTCGTAGTTGTCTGGGGGACACTCCAGCGGTAGGGTCTCAGGATATAAGGGATCATGGTGAGGAGAATGTAAGAGGGGGGCCGAGGTCTGTCGTCGGTGAAGGTCTCCGGCGCGTGGCAGGGGGTTGGGGGTTAGTGAGTGTTGGGTTTGTTGGTTGTTAATGGAGGTTTAGTTATGGTAGTTTGCGTTTTGGTTATGGATGGATGAGGGAGAGTGAGAAGGTGGGAGGTAGATGATGATGAACAGTAAAAAAGGGGGAATGGTTTTGTGTTTGTGGGTGTATGAGAGTTGGGTGTGGGTGAGGGAGTGTAAGATAGACTAGGGTGTAGGATAGTGTGTAGGTGGGGTTATGTGTGTGTATTTAATTTGAACCCTTAAAAAAAACAAATGAATAAAGACTCAAATAAAATTAATAAAAGTAAAACTAAAAAATAAAATCTAACTAAAAATAAAACAAAATAAAAACAATAAAAAATAAAATCCTAAGTTATAAAAAAAATAATATAATGAAAAAAATGAAAATTAAAGCAAAAGTCCTAAAGTATAAAATCTACTAAACTAAAAATAAACTCTTAAAACTAAACCTAATAAGACTAAACTAAAAGCTAATAATAATCAAAATAATATTACACTAAATAAGAAGAAATATAAAAATATAAAATAAATCCTAAAAATTCTAAATAAATCTAAAATAGATCCTAAAAATAAAATAACTTAAACTAAAAATCTAAAAATTAATAAAAAGGTACAAAATCAACACACACATAGGTCGGGGAAGGTTAAGGCTAGGATGAGCTAGGTTAGGGTCAAGGAATTTGGTATTTAGCTCCATTTTGCACACAATTGCCTTGATTTAAGCGTTTGAACTCTGCAATGCACAATTTGACCTACAACATAGACATTTAAGAGCATAAGACCCAAATTACCGAGAATTAGCAACTAAAAAGAAGGAATCAAGTGAATTATAATTATAATTCTCTCATGTTTTGCATGTTCACAACTTAGATTAGGATTGACATCCTTACTTACCACTCTACACTTGAGTTTGTTATATATTTATAGGTAATTGGGGATTTTGACTAACTTGGCTTTCAACAACGACATACACAAAAGTCGTGTTATCAAATGGCGCCGTCGCCGGGCTTTGGAGCTTGACGTGCTTGATAGGATTTCCAAATTTTGAGATTAACTTGAATTGCATTTTTCAATTTTAGTACCATTTTTTTAGAAGGCTTGTATTTAGGATTTTATTACCTTGATTGTATTGAGGTGCATAGAGACACCATTTCATTTTCATTTAAAATTTGTAATAATTGAAGAAAGAGTGATAGGGAAACCGAACAAAGTAGAGAGAGGGCGTCCAAAGGCGAGGATTTAGAAGCCTCTCTACCTTGGGTCGGTCGAACTCCCGGGGCCAACTGAGATTGGTGTATTCTCCCCCCGGTCGACTCAACATATTCGGCACCCCACGGCCTAAAAACCGTGGGAGGTACATTTCTAAACCCTCGCGCCCTCTTGTTAGCGAGATAATATCTTGTGTGCTCCTCCGTGCTCTTGTGAGATTTTATTCTCGCATTTAATTTTGAATGGAATGATGAATTAAATTGACTAAGACCTACACCCGGTCACTCACGAGAAGGGATTTCATCATCAAACTCAATCACTTATCCTTTGTGTGCTACCCTAGCCATCACTAATTTAAAATCAATCAACTAGATAGCCCCATAGGATACGGTGTTCGTAGGCCCCTTTTTGATCATTTTGACTTGTAGGATAACCCATAGAGTCCTCTCCACCGGGCAAACCCTCGAACGGTTCATTTTGCGGCATGGAAGTGTCCAGGGAAACTGGGTTTTAAGTGCGGCCGCCCAGTAAAACGGGTTTGTGCTGTCCCCAGCATTGTACCGGCCGATCGTTTCACCGTTGTAGCCTTGTGGCGAATCTCTATGGCAAGCATTTTGACATCTTGTGATTAAAGTAGGAACACACATTTTGTAAAAGGCGATCACTCATATAAATTCCATGATTTTTATCGCCCGCGGATTTCATTAAAATTTGACTACCCTTCTCATTAATTTTCAGGATAAAAAATTGGTTATGTTCTAGTAGGGATTTTTCCTTTACTTGTGTGTATCCAATTCCTTTTTCGGTAGTCCGTTTTAGTGAATTCGTCCAAATTCTTAGCGTCCAAATTTTCCCCCACCCTTTCTCTTAAAAAAAAAAATATTTTTTCTTTTCTTATTTTTATAAAAAAAACTCAAAAATATTTCCTTTCTTTCCAAAACAAAAGCAAAACTCCAAAAATATTTTCTTTTCCAAAAAAAAACCCAAAAAAAAAACAAAAACAATATCTTCTTCGCATGCCCATATGACAAAGAGTTAATCATCGATTAATTCGTTCCCGTAGTTTTTCTCCCGTCTCTTCCACATTAGGAGAACCGAGTGTTCCCCTTACATCTTCCATTCCACCGATCCATTTGAGTTGTCCCCGAGTTGACATCTCTAATCCCATCGTTCATCCACCCACCATGGTTGAAGAGCGTGCCTTAAGGGACTATTTTGCCCCGATAACGGTCACCCCACCATCTTGCATCGTTCTTCCACCCACCCCGACGGATCAATTCGAATTCTCCCGACGACCATTTCCATGTTGCCCAATTTCCACGATCTTGAGCGTGAGTCTCCATACACTCACTTGTGAAAATTTCTCACGGTTTGCGCTACTTTCAAAAATCAAAACTTAGATGAAGAAAATGTTCGTCTTCGCTTCTTTCCATTTTCTCTCCATGATAAAGCATCCATGTGACTACATTACTTGTCACCAAATTCTATCCATACATGGGAACAACTTGTGAAGAAGTTCATGTCCAAGTTTTATCCTATAAGTAAGACCAATGAGGTGCGCCAAGCCATTCAAGATTTTCGCCAAAAGCCCACCGAGCAATTCTGTGAAGCAAGGGGCCGTTTTCAAGATTATATCAATAGTTGCCCACATCATGGTCTCGAGAAGAGTCGCCTCGTTCATAGTTTTTATAATGGTCTCATTCCTCCACTCGCACCATGATTGAGTCCATGCACAAAGGCAAATTCATGTACTTAACTCCCACTTCCGCCTACAATTTTCTCCTTGAATTAGGTGATGACTCCCAAGATTGGGAGGACACCAATGAATTTTCGTGATCCGATCCACCACGAGTAGGTAGCACTTATGAGGTTAAAAACGATTCCTATTTAAAAACCTTGCTCCATGGCTTAAACACTTTGACTAAGACTGTTGATGCTCTCAGTTGTTCTCTTTCTAAACAAGTGAAGAACGTCAATGAGTCTAGTCCTTCTTGTCATGTCTGTTTAAGTCATGATCATTTATCTCATTTGAACCCCCTTATTCAAGATGATACTGAACCCACTCTTGCCCAAGCATGTGCCTTTAATACCATTAGGAAACCCACACCGCCGTCGTTTACTTATAATCCAAATAATAGGAACCATCCCTATTTGTCTTATAAGTAAGACAATCACCTTGCTCCATCACAACCACATGTTGGTGGTCCACTAGGGTTTCACCAAGACCCGCAAAGGCAACATCGCCTTCCTATCAAAAACCACCATGCTCCTTGCCATCAACAAAACCATCCATCATCCTTTGTCCCCCAAGGAGGACCGTCCCACCCCAATCATCAAAATGTCCCTGTCCCACCTCCGTCCTACGAGTATTCACAGAAGATTAGTTCTAACAAAGAGTTGGTCCCCCAACCCCCTTATGCCCCTCCACCTCAATCATCCACCTCCTCTATCGAGAATCTTCTCACTCAATTCATCACGACTCAATAACAAACCACCCAAGTACAGACTCAAGCCATTCGATGGCTTGAGCAACGTCTTAATCAGTTTGAGTCTGAGCGAAAGAAAGGTCATTTTCCAAGTCAACCCATTCCTAATCCTAAGGGACATGGAAAGGAGTCAGCTTATGAGGTTGGATCCCCTTCCACTCCACCCACATACAAAGTGTACATGAAAGCGGTGAGTACTCTACGATTCGGTAAACAGCTTGACAATGGTGTTGATGCTCCCTATGATGTTCCAATCCCACCCACCCAGCACTGCCCATTAGAACCACTCCCTAAAGTCCCACCACCCCATAAATCCACCGCCAAGCATGCCTCTAAACCTACTGAGGCCACCACTGCTTTTGTCCCTAAATCTACCTTCCCTCATAGGTTGGCTCCAATAAAGAAATCTTAACAATTTCATGAGATGAAGAAAGTTTTTCATAATGTTCACATAAACATTCCATTCCTCACCGCGATTCAACAAGTTCCTTTTTATGAAAAATTCTTAAAGGACTTGTGCACTGTCAAGCGGCGGAAGAATGTTCCTCGTGATGCCTTTGTCACTGAACAAGCCACGTCCCTCATCCCTAAGAATGGTATTTTGAAATGTAAAGACCCTGGTCGTCCCACTGTCTCTTGCATGTTAGGAGATCAGTTCTCTACTCGAGCTTTACTTGATCTTGGAGCTAGTGTTAATTTTGTACCTTAATCTCTCTACCTTGAGTTAGGTTTACAAAACATGAAACCTACATGGGTCACTCTTCAACTTGTAGACCGTTCTATGAAAGTGCCTAAAGGAATAGTTGAAGATGTTTTGGTGAAAGTGTCTGACTTTTACTACCCTGTGGATTTCATCATCTTAGACACTCCTGCTCCCGACCCAACCAATATTCCTATCATTTTGCGTCGCCCCTTTTTGGCAACTACCAATGCCATCATCAATTGTCGAGATGGGTCAATGAATATTTCTTTCGGCAACATGACCGTAGAAGTCAATATTTTCCACCTCAAGCAACAACCGACGGATGTTGATTCCATTGATGAGGTATGCATGATTGACTCCTTAGTCCAAGAGATGTTGGATACCACATACCCAAAAGATCCTATCCACCAATGTTTGGCTCACTTTGGGTCTGCCTTTGATATTGATTCATCCATCTCTGAGGTCAATGCCTTGTTAGACTCTACACCATTGCTGGTCACTTCCACTTGGGCTCATCCATTTGAGCCTGTCCTTGTCTATACTCTTATTTCTGCGGATAACCCAGCCAACCCCTGTCACGATATTCTCATGGACTCTGTTTCTATGCCTGAGTCCGATGTCTCTCCTGATCCATCACCTAGTTTGGAGCTTAATGCATTACATGCTGAGTTGAAATATACTTTCTTAGGCCCAAACCAACATCACCCCGTCATTATTGCTTCTGACTTGACACCGAATCAAGAAGAGATATTGGTCCACACTCTCACTCAACATAGCACTGCTTTAGGGTGGACCATTTTTTACATTCAAGGTGTCAGCCCCAATGTCTGTAGCCATCGCATTCATTTAGAGGAGAATGCCAAGACTTCTCGTGAGCCACAACGCCGACTCAATCTGATAATGAAAGAGGTCGTTCGAGATGAAATTTTAAAATTGCGTGATGAGGGTATTATCTACCCCATTTCAGACAGCCAATGGGTCAGTCCCATTCATGTGGTGCCTAAAAAATATGGAGTCACCGTTGTTAAAAATAGTGAGGATGAGCTTGTGCCTACCCATATACAAATCGGTTGGCGTGTTTATATTGATTATAGAAATATCAATGCTGTCACTCGCAAAGACCACTTCCCTCTCCCATACATTGACCAGATGCTTGAAAGCTTACGTGCCATGCTTAATACTGCTTCCTTGATGGATATTCAGGGTACAACCAAATACCCATTACCCCTGAAGACCAAGAAAATACTACCTTTACCTATCCATTTGGAAATTTTGTGTACTCTTGTATGCCCTTTGGCCTTTGCAATGCACCTGTGACTTTTCAAAGGTGTATGACTAGTATTTTCAGGGGCATGGTAGAGCATTTTCTCGAAGTCTTTATGGACGATTTTTCTGTGTTTGGTTCATCCTTTGAATAATGCCTATCTCACCTCACTATGGTCCTTCAGCATTGTCAAGAAAAGAAGTTGAGGTCGATAAAGAAAAAGTCGACTTGATTTCCTCACTCCCCATTCCTAAGTCTGTTAAGGACATCCGCTCCTTCTTAGGGCATGAGGGCTTCTACCGGTGCTTCATTATGGACTTTTCTAAAATCGTGCGACCTTTGACAACCCTTTTATCCAATGATATCCCTTTTGTCTTTGATGAAGCATGTTTTTCTTCCTTCGAGTGGCTAAAAGCTGACCTCACTTCCCCTCCTATCATACAACCTCCCAATTGGTCTCTCCCCTTTGAGCTCATGTGTGATGCTTCTGATTTTTCACTTGGTGTCGTGCTTGGCCAGAAAGTTGACAAGCACCCACATGTCATCTCTTATGCTAGAAAAACCCTGCATAATTCTCAACTTCATTACACGACCACCGAAAAGGAGTTGTTAGCGGTTGTGTTTGCTCTTGATAAATTTCCCTCCTATTTCATAGGTTCCCCTATCATCTTGTATACTGACCATGCTGCTCTTAAGAACCTTCTTCATAAGAAGGATTCCAAACCACGATTGATACGATGGATTCTCTTACTCCAAGAGTTTAACCTTAAAATTCGTGATAAGAAAGGTTGTGAAAATGTTGTTGCTGACCATCTCTCTCGCATTACTGTCACATCTGACTATGATCCTATTCCTATTTCTGAGTCATTTCTCGATGAATAACTTTTTTCCATCTCCACCTCTCATTAGTATGCTGATATTGTCAACTTTTTTATTACCGATCAACTTCCTAATCGTTGGTGGAAACAGAATCGATTCAAATTCATGGTGAATGTGAAGTTTTACTCTTGGGATGACCCGTTTCTCTACAAGTATTGCACCGATCAAGTCATTCGTCGTTGTGCTCCCGAGTGTGAATAACTCAGTATTTTGTCCTTTTGCCATAATAGTGCTTGTGGAGGCCACTTTGATTCCAAGAAAACTGCTGCCAAAATTTAGCAAAGTGGTTTCTATTGGCCTACTCTTTTTCGCGATGCCCACCAATATTGCCAGGCTTGTTCCAATTGCCAACACTCTGGGCGTCTCTCTCGTCGTCATATGATGCCTCTCACACCCATCCTCATTGTTGAAATTTTTGATGTGTGGGGTATCGATTTCATGGGACCATTTCCCTCTTCTCATGGTTTTCAGTATATTCTTGTTGTTGTTGACTATGATTCCAAATGGATGGAAGCAATTGCCTGTCGCACCAATGACCATCGAGTTGTGGTCCAATTTCTCAAAGAGCATGTCTTCACACGTTTTGGTACCCCCAAAGTTATCATTAGTGATGGGGGTAAACATTTTTGCAATCAAGTCTTTGAACACCTTGTCAAAAAGTATGGTGTTACCCACAAGGTTGGTCTCTCTTACCACCCACAGACGAGTGGGCAAGTTGAGGTTTCCAACCGCGAGATCAAGCAAATTATTACAAAAACCGTCAATCCTAGTAGAAAAGATTGGTCCTTATGCTTGAACGACGCATTGTGGGCATACCGTACATCTTACAAGACTCCAATTGACATGTCTCCTTATCGTTTGGTCTTCAGCAAGCCTTGTCACCTTCCCGTCAAACTTGAATATCATGCTTATTGGGCTATCAAAGCCATTAATTTTGATATTGATGAGGAGGGTGTCCATAGAAAGCTGCAGCTTAATGAATTAGAGGATATAAGAAATGATGCCTATGATTTGTCCGAGAAGTATAAGGAGAAGATGAAGTGGATCCATGACCAAAATATCATGCGCAAAGAATTCCACCCTGGTCAAAAAGTTTTATTGTATAATTCTCGGCTACATCTCTTTCCCGGGAAATTGAAAACCAGGTGGTCTGGACCCTTCCTTGTTGAGTCAGTTACCCCTTATGGTGCCATCACCGTGAAAAATTCCATAGATGGTAGCCTCTTTCAGGTCAATGGTCAATGCTTGAAGCCCTTCTTGGAGCTAGGCTCCACTCACATAGAACATATTGACCTTGTTGACCCCATTTAAGAAGATTGACCGTTCAGTCTTATTTGGGGGTGATTCTAATCCCCCGAATTTTCTTCCACCCCGTTCTCTCCTCGTTTATCATCTCTTTTTGGGTGAGTTACCATCGGTATGGCTGAAAACATTAAACATAGCGCTATCGGGAGGCAACCCGCTTTTTCTGTGTATGAGTCTTATCCTATTTGGGGGTGGTGTTTCACACCACCCAATGTTCTATCATGCTTATAGACATGTACATATTTTGCTATCTCACTCATTTATTCATGTTTCATATTCACTTCATATGTCCACTTCATTAGGGGTTCATTCTGGTAATCTCTTTCCTACCTTCTGCTTTCCATTTTAAAAATCATTGTATTTAACATCGAGGACGATGTTCCTTTTTATTTGGGGTGGGGAATTTTATAAAATCGTACCTCTTTTGAAAAATTTTGAGTTTTAAACCTGATTTTTAAAATTTCGTGCAATTTTGTTCATCTCACTCAGTGATGTGAATTTTCAATCATCCATCTTTCAAAATTCTAGGAATCAAGCTAGAGAATATTTTTTGTATATAGCTTATGTAATACATAACAAGGCATTTTGCACCATGAATTTCTAGGCTCAACAAAATTTGCGCACTTATCATGTCACTACAATTTAAAGTTGAGGAGTACTACAATTCTAAAGAGAACCTTAAGGATCACTAGTGGAGACTTTAGCTTGTGAGATTCGTGCCTTTCACCCTTTCAGATTGTTTTACGTAATCTCTGAGTCACAAGTTGATTCAACTTCTTTTGGGTCCGCATGTTAATTGTTGTATGATCTCATTATCTTTCATAAAATTTTGTCTTGATCACTGAGAACGACATCATTTTCGAGTTGTAAGAAATGTGTGTCTTTAAATTTATCCCGAATACTAGAGTTTCATCCATATACTTACCACTTTTCCATCATTTTCAAATAAAAGAGTATTTATTTCAAATGTAAATGTCTTCATTGTTTGTTTTAAAAGAGAGCGAAAAAAAAGAGAGAGAAAAGAAAAGAAGGAGAGTTTGTACTTAGTTTTTGTTGTAATAAAGACATTTGTTCTTCATTATACACTCTTCTCGCTCATCCATCATACATCCATCATTTCACACATCAATCATATTCTACATCATCATCCTATCCTACCCACTTCATCATATTCTTCCCATTTCATTTTTCCCTCACCCATAATCATCCATATTTCCCCTAGGTGTTCGGGCAAATGATAGTGAACGTGGTGAATAACTCAACGTTCTCACTATAGTGATTAGCATTCTTTCATGAGATCATTTTTCTTTCTAATTGTTCGTTCTTTCTTATGTGTGTGTGAGACGTTTGAACTTGCTTACATTTACTCACTTCCTCACACACAAGAGCGATACACTAACCCATATCTCAAGAGTTCGTTTGAGAGAGTTATATCCTGTAAGATTTGAAGTTGAAGCGTTGATTCCGATGAGGCAATCTAGTAATTACTCTTATGATACTCGACCCATTTTGACTGATTCACACTACACACATGGAGTTTTAGGAAGGATGTGCCTTGAGTATTTACTTAGCTAAAATTTTTACACAATCTAGCTTGTATTTCTGAAAATATTTTCTCATGTGATGGATTGTGCGATTATTCTACATCTAATAAGAGATTGACTTCCCTTTAATGAATCTTTTCAAATAAAGAATTTTGTTGGTATATTCCCTGCAAACCCTCACGAGACACAACTCGTCCTGTAGGGCAACCTATAGGTTTAAAGGTTTGTTGCACATGCTAAGTGCAATCGCAAGTGCCCGCGAAAGTGGTACACTGTTGGTTAATTCTCTTTCTCCTTCTCTCTATCTTATTGCTCAAGGACTAGCAACGCTGTTTTTGGGGGTGGTGTGATACGCACCCAAAACTGTACATTTTATACCCCGAATAGATGTAATTTAGTTGCTAATTCTCGGCAATTTGGGTCTTATGCTCTTAAATGCCTATGTTGTAGGTCAAATTGTGCATTGCAGAGTTCAAACGCTTAAATCAAGGCAATTGTGTGCAAAATGGAGCTAAATACCAAATTCCTTGACCCTAACCTAGCCCATCCTAGCCTTAACGTTCCCCGACCTACGTGTGTGTTGATTTTGTACCTTTTTATTAATTTATAGATTTTTAGTTTGAGTTATTTTATTTTTAGGATCTATTTTAGATTTATTTAGAATTTTTAGGATTTATTTTATACTTTTATATTTCTTCTTAATTAGTGTAATATTATTTTGATTTTTATTAGCTTTTAGTTTAGTCTTATTAGGTTTAGTTTTAAGACTTTATTTTTAGTTTAGTATATTTTATACTTTAGGACTTTTGTTTTAATTTTCATTTAGATTTTTCATTTTTTTTGTTGTATTATTTTTTTTATAGCTTAGGATTTTATTTTTATTAAGGGTTCAAATTAAAGACACACACATAACCCCGCCTACACACTATCCTACCCACTAATCTATCCTACACTCCCTCACCCACACCCACAAACACAAAACAATTCCCCCCTTTTTCCTGTTCATCATCATCTATCTCCCACCTTCTCACTCTCCCTCATACATCCATAACCAAAGCACAAACTACCATAACTAAACCACCCATTAACAACCAACAAACCCAACACTAACCAACTGCCATCCCCCTGCCACGCACCGGAGACCTTCACCGGCGACAGACCTCGCCCCCCTCTTCCATTCTCCTCACCAAGATCCCTTATATCCCAAGACTCTACTTCCAGAGCGTCCCCCAGACAACTCCGACCTCTCTCTCCCTCACACCGACGAGCTCCACCGCTACCCTCCAATCCCCTCTCCTCCGACTCCGACATCAACACCCCTCCAGACCACCCTCACCCGGAATCCCGACCTCAACCCACGATCGCCATGCTGCCAGCAGCTAACCGGCCGACTGAAGCCTCTAGTCTCAGCCGCGGACCTGCCATCTCCGGCCTTTCTGAACACCCATAACCCGAACCTTGGCTACCTTCCCCATTCTCCAACCCATAACCGTATCCAAGGAACCCCAAACCCATTTCCCATTTGAACTTCTCCAAAGCTTCTCTCGAGATTCACCTACCAAAGCCAACCAAACAACCAAACACACACATGCCAAATAAAAACCCACTTATTCTCTTTAAACCCTTTTACGCAAAATTCCCCCCAACTATATCTTTTAACCATTACCCAAACTAACCCTTATTCCAAATCAGATTTTATACCCTCATTCTCCCCACTATCATGGCTTCACACGCAAACCACATGCACCATCTATTAATTCCTAAACTTACCCTTCCCCACACCTTATACAACATCTTGGACCTTAATTCTTCCAAAAATACCCCCATGCTCCATGTGCCTACTATGTATTGAAGATGAAGACCCCATGGGAAGGAAGATTTTGAGAGAAGAAGACTAGAGAGAGAAAGCTAGAGGATAAAGATGGAAAAATTAATGAATTCTAGAGAGAAAAAAATTACTAGAGAAAAATTGTACCCATTTGAGTGAATATTGGATTGAATATAAGTTCAATTGCTTCTCTCTATATGTTGGTTTGAATCTCTTCTATCTTTCTTTTTAATTTTTTGTAGTAAGTTTTATTAGATTGTTAATAATTGAATTGTGACTATGGTTGGCTAATCACTCCATTCAAGGAGTGAAATGAAGCTCCATATAATTAATTGAATGTATTAATTAATCTAGTCTACTTTGATTCATTTAGTTAATTTTTCTTTTCATTCCTACTTGAGTTTCTGCATTGAAAAATGGTAAACTATCCTTGAGAAAGGATTAAAATCTAATATACTCTAAATTTGTAGATTCAAACTAGAGATTGTTTAACCCACTAATTAAGTTATATTAAATTTTATTATATTCATACATTAAAATTTTGTTTGATTTAAGATTTATTGTATGGATCTATTCTAGAGAGTGATTGATATAATACTTCTAAGTCAATTATTCAATTGAGTTGTGGGAATGAGAATTAGATTAACTAAATTATATTAGTTTGTTTTGTCAATTGATGAGAATTAATTGATAAGATGAATTAGTATTTGGAAAATTAGTATACTAGAATAATTAACACATTTAATTGATAAAGTGGTGGTGAAGTTTCATTCATTGAATATTTCTAAAATTTAAGTCCATCTCAATTGTTATTACTTAGTTCTTATTTGGCACACTAGTTAGTTTGTTAATTTCATCTCTTCAAAACATAAAAAAAATTAGAAAAACCCAAAAGTATAAAAAAGAAGGAATCAAGTGAATTATATTCATAATTCTCTCATGTTTTGCATGTTCACACCTTAGATTAGGATTGACATCCTTAATTACCACTCTACACTTGATTTTGTTATATATTTGTAGGTAATTGAGGATTTTGACTAACTTGGCTTTCAACAACGACATACACAAAAGTCGCGTTATCAATGTTCCCTATGCCCGATATGCCTTGCAAAGTAGCAAGCTCCTGCAGAACATGCATGTGCAGTTGGAAGCATTGGACAAGCACAGAGATAATGCAATGCAACACTTTCAAATGTACACAAAATAGCTCTCCAGGGCATATGACAACTTGGTGATACCAAGGAAGTTCGTGGAGGGAGACCTTGTTTTGAAGGAAGCAGTGAAGCACATTAGGGGGCTTCCTCTGCCTAAGTTTGCAACAAATTAGGATGGACCTTTCATTATAAAGGAGGATCATGATTCAGGTTATTGCTTAATTTCTAAATTGGAAGACGACAAATCATTCAAGATCAACAATAAATGGTTGAAAATCTACCATGTATAAGTAAGTAACTTTAGATCATAGTTGTATCTAGTTGTTGTGTTATCAATATATATAAATCTTTTTCTGAAGAGATGTCTTTTGTTGCAACTTGAGTGAGACGAAAGATTGCAAAGTTCGTATTTTATGAAAATATTTACAGCACGAATAAGTGAAATGGAAAACATATAACCTTTCTTTCATTCATAAATTTTGAGGCGTTAAAAAATTAGGAACTATTGCCCAAAAATTACATAAGAGGAAAATGTATACAAAAGTGAAAGATTTTATTGGCCTAAGATGAACCACAAATCTGAAGCAGAGAAAAAATCTCCAGGCAGGCCCGAAGAGGCTACTAGAAACCTTCAATCGTGTTTGAACTTATGAACACTCAATAAGGAGTTTCTCCCATTTTAGGTTTACCAGACGTAGAGCTTCTTTAATATCCTCTACCTACTTGTTGGCAGCTTCAAGTACAGGTGCTAGCTTGGACAACCTAGCTTACTCATCTAGTTGGGCCACCCAAAGCTTCTGCAGTAGTTCCCTCTGGCTTGCCAATTACTGGCTCTTCAAAGTCTTTAAGTGTCTAATCATCCAGTTAAATTGGAAGCCATCTCATCCTAACTCCCTAAAATAGCCTAAGAATTTATTGAGGATGGGCCAGGTGACGTTCGTGGTAGGTATACTGATGATATCAGCAATAATGATCGCCATGAGTTAAAGCATATGGCTCATCACTGGAATGTTTGAACGTAGGAAATCGACAGTGAAAGTTTAAGAGTGATGGCTTGCAATCTACTCAATTACCAAATGATGGCTGACCAGTATTTGGGGAGATCATTGAATGACCATAAGACAAAATTCATAAGGATCCAAGATGGGTAGAGGAAACTCACAACCAGATTCGCTATTGGCTACAGCACCTGTCATGAAACCTTGGTCGTTGTGACTAGATTCTTCTGAAACATCCTATTCACGATGGGGTGATACGATTGGCGAAGGGACTAATGGAGGTCTCTCTACAGCCGGAGGGGACACACTAGCAACCTAGAGACAGATCAATCAAATAATAATTTAAGTGAGAAAATAAAATTTTAACAAGTGTTTATCATTGTTAAATCACCGTTACTGGTGGAGTTTGACGAAAAATCTTAACATGTTTTTCTCATTGTTAAGTCACCGTTACAGGTGGAGTTTGATAAAAAATCTTAACAAGTGTTTTCATTGTTAAGTCACTGTTACTGGTAGAGTCTGATGAAAAATCTTAACAAGTGTTTTCATTATTAAGTCACCATTACAGGTGGATTTTGAAGAAAGATCTTAACAATGTTTCTTATTATTAAGTCACTGTTAGTGGTGGAGTTTGATGAAAAATCTTAACAAGTGTTTTCATTATTAGGTCACCGTTTCTAGCGGAGTTTGAATGCTTGAAAAATGAGACTCTTCTAGATTGTACATTGTCAAGAATAAAGGAAAAACAAAAAGAAATGAAGACAAACTAGAAAAGTACCTCAATAAAGACTGGATCAAGAACAAGAGTCACCAAGGAGGCTACAACAGTGGGAACTGTTGGAGGTAGGTTTATCTCCTCAGAAGCCTCAATGGCACCCTCAGATAGAGGAGCCTCAGGGTTCGATAAAGCTCATGCACCAACAAAGGGTACTAAGTCCAATATTGGGGTGGCATTGGGCGAAGACGTTTGACCATCTACGAATGTACCCATACTTTTGGTACTAAAAGAAGCGCTATGATGGACATAAGGGTCAACGATGGATTTAGGGAGAGGAAGAGGCCCGATGGATGTCGGTGGGGTTAGACCTGAAGAGAAATGCAAAATGAAACTAAGTGTTAGAAGTGGGGAATAAACTCAGAAGAAAAGAGCCATGCTGCATGTTTAACTCACTTCAGTAATGTTGCTAAAGAGAGGAACTGCGGTGATGGGTCTTGCCAATGTAGATGGAAGAAGAATGTTATCTAACAAAGAAGCCACTTTGACCTGAGACATCCCAAGAGGTTAAATTAAGTTAAAAAAAATGAGGGGGAAAAGACGCTAGACCTAACAGTGTTCAGAATGTGATACCTATGGAGAACCTTCCATAGCCGAAATGATGGGCATAGAAACCTCGAGTTGGTGTGATACTTCATAAGAAGTTAGGGGAGCTTTATCGAGTTGAGAGGAAACCCCCACAGATTCAACGGAATCACCCCCCGCAGCAGCATCCTTCGCACATTGGGAGACCAAACAACGGGAATAGGTGAGCCCAGTCATGGGATATAGGGGAGTTGCATCAATGGAACCACTCCCGAAGAGTTCCACCAAGAAAGGACTCACGGGGGTGCTGGACCTTTCTTCTTCAACTTCCTGCACCAAAGTAGCTAAGAGTTAGGCATATGCACTTCGTTTTAGAAAAATGGAAATAATAACAACAACACACATATATACCTATGATCCAGGGGGAAAATGGGAGGATATCACCATTGGTGACGAAGGAGGGGAAGTAACGGTAGAGAGAGCTGGGTCAATTGGTACATCAGGAGCTCATTTCTTCTGGGACTTAATACCCAGAGTTTTTTTCCTCACATCGGCAGCACCAATACTCGAAGGAACCCTTAAGCTCTTCTTCCTCTTCGGCCCTTCATCTGATGGATATACTAAGATAATGGGGAAGGCAGTAGCAAGAGGAACGACTTGAGCGTGTCGTTGAAACTTAGAGTTTATTCGCTCCACCTCAGCTTGAATTTTCTTCCTCAACTCCACACTTACTCTTGCAGACATAGAAGGAGGAACGGAGGCAATGGGAAATGCCTCCACGTGAACTTGAGACTGAGTTTGGGACTTTGACTTAAGGAAGAAAACATTTAATAATTTCCAATTTCTCCTAATATCACGTCTAAAATCCCCTAAAATAATCTCCAATTTCTAATTTAATTTCCCCCTAAACTTAAGGAAGAAAACTTTCAATAATCTGACAGGGCCGAATTGATTTGCATGTCCCTAATCGATTGCCTCTTTCCGAATTGATTCGCCCTTACCGAAATGATTCTAAAATGTTATATTTTCTCATAATGTAAAACTGAATCGATTCGTCTTGTCCGAATTGATTCGCCTTGCAAAAATCTAAAATCTGCTAGAAGTTATCATCATGTACAAAACCCAAAAATCATCCCAACCTCCATTTTCATGGTTTCTAATCTCAACCAACATCACTATAATCATCCTAACACTGACTTATAACTAACACATCAATTAATTTGTGGGATAAAACAATTTCTTTTGGATTTAAATCCTAAAAACAATTAAACTCTCTTTTTATCATTTCTAACGATTCATACACACCATTAACATGGGTTTAACCCTAGAAATCATCAAGAGTTAACAATGCAACAACTTTCCCAAATTTATTTCAAGGGTTTCAATCCCAAAAATCATATCGTTTACCAACTATAATATGAGATACACATACTCAATTGAATAAAATGAGTAAACACTTGCCTCGTGGATAAAATCCGACGACCTCGAGTCGAATCCCGCATAGTTTGGTCGAAAATCCCATTTTCTCTCCTCTTTTTCTTCATTTATTTCCTTCTTTATTTTCTCTCTTTTCTTTTTTTTTTCTCTTTCTCTCTCTCGTGCCTTATAAGAGAGAAATAAGGGTTTGTCCCTTATAAAATCCAAAAATGACTCGTTTACTCAATTGCGAGTCCGTACTAGTCCAAAAGTCCTCGGAACCCAAACACTACCCTCGAATACTCTATTCTGACTATCTCAACCATTTCGAAACCAATCGTGCAATCTAAATTTCCATCTAAGTTACTTAACTAAAATTCACTAGTCGGACCCGACGCTTCTCAACATGCATTTTCTACAACGTAAACTATCACTCGTCACTTAACCCAACCGCGACATGACATAAAAATATCCAGACTCATTTACTAAGTCCCCAAAGTAAATGTAACAGACATTGGTAATTATCTCACACTTAATAAATCCCAAATTACTATTCATATTAATTCCTCTAATTACCAAATTATGCTCACTTATGTAATTTAAATATCTATAAAAGTACGGGGTATTACATACTCCCCCCTTATAAAGGAATTTCATACCCAAAATATGGATACGACTTGTACCACCAACAAAGGATCGCTAATTGCACTACATCCGAGTAAACCGAAGTCTAACGGTACTAAGGTAATGGTATTCTACAAAATACTTATTCACGGCACCCACCTATCTCAAGGCATATACTCTAACGCACTAGCTTAACAACCAGATTAACTGAATCTCTACATGCTAAAACACTACCTCGGTCGAAAGATTAACTCTAATAATAATAAATCACACCTAGTGATTCTATAGCCACATATAAAGAAAAATGATCCTATAATCACTGCTCCAGCGTATCGATCTCATCAAAAAATTGCTACTCTAAGCGTCCGTTCGTCTACATCATGACATCGAATTTGCCTCAAAAAGGAAACCACACTAGCACTTGACTACTCCCGTCAGTCTTACATCTTACCTCAGGTGTGATAACTCTTGTCACACTTATATAATTGGATTATTGCGTACCTCCTACGACGTTCCATACATCACATTCCAATTCCATTTATAACAGCCCCAAAGCATAATCTTCAGCTTTATATACTATGTTCCCCCTTTATTTTGGACGATATATAAAATCAACTTACCAAGGTGCGCACACACCCTATAATCCGTGCATATCTGTACCACTTTTGCAAACGTCACACACGTAACACTCTCTATGAAAATGGGCATCACTTTCTTCTTGTCCTGGTGCTAACGTTTGGGTAATCTCAACTCGAATTACTCGAGATTCAATTCTTCCTATACCTAAAAATTTAATCATTCTCAAGGTTAATCCACCAATCTTCTCGTGGTTAACTCATTAAAATTCCCCTATATTAGCACCACTACCCCGCTGGCCTTATTTCATGGTAGTCTTAAGATTAATGATCTTTCCTGCACATGTAAATGAGTACTATACTAACTATATCCCTAGCAGCCAAGACGTTTCCTAACTCCCAATAATAGTTCGGTTTCATGCGTGGGATGTCTCACAAAGCAAAGTCCAAACAAGGAATCCTCCTGTTACACTACTACCTCGCATTGTCGGTCATCAGGATATAACATCTTGAGGCCCACAATCGGGACTTCCAAAATTCTATCTTGTAACCATACTAATGCGCTTCTACCTCCATGTCATTCCATTTCGGCAAGATGGAAAGTCTAACTAATTAGGGCGTCTATACCCTACACAAGTGTTACAATCATCACATACAAACAAGTTACCTCATAATTAACTTCCTAATCATTGAATGTCTATATCTATAAGACTCAAATCAATTCCCTTGACCATACCTCACCCATTTACTTACGGTGTGAGAAACATTTTTGTGCTTTTCCACGGCACTTCCATTTCCATTAGCCCGCTAATCATCAAATAACTCTCAGCTAGTTTATCATCAAAACCAATATCCTAGCATTCATTAACATCTCTCCACTCCCAACGTCATTAAGGTTCGTGCGTGGAGTGTCTCTCAAGGGAAATCCAAACAAGGAACCCCTCCGATACATTACCACTTAACTTTATCGGTCGTGGAGGTCTATTAGCTTAACACATGAAACTAGGATATTCCCATCCCATCCACCAACAAATTATGGTCAGAACTCCTACTTCTATCAAGGAGCCATACCACAAGCGATTGTACTGACACTAAGTCCTTTGCGCAATCAACAATGAGCTTAAACTCCTAGCTTAACTATAAATCCTGCATATCTTAAATCATATCTATAAGGTCCCCATGCACTAAAATCATGATAATGAAACATCTACTCATCGAAGTTCCATCTAAACATATAATAAAGGCAATCTTGACCCGTATTTAGGTGAGATATCTCAAAACTACCAGTTCCACCCTGTAACTGCGGATACGATAGCTTTGCAATCATTATCCTACTATCGCTCCAATAATAGAAGAACATATTATACTTAGAATATTAATATACTTGTATAACACACATAAAGCAAGTGATGCAAACCAAATATATATACCCTCTATAATATTATCTTAACTACTAATAAACTCGAATCACACACACGAATATAGGGCTAACAAAATACTGTGACTCAATCTTACCACACAAAATATACCTCCTTCATCCGAGGTGAAATTCATAACAAGAACTTTGACAATCACCTTGACTACTCTAAATGGCTCCCTGACGTAGTACACTTGTCTTAACCAAACCAAAAACTACTTTAATCAATGCCCCATCTAGTCACCCTACTCTTATCCTTTAACTACCACCGAGTAAGATCAAAGCGTGTGGTTTTACGCTCCACATCACCATATTCCCCATCTCTGTCCGCCCTGAACATGTTAAGGTTATCAGTATCTTGGACTCTATAGCCTCGATCCTAAAAATCACCCTAATAGTTCCCTTAGATCTTTCGACTAAAAGGAAACACGCTACCTGTTGCAAAAGACCTTCTTCAATGAATCCCCGGGCGAATTTCCACCTGAGGGGTCTCATGGACACAAACACTTCCAGTCTTTACCTTTGGACTTAACTCTTCAAATCATCCATCTCCTCTCTCATGGAAGCGTTAACATTCCCAGTATAAGAGGCGCAGAACTACCATCATATACACAAGGAATTTGAGTAAAATATTTATAAGTGTTAGAAACACTTACTAGTGAGCCTATCATTCCATTGAAGGGTTCTATCTTCAATATACCTAACTCATCAGGTACAAAGTTCAGTTATCCATATTACTCTTTTTTCACTATCGTCCCCTCACCGATCCTTACGTGAATAATTCGGAAACTACATTCTCTTTATTTCTATTAATTTTAAAGGAATTCGTGATTAAATCCATCCGCAAGATTCCTTTATGAGAAAAACATTCTGCTCCGCCAAATATGGTGACCACCATTCCCACCATTCCAATATTGCTCTAGCGAGTGAAAAAAATTTACTCAAATTTTCACATCTGGGCATTTCTATACCCTGCCCTAAGTCAGAGCTTCTGAGCTTTCTACTTCCGTTAGATAATGCTACACTTCCTTCACATAACTTAAACTTCATTGTATGGTCCTTATAAAAAAGGCCTTCCAGACTTTTTCCTAATTTAACTTCACTAGGTAATTCAAGTTTAACATCACTTTCTACTATAGCAGTACGTGGATAAATATAACAACTATACTACCGTAATATTTGCATCAATACATGAAAATGTCACAAAGGGAGTGACCTAAACTGTGGCCCTCATTCCCAACTTCAACTTATAGCTCCAACTAAGCCTCGCCTCATACTACCCTCGTAACGTCCTTCCCTGGTCTCCCTTTATCGATCAACGCATAACTCTCATATGAACGTGCAAAAGATTTACTATAATCTTACATAATAGCAGGAGAATGAAATTTAACAATAGGAATTGATATTGCTAATGATAAGGCTCGATATTAAATAGAAAACAACGCTGAAAGCGTAGTACATCCGCACAGATTCCTAAGGACACTAGAACTTGATTCTCTGATACCATCTGTGACACCCAGCCTAATAAAATACTGGGTGATTAATCTTATACCAGATTAAAACAGGAATCTCATATGGTTTATTCTTAGCATCACTATCGAAAATAAATTTAATTACTAATAACTTATTAGTCCAGCGTCAAAATTTTATTTAACTAATCTTTTTAATCAAACCATCCAAGTAAAGATATCAAACAGTTTATATACCAGAACTGAAACGAAATAAGCTAACCGAACTCTCCGTACAATATAATATAATAAAATCGAATTTCCGCAAACTAAAATGCGATTTGTAGTGAATGAGGAGAGGGATAGAGACGAAAAGTGGGAGAGATGACTTATCACTCATGGGAATAATAAAAAAAAGAGAGGAATAGATAGAATATGTAAGGTCGGTTGGAGATGAAGACTTTCAAAGTTTTGTTGTGGTTAAAAGGTTAGTTACCACGTGGACAACTTCAAAAAAAAGCAGCATTTAGTCTTTGTTATTCGTTTTATATTTGTATAAAGGTAACCTATTAGTTGGTTAATTTACCTAAAATTGAAGATTAATTGACTTAGGTTTAGAATCCAATGAATAATTAAATTATATCATAAAAAATCTTATATTAGTGTATTAGGTAAACTTTCCTCAATTAATTGACATTCCTCAATTTTAATCTTGAACTCCAAGCAAAAAGCCCCAAATACTTCCACTCTACTTAGTTGCTTCTCTCTCACTCTAGAGTATCCCTCCAGGATTAAAGAATTATTTAAGTTAACCCTAATACTCTTTTTACAATGTTAACCAAGAAATTAAGGTTCACCCCCATGTGGAGTTTGGACCATTAAGCCCCAAACCATCATCAAATAGACTAAAACAAAGCCCATTCCATACACTAACCCATGGGGCTTAAAACCCAACATTTTAGGCTAAATTTGGATATTTTGTGTTCCCCAAATTTCCCTAAACTATCTTCCAAAATTTTTATAATTTACGCAATTTGAATCAAAACAATTATTAAATTTATTTATTAATTCATCATCATGTATTAATTCCAATTTAAATAATTATTGATTTACACGATGTACATGCATACACATAGGACATGAAAATAAATTTAATGACCTCACTGATAACTTCAAATAAATATCACTTCATAACATATTCAATTTAAATCATTTAATAAAATTACGGGTTATTACAGCTTTTTACAAATTATTATTATATTTTCAAGTCGTATGACCAAACCTAGGAATTAGTGTTCATTTAAAGCCTTCTATAACAAAGTCCCCTTTATCACACGATTTCCACGTTCGGGGCAAAAATCACAATTTCATTCTCTATAGGGTTCATTATGTAAATTATCCGATCTAAATTTCACTTACACTTCGTTAAGCTAATCATCAAGTGTTCAACGATTTGTTGTTTGGACCCATATTTACTATACTTTATTTTATTCCCCTAAAAATTGTTTAATTTTTTTTTGTACTGTATTCCAATATAAAATCACATAACTTTATCTACACAACATTTAAAAAAAAACACTGGTGGGCTTTCAGATAAATGACTCTTTAAACATGTTCACCTTAAGTCCATGGTGACAATATGTGACTTAAGGTAGAAATTTGTAAACTTTAAAATATTCGGGGCAAAAATATAATTTCCATGTTTTTGGGATTATTTTTCGAATAAATAACCTTAGGGGTTGTTTTTTAATTATTTCTATACTCTCTCAATATTTCAATTTGAACCCTTTAAACTAACCTTTTTTGTATCCCAAATACGTGAACTCTTTCCCAAATTTCACAATATGACTAATAACCTAATTAGTTGGTTAATTTACCAAAAAATTAATACTGATCGACTTAGGTTTAGAATCCAATGGATAATTTAACTATATCACAAAAAGCTTACATTTGTATATTTGGTAAACTTTCCTCTATTTCAACTAGGTTGAAGTCCAAGCAAAAGGCCCCAAATACTTCCACTCTAATTAGCCCCTTCCCTCGCACTCTAGGGTGTCCCTCTAAGATGTAAAAAATGATTTAGGTTATCCCCAACCTTGTTTTTATATTGTTACCCAAGAAATTATGGTTAGGCTCCATGTGGAGTTTGAACCATTAAGACCAAAACCATCACCAAATATACTAAAACATTGCCCAGGCCATACACAAGACCACGGGGCTTAAAATACAACATTTTGGGGGGTATAATTGAATATTTTGTGTTCCACAAATTTCCTTAAACTATATTTCTAACAATTTTATAATTTACGCGGACCGAATTGAAACAATTATTTAATTTATTTATTGAGTAATTATTAATTCATTTTCGTGTTCATAGTCATGTATTAATTCCAATTTAAATAATTATTGATTTACATGACGTACATACATACACATAGGACATGAAAATAAATTTATTAGCGTCAGTCATCACTTCAGATAAATAACACTTCACAACACATTTAATTTAAATCATTCATTAAAATGATGTGTTATTATAGATTTTTACAAATTATTATTCTATTTTTAAGTTTTATGAACATTCCCATGATTTAGTGTCCATTTAAAATATTTTATAACAAAGTCCCCCTTTATAAGATAATTTCCACGTTGGGGGACAAAATTTACAATTTCATTCTCTCGTGTTTTTAGTATCTAAATTATCCATTTCCAAATTCTACTTACACTTCGTCAAGATAATCATCAAATGTTCAACAATTTACCATTTGAACCCATATTTACTACACTTCATTTTATGCCCCTAAAAGTTGTTTAACAACATATTTGTACTTTATTCCAAATTAAAATCACATTATTTTATCTGCACAACATTTAAAAAAATAATACTAGAAGAATTTCATATAAATATATCTTTAAGCATGTTCATCTTAAGTCCAAAATGACAATATGTGACTTATTGTAGCAATTTCTAAACTTTAAAATTTTGGAGGCAAAAGTATAATTTCCACATTTTATAGGTTATTTTTTGAAGAAATAATCGTAAGGGTTGTTTTCTAATCATTTCTATATTTTCTCAACATTTCAATTTGGACTCTTTAAACTAACCTTTTATGAATTTTCATACACATTCGTTGTGTTCAAACTCACACCGATATACATATATCACATGTATACTAAAATGTCATTTTGGGTTTTTACGTAAGCTTTACGTGAAAATATTTATCGATATTTTCGTGAAATTACAAATTTAATATCATGAATACTCTTTGTCAAGACAATTTTAAATCATTTAAATCATTTTCTCACATGAAATGAAAAAATTTCCACATGAATAATATGCATATAAAACTTATAAGCATAAATTGGTAGCATGTGAAATATGTATAAATATACTAATTTATCCTAAGCATGAATATTGTAACTCATAAGTTTTTTTTCTTGAATATAAAACCCACCTCAATGATGAAATCCTCTGAATTATAGTATATAAAATATATTCCAAGAATCCAAGAAGATATTCCACTAAATGATTGAAAAATAGCCCATGAGTGATGCGAAATATACATTCGAAACACCTCCAAAATGATATAAAGATTATACTCAAGGATTTAAGGGTGTTTGAGTGTGAGAATAAGGTATTAGTATTCCCAAAATAATTGATTTTGGGACAAATATGTGGGATCAAGATATTAGTGATTTGGGGGGTAGAGTTAGTGTATTTTCTAAGTCTTCAGAATGTGAGGATTTGTACATTTTAAACTTATATTAAACTGATAAGAGAGATAATGGGATATACGTAATATTTCTTGACCAATAAAAAATTATAGCTTATTATTTAAGCAAATTAGATTACGACAACCTAAAAAAATGATTTGGTGTACCTTACCCCTAGCCGCAATTGTACAACTATTGTTTTAATTTATTTACTTTGAATTATTTCACAAATGATTGCAAGAGTTTTTCCTAAGATTTCAAACCATAGATTAACACTCAGTTCCCATGAATTAAATAACACACCCATCTAAAATCTAATTACTCATCCAAATCAACTCCATGTCCCTTTATTGAATAAAAAAATACCAAGTCATGCAAAATAAATTAAAAATGAATGTTTTAAAATCCTCAACTACCCTTTTTTATATTAGGTTGAACACTCCCCCTACCTTTTTTTTGCTCATATTTCTTTCACTTGGGTAGTATCTTGCATGAGCATTACAATTTGGATATTTTTTAATTCGTTTAACACTTCCCTTATTTTTTACAACCTTGAAACTTCCTGACGAGTCTTAAAATTATTAGTGACTCTACACCCTCCTGTTCTCCCCTCTAAGCCTCAGACGAGTACGAATAGAGAGGTTTCAAGTGTGATATAAAGGTTTAAAGTAGTTTGGACCTGAGTTTGTGGTCCTATGGCTAGTATACAATGGTGTTATGCATTTTTATTAGAATGTAGTTGGGTATTATAGTATAGGGGACCCCTTTAGCTCGGGTCAATGGAGTCTAAGGTATTTCTTCCTTCATTAATGATAAAGAGGACCTTAGGAAGTAAAAAAATAACTATTCTAATGATACCTAGCTATTGTTTTAGGGTCTTTGCAAGATGTACAACTGATAAAATATTGGAATTGGTCTAAATTTCTAGTAAAATCTCTCGATAGTAGGTCGAGAGTATATAATATATTATAAAGACTTATGAAATGCTAGAACTCATTTCACTATAATATTTCGATGCTCCAAATATATTTAGATGATAGAGATTGATCCCTTTGCACCTTCTATAACCATTAATTTATTAGAAAACTCGTAAAGAGAGAAATAGTGGGTTGTCGCATTGTAGCATTGACATTTCTAATGTCCATTGGGTTCAATAGGAAGTTGGAGTGTTGGAAAAAGTATTTAAAGGTGGAGTAACATGATTGTTGGGTGGTTTAAATAATGACAGGATAATCAATCCAGAACTCAGTAGCGGTGGTAGGTGCAATAGTGTTCTTATTTCTACCTTCTCTTCTAAACATATTACAAGAGAATTTTTCAGAGGTTCGAAAGTGGTGGACAAATAATGGAGTTTTTGGGAAGTGATTTTAAAGTACACCATGTAATCATATCCTAGGACTAAGGTCTTGATGACCTCCGAAAGTCACCATCCCTCAGTCTGAGGTCAGCTGAGGGTGCAAATTATAACGGGACATTGATGTTGAGGTCTCTAAGCTTGTAAGAGGTAGTATATTAGTTTTACTAACCTTATTCATGGAGAGTACACATGAATATGGTCTTGTAGTGTAATGTGGATTTCCTCTTAGGAGTAACCAGAGTCTCTAATGCCACTTAGCATTTTTCCTGAGGTCCGAGGTTAGATGGATAACCTATTTCTTTATCCAATGACATTTGGACCTTTAGATGGTTAAAGGTTTAGGAATGTATTATTAGGAATCCCTTATTTTTTTTGCATGAATTTCAATGGGAAACACTTATCCTCTTTAGTTTAGGTTAGAGAAAAGGCTATAATTTTCCACTAAGTCATTTGTTGTGGCACAGAGAAGGATAATTTAATAAATTGAGAGCATTGATGTGACTCGAGAGATTGAAACACCATCCTTTGGAGGCTATAAACATTCCATTTGGGAAACTTTGATGTCTACCCTTTTCTTGAGACTTTATGAGATAAAAGGTATTGTATTTCCTCTCCTATTTATCGAAGATATCTTTTCCCCTTCTGAATCCCTTAACATAAGGCCCCTTTCAATCATGACCCCCTCATTTTCCTTGATTTTCTTGAAAAGGAGAGCATTGAAACTTATGAGGACACCTATTTAGGGTTAAATAACCCTAACATAACTGGTGGGGTCCTATTTTCCACTCAGAATTATCGATCATTACATGATGAATATCATGAGGATTTGCCAAATACCTGAGTTTACTAGTTTGGGGGTTACCAATCCTGATAAAAGGTCATTCTCTATGATCCATATGAATGTTTGATTTAATTAATGTTACTTGTAATAAGGGGACAAATTCCCCTTACCTCTTCCGGTGCTAAATATATTTAGAGCGATTGGAATTTCTTATTATCAACTAGTGGCTAATTTTAGAGGTCATGGATGGCAATAATTATGTCCTTTAAGTAGGCTTGAGATGGGTTGATGCGACATGAAACTGGCCCAATAATTTAGGTTGTATAGGATACAAGAATAGTGTAAGCCTAAAGACAAGGGGATGAAATACCTTCCCATGAAGTCTAGTATGGTATTTACTAGGGATGGGAATATTGACCATAATAACTAGAGAGAATTTCTTCTTTATAAATGCTTAGTGGGCCATTATATGTATTGACGATCCAGTGGGTTGCTGAACCTTATGGCCTATCTCTGGGTGGTCCTTTATCCCCTTTCACGATACTAACATAATTTTTCATTTGAACTTCATTGGAGTTATGTTAATCCCTTTACTTTTTTGGAAGTGGGTACTGAGCCATATAATCAGGAGAAGGAGAAGTCAAATATTTTCTTAAATTGTCCTCCAACCCTTTTAATACCTTTGTTATAACAAAATGCCTTTTCTATAATGGCTTAGGAGCTAATCCCGAGCTTGTAACTTCAAGGTACGTCCTTCTGCCCCTAATTCATGGTGAAAGATGTCTTGGGGTCTGCGATCCATACTAAGGTCTTAGACAAGAGGGAACTTATCCTAAAGTTAGCGCCTAAGGACACCGAGGCCTCCAATGAAGAGGATCAAACACGGGTGGAGATAAGTTTTATTTCATGATTTATAGGCACATTCTTTTAGTATCGGGTGAAGAATGAGACTAACCAAGTTAGTGGTTGATCTTGTCCTTTTTATTGTATTTTCTCCTTTGCCTCGATTCTTTTATTGTCCAATTTCCTTTATATCTTTCTATCGCGATAAATAAACGGGAAGAGGGAAGAATTATTAGGCATCTTGCTAAGGACATCTCAGTTTAAGTTATAAATTCCATGAGTAAACGGTACCTTATTAAGAAGTTAAAACTTGACACATCGACAGATCATGAGGTTGAGGTAGCTAATGAGGTTGAAAGGGGGATACAATCAAAATGCTTTCTTTGATGAAAGCATCATTACAGGAAGGTGGTACGTCTGGTAAACCTTAAGGATGTTCTATTTGTGGGGACTTATAGCCCCTAGTTTCAAAAAGTAAAGGAAGAGAGAAGGTGTTCTTTTCTATAGGGGAAAACACCAAAAAAGGAGTTCTAAGACCCTTATCCATTATGAGGACTGGATTTCGATCATAGATATTACCAACTAACTTCAGTTGTGAAGATGAACTCTTATGATTCCTTGGTGTATTCCCACCATTTAAGAACTAAGATGGCTTGCCTCGATGTTGTGGCCAAGCTAAGGACCCAGGAAATATTTATCAATGCTTAAGAACTAAAACACCTATTGAGGAAGGTATCTCCAAAGTTACTCTTGTTTTCTATTAGATATTTTACCTATTATGGCTTTATTCTTATATCTCCTTATTGTCTTAGAATATCATCACATGTACAAGGCTCTTCTTGTTGATGCCCTCGATGGTAGTAAAGGGTGGAATCAGAATATTGAGATATTAGAGGTATGGAACTTACTCGGAGAGAATTAGATCAGACAATTAATTTTCTGAGGGTAGAGTTAGAATTCCTTACAAATAATAAGGATCTTTGAGGTATCCATTCATTATTCTAGAGCAATATAGACATTTCGATGCCAAAAATCTGAGGGACAATTCCCCCTAATGGATGTCGCAAGAGGCTCCTTAGTGGAGGTTCGTAAATAGTATGTTATTGCTAAGATTGAGCTTTTAGAGATGACATGAACTCTTTGGATAGTGATGTGGAACTTTCAAAATAGATGGTTTGAGATATCCCTACCATGAAGGAAGAATTGAACTCCAAGGTATATGAGCTTCAGAAAGAACATTCTTCGGTTTCCTTTCTTTATTCCACTATACTATTAAGATGAAAATGGACATGTATCTTGGGTACGAACTCTTGAATAATTAACTTTTCTAGAATTACATCTCAGGATTTGATGCCTGTAAGATGAATGTTCAAAGTTTATTTCCTGAGGAAAAAATATCTGGCTAGTTTGTTAAGGCCCCTGGATCAAGTGGGGATGAGCTCATATGATGAGATCAATTAAGCCTAAGAAAAATTCTTCTTCTTATATTATAAAGTGAAACTTCCATGGAGCCCAAAGTCTCAAGCCTTTATTGGTTCGTTTGTAATTTTTTATTTGAACCATTTATTGGAAAGGACCTGCTGGATGTAACTAACCAATGATTTGTTTTCAAAGAAAATGTTTTTTAATGGAAATGTGTTATTCTCCATTATTTTACTTCATATGTTCTTTAATTGTTTTTTCTTTGTTAATGAATCTTATGCATTGCTTAATATCTCTAAGTTCTGATCTGTATGTAGTATACCTTACCCCACCTAAGATTCTTTGGCAACGAAAAATAATTGGGGAATAAATTTTGTTGAAATAGATATATGGTCCTTGAGACATCTATTTCACACTGGCACAATTTTCAAAAGTCAAAACTGTGGTTCTGTAGTGGGAAATTGAGCTTTAAAGCCTTAATACTTCTGATTCCTCTGATTTTATGAGTTTGGAAGCCCATAATTTTTATTCAGGACCTTACCCACTACATTTTATTCAAGCACCTACCCACTCTCATTTCATTTTACTTGAGCATTAAATATATTAGTGGTAATTTTTTTTTAGTTATTTGTATTCTAGGGATGGGGGAGTTCATATCCTACTATGTCTTTCAAGTAATAATATCTTGGCCTCGTAATCTTGGTTACCATGTATGGACTATCTCACTTGTGTCCTAGCATCCATCCACTAGGGTTTTTGATTTCCTAAGTGAATGCTCCTTCGACCAGATCTCGCACCTTGAATTTCGTATGGCTGACTTTTCTATTGTATTAAGAGGTTGTTTTATACTTATAGGTTGTTGTATTGTTCAATGTAGATTCTTATTTTTCCTCAAATTCCTTCAAGGATAGCTTCAAGCTTTCTTAATTAGCCCCTAGTTCAAATTGAGATACCCTATGTGTGGGTATTTTGACCTTAGATAGGATCAGAGACTCAATGACTAAGGACAAAGAGAATGGAGTTTGTCGCGTTAGACCTCTGAATATGGTGATTCAGGCTTACAAAATGCTTGGTAATTATTCATCCTATAGGCCGTTGGATTTCTCTAGTCTTTTGTTAAAACTATTGACAATTGTTCTATTAGGATGCCCTGTAGATAAATAGTGGTTGTTAATTGCATAGTCTAAGTATAATTCCTTAAATGATGAATAGTAAAACTGCTTTTTTTTCCTCTGGTGCATATCATCCCCCATAATCATTCGAGACAATAGAGGTGGAGACCCTGAATACCTTTTGAGGTTCTGAAATGTTTACCTAGCCTCAAGAGTCCATTTAAAGGCTATTTTTAAAATTTGAAAGAATTATACGGATTTGTTTATGACCTTGGAGATAAAATGGTTGAGGGAAGTGACACTTTCGGCCAAGATTTTGACCCTCTTCACTGTTCATGGAGGCTTCATATCCAATAGATCCTTGATATTATCTAGATTTCCCTCAATGACTTGCCCAGTGAAGATAAATCCAAGAATTTTGCTTCAGAAACCCCAATAGGGTTCTTAAAAGGATGGTGAAGGTATCTTTGAGGTTATGAAAATGGTTTTGATCCTCTAAGATTTTTACCAGTATATCGATGACATAAAACTCAACGGTATACCCAATGGACTCCTTGAAAAAGGAGTTTATAATCCTCTGATAAATGGAACCACGATTATTTTGTCTAAAAGGCATATATTTATTGCAATAAGTACTTTTATCTTTGATGAATAAGGTCATTAACTCATCAACGGGGGTCATCCTCATCTTCTTATACCATGAATAGGCATCCATGAAGGAGAGAATATCATAACCAACTATAGAATCCACTAAGGTGTCAATTTGAGGCTTCAGATAACTATTTTTTTGGCATTCCTTACTGCTGTCATTTAAATTGACACACATTGTACATTTTTTATTGGCTTTGGTCACATGTACCACATTAGAGAGACATTTTGAGTACGTGACTTTTCTGATGAAGTTCGAGTCCAAAATTTTATCAATTTCTTATAGTAAGGAATTATTCCTCTATAGAACAAATAACCACTTCTTTTATTGTGCTGGCTTCTAATTTGGATTCACACTATGGTGACGAACAATAACTTCAGGTTTCACCCCGATCCTGTTGGTGTGTTTCCAGATAAAGATGTCCTTATTTTCCCTACAAAAATAGATAATTTATTCCCTAAGGGAGGCGAGGAGGTCGTCACCAATGTGAAATTCTATGGTTGGATCCTCTGAATCGATACATATAGTGATTTGAAAGTCCAATGATATCGTGCCTTTTCTCTTTCTTATCATCACGTGGATCTAATGTGTCCATGTTTAGCAATTCTATGATTGATACTTCTAGGGGATCTCTTATTGCTGGGCCTCTTCGCCTATGAGGAATTAAGCGATATTGGTGGTAATTGAAATGTTTAAAAAGATCAAGATGTGTTTATCAGAAGAAATTTACTTGTCATTCCAACAGACGGTGCCAAACTAATGAATGCTAAAATAGTAAATGACTTTACAACCCTCAGGTGCTCCTCTTTGGGCCTCGGAAGTGTAAGAGTAAGGAAGTTTTAAGTGTGAGACAAAGAGGATGGGTATTATAGTCTATGAGACCCTTTGAGCTTTAGTAGAAAGATTTTGAGGTCATGCGGCCTACGTCAAAGATACAGAGACCCTTAGGAAGTAATTGAATTACTTCTCTAAGGATGCCTAGGTACAGTTTTAGGGATCTTGCAAGATGTACGTGTACTATAAACAATGGAACTAGTCGAAGTTACAAATTTACCATCTTAATAGTGGGTCAGGAGTATGGACTGGAGAATAAACACTTGCGGAATGCTAGAACTCCCATGAGTATAACTGATGAATGATCTTATTCTCTTTGTATTTTATAGATCAATTCATTTCCACCTTCTACAACCTTGTATTCATAAGAAATCTCTTGGAGAGAGAGAGAGAGAGAGAGAGAGAGTGAGTTGTCACATCATAGCATTAACAACTCTGAGGTTCTCTTGGGTCGGTAAGATGGTTGACTATTGAGAAAATTGCTTACAGATGGAGTAACTTGGATGTTGGGTGCAATATATACTGATGGGAACCCTGAAAGTACGCGAAACTGAGTAGCGATGGTATGTGAAATATTGTTCTTATTTCTACATATTATGCCAAACATTATGCATGAGTACCGTCGTAGGTTGAAAAGGGATAGAAAGATCTTTGACTTTCTAGGAATAGATCCATATGTACAACGTGTCACAACATCATATGATTGAGATCTGGATGACCTCTGCAGGTCATTATACCCCATTCGGAGTTCAAATAAGGGCGGCACATATTATCATGGTACCCAGATAATGAGGTCTCTGAGCTCTCTAGAGGGAGTATGATGGGGCAAATAACCTTCCTTAAGGAGAGTACGCATCACTAAGGTTTGCTACATTAGCATGTCTTTCGTTTGGGAGCGATCAATGTCCTTGATGCCATGTATCATTTTTCTTGAGGTTCGAGGTTAGTTGGGGAGCCTCTTTCCTTACCCAAGATCATTTGGACCGTTGAAAGGTAAAAGGTTTGAGAGGGTATTATCATTTCCTTCTAACTTTTTCCATTACTCCATCTCTCGTGAGGCTCATGTGCCATCCCCAAAATCATGTTGGATCTTATTGTTACCATCAATATGTTTTAGATCTAATAATCTTTAAATAAATGCTACATGACCCAACTATTTTATATTTCTACTCATTTGCCTAACAAAATTATCAAGCTATGCCATTTTCTTTACATGGCACCTTACTCATGTTGAAAGTAATATAAACTTAAGACACGTCCGGTTGGGACATTTTGTTTGTCAATTATTTTAACACCCAAGTTGCATTTATTACACAATCGAGAGATATTAAAGTATTTAAGTGAGTCATTACTTAGTCTAACTAGTTCTATTAACATCATTAACATCTTGTTTCTCTTAAACTTTTCCACACTTGTAAAATTTATTCAACTTCTTTATTATTTATACAAACTTTCCCAATGGTACACAGATGAATAGTTAATAAGAACCACCATGAACCCTTAACTTAATTTGTCACTTTACAAACAAAAAATGACCGAAAAAATATTTTTTTGCGATTTTCCTAAGAAAGTATAAAGCACTAAAATTGTCCAGAATTATATTTTACATCTAATTGTACTCTTCTTAGAATTTTTTTGAGCATTATTTTTTTTAAAGTCAATTTTATGAGAAAACGACACATTTTTACAAAAATGAGGCTTGTAATCCATATACAAAAATAACCTTAAAAGATGTTCGCGACGCTTGTTATATGTTTTAGCACAATGCAAGAGGTTCATGAATTTTATTTTTTATTTAAGGTCAATTACTATTTTTTTTCCATTAATAGTCCCTTTAAGTCTCCGCAGGGCGCATGGACTAAGCCAATCTTGAATATGACATGCAATTTTGGTATTTATTATATTCAACCCTCGTATTCTATATATAATTTTTTTTGCATGTAGATATTTCTGTGAAACATTTTCTTAAATGACGAAGTGTCATTTTTAATACTCATGCGACCCATGTAATGCATGGCATGGAACTATTTTACGTAAAACTTTCTCGAGACCAAAAAATTTGTCAGTGATTCTATTAACTGGAATCAAGGGTATTACATCTAGAATGTATCATTGGTATGGAGGTTGTGCATTATGATGAGAATGCATAGTGATTATCCCTATATGAGGAATTTATGTTATAGGTTCGGGATAACCTATAACTATGCACAATACACACGAGTGATTACCAAAGGAAATATGGTTATGCCTTTGTATTTTTATTTGTGGGATCGATCGTATCCCATTTTATCATATGTGTCTATGACCGGACTTCTCTCAATAGTGAATCTTAAGATTGTTTTTCCCGACTTCCAGGCATGAGCATAGCCCATGGGTCTTGATTTGTATTGTGTATACCCATAGATATTCTAGATTACGTGATTATTTATTACGATACTTGATATGGTTGTAACGATATATGTATTTATACTAAAGATGTATAACTAATAACTTATGACTTGAGAATAATGTAATGAATATACTAGAGACGTATATCCTAAATTCGTGCCCTGCGACTAATTGAGAATATTAGACTTGAGAGATTCTAGTGGAAACCATAGATGGGAAAATTATTCACTCAACGATTAATAAGTGATTTGAATTTAATATAACAAATTTAAGCAGAGCATACTATTATTAAACCAAAAGATGAACTTAAGAATGTGAAAGTGAAGAATACTTAATTAAGAGATATAAATGTATCATATGGGACTCGTGGGGTTTGGGACTAGAAACACATGTTCATTTTAGGTTGTTTTGGTTGTTTAACTTAAATAACTTAAAATTTACTTAACATGCGAGGATGATGCGTTACCATTGTGACCCAACTTCAATTAAATTACTATTATTTGTAAACGTGTTGTTTATGTTGTTTTTAATCTATTTTCACGGGTCTTTCGGTATTGTTGCTGCTATAGACTTGGGTTGTGCATTAGAGAAGCAAAATATAATGACATTTTATTCATCAATACTAGGATGCAAAGTTAGAGCAATGTATCTATATGTTTTAGGATGAAATTGTATTTAATTGAGTGTATCCCGAGTGAGATATTGTACATGCGGTGCCAATATTCAAAGATGGATTTTATTATTGATATTTTTTCCATAGTTGGTTGTATTTTTCATGAAAGAGATTGGCACCAAAGTTATTATATTTTGATTTAGTAATTTCCATCTTGTTGTACGCTTTTCATTTATTTTATTCAGTTTCATTATGCCAATAAAAAAAATTATTCAGTGATTTCTGTATTAGACCTAATAAATCTATTCATCGATTTTAATAGGTTATAACATTTCATGTTCTAATCATTATGGTAGGTTCTAAGCAAAGTTAAAATGTAGTGCCACTAATAGAATCTTACCAATACTACTTATTAGTTGACCCTTTTTAGAAATTGAAAATATATATGTTCATGAGGATTGGATAAAACCGTTACTTGAATATCTAATTAACCCAAATATCCAAAGTGATAGGTTTATCAGACTAATATCAACCCATTATCTTATGTATGACGGAAACTTCTTTAAAATAGATATTCATGGAATGATCCTAAGGATGATGGTTGGACAACAATTGCTTAGGTCCATAAGTCCATTTTTTGGCCTCATGAATCTCGTACTAGTATAAGATTGTTGTTAAGAAGACATGGATTCAATTGTCCTTACATGCTAAAATGTTTAATTCAGTTTTCCAAAGGATATCAAGAATGCCAATAACATTTCTACTATAAAACACGGGCTTGCTATATATCTATAGTATATAGTGAAACTTTGGCCATTTAGAGAATGAATTATAGATGTAGTTAGAAAAAAATATTCTCCAGCCTCCAAACAATACAGTTTTATGTGACTATCTAACAAAATAGGTAGAAGAAAAACCTTTAAATCAGTTACCCAAAATAAGTTGGTAGATTAATTACAATATATTATATATAGCTTTGGAATCCCATAAAATATAACTTCAACCAATGCAAGTTTTTTTTTTTAAAAAGTGTGTTGGAATTGACATCAAGGTTAGGAATAAGTTTCACAAGGGCAACAACTTACTGTTCCCAATCAAATGGTCACGCAATAGATATAATAAAGTGATCAAAAAATATTTAAACACATTAATTGAAATAAAGCCAAAGGATTGCCACAATATGTTGCCTAAATATTGTGGGTTAGTAGGACCTCTTAAAGGTTTAGGGTAAACCCATACGCTTTAACTTATGGGAATGATATTGTTTAATGAATAGAAATTACATTAAATTAATTATGAGTGTTAGCTCAAAATGAATTAATAGTAGAAGTCTGTGACCAAGCTCTACAAATCGAACTGGAAAATATAGATGAAGATACGGTCAGAGCCTTGAATAACATATTGGTAATAAATGAGGGAATAAATCACAAAAAATGTAAAAAAGTGAAAGAATGACCTTTAATTAAAAGGTGTGGTTTGAAAAATTATTTGCCTTTGAGGTTAAAAGATCTAGCTTATATAGAGTGGTCCCCAAAGTTGGAAAGGCCATTCAAAATTTATAGGGCATTCAAAGGTGGATCATACCATCTAAGAGACATTAATGTTCACATGAACATGACAAAAACAAATGTCAGTATATATATATATATATATATATATATATATATATATATATATATATATATATATGTGTGTGTGTGTGTGTGGGGGGGGGGTGGGTGGGTGGGTGGGTGATTACATGTTAATAAAATGTTTAAATAGAAAAGACTTTATTTTGGTCCAAATATGTTTGTATATTACCCTCTTGGTTAGAATTTTAACCTCTATTTCTTTGAACAAGGTTGCATTACTGATACACCTGCATATCACTTGACAATTGATTTAATCTTGGGTTAAAATGAGTTTCTGATGTAGCAGTTAATTATAGCTAAGTATTGACTTTAATAATCTTTTTATCAAAATCATCCTTTACATGTATCAAAGTAGTCATTTTGACTCGAACAACTTTCAAATCTTACAAACCTTTGACAACATCAACTTTTTTATTTAAGGAAAGGGTCGGGTCTGGGAATCAAGCATTTTACTCACGTTTTACATGGGTCATATTGTTTTATGTAATATGGAAGTGCTAATACATTAGTGTATAAGTTCTTCAAAACACTCTCTTCCTAGCCTTCAAGCTGGGAAATGCACGAGCAGGATGTTTGTCAACCCATTGAGAAAGGTAAAATTATTTAAATTCTCAATTGGCACACTCGAACATGTGTGAACTAACTGCAAATCTTGAAGGCACTTTAAATTTGAATGAGGAAGAATTATTTCATCTTAACTAAGATGTTGAAGTTTTTACTCCACACTACATGTAGAGATCTCTAAGGTTTGAATATGAGCTTCATACACAATTTGTTGAAATTCCACCTGAAAAGTAGTTACTTCAGTTTGTGTAATCAAGTCAGGAAGGTCCTTAATTGGGGGATTAACGACTACCATGGGGCAACTTCTCTCAATTTTTTTTTTATCACTAGAATATCTTTAGGAACCGGAGGAATTACGAGTTAATTGGGTGTATCATCAATAAGTCAAATTCCTATATTATACTCTTTATCAATAGGAGTTGAAGTGTGGATTACTTCATCCTTTGAAATTAAAGTGGGAGTGGGAGTGGGAGTGGGAGAAGGGGAGTTAACAATTATTACTGTTGACTCGAGTACAAAAACTAGAGTTTAGGTTGGAGCGGAGGTGTGAGAAAGATCTTTAACTGGCTCATTTATTCGAGATGTTAGAGGAGGTGTCCTAGGATCTTTGGCTCGCATAGGCTACTCCTTATCAGTTGACATGTCAACTAAAATTAACATGAAAAAATAGAAATTATATGTCATCTTTATTATTTTAATAGTACCAAAGTGTGGAATACTCCTTATAAATAAGATATTAGTATACCTATCAACTGGAATGTTAAACATAGTTAATATAGGAGGCTTGGTAGGTTAAGGAATTGATGATGAAATGTTCATTGGACCATTAAAAATACGTTTTATCTTTTTTTAACTAATAAGGGAAATATCTTATACCTCCTTTTCTTCCTCCTTATTTTCCTCTTCTTGACATTATTCTTCAAGAATAAGTTTTTTTTTGGCAAAAGAAATATTGGGCACGTGAGGTGGAGATCCTATAAAACAGTTTGTATAAGAAAAATCTAAACAAGATAAAAATTGAATCATAATAGGTGATGGAAACCTTACCAAAAGAAGAATCCATCAAAGGATTTGTTTCCTAGATTGATGACTTTAAACGATGTTCGACATGGTTTAACCACTATGCAACACAATCCTTAGTCGCCCTATCATGGAATTCATCTTCAATTATGCCAAAAGTACTTGGAATATTATGGTAGATGGCAATTTATTTAGAATTAATCATTTTTTAGATTTAGTAACACCTAGCAAACAAATGAGCATTGAAAAAAGTCCTTGTAGTAACAATAATGGTTTCATTAACACTAAATGCCCTAGAGAATAGTCAAGGCAAGTACACATCCCCAAAATATCTGGAATTAGGTGTATTGGGAGGGGATACTCAACAATATAGTTTTTTGGAAATATGGAGGCTCCCTCAACAAGGATTTTTTTTATCAATGGGAGAATACTTTATTACAAATTAGGAAAGATAAAACGGATCTTATGCTTTTGCCGATAAAGGATGGAGAATGATCCTTGGTTTATCAGTGTCTAGACTACTAAATATACTGATAAGTGCTTTAAAGCTCGTGTTGCCTGTTTTGGAGCCATAAAGAGGATAAAATGGATATATTTACAGTTATCTTTTAGATGACCAATATTTGGGAAATAGACATGTAACAACATTTTAAGGACCAATAGTGGACCTCCTTTATTTGAGTTAAATGGATCATCAAGAAGTTTATTATAACTCTCAGAGACTTAACATAAAAGATAAGGAGCAAGAAAAACTTTTCCACTATTCCCTATATTGGAAAAAATATATGAATATGACAACATAACTTTAAGAGACATAACACAAAATTTGTGTTTGAGGATAGGAGCAAGGGGAAAAATTAATACTCCTTTTCACTCAAATACAAAATTCTTTTCATAGGTTTATTTATGAAGGTGGACTAAGATAAAAGAATATTGTCACTCCTCAACTTTATTTGAAGATGATCTAGGGACATGTGTAGATGAACATATTCACTAATAGCCCTAAATCTAGTCAACTGGCAAAAGGTACAACACAGTGGGGCCTGCCATACTAAAATTTAAATCAGAAAATTGATGTTGACCACATTTCAATTATATATCACGAGACACAATGAATAAATCATATTCAATTTACTTTAAGATAAGTTTAATGCCATCATAGACGTTTGGAGTCTACATTTCCCTTTCCTTGTAAATGAGCATTTGATTCACCCATTAGGATCATGCGCTATTATCACACCTTTTGGACCAAACCCTAAACATGAATTAAAAGGAAACTTGGATGTGAGTGGAATCTTTTATATGGAGGGGTGTAATACCTTGTGATTTTTAATGATTTTTAAAATGGTTATATTTTAAATTAATGGATTAATTAGATTTTAATTATTAATTAATTCATTTGGGTTTTATCCGAATTGTGGATATTAAAATGGACGATTCTGAATATTACTTGAAGATATTTAGGTAATATATGAATGTGAAGCTATTGATATTGCTGTGTGAATTAAATTCAGTAATTTGGATTTTTAGTCGGATGCGGTATGTGACGTGTCGGGACTAAATTGTGACATTAAAACGTAAATTAATTTTCTATCAATCTTATAGTCATTTTGACTGCGCTGTTGCGTCCAGAAGGTTCGAAATAGTTAGAAAAGTCTATTTGGATGTTAATTTTGAGTCTCCGATCATTTGGAAAGGAAATGACAACCCAAAAAGGCATTTTGGTTATTTTTACAAGGGGATGAATAGTGATTTCAGGTTTTGTCTTATTATAAATATTTGGAGATTAGTATACGTAGGTTCATTTCATCTCTTCTACACAAAATTGAAAAGTCATATTCTTAGAGAGAGTGAAAGCTTGCTTGGAAAGAAAAAGCTTGCTTGGAAAGGAGGAGAACCAAAGGTCAAAGGTCACTACCACCATCACCACCTGTGTTATTCAACTCCAAAGGAGCATATGTTCATTAGAGGCAAGTGTTTGAGAATGGAAATTTAAGTTTGTATATTGTCCATGTTAGATTAGTTATAAAAAGAGATGATTTATCATGTTTGGAAGATAATAATGGAGTTTTAAATGGATTTATGGAAACTAAAAATATATAGGAATCAACCTCATGTTGTAGGTAGTTGGTAAATGACGAAATAAGATTAAATCTGTTGAAGAAATTATGAAAACCATCGATATGTTCTTGAAGATATTATGTTGATAAGTTTTCTAGAAAAAGAGGATATAAACAGGCCTTTAATCCAATCTCTTGATGATTCTAGGATGTTTAGATCATTAGAAATCATTTGTATATGTTGATATATCATGTAGTAAGGATTATAAGTCATTTGGGTTGTTAATATGATGGTTTGATTGATAAAAATGGTGAAACCAGTAGTAGAAGAAATGCAGAAAAACCAGGCTGTGACCTGAGTGATCGATCGATCGACCCCCTGCCTTAGATCGATCGACCTCCCAAGAATATGTAAAGTTATTTCTTTTTAAATGTTGATTCTTATCCCAAACCTTTTGTGTATCTTTGGTGATTATTAATTGGATATTATGGGACTTAGAAAAGATCAGTAGACCCTTGATAAGATTTGAATTAATTTGATTGGGATTTTAATTGATTAGAATGGTGATAATAGAATTGAAAAATATTTCGGTTGCTAAATTCATTTGTTGGATTATAATTGGTTTGCTTGAGGATTAAGGATAGGTCCAGTAGTGGTGATTGAATATAACACCTAGGTATCCTTATGTTTATAAGAGGGTATAAGGTTATACCGATCGCGTATTTGAAGTTGACGGACCTACTCAATTGACAAAGTTAAGTAGTAGTGTATTGGAGGGGTTCCTTGTTTGGATTTCGCTTTGCGAGACGCTCCACGCATGAACCTTAACGACATCGGGAGTGGAGATATGTTATAGGATGCGAAGATAATTAAATTATGAAGTAAAGATATGATAATTTAATAAGTGGAATTTAAAAGAGATATAATGCTACGTATGGGAATTATCTTAGGGTAATGTGAGTACCTTGTTGATATTATATTATAGGTAGGATAATGCCTATTTGATTGATTTATGATTATGTGTATGACATACCTAGCTTACTTGCTATCGACGGGAGGTTTGCGCGTGAGGTAAATCATATCCTGATGAATCCATGGGATCTTTTATTTGTCGCTCGAGAACATAGGTCTATGAAAGACTTATCGGGGAGTTGATAAGTCCGCTGACTATGGGAACGTAGGTATGTGCGTGACCCATGGATACGAGAACTATGTTTGCCTCCAACTTGTATGTTGTTTATTGTGGTTAGAGGAATCCTAACCGAACCTTTAGTCCCCTATTCAGTGACCAGAGATGATGGGACTTGATAGCAGAATAATGCATTGCACCGCAGTTGTGACTCGGGGTGCCATATTATATATGAATATATATATAATGAATTAAATGAATGAATGAATGGATATTTATTGTGGTTAAATGTATCTACGGTGATAATTGTAGATAATGGTGAATAGATAAAGATAATGGAATCAAGTTAATGAATGTTTATTCTTATAGAATTGAAAAGCTTAATTCATATTAAAGAGAAACGATTCATATAAATGAAAAATGTATAAGAAAGATTGTATAACGTATGGTATGGGACATACGGGGTTATGATATGGGATGGAATCATAATATGGAAACTAGAAAAGAGGAACCATTAACTAGGAGGTTAATAGGAAACGTTAAGTGTGCACTCTAGATGAGAGGTGAGAATAGAACGTGAGAGTGGGGTGCTAACATGTACATAATAAATGCTTTATTTCACTTGTTAAATACTTGCTATTTTAAAAATCATTTTCACAATCGGGCTCTGACCCGTTTCCTTGCATATTTTCTTTTCTACTTTATCTTCTATATCAGGTGTCCAGCAGCAGGGACGCCAACTTCAGATGATTTTGATGAGCTAGGGAGCTATGGAGTATTGATTAGATGCTTATCTTCATTTGATTCATAGTAATCTCGTAGTTAGGGCATGTCGCCAAAAAGGATTCAGTTATCTCTTTTCTATCAGGGTCAAATACTCTTGTAGTCGTGTTGTTTTAATACATTTACTATTGACGGATTTCAATATTGAATTATTACTTGGGAATTTTTATTCCAAATACATTTAAATTCTTTTGTGTTATCTGTTCAGTTGTTAGTGTTGTAGAATAAAATGTGTTGTGTTATTCTTAAAATAAAAATGGATTTTGTTGAATCAAAATTTGGAAAGTTTTTAACACTAGCTTAATTGGGTATTGGGTGAGTTGTAAATGTTTTTGATAGTGATGCTAAGAATGAGCCAACTGTATATTCTATTTTTATTTGGTATGGGACTGGCCACCCGGTATTTAATTAGGCGGGGTTTTACAGGTGGCATCAGTGCATCAGGTTCTAGTGTCCTTTATGATCTGTACGGCTTATTGTGTTTTCAGCTTAGCGTTCTTTGATGTAGAGACCTATGTTTAGGATTGTTGATTTCTTTGGAAAGATTCCGTATATATTAGTGAATATTATTTGCGTTCGGACGTGTTCGTCCAAAAAGTATGGCAGATGAGGGCCATTGGACGGATAGCGGAGGTTGTACTTAGGTGGTTATGAAGTATGTTTGAGTATGATGACCGTAGTCGAGGTCACCCCTATTATGGAAAATTGAGGAGAGTCATCAGTAGAAGTTCTTGAAATGCGGGAATTGTGTGTGTTACCTAACAAAGTTAATATATTCAAAGGCTTGGGCATATAGTGGAGTGTGGATAACTAGAACTTACAATTTGGGGTAAAATTCTTCTTGACTCATCGGAACAAAGTTATAATAGTGGGAGACAACAACCACCTGAGAATGGGGGTATGTTTTATATCTAAAGAATTATGAGGCGTGTATTGATTTTTGTAGCGTTTGATATTGTGTGGGTAAAAGGGTTGTTAAACTCAGCCTATAACACTATTATTTACGTAGACTCACTGAGGGGTGTGGGACACCTATATATTACATGTTATCATGTAGGTTTGATTTTTATCATGGGATTACTTACTTTGGGCATGTCCGAGCATGATGTGACTATCGACATGGGTTGACTTGTGGTATTTGAGAGCGTGTGTACTACTATACCTAGCATCTTGTATTTTATAAGGGAGTAGATGAATAGACTTTATTTGAAATTGATAAAACCTATAGAGAGGTTATAAACTATTGACTAAAGACCTGAGGAGTTTCGATGACCGACAACTTTAGGTAGTAGTGTATCGGGGGGTTCCTTGTTTGGATTTCGCTTGCGAGACACCCCACGCATGAAACTAATAACCGCTGGGAGTCGAAATAAGATAGGTCTTTAGGATATGAGTTTATAACCTTTGCTATAAATATTATAATGGAAGTTGTACGATAGGGTGTATGGGCGCCCTGGATGATTGGATTGTAGTAGTTTTCATAATTGTGAAAGAGTAAGTAGTTGTGACTTAAGGATTTATTTGTTTAATAAGTGAGGATCATTCTTCCGAACTTGGTTACATGAATGGTATAGGGAAGATTGGGTAAAATTTATATTCGATTCAGTTGGAACTATATGGTGAGGTGGGGCATATAACATCAATAGGGATTTATGAGAATGTACTGTATGGGCGGTATGTCTTAGATTTCTTGCGATGTGAGATTAATACTCGGAGTTAACCTTACCAGTATGATTTGTATTCCTGAATTTCGGGATGAAATTCTGTTATAAGGTAGGAAGTATGTAATACCCCGTGATTTTTAATGATTTTTAAAATGGTTATATTTTAAATTAATGGATTAATTAGAGTTTAATTATTAATTAATTCATTTGGGTTTTATCCGAATTGTGGATATTAAAATGGATGATTATGAATATTACTTGAAGATATTTAGGTAATATATGAATGTGAAGCTATTCATATGGCTGTGTGAATTAAATTCAGTAATTTGGATTTTTAGTCGGACGCGGTATGGGACGTGTCGGGACTAAATTTTGAGATTAAAAAGTAAATTAATTTTCTATCAACCTTATAGTCATTTTCACTGCGCCGTTGCGTCCGTAAGGTTCGAAATAGTCAGAAAAGTCTATTTGAATGTTAATTTTGAGTCTCGGGTCATTTGGAAATGAAAAGACAACCCAAAAGGGAATTTTGGTTATCTTTACAAGGGGGATGAATAGTGATTTGGGGTTTTGTCTTATTATAAATATTTGGAGATTAGTGTACGTAGGTTCATTTCATCTCTTCTACACAAAATTGAAAAGTCATCCTTTTAGAGAGAGTGAAAGCTTGCTTAGAAAGAAAAAGCTTGCTTGGAAAGGAGGAGAACCAAAGGTCAAAGGTCACCACCACCATCACCACCTGTGTTATTCAACTCCAAAGGATCATATCTTCAATAGAGGCAAGTGTTTGATAATAGAAATTTAAGTTTGTATACTTTCCATGTTAGAATAGTTATAAAATAGATGATTTATCATGTTTGGAAGATAATAATGGAGTTTTAAATTGATTTATGTAAACTAAAAATATATAGGAATCAACCTCATGTTGTAGGTAGTTGGTAAACCACGAAATAATCTTAAATCTGTTGAAGAAATTATGAAAACCATCGATAAGTTATTGAAGATATTATGTTGATAAAGTTTCTGGAAAAAGAGGATATAAACAGGCCTTTAATCCAATCTATTGATGATTCTAGGATGTTTAGATCATTAGAAATCATTTATATATGTTGATATATCATGTAATAAGGATTATAAGTCATTTGGTTTGTTAATATGATGGTTTGATTGATAAAAATGGTGAAACCCGTAGTAGAAGAAATGCAGAAAAACCAGGCTGTGACCTGAGTGATCGATCGATCAACCCCCTGCCTTCGATCGATCGACCGCCCTAAAATATGTAAAGTTGTTTCTTTTTAAATGTTGATTCTTATCCCAAACCTTTTGTGGATTTTTGGTGATTATTAATTGGATATTATGGGACTTAGAAAAGATCGGTAGACCCTTGATAAGATTTGAATTAATTTGATTGGGATTTTAATTGATTAGAATGGTGATAATTAAATTGAAAAATATTTCGGTTGCTAGATTCATTTGTTGGATTATAATTGGTTTGCTTGAGGATTAAGGATAGGTCCAGTAGTGGTGATTGAATATAACACCTAGTTAACCTTAAGTTTATAAAAGGGTATAAGGTTATCCCGATCGCGTATTTGAAGTTGACGGACCTCCTTAATCGACAAAGTTAAGTAGTAGTGTATTGGAGGGGTTCCTTGTTTGGATTTCGCTTTGCGAGATGCTCCGGGAATGAACCTTAACGACGTCGGGAGTGGAGAGATGTTATAGGATGCGTGGATAATTAAATTACGACGTAAAGATATGATATTTTAATACGTGGAATTTAAAAGAGATATAATGCTACGTATGGGAATTATCTTAGGGTAATATGAGTACCTTGTTGGTATTATATTATAGGTACGATAATCCTATTTGATTGATTTATGATTATGTGTATGACATACCTACCTTACTTGCTATCGACGGGAGGTTTACGCTTGAGGGAAGTCATATCCTGATGAATCCATGGGATCTTTCATTTGTCGCTCGAGAACATAGGTCTATGAAAGACTTATCGGGGAGTTGATAAGTCCGCTGACTGTGGGAACGTAGGTATGTTCGTGGCCCATGGATACGAGAACTATGTTCGCCTCCAACTTGTATGTTGTTGATTGTGGTTCGAGGAATCCTTACCAAACCTTTAGTCCCCTATTCGAGGACCAACGATGATGGACATGATAACAGAGTAATACATTGCACCGCAGTTATGACTCGGGGTGCCATATTATATATGAATATATATATATATATATATATATATATATATATATATATATATATATATATATAATGAATTAAATGATGAATGAATGGATATTTATTGTGGTTAAATGTATCTTCGGTGATAATTGTAGATAACGGTGAATAGAGAAAGATAATGGAATCAAGTTAATGAATGTTTATTCTTATAAAATTGAAAACCTTAATTCATTTTAAAGAGAAACGATTCATATAAATGAAAAATGTATAAGAAAGATTGTATAACATATGGTATGGGACATACGGGGTTATGATATGGGATGGAATCATAATATGGAAACTAGAAAAGAGGAACCATTAACTAGGAGGTTAATAGGAAATGTTAAGTGTGCACTCTAGATGAGAGGTGAGAATAGCAAGTGAGAGTGGGGTGCTAACATGTACATAATAAATGCTTTACTGCACTTGTTAAATACTTGTTGTTTTAAAAATCATTTTCACAATCGGGCTCTGACCCGTTTCCTTGCATATTTTCTTTTCTATTGTATCTTCTATATCAGGTGTACAGCATCAGGGACGCCAACCTGAGTTGATTTTGACGAGCTATGGAGCTATGGAATATTGCTTAGACGCTTATCTTCGTTTGATTCACATTGATCTCTTAGTTAGGGCATGTCGCCAAAAAGGATTCAGTTATCTCTTTCCTATCAGGGTCAAATACTCTTGTAGTCGTGTTATTTTAATACATTTACTATTGACGGATTTCTGTATTGAATTATTACTTGGGACTGTTTATTTCAAATGCATTTAAATTGTTTTGTGTTATCTGTTCAGTTGTTAGTGTTGTAGAATAAAATGTGTTGTGTTATTCTTAAACTAAAAATGGATTTTATTGAATCAAAATTTGTAATGTTTTTAACACCAGCTTAATTGGGTATTGGGTGAGTTGTAAATGTTTTCGACAGTGATACTAAGGATGAGCCAACTGTATATTCTGTTTTAATTTGGTATGGTACTGGACACCTGGTATTTAATTAGGCGGGGTGTTACAAGGGGTACCAAAAATTGGGATGGAAAATATTGAGGGATAATGGAAGATCATCCTTAAAAGATGGTCCAACTATAGAATAAGTGGTTCCATAGATGTTCCAATGGGTCAAACAATATTCCCAACTATAATGGAGTTGTTAGAAAAAAAGTATGTGGATAGTCTCATTAAACTATTGATACATATAAGGTTTGTTTTTAGATTGATGCCATTGAAAGTGAAGAATCTTAAGGATAGAAAAACAAACTAAGATATATGAATTGGGATTGGAGAGAGAATGTAAACAATGAAAGGGAGAATATGTAAAAAAAGAATCTATTATTGCTTGAGATAGCCGATTGAAATGAACAAAACACCAAGCATGGTCTGACACACATATCTAAGGACATTCTCTCCAATAGTAGAATTATGGGGCAGTTCAAGGAGAATGGCATCTCTACTGAATCCATCCATCCTAACGTCCTCATGATTAGATTTATTGTTTTCTAATAAGCCAATATATTAAAATCAGGTGTTGATAATTCTAATATGCCTAATGTATTTGTCGAAGGAAATTACATAAATTCATCCATATTTGAGAAATAATTATTCCAATAGAGAACAAAAAACTATCACTTGGACACTTAACCATGCAATGGGATTTGATGGGCCCACTGCCAATGAAAAGCATGCATGTAGAATGTATCTAATTTGAACCATTTTTAGGTATAAAATGGTCTAAAACAAAGCTACAGTATATTTTTAACAAAGCATTTTTGGTTATGGTATAAAATATTCCTCAAATAGGTAAAATACATAATATTCCAAGCTGACAATATTAACTTAATTTGAAAACAAGGAAGCATACAAATAAAAAAAAAATATGTCTAAAATAATTCACATCATATTGGTTCAACCATAAGATATCAATAATCATTCAAAGCAAAGTAAAATACAAAAGATGGAAAAGCTTCTCATTACACTCATGAAAGTGTGAAATAATGAGAAAATGAGTATGTTACAAAATGGGGGAAAGTATTCTACAAAAAATTAAGCTTTTTTCCTTCAAATTTGGATAAGGTTTGGCACAGTCCTACTCCAAAAATATTGTCTTGTGATATTAAAAATATAGTACAACCTTTTGAGCTTTACGTTTCATGTCCCTGAACCTGAGCAGGATGTCATCTGATGAAAGAACTTTGAAGCATGGACTGGCTTGATCTTCGTTTCTATTCAAGTAAATCTTTTTAAACTTCTTCCATTACTCTAAAACCCTATTGGAAAGAGAATAGAAATCATCACGAGATTTAACTCGATTACAATAGTCTTCGAAGTCAAGAGAAAGTTAGTTGGCCCTTTTACAAAAGGAATGTGAAGTTTGAAGAATATATGAGAAACTCACTATGGGCATATGGGGGTAATTTGAAAATATTCAAGGGCCATACATGTAGAGGTAAAAATTATTTTGGCTTGGACTTACAAACAAATTGTGGGAGGAATACAGGAAACGTCATAAAGGACCTCCAAATCATTTATAACGTCATGAGAAAAGGGATGACACTCTAGATGAGGGAAGAGTGAAGGTAAACCACCCTTGACATAATGTTTTAGGTCTTAAATAGATCCCCAAAAAAGTTGTATGGGAGGGTGATTAGATCATAGAGGGGATTAATAGATATGACAATTTTAGTTACTAAAGATTGGAAGGTGTCCAATTCAAAATTACCCAAAAACAAGACAAAAAATTAATATACCATTTAAAATAAGATGATATGATGCTTGAATAAATGTGTCCGTAATGGAATTCGTCTAACCATACCTAGGAGCATCGTAGGTGGAATAATGACAAGAAATAATAAGGTTCAAATATTCATTACTATCATATCGAAAAGGGATAATAAATCTCAATTATCCTTGGCCAATCATATTACCCCCTAAATTCAAGCGTGAATAAGGAAAAATCCACTTGTGGCATATATTCAGGGGGAGTGGGGGAATATGAAGGTGCAATTAAAACTTTTCCCATTAAGAGGAAGAGATGGTAGGGAATCACAATGAACTAAGGTAAGGTGATGACTATTGTTAATAGGATTCTTGCGATCGTGTTAAATTTCCCCAGACTCAACCATTTTTATGGCTCTTACTGCAATAAATGTTGGCTTATTAATTGGAAAAAACTTCTTAGTTGTCTTTCAAGATGGAGTAAAATAAAAACTCCAATCAACCCAGGCATAGAGGAGCTTATTAACTATGTAAGAGTATAGTATACTCGATGTGAACTATATAATATATTTTCTAAATTCCCTGACCAATAAATGTTTGAGTCTTTATACAAGAGGTCACCAGGAAGCTTCATCAACAGACCAAATTCACTCAAGCTTGAACCTTAAGGACAAGATTTAGGAAAAGGTATAAGACATAGCAGTCTCTAATTCACCCCGATTAATTTATTATAATTGGAAAATAATTTTAATTAACCTTGGTTTTGTAATTTTGTAAAGTACGCATGAAAATATACCTTTGATATAGAAAAATATATTTTATAAATAATTGTACTTTATTTATTTATTTTGAGCATGGGTGTGTTTGCGTGGAACATACATACTTAGAGTTTGACCTAAAACTCACTTTCAAAAAATTTTCTAAGGTGTACTGGACAAAAGTATCTAGACACCCACACGACACATTTCACTACAGCGACACTCTAACGACAAAATTCATCACTATAAGGACAATATCTCATTGGAATTTTATTTCTCAATGCAGAACTCTAGAATTTGGGGTGATAAGGATCGCTTCAGGATCTCTTTGGAGAGGGATTTCATCACTACAACTAGACATATCTGATAGTAACTAATGTCACGTTTTGCAAAACATATTCTTTATTATCTTCTTATTTTATGTGCCAATTACAACCTTTGGGTGACTAAGGCCTTAAAGTGACTATTTGATGCCAAAAGAGTATGACATGTAGTCTTTGAGCCTCTAATTTCTTTTAAAATCAAAAGGTTACATAGTCAACTGTCTTTTAATCTTTCAAACCAAGAGTTAGATCGTTGAAAAATATTTTTTTTGATCAAAACAAAAATAGTTTTCAAATATCTCACTCTTGGTTTATATTTAATAGAACATTTTTTCACTCATCCTCTTTGAGTTTTTCAAACCATTGTTTCTAATAGAGGTTTATTTGATCACCTTGTGTTCAAAAATATATTTTTCATTAGTGAGTAAATATTTTCTCTTCATTGGACTAGAAAACTCATACTGAGATTTGAAGAATCACGACTTTACAAAACCCCAACATACATATCTTTAGGATTGCCTCAAATATACTTTGTGTAGCCTTTTATTCCATGAAGGTTATGCCAAGCAATAAAAGTTTCTTTAACTTTAAAGAATAAAGTTTTGTAAGAAGATTTGAAGCCATTGATTGTGGACAAAATCCTATAGCGATTGTGCAATGTTCTCTAGCTACCGACATGTCTAGTTGGTCATAACGTCACATGGTTATAAGGATCAATGACATAGCTGTAAAACTCTACCATGGCGAACTCGACGTTCTTCTCTTTTAGATGTTTGTCGTAATGGTTGATTTTTCCCTCGTACGTTCTATTTTTTCCTTATTTTACTCTTTTCTGCATTTTTAACCACTTTCTTATATAAGAAGATAAAATTTGATATTTAATTTTTTTGTAAAACTTTGTGTTATAGAGTTTTTCATTTTAAATCATTTTTATAATAATTAATTAAAAAAAATTCTTGAATGAGGGGGACTAATTTTTATTTGGATAGCTAGGGTCAAGAGGCTCACTCTCAAAGTATGGTGTACTATATATGGTGATAGGTTTATGACTGAATTTTGAAGACAATTTCACAACAAAGAATTAAGCTAGAATATGTGTAGGAAGAACAACATGGTCTAAAATATGAGCACGTTCACTGGGAGTGATCATATCCCGAGTAATCAAATCTCCAACATCAAATTGGTTTCCATCATAAGATGGGTAAGAAGTAAAAGTAGCAATTCCCAAAGTCTCTTCAACATTTTTGTTTGAGTTCGATGTGGAACCAAGCTCCTAGGTGATCTTGTAGTCAAGATTGCTATTCTTTCGAATGTAGAGCAAAGAAGACAAAATAAGAAAATACTAGTGGCTCGGGTGAAAGGAAAAAAGGCTCATAAATTGGGATGGAAATTTTCTCACCTCCAAAAGACATCTATCAATGTGTCATTTATCCCAGAGTATAAAGTGTAAACATTAACTGGTGGCATATAAATTTTAAATGTCCACTATTATAGCTTAAAAATGGATCTACTAGAGGAAAGCATGCCATCAAAATTATACTCAACATATAAAAGTATAAATGTGGATAAAATAGATACGATAAGAGAGAAACACATTATTTAAAGTGGTTCGATCATTAAAACAATATTACCTTGACCATGGAAATTCATTCTCACTAGATCTATACATTTAGTGCATGATTTAGGCCTTGTAGACATAGAAGAGAATAGAAACAAGAAGAATACATGAATATACATGATGATGCGTGCTTGAGACCGTGGCCTTGTAGGGAAATTTTCTATGAGGCCAAGACTACTTCTACATAGAGTTTATGAAGCTAGTGACTGATGTAAGATCTCAGGTATAAAGAGATGCTGAAGAGAACTGGGTAGAAATTAGCTTCCTATAAGTTTCTTACTAAATGTGAGGTGAGCACCTCCATTTGTAAGATAAAACTCAGGGCCTCATTTTCTTATCCCACATGACATGTGAATAAGTATTGATAAGAGGGAATCTTTTTAACAGGTGGATATTTGGAAGTTCTTGGCTAAAGTGTCACACTCCATGTCTTATTTTACTAGTGATGTACTAAGGGGCAGATTCTACAACTTATATTGCACCAAGTCATGGTGTGGCCATCCCTCCCCGGATCCTCGCGGCGGGTGAGCGCGCGATGGATGGATCCTAGGTTCCGCGCATCCCTCTCGGGAGGGCTTCGGCTGGTGTCATTTGGGTGAGGTGAAAGATGTAGAGAGATTAGAGTCGCCAGTATATTTTACTCAAAACAGAAAAAAGAAAGGGAGCCATCCCGAAAGACAACATCTAAAGACATACTGATGCAATCGAAACCAAAATGATTCGAAAGGGGCCCGGAGGCTAAGTTACGAAATGGGAAGGTGTTAGGCACCCATTCCGCCCTTTCTATCTCTCATGGGTTTTTTCTATTTTCCTTTTATTTTCCCGGTGATCTGTGTGCATGTGTATATATAGTGGAGATAGGAATCATCGACTTGCACCACGGAAGAGGTAAAGCGAGTCATCCATAGGGATTATGGGATTAATATCAGAAAATAGGATTTATGGGATTATCCTTATGTTGATCATTATGATGGAACGATAACGCATGTGGAATAATACGCTACTAAGAACAAATATATGTATATATATAATAAAAGAGAGTGGAGTTTAGTGAAGATAGAAAATGAGAGAAAAAGTAAAAACAGGACTCCAGTCTCGGGTGTTACCCCGAGACGCCTACGTAGCCTATAGAGGCATCAAACTCCACGTAGTTCGCCTAAAAAATGGGGTGTGGGGTTTATCCCATAAATCCAACTAGGGGATTATCTTATTTGTGCGTGTGTGTGTGTAGAAAACGTGTTTTAGTTGTAAGAAAAGTATGAGAATTCCCGTTTGGAATTTATGAGGAAACCCTCTTTTTCTTATTTTTGGGGTTTTTTATTTATATGAAAATAAGAGATGTGGAATAATACTAAATAAAAAGTATATTAGGATGTGTGAGATGGGATAATAAAAGTGATAAGTAATAAAACAAGTTATTGCGAATTTATAAGAATTTAAGGAGAGAGTTGAGAAAATTGGACCTTCTTGAGGATCTTGAGCTTGATCTTGAATGTTGGAGAGCAGCCCTTAGACTTGGATGATGATGGAGGATAGTGAATTCACCAAGTTTTATGAAAAGGATGATGAAAAGTGAAGGATGGAAAGGGATTTGGGTGTGGAAATCACGCTGACATCGAGAGAGGTTTTCTAGATCTGCTGAGAGTGATATCTATCAGATCTGGGCCCTCCTTGTAAGTGAGTCCAGGACTCCTTTTTATAGGTCCAGGGCATTGCCAATCGGCATATCCCTATTCCTACCAATCAACAGGTACGTTTAGGCACACTGCCGATAGGCAGGGTCTGGGACCTGTTGTTTGGGAGTGTCTTTCAGGCCTTTTTGGAAAATTAGCCACATAATTCAAACTGTTGATCAGAATCATGCATGAGGAAGACCGTTGGAAAGGTAATTTTGAAACCTTCGAAAGTCCTTTGGACTGCTCTTAGGTTCGGGAGTTGAATTTGGGTCAAATATGGCTCGAAAGCATTCATCAATCTATTAGACGGGGAAACATCAGACGCAAACGGATCGTTCGTCCTCATGGTAAGTCCGAATCAGGCACGGGGTGGACCGTTAGAAAGGTTAGGAGATGTAATTCAACATTCTAAAGAGTTTGATCCAGTTCGGGGAGTTAACTTTGGTCAACAGGGCCCTAGAAGCATTTAGTGACCTCTCGGAGTAAAACGGATCGTTCATCCGTACCGTAAGTCAGAATTGCACGCGAGATAGACCATTGGAAAGGAGTTTCAGTGCCCTTCGAAGAGTCATTTAGTGTTGGTTGAGCTGAAGAGTTGACTTAGGTCAAATGGAGCTCGGGAGAACTCGATGGCCTCCTGATTTAGTGTCGGGGGAAAATAGGTCGTTCGTCCGCATGGTAAGTCAAAATCATGCACATGACAGATCATTGGGAAGGGGTTTCAGTGCCCTTAAAAGATTCATTTAGTATCAGTCAAGCTGAAGACTTTGACTTTTGGTCAAATGGAGCCCGAGAGCGTCCGGTGGCTTCTAGGTCAGTACTTGGGGTATGAACTGGGTTTGTAGTGATGAAGGGAGGTACTAGGGACCTAAGGAGATTTTGGGGGTAACATAATGGGGTGTCTACAGAGCCCCTTGATGGGTGATTTTGGAATAAACGATAGCCGTAAAATAGACATCGCAAGATGCTTTTGAGGAAGGATGACCAATTCAGAGGGTCGAGGCCAATTTTGAGGACCTAAGGAGGGAGGATTACTGATTCAGAGGGTTGAGGCCGATTTTGAGGATGTACAGAGTTTGCTGGGGATAACAAATTCGGTGGTGAGAAGCTAATTCTGCGGGCTAAAGTTGAGATGACCAATTCTGCAGGTCGAAGCTAATTCTGCGGGCTTAAGTTGAGATGACCAATTCATCGAGTCGAAGCCAATTCTGCGGGCTTAAGTAGAGGGTGACCAGTTCTACGAGTCCAAGCCAATTCTACGGGCTTAAGGTAAGATGACCAATTCTGCGGGCTTAAGGTGAGATGATCGATTCGGCGGGTCAAAGCCAATTCTGCATGCTTAAGGTGAGATGACCAATTCGGCGAGTCAAAGTCGATTCTCTGAACTTAAGCTGACAATCTAAGACCTAGGTAAATTCTGACGTAAGAGAGGTGACGACCGAGGATCGAGGTCTATTCTTACCTAACTAAGGTGACCATCCAAGATCGATGTCAATTCTGACCTAAGAGAAGTGATGGCCGAGGACCGAGGTTAATTCTGGCCTAACTAAGGTGACGATCTAAGATTGAGGTCAATTCTGACCTAAGAGAGGTAACAACCTAGGACTGAGGTTAATTTTTACCTAACTAAGGTGACAATCCAAGATCGAGGTCAATTCTAACTAAAGAGAGGTGACGATCGAGGACCGAGGTCAATTCTAACCTGACTAAAGTGACGATCCAAGACCAAGGTCAATTCTAATCTAAGAGAGGTGATGAGCGATGACCGAGGTCAATTTTGACCTAACTAAGGTGACGATCCAAGATTTAGGTCAATTCTGACCTAAGAGTGGTGACGACCGAGGACCGAGGTCAATTTTGACCTAGCTAAGGAGACGATCTAAGACCAAGGTCATTTATGACCTAAGAGAGATGACGATCGAGGACCGAGGTCAATTCTAACCTAACTAAGGTGATGATCCAAGACCGAGGTCAATTCTGACCTAAAAGAGGTGACGACCAAGGACCGAGGTCAATTCTGACCTAACTAAGGTGACAATCCAAGACCGAGATCAATTCTAACCTAAAAGAGGTGATGATCGAGGACCGAGGTCAATTCTGACCTGACTAAGGTGGCGATCTAAGATCGAGGTTATTTCTAACCTAAGAGAGGCGACGATCGAGGACCGAGGTCAATTCTGACCTGACTAAGGTGATGATCCAAGACCAAGGTTATTTCTGACCTAACGATGGTGACGATCCAAGACCGAGGCCAATTCTGACCTAAGAGAGGTGACGACCGAGGACCGAGGTCAATTCTAACCTAACTAAGGTGACGATCCAAGACCGAGGTCAATTTTGACCTAAAAGAGGTGACGACTGAGGATCGGGGTCAATTCTGACCTAGCTAAGGTAATGATCTAAGATTGAGGTCAATTCTGACCTAAGAGAGGTCACGATCGAGGACCGAGGTCAATTTTGACCTAACTAAGGTGACGATCCAAGACCGAGGCCAATTATGACCTAAGAGAGGTGACGACCGAGGACCGAGGTCAATTCTGACTTAACTAAGGTGACAATCCAAGTTCGAGGTCAATTTTGACCTAAAAGAGGATAAAGATTGGACTTTGGGTTCTGCTGGGGAATAGCGAATGAGCTGGGGAAAATTTAGAGCGTCCTTTGAAGACATTGAAAATGACTTTCTGAGGTTACGCTGGGGAAATCACTTTGTGATGTTGTTTTGAGTTGGGGAGTCGATTGCTCGGAAAATCATTGTGAGTTTGGGGATTTTGCGGAGGAAAGGCAAGTTTGATGCTGTAAATTCCACTAGGGAAGTGATTAGGTGGACCAGGTTTTGGACGTATTGCTAGGGGAGTTTTGAGACCTTTGGGGGATAGGAGGTGATCCTTTGAGATTTTCCGGGGACATTGTCGGGAGGAGTTTTACTTGGTTTTTGAGAGTTTCGCTGGGGAAATGGGGGTTCCTTTATGTTATTTTTTGGAAATTTTTGTACAAAATTTTAAGGGGGTGCCGGTCGGCATGGTACAGAGGGTGCCATTCGGCAGTGGCACGGACTTTTGGACTACCTCGAGAAGGTAAGGGGTCAGTGCCGATCGGTGGATGGGGGTTAATGCCGATCGGCATGACCCTTGGCATCTATATAAAGGGGACGAATTCCCCTTATTTTTTTCAGCTTCTTGCCTTCTTTATTTCTGTGATTTCCTTCTGCAAATCGTTCTAGCATTATGATCTCTAAGAAATGGTTGCCTTTGTGAGCACTGTAGCGCATAGGGAATGATTGACTGTTAATGAATGGGCAAACATGGAGTGGAGGGCTAGGGCGCCTCTTGCTTTGAGGAGTGGGAACTCCTTTGATGCATTCGAGCCGATTGTGGATGAGCAGACCTTACTGCGAGAGCCATCGCGTCATCGGTCTTCTAAGGTGGTGAGCTTTGGCGGTTATGTAGGTAACCTGACTTTTGGCATTCTTCTCTTTTTTGATGATTTTTCCTTCCTTCTTGAATTTTGATGAGGTTTTTTCTTTTAACAGTCTGATATCTCTTTGAAGAACATGCGTGCCTGCGGGACGACGGGGCTTATGGATGTATGGGAGCATCTTCCACCTGTGGTGCATTGGGTGGTATCATCAGTGGGTTTTGGGAGGTTGGTGTCTGCGTTGTATGAGACACCTCGTTCGAGAGCGATATTGTACGCTTTAAGGGAGAGGTGGTGGGATACTACCCACACCTTCTATTTCGGTTTTAGGGAGATGACCGTGACTCCCATAGACGTGCAACAGTTGTTGGTACTGGATTGTGATGAGGAGTAGATAGAGGTGGATCACTCTCATAGGGTGAGGCCGGAGGCGGTGAGGGCGACACTCGATGATGTAGGGAGGATAGTATCTGGGGATTCCATCTGGCTGTCCTTGCTAAAGGATATTTTGATGATTAGGGAGGTTGATTTGGAGGACGGGCTGCAGGTGAGGAAAATGGCCCGGTTGTTCATTTTGCTGGTGCTGGGAGGCTTTATGGTGGCGTCGAGTGGTGACATCATCCATTTGTGGTTCTTGCCGTATTTGAGGATGTTTTCAAACATCCCCCTCTATGATTGGGGGAGCCTAACTTTGGCGACCCTCTATTTTTCTTTGGATGCATTCATCCGATGCTGCTGATAAACTTTTACTGGAGCTACGTATCTCCTTGGGGTATTCTTTAATTTGCGCATTTTCCTTTCATGCATTCGCATTTTTCTTACACGTCTCTTTTTTTATTGTGAATTCCTGTCTTTGGCAGATGTGGTTCTATGAGGTGATTGGGTACAATACCCAGTTGATCGCTCTGAAGGACGATACCGTTGGGGACTTCTACCGATTGTATCGATGGCGGAAGGCCAATCGACAGTCGAAGGGATACCTCTCTCTGGAGGCGATGCGTCAATCTTGAATAGACTGACCAGTGGTAGGGTAAGACTATTTCCTTTTTACTCTTGGTTTTGGCATGTTTTGATTTTGTATTGACTTATGCCTGCTGGGGGTTTTCAAGCGACTTTTTACCCTTGGGGGATAGCTATTTAGGATACGGTGGCAACTGGGGTGAAGGTAAAGATGAGGCATTTACTGGCGCATGAGTTCGGCCATTCCTGGTATCTGGGGGAGCAGGTGGTTCGACAGATTGCTGAGGAGGAGGTGGTGGTGCCACCTGCGCAGCCTCCTCTGCTTATGAGGCGGGAGCGACTTCTATCAGAGGATGCAAAGATCGCGGCGATGATAGGCGAGTCCTACTTATTGTACACTGATACGGTTTCTTCATATGACTATATGGAATTTTTGACGAGATGGTTGATGGAGCCCAGCATATATGATGCCTTGCCTTTCCCTCCTGCGAGTTCGAGTCGGGCGGTGGGGTCTTCCCACAGCGGCGGTGGTTCGTTGGCGTCTGGGGCGGCGGTGACTTCGAAGGTTCCCTTTGTGTGGTTGCACACTCCTTCGTACAACATTCGGCAGGCTAATGGAGGGATGGTGCCTATGTTGCACCATTCTCATGTGATGGATTCGGAGGAGTTGGGTTTGATAGAGGAGGTTCTTCATCCTGCGGTATACCTTTCTGCTCTTTTCCTCTTTTTGGTTCCATTTCTCTTTTGATCCTTCTTTGATACTGATTCTGCCTTTTTCTTTCCAGCAAGTCCAGGTGTCGACCACTTGGCTGAGGGACATTAGAGACTGGATATCTTCGACGACTGCCCATATTCGGGATGTGATTCTATTTCCTTCTTACTTGGTGTCGTCTGTTTCATTCGGGGAGGACTCTGGCTTGGGTAGCGGTGGCGCGTCATCTATCCATAGGGGAAAGAGAGCACGTTGCAGGGGTGGAAGCTCTTAGAGAGATGGGTGAAGGGTAGGTGAGAGAGAGAGAGAGAACATGGAGTCCCGTTGTTTTCTCTTTCATTTCCTGTAAAATTTGATGTAAAATAGAAGAATATATATATGCAATACAATGGGATTTTTTTATTATCTTTTGTTAATGGTGAGTGAATGCATGCACATGCGCTTTTTACTTTGCTGCTGAGATCGTAAAAAGGGACATTTTTAGGATTTTTTGAAGGAAAGATTTTAGAATGGGAAATTATATAGGGGTGGAAGAGGTTTTTTTTGAAATTCTTTTGGGAATATCAATTTCTTTTTATTGGGTTTTTCTAATTTTGATAAAATGGGGAAAATGAAAATTTTCAAGAATAGGGGGTTGCCGATCGACAAGCCCCTTATCCTGCCTATCGGTAGTCAAGTCGAGTCCCATCAATTCAAAATCTTTGATTAGTGACCTCTTCAGCCTTTTGTACTTTGTGGGGTAGGATTCCCTCTGATTTCTATAGGGATTTTGTCTTTTGTGGGGGTTCTCAAGTATAAAAAGGGGTAGGGGTGGAGTGTATTCATCACACCCTCACATTCTTACTTACTTGCCTACTATCTCTTAGTCTTACAAGATGTCTCTGTATGGTAGCATTGAGTTTTCTAACTACCTCAAAGCGGTGGAAGAAATGTGTTCTTATAATGTTGACTACGATGCTTTCAACATGCGTCGAGTATCTTTGTGGAGTAATCGATCCATTGAGTGGAACATGTTGATGGCAGTGGTACAATTTTGGTACCCCAAACACCATGTATTCCTCTTTCGGTTGGATGAAGTTTGTCCTACCTACGAGGTATTTTCTTTCATGCTGGAGATAAATCCCAGTGTTTCTGTGGCTTTACCCGAATTTTCTCATTCTCCCAGGGATTTACTGGATGAGCTTCTTCGTATTTTCCTTCAATGACTAGATCACTAGTTACTGGAGGAATGATCTCCCTCCCGGCGGTGTTACAGTCTGTGCATTTGTGGGAAGTAGGTGATGATGGCTATGCTGGAGCCGTTGCTTTGGCCTAGTTTCAAAATTGTTGCTGGTGACTGAGGAACTGCTGGTGGATCCGCAACTTGCAGCCATTACTTCATGGATGTCATACCATTGTAATCCTACGATGGTGATACTGGCGGAGACCCTGAACGGTCTGGATGCCTGGCAAGAAGGTCGTTCTGAATTCTTACGGGGTATCCCCGTGATGTTGTTCATATAGTTGTCTGAAAGACTCCGCCTGGTGACTCTTTTAGGATATCCTTTGTCGGTTGCACCCAACTTCTTTTCACGTCACTTCTTCAGCATTGGCCTGGATATTGAGATTTAGGAGAATTGGCTTGTGGAGAATGGGGCTCCGAATCTGTACTGGTCAGTGCCTTGGTGGGGACAATGGCTGCCTGTTATGGAGCTATGAGAATCCCGTATGTGCGGATGGTTGGTCCTAGACAGACCTCTTTTTATTTTGTTTGGTGGCTTCTGTGCTAATTTGGTTGGGCACACGTCGTGCCACCTCAGATACTAAATTTCTTTCCGGTAGAGGATTTGACCGAGCGTCTGCGCATGTGGCTTGGCTCTCTGTGGGAGAGTTGGCGTCCGTCGAACCATCCCTCTTAGCCTCTTGGGAGAGTTTGGAATATCCCTGGGGATTATATGAAGTCGTTGTAGAGGAGAGTAGTTAGCAAGATGTTAGCAGTGGAGACTGGACAAAAGTGGCTTGTTTCTTTTGACACCATGGAGGGAGGTGTTATGGTCTTTTCGAAGATGGTTTGAGCTTATCGGTCCATGGAGTGTCTGCGACACTTTATTCAGGCAGGGGACACTTGGGGACCCCAGAATGAAGATGATGATGATGGAGGAGGCTCCTCTAGTAGCTGTGGATAGGACTCCTGGAGAGTTTATTGTGTAATGGGGGATAAAAGTGGGGATTTTATTTTGGCTTTTTTAGGAGGGTAGGGTGAAGGGAGTTATCCTTTCCTTTTCTTATGTAATCTATACCGTAATCTCTTATTAGTGAAATAAATAAGTTTCTGATCATCCAACTGTGCCTTTCGATGAATTGTGTATTGTTTGAATTATTTATACCGATCGCTAAGGCATACATAATCCTTTTGTTCAAATATATGTTGGAATGGATTGTCATTCTCAGAGATAAGAAAAGAATAGTATTTTGTAAAAAATAAAGGGTCATGCTCATGTAAGGTGTATGAGCTGCCTACGTACCTCTGGGGATTTTGAATATTTTTAATTTTGTTTAAAAATGGTTTTTACAGAGGATCAATCCCACGTAGTTCTGGGTAGAAGCAAATGAAGATATTTTTTTTAGAATAGAAGGGAGATGAGAAGAGTCGTAGCCCGTCGAGATTTCGAACTAGGGTTAAAATTTCTTAAGACGATCCAGGTTGACTGGACGAGCCATCTCCTCCCCATCTAAGTTGGTGAGCATAGCGGCACCGCCTGACAAGATCTTCTTGATAATGTAGGGGTCGCTCCAATTGGGCTTGAATTTCCCTCTGGGGTCCCAAATGGGTTCTATGATTTTTTTTAGGGATAGGTCAACTTCTCGAACACCGGGATCCTTGACTCTCTTGTTGAATGAACGCGCTATTCGGCGATGGTACCCATGTATGTGGTATAGTGCTTTTAATCTCCTTTAGTCTAGGAGGTTCATCTCGTCAAGACGGCTTTGGCACCAATCTTCTTCGCTGACCTTTCTTTCAAGTATGACACGTAGCGAGGGTATTTTCAATACCACGAGTAGGACTGCTTCCATGCCGTATACTAGAGAGTAAGGGGTAGCCCCAGTAGAGGTTCTAATTGAGGTTTTATAGCCCCAAAGCGCATACGGGATTCGGTCGGCCCAATCTTGACAGCTTTTAATCATCTTGCTAATGATGGCTTTGAGGTTCTTATTAGTGGCTTTAACTGCTCCGGTGGTCTGAGGTCGGTAGGGAGAAGATTTACGTCTCTTCGTTGGCCACCTCTGTGACTTCTGCCTTAAAATTCAACCCATTATCTAATACTAGCTCGTGCTGGACCCCATACTAGAAGATGATGTTTTTTTTTATGAATTTGGCCACTTTCTTAGCGTTCAGCACTGCGTATGAGTTCGCTTCGACCCATTTGGTGAAGTAATCAATGGCAACTAGGATGAACTCATTTCCATTGGAAGCCTTCGATGTAACCTTCCCTATGATGTCAACGCCCCAGGTATAGAATGGCTAGGGAGAGGTCATGTCGTGTAATTCACATAGAGGCAAATGCTGAAGATTGGAGAATTATTGGCATTTGAGTCATCTTCGGACATATGCGGTGAAATCCTAGGTCATGGTGGTCCAGTATTAGCCCTATCGAATGATCTTTTTGGCAAGCATGTGACCGTTCATGTGGGGTCCGCATTCCCCACTGTGGATCTTTTGCATTATCGTTTCAATGTCAGCCCCAGCGATGCAATGCAAATGAGTTCCATCGAAATTCCTTTTGAGCACTACTTTGTGACAAATGATGTACAGGGCGACAAGTCTTTAGAGGGTTGCCCGTTCTTTCTTGTTTGAACCCTCGGGATACCTACCATGTTTGAGGAGGTGCCAAATATCATAGTACCAATAATTGGCTAGCTCAGGATCTTCTGTGGTGATGAGCTCAATGTGGTAGCAGTGGGTTGGCTTGTCTTACTTTTGAACCAGGAAGGGAGTCATTGTGATTCCTTCGGGCATGTCGACCATGGAGGCCAGGGTATCAAGGGCATAGGCTAGGTTATTATTTTCTCGAGGTAGGTAATGGAAGGCGATATCTTGGAATTGGGAGGCTAATTCCTCTAAGTGGGCATGGAAGGGTTGGAGTTTCTCGTCCTTGACTCTCCACTTTCTGAGAACTTAATCGATGATGATGGAGGAATCCCCGTAGACATCTTGGCATTGAATACCTTTCTTGAGAGTAACTTTGAGGCCTACTGTGCATGCCTCGTATTCAATCATGTTGTTGGTGTAAAGGAAATCCAACTTGATGGCGATGGGAGTGTGGGAGTCACCTCGGGTGATCAGTGTATCCCAATGTCATATCCCTTCTTATTGGCAGCGTCATTAAAGAACATTTTCCATCGAAGGTTGTCTTGATCAGTGCAAATGATGTTTTCATTTGGGAATTCAGAGATCTAGACATTGGCTTCATCCATGGGGTAATCAACGAGGTAGTCAGAAATGGATCTTCCTTTCATGGCTTTCTATGTCACGTACATAATATCGAACTCGGCTAGGAGCACCAACCATCGGGCCATTTGACTGGATAAAGCGGGTTTCTCAATAAGGTATTTGATGGGGTCCATTCGGGATATAAGTTTGATGGGGAAGGTGAGCATGTAGTGCCGTAGCTTTTGGGTGACCCAGACAAGTGCGACGCACGCCTTTTCCAAAGCGATGTAGTTAACCCCATACCCAATCAATTTATGACTGGCATAATTTATGGCTCTTTCTTTGTTGGAATCTTCAAGGTATTGGGCTACCAAAGCCACAGCTGTAGTGTCAGTTATGGTTAAGTATAGGAACAAGGGGAGACCAGGCCGTGGTGGCATGAGTACCGGGGATTGGGTCAGATATTATTTGATTCGGTCAAAATCTTTTTAGCAGACATCATTCCAAACATTATTTGAATCCTTTCGGAGGAGTTTGAAGATCGGTTCGCAAATGGAGGTTAGCTGGCTAATGAACCTACTGATGTATTTTAATTTCCCAAGGAAACCTCAGACTTCTTTCTCTGTTCTTGAGGTGGCATCTCAAGTATGGCTTTCATCTTGGCGGGATCTGCTTTTATTCCTTTCTCACTGACCATGAATCCAAAGATTTTTCCCTTTGTAACACCGAAGATGCATTTCTGCGGATTGAGTCTCATTTGATACTATAGCAGTCGTTCGAAGAACTTTCGGAGAGAAGGAACATGACCTTCTCTAGTCTAAGATTTGATAATCATATCATCCACATAGACCTTTACTTTTTTATGAATCAGATCGTGCAGGATGGTTGTGGAAGCCCTTTGGTAGGTAGCCCCAATGTTCCTAAGACCAAATGGAATGACAATGTAGCAAAAGGTTCCCCATGGGATGATGAATGTGGTTTTTTCTTAGTGGTCTGGGTGAATTTTGATTTGGTTGTATCCGGCAAACCCATCGACGAATGAATTGAGAGCATGACTAGCTGTGTTGTCCGTGATCAAGTCGATATTAGGTAACGAATAATCATCCTTTGGAGAGGCTTTGTTCAAGTCCCGATAGTCTACACACATTCAAACTTTTCCTCCTGATTTCAATACAGGCACTATGTTGGCTATCCATATGGGATATTCGATCATACGAATGAATCCTACGTTAAACTGTTTGACCACCTCTTTTTTGACTTTGAGCGACCATTCGGTGCGGAGCTTTCTCAATTTTTGTTTGATTGGCTTATAATCTGGGAGAGTGGGGATCTCCTTCTGAGCTATTTCAGGATCAATGTCAGGCATATCGTCATAGGACCATGTGAAGACATCCACGAATTCCTTTAGTAATTCTTCGAGTTGTGCATGCTCATGCTCGTCGAGGGTAGCCCCTATCCTAATCTCGTGAAGTTGGCTATTAAAATCGAGGTTAACAACAAATGTATCTTCTTCATTAACTTGAACGCAGTTATGTTGTTTATTATTAACCGTATTTAGATAAGTTAAGAATTGTTCATTTGAAAAATCATCATCATCAAAAGTTTGATTAGAATCAAAACAGTTAATGTAAGGCAGAGCAAGATACTCAAAATCTTCGTTTATTTTATTACTAGGAAAAACAACATTGAGAACCTCATTAAAAGTGGACTCGATTACATTTGAACAAGGATAGACAACATAATAAGAAATGGGGTGAACATTAGGATTAGGTGAGGTTTCAGCAGGTAGAACTGGCGCAGTATGCCAGTGAAGGAGAGATGTATCAGCAACTTTAATCAGTTAGGATGGATCCAGTGATGTAGTGCCCGAGTGAACCATATAGAGTGTCAGACCCAGTGTTTGTAAGTTAAAAGAATCTTCGGAGCCACTTTCCTTAGTCTCTTCGGTATCTTTGATGAGCGGTTATACATGGTGTTAGGAACTTTCGACCCATAGGTAGTTGTCTTGGAAGAAAATCTCCATTACAGGCTTCATCTTCTTGTCTGTATGGTCATACCATGGTTCTGAAAAACCGCAAAAGGGGAAGTCTTTGTCCTCTTTGATGAATCATCCGTTCAAGGAGTCACTTGGGATACTCTGGACGCGGTCTAGTCTTCTCTTTGATCGAGACAAGAGGATCATTTTGAGCTCTTTTTCTAATGATTGATACCGCAAACCACAAGGAGGTTGAGTTCAATCGACTCTAGTATTCCTTGTTGCTTTGTCCTAGCCCCAGTCCAAGCATGAAGTTCATATTTCTGAACATCTGAATCACATTGACGTTACCATGAGGTTTGTATTCTGTACAAAACCTTTCTTTGAAGTCATCCCCTTCCAGTAGTAGGAGTGGTTCAAATCAAAACCCGGATAGGAGCATATTATTTGACTCGTGCTGTATCTTAAGGATTGGACTGCTGGTACTTGCACCATCGGCATTGTCGTCGTCGTCCAAGATGGGTGATGACCCGTCCGTCGGTGAAGAATTTTAATTTCTAATGGAGTGACGAAGACACACCCTTGATACTGTTAAGCCAAGGTCATCCTAGCAATAGATTAAAACAAGTTAGGATGTCAATAACTATAGATTCGACGATAGGGTTTATAGGGCTAGCCCCTATTACAAGCTTTATGGATCTCATTACCTCCTTACGGGTATTATCGTAGGCACATACAGCAGCGGAGGTTGGAGTGAGGTCACTTTCTTTCAGGCCTAAACATTTGAAGGTTCTCAGTGGGCAGACATTCAAGGCGTATCCATTATCGACAAGAGAGAGTGGCAAAACCTTACCCATAAATTTGACGGAGATATTGACTGAATAATTATGGTTTTACCCAATCTTGGGGATTTCTTCTTCAGAAAAGGATAGCATTCAGGTAGAGGTCAAGGATCCGACCAAATTTACCTCATCTTCTGGTGTGGTAGAAGGATGAACTGTGGGTCCAGTGAGAAACTTGATCAAAGCATTTATGTGTAGCTGAGAAGACATGAAAATTCCCTATAAAGTGATGTTAGCTTGAGTTTTCTTCAGTTGATCGAGGATCTTGCTCTCCCCGAGGGTCATCTCTGGCATATGAAGGTTTTCAACGCCCTTTCCTTTATCAGTAGATGGTAGTGAGTTTGGGATCTGGTAATGCCTCCCTAATCTAGTCATGTGATTTATTGAAGAAGGGAAGAACATGAATCTCATTTCCTTATCAACCTCGGGTTGTTCTTCTACCTTGTTTATTTCTCCGAGGAGTTATTCAAATGATATCATCCCACACATGTCGGCTACCGGACCAATTTTCTCTGAAACTTTCTCTTTATTCGAATCTTCGAACTCTCCCCCCCATTCAGTGGAAATAATTATGTCTTTCCATGTAAATCTGATGCATTCCAAAACTTCGACAACTTCTTTATACAGGTCTTCCCATTCTGGGGGGATATGTGAGGGTGAATGGACCAGGCGCGATTGTAATTTTAGATTATTAAGTGACTCAGTTATACTGCAGATATTTTCTATTCTTCCATAACCTAGACAACATCATCTAAGTTGACTTTGTCGGTCAGTACTACCCAACGGTCTAATTCTCATGCCCATTTTCTTGCTTACAAGAACAGCGTGCTGAACCTTTGGAAATCAATGATCATCTGTGAAGGCAATTTCATCCCGAAATCTTGGAGTCGGTTTAAGACTTTTGATAATTCCATGCCTCCATTTTCAAAATGGGTATGGACAGTGATGCATGCTCTAGTAAGGAGTGACAGTGCTTGATCATCGAGGCTAACAGGGTGTAGTATGAAATATGGGCAAATTTGGAGAGGTTTAGGAGATAATATGTGTGTGATTTGGGTTGAGATATCAAATTCTGGGTTCTCTTCTAAGAAGATGGATTTGGCATAATTTGTAAGTGGGTTATGAGTAGTGTTTGTCTTAGGATTGGCTGGTGGGGCGATGGTATCTCAGTCAATTAGACCTTGGATTATGTTTCGGAGGTGAAGGCATTGGTCGGTAGTATGGCCAGTAGTTTGGTGAAAGGTGCAATGGGCATCTACCTTAAAGTTTTTTGGGAGTGGATTTGGCAATGAACGGGGATCCAAGGGTTTGATAAGGGTTCAGCTTAGCAGGGCTTGATAGACTTTGGAGAGAGGATCATGGATCTCTGGGTATTCTTTTCCATCTTGGACAGGGAAGCTTTCTGGTCCCCATGATGTGGTTGGTTGAGAGATGTTGTTGATGGTTGAGACTATAGCACTTGCAGGTTTGTCATATTTTCTAGAGGTGAATTGTTCGGACACCTTGTTTGGTTCGACATCTGTCTTGGCAAGACCCTCCTCGATTTCTACTCCTACTTATTTGAGAGCTCAAAAGTGGGGATAGTATTGTCCTCCAATCGTTACTCGAACATGGGGTAAGAAGTTCTTCACTATGCTGACTTGTTCTTCCTTGGAAGGTCGATTGGTCATGGTTTCTTCTTTTCCCCTCCATTGGGCGATGAACTTACTGACTGATTCCCCAGAGTTATGTTTAAGCATCTCTAAATCATGGCGGGTGACCTCAAGCTCTTCATTGTATTTGTACTGCGACATGAATTCCCACGCTACATCTCCCCAGCTACTAATTCTGGATTCTTCGAGAGACAAAAACCATCGGAGGGCGCTATCCTTTAGAGTTTGCTGAAACAATTGAGGCATCTCTTCTTCAAAAGCCCCTAGTAGAGTCATGGAACGATGATAACTATGAAGATGAATAATCGGGGGTCCACTTCCTCTGAATTTCTCAATATTTGGCATCTTGAATTTCTCAGGTAGCCTTGCTTTAGGATAAGGAGATATGTTGGTATAATCCATGTTATTCCCTGAGATTCTGACTTGGTGAAACTTCTTAGTGAGCATCTTGAGGTCCTCTTTGAATTTGTCCATCTCTTCTTCCTTCGGATTAAAGATCATTGGCAAGTTCGCCCCATGCTAGGCAAGGTTCAGCAGAGGAAGGTGGGAAGGCGCCGGCCCATTAACAGGAGGGACACGTGGAGCGTGTTGATATTCTTAGGAAACCCATATAGGCTCGAGTGGATCCGGCTACACAACGGGTACTTGATCTGTGTTCTCCATGGAAAGCGGATGGATTTCAGACTCAGAAGGATTAATAGGGAAATGGACGGAACTCCGGGGTCACTAGACTAAAGATCGAAGCCAATAAGGAGCTAGGCCAAGGGTTTGCGATCGACTTGAGAAGACGTAAAATGGGATTTATTTTTGAGAAAAAAGGATGAAAATTTTTTGACTTTTTTTTTGACATTGAAGGAGAAAATATTTTTGGATTTTTGATAAAGATAGGAAAAATGTTTTTGGATTTTTGATAAGGAAAGGAAAAAATGTTTTTTCGATTTTGGAGACGGTCTCAGCGTGATTATTATAATTATTATGTTCTCAATTGTATTAATTATCCTAAATGTAAAATGAAATGCCGGATGGGACCCGAGCCTAGAAAAATTGGGTTTGTAATATATGCAAAGTTATGGCTGGATTTGTGACCAGGCTCAAGGACAGGGTCCCGTTTTAAAAATGTGCAAAAATACGGGCGACAGGAAGACTCGAAATTTCTGCAGAGTTTCGAGTTGAAACCGACAATCTAACATGTGTGTCCTAGTCTTGACACCTACATGCGGGTATGAAGTTGGTTGGGTGAATCGAAAAGTGTTCCCACCTTCGGCGTAACTTCCACGATATACGTCTTGCTCTTGCGGGAAATCGTACGTGTGGACAAGCCATTTGATATACCTGAGTGTACGTGAATTGCCTCACCATATACCTTGTGGTAATGGTACGTGTGAGAGAGAATTCAATATACTCGGCGTACGTGAACGAGTTCCCTACGATGTACCTCCCGTCATGACTTCGTTCAAGCGGTACAATGCAGGGAACCGTTCGATATACGTCGAAGGTACTTGGCCAATGGAAGGTGAGAGTCATATCGCTTAGGCTAACTGTGCCTTGCTGAACCAGTGCCCATCATGAACTGACCCTCCAGTTACTGGGTAAAATTTGGTCAATAACAATGCTCTTTGGTGATGCCATGTCAATCATGCATGATCCTCTTATTAGCATCTTATGAGAATATCTTTTCCGATTATGCCAAATAGGGACCAAAGTACAAGTACCAATGGTACACCAAGTATGGATGGGTGATCCGTGAAATATGTTAAAATATGTGACCCTAGGTGCACGTGGTGTGAAATGTACATGGAGAATTTTCTACAAGTGTGTGAATAGAAGCATAAGTATGGGATATACATGAAAAAAAGGGAACATGGAAAATTGGTGGAAAATATAAACAAACATAACATCCACATAAATAGAGTCTAGCCCTCAAAAGAAAGTACCTAGCGGAGTCTCCACTGTGTCCATCCCTCCCCAGATCCTCAAGGCGGGTGGGCGCGCGATGGATGGATCGTAGGTCTCGGGCGTCCCTCTCGGGAGCACTTTGGCCGACGTCATTTGGGTGAGGTGAAAGATTTAGAGAGATTAGAGTCGCCAGTCTATTTTACTCAAAACAGATAAAAGAAAGGGAGCCATCCCGAAAGACAGCATTCAAAGACATACTGATGCATACGAAACCAAAATGATTCGAAAGGGGTCCGGAGGCTAAGTTACGAAATGGGAAGGTGTTAGGCACCCATTCCGCCATTTCGGCCTCTCATGGATTTTTGCTATTTTCCTTTTATTTTCCCCATGATGTGTATGCATGTGTATATATAGTGGAGATAGGAATCATCGACTTGCACCATGGAATAGGTAAAGTGAGTCATCCGTAGGAAGGTATAAAAATATTAGCAAATAGGATTTACGCGATTATCCTTATGTTGATCGTTATGATGGAACGATAACACATGTGGAATAATACACTACTAAGAACAAATATATATATAATATAAGAGAGTGGAGTTTAGTGATGATAGAAAATGAGAGAAAAAGTAAAAATAGGACTCGAGTCTCGGGTGTTACCCCGAGACGCCTACGTAGCCTATAGAGGCATCAAAGTCCACGTAGTTCTCATATGAAACGGGGGGTGAAATTTATGAGTAAACCCTCTTTTTCTTGCTTTTGGGTTTTTTTTATTTATATGAAAATAAGAGATGTGCAATAATACTAAATAAAAAGTGTATTAGGATATGTGAGATAAGATTGTAAAAATGATAAGTATTAAAACAAGTTATTGCGAATTTATGAGAATTTAAGGAGAGAGTTGAGAAAATTGGACCTTCTTGAAGATCTTGAGCTTGATCATGAATGTTGGAGAGCATCCCTTAGACTTGGATGATGATGGAGGATACTGAATTCACCAAGTTTGATGAAAAGGATGATTAAAAGTAAAGGTTGAAAAGTGATTTGGGTGTGGAAATCACGCTGACTTCGAGAGAGGTTTTCTGGATCTGCTAAGAGTGATATCTATCAGATCTGGGCCCTCCTTGCAAGTGAGGTCAGGCCTCCTTTTTATAGGTCCAGGGAATTACCGATCGACATAGCCATGTTCCTACCAATTGGCACGTGCATTTAGGCACACTGCCGATAGGAAGGGTCTAGGACTTGTCGTTTAGTAGTGTCTTTCAGGACTTTTTGGAAAATCGACCGCAGAACGGAAACCAATGATCAGAATCGCGCACGGGGTGGATCATTGGAAAGGTATTTCAAAGACCTTAGAAACACTTCTCCTGAGTTTGGGAGTTAACTTTGGGTCAAATATGGCTCGGAAGAATTCGTCAGTCCATTAGACGGGGAAATGTCAAATGCAAACGGATCGTTCATCCGCATGGTAAGTCCGAATCACGCACGAGGTGGACCGTTAGAAATGTTAGGTGATTTACTTAGATATTCCAAAGAGTTTGATCCAGGTTGGGGAGTTTAATTTGGTCAACCGGGCCTTGGAAGCATTTAGTGACCTCTTGGAGTAAAATGGATCGTTCATCCGTATCGTAAGTCGGAATCGCACACGGGATGGACCGTTGGAAAGGGGTTTCAATACCCTTCAAAGATTCATTCAGTATCCATCTTGCTGAAGAGTTGACTTAGGTTAAATGGAGCCCGAGAGCATTCAGTGGCCTCCTGATTGAGTTTCGGAGGAACATAAGTCGTTCATTCGTATGGTAAGTCAGAATCACGCACGGTACAGACTGTTGGAAAGGGGTTTCAGTTCCCTTCGAAGATTCATTCAGTCTTGGTAGAGCTGAAGACTTTGAATTTTGATCAAATGGAGCCCGGGAGCGCTCGGTGGCTTCTAGGTCAGTACTTGGGGTATGACTTGGGTTTGCAGTGATGAAGGGAGGTGCTAGGGACCTAAGGAGAGTTTAGGGGGTAACAGAATGGGGTGTCTACACATGGACTTATAAGTTGATAGTCATAATCAGTATAGTTCACGACCTGGTAAGGTACCGGGTCGTAACCTTGTTTATAGGTCGAGGCGTTTTACTGGTCCTTGACTATATCAACATGTTATTGTACGAACTTCTTTGCCATGTTTCCCTTCTTTCATTGGATGAAATATTTTAGGGCAAAATAATCCCCATAAAGCTCAATTCTAAGAGGGAAGTTACCTAGTTGCAGGACTCTGTTCCTGTCCGTAGACTTGTATGTTTGAGGCCAAGGACTTTTACATAAGATATTTTAAAAAATGCGAGGTTTCAATTTTTTGACCTCTTATATAAATTGATTTATGTTGGGGGCTTATTTATCTTTTCCAATCTTTGAGAGTAAACGCATTAGGTAGTTTCTAACGAGTTTGAGGTGATTTTAGGTTGTTCTTCAAACTTCCCTCCAATGACTCATCCTTCAATTTTAGGTTAGTTTCCCTATCTTTTTTGGCAATCCTTTTCATGGTTCTTGATGACGTTTACACTTCCCATTATTTCAATGCAACGATTTTCTTTAAAACTCGTGAAATCGTGTTTAAATGAAAAAGGTTAGAAACTGGGGTTTTTACAGGGTTCGAAATATAAATAGCGACTTCTAATTATGACTTCTCGATTTAATTTGAATTAATTAGCCTTAGCATTGAATTAAAACATTGATACTTTTTAATCATAACACAAACCTCTCAATCCCAAAATGTGGAAAAATAGATTTATCTGGGTTATTAATTTTTTTTTTTTGATGATTTTTGGAGTTCAATGGGTTTTATGACCGTTTGGGTGTTGATTGTTGTAGGAAATTGGTTGTAAAAGTGGAATGTGGGTTTGAACTATGTTTTTGGGATGAAACAAGTATGTTTTTTTGGTGGAATGAGTAATCTATCCAAAAAAGACGAATGATTGGTCATTTTAGTTGGAGAAACTAGGGTTAGATGTCTTCATTTGTCCGAACGAATTCCAGATTAGGCTCGACATTTTTTGTTTTCACCATAACCTCTATTCTGTGGTTGTGGCCTTTATTTTTCTACCTTCAGCTTTTCCGTTGTGATAACTGTGTTGTGCTTTTATTTTTTCAATTTATGGCTTTATTTAGATTTATTTGGTCGCATATGCGTCCTTATATGCTAATGATTTGGGTTATTTAGATTGTGTTTCACCATAAACATAAGATTATGTGCTATTTTTTTTTTATTATTTCATGGACTTTTATGATTAGGCTGTGGTTTTTGCCCAAATTTTGTAATTTTTGCTTTAGGGCCCATATTTGTGTCCATTATTGCACCCATATTTGCGTGAGATTATGGTCCCTGAAACATTTTCGTATTTGCCTTGTATATTGTGCGTAATGGCTATGGTCCTCTATATATGGTGCATTTTTTTTTTAGACATACTAACATGGACGTATGCTTTGAAGTACTTGGTAGTATTTGGAAGATTTATGGAAAAAATACATCAGGATACCTCCTTCCGCAATGTTAAATATTAAAGCCTTAATAATAAGGGGTTCTTTCAAAATATAATAGGGCCCAACTTGCATATATGTTGACTCTATGTCTACGAATTTTTTTGACTATAGGTAATACATGGAGAATGTTGAGGTCACCAATATGGCTTAAGAGGATAGTGGGTCAATAAACAACCAAATGCTAGTGGATAATAGATCGTCTAGGGAGCACGTCGTGACTCATAGTAGATAAGTACGTACGACCGCATAAGCTAAAAATGCTAAAGTTGGGCCTTCTCACGATAGTAGGAAAACCACAAAGGACCACACAACCCTTAATTATCCTTATATTATATTAGAAGCGTGGTTGCCTCATCTATCAGAAGCCTATAAATTTTTGGAAAAGAACTATACCTTCCACGCACCAATGAGTATGCTCCATATTCCTTGATAACGGATTTTCCTTTCCCCTACATGAAAATTATAAAGCTAATGAACCTATCCCATACACAGGTTGATCCCAATGGGCAGAGGGACATTTTGTCTTATTTAGTCGTTAGGAAGACAAAGTTTGGTACAGATATTATGGTCGCGTAACTCTTTCACTTCTACAGGGAAAAGAGGATACAACAAAAAATCTATGGTATTATTACATGGCTACATGACATGCAAGCAAGCACCTTATGACTGTGAGGCCTTCAAGGACAATGAAAGGGAGAGGCAAGTATTTTCATCTCTAGGAATACTTGGGAGAAACACTCTTTGGAGTCCGAGACATAGATAGGCCATAAAATTTTGCGATCTTGGGGTCATCTATATAAGGAAGGTAAAATAATTTGCATAGTGAGGCTGCAGTATTTGTATTTAAGTATTATTTAATTTCTCGTCATATTTTCCGTCCTGAGAGGTTTAACTCCAAACTAGTGTCTGCTGTAGTACCAATTTAAATGCAGAAGTAAATAAGGAAGGAAATTCTCCAATTTTGGAGAAAATAAATATGAGCCAGAAAGTATAAGAAATTTTGAAAGAAGGTACATTCTAGAACATGGCTAAGTCGAGGACAATGTCGCTCTCTTTAAGGTATTTTGCGGCTCTGCCCAATGTGTGCAGACAGTCACAATTACCTCGTCACCCCAAGGATAAAATAGCCTCCAGTAATTAAAATACAGATTGATAAAGCACAAGAATCAATCTGGTCCATGTACATCCATTCGTAATAATTGCTCGAGTCTAATAATAAATCTCGAGAGGATTTATTATTCCATTGTAGAAGAAAAAAAATTTAGAACCAGTTTTTGTGTTTGGAAAAGTTGCAAAACTGGTCTGTCAAAAACGGAGGTGGAATACCTATTTTATGGGGAAACAAAAAAGACGTTGGACAAAAATGTGGAGAGTAAAATCTGGAAAGTAGTGGGCAACCTGGTTGAAAAATTCAACTCAGATATAATCACGTTTTAATTTTCGAAAGTAAAAAAAATGTTAAAAAATAATTTTTTAAAGCCCAAAAAGCAATTTTGTATTTGTCCAAAAAATTATTTCTTAATGAGCCCAAGCCCAAGACCCGGACCCAAACATGGGCACGGACCGGGCCGGACGGGCGACGGTGGTGGCGCGCACCATGTGACTTGGCCCAATAAGTCCCCCACCCATACACACAAAACATCAAATTACCCAAAGGGTTTGCCCATTTGATTCAAATAAATTGTAGATATACCACTTCAAATGGAAGCTCCCTACCGATGTAGGACAAATGCTAAAAAGTCTCATTTCAAGTTTTTGCACTTTTAACAGCTTGGACAGCTGTTTTCTGACAATCCCCCACTTGCAAAATTTGAAAACATTTTATCGAGCAATATTTCATTGAATTGTGCATAAGCAAAGGTGTCTTTCGACTTGAACCTTCATGTAGTAGAGATGATTCAGAATATACTAGAGTAACCGTAGTTTTGAACTCTATCTCGGACAACATCCACACACAACCCCACTTGGATGTCATTCTAATAGCTAGCACTTTATGGCCATGTGCTTCTATCCCATTATATTGAACTCTTTAGGAATTTGCCCAAAATATCCATGGGAAGCGGCCACATTTCCACATTCACATAGGTGAATCTATCAAGAGTACTCCTATAGCTAGGTGCCCCACTTAAAATAGAGCTATAGAAATTATTAAGAGTTTTAACAACTCATCCTTAACTCGTTTCAGGATATCATGCTCCATAGGGATGGACTCGGAGTAAAACCCCGTTCTATATTAATTAATAATCGCATGATTTAACCCATATCACTTGTGACTTGTTATTACCCTTTGAACATATTTCTTGGGATCTCTAGTCTATATGTTGGGTTACCATCACAAGTGACTCATGTATCCAAGGGCTTTAGTCCCATCCCTTTCGAGGTGTTCCACACCTTCTCCCTAGCTAGTCATTTCGTCAAAGGATCAACTAAGTTCTGTTCAGACCGTATATGATCCACCCTTACAGCACCCGTAGAAATGAATTCTCTAACAGTGCTATGTTTACGACGTATTTGTTATTTCTTACCATTATAATAATGGTTCTCTACTTTTGCAATAGCCAAAGTACTATCACAATGAATCAAAACAGTTGGTATTTATCTTTACCATAATGGGATATCTGACAAGAAGTTTCTTAACCATCCTGCCTCTTCACTGGCAGTAGCTAGCCCTATCATCTAAGACTCCATAGTGGATTGAGCTAAAATAGTTTATTTCTTAGATTTCTAAGAAACTTCACCACCAGCAATGCTAAATATATATCCACTAGTAGCCTTAGAATTATCCAATAGGGTGTTTCAATCAGCATCACTAAATCCTTCAAGGATAGCGGGATGCTTATTATAGTGTAATTCGAGGTTCTTCATCCTTTTAAGGTACCACATGACCCTCTCAATAGCATGCCAATGCTCCATACTAGGTCTACTGGTAAATCTACATAGTACTCCCACAGCATAAGCTATGTCAGGTCTAATGTAATCTGTAGCATAATGTAAGCTACCTATAATGCTTGCATAAGCATTTTGATTTACACTGTCGCCAGTGTTCTTAAATAACTTTACACTAGGGTCAAATGGAGTACTAGCAGGTTTACAGTCAAAGTAATTGTATTTCTTTAGAACTTTCTCAATGTAATGATATTGGTCCAAAGAAAGTCCCTTTTCTGACCTAGTAATATTAATTTCTAATATTACACTATCTTCACTCAAATCCTTCATATCAAAATTGGCACACAATAATGATTTAACATTTTCTACGGCATGAATATTAGAACCAAACATAAGCACGTCATAAAAATAAAGACATATGATAGTGCAAATGTTCTCCACATATTTATAATAAATGCATTTGTCATTTTCATTAATTTTAAACCCATTAGGGAGGACTAAGCTATCAAACTTATCATACCATTGTTTAGGTGCCTGTTTGAGTCCATAAAGAGATTTATCTAATTTACCTACTTTATTTTCTTGACCGTGTACAATAAAACCTTCACGTTGATCCATATAAATCTCTTCTTCGAATTCTCCATTTAAAAATGCAGTTTCAACATCCATTTGGTTCACAATTAAATCATTTAAGGTAGCTATAGAAAATAGTACACGTATAAACGTTATTCTAGTCATGGGTGAAAATGTATCAAAAAAGTCTACATTTTCTCGTTGTCTAAAACCGTTGGCAACAAGACGTGCCTTGTATTTTTCAATAGTGCCATCAGGTTTTGATTTCTTTTTTAAGAATCCATTTACACCTAGTTGTTTTACACCCAGGAGGAAGCTCCACTAAATGCCAAGTTTTATTTGTTTTTAAAGAATCCATTTCATCATTAATAGACTCTTGACATAAATCGACATCTAAGAAGATAAAGAAGTCGGGACCAAAATCTTTTTCCACACGAGCCCTTTTACTTTTTCAAAGTTCCAAAATGTATTCATTATTTTCTTTATTTTTATTTAAAGAAATATTAGTGGATGACTCACCCCCACTATTTCTCAATTTAAAAGGAAACTTATCTTCATAAAAATCGGCGTCATTTGATTCAATAATTACTTGATTTTTCAAGTCATAAAAACGATATGCTTTGCTACTAATAGCATAGCTTATAAAAATGCACTCATATGCTCTACTCGCCAATTTAGACCTCTTAGGGTCGGGTATACGTACATAGGCTAAACACCCCCACGTTCTAAAGTATGACATGTTGGGCTTAATATTTTTCCAAATTTCATACGGAGATATTTTCATTTTAGTCTTATGAATTCTATTAAGTACGTGACACACAGTCAAAATAATTTCACCCCACTAATGTGAGGCAGCCCCTGAATTTAATAAAATAGAAACAAGTAATTCAGTTAATGTCCTATTTTTTCGGCTTTACCATTCATTTCGGGCGAATAAGGGATAGTTTTTTCGTGAATAATACCGTGGGTTTTATCAAATTCAATAAATGGTCCATAATCATATTCAGTGCCTCTATCACTACGTAACCTTTTTATTTTCCGATTAAATTGATTTTCAATTTCATTTAGGAAAATTTTAAACATGTCAAACACTTCACTTTTATTTTTCATTAAATACACAAATGAATAATCAGAACAATCGTCAGTAAAAGTAATAAAATAACGTTTTCCATTTCTAGTGGTGACACCATCCAATTCACAAATATCCGAATGAATTGAATCAAGTGGTTCAGATTCTCTAAAAACAGATTTATGTGGTGTCTTAGTGATTTTTTCTTGACTACACCATTCACATTTTTCAAAATCACTTAATGATAATTCTGGAATTAATCCTAAAGTGCTCATACTCTTAACAAGTCATTTATTAACATGACAAAGCCTAGCATGCCAAACATTAAATGAACAAACAATATAAGCAGAAGGAGAAATTTTATTCACTGCATCAACATTCAATTTTAACATCCCATCAGTGGCATAACCCTTGCCTACAAAAATTTAATTTTTGGTCAAAGTAAATAAATCAGCACCAATAGTTTGAGTAAAGCCAACTTTGTTGAGAAGATAACCCGAAACCGAATTTTTCCTTATCTCAGGAGTGTGAAGAACATCTTTGAGGATAACAGTCTTTCTCAAAGTGAACTTCAATTCCACATTTCCAGTTACAGCAACCTTAGTGGAGTGAGAATCACCTAACAACACCTTATAATCTGCATTCTCAGAATAAGTCTTAAACAGAGTACGGTCATAACAGATATGGCGGGAAGCGCCAGTATCCAACCACCACTCTTCGCCACCACTAACCATGTTAATTTTTGAAATCATATAACATAGGTCCTCTTCGGTCAAATTCTCTTGTGCGTTTGGCACATTACGACATTTGCGAGCCATATGGCCAGGCTTGCCACACTTAAAACCGAGAAATTGTCTCGAGTTGCTAGATTGTCCATTTCTAAGGTTCTTATTCTTATTTTGAGTCTGATTTATAAAATTCTAGTTGTGGCTCTTATTCTGATTTTTCATATTTTGTTCGTTTGCCTTTAAAACAACTTGAGTGTGGTTCTTTTTCTGATTTTTATTGTTAGACACAACAAGAATTTCATCTTTTTAGTTCTGTTTTCCGGATTCTTCCTCAATTCGCAATTTAGTAATGAATGACTCTAGTGAAAATTCTTTAGACTTATGCCTCAAAATATTTTTAAACTCTTTGAACAGTGGAGGAAATTTATCAATAATTACAGTCACCTGAAATTGCTCATCTAAAGTCATGCCCTCGAAAATAATTTCATGGGCAATCATTTGTAAATCATGGGTTTGAGCAACGACAAATTTGTCATCCGTCATTTAAAATTTCAAATAACGGCTGACGGCATATCTTTTAGCACCCGCCTCCTCCGTGTCATATTTTTTAAAAAGTGCATCCCAAACATCTTTCGCAGTTTTATAATTGGTATAATAGTCATAAAGTTCGTCACTTAGAGCATTCAAAATATAGTTCTTCCACAAAAAATCATTTTCCTCCGAAGTTCTAATAGTTTTGCTTTCCTCAACAGTAGGTGGATTATTTACTACGGGTTTGTCAAATTCAACACATGATGCGACCTTTTTCGTAGTTAAATAAAATAACAGTTTTTTGCTCCAACGTTTAAAATGTTGACCTTCATATTTGAAAGGTTTATTTGGGTTGGATGAGTTAATTTCGTTCATGGCAGAATTTCAGAACACCTTAAAATTGTTGTAGTAACAATTTAAATGCAAAAGTAAATAAGGAACGAAATTACCCAATTTTGGAGAAAATAAATCTGAGACAGAAAATATAAGAAATCCCGAAAGCAGGTACACTCTAAAACATGACTGAGTCGTGGACAATGTCACTCTCTTTAAGGTGTTTCGCGGCTCTGCCCAATGTGTGTTGACAGTCACAATTGCCTTGTCACCCCTGGATAAAACATCGTCCAGTAATTAAAATACAGATTGATAAAGCACAAGAATCAATTTGGTCCATGTACATCCATTCGTAATAATTGCTCGAGTCTAATAATAAATATGGGGAGGATTTATTATTCCAGTGTAGAAGAGAAAAATTTAGAAAGAGTTTTTGTGTTTGGCAAAGTTGCAGAACTCCTCTGTAAAAAACGTGGAGAGAAAAATCTAGAAAGTAGTGGGCAACTAGGTTGAAAAATTAAACTAATTATTTCTTAATGAGTTCAAGCCCACACCCCGGAACCGGACACAGGCACGGGCCGGACGGACAGCGGCGGTGTGCGCGTGTGACTTGCCCAATAAGTTCCCTACCCATACACACAAAACATCTAATGCTCAAATGACTTGCCCATTTATTCCAAATAGATTGTAGATATACCACTTCAAATGAAAGATCCCTACTGATACGGAACAAATGCTAAAAAGGCCCATTTCAAGTTTTTGTACTTTTAACAACTTGGACAGCTGTTTTCCAACAGTGTCAAATCAAAATAATAGATCTTGTAGTCCTTATTTTCGACAAGAAGAAGAATTTTGTGCCTGTAGTCACTCTGAGAGACTGATAGAGGCTTGGCTACTATGCGACTCACATTCCCTCTGAGGTAAGCTTTAGGACGTATAGACTTTTATTTTTACTTTCCTAGTCCACAACCGATTTCATTGGTTTTATTTTTTTCAACTCTCCGTGGATTTCCTTCATTTCATTCTAACAATCTCATTGTACAGGTTCTTTAGCAGATGGTGATCCTATAATCGATATTAATAAATAGATGTTGGCTTCGTAACTCGATGAGTAGAACGAAAATATCCACATCTTTAATTAGGCCCCCCGAAAGATTAGGGGTAAGGATGATGATACAGGACCAGTTCGTGAACACATTTTCTAAACTCAGTGATGTGCCAGATATACATTGGGTGAATTTTTAAATCACATGGAATTCATTATAAAACACACCTAATTCGTGTCGGACACGCCATAAAATTTAAAAAATACGTTCACGAACTGGATCCCGTATCTTTACTCCTAGGGGTAATAAGTGTAAAATTGTTGTGAACAAGACTGTTGCTCCTACAACTGAAGTCCCCCATAAATTCATGACTGATGGCTCAAATTTGACAGATGTCGATAATGCTATGGCTAGTGTTTTCAATGATGATGTGAATCTAACTGCAATGGACACAGAATAGAGGCCAAAACCATATGGTCCTATTACTTTTAATGATACCACTTTGCATACCTCCACACCAGTTAATGATTTGGATCCTATGGCCATAAATAGGACATTCCGGTTGTGGCCTCAGCTTAGACTAGACAACCTAAATTCCTATTTGGAAATTGAGGGCCCCAAGGCCTCAATGATGAAAAGTGTCGCTAACTCCTCGGACATGAAGCATTTATTTGAGTAGTACACTGAGAACATGGCGAACAACCAACTCCACGGTCTTCTTATGTAAATCTTAAGGGCCCATTTAGTTTTATATTAACAAAATTTGATTAAACGTTGTTTTTAAATATAGTTTTAAAATGTAGTTTTTTGTATTTATAATTATTGGTTCGTGTTTGATAAACTTATTTTTAAATACTATTTTTTGAAAATTTGACAAAATTGACAAATATGTATATTTATATCATACATCTGTGTGTGTGTGTGTGTGTGTGTGTTTAAACACATATAAAACATTCACACACACACACACACACACACACACACACACACACACACACACACACATATATATATATATATATATATATATATATATATACACACAGATGAATTGATAATATTTTTTAATACATATGTACTATATGTATATTTTATGTTATTCCATACATTAATAATATATGTATAAAACTATATATAAGCATCATGTATCTATTAATAATACTATTTAACTTTATATTATTACATATATAATTTTGTGCATATGTATATATATATTTTATTTACAAGAATTACAAATATATTCATGTATTATGTATGTATATTACATATTAAGGTATAAATGCATTAAAATATTAATAATGAATAATTTTGAGTTGAAAAATAAAAAATAAAAAATATAAAACACCCTCAACCTGTTTTCTGAAAAAATTGATTATAACGCAGAAATATTATAATTAACTGTTTAAAAACAAGTTGTCAAATGTAAATTTTTATCAGAATTGTAATTAAACACATGAAACATAATTATCTTTGCAAACCAAACAGGCCATAAGTATATTTGGAATTTTCCTTTTAGTTTTTTTTGTCATTATTAACTTCTTTCTTCTTCTTTTTTTCTATGATGCCGAGACTGTTTCGAGCCCGGTGGATGAGTGATAACTTGGACTTTTGAGTATGCTTGTCGTTATTGTGAAGTCAAGCAAGTCAAAACCTTTAATTACCTGTATAAAAGATAATTAATTAGAGTATACATGTAAGTATGTTAATCCTAATTTAAAGAGTGAAACAATTGAAAAGTAATGTAATTCATTTTTTATTTAATTTATTTTTATATGTTTTTACTTTTTCTATTTTTTTAGTATTTTTTAATATTAAAACAATTTTCAACGGTGAATGAAGACTAAACTAAAGGAAGACATATAATAAACTAGGAGGATAGTATATTAAAATAACTATATAGTGTGACAAAAAATTATGAATAAAATCTAACACAAAAATAAGAGATAAAAGTGAGGAAACAAATGTGAGAACAATCAAGGAATGAGACTACACCACAAACTCTAGTTATTCTAATTAGTTAATTTACTCATTTCAAATCTCTCAAGTTAGTATTGAAATTACAAGTCAACCCTCATCACAAATGTAATTTTAATACCAACGTATACGAAAATTAAATTCAATACCCCACAACTCTAGAAAATATATTTGTACTCCTTATAATAAATCACCCACTCGGATCAATTCATCGAAATTCATATAAATCTTAGAAAATAAAAGGTCAACCTTCCATGCTAGTATCAGCAACTGGTATTTGGTCAAGGTCAACTACCACAGGACGAGCAATGAAAGATGAGCTCAAAGTTCTGTATTGCAACAAATAAGATGCAGACTTAATATGCTCCCCAGCCATAGATTGATGCAAACCCTAGATAAATTTTAAGTCTTTTATGTTGATGTCAATCTCTTTTGGGGGTCTCCTTTTACTATCAACTGTAACAAACAAAATCAAATGTCAGTGAATCATTTTATCAAATACGAAGAAAACATAATTTCAAAAATAAAATAAAAATAATAACAACATATCCCATTGCCATACGGTGGACACTTGGGACCTTGGTACACATCATTTCCATCAAGTGGAGGGTGTTGCCAATTTTTCGCCACTACCCCATGATCAAAATAGTCTTTGTTGGTATTAGGAAGATTGACCACTAAAGCTCTATTTAAAAATCTAGTTTTTAAATAAAAAGTACTATCGCTAGTGACCCATCTATAGCAATAGATAATTTTTGGGATTCCTAAATGAGTCCCATGGATTTGATTTAATCTATGTACACCGTTAACTACCCTCCATGTATTTGGAGCTACTTTTGCAGGTACAATATCTAAATATTTGTAAAACTCCAAACACAGTGGATTTGGCGAGAAAAAAAAGCCACATTCGGCTACAAAGATACTTGGGAACCAGTGTCCCTCAGCCAAGGAAAATAAATCAAAAGGACCAGATAATTCTTCCAAAATAACCCATGAAGGGATTGAAAACTCAGACAAAAACTTATCCAATGACTCAACAGAATAAACCATGGAGAATAAAGAAATTAAAGAAGAAGGAAGAAAATCTTATAGAGGAAATAGAGATCAATTGACAATAAACGATGGAAAGAATGAAGGCACAAGATAGAGATAAGGTGAAGAGTCCAAGGATACAAATTTGAAAAAGTGAAAGACAATAGGATTTTTTGTAGCACTTAAATACTTTACCTTGGGAATGGAGTAAAGTAATGATTATAGAAAAAGACGTTTGCATTACCGGTGGCTAAAAGGAGAAAAGGGGCACGAAAACCGAAGTAGCTGGAAAAATTCAAAATATTTATGAAGTCTGATTCTATGAATTCAAAGAGGAATTAAATGCAAGGAAAACACTCCTACAATTCAGGATAACTATTTAATCTCATCACATTTCGAGAAGAATGTTCCACCCTCCTCCTCAACCTCGAACTGTTAAACATTGGGGGCTTCTGTTGATACCAAATTTGATCTGCTGATGTGGACCAATCATAAAAATACATGTGTCCATTTGCATGATGAATATAAAGCCTTTGGACGAATAAAGGCCGAGCAACTTAATCAATATGAGCAACTCAGGAGGGTCGAACAACTCAAGCGGTCCGAGCAACTCAAATACTTGTGGCGTACGCGTCAAGTATACCAGAAGATAACTAGGCTTTAAATGTGCATTTATTATCATACAGATGTATATGACTACTAGAAAACAGCGCATTATTCTTCCATATGTACAACCTCAAGGCTATAAATACATTATAACATCCTCATGAAAAGGGGACTCAGAATTTCTGGGTAAATCACTTATCGAGTATTCCTGGCAAGCAATCAGCAATACAAAAACAGTGGACGTAGGCCATTTTATTAAGGCTGAACCACTTTAAAAATTTTTGTCTTATTTACTCATTCATTTTTTTTCAGTGATTAAAATAATTAGATCGAATCTAGTTTTTTACTCAACAATAACAAACTAGAATAGAGGTAAGTAAGGATGTCAATCCAAATCTAAGGAGTGAAACACTAATAAAATCATGTAATTCATTTTTTATTTAATTTCTTTTTAGATTTTTTTTTACTTTTTTAGCTTTTTTTTAATATAGAACAATCTTCAAGGTTTAATGAAGACTAAACTAATGGAAGAAATATACTAAATTAGGAGGAAAGTCTAACGAAATAACTAAAAAGTGTGATGAAAAATGATGAATAAAATCTAACACCAAAATAAAAGATAAAGTGAGGAGATAAATCTTAGAACAATAAAGGAATGAGACTACACCACAAATTGTAGTTAGTCTAATCAGTTAATTTACTCAATCGAAATATCCGAAGTTAGTATTGAAATTACAAGTCTATTCTCTTCACAAATGTAATTTTAATACCAGCATTTTAGAAAATTAAATCCAATCCCCCATAACTTTAGAAAATTGATTTATACTCTTTTTAATAAATCATCCGATATGATCGATTCACCCAGTTTCATTTAAATCTTAGAAAATAAAATTTAGAGTAGAAATTCAAGAAATAATTAAACACTTAAGAAACCCCTATCTCTAGTTCGATTCTAAAATGGGTATTATATCTCGAATTTTGATTTTCTAAAATCATTTACCCTCTCTCGAGGTATAAATTGAAGGATGAAGGATAAAAAATAACACTCAAAGGGAATTTGAAATAAACAAACTAATTAATTAAAATAACATTAAATAAGGTTCATCCCACCCCTTGAAAGGAATTTTAGCCAATCATTATAATAAAACACAATAACCAAGCAATCAAATGCGTTAAAATAATATAGAAGAGCAGAGAGAGAGAGAAAGAGAGAGAGAGAAAATCTTCAAACAAGTCACCTAGATTTTTAAAATTGAACTCTAATTCTTCATTGAACATGAGTATAATCCGTGCAATTTGATCTTCCTAACAATCTTCTAATTCAATACATCACTCAATTCAATCTCTCAACAATTTTATTTGTCACTAATCTATAAAAAAAAGAAAATAAAAACTACATTAAAAAACTAAACTAAAAATGTGTTTCTCTCTCAAGTCTCCAGAATTCTCTTTCCTAGATCCTCTTTCAAAATGGCTCTTGATCTTCTTAAATAGTAGTCACATTGGAGCAATGGGTTAAGGGACAAAGTTGGAAGAATTGGTAGTGCATGAGGTAAGTAAGGCGTGGGTGAGGGTAATGTGGGAAATATGCACACATGTGCATGTGGATCAAGTGAGTTCATGAAAGTGTGGGATACGTTAGGGGTATATCGGTAATATGGGGAGAAGTTGCATTTGACACATGGGTTTTATGTTTTCTATTGTTTATTTTTGTGGCTTGAGAAGAATCGGGTAAAAGATGGTTTGAAAGGAAATGGTTTTAGACAAAATGGGCATTGGATAATGAAATGCAGTACAAAAACTCACTTTTAAGGAGAGGTAAAATTCGTCCCTAAAGACCTTTAGCGATGGAATTAAGGATGGAAACGCATGGTCACATTTTATAGGCCTCCCACTCGTATGAGGGATGAATTTTTTCGTCTCTAATAATATTATTTGGGACGGTATGAATCGTCCCTTAAAAGTTGGTGCCAAAATTACCACAATTTTTTTAATGCGCCACTGCTTTTTAGGGACTGATCTAGCCATCCCTAAAGCCATAATAATACTGTTTGGGACAGGGGATTGGTCGTCCCTGATAATTTTATTTGGGATAGGAGCTTGGGCATCCCTAATAATATTATTTGGGACAATATTAACCGTCCCTTAAAACGTTACCGCCATAATTCTCACCAAATTTTCTATTATGACGCAACATTTTCGGGAAGATTCTAGTCTCATTCAATATTAGTCATACGTTATGATACATATTCAAGGTTTACAACATAACATCTCCAAAAAAGTAAAACAATCAACTTAAAACATAAGCTACAATCATCCCCAAAAATATCAAATAACCAATTCGAAGACATAGGAAACTCAACAAATAAAGCTGGCCAACACCTATTCCCAAATGACATCCATAGACCCAAATGATGTCTGGACCCATGAAAGATAAAATAAACATAATTGAATGCAATATTCAACTATGGTAATTCGTATGTTATCGTGTTAACTATTTTTAAATCACTTGTTATTTTAAAAAAAATGGTAGAGTTTCCTTTGTTTATTCATGAAAACCAACATGATTTAACATTAAAATGTAACTCAACAACAACAACAACAACATCAAAAGCCCAAATGAGCACATAAATTAATTTCATCATCATAACTATCCACTGGCCCACACGGGCTAGCTTAATCTCAAATTATTAGTAAAATAATTCTAATTATTCAGAAAATACCAAAGTAAGTGATCAATTGGTACGGGGAAGCTATCTTGGTGCTTCAAATTAAGATTAAACTCTTTAGTCTTGTTGATTTTGTGATTTATCTCGGCACGAAACTCATCCCGAACATGATGAAGCTCTTCTTAATGGCGAATTTCACATTCGTCGGCCTCTTGGCGTAATCCGGCCATCTTTTTCTCGTAATGTTGAGATGATGACGTTGTGCTTGACCTTTTAGGTGTCGGTCGAAGATCTACTCCCATGCACAAGAAACAATCATGCCCGTCGGACCCTATTAACTCATCGAATATCTTATTTCGCGCTTCGATGTCATATTTTTGATCCTCCTATAACTCTTCCAATAATCTCTTTATACTTTCCTATAAATAAAGGAGAAAATTCAAATAAAGTACCAAATGCACATGATATATAAAATGGCTCGTTTGCAAATGGAACTGTTTATTAGTATTCCACGTTAGACAGTGAGCAAAATAGTTGAAATGTATATACCTCTTTGTTGGTCGATCCATCAGTATATAAGACTCATTTCTCTTTCGTGTATATATCCAAACCCCAAGTTTATTGGTTTGTAAACCTTTTGTCTTCATCTAATGTATTGGTACAAATAGGTACATTAAGAACTATTTTGATTCAAATTAAAGACATTAAAATTCAAAACAAATTCAAATGACATGGCTAACCTCTTCTATTTGTCTTGGGATTGATTTTCTTCATGTCTTAGTATGAAAATAAATGTTTGTTCTCAGAACATGTATTACAATAAACTAACTAGATTATGTGCAATTTTATATTATCAATGTAGATAAAAAAAATCAACATTTTTTACCTGCACGGTTTCTCAAATTTTTAGGAGACGGTGTTGAGGATGGTACAGTGGGGTGGAGGAGGGAGGGAAGGATGACGAGGGGGGAGTTAAGGGGAGACTATTTTTTAAATAGATTCTCATTTTCTCTCTTAAGATCAAATAAACCCTTTCAAGTGTCGATTTGATCTTTACTTCAATTGGTTTGATTTTCTTTTGTGTTCAAAGATTTGTGAAATAATTTAGCTTGGGGTTGTGAGGAAAAAGATGAAATGAGAAAGATAATTAAGGATATTTTTTTATTTAAACTATTAGGGGGAATATCTAATTACTAATTATTGACATTGTTAATGATGTTAGACCTTCATGACAATTCAAGGGTTAACTTTTTTTTAGAAGCGGGGGTTTATATCTAATATTGGCATTATCTCAAGGAGGAAATGACAAAAAAATTAAAATATTACACCCTACTGTTTAGGAGTAATTATAACATTAGTAACCACATTTTTTAAAATACCACATAAAATATTTACTTGTTTATTAACTCTAAAATGTTACGTGAAGCACCGAACCAAGCCCAAATTTTTTTTTTCACTTCAAAATTTAAGACCAACTCAAGACCACTTTGTCCTGGTTTATGGTTAAAATGATAACATTCATATCACGGGTTCTTGAAACTAAAGAATTTACATAGAAAAGTTACCCGAAGTAATTGGGTTTTGTTGCTAGGACCAAATATTAAGCGGCAAGGACCTTAACCCTCTAAATTTGAGTATAAAAATGTCGAGGGTGACAGTTTAGCATTATTTAGGTTTCTAGTTATTCTATCCTCCCTCGAGAAAAGATTCCAAATAAAATCTCGATTTTTAAAAAGAGGCTAGTGGTATTTTTGGGCAGTTTGTTAGTAAATTGCGATAGGATTTACATGAGGCTTTCTCATTATGTGTCGCTGCTTGGGTTTATTAGTCCCATCGAGATGGTGAAGCACCTAGATTAACGAGGATGAGGAAAAGGATAAATGGAGGGGAAACTTATGACAGGCCTGTGATAAATATATTCAATGATCAATTTAAAAGTTTCATGTAGCTCTACATAGATGCTATGTTAGTTATGAAAGAAAAAAGGTATCCATTTGGAGGACATAAGGAAAAATTTCCTCAGCAATCGAATCACCCAACTGAGGATTGATGTTGATCCCAATCATATTGAAATGTTAAGAACTATTCTTCCACTGACCAATGTTCGACGAGCATAAAATTTGAGTATTTTATAAAACAAGTTACATGTTTACGGCTAGGAAAAGTAAATGCTTACCTAATTGTTTAAAACTTCAATTCCTGAAAACTATTGGCTTGAATCAGATTCAACCCCTATGGTGACTTGTATCCTCAGTTCTTATGATGGAATTTTGGCTTATCTAGACATGCTCTGCCTTAGTGTAGACCTACTCTTCCTTGGTCTAATAACCTTGGTATATACCTTCTATGCCTTGGTCTAAGACCTTCAACCCTCATTATGCCCCTTACGATGGCATACTGAGACTAATAGGTATCCCCTCTCTATGATTCACTCTATTTTGGCTACAATATGTCAATTGTCTCCTCTTTATAGTTGACTGTTTTGGAACTTTTTCTATACTATTTACGTACTTACACAATTGGCCCCTCTCTATGATTCACTCTGTTTGGCCTACCCATATTTGTATACTATGTGTATACTTACACAAACCTATTTCCTCTTTACCGTTGACCTACTATTTGTCTCCTCAATTAACTATTTTTCTCCTTTAGGCATTTATTATACAAGATATTTTTATAAGGATTTAGGCATTGGTACATTTATGATTAATTGACTTTATACTGATAATGATCGTCTCTTATGGTTTTTGGTATATCGTCCTTTTTGTATCCACAAACTAATCTTATTTGTGACATGTCACTCTTAACTACTACACTGGTTGAGTAACACTTTGTACCCTCTGTTTATCCAATGACTACTTGGCTCGAGAATGCCATTCGGAAACCTAAATATTTTTTAGGCTTATGACAAATGTTAAATCCAATTGGTATCATCAGATGTAGGGAATTATTAAATCATATAAGTTTCAAATTAGGCACTGGAATTTTTGATTTACCTCAGCACAACAGTTTCAAATTAGCTCAGCATATCAGTTTCAAATTAGGTGCAGTGGTTCATAACATGTGAATAGGTGCAGTGCATAAACTGCATCCGCATAAATTTCTAGGATGAATAGTTATACTCTCAATCATAAAAGACACACAACTCCTCACTGATTGCATCTGCAAAAATTGCAGACTTGGTTGGGTATTTGCACCTGCATAAATTGCAGACTTGGTTGGGCTAAGTAATGCATGCCCAAGATCACTGATTAGGAAAAGATGAAGATAAAATTACACGATGTTTTCTTGCCATGTAATTATGTTGAATCTATGTACAAACGTTTGAAAGCAATAAATAGGGAAACAAAGAATGTGGATGAGTACACAGAGTAGTTTTATCACTTACTAGCCACCAACAAAAAAACTCACTTTCGAAGTGCCTCATGTTTATCCAATTAATTGAGAAATAACAATTAAGGCCTAAGTCAATGTGATTTTATCTCGAGACAATATCAATTGATGAGAGGCTATAAGCTAAGTTATATTTTCCAAGAAGATTAAAAATTAGACTTGATAACTCCCTAATACAATCCGAATCCTACATGATAATTGTTTACTGGTTCGAGTTTATTTTGATCATCTTAATATTATTAATGAATTAAGATTTTTAATACACTTAAAATAGTAACTCAAACACAATACACATGACAAGAACTTATTATACATGACCCAAATGCCACAGTAAATAACACAAGTTAAAACTCACTACCCGTTTCCATATATGTCTACTAAAAATCAAGTTAATTTGATATTCATCTATGATATGGGAGTTAATTACCTTTGTGACATTAGGATGATCAATATTGTTTCAAACTGAAGCTTCTAAGAGATCCATAATTCCTCATCTCAAGCTTCTTGAGTAATTTCAAGGCACCAATCTAATGTGGCAAGTCCACAATTTAGTCCAATCCAACTGAAGATGTCTCACAAACACTTACTGGTTAGTTCAAAATACATATCAAGGAAGAACACATTTGATTACAAAGAAGACTATATCTGAAGGTATGTGTAGAATCTTTAAAGTTTTATGTTATTAATCAAATGTTGTTTAGTTTAAAATACATATCAAGGCAAAAATATTTGATTACAAAGAAGAATATATATAAACACCACTGTTTTGTCTGAAGCTTTTCCTCAAGCAGGTGTCTATCAATGCGTGTGTATATCTGACCACAAAGATTATAAAGAAATGTGGACCAATGGTCCACTACATAAGAAAAAGCTTGTACAATATTTTTGAATTAAAACATTTCGTACTTCTTTATTTGACCTTGAAATGGGACAAGTAAGATCTTAAACTTGGAGATATCAAGATCCAAATGGAAAATTGAAAGATCCAAATGAGACAAGCAGGGCTATTAAACTTGGGGATCAGTCCTTCCATGTTCTAGTACCAGGGGGTGCCATTGTATTCTGAAGAGGCTTTGTGACAGACTCCCAAGATATGCCATGAAAACCTTATAGGTGAATTCTAAGTTCCATCTTAATCAAATCTCAGAAATTATTTATTCAATTAATTGTATGGTGGAAACAAAAGAGTCCATATTATTTCATATCACACATCCCGCATTAATCATACTTTACACTACATTATTATGGATTCTTCATATTATATCCATATAAATGCACATATAAACAAATTAGTATCATCTATACACCCAACAATTTTTTCTGGTTTTGTAAGAGGTCTCGACATAAGCACATTAATTGTAGTAAGCTTCTTTTTGCATGTTTAATTAGTGGGGTGGGAATCAATATACAAAAGAGACTTCACTTCTTTTATGAAAAAACAAACATCAGAATATAAGCATGACACGCCAATTTGAATTTGTAATATATAAAAATTGAATAAAAAGTGTCAAAATGAGTTAAAATGAATAAGGAAACTCAATAAAAAATGACTAATACTTGATAACTTTTTTTAACAGTAGTTAAAGATCTTAAACCATTTTTTCTTTTAGTATGGTAAGAAAAGAGTCCTGAAATATCTAAGATAAGTTGAATCTGGTGAATGTGATAACAATGTTTAACAATAAAAAAAGCATAAGCCATACTTTTATCCAAACTAGAACTTGATTATGAACTTGATTCTCCCAATGGTGTTTCCTGCCCATGGGTTTAACAAATACCTTTGGTTAATGGTTCAATCTATGCCCACTTTTGCGGAGTTTTGTTGTACAACATCAAAACACACATTTTGTCATTGTGGATTATCTAAAAGCTTCATTTAAAATATCTAACAAACAAGGATCTTTTCACGTACAAATTTTTTTTATAGTGAAACAAATTGTGTAGAATATTATCTGTTAACAGTAAAATCATGTAGATAATGAATAATGAAATGACCAAAAACTTATATCCCCAAAAACCTAACTCTAATACAATATTAACAGCAGAGAAAACATGCATATAGATAATCAAATCAACCAAACCCTAAATCATTAACCCCAAATCAACCAAACCCTAAATCCAAGCCATACATACATGTAATCAAATTCAAGAAATATATACACATATACAAGTTTAACTTAAAAGTCTTGCTTAAATCTTTCTCATTATGGTTTAATTAATTCGCGAGTTTGTTGATTTAGTTATATGATTTTGACAAAAGGTTACATGAGTATAAGAAGACGGTTGTGATGATAGAATCCAGAAGAAACCTCATGCGTGAGTAGAACTAGGTTACAGATTAAAATGCCAGCGTGATGAGAATAAAGGAAGAGAGAGAGAATGGGTGTAATCAGATTATTGAGGGAAATGGATTTTGGGAATCGTGGGAACGTGTAAAGCTTAAGGAAAATAAAAATAACCCTGTCCCTTAAATGTTTTTGGAACTAATTTTTTGGGACACCCAAACAACTGTCCTATAAAATACTTTCCTTATGTGTTCTTCGGGATGGTGATCTTAGCTGTCCCCATTAATGTTAGTATATAAGATAGATTTTGCATTATTTGGGACGGATGAGTTTAACCGTCCCTAATAATTTAAGTATATAAGATGTATTTAATAGTCATTCCAAATAATAAGCTTTGGGGATGGTTATAAACAACCATACCTAATAAATCAGTCCCAATTAGTTCTTTTTCTTGTAGTGATGGGTTCGTGGGTTATAGGTCAAAATTACTTGGGTTTGAAATCGGGTCTGCAGCGGGTAGGGAGTTAAAAACTAGGTTGTGGACCAACTTTCAGCTGGTCTGGTTGCTTGGGTTTGATGTTGAGCTCGAATTTTGGGTTTGAATGGCAAGTATGAGTCCGTCGGGTTCAGAGTTGGTAGAAGGTAAAGGTATAAAACCCGAGTAAGGATGTGGAATAGGTTTGAGTAGGTTAGGTGCTTAATGGAGGTGGGTTTCCTTTTTTAGAAAGGAGAGAGAGAGAATGGGATGTGGAAGATAGTGTGTATGTGTGTGTGTGGGGGGGGGGGGGGGTATTTGAGTGTGGAGAGGTGTATGGTAGAGGGTGTGTGTGTTTAGATTTGTACCCATTCTAAAAATAAAACTATCCAACAAAAAAAATAAAATTAAAATCATTAAAAACTAAAAATTAAAATTCTAATAAAAAAAATTAAAGAAAATACAAAATCAAATAAAACTAGAAAATTAAATTCCTAATAAAAGACAAAATAAACCTATCCTTAGAAAGATAAAGTTAAATAAAATAAAAACCCAAAATTATAAATAAAAAATAAAGATCAAATAAAAATAAAACTTACACCTAAATAAATAGAAAAATAAAAATAACCAACACAAATAAATCCTAAAAATATATACAAAATTCTAAACAAAATATAAAATAAATCCTAAGAATTAAAACAGCTCAAATAAAAATCTAAAAAAGTAATAAAAATAAATTAATGGGTGCAAACGAAATACATGAGTGTTTGGGATGGGTTTAGGTGGCGGTTAGGGGACAGGGTAAAAGGCACTAAAGTTATATTTAATCTCCTCGATCCACGTAAATGTCGCATTTTGCCTCGAAATGGAGCGTTTAAATCGGCAAGTGCAAGCAAGCCTACAAAACAGACAAATACACGCATAAGATCCTATTTGTCGAGAATTAACAATTAAAAATCGTCAATTTTGAGTATTATTTAAACACTTTTGGATGTTTATAGATGAGAATGTTGTCCTTTATTCCCAACATAAGGTTGTGGAGGCTACACGCAAGTCTGAGTTGATAGGAATGAAGTCTTCCTTTTTGGAAGTAAGCCTCGCAACTAGTGAAAAAAGAGTTGGGAACATTGAGGCCTAAACTTATTCCTTAACCAAAAGCCATACGATGGGCTTGCAAAAAATGGTTGATGATCATGCCATAGCCTTGAAGAAGTATGTTGTTAATGGTATTGCCAAATTTAAAGCTTCAAAGAACTTCTAGCTAGGTCAGAACTAGGCTTGTATATATGGATAAGAATTTAGGCATTGAGTTACCAAAAATATTCTTGAGGCCAGGGAAGCCATCTTCCCTTATAGTCCTACTTTCCCCATAAGTCCTTGATTTCTCAATTTATTCAGTTCGTCTCATAAAGGAAAGATTTTCTAAGAACTAAAAATTTAAAGAAAATACAACATGGAAGTCATCTCAGGATCAGGACACCGTAGACAGAAGGGGTGTCACACCTAATACGATGCATCAATCATCTCTACAAAGGACATGCCTCACCCTAGGGCCAAATTAATCTCCTCATCCAAAGCATCATAATTCTAGAGTTCGTGACGTTCATCAAAATATTGAAGGACGAGGACACTTAGACAAAGGCAGGGGCCACACCCTCAAAATGTAAAACAATAAAAATGGAAAAGGTGAAGAAGGGAAAGCTTGAGGCTCATTCTCAGAAGTATAAAGAGTTTAACCCTCTGAACTACGATTTTAAGACCCTTTTGCACATCATCAATTTAGAAAATTTCAACAGATGAACAACAAATTTGAAAAGAATTCTAGCAGGAGAGAGAAAAATAAGTGGCGTGAATACCACAATGATCACGACCATAACATAAAAAATGAATTTGCCCAAGGAATGTGGTTGAAAGGGTGGTTAGACAAGGGATTTTTAGCAATTTCCTATAGGTCGCCGACACAATGAGCACCTGACAGGACGCAACCTCCAAAATATTTTTAGGGAGATTTTGTTAATTTTGCATTTTTTTTGCAACTGTTACAAGGTCATAGTTAGGATAGAAAATAAAATTATGTATTTATTATCAATGAAAAGTTAATAGTTTGACTTAAATCCTTTTCATTTTTTCTTAACAATTTTGATGATGACCTACCACCAATCCCACCTCAAAATAGCTACTAAAGTTTTGGATCATATGAAAAGACCACGTTAAGATATGGCATCTCCCCATGTAAAGGTCGTGGAGGATTCGGTGAAATACACATCTAAAGGAAAAACCAAGGTCAAGAGTATACGACTTTGATCAATACCATAAAACATAGTCAGTATGAATATCTGAAGGGTAAGAACTTTGTGCTAATTGGAATTATCGACATGGTCGGCTCTGCCCATGTGCCAAATGGGCAATGGCACATGTTCCATTTTAGAGTAAGCACCTATATATGTATATTTTAGGGGTTCAAAAATATTTTAGGTATATTAAAAATGTCAATTTTTAAAATAAGTTTAATTTTTTAAGGGGCACATTTTATAACTACTCCCCAAATTTTTTTTACAACGAATGATTCAATTACCCAAAAAATTTATCAGTTTGATTTTTTCACCAAGGTCTTATTAATCTGTTTTTTAATGTAATTTTAGTTAGTGATTTTGCACGTAGAAATGCAAGAAGAAATATTTTTCAATGAGTTTTTTGGTATTTAATATCTTTGTACAATCTTTTTTTGGAAGGGCCTCAAGTTGACTTTCGCACAAGGCCCCAGGTTGACTTTCGCACAGGGCACTCCTAATTTCAAGACCAACCCTGATTCCCGATAACTTCAAGAATGCAGTACCCTAATAGAAGCGAATCTCTTTCTCAACAATCTATTGCCAGCTTTGAATAACATAGGTTCACTTATAAATAAGTGGGATGAACCTCGTGGGGATACTTACACCCTAGGATCATTAGCGGTGGGTTGGGGGGGGGGGGGGGTTACTTATACACTAGAAGCCTTTAAGGGGCTTGTAAATAATTCAAAATAGGTCATATAGGGCGTTTAATGAAACCCCATAATATTTCAAGAATTAGAGAGAGTTTAAAAAGAAATTAACAATAATCTAAGGAGGTAATGCATTCAGGATGTAGGTTAAACATAACAAAAGAAGGGACATTGAAAGCCAAAGTGTTACTGCAAAGAAACATACAAGCCTTCATAGTCATAAGGAAATACTTTTAAAAGATAAGCTCAATACATGCAATGCAAGATTCATTATAAAACAATTTAAATTACAAGTTTTAGCAAAAAAGGCAACAAAAAGGGTCTAAGACTCTGCACCCCCTTATTCATCACCCTTATCATACTCAAGGCCGGTCTCAGTCTCTTCGGCCTCTTTAGCAAAATTATTGGCCTTCGTTTTCTACTTCCTTCCTACCTCTTCAGCTTCCTTCACGTTATTTTGATATTTTGTAATAAAAAACATTTGGAATACTCATGTCAGAACTGACAAAAAGAAAACTAAATGACAATGGACAAATCCCTATATTCAAAGCCCTAATAAATTAAAAGCATGAGAATCACTACATTGACCCTCTTAAAGTAACTCCATGTGGTTCGGATTTAAATATTATAAAATAGGTTGATTAAAATATCTTCTTTGAGGCAATGAAGAATACTCGTTAATAACGAATCATCTCCCAAAAAGATTTACCAAAGTAAAAGGTAATAGTTATAAAAAGAACCCTATTATGACATTTATATTAGTAACAATAAAACCATTAGATGGTTGTGTAGGTGGTGAAGACGGAGAAACTCATGACATTGGTGAGTTTTTTTATGATTGTTAAAATGGGATTAGTTTCGTGTAAGTTTTTGTACAGATGTTCTCTTTTGGTTCTTTAGAGGTAATTTCCATGTAAGCCAATAAAAATGAATAAAATTCAATTAAAGAAAAAAATTTATGACATGAACCTAACATAAGTTCATTCCCCCATCGATTCAGAAAACATAAAAATTTAATCAAATAATAAAGTTAAGAAATAAAACTAATGGAATTTCTTCATTTGTAGGTGCTAAACTAAAGACCCATATCCTTGTTGATGAAATGTAGTTTAAAGAGGGCAATGATATAAACTAAAGGTAAAATAAGGAGGGAAATAAAAATTCAAAGGGATGGCATGGACGTAATGTGAGAGAAGCGTAGAGTAAATGTAAAAGATGGAGGGATATCTAAAGTCCTATGAAATAATGGAGGGAGGTAGAGAAAAAACATGGCGTGAGGTGGAAAGGGAAGTTTCTTATAAATTCATTTACTACATTCCCACATGTCACTTTGAAATTCTTGTATTACATTTTTGCAGGTTTGTTTTCAAGGTTGATAATATGATTACAAATATGGTACTTTTGAACTTCATCTATACCTTTCCTGTTGTGGAAAAGACAATTTGTTCGTGAAATTAATCTTCCAAACCAATAAAGTGTGCATCTCATCGAATAACATAAAATCTTGGAATACTAGTAGGCATTTGTAATTTTGCAGAACGAAATGGTAATAGGTACTAATACTTTTGTGTGGGCCATATTTTGTGTGTATTGGTAAGAAGGATAAAAAGGAGTATCCAATATAGAGTCCTTTAACACTTCAGATAATATTAACATATTAATAAATTACCTTTTTAGAAATGTATAATCGTGATGATAAAAGCATGAACACATAAGATATAATAGGTTAGTGTGGGGTTATATACTTGTGTAAGTTGGATATTATGAAAACTACATTACAATTTTGAAGATATGTATTTGCAATTGGAATATATGTTAATGTTGGGAAGTATGGTGCTAAGCTGCATAGTGTAATATGCATGAATTTCAATCATTGAGTGTGGAACTTATGGAAAATGCTAAAAAAACACTCGAGGCAGGCCTTGAGGCAAAAAATCTCCTTCAAGCTTCAGCGTCAAAGGTTAAAAAGAGAATTAAACCTCAAAATGACATAATGCACCTAAACTCCTTACCTCGTTAAGGCGCAAAAAAAATCTTTTATTCTATCACGAAGTCTATTTTCTGATAATTTTAACACATAAATATATATATATATATATATATATATATATATATATATATATATATATATATAAAAAATAAAGGAGGAGGGTCTTCTCACTATTCATGCCATGTCATATAAGGTTTTGTATACAAAACTTATATAAACAAATTTTGTATCTGTGGTGACAATTATATTAAACAAAAATAAATGAGAAAAGACCAATCACCAAAGCATGTAAAGAAGGTAAAAGATGCCAATCACAAAACACAATATATATGTGGTTCAGCGAGAATGCTTACGTCCACAGTGGGGAAGTTAGTATTATTTCGATGTACTCTGAGGAGTGTTTTCAAAAAATACAATCGTTCCTTTTGCCCCAGGCTTAGGGTTTGTTAAATACATATTTTTTTCGGGTAGTGGAGGTGTTGGACTCCCTCACGTCCAATTTCTACTCCTAGAATATCTCCCTACGAAATTTTAGGAGAGGACTGGGTCATAACTGAATTAGGTTACGATGTGAGGGGCCCAGGATTTGGGCCACTTCTATTGGGCTACTCGTATGAGCTTGTGATGGCAAATTCGGGTACCCAAAATTTCTCCTAAAGTTGTTGGGCCGTGATTTGGGCTCAATAAATTTAATTGATTTTTCATAATGGCCCTCTTGTAAATTGTGTAACTCTTCCCAAGATTGAAAACAAATTTAGGAAGCATCTTGCATCATGTCCTGTGCATGATGATTGGAAGCATTTAGAAGTTGTTTGGAACAGCAATCCCTAGTTATCTTTTCTAAGCTTTTACAGTTGCGTCCTCGTGCCCAGGTCATCATCTTTAAATTTCAATCTCCTCCATAATCTTCGCTTGTGACTTCACGTCGTCTCAAGACAGGTTTTTATTTTGTAAGTTATTCTTGTTTTCTTTATGTACTTTTCTATTGCAATCTCCTCGCATTTGTAAATAGAGTTTTTTTAAATGGCAAAAATAGGCAACAGGTTAGTAACTGAATTTAGAAAGTATTACAATATCCCATATTGGGTACATATTGAGTGTGCCTCTCTCCCTAAAAATATCAGAGCGATAGAGGATGCTTATTGGATTCATGTCCTCTTGCTGTCCCAAGGGGGGCTCATTTTTCCTTCAAGCAATTTATTTTTGCATTTTTTGGTTATTTCAACATTATCCCTGCACAGTTCTCGCCAAATGTGTGGAAGATAGTCAATGGGGTCCATAGAATAAACCAACTCTATGGTACAATTATCCCTGCACAATTTTAGGGCTTGCTGAAATCTATTTTTGCTATTCTTTCTCTCGAACTAGTTCTGACCTTATTTACCTCAAGGCCAGAAGTCCTGATAGGGTATTGGTAGTAAACCTACCTGATTCTCATAAAGATTACTGGGAATAAGGCTTCTTTGCTAGAAATTGGCAGTTCTCCCCTCACCCTAAGGGGGCAAGGTCCGATAGGTTCACAGTCTCTTTTTATGGGGAGGAGTACAAGAACACCGGTCGACTACTTTTCTTCTGGAGTATAAGAACATCGGGTCTAGTTTCATTACGCGACCTGTAGACATCATTCATGTCTTAGATATTACTGAAGAGTTTGCTGCTGAACCCATCCAATTGGACGAGGAAGAGAGCATCTCTGAAAGGGATATCGAAGGAGGTGTTGAAGGTGGTTCTAGTGAGGGGAGATCTAGTAGTGAAGGTTCTTCTAGATCGAAAGAGTTTTATGAGGCTCAAGAGTCTTCAAGTACATCCAACAGTTCCAGCGAGGAAATTTCTCCCCCCAGAAGAAATTTGATTAGGGATGATGATGATGAGGATGTGTGCTTCTCTCGAGGAGATCGAAGAAGGAAAAGTGTGTTGGTGGAGAAGTTTCCACTGTCTCTCAATCTACTACCAACAAATAGGAGAAGAATAGAAAATAGGAAGAACAATTAAGAGAGAGAGAGAGAGAGAGAGATAGAGAGAAAAAAGAGGAGGGGAAGAAAGTGGAAGAGAGAAGGAAGGTGGAGGAGAGGAAGAGAGCTGAGAGGGAGAAGGAGAGAGAAGATGAGAGAAGGAGAGATAAGGTGAGAACGAAGGTCGGTCATGCTTTGGTACTCGTGTTTGCTTTACCTGAGGGGGCCTCAGTCTCCACCTTACCCCAACTAGCTCCTGCTTTGCTCAATCGAGCAGTTTTGCCTGCTGATCGACAGAGGGCAATGGGGACTAACCAGTTAGCCCTGAAAGGGAGCCAAAGGCTAGCCTTGGTAAGTCTATTTTTTTACTCTAATACTTATAATATTATGTTCCATGCTTTTTCCTAATTCTTCCTTTTCATTAGCATCCTGTGACCGAATTCACCGTTCTTTACCATACTCACGATGAGATAATGAGTAGGAATACAAATTTGTAGAAGCAGAAAGTCGATCTGGAGGGCAAAGGTGCTGAGCTGGAAGCCAGTATGAAAGCTGCTAGTGAGGCCCAGAAGTCCTCTTATCTTTCCCTTCCTGAAGCCAATAGGGTGAAGAAAGCGGCGATTAAGGAGCTGAATGAGTTGAGGTAGTCCTATGATCTGGTTTGGACATGCAATCTGGCCGTGGTTGAGGAGAACATGGTGTTATCAGAGCATGTGAAGAAGGTTCTGTCTGAGGCTGCTACAATTAAGGAGAGCTCAAACAACTCTGGGTGGGCTACCGTATATGACGATAGTGATGCTCAGATAGGTTACATTAGCCGACTAAACTTCAATAAGGGCTGGAACAAAGATCTCCTGGCTACTGGGGTTGATGTTTATTCACCCTTATTCGATAAGCATGATCCAGGCCCCAAGCATATTGTTGACTAAGCCCCTACCCCACTCATTAAGGGTATTACTCCTGCCTCCCAAACAGTTCCTGTTGATGCCCTCCTGCTCGGGGGACATAAGTTGTCCCTTCTGAGGGAGATGGTCCTACTACTACTGATAAGGGGAAGCAACCAGATTCTTCTGAACCAACCAAGGTTGCTAGTTAATCTACTCTTAGGAATTCTCTGTATTTTTACTTTGCTTGTACTTTTTTCGAACAAACCAATGTAACTGTGTCTTTTTATTTTAATGAAATGAAAGTTCTTTTCTTTTCTATGCATCAATTCTTCTTCTTTTTACTGCTTGTTGTATGTCTTGTAGTCGTTTGATGTAGACGAGTATATACCAACCACCTCTCAGCTGGGAAAGATCCTTAGACCTAACACGAGCACTCAAGTTTGTCAGGCCTTCATTAGGATCTGCAAATCTCTCAGGTTAAGGAATAAGAGCTTTAAGGGCCAGTCTGAGCTTGTCACCAAGATGAAGGACGGACTTTAGGAGATAGAAGAAGTTAGTTCTTCTGTCCAAGAAGAACTGAAAAATTTAAGAGCTAGGCTCCTAGATGCCTCTGAAATCAATCAAGTCGGAGAAATTCTTCAGAAGGAGAATGAGACTCTGAGGAGGGAGGTGTTGCAACTCAGGGAGCATGCGTCGAGCATTGCACCTCGTGTTATATGAGATTCCTCTTCATCAGTTGTTCTGTGAACTAGCACGGAGCCGAGTGGTGCTCCCCCAATTTTACGAAATTCTACATCATCGGCGGCTCTGTGAGATAGTCCAGATATAGGGGGTCCAGCTAGGGAGATTGACGAGCTTTGAGAAGACTCCCATCGAGCATACGTGATTGCTACCGGGCTTCAAAGGGATGTCACACGGCTGAGGCATCTATTCAAGAAAGGACCTCGGTGAGTGTGGTGTGACAACCCGCTCACCAAAATAAAGGGTGGCCAGCCCGACACTTCAATATAACAAGAATCATGGATGGAATCATTCTCAACATCACAATAATAAAATCAGTATGCAGGATAACCACCCATTAATTCAGAAAACGGGTTGCCAAAAATTTTTGTTTTAAAGTTAAGGAAAGAATTTAAAATAACCCAATTTAAAAAGAAAGTTGAAACCCCCAATAACATATATTACAATGAAAATAAGTATACAATAAGAAGATTGAATATGCTGTCGGTCAACATATACATAACAATTATAACATGTTCATTAAGTTACATATTACATCCATTAGACACTTACAAAAGTTTGGGCCACACGCCCGAGTAAAAGACCCGATCATAACTAGAGTACAAAAATGAAAGCGTCTAAACAAAGTATCCCGTAATATCCGCAAAATATCACGTCTCCTAAAAGAACACCGGAATGGGAGAATCAGTATGGGTGTCCTTGCGGCGGAGGACCTGAGCGGATACAAGATCCAAGCACAACAAGAAATATGACCGGGGCAGGGTTCGGTTTTATGATCACCAGATGAATAAAAAGTATGACAGTTATGAACAGTAAATCATGACTAATAGTAATAAGGATCTACCTACACAATTCAATGAATAAGCTAGGAAAATTTAATTAATCATAAATTCAGTTTAGTTAAGAAGGAGAATAAGGATTATTAACATTAATTAAAACTTTCATCATGTACACTGATTCATTTCATAGTTCCATTCCTTATCAGGAAATATAATCACAATTTTATGCTCTTTGTGGCATTTTATCTCAATTATGCACTTTGTGGCATTCCATTCCTTATCAGGAATATAATCATCATCATATGCTCTTTGTGGCATTTCATTGTGCTCTTTATGGCACTTCATCATGCTCTTTATGGCATTTATAATCCATCAAGTCCCACTTGATTTAGAATAGTTATACTCTTATGCATATAACGATTCTAAGACCGTACCTCCGAGTTTTCCCACTGGGCGCGTCCTTAAATGACTATCATCTTCCAGGGCCTATCAAATAAGACAACCTCGGCACCTAACGCAACGTCGGGAAGTGGCCATATGCCCGTTGGAGAGTCATGACCACACCCAGAATCACCTCACCAGCGCAGTAAACATATAATAACCAATCATATGGCTGAGGACTATAGTCTCCCTGCGTTCATTAGTCAAGGGACATCACCTCATACGCAAACTTCCCTTATGATAGCATTTAGAGAGGTGTGTTTCAATAAATAATTTACCATATCGTGATTAAGTAAATTATCATTTACTCTATTCAGTTACGACTCCATTTTCCATTTTTACATAGGTATGTTTCATTTTATCAGAAACCATAATCATTTACATTTCATAAAACACATCACATTTTTATCCGGAGCCATACTTAATACATCTCATCATTGTAACCACAATGAATGAATAAACTTTCAATTTATTCTCCCCACATTTTTTTGCGGTATTATAATAAACCTTCAAGACTAACCTAGCGCAATTGAGCTTCCAAAGTCTCCCAAACACAACCTAACAACTCCTAGACTCAAACTAACTTACTAAGGAAAATAACACTTTATCACCTATTTGTAAGTCCCCAGAATAATCCCCATCTATTGCATTTCTAATCTAGGGTATTTACTCAACTCCTCTAGGACTCTAGAACTCTAAGTTTACTTCATATAAGAAGGTTCCTTGGTCCTAATCCTAAAGAAAAGGGTTGTAATTGATCTAAGAAGAATCACTCAAAAGTACAGGATTTTCGAATCGATTCGGCCTGGCCAAATCGATTCGTTCATAAAAGCGAATCGATTCGGACAAGCCGAATCGATACGCTTAGGAAAACCTGACTTCTTCATAATTTCCAAATCGATTCGGACAGGTCGAATCGATTCGGACAGGTCGAATCGATTCAGTCCACTCAGACCTGGTCACTGCCCCTCTAGCGAATCGATTCGGTCAGGCCGAATCGATTCGCCCCTGCGAATTTCCCAAGTACGGGTTACGGGTTATGAACCCTAAATTTTCCCCAAAACTCAAATCTCTTCCATTTTAAACACATCCAACAACATTTATCTACCCAAAATCATCGTACATGATTATTATCCATTATCGTCCACAATTTTATCAACTTAAATCATAATTAGGGCTCAAACACCATAAATTCCATTTTTGCTCCATAAATGCAAGTACACAACTATCACACAATTTACTCATCTTAAATCACATATTAGCAAGTATAAAACTTGCCTTACAGTTGAAATCTTAGATTTCTTTGTGGAGAAAGCAACCCCAATCTTAATTCTCCAATTCTCTCTTCTTTCTCCTCTTTTCTCACAAGTTCTCTGCCTCTCTCTAACTCTAAATGGTTGGTAATACATATGTGAGAAATAAGAGGCTTAGCAAGACTAAATCGTGGCATTAGTTTATGATTCCCAACTTAAGTGGTTAATACCACATTAAAATGACTCCCAAATACGCATTTAAGTTAAAACCAGTCAAAAGTGCCCAAAATATAAAAATACAATATGGAACTTATTTCGAATATCTCGCACATTCCGGGACTAACAACGCCCTCTAAACTGGCATCCGACAATTCTATAAATTATGTCAAGTTCCAATTTCATTTAAACCATAATGTTATTTAATTCATATGACACTGTAACACCTGCTACATAATGATATTTACTTACACATACAGTAAATATGCAACAATCCAGTAAGTATTAACTTTCAACTCATTAAATTAATATTTTCTCCAGTTTCAAAATTTTATATAATTACCTTATGCGGTAAATTAATATAAAATTAGCCTCCTAAAAGCGAGGGTTGTTACATAGACCCCCCTTATGAGGGAATTTTGTCCTCCAAATTCGGGAGTACCCCGATCACATAAAGGGCATACTATTCTAAATCATAATTCTATCACCCTTAACAAACCCCTCGTTATTGTGGCATCCCAAATGGACTTCGACTATGGTCGTCACTATCGATCTCAGTCTACATTCTTTGTGCTCTAGCATAGCACCAAATCATTCCTCACGAAATATCGATCCTACCCCCGTGCAACAGAAAAAGATACCCACACGACTCAGCACAAATTGCCTTCTTTTCGAATAACGCTACATCCCTTCTCGGGGTACCCACACCAACGCTAATGGCTTTACCCCAACATAAATTACTCAACTTCTCTTCGCATAGGCGTAGCTCTTCCAAGTATACATCTCAATAGGCCCAATCATTAAAGAAATGTTCCAGGACCACTCCAAGTCCAAGGAACCTATTGTTCGTTGGTCCCATCCGTACGTTTAGCCTAAGGTGCACATTTGAGGTACGCCTTTCAGCATTAGGTTAACTTGCACTTCAGGGTAGAAATATATACTCCATTTTCATACAGTTACGATTACTTCCTGGAAACTTTACCCAACCTTTGACACGAATGTCCAATCTCAGTCCATCGCTATTTTGATAGAGACTTCATCTAGTTCTACCACTCCTCCCTAAAGAGCGGAGCGTACTCCTTTACATATAGTCTGCCCAAAATGGCCATACAAATAACAATTTGGTCGAACGATCAACAATTTTCTCAAATGGGATGATGACCAGTTCGGTGTCGGCAATTCAATGGCGACGTCTATGAATATACCCTTCTTCATCCCACCACTACTCTTCTTCACACGAGTAGGTGAAATGGTCAGTCACAGACATGAATGCTCTTTCTACAAAGTCTTCCTAATCATGCTCGTTCTACTTGACTTCCCATGCATTCACTAATTTCTCCGACGAGTTTTCTACTTGACGCATCTACTACCCCAATCGCATTCCCTTAGCGAAAGGAAATTTCCAATCGATAGTCCTTTATGAACTTCATACACCAACTCGATTCCTCCCACAACATATTGCAATAACTTGTTGCTCGTGAGAAAGACCAAATTTCCTGACCAGGAAGTAGTGCCTCCATTTCTTTAAGGCGATTACTATCGCTACGAACTCTTAATCAAGCGTGGGATCAAAGTTAAGTTTATGAGACGCATAAACAATGGGTCCATGCTCCAGTATCATTACTTCCTGTTCCTGGCAGAGACTTGTTCGTTAAATTCACTCTCGAGCTTAACAACATAGGTTCAGGAGTGAATGTCAACTCATCCTTTTAACTCCCCAAAAGTTAAGTTACCAACGTAACACTCTATCTAAGAGAGGCCTCATCTCCTTCGGCCTAATATTCCAAACCTCTCGAGATTCCATACTTCTCGTTCCTAGGGAGTTAACCCTCTTGTAGTTAACCCACACCCTATTCGTGGTCAACCTCCTATAGCCTTCCTAAATCAACGTCACATGCCCTAAAGGCCTTACGTCCTAATAATCCTAAAGTCGATCTATATATATCCTATCTAAGTCGTAGATGTATTATACTAAGTATATCCCTAGTGCCCAAGACCTATCTCAACTCCCGACATTCGCTCGGTTTCATGCATGGGACGTCTCGCCGAAGAAAAATCCAAAGAAGGAACCCTCCCGTTACACTACTACCTCCCATCGTCGGTCATCAGGATATAACGGTCTAAGACAAATAATCGGGACTGGTAAAATTATAACTTACAATCCTACTAATAAGATTCTACTTCTATGTCTTAGCATATCAAATAATTAAAGGTTTCAACTAATCAGACGTTTACTTTCTGTAAAGTCTTACAAATATTTATCCCACTATATACGCATCTTACTAAATGGACTTCTCATCAAGGCATAACTAGAAGTCTCAATTCGACTTCATAACTCAATCTCCCTCACATCGATCAGATAAGAGAGCTATATACAGTGCTTCTATCTCGCACATTAGGAGCCCGTCAATCACTCATTCACGTGATTCTAGGCTAAATCCTCCAACTCAGCTTCTAACAATAAAATAAGAGAAAATAAGAGAAAAAGAAAGAAAATATCATCTCTCCACTCCCAACGTCGTTAAGTGTTCATGCGCGGAGTGTCTCGCAAAGAGAAATCCAAACAAGGAACCCCTCCGACACATGCCTACTTAACTTGTTGGTCGAGGAGATAAGACATAACAAACACAAACAAAGCAAACGAACAATCAAACACTCGAACAAGATAACACAACAAGTAATGAAAATATCCTACTTACCTCAAACCACCCCTATAAAGTCTCAACCTGTATCCAGGAGAGATATTATAGGACAACTAGTTCCATCCTAAAACTAGAAGTAGGATAGCCTTGCAATTTATTTGCTTGCTATCACCTCAATCAAACAAAAATATCTTTACTCATATAATACACCTAATACAAGTAGCAAATAAAATACATAATACTTTAAAAAAAATATCATCACTCGCCTAATAACGAGTGAAGGAAAATATAAAACTTCCCCACCACGGAAATCATATAATTACTCTTTCCATAATAGCGTCGATACTACCACAAGCTCAATATACACACCCGAATCTAGAGTAAACACAACACTACTCCATCTTATCCTAAGGAATGCACCACCCACTAATAAGGTGGAATTCCCGCCAACATTCATGGCAATCACCCCGGATCAATACAAATGGTTCTCAAACACCGTACTCGAGTCTTATCCGAACCAAGTTACTTCCATCTATGCCCCAACTAGGCATCCTTATATTTTCCCTTGTTCTCCAATCAACAGAATCAAAATGAGTGGTTCTACACTCCATGTCATAGCCATTGTTCCGACCCTGGCTGTCAAACAATTTCCCACGCAATCCCTTTTTCTTTCTCAACAAAAGAGAATACGCTATCGGCCTCCCCTTCCTTAGTTCAATGAATCCCCCCCGGGCGGATATCCACCAATGGGGTTTCGTGAACAATGTTCCTTCAAGAGTGTTAACAACACTTATTCTGAAGCCTATCATTCCACTGAGGAGATTTTTCTTCCTTATACCTACCTTATTTTGGCGTACGGACTCCTTAACTGTATAACTTTTTTTATTCACTATTGGTGCCTAATCGAACCTCATGTGAACGTTTGAGAATCCACCTTGTCATCAGTTTAATTATCCCAGAGAAACTCGTTGTTGATAGTGTCCATTGGGTTTCTCCATGGGCAAAACTTCCTGCACCCACAATTATTGTGACTACGTTCCCACCATTTCAACACTACTCCTATGGGTGAAGGATTTTCCTCCATCCTTTTCATCTGGGCACTTCTATACCCCCCTCTAGGCCAAATCTCCAGGACCTTACGCATCCACCGAATGGGGATGCATCCCCTCCATCTTACTTCAGTATGTGGCCACTTATCATGGGCTCTTATCCACTTCAATTTAACGTTGCTTGAAATCCCAAGCTTAGTACCACTCTCTTCTTCTAGCGGTACTTGGAAAACTATATCTACTGTAATTAGTAGTCGCAGTAGCAAGATAAGAAAATGCCACGAAAAAGGAGCGACCTCCAAAGTAGTCCTCACCCCCAACCATAACTTACAGTTCTTGGTGATCCCTTCGCATGACGCCTTCATAACGACCTTCCCTAGTTCCCTTCTACAATCGACCTACTAATCTCACACGAACGCGCAAAAGATTCTATGGGTTCTACCTCATGGTAGGAGAATGGAATCTCACAAGAGAAATAAACGATCTTAATCCTAAATCTCTATGTCAAATCAAAAGCAATGCTGAAAACGTAATGCGTCCACACAGATTCCTAAGGACTCTAGAACCTGATGCTCTGATACCATTTGTGATAACCCGCTCACCAAAATAAGGGGTGGCCAGCCCGATAATTCAATATAACAGGAATCATGGATGTAATCATTCTC